>CAMAPE010000019.1:38315000-39622500 GCA_945859875.1 Cuscuta europaea
TAACCGATTAATCGCGGTAAATAACCGAAAAACCGGTGTTTGTTTTGATTAACCATACCGTGTTTTTAAAATCTTGCGGGACGGTTAACCAATCGGTAGAAAAACGTTTTACTATACGGTTACGGTTTTGAAATTAAATACCGTCGGTTAACCGCTAATCCAAAGTTAATATATTGCTCCCAAATTCATACATACATTTTGCTTATTTATCCAATGTGAGTTCATAAAACTCCCTGTATTATATTGAATATTAACTCCTTGTCCATATTTATTTACAAATTTACAGAGTATATATATGGTATTGCATCTTAGATTTAATACTTAATTTTATTTTCGGATTTTATATTTAAAATTTCATTTTAGATTCAAAGAATATGGTATTGCATCTTACAAGAAATTTTCTCAACTTTCTGAAACATATGTTTCAAATCTAACTTTTTTAGTTATACACTACGAGACAGTACGAGTACATATTGAATCACAGTTGAAGCATATTACGTACTCCGTATAAATTCTTCGTAATACGTACTCCGTATGTAGTATTATACGAAGTATATTGTAGTAAACTTCCGGTTGGTAAAAAAGTTATTCTGAAAACCACAATACTGCATATACGTAATTTACTACGTCTGTAACGTAATTTAGTATAGGGCGTTATTCATACGGCAATATTAAAACGAACCTAGTTAGTAGTTTATTCATATACTTTGTATATACGGTTTTTTGGTTAACCGATTAACGGTTAACCTATGAGATGGTTAATTGTTACCCGTTTAACCGTCATTATGGTACGGTTAGTGATATCATAAACATATTAATCGATATTTCGGTTAACCATAAATTTTGGTTAACCAACCGTACCCACTCCTAGAACCAACTCTTACCGCTGACCGAACCACAAACCCTTTAAGCGCATTAGTATATATCACACCGTCTGATGTATCTACATTTTGTTTTTCCAGTATGACTTCAAATGCTGATCAAAATGACCATTGGGCATCTTATGCATACCCGGGTGGATGGAATGGTAATAATTAACAATATGAAATTTATTATTATTATTACTGACATAGTTACTTTATTTTCCAATAATTATAAAGGAGTCAATAAAATAGGGAAACTAGTAAATTAGACTTGTGAAACATAAAACCAAAATGTCAGCACAAAAGCTATTCAAATTGGCTATTTATTAGCTTGACCTCAAAACTGCCAAACATTGAGAGCCTGTTTGGTAACCCCATTTTTCGGCTTATCAGACTTATAAGCCAGTTTTTCACAAAACGTAACTTTTTCATATAATTTTTTATTGATAAAAATAATAAAAATATCTCAAACTTTGAAGGGGTGTGAAGTAAACACCCCAAACTTGCATATGTAATTTAAATACCCTAAAATTTATATAAAAAATTACTTTTAATTTGCACCATCGTCATGTATTATTTCTTTCAAAAATGTAAATTTATGGAGTTAATTGCATTATTTAAAATAACAAATTAAAAATGTTGCAATTATATAGATTAGCGGTAACATTATTTATTTCGCAATGAAAGTTTAGAATGTTGATTGTGTCTTTATGATTTCTAAAATATTTTAAATTATGCATTTAACATAATAAATTTACATTTTTGAATAAAAGAATACTTGATTATGATTCTAAAATAACTTTTTATACAAAGTTTGGGGTATTAAATTACATATGCATGTTTGGGGTGTTCATCTCACACCCCTTCAAAGTTTGGGATATTTTAATTATTTTTCCCATTTTTTATTTTATTTATTAATAACAAGTATTTTAAATATAATTTTTTCATAAATCAGCAGAATCAGCCAATACAGCCAGAACTTCATAAATTTCAGCAGAATCAGCCAATTCAGCCAATTTCAGTGTTACCAAACGGGCTCTGAGTATATCTCCATCTTTTACCTGAGTTAAGGTTAAACCAATGCTCAAAACTGCCAAATATTGAGAATATCTCTATCTTTTCCCTTCAAATATAGTACATTTTATTTAACATCCCTGCAATATTCTTTTTTGTTTTTTGTCCCTGCGATTTATGTTAGTTTTCTTCTTAGTCCATCAATGATGATAACAACCCCCGCTTGACCTCAAAATAACCCCAACTAATAGGTTTTCTCTAATTGTTATTCAAAAAGTATTTGATTTTATTTTTCCGAAGGCTTTTAATACATATTTTTAAAATGTGAATACTCAGTTTTACATTATTTTAACTTTCATATTAGCCTCAAAAAAGTTATCAAAGGACAAATTTAGATAATTCTATTAGATTTATGCATAACTTTTTTCTAAGTAGAGTGGTTTTGGAATTAGAGAAGGACTGAAAACAAAATAGTGCATATTACAGTGCAAAACAAAAAAAAAACAGGGACCCAAAACAAAGTGTACCACATTTACAGGAATTAAAAATGTATTTAAGTTTTAATGTATGGGAAAATAATTAAAATACCCCAAATTTTGAAGGAGTGTGAGATAAATACTCCAAACTTTCATATGTAATTTAAATACCACAAACTTTATATAAAAAGTTGTTTTAGCACCATGATCATATATTATTTCTTTGAAAAAAAATTATATTGTTAATTGCATAATTTAAAATAGCAAATTACATTTGTTGGAATTATATAGAGTGGGGGGTATTATTATATTTATTTTACAATGGAGGTTTAGAATGTTAATCGTATCTTCATGAATGCTAAAATATTTTAGATTATGAAATTAACACCAAAAATTAATATTTTTGAAAGAAATAATAGATGACCATGGTGCTAAAATAACTTTTTATATAAAGTTTGAGATATTTAATTTACATATGCAAGTTTGGGGTATTTTAATTATTTTTCCCTTAATATATATGTCATTCACCAAATATGTTACTTACAAATGATAAGTACTATAATAAACGTAACATTAGTTCCGGTTTAGAAATTATTTTAAATGCCACTAATACTATTTTATTTAATCATATTAGGAGGATGAGGAAAAGATTTAGAGCCCGTTTGGTAACACTAAAATTGGTTGAATTGGCTGATTCTGCTGAAATTTATGAAATTCTGGCTGAAGTGGCAGTATTGGCTTATTCTGCTGATTCTTTAAAAAATTAAATATAAAATATTTGGTATTGATAAATAAAATAGAAAATTATATGAAAAATAGCTAAAATGATCTTCTACAGTAACTTCAGCCAATACAGCCAGAAAAGTAACTTGAACCTTACTTTGTCTGCTTATTACACAATTCAGCGCGCGAAATCAAAAGTTACGTGTTTGGTGAAGAAGTTGGTTGATAAGCCTGAAAAAGGGTTACGAAACGGACTCTTAATTATACTCCGTGTATTGATATATGAATCATACATATTGTCATATTGATACAACTTAAATATATACTGGCTGTGTTTAGTTCTTGACGGATTGGAAGAAAAGCCAATCTAACACGCTGCATTTTAATTTTTAGCGTTTCAGGTTTAAAAACTTTTGGCGTTTTGACTCAAATACTAATAATCACTACAAAAAAATGGGATTGACAGGGATTTTGGCAGGGATATCTCAAAAGTCGTGCCAAAAGCACTTTGCCATGAGCTATTTGACACAAAAAATCGATAAATTCGTGCCAAATTTCGTGTCAGTCCCATATTTTTGAACCAAACATAGCCAATTTATCCATTCTTAAATAGATGTATCATTCTAAGAAAAATGTAACCATCCAAACCAAACCGAGCTCTTGACATGAATAGTTTTTTGTTTACCTACAGATCCTGATATTTTGGAAGTTGGAAACGGCGGCATGACTTACTCTGAATACCGCTCTCATTTCAGCATTTGGGCACTGGCCAAAGTAAGTACCCATCCTCATTAGCAACATGATATATCCCTAATTATAATTATTTAATTATCTAATGCATAAATTATGAGACTAATTAATGAGTAAATTTTACTCTCTTTTTACATAATCCTAGAATATGCACGTTACAAAATCTAGAAAACTTTTCTGTGAAGCTCATGTAAGGTAATACTTTGATCATTTCTAGTAATACCAAAAATCTAAGATTTGTTCCATGAAATATTCCTAAACAAGCATTATATTATAGACCTAGCTCACCATTTCATGATTTGATAACAAAACTAAATCAGGTCAAACTTTTATCAACAAGTGCCAAATTATTTGTTAATTGATTAATTTGCAGGCTCCTTTGGTGATTGGTTGCGATATCCGATCCTTGGACAACTCCTCCTACGAAATCCTTAGCAATAAAGAGGTGATTGATGTTAATCAAGGTATGCATGAAAATAATATATACCCACATTTCCAAATATACTATACTCCCTCCGTACCAAAATAAAAAGTATTCAAACAGTGCAAAATAGTGTTCAAACAATGTCAAACAATGTCCAAACAGTACAAAACATTGCAAACCAATGCAAAACGATGTTCAAACAATGCCATTTTCTGAAATTATATGTAAAAAGAAGTGGCACTTTTAAATTGGGATGGAAGGAGTATATCCAAATTGAAAGACTTCTGGTACAAGCGTTAAGAATAAAATATCCTATGGGCTTGCTTGGATCGGAAAGCATGCTATAATTAATTTTCAGTCTAGGGCATCCATGGTTAATAATCTTTTAATCTATATACAAATATAATAAGGGAAATTACCCAAAATAGAAGCAAATGACACTGAAATTCCAAAAATAGGATTAATATGTTTTTCTTCCTGAAATAGGAGTTATTACTGTCATGTAGGAAAAATACTGTCATGATTGAAAAATATTGTCATTAATTATAATAAATATTGTCATGTTAAATGCACTGTACTCCAATTATTTGGCAGTCACGGCTACAAGATGACAGTAAATACTGTCATGTTAGTCCCATTTCGGGAATAAAAACAAAATAGTCCTATTTTGGAATTTCAAACTTCATTTACTCCTATTTTGGGAAATCTCCCATATAATAATTAAAAGGGAAAGTTCCCGAAATATGACTAAAACAGTTTGAAAAATCCAAAATAGGACTGTCATGTTTTTTATTCCCAAAATATGACTAATTACTGACACGTTTAGAAAATACTGTCATGTTTGAAGTCTGATACTGCCAAAACATGGCAGTAATTAGTCCTATTTTGGGAATAAAAACATTGCAGTCTTATTTTGGATTTTTCAAACTTTTTTAGTCCTATTTTGGGTAATATCTCTAATTAAAATGATTGTCCAAAGTGTGACACCATTGACCAAGAATAGACAATATTGTAAACCTTTTTGGGACGGAAATAGTATCAACTCTAAATATTTTTTAATAAAATTAAGCATTTCTTAGAATTTACAAAGCAAAATATTAAATAATTAGTATACATCAAAATATACTAAATTAAACAATTAAATAAGATAATATACTTAATTAAAAAAAGATCAATTCGAAATATAAAACCACTTTTGAAACTTTGTTGGTGTATTGTAGTGCTTTACTTTACCGTTGGGTTTTTAATTAATGATTAACTTAGTATATATCCATTACCCAATAGATTAAATTTATTGGTAATTTGCAAGTAGTTTGTATTAGCTAATTTGCTTGCCCAAGGTAGAAGGAAAGATGCACTCCAATGGTAGGCTACTAGCTTCAATACTTTTAAAAATTGCAAGCAGGTCTCTTGAAATAACCATTGGAGATGCTCTAATCTTATATATAGTAGAACTAGCTAGTTGTAAGTAATTACTAACTGGAAAATATTGTGGAACGAACTCAGATGGACTCGGTCATCAAGGGACAAAAGTTAAACAAGACGGAGATTTGGAGGTAAAATCTTTCTTTCTATAAATAAACTCCATTGTACTCCGTAATAGATTTGGTGGTATATACGAAGTATTTGATAGATATAACCTCCAGAGAAGTGAGAGTTAGAGAGAGAAGTGCAATGAATGCTGTAATAAATGATTTGTCAATCCGTACAACTACTCCCTCAAACCCCCAAGGGAAGTATTTATAGAGAAAATGTGGGCTGAGCTCCTAAGTCTTGGGTTTGGGAGGCCCGATTACAATGGGGTCTCTATTGTGCCGAATACAAAGTATGTAAATTGTCTAAGTATGAAATCCGGTTCTGTGAGCTCTCTGTGGCCGACGAATGTCTGGCCGATGGAGACACGACCGACGGAGACCTGGCCGGCGGGGACACCCGGTTCTCCTGACTTCTGGATCACGTTCTGAGTTGACATCTTCATGGTCGATGAAGGGTCATCTGACCGACCGAGGACCCTCTAGATCACAGTTGTGCCTCTTATTCTTCTGAGTATGTGGGTCGTGGGGTCTGGACTCATTAATTATATTCAGCTACTTGGCTTTATTCAAACCGAGTACTTGATTAACTCACAATTTAAACTTATCAAAACTAGTGGAGAACTGGACCCCCACTCCACATTTTTTCCAATAGTCTTAAATAAGTTTTTAATCCATGTATATTTTTATGTCTGTATAAATGTATTTTTGTTTTTCTTGTCTATGTAGTAAGAATTATATTGTCTTAGAAACTTTTATAAAAAATGTAATTTGCATAAATTTACTAAAAACTTTTAATTTTATCCTATTATGACTTTTTAGGCTAATATGAGAACTAAAACAATGTAAAACTAATCATTTACATTTTTAAAATACGTAGTACGGAGTATGTTTTAACAATCTTCTAAAATACTTATAAAATGACTTACTTTTTGAATAACACGAGAAAAAACTTATTAGTCAGATCGTTTCATTATCAAATAGGGTTAAGATGATATTACGATGAGTGAAAGACAAAATGGTAAATAATATAAATTGCAAAAAAATATGTAAGGATGTAAAACAAAATGCACTGTTGCAGAGGCAGAAAACATACTTAAAGCTCCATTTTAAAATAAAATTCATGTTTGACATATTAGGAATATAAGGAAAAACATGAAACTAATAAAAGAATATAAGGAAGCAAATGGGGGCCGCCACCGCACAGCTCGTATATAGTGCATCCGGGTGTACGTACACCCGGCCCAAGTAAGAAAGACGGTTCAACCGCTAATACAGGCCAAAAAAAATTCGGTGACATTTTTGTAATTTAAGCGAAAAATCACGGCTTCCTCTAAATGAGCAATATTGTACTTTTAATGAGCATCAGACCTATTTTATTGAGTATTTAAGAGACTAACAATGAGTATCACGATCTCTACTTCATATCTACTAAAAACTTTTTCTTATTTTTTCTTTTATAAAAACTTATTAAATTATATCTATAATACACTCCTATTAATTTTAATATACGAGTCTAATGTAATTTGATACTTTTGAAACATGCATTGATACAACAATTCAAAAATGAGCACAACATCACTACCAAATGAGCATACATAACTTACAAAGTGCACATTGATATGAAAATCGTAAGGTTTGTTAGTTGAACATCATGACATTTTAATTGAGCATCAAACCTCCGCTATTAACATGAAAATCACGATTTCTGGTGAATGAGTATTAATGAACTTTTAATGAGCACCAGACCTATTATGTTGAGTATTAGGAGCCTAATATTTAGAATCGTGATCTCTCCTTCATAACTTCTAATTCATTTTGTTTTTGTTATTTTTTCTTTTATAAAAATTTATTACATTATATTTATAATCAACTCTGAACCTATGAATTTCAATATGAGAATCTAATGTAGAATAGTACTTTAAACAATGCATTGATATGACATTTACAAAATGAGCACAAGATCAGTACCAAATGGACATACGTAACTTGCAAAATGCGCATTGATATGAAAGTCGTAAGGTTTGTTAGTTAAACATCACAACATTTTCATTGAGTGTCAAACTTCATCGATTGAGATCGATGGAATTCACGATTTCTGTTAAATGAGCATTAATGAATTTTTAATGAGCATGAGACCTATATAAATGAGCATATGTAACTTACATAATGAGCATTGATATGAAAATTGTAAGTTTTAATTTGTTCGTTGAGCATCAAGACATTTTCGGTGAGCATCAAACTTTCGTTATTGAGTATTAGAATCGTGCGGTTGAGTATCATGATTTGTGATCTCGTGTCTATAATCAGCATCTATGTGAATCTAATGTAATATGAAACTTTTGAAATATGCATTGATATAACTTTTTAAAATGAGCATAACAGGGGTACTAAATGGACATACATAACTTACAAAATGAGTTTTCAAAAATCCAAAAGCTCATTTGTGTATGTTCATTCTATTTAATCGTTTTACTCATTTGAGTTTAAAATAAAATATAGATTTTATAATATTTTATACTCCCTCCGTCTCGAAAAGGTTTGCCAAATTGACCTTTCTTGGTCAATGACAATCAACTTTGACTAATGATATATTTTAATACGAAATTATTTAGAATATGAAAATTATATCAAAATATTCCTTATTGAAAATATTTTCATAAAAGTATAAAATTTATAAATTATATACAATTATAATAACTAAAATCATTGCTCAAAGTTTGTCATCATTCACCAAGAAAAGTCAATTTGGCAAACCTTTTTGGGACGGAGGTAGTATTATACATTTTCATAATAATAGAGTATAACATTAAAGTAGAAGATTACTAAAAAAAACAAAAACAGATAGGAGAACAAACAATAAAAAAACAATAAAAGAAAGGAGAATAAAAAAAATTAAAAGCAAAGCACAAACATTAAAGTAGCTAAAAAGGAGGATGGAGAATAAAAAGGATCAGCCTCCCAATTTTTTCTCTTAAGTATATTTACCTCAAAATTTTAATATATACATATATGTACGCGAAGTATATTTATATGAATATTTTTATAATGTCGCCGGGAATTTCTACGTCCGCCGCCGGAAGTGCAGGTTTGGGCAGGGCCATTGAGTGGGAACAGAGTGGTTGTGGTGCTGTGGAATAGAGGATCAACAGAGGCAACCATCACCGCTTACTGGTCGGATATTGGCCTCAACACATCCAACATTGTCCATGCACGTGACCTCTGGGCGGTACCATCCTTCACATTTTCTCCTAATATTTGTTTACAAATGCAAACAAAGTATGTGAATTTCTTACCCTAGTTTAACAAATTATCTTTTTATAAAAAAAAAAGGGCAGATTAAATATTTTAACCACTCAATTTAACTTTTTTATACATATTAGTTAAACCCTGAATTTAACTCTTTATATTTTAGTCCTATGCGTTTATGTCAATTTCGCATTTAACTCCATGTTATTTACTTTGTCAATCCTTTATTACTTGGCTAATGTTTCTTGATCCTTCTTTGTCCTTCCAAACAAATTTCTGATGCCTCTCCGGCGATTTTAACCATCGAAAATATCGATTGAAGGATCATGTATGGTAATATGGGCGAAAAACAATAGTGATATACCAAAAGTGCTCAAAGACGTGAATCAATTGTGGAATTGATGTGATACTTGCAGAATCAAAAGTGAAATTTGTTCTTTTTTATACTTCGTATAATCAAGGACTAAAGAGATTTTTAACTTACTAAATCCGGCCGGGATACACGCTACGTTATTACTTATTAGAAATTAATAAAATAACTAATGCAGTATTATCAATAATCTTATCATGTTTATAGATTTTTGTAGTGTGATAAACCTTCTTCAAATCCTCATGCTTGAACGAATTTGATTGCAAGTTCTGTTTACAGTTTAATTTATATACTCAGTGCTAATTATCTGTTCATTTTTAACATATGTATTGACAGCATAGAGGGGTGAAATCAGTCAAAGGACAAATTTCAGCTAGTGTTCCTACACATGATTGCAAAATGTATGTGCTTACTCCAACTTCAAACCGCAAGAACCAAAAGGCTCCAATAGGTTTGCTTGTGTGACCAATATTAGTAATTAATATAGTGTCCAAAAAATTGTAAACGGGTTGTCATCTTTTTGTCAGTTTTACCTTTCTATTTTGCGAGTAAATTGTGTTGTTACCTTAACTCTATGTATCTAGTATAATTAATATTAGTGAATTTTGCGAGTAAATTTTGTTACTCTATTCACAAATTAAAAAACTTTAGATGTAGCTTGGTAGTCAAAAGAGTGGGTAATATAAATAGTTCTTTATATGCTAATTTGCCTTAAAATATATATACTACCAAGCATTCTTTTACTCTGCGCGGAAAAAACCAAGCAATCTTTTACTACGAGATTCATTTTTTGTTTATCACCGAATAAGAGAAAACATTAATTTTTACTCATGCCAATGCATGTGCAAATAAAACTACATAAGATTGTGTGTACTTTTGTATAATATCGTTGAAATGATATTTCATATATATTTTTCTTTCATCTATCAATATAATTTGTTTAACTATATGCTTTTTATAGTTCTACACATTTAGCCACGGTTGAGTAGTTTCAATAAATTCAGTCATTTTTTATTTTATCAATTGGCCCCTAGGTTATGTTTGACACGAACAATTCGACCCAAAAGGACTGAAATTTCAACAATTCGGTCAATTATGATAGGAGTAGTTTTGTTTGAAAGAATAGTGAGCAACTGAGCATTAGTTTAAGCTAAAATACATGGGCTGAATTAAAATTCTAATGTACGTACCAAGCGTTTTTCCAAGCGTTTTTCTGTTTCTCGCTCTCAAGTCGAGGCGTTGCTTAGCTGGTGGAAGAGAGTGTAAGAAGGATAAGTATCAACTTTGAATCAAAACTGTCTTCCAAAATTGTCCCGCGTGCCTCGTGCATTGTACTGGCACAAAATATTTCACTTCAATGTCATTATTCAGACTCGGTGTCTTCATGACTTCATCTGTGTCATAATATTCAGAGCTTTTTTATTTTTTAAATAGGGTGATAGTTGGTTGAGTATTTTGTTGTCACAATAATCTCTTTCAACTTTTCCCGAAAAATGTATTGCTAGTATGAGTTTTACTAGACTTGAATTAATAAATATGTTAATGTTCAGCAAGCCAAAAATTCGGTATATACCTTATCGTTTATGTATGTGTGTGGGAAATCATTATATGTAAGACAATGCCGTACAAATCAAATGGAGCATGGACCAACTTCTCCAATCAGATTTACAGTTTTACACAATACACTAATCAGTAAAATGAATGGAATATGAGATGTGCAGGCCAGCTTGTAGTAATTCCATTTACAAGTGATGAGATATACTAAGGGAGTGGGGGGGGGGGGGGGGGGGGGGGGGCTCAGATTTTCATGGTCATCACTGTTGTTGCCCTCCTCTCATCCTTTCAACAATGTTTCTTCCCTTCTCTTCAATATGTCGCCTCTTCTCATCAATTTTCTCCGACATCTTCTTGCTCAAACCAATCATCCTTGCTTTTGTACTACCCAGTTTTCTCATCTTCTTCTCGTCCTCTTCACATACATAGTTCTGTCCTACCTCCTCCTCTGTGCTCTTGCTGTGATGACTTGCTACCTGTTCTTCACAACTCAGTAGTGGGACCCGCAATTCTTTATCTGGATTTCCAATCATAAGAGGAGTTGATGATGATGAAGACTGTGTGTCCAGAGAATCATTTGGTTTTTCCGAAGATGACATGGCGTTTCCAGGTGGTCCTTCACGGGTTCCTTCTAGACTTCTGCTTGCTGTTTCGGGAGTAGCTTCATCTGCATTATCAGTGCTTCGTGGTTCTTGACTAATCCATATGAATGGAGCTAACTTACGCGGGACCCAGTCCGCCTTTTCAGCTAACATCCATGGCAGGCATAAACTTTCACAGTTGGGAAGAACCAATGTGTCACGAATGGCTACCTACATCATATATATATATATATATATATATATATATATATATATATATATATATATATATATATATATATATATATATATATATATATATATATATATATATATATCATTCACCAAAATACATCATTCACCAAAACACTTATAACCTTGGAAGAGTGATTTAATTTTCAGTCAAATAATTCTTAAAAAACGAAAGGCAAAAAGGGTAGGTGGGAAAATGAATAGTTAGCTGGAGGTTAAATTAGAGAGGTGGAACAGAGTGAAAGGGAGATTAAAAGATAAAATTGTCCATTTCTCTCTATATTAGAGAGGTGGACAATATTTTGGAATAGATTAAAAGATAAAATTGGACAAATCGATTATTAGACAAGACGTGAGTACCTTAAACCGACTGATTAGGAATAAGGCTAGACGTCCACTTGCAATTCTATGCTCTCCAATAAAAGGCTCCATCTGAAAATCAAGGTCTGGCATAGAAGTGAAGCCAAACCACATTTGATCTGAAGGTGGTGGCTTTATGAATATGCGCAACAATCCTCGGATTGATGCAACCCTTATCCCCAATGAAAGTGGAACCTTCAGAATTAAACATTCAGCTGTTAGACATTAAACAACAATGCAGCTGGATTATTTAAAATTCGAAGTAGTCTGTCTCAAAGATTATTGGAACCATTGAAGTATAACAATAAATACAGAGCGCTGTTCTTAGGATTGGTAATATAACCTGAAATTTTTTAAAAGTAATGATGAACTAAATTAAAAATCCTCTTGACAACCTGTGAGACCTGTTTGGCAATTGATTGCACAATAGACTTCCATCTAGAATTTTGAGATGCTGCACCTGTCGTGTTTCTGGAGTGTTGTATAGAATCTGAAAAAGTACACGATAGATGGACCTCAATTAACTGATGAGTGAGAAATAACCTCTATAGAAACACAATTTAGCAGAAAAATCACGACCAAGTTAATGCAACTTTTTTAGGGATGGGAAATGGAGTGAATTGCCTTTTTTCTTTTTAAAAAGTGAGTGTGATCCATTTGAAAGAAGAGAAAAATACCAATGCACCTACCTCCTCTAAGATCTCCTTCATCTCTATGATCATCATCATCAGCTGTCTCCTCAGAATATTTCAAGTTTTCTCTGTACTGTTCAATTCCCTCTAACAAATCAGCTTTTACCTCATCCACAGAACTTGATTCTAGGCCTGGCCCTCCTTCCTCTAATTCAAGATTTTGAACTTCAAGCCTTGTTTCAATTTCAAATATTGCACCACCAGAATACTCAATGTCAATTTCCATCACCCAATCTTCATTCGTGTTGGAAGGAAGAGCCCTCATTGCATGAAAATATGGTGGTAGATTACCAAGATCAACAGCAGTGCATATTACTTCGCCAATGTATGCGGGGTTTCGCATGTTTGATAGTGTTCTCTAATAAAAAGAGCACATTAGGGTGTTGTGATAGTTAGTTTCATTTTGTCAAACAAAAACAAAATGCAAAAAAACTCAACTAGAAGTTTATTCATGAATACGCAACTCTGCAACATGCCATACAACAAGCCACAATGTAAGTGTGTTTGGCAGGAAAATAGAAAAGCCGAAAAGGTGCTCTTAGTTTAAGGTGTTTTCAAAGAAGCACTTTAAGTTCTTAAATTAGATAGCACTTATGATTAAAGCATGAATGCCGCATTTTACCCCAAACAGGCTCTAAAGCTTAAAAGAAATGTAACAATTAAGCATTAGCCATTAGGAACCTTCAGATAAAAGAGGCAGACCATACTACAAGGCTCCCACATCATGTGAAGTCCTTGAAAAGATTGAAGGACACAGAACGTAACCTCTGGTTTTCTTTAGTGAAATAAAACTTCTTAAGCTGTATGAAATTTAATCATAATTACTCTCTTCATTACTGGGATAGGAGAAAACTTTGGAAACTTAAAATTTTTAGAAACAAAGGAATGAAGTATATACACTGCTCCAATTGAACTGAGTTTATTAGGCAACCAATAAGTTTTAGCGTAAAATATGGCACCGGAATTATACCAATCTCAACATGACTAGAGGGGTAAGATTGTAAGAATTTATGTTTCCTTTTTTATACTCCATATTTGATAGGCAGATAGTATTCATACCTAATTTCATTTAACTGGAAGAATATTCTTTGATTATTGTAAGTTTTATTGGAGAACAATCAGGCCTGCATTATCGTATGCAGTAGAGTTTTGGGCGGTGAACCAATGTCACATTCAAAATATGAGTGTGGTTGAGATGCACATGTTGCGCTGGATGTGTGGACATATTAGAAAAGAGTGCTCGATGAATGAGACAATCACGCAAAAGATGGGAGAAGCATCTATTGAAGATAAGAGACTCGATTACGGTGACTTGATAATGTGTGTAGAAGACCGAGTGATGCACTTTTAGACGAATTGAGAGGTGGGAGAAGAAACGGGGAGGAGAGGCTGAGGACGACCCAAGCAAAAGTTGATCTGAGTGGTCAGGAATGATATGGTACTTCTTGGGTTGGATGAGAGTGTGACTTTGGAGGGAGCAAAGTGGAAGGAGGGTATACGTGTGAAGGATTAATCTCTTTTAATCTTTTTTAATTCCGGTTTCATATATCAATTCATGTTAGTCGACCCCAAACTCTTATGGGACTAAAGCTTGGATGTTGTTGTGGAAGAATATTCTTTGATTGAGATGTACAAGTGTATATCAACGACAACCTCTAGCAGAGTTAAATCCTAGCGTACCTGAATCCGAGCTTGTAAGGAAGTTCTTATCTCTGCATTCTGTTTAGCATCAAAGAATAGCCTAGATATTAACAAGTTCCAACACGCAGTTCCACCACTTGAAGCTCTATCATCTGAAGAATCTGCATTAGAAATTACAGCCAAGTGATTTCTGCCCCCTGACCCAGTTAAAGTTCCTAGAGATGAAGAGGCTGTTGCTTCCTCGGTCGAACAATCAATAGATTTTTCAGTTGGAACATCACGGCTTGAGTTTAAGAGCAAGTTTGGCTTATTTTCTACGCCACTCTTAGAAGTTTTCTTGGAAAGTTTCCTCAGAAAATTCCGAACCTTTGATGAAGAGACATCAGGCTTTGACTTATTATCGATACGCTCATTACTCATACGTGGAAATGATTTCATAAATGAAGAAGGATACACAGCATTTAATGACATCACATAGTTTTGGAACTCTATGTTCAATTTGCTGAACCACTTCAGCTTCTCTGCATCCTCACATGAAGCAAGATATAGAGCTTTACACCAGGATTCCTTTTCCCAAGATGTTTCGTTATACATATATATCGTTTTACTTCCTTTGTATATAGCTGATGATTTGCTTTCTACTTTTATTGGATACCTTTTAGCCCTGTATCATCACAGACCAATAAATCATAAATGAAAGCCAAAACTGTGTCATGTCCGATTTTATAAATAAAAAATACAGTTAAAAAGTTCAAGTCCGATTTTAAAAGAATGCAATTAGGTGTGTGAAGGGGTTTTTTATTATAAGTCATGCACACAGGATTTCCAAGTAGTCTTTGTCAAAACCCAAACTAACTGATTACCCTTTTCCATTAGCAGTGAGGACTAAAAAGGCAGAGAGAATAGTGTATAGAAAGGTTTTTATGCATGTGACAGCTCAGGGAAGTTTATTTTCAAGAAGAAGACCAAGCACTGGATGACTTTCCAAAATCAGACTAAGCCTGGTCCGAATAGATCCACAGGCCTCTATCTGGACGCCTGAATTGTAAAAGCTCCAACTCTAATTTGCAAAGTCGAGATTGACTCGACTCAAACTTTGAACTATTCGAGCTCATATCGAATTAGCTCGGCATTATTTGTCATTTTTCATATAAAAAATTATAATGATAAATACTTTAAGAAGAAAATTTTCTGTAAATCAGATTAAAAACATGGGCCATGTGGACAAATAAAAGTACCCTTGTTTAGTGCTAAAAGTACTAAAAGTATGACTCATTTAGCGCTAAGACACTAAAAATAGAATAAGATTAGTTACTAGTTCATCTTTTAGTAGTGAACGAGCCCAGTTTTGTTCCTATTTGGCTATTTATGAAATTATTTCGATGTTAAAACCATATATCATACTATCGTACTATTAATTAATTTAGAATTACTCTTTCCTACATCCATGCATGCATGCATGCATGTATCAAGATATGTAGGATGCACTTGTATTTTATATACATAATGAAAATGCTAAAGTATTTCCATCATTTGCAATGGAGCCAAAGATTCATTATTTTTTGGCTTGAGATTATGATGGAATAAAGTAAAATGGCTCACTAAACTGTCTGCGCTTCTTTGTTATGAAGCAGCAGTTAGTCTATGCAATTTTGGACGGGATTTTCACTATGGGTCATCTGGAAACAATCTCTTTGTGCCTTAGTACAGGGGTAAGATTGCGTACATCCGACCCCCCCTTACCCCACCGTAGGTGGGAGCCTTTGCGGCACTGGGGTAAATGAAAATGACAAAATGACAATGAAAATGCTAAAGTAGTCAAATTTGACTCTCAACTAGTTACTCGAGCAGCTTGATCTCCGGCTGGTCTCAAGAGAATCCAAATAAAAAAGTTATCAAAATAGCGTGGAATAACTCATTACACCCCTAGCCTGAACTTTGAACTTTATCAAGTCCAATTCAAGCTTCCAAGAAGGAAGGCTTGAAAACTTAATGGTACAACAAATTAGACCAAATAATAGTAGATATCCAATATAGAGATAAGGATGCAATACACAGATGGCAGGACAATTGTAGTATAGATATTAGCAGAGTAAACTCCTATGAGATTCATCACCATCATCACCACCACCTTAATCCCAACTAAATTGGTTGACGACATGATAATACGGTGTTAATTATCGAAACTAATTAACATAGTGGCATGAAAACTATTGTGTCAAATTGACAACTAATTGTTATAAAATATTATGCCAGGGATTCGTGCAAGAAAACAGTGTCAAGGTCTTATGCCAGATGTCCTTCTTGTCACAATCTTCTAAAGAAGGAATAATGAGATGAAATTCCAAACCCGTCAAGATCATAAGCTTTTCCACTTTCATGCAAAAAAAAACATAGTGGACTATGTAGATTATGCTATGCTGAATGAATTCTTAGTTACCATTTTCTTGAGGACAAATCTGTTGCAGATACAGCTGCTACTGTACAACCCTTAAGTTGAATTTCTGTGTAGGAAGCATCTGATTCTGCTAAAACGAGAGAATGTTGGTTCAATTTTGCATGTTTCTTTACAGGTGTAACCTCCAAGATCTCTTTTTTGACCTTTTGTTGTCTCAAAGCTTTCTCTGTAGGAGAAGCTCTTGGGATGTTTTCTGCATCTAGAACCCACACAAAGCCCTAAAAGACAGTACATGAAACAGTAGGAAACTATCAAATAAGAATAAATATACACAAATAAATATATGTTAAAATTCAAGTTAAGTTTGCTGATGGAAGAGATCAATATCTTCTACACAATCATACCCTATCAATTGCATGAAACGTTTATGCAAATGCAATGGCAGTAAGTCAGTAACAAGCAATCTCTTCATTTAGGCATGGTAAACCTAGAATAGGCATAGTATCTTGTTTGGTTACTTCTGAAGATCCTGCAATTAGCTGTGACCCCAAGCGCAGACACATGCAATGCCAATGTTGGTGTGAATTCAATTAAGATGTTTCTGACTTTCTGTATTAACTCATGCATATAAATTGCAAGTGAAGATGAACTTCTTAAAAACCCTCTATTAGAAGATGAAACCAGTTAAGCATTCAAAAACAGACCAAAACGAGAAATAATTGAAAAGTAAGTGAAAGTCAAGAAGTTCAAAGAAATTAAAATTTGTACATTAAGAGCCACTGCCCACTTCAAAAGCATACTATTTATTCAACATAATGTCACAATCCCATACAATAACATGGATGTTCTCTTGTAAATATTTCTGTAAATAGATAGTTGTAAGAATTACTGTGAGCAGATCATAAGCGCACATTAGAATCAATTCAGAGATTACAGCTATGAAAGACTCTGAATCAAGGTATACGAACACTTAGATATTTTATGTGAATTTAGATCAATTAATATCCACATATATCCGATGTATCAATAAAAGTAAATACATATATATATATATATATATATATATATATATATATATATATATATATATATATATATATATATATGTATGTATACACACACACACGTATGTATACATAGTCTCCTAAGCTCAGTTAATTTCTCCCATGTCCTACCCTTCTATATTTATTTCAAAATGAAAGGGCCCTGTTAGGACTTAGGAGACAGCATTCAAAAAAAGAATATTACTTCAGATTATCCCCTTTCTACCACAGTAATTACACCGCTTGCATCCAAGCACCCTTAGATCTCTAATCATTAAAATATCGTATGTTTCTTCATTTTCACATCAACCAGTTAAAGCAAATAGCCTGAATAGGGGTCAAACTCCATTTCCCTACTTTTTCTCTAATTCATGTGAAACTTCAGTTCTTTAAGCTACGTGATGAATTTCCCCAAGACCCAATAGGTACCTCCTAGAGAGAACATGAAATGCTGCCATGACCAGGAGTCATGGTAGTAATGTGTCTGAGCACATCAATTCAGCCTATAAACAGATTATTACATAGACGAACTAAGTAACTAACTTCCATGAAAAAATCCAACCTCAATACCAAGTACGTATTACTGGCAATGAATGGGCACATTGACTCTTAAATCTTAATTACATTAAAACCCCAAATTCTGAAAACAATGGCCTATTCTCGATACGTGTGGCTTCCATTCTTGGAGCAAGAACAGAAGCAAGAAACTGAAAGGGTGAAATTGCGCCGGAATAGTTTCAAATTGCGATGAACAAAGAAAGTGCCATGAAGTAAACAGGGCAAGCAAAGTGACCAGCCTGCTTGTTGTATAGAGAAGGATCGACATTCCCACGGCTTGATAGATTTCTTGGGATCTTGGATCTTGCAACTTCATGAGCTACCCTTCGATTCAACCATCGCATCAAGATAATGAGTCCGACGGCTTCCGCCCCAACGACAGTCAGTGCCCCGAGAACAAACACCATCACCAAGGCCCACATCTCCGCAGCTTTCACCGCCTCGACAGCGTCAGGATTTATCCGAACCCATTTCCAAACTTTTTCCAAACAGAACGACTGGTATTTGATCGGTAAAATGATATTTCAGGCGGGCCTAGTCGTAGGAGAAGTGAGAAAGAAAACTTTCAATCTGTTGTGACAAATGTGGATTTGCAAGTACTTCGCAAGAGAAAAGTATAACTACCTGAGTGGTTTCTGTACTTTAATTTGCAACGGGAAATCAAATCAACATGCAACACAAAAAACCTAAAAGCTTATAAGTGAAGCTAAGAACTTCAAGCCGAAGGAGTTGGTTTCAATTATTAGTATGCTATTTTTGGTTGAAGTCACTATTTACTCTCGGATTAAAATTTTGAAATTGGTAACTCTAAATAGGACTATCTTCGCGCACCCCCAACATTTACTAGGTGGACCTAAAAAATCATTTTTTGAACAATTATACCCTCCTCTGCTAATCCATTATTATCATCATACATAAATGCAGTGGCGGTAGACGGGTAATCAACTCCATCTCGCGTTGAGCCCCTGATGCTCGATTACCCCCATCTGGTACCCGGTGATAAGCTTCAACGACTACCAAATGTCCAAATGCAACAAGACATTCCACATCACCCATACTCATACTTGAATGAGTTGCCACACCAACTCTGCCCGTTGTGTAGAGCCTCGCCGTAGTTCCTGAAGCATCTAGTGGAAGACGGAGTCTTGATCATCACTGATAGGTAAAAAAGTGCCCATCATCTGATGTGAGTAGTAGATCAATGATGAATTCAGATCTTATGGAGTAATAGTGAAGGGAGCTAAATTGATAGCAAAACTTATGAATCACCGAAACATAAATTACGAAGCTCGTTCTTTTACCTCTGAAGCATAGCGTGCATTCATAGTGGCGATTGGTGAATACAATTATTCGGATTTTAGTTTGAAAAAATAAATTTAGTAAGGTTATTTTAGTCGCTAAAGGGTGCGTAAAGAAAAAGCAAAGGTGCGCGAAACACCTCCCACTCTAAATTGGTATAGTTTATGTAAGCCTGTTGTGTAACATAGAATCTTTTATTTTGGATTGTTTTCAGTCCCAGACCAGGTCGGATCAGACCAGACTAGATCTGACCAGATCAGACCAGATCAGACTTCTGTAGTTATAAAATACACATAGACCGGACAATTATCAGACCAGACCAGTTCAGATAAGACCAAACCAGACCAGACCAGACCAGATCATACAAGACCAACAAATTTATGTCCAAAAGAAAACATTCTTAATTTTGTTTGATATTTTTTGAATTTAATGATGTGAATATCTATACCTATTTTTAATAAAGTGGAACATTAGTGACATATATACTTGTGTATGTGAGAGATGCATATGATTGCCAAATGGGCACCAAGTTTATTAAAATGTAAAATATATATATCATGCATTTATTTTAGGAAATTGTTATTGTGGCATGATACTGTGGAAGGTTTTAGACCTGTTTTGAATGTCGATAATGCTCTCCACCAAGTGGTTCAAGGGGTACTAGATGTTTGTTGCGTTTACGACCTATTGACCTTGTTATGGTGTGTAGTAAATATGAGGGTCAGGGGTCCAAGACCATATAATCTATCAGACATGTCATATTGCTCCAAGTCAGAATGAGATTTGAAATGGTGTAAAAAATGAAGAGAACAATTATGTTTGAATTACTCAATTGGAACATTTCGATTATTCCAAATGGACAAGAGACGGAGCCTGAAAGGTACCGTAGAATTTGACATATGTGTATTCATTTATGTATCGAGTCACGGCATTGTGAACGTCTATACGCTATTTTGTTCTTTTCATAATTTTCTTCTTCTATGGACTCTCGAAAGTTTGGACTTTTATACTTTCCCACCCCTATCTATGTATTATATTCTTAATGAACAAGAGTTTTCCTTTTTACTTCATTTTATTACGGAGTATGTTTTAATTGTTTAATTGAGACTCTCCGTCATTGGGGAGAATATATAATGCCCCAAGATCTTGATGAAACCCCCAAAATTGTAATTCATATCATTTAGATGACCTTTAGATAGTCTATTACGTTGGGTTTGGTGTTTGGGACCAAGGGTGGGGTTCAAGTGTGGAAGAAACAATGAAAAAATTGAGTTTTGGGGTGAACAGGAGTCATGCACGACCTACACACGGCATGTGTTCTTTTAGTTTGCATAGCTACAGGTGCGTTCACACAGTGCTCCGCACGACGTGTGTCACGCCCCGGACCTAGCCGGACACGTCAACAACCCGCCGTACAGCACGAATAGTCAACCGCAGTCCAACTCATCCATACTATACAAGGCGTCATGAATATCATTCACACATAGTACATCCATAAACAAACATAATGTAAAACATTCATTTAAAACAGCGGAAGCATAAATACAATTGTTCAAGCCACACTTGGCATAACTCGGCATACAAGCCCCCAAAGTAATTATTCAAAAATAATATCTATGAGCATTAACGTAGTTGTTTTTAAAACAGAACGGTAGAAGCACGAACCACGTCTTCTCCCATTGATCCTCCCGAAGCCACGGGCGATGGTAGCAACCTTCAAGTTCTACCTGAAACTGTGAGGTGGCCTCCCCCGTGAAGGGGAGGTCAGTACTTGGAAATATTTGACAAGTACAATAGCAACTATACTAAGTATAATCAACGTTTTAATTTCCAAGACCCTCAACTTAGGGTACTATTATATTATAGGCCATAACCCTCGGTTACTCCTTTTACTTTTAACTGTACTTACTTTATATAAAGTCAAGTAGTCGGCCCGTAGGCCCATATTCATTTAGAATTCATCGTTTCCATTCCCCCGTGACCCCAAGTCACGATAACCCCGTGGGGTCCCATCGAGCCCCAATTGTATAGCATGGGCTCGGCCCAACTACATCTCTATAAAATCCTCTAGCTCAATATATCATATCAAAATTTGTATTGCAAGGGCTCAGCCCAACTACGTTTCCATACCAACCATAACTTCGTGGCAAGGGTTCGGCCCAACTACGTTTCCACGGAGGTCACATATACATGGCAAGGGCTCGGCCCAACTACGTTTCCATGCTAATCATATTACATGGCATGGGCTCGGCCCAACTACATCTCCATGTCATCCTAGAGTCCAACTCTACTTATTTTCATAATCAAATTCTCAAGCAAATCCTATGCCTAGAATCATTTCCCGTAGGTGGCCTTTAGGCCTACCCCTATCACCTTAGTGTTCATACCATTCATCCTTAAGTATCTCTTGAGACTACTTAAGGCATATCTATTCACAATCCTACCTCTTAGGATTTGTTTCATCATTTATTTATATTAATTCCCCGACTAGTATTTTGATACTAATTGGATAATCTTAGAACATGCCAAGTTCCTATTTCCCAATTGGCATTTCATTTTCATTGATTTCTCAACCCAAGTATAGTTTGATCTCAATATCAAAAATATCACTTTAATCCATTCATAATTTCATACATGAAGTAAAGTATATTTTATCACAATGTCATCATAGTAATTCCATTAACCTGCCGTTCCATTCATTTCACATAATCATACACAATTATTCTAAATTTGTATATCATGCTTCACTTACTCATATCCATATTATTTTCATTTAGGCATTATTAATCATTAATAATCCATGAAAATCCCATCTAATTACTTTAGGCATTCTTATGAAATTAACTCACTAATTATAAGCAATATAGTCAGCCATCCTCACCTCGTGATGTGCTACGATAGTTGCCTTTGTTACGCCCCTCGATCAATCCCCGTTCTAGGCCGATTGAAAGGCAAAACTGGACTGCCTGGGCAAAAGCCGGGCGGCTTTCACGAAAGCCGGGCGGCTTTCGTGTTCTGCAGAAACGAGCAGCTCCCTTAAAGTGGCGGTTTCCGGCGATTTCGACTCCTATCGATTCACCAACTCTTCTAAGTTAAATATCACCACTTTATATCAATATTCTACACTTTTAAACGTGTAGAACATCATGTTTAATCCATCATATGATTTCTTACAAATCATACACCATAAAACTAGTTAAAAGAGTAGAAATTGTGTTCTTACCTCTTCTTCTAGCTTTTCCTCCTGGATTTCACTTCCTTTTTGCTTCCTCAAAGGTTCCTGTTGACAGAGCTATCCCAAGACCCTCTCCCTCCCTTCTTGTGCGTATGGTGTAGAGTGAGTGTGAGGATAAGAGATCATCCCTACTCCTCTAAGTCAACCAATAAAACAAGGGGTAGGGTCATGGTGGGTATGGGTTTTGTCCCTAGGAGCTTCTTCCCAGCTCTTTCCTTGGTAATCAGATCACAAAAACGTGGGATGGCCCCCACTTATGTGGGAGGTCATCCCATTACGTCCCGGTGTGTATAATTGGCCCCGAAAGTTGTATTTTTCGGACTATTTTAGTCATATTTTATTTTATCGGGCCGGATAAAATATATCACGTGTTCCCAATAATTATGGGCCTTTAGAATAGATGTACATTCCCCAACATTAATTTAGGAGTCTCCGAAACTCATTTCGGGCTGTTATCCGCTAACTTACCAATACCGGTAATTGGGCCCCGTTTGACCAACCGGTCAACTCCATGCCTTTCTTATGGCCCAAATAAAATATCCACCACCATATAGATGTCATCTAGACCAAGATGAATGTAATATGTGGTTCGGAAATTATCGGGCGGCCCCCGCTCCCGCTGTGGGCCCCACATGCAATTTACTATTCACGTAAAAGAAATAATAAAATTTAACAATTACGTAAATTCATAAATCATCTTTCAAGGTTTATTACATAATTTACTAAAAGTAAATATGCTTGGGGACGGTGCTACAAGTTCACCCCCCCTTAACGGGAATTTCGTCCCCGAAATTCACAATCGATTATTCAAACAGAAATGCATACTGCTCCTTCATCGAGGCTTCAGTCTCCCAAGTTTCTTCTTCAACTCGGTCACTTTTCCAAAGGATTTTAACCATTGGAACTTTCTTGCTTCTTAGCTTCTTTACTTGTCTATCAAGTACCCTTACCGGTTGCACGGCGTAGTTCAAGTCTTCCCGTATTTCCACGGGTGGTTTCTCTAGTACATGAGATGGGTCCGGAATATACTTTTTAAGCATAGACACATGGAATACATTATGTATTTTCTCCAATTCCGGAGTCAACTGTAATCAGTATGCTACGGCCCCAATTCTCTCAAGAATTACAAATGGCCCTATGTAGCGTGGGTTAAGTTTCCCTCGGCTCTGAAATCGGATGATTCCTTTCCAAGGTGAAACTTTCAAAAATACCTCATCTCCCACCTTAAACTCCAAGGCTCTTCGGCGCTTATCGGCATAACTTTTCTGTCTATCCTGGGCCGCCTTAAGTCTGTCACGAATTATTTTCACCTTTGACTTGGTGATCTCCACCAGTTCCGTGCTCTCGAGTTTGGCCATGCCAACCTCATCCCAACACAAAGGTGTACGACATCTCCTCCCATACAATGCCTCGTATGGAGGCATGTCTATACTCGCCTGATAACTGTTGTTATAGGCAAACTCCATGAGTGCCAAATGGTTGTCCCAACTCCCTTGGAACTCCAATGCACAAGCTCTCAGCATATCCTCTAATATCTGTATAACCCGCTCGGATTGTCCATCCGTTTGCGGATGAAAAGCTGTACTGAATTTCAGTTTTGTCCCCATAGATTCTTGGAACTTCGGCCAAAATCGTGATGTGAATCGCGGATCTCTATCGGATACAATGGTTATAGGAACCCCATGTAGCCTCACAATCTCATCCACATACAACTTGGCTAACCTTTCCAATGCATAGGTGGTGTTGATAGGTAAAAAATGTGCACTCTTCGTGAGCCTATCAACCACAACCCATACGGCGTCATAATTCTTAATCGTCCGTGGCAGTCCTACCACGAAATCCATAGTCACGTGTTCCCACTTCCATTCAGGAATGGATAATGGCTGTAACAACCCGGCTGGATGCTGATGTCCTGCCTTAACTTGCTGACAAGTAAGACACCTACTGATGTATTCGGCTATTTCTCTCTTCATACCCGACCACCAGTAACTTTCTTTCAAATCACGGTACATCTTCGTGCCCCCCGGATGCATGGCATATGCCGATGAATGGGCCTCCTCTAAGATGGACTTTCGGAGCCCATCATCTGACGGTACGCACACTCGGTCACGAAATAATAAGAGACCATCGTCTCTTTCCCTGAAATCCTCAACCGGCCCCGCTAGCATGCGTTCACGGACCTTCATAAGCTCTTCATCAGTTTCTTGACCCTTCTTGATTTCATCGAGTAATGTAGGTCTCACCTCGAATCTAGCTAACAAGGCACCATCACTGGATACCTCCAATCGGGCTCTCAATGCCTTCAAACTAGTCAACAACGCCCCAGATGAATTCTTTCGGCTCAAGGCATCCGCTACCACGTTGGCTTTACCGGGGTGGTACGCGATAACTAGATGGTAGTCTTTTATCAACTTCATCCACCGTCTCTGTCTCATGTTTAACTCTTTTTGAGTAAACACGTACTTCAGACTTTTGTGGTCGGTGTATATATGACATGTTTCCCCGTAGAGATAATGTCTCCAAATCTTCAATGCGAACACCACCGCCCCCAGCTCTAAGTCATGAGTGGGATAATTTACCTCATGCTTCTTCAACTGTCGTGAAGCATAAGCAATCACCCTCCCATTCTGCATCAAGACACATCCAAGCCCTTGGATGCTTGCGTCGCTGTAGACATCGTACCCCACACCCTGTTTGGGTAGTGCGAGTACCGGTGCCTTGATCAATCTTTTCTTTAGTTCAAGGAATCCCTTCTCACATCGGTCATCCAATACAAACTTGGCCCCCTTTCGAGTGAGCTTCGTCAATGGCGACGCCAAAACTGAGAACTTATCCACGAACTTTCGGTAATACCCTGCCAATCCAAGGAAGCTACGAATTTCCTTGACGTTCTTTGGCCTCTCCCATTCAGTAATAGCCTCAATCTTGTTGTTATCTACGGCAATCCCTGATCCTGAAACAACATGCCCGAGAAAGCCAATCTCCCTTAGCCAAAATTCACATTTGGAAAACTTGGCATAGAGTTGCTTCTCCCGTAGTGTCTCAAGGACAAGTATCAAGTGCTCCTCATGCTCTTCTTCACTCTTTGAGTAAATCAAGATGTCATCTATGAACACAATCACAAACCGGTCCAAGTATTTATGAAATACCCGGTTCATCAAGTCCATAAATGCCGCCGGGGCGTTGGTTAGCCCGAACGACATAACTAGGAACTCGAAATGACCATACCTTGTGCGGAATGCACTCTTCGGTATGTCATCCTCCTTTATTTTCAGTTGGTGGTACCCCGACCTTAAGTCAATCTTCGAAAACACTGTCGCTCCTCGGAGCTGATCAAACAAGTCATCAATCCTAGGCAAGGGATACCTATTCTTGATTGTGACCTTGTTCAGTTGACGACAGTCAATACACATTCGAAGTGTTCCATCTTTCTTCTTCACGAAGAGGACCGGTGCTCCCCACGGAGAGTGACTCGGCCTTATGAAACCGTTATCCAATAGCTCTTGCAATTGGGTTTTCAACTCGTTAAGTTCAGCGGGTGCCATTCTGTATGGCGGTATAGAGATTGGTTTGGTGCCGGGTTCAACCTCGATCACGAATTCAATCTCCCTATCGGGTGGAAGTCCCGGCAAGTCTTTTGGGAAGACATCCGGATACTTGCACACTACTCTCACATCATTGATGTCTATCTCTTCTTTGGTTTTGTCCACCACATACGCTAGGTACGCGTGGCATCCCTTTCTCATCATATTCCTCGCCCTCACGGCGGATATGATACAACTGTTTGATTTGCCTCTATCCCCCTCGAAGCGTAAGGTCAACCCTTCACCGCCTTCGAGTTCAAGAATCTTCGTGTAGCAATCGACCCTAGCATGATGTTTCTCAAGCCAATCCATCCCGAGGATTGCATCAAACTCGATCATGCTCAGCGGTACGAAGTCACACGTCAAGTTCTGTCCCTCCACCTCCACCTCACACGATGGATAGTGGCTATCTCTCTCGATATCATCCCCTAGAGGCATGGACACCAATAGGGTTTGAGTCATCGGTACAAGTGGTCCGTTGAATCCGCTGGCGAACGCCTCACTCACAAATGATCGTTGCGCCCCGGTATCAATAAGGATCCTTGCGTCTCTCCCGTTTATCTTTAGTGTTCCTACATTCATAAGTAATGTAAGACACACTATCTACTTAAAAGGCTTGTTTCTTAAGTCGTAGAGTATGTTGGTTGTGGTTCGGGTGGGGTCCGTTTGACACCCGTCCGAAAATTCCCGGTTTCTGACCCTTAGAACCGTTCTGGGACCGACCCCCGGTGAAAGCCGGCAGCTTTTCACGAAAGCCGGCCGGTTTTCGACTGCGAGAATAATTCTCAGTATTTAATCACGAAAGCCGGGCGGTTTTCGTCGCCGTAGTTTTTATTCAGGGAATGGGTTTCGAAGCCGGCCGGTTTCTACGAAACCCGGCCGGGTTTCAGCAGCGCACGAATCCCCAAGCCCAACGAAAGCCGGGCGGCTTTCGCCAAAGCCGGGCGGCTTTCAGCTGCGAGAAATTTCCCAGGTCAGGCATTTATGAAAGCCGGACGGTCTTTACAAAAGTCGGCCGGTTTTTGGTTGCGAGGATTTTCCTGATTAAATGTTGACGAAAGCCGGGCGGGTTTCGGTGGGAACCGGCCGGCATTCGTCGCCGCAGTATTTTCCCAATAATTCAAGACGAAAGCCGGGCGGCTTTCGTCAAATGCCGGGCGGCATTCGCCCAGGGCGGGGATTTTTCCTCCCCTTTCCCCTACAATCCCGACCAAACCGTCGGGGTTACAAATTTTGCACATTCCAAACACTCCTATTGCATACAATGGAGTTAATAACATGAGTTTAAGATTTTACCCGCCACGGAGTCTGGGTTAGCACGTGCGTCCGCTTCTGTCATCGCATAGACCCTAGCCTGGGTCTTGCCTTGGTTCACGGATGGCGCGTTACTTGTACTTGGCCCTCCGTGCGCCGTGCTCGCGTGAAGTGCCCCTGCTCGGTTCCTACTTGCCGTAGTCCCGCTGCTAGGTCCTGCACCCATGGCTCGCCCGAGTTGTGGGCAGTTTGATCTCAAGTGCCCCGTCTCCCCGCATTGGTAGCACCTAGGGGGATCGCGGCACTTGCCCGCGTGGTTCCTCTTGCAGTTATTGCACCTGCTAATGCCCGAGCCTTGCGACCTCGAGCCTTGCCCTCCTGGGCCTTGATTTCCCCTAGATGGTGGTGCGGGCGTTCTGAAAGACCCACCTCCCCCGTGGTTCCCCTTCTTGTTAGAACCTTGGGGCCGGTGTTCTCCCATTTCCTCTTCTTCGCCTCCTCGGCGTTTTTCAGCTTTCTTTCTTCCCATTTCTTCTCCCCTTTCAGACCTTGCTCCACCACTTGACTAAACGTCATGTTAGGCAATTGTGTTGCCCGTTCACGCACGTCTAAGTCTAAAGCATCCCAAAAGTGATTCACCATCCGGTTCTCATCACAAGCATACTCCGGTATGAACTCCGCGAGCTCCCTGAACTTGTGCTCGAGTTGCCTCACGGTATACTTGCCTCCTTGGGTCAAGTTGGTGTATTCTCTCCTCTTCAAGTTCACCTCGAAGTCGGAGTAGTATTGGTTGAAGAATTCCTGTCGGAAATTCTCCCAAGTTACGGCCTCACCGTACTTCCCCTTGACACCGTCCCACCATGTGGACGCCATCCCTTCTAGCAACCTCGTTGCTACTCTCATCTTAATGTTTGGCGGCAGCTGCATATCAAGGGCCGCTTCATTGAACCTCTTGATCCACTCCGCCGCAACAAATATATCTCCCGTTCCATCGAACGGTTTACACCCCAAATCTCTTGCTTCTTTGAGGTACTTCGAGATCCTTATTATCGGTACCTCGACACCTCGATCTACTCGGGACTCCACATGCCCCCTAGAACCCGCATGGCTTCCCCTTCTTGAAGCCCCTCCCAAAGCACGCCTTGCTCGGCGCCTTTGGCGATCCTGTTGAAATTGACGGAGTAGTTCCTCCATCCTTTCTAGAGCGTCATCATCGTCGCTCCCCTCACTGTCATCATCATATTCCCCATCATATGGGGTCTCAACCGGCTCAGTTCCCGGTTGATACGTCGAATCCTCCTCGGACTCATAGGACTCGTTGACCGTTTCCGCATAACTGTCACTCACGGTCTGATCTTGGCCTCCACGGCCCTGTCCTCTGGACACCCTAGAAGCCCCTCTACTGCCTTGCGCGGATCCTCCCGGTGCTCGGCCAGTCGGGTTCCTTCTAGTTACTTTCCCGGTACGTTCCATTTCTGAAAGAAATTGAGAGTGAGTCATTAGACTCGTATCAAATGTCAATTGACGGATAGGTACTTAAAGACATCCTTAGGCTCAAATCACCGTCATACCAATTGCTAAGGGTACCATCTTAACAATTAGAGACATTGCAACTCAAGTACCAAAAGTTCTATAAGTACAAAACTTTATGCTCATGGTTTTCAATTTCATTTTCAAAAAGAATTTTGAAGCTTCATTATGATGTTTACGGACTAAAGCTCTGATACCAATTAAATTGTCACGCCCCGGACCTAGCCGGACACGTCAACAACCCGCCGTACAGCACGAATAGTCAACCGCAGTCCAACTCATCCATACTATACAAGGCGTCATGAATATCATTCACACATAGTACATCCATAAACAAACATAATGTAAAACATTCATTTAAAACAGCGGAAGCATAAATACAATTGTTCAAGCCACACTTGGCATAACTCGGCATACAAGCCCCCAAAGTAATTATTCAAAAATAATATCCATGAGCATTAACGTAGTTGTTTTTAAAACAGAACGGAATAAGCACGAACCACGTCTTCTCCCCTTGATCCTCCCGAAGCCACGGGCGATGGTAGCAACCTTCAAGTTCTACCTGAAACTGTGAGGTGGCCTCCCCCGTGAAGGGGAGGTCAGTACTTGGAAATATTTGACAAGTACAATAGCAACTATACTAAGTATAATCAACGTTTTGATTTCCAAGACCCTCAACTTAGGGTACTATTATATTATAGGCCATAACCCTCGGTTACTCCTTTTACTTTTAACTGTACTTACTTTATATAAAGTCAAGTAGTCGGCCCGTAGGCCCATATTCATTTAGAATTCATCGTTTCCATTCCCCCGTGACCCCAAGTCACGATAACCTCGTGGGGTCCCATCGAGCCCCAATTGTATAGCATGGGCTCGGCCCAACTACATCTCTATAAAATCCTCTAGCTCAATATATCATATCAAAATTTGTATGGCAAGGGCTCGGCCCAACTACGTTTCCATACCAACCATAACTTCGTGGCAAGGGCTCGGCCCAACTACGTTTCCACGGAGGTCACATATACATGGCAAGGGCTCGGCCCAACTACGTTTCCATGCTAATCATATTACATGGCATGGGCTCGGCCCAACTACATCTCCATGTCATCCTAGAGTCCAACTCTAATTATTTTCATAATCAAATTCTCAAGCAAATCCTATGCCTAGAATCATTTCCCGTAGGTGGCCTTTAGGCCTACCCCTATCACCTTAGTGTTCATACCATTCATCCTTAAGTATCTCTTGAGACTACTTAAGGCATATCTATTCACAATCCTACCTCTTAGGATTTGTTTCATCATTTATTTATATTAATTCCCCGACTAGTATTTTGATACTAATTGGATAATCTTAGAACATGCCAAGTTCCTATTTCCCAATTGGCATTTCATTTTCATTGATTTCTCAACCCAAGTATAGTTTGATCTCAATATCAAAAATATCACTTTAATCCATTCATAGTTTCATACATGAAGTAAAGTATATTTTATCCAAGTTCCCATTAACCTGCCGTTCCATTCATTTCACATAATCATACACAATTATTCTAAATTTGTATATCATGCTTCATTTACTCATATCCATATTATTTTCATTTAGGCATTATTAATCATTAATAATCCATAAAAATCCCATCTAATTACTTTAGGCATTCTTATGAAATTAACTCACTAATTATAAGCAATATAGTCAGCCATCCTCACCTCGTGATGTGCTACAATAGTTGCCTTTGTTACGCCCCTCGATCAATCCCCGTTCTAGGCCGATTGAAAGGCAAAACTGGACTGCCTGGGCAAAAGCCGGGCGGCTTTCACGAAAGCCGGGCGGCTTTCGTGTTCTGCAGAAACGAGCAGCTCCCTTAAAGTGGTGGTTTCCGGCGATTTCGACTCCTATCGATTCACCAACTCTTCTAAGTTAAATATCACCACTTTATATCAATATTCTACACTTTTAAACGTGTAGAACATCATGTTTAATCCATCATATGATTTCTTACAAATCATGCACCATAAAACTAGTTAAAAGAGTAGAAATTGTGTTCTTACCTCTTCTTCTAGCTTTTCCTCCTGGATTTCACTTCCTTTTTGCTTCCTCAAAGGTTCCTGTTGGCAGAGCTATCCCAAGATCCTCTCCCTCCCTTCTTGTGCGTATGGTGTAGAGTGAGTGTGAGGATAAGAGATCATCCCTACTCCTCTAAGTCAACCAATAAAACAAGGGGTAGGGTCATGGTGGGTATGGGTTTTGTCCCTAGGAGCTTCTTCCCAGCTCTTTCCTTGGTAATCAGATCACAAAAACGTGGGATGGCCCCCACTTATGTGGGAGGTCATCCCATTACGTCCCGGTGTGTATAATTAGCCCCGAAAGTTGTATTTTTCGGACTATTTTAGTCATATTTTATTTTATCGGGCCGGATAAAATATATCACGTGTTCCCAATAATTATGGGCCTTTAGAATAGATGTACATTCCCCAACATTAATTTAGGAGTCTCCGAAACTCATTTCGGGCTGTTATCCGCTAACTTACCAATACCGGTAATTGGGCCCCGTTTGACCAACCGGTCAACTCCATGCCTTTCTTATGGCCCAAATAAAATATCCACCACCATATAGATGTCATCTAGACCAAGATGAATGTAATATGTGGTTCGGAAATTATCGGGTGGCCCCCCGCTCCCGATGTGGGCCCCACATGCAATTTACTATTCACGTAAAAGAAATAATAAAATTTAACAATTACGTAAATTCATAAATCATCTTTCAATGTTTATTACATAATTTACTAAAAGTAAATATGCTTGGGGACGGTGCTACAACGTGCGTCCCACCATGCATGCATTTTTTTTATTGTAGGTGCATGCACACGAAGTTGCGCACAGTGTGTGCACGATCGATACAAGTTTAAGTTTTAGATACGTTAAGTCACGCACGTCGTGTGCATGCCTATTTTTGCCCAGTTTGGCCCAATTTCAAACTATCAGTATAAATAATCCCTTTCTTTGAATTTCTTCGGTCTTAGAACCCTATAGCCGACTTCACAGATAAGTTTTCTTCAAGTTATCCGTTCCTAGGTCATCCAAGAGGATTTTTAAACCAAGAAAGTGCTACTACGATTTAATCTTCCAGCAATGGTGTTTCTACCGAAATTATCCATTTTCTTCGATTTCTCTCACCTAAATTGTAATCTCATGACCCTAAAAATTACTAGGGTTGTGTGTGTGATCTTCCAAACTAGGAAATTCGTGTAGACCAGTTGCTAGGGTTGAGGTAAGTACTAATGTCATTCAAAATTACTATGTTGCCTCTATTATTGATTAAATAGGGTTTGGGCTATGATTGGGCATTGTTTCTGAACTTTTATGGGTATATATTTCATCTATAAGATGATTGTTTCAATGATCTATTATTTTGATTGGAAAATTTGTAAATTGTTTTGGTGTGAACTATATGATTTTAAGAGTATCTGATCATGCGTGTATATATAAATATATTATGGGTCTGGAAATACCGCAGTTGGATTGTTTTAGTAGTAGTATTAAATACAACCTCTTTTCCCCTAAATTTAGGACAAGGGGGTGTGGTGTGGTTTTTAGGAAAAAGTAGAATTGTGTGGTTAGTATTGAGTTGATAAAGTGTGAATAAAGTAAGAATGAATTTTAACCACTCAAACATTACCCAATATGGTATGGAACAAACTTAATGGGACGGACGAACAAGGTAAAATGGAACAAAGTTAGAGGGCGGAGAGAGTACTATTTTTGGAGTGGTGGTTTGAGTTAAACCCGATTTTTGGAATTTATTTTGAGATCAAATCATTTTGACAAATTATGACCAATTGTTTTCTGAATTATGAACACCCAAGATTAACCCGTGGCGACGTTTTGGTGCATCCAGATTTGGTGCATATAAATATAGAATTGATGAGTGGTCTAGAGCTACTACTATTTGGTGGTTGGTTTTCTTTGCTTTTGGTTCTGGTAATCAAGATATTTGTGGATGTAAATATCATTTTCTTCGCAATGTGATAGTTGTAGTCCCTAGTCTATTTTTTATAGGACTCGTTCCTTGATGGAGTAGTTGGTAGATACATATCCCGACTACTTGTACTTCTTACTATTCTGAGGGCTTGGAGTCCTTTTAGGGAGGCATACACACTTAAGATAGATGTTCGGTTTCATAGGTGGTTTTGGCAGGGTCTGGGTTATTGGATGGGTGATAGGTGGTAAGGTGACCTATGTACTCTGCCCGGGATACTTGGGATGAGTCATGGGTGGTAAGTTGACCTATGTATTCTCTTGGTTCGGGAATTATCTTAGAGTTCTCCGGACTTCTCCCTCATCTTTTGAGAGGATTAAGGAAAACTAGTGATTGATGATCATTTTAAAGTAAATGTTTAGAAAGAATGCATTTTTCTCTTGATTGAGGTTAAGAATTATTTCATGTGCTAAAGGTGATTTTATCTATTAAAGTGTTTTGGTTAGTGCAAGGGATTTCAAACCTATACTATATGTAGCAAACCTATTTTTCAAGCTATAATATTTTACGGGGTTGAGCGAATCTTATTAGCTATAGGGCTAATTTTTGTTTCTTTTGTCTTGTTTTCTGCAACTTTGTTTTGTGCAGGTGGTAATGATTATGCTTGATGAAAAGGGTTGTGTTAGATAACTTAGACTAATTACTACTTACTAGTTACAATTACTTAAATCTGAATTTCAGAGAACTCATAGACGTTTACTAAATTTCAGTTTGAAGACTCAATACTTATGTTTTGTTCTGAATTTGAGGTTTTGCATGTGCATTCGGTTATGAGAGAACTTAATGTGACAGTAACACCTTTTGAATATTTTATTCTGCTACAATCTAAACTCTTTTAATCTTCAAACGTTTTGGAAAATTCTTTGTACACTTACTATGTATAGCATCTGTTTTGAGGTATAAACTCGAGGATGTTACAAATTGATATCAAATCCTCTGATTTCAAAACCTTTTAAAGGTTTTTTTAAAAAATAATTGAATTCATCCTTTTAATAATTAGGACTGAATATTATGGTTAAGAATAATATTTAAGGCCCAAGCACGTGTGAGATTGTGGGCAGGGACGGAGCAAGTGCACTCGACCAGACTGGGCCGATACAAAGTTTTTTTTGGAAAACATTTTACACATAATTTTTTACACTAAAGATATATGCATTTTTAAAATTTGGGATGGGCCAGGGCCTAGCCTGGCCATCCCCTAGCTACGCCCCTGATTGTGGGATGCTTGGTTATTGTAATTCGTGTTGTTTTGAGATTTGAGAATGGTTGGGATTTTTCCAATGACTCCTAGGTATTTATTATTCTACGATATCTTGTGAGTTATTGAACTTCGAGAATCGTAATAAGAATATTTCTAGCATCTTGCATCTTATGATATTAGGTAAAATTTGGTGGACTGTGTTAGGCATCCTAAGTAACCTAAATTTTGTGCATCTTTTTGTAAAAACTAAGACATTACAGAGAAACGACTGTGCAAACGTTGCTGCTCCTACCGCGATTGACCCAATTGACTCAGCTCACCCACACCATAGGGCAGTCCGTACTTCAGAATCAAAATCAGCAAACGCACCACGATAGCAATGACGTGACTAGACTGGCTTTGGGAGGTAATCCCTCGAAATACTTGGGTGAAAAGGATTCTCTTATCCTGGAGGACTGAATTAGAACTTTTGACAAACTCTTTGAAGCAGTGTGTAATACCTCATAATTGTATACTATTCTCATTTGATCTTAGTTTATGCTTCGGGACGAAGCATCTTTTAATGGGGGTAGAGTGTGACATTCCGAAATTTTAAATAAAATAAATATTATGTTCAATAAAATAGAATAAATTCTAAATTATTTTCATATCATAAGTTGAATTACTAATAATGTTAATCTTAATCAAATGAAATTATAAAAGTATAAAACTTTAAATAATAAAAAATGTTTTTTACAATGAAAATTATGTCAATTCAAGATATGTACACAAATATTAATAATAAATATTACTACCTCCGTCCCTTAAAACTTTGCCAAAGTTGACCGGCACAGAGAATAATAAAGTAAAAACTGTGTGGTTAAGATTTGTGCAGAGGAGAGAGAAATAACAGAAACCACAAAATAATTGATTAAAAAGGAAAGTGGCAAAGTTTTTTGGGACATCCCAAAAAGGAAAGATGGCAAAGTTTTAAGGGACGGGAGGAGTGTATTAGAAAGATACATATTAAAATACTCCGTATTATAATAAGGGTACTTCTATAGTGCCTCTTAAAATTAAGTAGGTACCGTACATGTAGTTCAATTGTGTCCATGCCAATTTATTAATAAGCTGTATATGCTTTAGTATATGTGCACTTGGTGTTTCCTTATTTGTCCAAACAAGGAAATGTACCATATATTAAAAGATACACATTAAATTAGTTTGACTATTCAAATAGCTATGTACGTATATATATACTACTACTAAGGATATTAAACATGGACTACCTGAGGATATATAAAATCATATGGGATAGCTATTAATATTGATAATAATCATAGTAATATAACTCTAATAATAACAATAAACTTAAGGTTGTTGTGCTGCATAAATATTACATTATTTTGGTTATGATCACTTTTAATATAATTATAGAATTTATTGATCAAAGTATACGGACGGAATATTTAAGGAATATAATGAAATGAATGGACTTATTTATATAATTAATTTTATGAAGTAGATAAAATTAGTATAAATGTATGATTGTAAATAAATTAAACGGACCAATTAATCTCAACCTTACGAGTCAATTAGTAAAATTGGATGGTTATTAAATAATAGAATGAAATACTGATTATGCAATCTTGTAATTAATAAAGGTGATTATTGCGAAGAGTGAAATAAAAGAGGGTAGAAAGTGTCACAATCTAAGGTAAATTTCATGTCAACCAAAATTATATTTTTACCTACTAAATCTATGTGTGAATGTTACTTGTATTTATTTGAGTATTTAGTATCAAGTTAAATTATGAGTATTTGAATTATGAATTGTGATTGTAAATGTTATTTGGGTTTGAGCTATTTATGTTGTATTTCGTATTTTGAGCTATTTACATAGTATGACATATTTTGAGCTACTAGTATTCCACCCGTGCGTTGCACGGGATGTAATATGAAGATATTATAAATGCCAATATATAAATGCATTATCACACATGAGACAAACTCATAAATAAAAAAACAGAAATATTAGAAGTTTTAAAAGTACACGCATTACAAAATTATTAAAGACATTCTGAACGATTTTTTTACAGTCTTTTATATCCACTGTCACTGCATATTACGAATTTTAATTCAGGTAGACTTATCACCTTCGAAACTTCAGCATACAACTATCCATCATGTGTAAAAACCGGATATCGCGAAAGAACACACACGATTTGCAATAGTTTTGTTTGGAAAAAATCGTCACCTACTTCGGGCTTTGAAAAATAAAACACCTTTCAAGGGATAATACAATGCATGAAGTGGCTTTGTGGAACACGGGGTTACTTAGTGAACCTAAGAGGTCAGATGTGCTACACAATATCCATCTAGCTATTTTGTTCTTTTCCTACTCTTCCTCTAAGTTTGGGGTTCTTTCACTTGCAAATCATCGCATAAATATCTCAATGTGGCAGCAAGGTGCTTGTTTCGATGTGCTGTGAAAGGAAAACAGAAAAATTGCGGCCATGTGTGTTAATAATAGAGAATTATTGAGTTAATGATAACACTGAGTAACAATGATACAATTACAAGATTAATCCACTCTCGTTTTGTGAATTTTAAAATTATAGGGTAAAACTCAAGCAAGCAACGTCATCCACTCACTTGAATGTATGACATCTTCCATATAATTGACTTGCGGCCATCATGCTGTGCAAATAACTCAAGATCCTTCGCCCTGTTCTGCTCCCCGAGCAAAGCATATTAATTTGTGTTAAGAATAGTAAGAGAGCATACACCTAAAAAAGAAAATTCATGTTGAGTTCAAATGTAATAAAACTATGAAAACCACCAGGAAAATGCAAAACTTTGAACTCTGACCAAGTATTTTGCCTCCAAAATGCAATGGCCGCAGCTAGGAGATTAAAATATGGATGGAAAAATGTACCCCGTTGATTACCTTAAAACTAAAGTTAGAAATATGTTATGAAATGGATTGATAGGTAGGAAACCCATCCTTTAAAAAATTATATCAAAACTGCATATATTATAAAATATGGATGGAAACAATGTACCCCGTTTAATAAACTAAAACTAAATTCGGAAAATATGTTATGAAATGGCTTGATGGGCAGGAAAATTAGATGAAACCTATTGTAAATGCTCTCCAGCATCATATGAGTTTCAGAGTTTACTTGAAACACTACCAAAATTAGACATCAAAAGAAGTACTCAATATTCTAATCTAGTAACTGAAAGTATAAAATAACTATTAACTGAAATAATCATAAATTATTAACTGATATAGCTTTCAAAACAAAGCATATCAAGCTCAAAGTGAAATTGTTTCTAAACATATGATAAATCATAAAAACATTGTTTTTAAACATGTTTATGAGCAGTTTGTTTCTAACATTAAATATCAAACCTGGTTTTTCAAACTGATCATTAATAACAAAGTATGAGATCAAAAATATTAAACATGTTTTTAATAATGCTATTCTGCCTTAAAGTTTTGTTTAATTGTGACAAATTTGTTAAGAATACCAAGAATAAATGAATAAAATCAAACATATATTGTCATGTCTTTACTTCAGCTTCAAAATAATACTCTGTACAGTTTTGTCTAGCTTGTGTTTACTTCTGCTTCAAAATAATCAATTGGGAATTCAAGAATAATTAACTAACCTGGAATTTGATACACATATAAGACAATCAATATGCCTTATAATTCAAGTAATGTCCCTTTTTGTTTCAATCAAATCAGATTTGGAAATAAGTTTACTTATAATAAAACCATCCTGGCAATAATTCTTTCATATTCTTTAACAAATGAATTTGCCTAAAACACAACATCCTGAGTTAGAGTACATGAATTTAAACACAAAAAACGAATTCAAATATCTAATCATAGTTGTAATTTGATTTTTTGGGAGAGTAGTTGTGCTCATTTTGTTTAGGCTCTAAAATATTTAATCCAATGACTTTGTCGAGGCGAATGAATATACAACACAGTTTATTCAAATACTATTCCTGGATCGATTGAAGTATTGAGTTGTGTCTATGATGATTTTGTTGACACAACGTAGCAAGAGTAAGTCCTTCCCTGACCATGAAGAAGAAATAAGTGAGGAAGAATTCATCGCTCTCCATCTGATATTATGATGGTGTGATAGTACTGGCACATGGACTTCAAGCATTAGAGAATTGCCTGATCATAAAAATCCAAAGTACAGAAGCAACATCAACCTAACGGTAGCAATGTTCCAATCCTTTCTTGCAAAGGGACTATTCAATAACTAAAGAGAACCAACCATTGAATTAACAATATTGAATCAATAACTATGAGAGAACAATACATCCTCATTCAACACTAATAATAACTCCCCAGATGCAGACCTTTCCATAATCGTAGCGTATGAACAATATATGAATTCCTTTTATCCACGGTTATTATATATGCCATGAAAAAAGCATATCATAAAAGATATAACAAATCGACCAACTTAAACTCAAGACGGTCAAAGCAAGTATACAAGCTCAACACCGCTTCTTCTGTGCTATTTGCATATAGTAATAAAAGGATGATTTTTCAGACTCACCTGTTTGGAAGCAAATATGTAAGATCCATGAGCTTGGAGAAGAGCAGATTGAGTTAGATGATAATCAGAAGCTTGTTTGGAAACCAAAATCCTTGGGAGATTTCTCCCTTTCTTCTTCATATAATATTGTTAGAGAAGCCAGCTCTGAGCTCTACTCTTTCAAGAATAATTTGTGTTCAAAAAAGAAAATTGAATATCAAGATTTTCATATGGAAAGTACTTAATCATTATCTACCATTTCCAGAAAATCTTTGTCATTTTTCTATTCGGCTTGCCTCAAGATGCCCCCTTTGCTTAGTAGCTGAACAGAGCCAGTCCCATTGTTTACACACATGCAGTAAAGTCAAAAGGATTTGGGATTATTTCATGGGAATCATGCAAATTCTTAAAACAAATAATCCAGACCTGAGACAAATGCTTTTTTTGTTGGTGGGTTTCCTCAAATGATACAAGCATTGAAGGTATTTTCAAGAAAATTCTTCATGGTATCATTTTATGGTTGTTTGGAAAGCTATGAATAAAGTTATCTGGGAAAATTATTCCTCTGAGGAAGGGGAAATTCTCATATGGTATCCCTTTATATCTTCCTGGTTAGCTATGAAGGGATACTTCCTAAATCAATCAAGAAAGCCAAAGACAAAATTCTCATATGGAAGAAAACACATCCATATCGCGCTAGGCTGAATATTGATGTTGCCTTCAAAAACGGAAAAAGTACAGGCGAGGGCCATCCTTAGAGACAATGGAGGGAGCTTGATAATGACTATATATCCTTTCCGATTAAAGCAAGCACGGTTATGCAAGCCAGGCTTCAAGCAGTATACACTGCTCTAAAATGTTGTAAAGATCGAGGCTTTCAGGATCTTCAGCTTGAATCTGTTTCTAAGATGGTTATCAAAGCTTTGAGAGGTGCTCAAGATCCGCCTTCTCATCTGGTGTGTGCAATTGATTGTAGTTCAAAGCTTTAGAGCATAATTAAATAAATCAGAACTATTGTTTATAGTTCGTAATAAGCATGAATACCTTAAAAAGCATTTTGTGCACCTTTCATCTTAGGAACTCATAATGATCTAATTTCTCAATGGAATTGACATAATCTATGGAATTAGCTAACATCAAATGAGTGTTTGAAATAACTACCTTTTTTTTAAAAACTTTCGTTTGTAATACACCTTAATTTGAAAATATTGTTTGTGAAAACCATCATCGGAGGATGCAAAATAAATAACCATGTAAAATAATCATATGTGATGCTCTTTTGAATAAATATTTGAGATCATGAACTCCTTCAAATACATGGTTGGTACCAAGGCTTACAAAGTGAAGAACAAATATGAGGCTAATAAATTAAAAAAATTACTTGAGGAGTTCTTTAAAACTTTAGATGGTGTAATCTAAATCTGTTTTTAGCATATTTAAGCTGATATGAAGTCTATTTAGATGACTATTTTTCTCTTAAGATATTCTCATTCTAAGATTTTGCATATTCTCTTAAAAAGTGAGATGAATAACCCATTAGTTCTCAAATAAATATAATCTTTAGATATTTGTTTAGTTAAACCGCTCTACATGTAATGAAAAACATTAAACCCACCATAAAAAAGAAAATTACAACTTCAGATCCTTGTGTGCTACATTAGGAATATATAATACGGAGTATATAGTTTATAAATTAAACAATATAGTATATATAGCAATTCATCGAAACAAGAAAAGAAGAAAGTGTTGGGTGTGTTTCAGAAAATAAAGAAAATTAATTAAAATAAAATAATTAAATAAAATGACTAGAGAAAAACAAGAAAGGAGATGAAGCAGAATTAGCCAAAGCTCGTGCTACGCACGATTTCCTTAAAACGTATTTGTTGCCTCCCACGGTGCTAGGAGCGTTGCAACAATCGTTTCCCAGGATACGATGACTACGAACTAATGTTTGAGCACACAAACAAGAGTTCCAGCGAACGAGAACCAAGTATGAACACAGAAGGATTTTGGGAGTAGCTGGAAGAGTTTTTAGCTCAAGAAAACGTGAGGAAAGTGTTGTGCGTTGTCAAACCGTGTGTTTGTTGCAAAGCACCTGCCAGCTATTTATAGGAGGATTTGTTGTGTGTTAAATGGGGTGTTAATGGACCTAAACGTTGGACATCAATGACCAGTCCGTTGGGCATTGAATCGTCCATAAACTGTCCATTTAACGCAGCATTAAAAGAGAAGAACGTTGGGCATTAATTGTTGTAACGGAAGAAATGCGCGGCAGAAGACCCCAACAGAACACCCCTTGGAGGGGTTCTGTCCGAAGCCAACAGAACACCCCTTGGAGGGGTTCTGTCCGAAGCCAACAGAACTCCCCTCGGAGGGTTTCTGTCCGAAGCCAACAGAACTCACCTCGGAGGGTTTCTGTTCGAAGCCAGCAGAACCCCCTTCGAGGGGTTCTGTTCGAGGCCTTCTGTCCGGAGCACTTCTGGGAAAAAAATAAACATTTCGGGAAGAAAACAAAAATTAACCGTATCTCTTGAGAGATAGATTTTTGGACGACATTCGTGTCCGCAGGTCGCCCGCGCACACGAGTCGCGGTTTTTCTTCTCCGTTTCGGGATTTGATCAGCACCCCCCCTGCGCGTAAGAGAGAGCCTTTCCCTTTAGGAATCTTAACTTCTTAAAAGAGGCTTCCCTTTATAAGGGGGTGAAAATCCCTTGAGTTTTTCGGTGTGGGATAAAACACACTAGAAACTCATCATTTTTTCCCAGTTTTTCCATTTCAACGAGTGAACTTCGAAAATCAATTTCTCATTCACCCGTTATCCGTTTTGAGCGTACCATATATCGAATCGTAGCCCTTAACAAGGACAATCCGAAACCACTTTGACCCGACCCAAATCGGAAGTGGACCCCACTCAAATAATTGCCCCAAAATGACCATTTAATGCAATTTTTAACACATTTTTCCAACAGAAAGAAGAAGCAAAGTGTGTAAAAGAGATGAAGATGATACCTAAATCACTGTCTATGAACACACAAAATCTTCAATTCTCTTCCAGCCTGTATCGAATTGAAAGACATTGTATCAAAATGACATTGAGGGTAAACAAACAATTAATTCAAAAAGTTGTGTACTAATTAAAAATATATCTCTGAGGGATAACATAGAGGGTGAATTCAACGATTTAGAGTGATTTGGTTCCATTGATCAAATGGTCTTTTTATTCACATTTACATTTTTTGGACAACCCTAGATCCAGAAGGTCAACCAAAGATTTAATTTACAATTACTAATCCTACTGCCCGTTTTTGTTTTTTACCATGGCTGATCAAAATCTGAATGTTAGCATCAACCAACACATGTTTTAGGAATTCAACTTTAATACTAAAAGAGTAAAATCTAAAAAAAAGGTTCTCAATTAATTTAAGTGAGAAATACTAAAACAGATATTAACTTCAGTAGGATGCAAATTATAACAGATAATTTGACTATTTCTCACATTCCAAGTAATAAAATTAATGTGAGTAAATGGAGGTTCTGTTTGCTCTAAGGCTATTTAAAAAACAAAGAAATATGACCTAAACATTTAACCAAACATTACATGTGCAGAATAAGAGACTACATACACTCTAAAATATAGGTTTAGTTCCACATGACATCATCAAATATAGCTTATTAATTCATTAAAAATAAACTTTAACCCATGTTCTATTCGCAATTAATAAAAACTTGTGGTGTCAAACATAGTGAAAATTAGAAAACAATTTCATTATACAACTGAAAACAATCACACATACTCTGAAAAAAGTGTGTGTGATTGTTCTATTTTCATTATAGTGGCCAAATTGTGGAGTTCTATTTTCATGTTTGTGTAGCATCCGGGCATCAATTCAATATTGAGAAGATGATAAATTGAAAGTGAAATACCTTTGGATGACCATATTTGCGGTGTCACGTGCTGATTCTATAAGAAAAATCGCAGATTTCTGATGCGATTTTAATTTCTTTCTTTCATGTCTGGTGCGAAAGAAAGACGGAAAAGATGGGATGATTAGCTTGTTTTAAAGGAAAAAATGCAGATTTTTAGGGGCGTAAGGCAGTGAAGTACGTTGAGTTTTGATGGTGCGAAAAACAGGGAGAAGGAGATTGAAATATACAATTCAAAAGGAAGAAGTAGTAAAAGGAAGGTAGTAAATGGAGTTGGGGTGAGAGGACAACGATTAATGGGGAGAGAGAAGCGGGAAAGGTTTGGGAGAAGGGATTTTGCCTTTAGGTATATAGGATTTTGAGAAATCGGGCTTTAAGGATAAAATATCCTTATTCTTGGAATGTTGAAATTTTATCTATGTATAATAGATATTGGGTTTTATAAAGTATTAAAGATAAAAAATATTTTTCATAATTGTGGGCTCCTTCACGACCGTTAATTGTGAAGGGGGTGGTTAGAGCTACTACTCCTTTTTGGTGGATTCGGTACTATTGTGGATTATTTAATTATTAATATTCGGTAGACATTTCGTATTTTTGTGAGGGCTTTAAAAGTCCTTTGATGGTCGCAGTAGTAGTTTTCTAGTCACTCAGGGAGTATATCCCTTTGAGGAGTAGCTGGTATAAACTATCCGGGCTACTTGGGTTTCTTACTACCCGGGGGCTTGTAATCCCTTTTAGGGGTGTGCACACTTAAGGTAGAAGTTTACTTCCAACAGGTGGTCGGTGGGAGCCGGAATTCCGAGATGAGTTGTAAACAACAACAACTCATTGGGCTCAAGGAATCTTGAGTTTTGTCCATCTTTAAAAGAAACTTTAGGATTTGTGGAGAAAACCCAAATTTAGAATTCTTACTATTTTTCTAATGTATACATATGATATGAGACATTGAATTAATTTTTAAGGCTGTATTTGTTATTATTATTATTATTTGAATTACAATATATAATATTTCAACCTATAGTTTGCATATATACAAAAAAAAAATCTCCAAACTATATTATTTTATGGGGTTGGGTGGAATCTTACTTGGCGAAAGCTAATTTTAGTTTCTTTTTGTTTTCTCTTTTTCTCTGTGGATATTTTCAGGTGATGATTATGACGAATGACGAACTTCGAGAGCGCTGCTTAGAAAACCTAGAAATAAAAGTAATGCATAATGTTATTTTGAATAAATAAATTAGGAACTCTTTATTTTTATTGAACTTATATTTTAATGGTGGATAGCCTTAGCATTCAATTAATTAAGAGCTGAGTGTGGCGGTAACACACCCATATTTCATATTGTTATATTCCGCTGCATAATTTTTGAATGTTTATTTCTTATAAACAATTTATAATCAAAGAACTATTTTGGGAAGGGAATTTGGGGGTGTTACACAGTGAACCGCCATCAAGAGTACCGAATTGACACAACTGCGTACTATCTTCAATAAGAGGCGAACAATTGATAAGCAATTGCGGGTCCTACACTTAAGTTGAATTTGGTTTCTCTTGAAACCTGTTCAAGGAGTAATTGTGTGGACGCTTCTACCCAGAACACGTGAAAGCTGATAAAAATGAGGAGTTTCTTTAGCTGAAGCAGGTGGAGATGTCAGTTCAAGAATGCCACATGAAATTCTTGAAGTTAGCAAGGTTCGCACCAACCATGGTTCAGGGTGAAAACAACAAGGCGAGGAAATTCATTAATGGGTCAAACTCCGATACCCAATTAATTAATTAAACATTATGAGTTAACTTCTTAACTAATTAATAAATTAACACTTATAAAAACGGAGTATAAGGTTGTACGCTCACAAGCTGTAAAAGTAAAAAAGCGGTAGTTGTAACAAATAGGTCGTTCTAGTGAATTTATAGGTGCACTTGATTCCTCATACCAGTTACGGGTTCGATTCATAGTTGAAACCGTGCCGGGTCAGGTTCGAGTCTACCCGAGTCACCGGGATTCCGGTGGATATTAGCGGAATCAGCGGAATTAGCGGTTCAACTAACAATCAAACTGGATAAATGGGCGAGTGGCCAGGTCAACTCGTCTGGCCTAGTTGTTAACAACATACTCCGTATAGGATTTTTCAACACTAATATAGTACGAACTACAAAGTAATATACACTTCGACATGACGTAACCTCGTTGTAGTGGTGCTCGCTCTCTCGGCCCTGTTCATCTCGACCTCGTTGCAGGTTGCTTCCGCGGTATCACCTGACGCTCGCTGGGACATCTCTTCTTCCTGGGACTCGCAGCTAACGAGTTGAGGCAGACACTCCTCATTCTCTGGATCTCTGCAAAAGCTATGTTTGGCACAACGAGCTAAAGTTGGAGATTAATGTCAGAATAGAGAGCTATTGTCAAAATTAGAGACTATTGTCTGAAACTGAATTATGAACCACTGAATCTGAACGTACAGCCGAATGGAGTGTACCTATTTGGCAAAAAGAGCTGATAGGGTGGTTGGAAAATATAAAATTACATTAAAGGACATAAAACATATTATTCCAAAAACTATTATAATGTTTTTTATATTTTAATAAATGTTAAGATTATAGTATGTACTTCGTATCATACACGAGTATTTTTTTTGCATGAACCTACACCTTAAGTGATAGTATCCGAAATGCAAAACACAAAGAAAATATAATTGTATAATTGTATTGGTTCTTATTAGAAAATAAAAGGAGGAAAATAATTTAAATACCCAAACTTTAATGGGGTGTGAGATAAACACTCCAATATTGCATATGTAATATATATTTATAACTCGAAATTTATATAAAACATTATTTTCCCACCATGATTGTATGTTTCTTTACAAATACAAATTTGTTAGATTAGTTACATAATTTACTCTGAGCTTTGTTACAATGTAGTTAACATTCTAAATATTCATTTGTGAAAATAAATAATATTACATCCAATACAATTCAATAGTAATTGCATCCTCATAAATGTTTTGTGTATTTTAAATTATGTACTTGAGACCATAAAATTACACTTGTGAAAAACTGTATACTCATATTACTAACAGAATTTTTTATATAAAATTTGAGGTATATATATATATTACACATGCAAATTTGGGATACTCATTTCAATAAAACTTTTCCCAAAACAAAAGTTCCATATTCTTTCGGTGTTCCCCCACATAATGGTAGTTTAAATATTAAAACTTTACATGCAAAATAATTGCGTGTAAAGTGTAGGGCTGTAATTAAATTGCATGTAAACTAAAAATACATCGTTTGGCTATCCATGTAATCTATACATGCAAACTCTTTACAATGTTTGTTTGGAAAATAATATTATATACGAGTATAAAATATTTACAAAAAACTTCAAAGTTCATTCAACAAAAGCTGGTACGCCGTTTACCACCAGTGGTACAATCTATTGTTTTATATAGTAAAACTCAGTTATAAACCGTTTACGTGTCTTGCTCCTATTGGTTAATAAGATTTAATTAAAACATTTAATTATAACATTTATTTAGAAAACGTAGGATAGAAAAAACCGGAGAAAACGTTGGAGAAAACATAGGAGAAAAGATCCAGAAAAAACTTTTAAACTAGATAGCGTACAAACCGCAAGCATACAAATGATAGAGTCCTTAATCACTTTTCATTTTTATTATTAGTTTTGATTTTCAGAAATGTAGATCTCTGATTATAAAATTAAAGCATACGTAAGAGAGATATTGTACACTAGATAAAGTACACAAACGTATTTATCACTTCATCAAATATAAGTTCTTTAAATAATGGGCTATAATACAACTAATAGGACTTTACAAAAACAACAACCCAAGTCTTAATCACAAAAACTATTGAAGTCTACTAACATGAATCAATTCATGATATCAGCGTAAGAAAGAGAAGAAAGATAAGAAAAATAGAAAAATCTAACATAAAATGGACAAGATTTTGGCCGCAATGGCGGATAGATTTTGATTCACGGGAAAAATCCGCATCAGACGGCATTGGGCCGCACCGGGGCAACACTAATTTATCATTTTTTTACTATTTCGTTTGAACGTAAACATCATTCACACTGCATCGGTTGTAATACGTATCATATCGCAACGGCCTTAATAGCTGCAACCTCAATGACCGCAACAACGACCGCAATATAAAACCTTGATATGGACTAAAGTGTAAATATGTAATATATCATGATAGATGGATAGTTTAATAATCATTTAACAGATACAAATTTATAATTGGTTATGATTAGTTCATAATACTCCGTAGAATTTTATTATATTCAACCTTGGATCATATAAATAATTCACAATATATATATTTGAATTTTACATTTTAACTCATACTCCCTCCGTCCCAAAATGATAGTCCTGTATTTCCTTTTTGGGATGTCCCAAAATGATAGTCATGTTTCCCTTTTTGGAAATAAAGATGTGATCCATATCATTTCACTTTATTATACTCAAATCTCAACCACAACTTTTACCTTTTCAACCACTTTATTAAAACTTGTGGCCAAAAGAAATGAGACTATCAAATTGGGACGGAGGGAGTATCAAATTGATGTGCTACCGGGGCATGCCCCGGGCTTTACATTAGTTTGGTATTATGATATACTCGTAAACTACGAAGTATTGTGATATATACTCATACATAATTTATTTATGTATATGTATATATTAAAAAAATGCATGATAATAACAACAAAAAATCAAAAGTTTCAGAAAAAATAATCACAAATTAAAACTATGTCCTTATTATAATCACAGAAAATAAAAAGAAAGAATGACCCAAATATTACTAGTGGAGTTTGAGAAGACAAAAATATGACCACTTCTTGTTTGGACAAAAAACTGACTTAAATAAAATCACCTCCTCCCTCCTCAAACTGTCATTCACCCCACATTGCACCCTTCTCTCTTCTTCCTTCAGATCGAGAGCTCCATGCCCTGCCTCAACTCACGCACATCGCCGCCAAGCCGCGTCGCGCCTCTCTGCCTCTCCACGTCACGCCTCTCCGCAGAATGTAACAGTTGGTGAGGGTAGGGCTGGCGGGGTTTGGGGAGGGCTGTGTGATTGGTGGAGGCTAATCAGTGATTGTACAAGGGTTGGGGGGTGCTGTGAGGGGTCAGAGCTACTGTGGGGGTGGGGGATGCTGGTTGGGGCTGAGGTGACGCAGGGGATGGGTTTGGGGTTTGGTGGTCGGAGCTGGTAGTCGCCGGCGGTGGGCGGAGGTGGTGGTGGACGGGTTGAAGAGAGGGGGCTGGGGCAGAACATGTGGGCTAAGGAGGTGGTGTGTTGTTGTATTTGTGGAGTGGTGATGGGACAGGGCGGTGGTGGACTGTTTGGGTGGGCGGTGGCGGGTGGCGGCAACAGCTGTGGTGGCTTGCAGCGGCAGAGGTGGTCGACAGTGGTGATCAGTGTCACTTTGGATGTGTCACTGTGGCCGGCGACAGTGACACCCGAGGCAGTGACATGGGCGGCGGTAGTAATAGTAGTGACACAGGCAGCAGAGTATTGACAGTTTAGCCGAAAAAGGTTGTCTGAAAATTTTCAGGCGGTTATAGTGAGTTAGTAACATTCAAAAGTGACATAAAAATCTGATAGTGACATATAATAGTGACATACTCCCTCCAGGTCCTTAATTAACTTTACACTTTCCTTTTTGGGCCGTCCCATATTAAACATTACACTTCCTTATTTGCCTCATTTGACAAACAAATCTACACCAAACAGTGCCAAACAGTGTCAAACAGTGCCAAACAGTGCAAAGCAGTGCCAAGCAGTGTACTCTACAGTAAAGTCAAATTTATTTCCTTAATATGTGTGAAGTCAAAGTGTAAACTTCATTAAGGACCAGAGGGAGTAATAAATATCTGACAGTGAAATAAAAAATGAGTGACAATGTTTTTCCATAAGTGTGACCTTCTTAATCACATTTTTGTCACTTTATAAAAATGGTCAATTTTATGTAAACCAGTTTACTCAGTTCATATACCGTGGGATCATCCCACGGTGAGCATCATCATGATCCACCTCCAAAACATCGTAGTTTTACACAATTTTTTTTTAAAAAAATCGAGTTCCCAGTACACGCGTGTACAATAGCTATTTTGTTTTCTTTTTGTCCTGGTAGCATGAATGATGTAACTCGCGTGTAAGGAAATGTAACTCATGTTGATAAAAAATGTAACTGCAGGCAAGTCTAAATAGAACTTGTCTAATACGAATTATAAGAAATAAAACATTGATTTCAATGAAAATAAGGAATCTAATTGCTCAATTACTTTACATAAATAGTGAATATGTTTTGTTATTAATATTAAGACCATAAATAACAAGGAGTCTAATTGCTCAAATTAATTTACGTAAATAATTAATATGTATGGATTTTAGTATTAAGGCCATAAAAATGTTTCAAAGAAAAATATTTTTTTTTTGCCAAAAAAATCATTTTTTTTGCAAAGAAAACGTTTTTTTTTTCAAAAAAAAAAAATACTCCCCTCGTCCCTTAAAACCTTGTCATCTTTCCTTTTTGAGACGTCCCAAAAAACTTTGCCACTTTTCCTTTTAATCAATTATTGTGTGGTTCCTGTTATTTCTCTCTCCTCTGCACAAATCTCAACCACACAGTTTTTACTTTATTATTCTCCATGCTGGTCAATTTTGGCAAATTTTTAAGGGGCAGAGGTAGTAATTTTTGTTTGCAAAATAATGATTTTTTTTGTTTCAATAGTTGGGTTTATTTTGTGATGTAATACGTGTTATGAAAAAGTGTAACTCGCGTAGATGGAAGATCTAACTTAGGTGTATGCAAAATATAACTTGTTTAGACAAGTCCAAATGTAACTCGCGCATAGGAAGATGTAACTCATGCACAAGAAGATGTAATTCGCTCATAAGAAGATTTAACTCCATATACTATCAAATGTAAACAACGAAAATAAGGAGTATAATCGTTCAATTAATTGAAGTAATTAGTTAATATGTTTTGCTTTTAGTATTAAGGCCATAAAAAATGTTTTAAATGAAAATAATACACCAAAAAGTGTATAAAACAAGTGTATGAATATGAAAAATATTTTACAAAAAAAGTGTATAAATGTAAAAAATATTACACCAAAAATAAATTTGTAGTACTTATTTTATGTGGATTAGGAAAATTTTGTAATAAATTGGTAAAGGAAAGAGTTAATTTAATTGTAATTTAATTAGTTAAAAATAAATAGTAGAAAAATCAAAATTAGTTTTTAATATTTAGATAGAGAGAATAAAATAATTGAAAGAAAAATAAAGAGAGAGTGCTCCAAAGAAATCTGGAGGGATCATGAGGGGAAAGAAATGAAACTAACGTACGTAATGCTCCAGAGAAGGAAAAACGGTGCCGTATGTGGTACCGGTATACCATGCACATGGTATACCGGTACCACGGTATAATTTGCACAGTTTACTAGACTCTTAGCAATCTCCACATAAAGTACTCTCCCCGCATAAAATATTTTACGTGTAAAATGTTTTAAAAAATGTTTCCTAAAATGTTTAGCTCGTGACGCTTTGCACTCAAAGTGTTTAGTTTAAGGTGCTGTTCTATTCGTCTTATTCTTATTACTTATTGCTTATTCTTATTTTAGTCAGATCAGAAAAATTGAGATCAGATCATATAAGATCAAATCAGATCAGAATGATTCAGATCAGATCAGATCAGATCAGAAAGATTCAGATTAGATTAGAAATATTCAGATCATATCAGATTAGATCAGAAGCATTCAGATCAGATCAGATCGGATCAGATCACATCAGAAACATTCAGATCAGAAACATTCATAGCAAATTGGAAACATTCTATTATTTTCGATTATCATCATCATCATCATCATCATCATCATCATCATCATCATCATCATTATTATTATTATTATTAATAATATTATTAATATTATTATTATTATTATTATTATTATTATTATTATAATTATTATAATTATTATAATAATTATTATTATTATAATTATTATTATTATTGTTATTATTATTGTTATTATTATTGTTATTATTATTGTTATTATTATTGTTATTATTATTGTTATTATTATTATTATTATTATTATTATTATTACTATTATTATTACTATTATTATTACTATTATTATTACTATTATTATTACTATTATTATTACTATTATTATTACTATTATTATTACTATTATTATTACTATTATTATTACTATTATTATTATTACTATTATTATTACTCTTATTATTACTCTTATTATTACTCTTATTATTACTCTTATTAGTACTCTTATTAGTACTCTTATTAGTATTATTATTAGTATTATTATTAGTATTATTATTAGTATTATTCTTATTTTTATTCTTATAATTATTCTTATTATTATTATTATTAATATTATTATTATTATTATTATTATTATTAGTATTATTATTATTAGTATTCTTATTATTATTGTTATTCTTATTGTTATTGTTATTGTTATTGTTATTGTTATTGTTGTTGTTATTGTTATTGTTATTATTGTTATTATTATCATCATTATTATCATTTTTATCATCATCATCATCATCATCATCATCATCATCATTATTATTATTATTACTACTACTACTATTGTTATTACTGTTATTACTATTATTACTATTATTACTATTAGTATTATTATTATTCTTCTTCTTCTTCTTCTTATTATTATTATTATTATTACTATTATTACTACTATTATTATTTTATTATTATTATTATTTTATTATTATCATTAAATAATTATAATTATAATAATAATAGTTATTATTATTAATTTATTATAATTATTATTGATATTACTATTAGAATTAATATGATTAGTATTAAAATTATTATATATCGGTTTAGAAAGTTAAGATCAGATCATAAGAATTCAGATCAGATCAGAAGCATTCAAATCAGACCAGAAAGATTCAGATCAGATCAGAAAGATTCCGATCAGATCAGATTAGAAAGATTAGATCAGATCAGAAAAATTCAGATCTGATCAGATCAGAAAAATTCAGATCTGATAAGATTAGAAAAATTCAGATCTGATCAGATCAGATCTTACAAAATTCAAATGAGAAACACTCAACCCTAACGTCTTTCTAAGTCATAATAACAAGAGAGAATTCCTTAAATAGGAGTAAAAAAAAATTGAAATTCCAAAATAGGAATATCATATTTTTTATTCCTTGAATATGAGTAAATTTCTCCTATTTAGAACAATTTCTGTAATAACAAATGGTCCTCCTTATAAAATACTCCCTCCGTCCCATATTTATCTTCGGTTTTGATCGGGCACGAGTTTTAAGATAGTGAGATTTCTGTGGTGGAGAGTTATGAAAAGGAGAGAGAAATGTGTAAGAATGATTGTGCCCCACATATTATTTATAAAAAAAGCAAAAATGAGATAAATTTGATTGGGACGAATAGAAAAGGAAAGAAGGAAGGATGTGCCTCCTATCTGGGAACGTCAAAGCTCGGGAATTAAACCTCTTAGCTAATCCGTGAAACAAATTCAACTAGAGAGCTTTGCCGTCAAACGAAGTTGCTGGCTCCAAGAGCTGTTTCCGGCGCCTCCGCCACCATAACTGTCCAATTGCATCTGTAAGTCTGTAACTTTCTATCTCTGTGCATATGGGCATCCTCATTTCTCAATTTATAAATGACTGAATGATGATGTGTTGTATCGCTGAGCTATTACCCTAAATGCATGCTTCCATTCGAATCTTTTCTTTCTCAATCATTAGACTTCTCTTCAAGGAAAGCTAGTCAATCTCCTTCTTTTCCTCAAGCTTCAATTAATATTTTTGTTTCCTTTCTTGAATAACAGTCAGGGATGGATTTAGGGGGGCGCGGGGGCGGTCGCCCCCCTTGGATTTTTTTTTAGTATATATATATATGTAGTATTCTCGTAATTTTTTGAATTTTACCTTGATCAGAATATTCAAAATCGCCCCACTTAGGGCATAGAAAAATTTCAATTACCTTATAGGAAAAATATAAATTAGGATTAACCATTAAATTTTTAATTTTAAAAAATATTTAGATTTGACCCGGTGCAAATAAAATACTGGCCCGGTGCAAATAAAAGAAGAGTGATGAGTCCAAGAGAGAGCAAATGGCGATTGTATTGAGATTCGTTGATAAAGAAGGCTACATTAGTGAAAGATTTTTTTATATAGTTCATGCTAAAGAGACTACATCATTAGCTCTGGAGAAAGGAATTTCAGAAGTTATATCTCGTTATTGTCTTAGTGTGGCGAATATTCGAGGACAAGGATACGACGGAGCGAGCAATATGCGTGGTGAATGGAATGGTTTGCAGGCCTTATTTTTACAAAAGTGTCCATTTGCCTATTATGTTCATTGTCTTGCTCACCGGCTTCAATTAACATTGGTTGCTACTTCCAAAGAGGTGATTCCGGTTAGTCAATTTTTCTCATATCTGTCTACCATTATTAATTTGGTCCTTTGTTCTTGCAAAAGGATTGATCAACTGAGAGACTTTGAGTCATTACACATTGAGGAGATGATCACCAACGGTGATATTGAAACTGGTAAGGGGAAAAACCAAGTTGGCACTCTCCAACGTCCGGGAGATACTCGTTGGGGTTCCCATTTAACCTCATTTCGCAGTTTGGTAAGGATGTTTAATTCTACTTGTGATGTGTTGCGAGACATAATTAAATCTGGGAGCATGACACAGAGGAGTGAAGCCGATGGAGTGTATGATGTGATAACATCTTTTGAGTTTGTGTTTATTTTACATCTCATGATTGATGTGCTTGCAGTGACAGATGATTTGTCTCAAGCCTTGCAGCGTAAATCTCAAGATATACTGAATGCAATGCATTTAGTGTCATCAACAAAAGAGCTTCTCCAAAAAATGAGAGAACATGGATGGGATCTCTTACTTGAGAAAGTGAAGTTATTCTGTTCTCAACATGGAATAGAAATTCCAAATTTCAGTGCTGCATACAAAGCTGGGTGAGGTCGACCCCGCCATCAAAGAAACAACAGAGATTGTCTTACATTGGAGCATCACTATAAGTTTGATATATTTAACTCTGTTGTGGATAAGCTTATGCTAGAACTGAATTATCGCTTCAAGGATGATGTAGTAGAGTTACTTGTTCTGAGTTCTGCTTTGGATCCAAGAGATGATTATAAGTCTTTTCAAGTTGAAGATATATGCAAACTTGTGAACAAGTTTTATCCTGATGATTTCTCTACAATGGAAAAGGAACACTTGAGGATTCAGCCGGAGCATTTCAAATTTGATGCTCAACAAAATCTAGAGTTGAAGAAAGCATCAACACTAGCGGAATTGTGTGAATTAATGACGAAGACTCGGAAGTCAACCATTTATCCTCTTGTTGATAGGATAATCCGTCTCTTACTAACTCTTCCAGTTTCAACGGCAACCACAGAAAGAGCATTTTCAGCCATGAAAATTGTGAAGACTTGCCTCCGAAATAAAATGGAGGATGAGTTTCTTTCAAGCTACCTGGTGACATATATAGAGAGACACATAGCTCGGGGGTTTTCAGCAGATTCTATCTTATCTCGTAGAGTGCAGTTTAGAATGCCTAACTTTCATACGTAGAAGGGGTTGAATGAAAATTCCTATTTTGTTGTTCTTTTTTGCTGAAGTTATGTGAAATATTATGCATTTGGTAATCTAAACATTTTAGCAAATATATGCTACATTTTGTATATTCCGTATGACCGTATAAAATTTTGCGAATTCGCCCCCCTTGGTCAAATTTCCTGGATCCGTCCCTGATAACAGTTTATGAATAGCCTCAAGTTTCATCTTTTCTCAAAATAGCAGGGGCTGGTAGTGGTTTTTTTTACCGTAAGCCATTTTTTGTATTATGTGTGTGGTGGCTTTAATCTTTCCAAAATTCCCATATGCTTTTGTGTGCATTTCAAGTTGCTGAATTAGGCCTCGGGACCTTTTGTTTCGAGAATCAGTCTTCTCTCATTGTTTGGAACATAATTAAGCAACATTTGGAATTCAACTGGTGATTTTTGTTGCCAAAACTTAAGTGTTTGAAAATTCTTCCAGACTGCCGGATGAACTGAAGAAAAATATGGGCATTAGGAAAAATCAACAGGTTTAATATTTTATATGTATTCTGGTTTAGACATTATTTCTTAATTTTAACTCCATCTAGTAGTTTTTCACTGACAAAGATATAAAAATATCATTCTTACATCAAACAATACTTTATTTAAAATTTTAATTTAAAAGTAATTTCGAACACCCACAACTTAGTTGCTAGATCTGCCATGGGTGCTCAGGATGTGACTTGTCTTGTTTGGTTTCGTTCCTTACAACGTACGACGGTAGGAACAGAGAAGATCGTCGTATTTCTTTGGATAGAATGCGGCAATATGAATAGAGAAGGTCGTGCTTTGCGTTGAGGTCTTGAGGACGTGGGGGTTATCACTGTTGAGAAATGTAACAGAGACCGAGAGAATAAAATGAAGATGATAACAAAGGTTTTTATATTTTCAGAAGTAGGTGTACAATATTCGTACAAGAGTATTAGGAAAATATCCATAACTGTCAGCTAACTAACAATAACAATATTAACAAAGTACAGTCAGCTTTTATCCATTCAAAATGCACAATCAGATATATTCCTAATATTCCCCCTTCAAACCGAGGGTGATTGAGTTGGACATTCAATCACACTAAGTCTGGTCTTTAACTCAAGAAAGCGAGAGCTGGAAAGAGGTTTGGTCAGCGCATCAGCAACTTGATAGAGAGTAGGGATATGTAAAACTTCAAGTTTCTTTGATAGAATATCTCCAGGTACGTACACAGAAATTTCACAGAAAAGAAAAAAATTCAAGAACTTTATTAATGGTGAAAGTTTACAGCCGAAGCCCCAAAAGAGAGAGATGATAAGTCGCAATCTTCCCAGTCCAGACTAAACATCAAAACAGCCTGCCTTCCACTCCCAGACTTATTCTATTTATAGTTTTCCAGCTCAACCGAAGGCAGTTATTAGCTAATAACAGACTTTAACTAACAACTAACTATTCTATTTATTCCTTCTAGAATAGACTTTGCCAAAGTATTTATCTTCTTTACTCAGTTGAGCTGTATCCCTATCAATACTCCCCCTCTGAAAACCCAACTTGTCCTCAAGTTGGAATGCTGGAAACTGTTCCTTAATGACCTGTTCCTTCTCCCAAGAATCTTCAAATTCCGGAAGGTCGTCCCAATGCACGGGGACTTCTTTTCCCCCTTAGGATTGAATCTGACATCCTTCACCTCTTCAGGCATCACCAGCAATTCACATTCGTCTGTCAGACATTTAGAAATATCTTGATAAGTAGTTGTAGGTGTCGCCACAGGGTTTATCTTCTCCAGGATCTGATAGGGTCCATAGAATCTGGTACTTAATTTCTGATTAATCCTCTTGGCTAAGCTCTTCATTTTGTAAGGCTATATCTTCAAAAACACCCTGTCTCCCACCTCTAATTTTAATTCTCTTCTGTGTTTATCTGCTTGCTGCTTCATCTGGTTCTGAGCCTTAGCTAGATGTTCTTTTAGTTCCTTGAGAATCTCATTCCTTTCGGTTGTTAACCTTGATACTTCAACCACGGATGACAAACTGACATCTCCTTTGATTATTGTAGGAGGTTCCTGACCAAATAGGGCTTTATAGGGAGTATTTTGTAGGGAGATGTGGTAGTTGGTATTGTATTAAAATTATGCCCAGGGTAACCACCTAACCCATTGTTTGGGTTTTCTGCCAGTCATACATCTCAAATAGGTCTCCAGGCACCTGTTTACCACCTCAGTCTGCCCATCACTCTGGGGATGGTAGGCAGTGCTATACTTCAATTGAGTACCTGCTGATTTAAACAATTCAGACCAGAAAGTACTCAAAAATAGGCTATCCTTGTCACTAATAATGGACTTGGGAAAACCATGTATCTTCACCACTTCTTGTATAAATAGCTCAGCAACTCCCTTAGCATTGTAAGGGTGAGGTAGAGGCAGGAAGTGTGCAAATTTTGTTAGCCTATCAACCACCACCAAAATAGTATCCTTGCCCATAGACTTAGGCAGTCCCCCAATAAAATCCATACTAATGTCAGTCCAGATATTATCAGGAATAGGCACTGGTTGTAACAATCCTGCAGGTTTCAAGGCTTGATATTTGCTCCTCTGACATATTTCACATCCTTGAACACCCTATATACTATCCTCCGTATTGTATTAGTTGCAACATTGGAATTTATACACTATTCATGTACTCTACTTAGACTATATTTTATTGATTAATGTATGTGAATTATTTTTTTTGAAAAATACTGTTGAATTTGTCTCATTACATAGTTTCATAATCTGATTTTTAAAATGTTTTTACTAATAAAGAATTAAATATAATGACGGTCAAAGTTGTACGTTGCCAAACGTGAAAAAGGGGATGTTGCAACTAAAAAAGAACATAGGAAGTACTTAATAGTAATACAAAATCATCCTAACCCTTCATTTTCATGGATCTACACCGTCCAATCACCTCAGCTCTTTTCTTGCTCACCTCTCTGTCTTCTCCAATGCCACTTTTCAGGATTTCCTCACCATCTCTTCACTTTCTCACCTCTCTTCTCAATCAACACTTTTTAGAAGATCATCACCTTTATTTACTTTCTCGTTTCTTCTTATCGTAGTCCACGGGGTATGTGCTGTTCTTTAAGGCTTCATTGAAATTCACGAATGAATCAATAGGCTAGGATAGGGTTATTCGCACCAACTATCAACCTCCCAACCGCGAATTTTTGGCGAATTAATGGCGTGAAATGCTTCCTCTCCTTGGATTCAACAAAATCTGATCCGCATCAGTTCACCCAATACTGGTGAACGAAATCTAGGGTTTAATTTCACAGCAATCAAAGCTCAAAGGTATGGTGATACGTATTTCATTTGAAACTAATTATGTCCCCACAAATGTACACTTAGAAACTTAAACTTATGAATCAGAAAACATCTTTTCTAGAGTTATACAGTGGTCTATTATCATGTAACATAAATTATGTTTGCTAATTCCAAAGTTAATATTTCACACACTCTCATTCGAACGATTGGTGTTGTTGAAATCCAGATCAAGTGTCATTTTTCTCTCTGACTTCCTATGGTTTTTGGTAATAGATGCTCACATACATAGACTATAGTTGTTTCAACAATCAACAATAGTTAATTTGTGGAAGACAACTACCAGAGTTTGAATAGAGATGGTAAGTCTCATTTTTATTTAGTTCAATCAACTACATTTTTTGTTTAGATGAGGAATATGTTGTCTAATCTGACATTCTTAACATCTTCCGTCTAGCATTTTTGTGAAGGCTCATTACCAAAGGCCGGACCTCTCTATTGCGTTTAGTAAACTACTAAACTTTCCAATTATGCTCTAAATTGTTAACATTATTCTTAATTTTATACTCTCTAACTTTGAGTAATGAAATAACACATGTGCTCTAATATGGTAAGGTTCTAATAAGCTTTTTATGTTCTAAATTTTTTGCTGTTTACATTGGTATTACTTCCAATGTTTCAGATTCCTCGCTAATTCATTGTCTTGCAATGAGGTTTCTTAATATCACCAAGCTATTGTAACTATTATCACTTTGGGTTTTTAGTTGTCAATCTGTAAGTTGTTTTTGGAGAGTGTTATTCTTTCTTTAATATTTGTGGGATTAAACAAGGATCGATATAAAAGATTTGAGTACATTAGCAGGAAAAAGTCCTGATAGCAAGAAAAAATAAACACAACACAAGGAGTAATACAAAATATGAAGAGTTTTCGAAGAGATTCTAGGTAGATATATCATATGTTTTATTAAAATTCAACCATAACATTTTTGTTTCAAAATGCTCGATTTGTTATTCGATTAAAGCTGCCTCACATTAGCTCTCTTTTCACTTAATATCCTACCTTTCCTATCTCACTGTAGAACTTTTAAAACGTTTCTATTGAATTGACCTGCTTTTTAATCTCTTTCAAATTCAGCTTTATCTTAATTTACAGAATTCAAAACCAAGAGATGAATCAAAAAACATGGATTTCATAAAAAACGTGAAATAAAACCAAGTATTCTTGCCATCTTATACTAATGTAATTGTCAACTTGACTTAATATTACAGATGTGAGACATTTCTGTTTGACATGTACTAATGTTTGACAGAGATGTGATGAGAAACGTTTTATAGGTTTTATTCATTTGACCTTCAAGGTAAAAATTGTCTATTAAATGTATAAATCATACAGTTTTTTCCGTTCAATAACACTTATTTTACTTCATAAGATCATATATACCTTCAATAGCTCAATCTAATGAAAAATAAATCGATCGCTGCCAATCACAATATGTAGCCTATTGTCGCCGTCATCGCCTTCATTAAAATCGGAATGTCACATAATTATATATTATTATATTTTAAACTCTTTTCTTAAAGAAAGATATCAAAATACATATTTGAAAATTTCTAAAACAATAAGCCACGAATGAAATTTAATAGATAAAAATAGGCATTGGGCATTTTCTTTTTGTTTAGGTAAAAATAGATTAATTTCAATTGGATGCAAATGGGAGTTGTAAAAAAATGCTCTTTATATTGAAAAATATAGACTGGAAACATGTTTAGATAATTAGTTCAAAAATAAGGCATATTTAATGAATTAGAAATTAGAATATGCATTTTAAACCAATGTTATAATCAATTAAGCAGCAAAATCATTTTATCCCGTGCACGGCACAGGTAAAGATAATAGTAGTCCTTAATATCAGATCTCATTCCAAACCAATAAAATAGGTTTGATATCCTTTTCATTGTTCTAAAATACCCAGAGCGTCCTCCCACTGCTGATTCATGATATTCTTTTAAAATTGTAGCTATTCTGCTAGATCCCTTGGGTAATACCAGCCTCCCTTTGAAGTAAAGCAAACCTCCCTTAAATTATAGCCCATCAACTTTGCTATCCACTTTCCACTTCTGTTGTTCCTCCCCCATAGCTCTTTGTTCAGTTAGATATTTTAAGCTTCTTTGATCTGAGTGTACCTCAAAGGCTCAAACTTCCTTCCCAGCAAATAGGGCCTCCATTTCTGGATGGCAAATACAATTGCCATCAATTCTTTCTGATATACTGATCTGTTTGATGTTTAACAGACAATTTCTTGCTCATATAAGCTACAGGTCTATCGTCTTGCATCAATACAGCACCCAGCCCTTTTCCTGAAGCATCAGTTTTCACAATAAACATCTTGCTGAAATCTGGGGTCCTTAACACTGGTAGAGATGTCATGGTAAGTTCCAGTTCTTCAAATGCTTTATTGGCCATATCATCCCACTTGAAACTATATTTCTTCAACAATTGTGTTAGAGGTGCAGCAATCTTGCTATACCCTCTCACAAACCTCTTATAATAGCCAGTCAACCCTAAAAACCCTCTCAACCCTTTGAGGTCCTTTGGTTCCTTCATTGCTTCTATTATACTAGGGTCTGCAGAAACTCCATGCTCAGAAATGATATGACCCAGACAAGTCAATTTATTTTGACCAAATGAACACTTTTTTCCATTGGCTACTAGTCTGTTCTCCTTCAGGTCTTCTAAGACCTTCCTCAAAGAAAACTAGAGCAAATTTCCTTAGGAATGGTCTCAAGACTTCATTCATTAGGGATTGGAAAGTTGAGGGAGCATTAGTCAACCCAAAGGGCATGACTAAGTACTCATAATTACCGTCATGAGTCCTGAAAGCAGTTTTGTGTGTGTCACTATCTTTCATCCTAATCTGATGATATCCAGATTTTAAGTCCAATTTTGAGAATACCTTAGCTCCCCCTAATTCATCAAGGAGTTGTTCAATTACTGGGATTGGAAACTTGTCCGGGACTGTTATTTTGTTCAGGGATCTATAATCTCCACAAAACCTCCACCCACCATCCTTCTTCTTAGCCAATAATACTGGACTGCTATAAGGACTATTGCTTTGTTTTATAATCCCTGAACTTAGCATTTTCTTAATGATCTTTTCAATTTCATTTTTTTGATCATAGGAATACATGTAAGGCCTTAGGTTAGGTATGCTGGCTCCTTCCATGATTTGGATGGCATGATCACAAGATCTGATAGGAGGGAAGTCCAGTTTAGATTTGAAAACTTCCGGAAATTCATTCACAATTTCCTCCCATTCTTCATTTCTCTTTTTCCGTATCCTGTTCCTGCTCTTGCCCTTCACAGTACAGCAAATACCCATCTCCAGTGTGCTGCAGAATATGTGTCATGGTTTTAAGAGAGACTTCCATATTATTTAGGGCTGTATCCCCCTTGATAGTACAATCCTGTCCATATTGTTTCCATTTAATGGTCTGGTACTGGAAATTGACCTCCATATCTCCCAATTTAGTTAACCACTCCATTTCCAGCACCACATCAGTACCTCCTAACTCCAGGATATAAAAGATTTATTGTATTTCATTCCCCTGCACTTCTAATTTCATCCCCATACGTCTGCCACTATTGGGAGTGAATTCCCCATTCCCAATCTGGACTTTATATCCTTTAATTTGGTTGAAAGGAATTTTACACTTATCAACCAAATTCTGGGATATGAAGTTGTGGGTAGCACCACTATCAAATTATCAATGAGAATGTTCACTTGCCTCTCACCTGTAGACCATTTCAGTTTTCCCATCACCTTAAAGGTTCTCATAGAAGGTATCCCTTCTTTACTGAGCACCAATAACTGCATAGCCTTAGATTCTAGGTGATTTCCCTCTTCTTCTTCAGAATCACTAGAATCTGCTTCAGATTCTGCCTCACCTTCAGATTGCTCCATCAAGACCATCTTAAAATTTTTCATCCTGCAAACATGCCCTCTATTCCAATTTTCTCCACATTTGAAACATAGTCCCTTTTTACTTCTTTCCATCAACTCATTTTGGGATAGTCTGGGACCTATTTTCTTGGAATTAGAGCTTTCAGCCACTTCCACAGTCTTGTTATCAAAAGAATTCTTCCCAGAAGAATTTGTAGGGATTAGGTTACTGCTACTTCTAACACCATCTCCCCATTTTTGATAACTGTTTTCTTTGGCCAGATTATTCTCCACATTCTTCTTCTCCCTTCTTCCTTATTTCTCCTAGACACAATCTCATTATTCTCATTTTCAATCAATAATGCTTTGTCCATGATCTCAGCTAGGTCTTTTGCATTGTAAAGCTTTAATTCAGAACGGATGTCTTTCTTCAATCCATTCAAGAAAATTCCCTTCATTACTTTTCGGTCCAAATTTTCCTGAGAGGCAATCACCATCTCAAACTGTTCTCTGAACTCCTGAACAGTCCCCTTTTGTTTCAGACTCAACAATGGCCCCAAAGGATTTTGAACAAGCTCCGGTTGAAAGCGACGAGTCAGAGCCTTCTTCAATTTTTCCCAGATCCTCTCTCGTGCTTGGTTCTCCCACAATTGGAACCAGCTGAGCGCTCTATCCTCCATGGCTACCACTGCTACTTCTATCTTGTCCTCTTCTTCGATATTGTTGAGTCTGAAATAGCGATCAATCCTCACTAGCCACCCATAGGCGTCATCGCCATTGAATAAAGGTAAGTCTAGCTTTCTTCCAGTGTGATGGTGGGGACGATTGCGCTGTGGAGGTGAATAATCAGAATTGCCTTCCGATCCCTCTGAGCTGGCAGAATGTCGCGTAGAATGGTGATGCGATGTGCGATGCGATGTGTGCGAGGCATGTGACCTGCTTCGCGGTCGACTTTGGGCTCGATTCTCCAATTTTGCGAGAGTCGCCTGCATCGCCGTCAAGATCGCCGTGGTCTGTTGCTGATTTCTTTCCAATTTTTCATCCAGTCTATTTTGGTTGTTCTCCTGTTCGTTCATCCGCAAGTCCATCTTTGTTCTTTTCAGGACCATCCATAGTGATCGACGTGCTCTGATACCACTGATAGAATATCTCCAGGTACACAGAAATTTCATAGAAAAGATGAACAGAGTTCAAAGAAACAATTCAAGAACTTTACTAATGGTGAAAGTTTACAGCTGAAGTCCCGAAAGAGAGAGATGATAAGTCTCAATCTTCCCAGTCCAGACTAAACATCAAAACAGCCCGCCTTCCACTCCCAGACTTATTCTATTTATAGTTTTCCAGCTCAATCGAAGGTAGTTATTAGCTAATAACAGACTTTAACTAACAACTAACTATTCTATTTATTCCTTCTAGAATAGACTTTGCCAAAGTATTTATCTTCTTTACTCGGTTTAGTTGTATCCCTATCATTCTTTTAGTAAATCTTTTCACGAACAAAATATAGGTCAAGCTCCATATGTTTGATTCTATAGTGAAAAACAGGATTAGGAGCAAGATGTACAGTGCTGAGATTATTACAATAGACTTGAGGAATAGAATATGGAACTTTAATTTCTTCAAGCAAGTACTGAATCCATAGGATTTCAGCTGTAGTGTTAGTCAGACTTCTGTATCCAGCTTCGGCAGAAGATGTGGCAACACATACTTGTTTTCTGGACCACCAAGAAATCAAATTTGGTCCTAGAAAAATACATGATCCTGATTTGGATCTCCTGTCATTGGGATCTGAAGCCCAATCAGCATCACAAAATGCTGTGATGGGAATGGGTGAGGATGAAGAAGCTGATTTTAGAGTAAATCCATGCTTGAGTGTACCTGAAAGGTACCTTGAGATCCTTTTGACGGCTTTTCAATGTGCCTCCAGCGGCTCAACCATGAACTCACACACTTTATTAACAATATAGCTAATTTCTAGTCTTGTTAAAGTGGCATATTGTAAAGCCCCCACAATAGATTTGTAATGAGTAGGATCATGCATGATGTTTCCTCCTTTGAGAAGTTTACAATTGCTGTTCATACTTCATAGGAATCATAGGTGTTGTAATTCCCTTAGTCAGTCATGCCCACCTTATCAAGTAAGTCTCTTAAATATTTATCTTGAGAAAGATGCAAACTACCGTCAGGCAATTTGCAAGCTTCTCTACCCAAAAAGAAATCAAGTTCTCCCAAATGCTTTAAGAGAATAGGAGGAATTTAGTTTTTGAATGAGTTGGTGGACAACAGTAGTATTGTTACCAATGACAAGTATATAATTAACATAGATCAACACATAAATCTGAATCCCATTAGAGAGTAAATCTGTAGCGAGGTAGAAGATAGAAATGAAATCATCTTAATGAGAATCAGATATTACAGAGTATTTATACAAGCTGTAGTCATAGCTAACTGTATGCTAACACAACTGAAGCCTAACAGAAAGTAGTTACATTGCTTTACAAAGGAATACACGTGTAGTTTTCCTACACTATTCCTAACAGAGAGATAAACCAGTAGTGAAGGATCGCCTCTAGTTTGCTTGAACCCAATGGTATAGAGTGCAGAAGTAAGTTTAAGAAACCAGGCTCTAGGAGCTTGTTTTAATCCATACAAAGCCTTGTTGACTTTACAAACTATAGACTTATCCTGAGATTGAAAACCTGGAGGCTGAACGATATAAACTTCTTCCTCAAGATCCCCATTTAGAAAAGCATTATTAATACCAAGTTGTTGGACATACCAAGAATTAGACACTGCAATGGTGAGTAAAGTCCGAGTGGTAACATGTTTGACAACTGGCAAAAAGGTTTCACTAAAGTCAAAACCATATCTTTGATCAGCAAAGAATGAACATTTGAGATTGAGGAGTAACAAACAATAGAGTATACTACTAAAACCATGATTTTACTCTAGCTGTAGATCCAGATTGGCTGAATCTATGCTGAATGATTCCCATGCTTTCCCTTTCGTTTAACCGTTATCAGTAATAAATTGTGGAAAATGAAGTCAATCATCTGTTCAACAATTTCACTTCTCTATCTGAGCTAAATATATTCAGTCCAAATTTCAAATGGAAATAATTGGGTATAGTTTTATAATTATTTTATAAACATGGCATACATTCTGCTTCAAATCATCTCAGTCTTGGTTTTCACTCCCCCTGATTTCTTCTATCTCATTTTCTTTCTGTTTGGTACTTTGTTAAGCAGTGCTTCATAGTTCTTGAGACGGGTTCATAACTTCTCGGTTTCCAACTCTTGAAAGAAAAGAGTCCAAAGGCATTAGGGGAGCAGTGAAACGTGAAATGGGTACTGGACGAATGGCTTTTATGATGGTGCTCCTGGGAGTTTTTGTACTTCATGGATTGGCTATATATTTATTCACAAAAGGCTTTCTTCTCACCCGCACAGAGCTTTCACAATACAGCCAGTGCTCTGATATCCACAATTCACCCTGCTTTCAACCTCCTTCATCTTTTATCAATCGAAAGAAAGAAGAACATGAAGAAACGACCAAACATTCTCCCCATGTTAATAATCAAAGCCAAAGTTGTTGGACCAAGCAATCTGTTGACCGCCTCGTCATCATCGTTCTTGATGCTCTCAGGTACTACTTTAATATTTACATTCTCGCGATCTCTCCTTTCTTGTTTTTATGAAATCCCCCTCCCCTCATTCCTTTCCAATTAGACTCCCCCCGCCTACAGAAAAGATTATCATGTTTGAGAAGATGTATACATTTAGGGAAGTATATTTCATGCATTTAAGTGCATGGTATTTTTCCAATTTTCATATCATAAATTTGAGTAGTATCCTATCCTATATATATACAGAGTATATTCTATATTCAGTTCTTATTCAAGGTACTTTTTGAGGAATAAAGCAATATAATAATTTTATTTATTGAATGGGGACAGTTTTGTCTGGCATTTCAATTCAGTAAAAATATTTTTTATGAGACACAGGGAGTAAATAACTAAATGAATTTAGTATAATGTAGCTGTCTAATTAGTTACTTCTGCGTTAAAATTTAAAACAGGTTTGACTTTGTTGCTCCCAGCACATTTTTTCAGGGTACGCATCTGATCTCCTTTTCCCATCAATTTGCACTTTCTTTGATCTGTAAAAAATTGAGATAATGTTTCTTGGTACCAGTTCTTTTACATTCCCCTTTTTCAGCTTTGTCACTCAGTCAGTTCATTTATGTGCCACTTATTAATAGTTGCTTAAAACTTGCTTAATCCTCATGGACAGTACTTAAAGATATGTTGTGCCTTGTCTTTCTTTCTTGCTTTTCTTTTTTCACTAATGTTTTAGAGAAGAAACCATGGATGGACAAATTACATGTGTTGCATAAGCTCGCCACTCGGCCTGGATCATCTGCTAGGATCTTTAAAGCTATAGCAGATCCACCTACTACCAGTTTGCAGCGGCTAAAGGTAAATATTTTTCCTCGATGATTACTTCAGAAATGCCTATTCTCAAATAAAGAACACTAGCTTTGACCCTCAGGCTTTACTCACAGTCCCACCTGTGGTATTAGCGGTTAGTTTATGTTATTCATTTATCAAGTTTTAAGTCCACGCATATCCATGTTGTTCAAGAATTATTTACATCAGAAATCTTGTTCTGATTGTAATTTTAGTTGTATTTCATTCCTATGTTTTTTATTGGGGCTTCAAAGTGCTTAGTTTTCTAACACCTTTGCTGTACATGGGATGCCTAGTCGTATGACTTGGCTTAACAGCCTTAACTGATACCTTTCTTCCAACATTTTTCTATAATTTAATTTAATATTAATATTCTATGAAACAAGAATTAACTTGATTGTAGTTACAAAATTGTTGATGAGAATAAAGGAATAAGACGTAGTTTAACCAATGAGTACTGAGTAGTACATGTAACATCTGTTTTGGGACACATGGAGTAACAATTGTGAGGCATTTTATGTATTCTGATTTAGGGCTTGACAACGGGTGGACTTCCTACTTTTATTGATGTGGGAAATAGCTTTGGTGCTCCTGCAATTATAGAGGATAATTTGATATATCAGGTAATGACAAAGATGCATGTTAATAGAAACTATGATGTATTGCAGTGAATTCATTTCATCATTATAGTCTTACTACCTGTGTGTATCCAATAGTGTTTATACAATTGATTTATATTTATAGATGGTTCATAATGAAAAGCGAGTGTTGATGATGGGAGATGACACTTGGTTGCAGTTGTTTCCTAAACATTTTAACAGATCGTATCCGTTCCCTTCCTTCAATGTCAAAGATCTTCATACGGTATGTTTTGTATCTTATTTTAGTTGTATTTATTGATACCATTGTTGACACTTGCTCTTCCTGAGGAAGTAGGCATTAAAACCCGATTTTGCATTAAAAATAGGGTGTCGGGTTGAGCATTGAAAAAGATGCTTTCTAGCTGGATATTCATCATTCATATCTGCCAGGTTGACAATGGATGCATCGAGCACCTATTTCCATCTTTGCACAAAAATGATTGGGATGTGCTTATTGCACATTTTCTTGGAGTGGTATGATTATCATAAGCTACCTCAATGTTATCAATTACACCTGCCGCTTTTCCCCCACTAATCAAATCCAAAATTAAATTCTAAATCTCTAGGATCATGCTGGACATATATCAGGTGTTGATTCTACTCAAATGATAGAGAAGTTGGAACAATACAATGGGATTCTCGAGGTACATTGTTAATTTAAACTTTTTTTGCATATTTAAATTGACAATTACATATGGCTGTGGTAGTTTCTGAAATTATGTTTCTGCATGTGCCATTGTGACACTCTTACAATGAGTTTGAATCCCTCGGTGCCTTTTATATACTTCTTCATGCTATTCGAATAAAAGGGAGATCCCAACAAGAAAAGAAGTTTAAAACAAAAAGGGCGGGTGTATAATACAGACTTCCTTATACATTCACCCGTGCCTTTAAGTCACTGCTTGTGTGAAACATATCTGGATTTTGCTCCTCATATTTTGCTGAAATTGAAGACTGACCGCCTCTTAGTGAATATTCAATTGGCATGCAACTCTAAATTCTTGATGCATATTGAAGTTTTCTGAATATTATTTCCTTGAATTCATTTACAAGAAGTACATAAGCTATTTATACAGATAGGAATCCTGAGAGAGTCTATTCAGCACCCTAGGTGACTGTCTAAATACTAAACATAAATGATTGAGAACTGAAAAGACAGCAGCTATTAAATACAACCTGAAGCACTAAAGATACATAATTACAGTAATAATAAGGAAAATAAATCCTAGATTAATGATGTCTCTTCGTTTTATCAACACTCCCCCTCAAGCTAGGTTTGTAGATATCCGTCATGCCTAGCTTGACAATAAGACCCTGGAACCTAGGACTGTGCAGAGGTTTGGTAAACACATCTGCAACTTGATCTTCTGAGGGAGTGTAGCTTAGTTCGATCAGACCTCCTTCAACCTTTTCTTTGATAAAGTGCCTATCAATCTCAATATGCTTGGTCCGATCATGTTGGACTGGATTATGAGCTATGTTGATTGCTGATTTGTTATCACACCTCAATTCCATTGGTCCTTTCCACTTGATTCGTAAATCTAAGAGAATAATTCTGATCCATAGAAGTTCACATAAGCCATGGGCAAGAGCTCTTAGCTCAGATTCAGCAGATGATCGTGCCACAACATTCTGTTTTTTGCTTCTCCATGTCACGAGGTTTCCTGCTAGGAAAACACAGAGACCAGTAGTTGACCGGCGGTCAACGAGGGAGCCACCATAATCTGCATCAGTGAAGGCTTGGACTGATAATTGCCCACCCTTCCTGAATATTATCCCTTGCCCTGGACTTCCTTTTAGGTAGTGAAGAACCCTATAGGCTGCTTCTAGATGTGGTTTCCTTGGATCATGCATGAACTGACTCAAAACACTAATTGCATAGGCAATGTCAGGTCTAGTATGAGAGAGATAGATAAGTTTGCCACACAAGCGCTGATACATTGATGAATCAACCTTGGGTTCATCAGTAGCAAGTCCAAGCTTGTGATTAGGATCCATAGGTGCATTAACCGGTCGACAAGCACTCTTACCGGTCTCATTTAACAAATCTGTAATGTACTTTTGTTGGCTGATAAAGATGCCTTCAGATGAGCGAGCAACTTCAATTCCAAGAAAGTATTTTAGAGGGCCAAGAGACTTCATCTCGAATTTGGATTTCAGCTGCCCCTCAAGACGTTGTTTCTCAACTGGATCATTACCCGTCACAATGATGTCATCCACATATACCAAAAGAATAGTGACTCCATTTGGGCGAGAGTGTTTGTAAAAAAGAGTATGATCCCCTTGGCTTTGACTATACCCAGCAGCAAGAACAACCTGTGTGAAGCGGTCAAACCAAGCACGAGGGGATTGCTTGAGACCATAGAGGGCTTTTTTTAAATGACATACATGTGTAGAGGTTCTTGTTGATGTTTTATTAAAGCCTGGGGGAATGTACATGTAGATCTCATCATGCAAGTCACCGTGGAGAAAAGCATTCTTGACATCAAATTGCAATAAAGGCCAATCAAAGTGAGATGCCAAGGAGAGTAGGATACGGACAGTATTGAGCTTAGCTACAGGAGCAAAGGTCTCTTGATAGTCAATCCCATACGTCTGAGTGTATCCTTTAGCCACAAGACGAGCTTTGTACCGCTCAAGAGATCCATCAGCCTTGTATTTGACAGTAAAGATCCACCTGCAACCAACAACATGCCTCCCAGGAGGTTTAGTCACAATATCCCAAGTATGGTTCTTTTCAAGAGCTCTAATTTCCTCTTGCATAGCATCCCTCCATTCTTTCTTTCCTAATGCCTCAGAAACAGAGTTGGGTATGGGAATTTCATTAAGTCTCTGAACAAACAAGGCATGTGAAGGAGAGAAGTTATCAATGGTAACAAAATTAGCAAGAGGGTATAGAGGTGTTTTGGTACATTGACGTACACCCTTGCGTAAAGCAATTGGCGGAGATGGTGGTGGAGAAGAAGAGACATTACCTGGGTCAGCCAATTGGTCATGCGTCAACAATGGAGTGAACCTGTTTTTCCTTGAGTACACTTTTGTCACTGGTAGAGGAGAAGATGGGTCATGAGTGGTGGATTTAGTAGGTGTAGGAATGGGATGATCTGGTGGTGTATTTGATTGAGGTTCAGGTGATGTTGAAGACTGTTGGGAAGTAGGTGAGGTTGCTGACACATCTAAGGAATGTGATGGATGATCATGTGGTGGTGGTGGTGATGGGATGTCTGGTGATAAAGGCTTAGGAGGGTAGGAGATTGTATGTGGTGGAGAAGATGTAATAGTATAGGTGGGCAGAGGTGAAGGATGTGGAGTATCTTGGGATACAGGGAGAGAAGTAGGAGTGTAAAAAGGTGTGTCTTCGTGAAAGGTCACATCTGCACTGGTGTATGTCTTTCTGGTTGTAGAATTATAGCACTTATATCCTTTCTGAGTTGGAGAGTAACCAAGAAAGATACACTTAATAGATCGTGGGTCCAATTTTCCCCTATGAGGTGGAGGAATATGAACAAATGCAGTACACCCAAACACCCTTAGATCAAGATCAGAAGAAATTCTGGTTTGAGGAAAGAAATGACGGAGAGATTCAAGGGGTGACTTATTTTGGAGTACCCGACTGGGAATTTTATTGATGAGATGACATGCTGTGAGTGTGGCTTCCCCCCAATAGTGTTTAGGCATATTTGATTGAAACAATAAAGCCCGACTGACGTCTAGGAGATGGCGATTTTTTCTTTCTGCTGTGCCATTCTGTTGTGGTGTGTACGGACAAGAGGACTCATGAACAATGCCTTTTGAGAGGAAATAAGAGGAAACGGTTTGATTGAAGTATTCAAGAGCATTATCAGTGCGGAAGCGTTTTATTGTGGCGGAGAACTGATTATGAATCATATTGCAAAAGATAGGAATGATGGAACTCACCTCACTCTTGTTTTTTAGCAGAAAAACCCACATAAAACGTGTACAATCATCAATAAATGTAACATACCACCGGGCACCAGATATATTAGCAATTGGAGCAGGACCCCAGACATCACTATGTATAATATCAAAAGGAGAACAACTGATTGTATTACTTCTGGAAAAAGATACACGAGACTGTTTAGCAAGTTCACAGACATCACATTGAAATGTAGAAACATCAATACTACTAAAAAGACTGGGAAACATGGTTTTTAGGACATGAAAAGAGGGATGACCAAGACGCTTGTGGTGAAGCCAAATAGTGTTGGTATTGGCTGTGATTGTGGTAAGAGCTTTTTGTGGAGGTTTGGAGACAAACAGTGCATCAAGGTAGTACAGGCCATCTCTTTGTTTAGCAATTCCAATCGTCCTCCCCGTGTGTAGATCCTGTAATAAACAGTGGGAAGGGAAAAAAATGGCAGCACAATTAAGATCAACTGTGAGTTTGTAAATAGAAGCAAGGTTCATAGCCAGGTTTGGGACATGTAGGGTGTTTTTCAGATTTAATTTTTCAGAAAAAACAACCGTACCAAGTCCCGCAACCTTTGTAGGTGTCCCATCAGCAGTAGTAATGTGCGTGGATGTAAAACATGGATGATAATTAGAGAGTAAAGAGGGTATGGCAGTCATATGAGATGTGGCACCTGAGTCTAATATCCATTGGGATTGTGAACTCTGTTCCGAAGCATTAAGACAAAAAATAGTAGAGGTTTTACCTTGCAGGGCCAAAGAGCTATGACCAGAACCATTTGAGTTATTAAGAGACTGTAACATCATACGAATTTGCTTTAATTCCTCCTGGGAAATGGGCCAAAGATTAGTAGAGCTCTCAACAATAGTGGGAGTGACTGAGTTGGCACGTCCAGCACTCATTCCACGTCTGTCTTGGCTTTTCCTTTCTTTCTGTAGATGAGGATAAAGTTTCCAGCATGTATCCACATTATGGTTGGACCGCTTGCAATGATCACACCATCTTCCTCCCTTACTACCCTTAGTTTCCTTAACATCTGAAGGAGTAGATTTGGAAGCAAGAGCTGTACTGTCAATCAGATTTGTATTCATCATTATATTGCGTCTGCTCTCTTCATGTTTGATAGTGGCAATGGCAGAAGATATGGAAGGCAGAGGAGTAATGCCAAGAATTTGACCCCGAGTCTGATCATATTCGGGATTTAAACCAGACAAGAAGCAATATAGACGTTGCTGATTTATATAGTTCTTGTGAAGAGTTGCATCTGCAGCATTCGACCACTTCATCGTTTGATACTGGTCAAGTTCAGACCATCGTCGTTGGAGGTCAGTTGCATAATCTGTGACAGATTGTGAATCTTGCTTAAGATTCGTTGTTTTGAGCCATAAGTCATAGACAAAAGCGCCATCTTTAGCAACAGAGTAGGACTGCTGTATGAAATCCCAGATTTCTTTAGCCGAGTCCATGTATAAACATGTACTGCTAATGTTGGGATCCATAGAGTCCCATAACCAAACCCGTACGTTGGCATTAGTTTTCTCCCAAATAGCAGCATCAATCTCTCCTTCTTCTGGGGTAGAGACAGTGAGATAATCTTCAAGATCTTTGCCACGTAGAAGAGTGTAAACCAGCTTTGACCACCCAAGATAGTTCCTGCCATTGAGACGGTAAGATGGCGGGATAGAAGGGAGATCAAATTTCTGGTTTCGAAGAGCAAACGCGGCTGCAGTAGCAGCTGAAACAATGGTTGAGTGATCAAGGTTACTTGAGGCTGATTCGGCTTCTTTAGACATGATAAAACCCTTGATGAAGAGACTCCACCGGGAGTTAAAGAGAGAGAAGGGTAGAGACACCCAAAAAATGGCCGTTGGAGAGGTGATAGACTGACTCAAAAAAGGCTTAGACGAAACCAAGCTCTGATACCATGAAGTTTTCTGAATATTATTTCCTTGAATTCATTTACAAGAAGTACATAAGCTATTTATACAGATAGGAATCCTGAGAGAGTCTATTCAGCACCCTAGGTGACTGTCTAAATACTAAACATAAATGATTGAGAACTGAAAAGACAGCAGCTATTAAATACAACCTGAAGCACTAAAGATACATAATTACAGTAATAATAAGGAAAATAAATCCTAGATTAATGATGTCTCTTCGTTTTATCAACAATATCTTCACTATTTCTTGATTGTATACTTGTCAAATGAATCTGAATACTGGCTGGGTAGTGAATTGTTGTTAGGGACCTGAACACTACCAAGAATTAGAGCCTTATTAAGTCATTTTAGTTTTGTTCAATAATAGGGTTTAGGCCCTACAACTTATTAGAAGTGGGCTGGCCCATTAGAAATAGAATAAATAAGGGTGAGTGGGGATTAGATGGGGGGCAGAACTTGGGATCAGGACTGGGATATTGGGAGTGAGAGACCACTCGAAGAGTCTCAAACCTTTCCTTTCGTGACTTTCTGTATTCCTTCACTAAATTTTCATTAATAAACTACTACTTTCTTCTTGGATTCTTCAGTTACTTATCATTGGTATCAAAGCCATTGACAAAAGCCTTACCTGCGCATGGTCTTGACCCGATCGAGAATGGAGCAACGTGTGGAAAATCTGGAAAACACCCTAGCGGAAGTGAGAACTGCCGTGAATGAACTGCTTGGCTTGCGTGAGACCGTGGCCGAAATGAAGAATATCATGTTACAGGGTGACCGCCATAAGAGAAGAGGACGATCTACCACAAACCGTCGTCGCCATACTTCAGCAAGCGTGAGCTCCTCTAGTTCTGAAGGTAAATCTCATGAAACTCACTCAGTTTCACGCAGCCCTTATCAGAAGAGAATCAGCGACCGTGTATATACTGGAAGAAAGGTCGATTTACCACTTTTTAGTGGAGACGATGCTTATGGATGGCTGATTAGGGTTGAGCGCTATTTCAAACTCAACCATGTGGCAGAAGAGGATAAAGTAGAAATAATCTTGATAGCCATGGCCGGAAAAGCTCTGAACTGGTACCAATGGTGGGATGAACAGACTGATGACCATTCTTGGGTTAACTTCAAAGATGCTTTGTTCCGGCGTTTTCAACCTGCCTTAGTGCAGAATCCGTTTGGTCCTATGCTCAGTATTAGGCAAACTGGTTCTGTAATGGAATACCGGGATCACTTTGAAATGGTTGTAGCTCCTCTCAAACTTGCTGACCAAGGGATGTTAAAAGGAGTGTTTCTCAATGGCCTTAAAAAAGAAATTAGCACGGAACTGAAGTTGCACCAGACCAGTGGGTTAACTGAACTGATGGACAAGGCTTTGTTGTTGGAGCAGAAGAATAAGGTGTGGATAGGGAAAAAAAATAAAGAAGAAGACAACATAGGTTGGAAGGAACAGGGAGGAAAAATGGTTAGACCCTGGAACTGGGTAGACGCAACAAAGGGAAGAACACCTGCGTTAAATCCGGAGAGAACACTTTCAGAGAACAAACTGGAGGAATCGCCAAAACCGAGTAAGACATGGGAAGGTGGCCAAAGGTTGACACAAGCAGACTTAGAAGAAAGAAGCAAGAAGGGCTTATGCTTCAAATGTGGAAACAAATGGGGCAAAGAGCATGTTTGTGGAATGAAACATTATCAATTGATCTTGAGGGAAGAGCCAGAAGAAGAGGAGGGCACAGTAGATCAATTTTATGAGCGGGATGGAGCTGAAAACTTGCTGGAACCTAATGCAAAATCAGTCTCAATGCAAAATCAGTCTCTTATCATCCACCTTGAGGACAAAGTGGAAGTTAAAGGGGGGAGTGATGTTAGGGACCTGAACACTACCAAGAATTAGAGCCTTATTAAGTCATTTTAGTTTTGTTCAATAATAGGGTTTAGGCCCTACAACTTATTAGAAGTGGGCTGGCCCATTAGAAATAGAATAAATAAGGGTGAGTGGGGATTAGATGGGGGGGCAGAACTTGGGATCAGGACTGGGATATTGGGAGTGAGAGACCACTCGAAGAGTCTCAAACCTTTCCTTTCGTGACTTTCTGTATTCCTTCACTAAATTTTCATTAATAAACTACTACTTTCTTCTTGGATTCTTCAGTTACTTATCAATTGTGAAGTTGTGAATTTATTCTTCTGTTTTACAGTGGCTTATCTTCAATGTACCATCTATTATGTTGTCAAGCATGATTAAATCTGGGTACGCTGGGCTTTATGTGTTGAAGGGGGAGCAACATTGATTTGCATGTTACTTTTCGTGCTTAATTTCTTTCGCAATAATTAATGGATCGGGCCATGTCTTTAGAAAATAGTAGATGTGCTGGAGGGCCAGAGTGGACCAGGAGGGTTACATGAAAACACTTTGCTTCTTGTGATGGGTGATCATGGGCAAACTGTCAATGGTGATCATGGTGGGGGGACTGCTGAAGAGGTTTAACACTGAAAACTATTTAACTTCAATCTCAAGAAACAAAACTACTGAAAAACGCAAAAAGAACACCGCCAGTTTTAGATACTAGAACGCAATTTCCTTTGTATCTCAAAGATAAATTTTTGCAGGTTGAGACATCACTTTTTGCCATGAGTTTAAAGAAGCCTCCATCTCCTTTACCATTGGAATCTGGTCCTTCATCTTGCAATGTTGACTTGGTATACCTTTACAACTATGATATGATATTCTTTATTTTACCCACTGCATTTTGCTTACTGTCTTTTTCCAAAAAAGATCAGATCACATTCATAATCACTAGGCATGTAAGTGTAATGAAACACGAGTTTCCTCATTTTGTTTTTGGGAAAAGAGACACCAATATGTATGTGTCGGGCGTGCACACACGCGCCACTTTACTCACACTCTTCTCTTCATCTTTCTTTCTTTTGTCCTAAATATCTATCACATCTATGATCTACCTTTTATGCTAAGTATATTAATAACAATTTTTCTTACGGTCTGAGTGTTTTGTATATTTGCCAGGATGGAAACAAGATGTGCATTAGCTCCATCCAACAGGTCAAGTCATAGTCTTGTCATATGTTGGTGCTGATTCCCCCCCCCCCCCCCCCCCCCCCCCCCCCGGTTTTTAGGAAAATGCACTAACCCATGTTTTGTTGTTTCAGCTTGATTTCGCAGTTACATTGTCAGCTCTTCTTGGTGTTCCCTATCCATTTGGAAGGTGCTGTATAAGAGTATCATCAGTACATGTTGTTTGCCTTGTTTCATTCATCATTACTTATTGATTTTGAAACCACATTATACTTCCCTTCATTGTTTATTTCTAAAAACTCAGTTGTGATTTATGAGGAAAATCTTTATCTTATTTTGATGCTTTATATTACTTGGATGAGTGCCTAAGCCCAATGCTTAAAAAGAAAAATAAAAATCAACAGAATAATCCGTTGCCCAGATAATCAACGATAGAAATCGTTGCCCAGAGCCAAAAGGCTAAACTCCAATTTTATTCATAGCCTTCTAATAAGAGACTCGATCGAAACCCTAATCGAGATCTAATAAATTTAACCCCAATTAGGCTCAAATTAACTCTGCTAACTACTCTACTAATAATAGGCTCAAACTAGAAAACATAACGTAAACTTTATAATAATAAATAAAACTATAATCATAGCCCACAACCAGCCCACGGAGGTTGGCCCAAGCCCGTTCCTGCCCCTTGATCTCCCTGCTCTCTATCATCTGTACTGTTTCAAGTTTGCCATGACAGTGGTGGAGTGATAGGGCTTTGGTCATGTGAAGTCACAGACATGCCATCAAGGTTTATTATCACTCCAGAGACCTCAGTTTTTTGGCGAAAAGGTCGGCAGTCAGAGAGGCAAGTAACTTAGGAACAGGAATGAGAGTGTGCTTTTAGTGTCGACGCTAATGAGAAACACATCGGTGAAGATAAAGCCCTTTAGTTCTTGGCAGATAGTTCATTTCCACATCCTGGATGCTTGCTCATTTTTTCTCTGAGTTGCTATTTACTGTAGACTGAAGCTGGAGAAAATCATGTTTGGTCTTTGAAAGAATGTTAGAGAAAATTAAAGGGGATATTTTCTGGATGGACTGTGTAAGGTTGGTGATAGTGAAGTTCTGATGAAGCTTGATGGTTGTGGTAAGATATTTTTGTTTGTAGAAATATGATGCTTCCCATTCACAGAGGAAGAAGCTAGCTTGTTTTTATAACCTTGTGCTTGATAGGGACTGGAGTGAAGCTAGCCAAAGGGGAATAAGGGCTACTCAGTCCTTAAGAATAGTCCGAAGCAAAGAGGTTAGAGTAGATGCCACTCACGGATGTCCAGCTAAGTCAATGGGTGGGCAGTGATACAACCCTTCCTGTCCCACATTGTAAAATAGATGGAGTATGGATTCTTAAGAGTCAGAACTCCATTTTTGAACTAACTTTTTATTAGAGCCAGAGCCCAGAGCCCAGAGCACCCTTTTCTTGCCATGTGTTCCAATACGCAATGGAGTATCACAATACAAATTGTTGACTAACTCATTTAAAGCAAGAGACTGAACTGGTATCTCCTGAATCACATCTGCATCAGTTGCTAAACATTTGAACAGTCTCACATGGTTCACAAAATTTGGTAGAAATAAGCTGGAGTCGTGGAATGTAAATGTGTTCGCACCAAGCAACATTGTATTACTTGGTATCTTGGTCTAACTTTAGTTTATGGGTTGTGTCTTCCCTAAGCTGTTTAGTTTGTGATCACGGAAGCAAGTGATAGCTTATTTACACAATGTAGATACTTACTAGCATCTAACCTAGTTAACCAGTTTCCCTAGGATATAAAGAATTGCCTGTTAGTGCTAATTATGCTTTACATTTAGAAGGAAAATACCTTTCCAGCTAAATATGTTCAGCTATATTTTACTTAATGATGTGGCATGCAATAAATGGCATGCATGCTTTATCTTCATTGGTTACGTACGTATCAAAAACCCTCACCTTAAAAAAACTTGCAAAGCCACCACATCTGATGGTAAATTTTCTGGTAATTTTGTTGGTTGATGCGACATTGAATGATGGTTTACGATATTGCCAACATTTTCAGCATTGGACAAGTTAATGCTGAACTCTATGCATTAGCAGCTGGCACTTGGAATTTAGATAGTTTTGGTAATGGTAATGGTCAAAATCAATTGGAGAGGTGGATGCAGAATTATGTCAACGCACTTTGCATCAATGCATGGCAGGTAATTTGTCATCCCTTTTTTAAGGAATAGGGCAGACACCAGGCTCAGAAAATTCAAGAAATTATGTAGGTATTTTCAATTTTCTTTGTTTTCTTCTTTCACCGGATGATAAGTTTTAACTTTATGGAATCTGAAAAAGTCACACTAACATACTTCGTAGTTAGCGACTTAGTGCCAATATTAGGATAAGAAATATAACTCGTGCGCTTGTTACAAACAGTAAAACCTACAAGTGTATGATGTCATTGAATGAAATTTCCTTTTATTTTCTATTTTAGAACATAGTATCTATCTACTCGGGCTATTCCCTTACATTTTTATGCTTTAGAGTTTAGGGAAGTCTTTCCCTAGCTTCCTTAAGGTTCCCTTCAAACCTGAAATAATACGTTAAATATTACTCCATCGGTTGTGATTTACCTCTGTTTTGACTTTGCCGTTTGGCACACTTATTAAGAAGTGTGTTTGAAAATTAGAATGTGGGTCATATTCGGTTGAAATGAATTTAACAATATTAACCCCACATTTCTAAGATTTCTTTCATATACAGCAAACATGATTATATTGGGACAGAAGCATGATTATAAACCCCACATTTGTTTCCTATACAGAACACATGATTATATTGGGATGATACAAAAAGAGAAACGAGAGGATTATTTCAGGATGGAGGGAATATAAAAAACGGATAAAATAGATTATAACTGGGTTCAGTGCTAGAAGTTTGAGCAAACTAGCATTTGACTAAAGTTTCATATTCCTCACTATGTTCCGAAGCATTACATGCTGTGTGTAATTTGTTTTCATCTTATTCTAAAAACAATTCTCTTAACTGCAGACATAAATTTACTGTCGCAGGTTAAGAATTATATTGATGTGTATTCAGACTCATCACTTATTGGGTTTTCAGACAAAGATTTGTCCCATATTACTGACCTTTATGATCTGGCACAAGACATGTGGTCACATACCAAAGATGCTCTGGTACAATGTCAAAATGGGAATAGCTCTACATCATTAACGATACTGAAGAAGCAAATTTATGCTTATTCTAACCTTTTGGATAATATTAAAACTCTTGGTCGATCGAAATGGACAGAATTTAATTTAACGGTGATGGGTGCTGGTTTTGCCTTGATGTTGCTTTCTCTTCTTTTCCATGTTATCTTCATCAAGAAGTTGGACAAGACATATGTATTGCATTTTCCTTACTGTGGCAAATTTTTGATATCTTTGGAGGTTCCTTTTGCTTATATTACAGTCTTGATCCGGGCATTTAGCTTTCTCTCGAACAGTTTCATTTGTAAGTTCATTACATGCCCCAAATTTACAAACTGAAGTTGATGCATATTTCTTCCCTTGAATTAGGGCTTTCGCATATTTTATTTGATGCATATATCTTGTTTCTGGATCTCAGTGGAAGAAGGAAAAGTCGCTATTTTTCTTTTAGCAACAACTGGAACTATTCAGTTACGCCGAGCAATAGCTGCAAATAAACTGCAATCAGAAGTAAGTACTACTTACATTGTTTCTTATTCGTAAAGAGCTTATTGAAATACACCCACTATACCTAACCAAAGTCATCATGCCCCAAATGGGAACTTAGAAGAACCATTGCAATAATCAGAATAACCAGCTTAATTTAATAGCCTACACATTCTTATCATCATATATATATGATTCAAAGACTAACAACAACAACATTACTCTAGTGCCGCAAGGCCTCCCACCTACGGTGGGGTAAGGGGGGTCGGATGTACACAGCCTTACCCCTGTACTAGAGTGTACTAGAGAACAGAGAGACTGTTTCCGGATGACCCATGATGAAAATTGCGTCGATGGAAATGATAGTGAGTCCCAAGCCAAAAGATAGTGAGTCTTTGGCTCCATTGGAAATGATGGAAAATGATCCAAATACTAAAAGAGTCCAATTTCCTAAGCCTAGTTTAACACTTTAACCCTAGTGAAACCCAACTGTTTTCAAGTAAACAGCGAACTTCGCATAGGATGCTGTTGCTGCCACAGCGCACCATTATCAAATTGTGTCTCTGTCTCTTGATTTTAGTGCCCAAATCCTGCTTCTTCATGTAGAAGATATACTGACAAGAGAAGGCCTGAAAACTTTAGCCTTACGTTTTTACTTTATTCATATGAATCTGCAGGCTCTAGTTTTTCTTGTCCTGGTCCCCTTCCTCAGATTTGGAATCGAAATAGGACAGTCAAAGCAGGCAGTCAATTCTTTATTTTTAAAAACATTTCCTTCATGGACTCTAGCAGTAGAAAAAGATTCTGTGTTCTGGATTTATGGGGCTGATCTCTTACCAATAGTAGCTCTTATACTTCTAGCACTTATGGTGCACAAGAGTGCATCTCAAGGCATCTCGAAGTATATTGTTGCAGGAACTATATGCAGCTACGTTCTTACAGCCTTAACTTGGATTACAGATAGTAACATGTTTGGTTTAAGTGTTATAATTGACAGCGGTAAAGCAAATCGGATTTCCCGAATAGTATATCTATTGGGTATTATGCAAATTCTATTTTTGGCGATCAGCCGATTTTCTAGTAAAGAAGGAACTTCAGACCGGGATAGATGCAAAATTGATGCATTGTCTATGTTATTCGCTTGGAGTTCAATCATCATCATTCTGTCAGGAAAACAAGGTCCTTTGGTTGCTTTAGTAGCTGTGGTTGAAGGTTCAGGCCCTTATTATATTTTATTATACTTCCTGTTTTTCAGTGTTCTATTCAGCTCCAAATCTTCAGTTTGTTTCCCAATTTCCTGTTCTTTAATATACTATTTCATTGTAAGTATGAAAGCCTTGAGGTTATGCATATACACATTCTTGCATAGGTTGGTGCATACTAAGGCTAGCAAGATTAGAGCAGAGAGATCTGGGTTCAACATTGCATTGTCTTCCAGTGATTCAATGGAGCATATTAGCTGCATGCCTCTTTTTCTGTACTGGTCACTGGTAATGTATTTTCTTTCTAATCATGCCATATAGTCTTGGTTTTCTGTTTTGAAGTTAAGGTCCATGGGATAGTTGATCTCTAAGTATTACTACTCGAAGCAAATGTAGACTATGCTTGTAGAAGGTATCTCTAATTCACTGTGTAAGATTCTTTGATGGTGTGACACGATAAAGTACAGCCTCATCCCAAATGTTTTTGTAAAGAAATGTTTCTCTGATGACCCAAGTGCAGCTGGATTTTAAAAGGCATCTTTGATTTTGTCTTCTATTGTTTTGTACCGCCAACTAGTTTCTTTGTCTTTGATGTGACACTTTTTTCTTTGGAGCTGAGTTTTTCTTCTCTTCCTAGAGGAGGAGTGCAAGGTGCAACCCCTTGCAATTTGTTTTTATCAGTTTATAATTGTGCTGGTTCATGTTGTGCAGGTGTACATTTGATGGGCTCCGGTATCCTGCGGCTTTTATTGGGTGAGAACAATTGTTTCTTTCTTCTCAAAAAATTAGGGTCATTGACCTTAGTGATTTCTAGGTTATTAATTTCTTCTTTGTCTTTCCAAGCTGATGGGGCAAAGGAGCATATATTATTTGAATGAAAACGAAGCTTACTTTTGTTTATTATTGAGGGAAACCTAAACATATGTAATTATGTATGCATAAAAGTGACACCACTCGCTCTGCCATCTACTTGTTCCAGGTTTGATGAATTCAACCTTGTTCGTCAAGCTGTTCTTCTGACTATTGATACATTCGGCTTTTCTCATATTCTTCCGATTATTGGACTTCCATTTCTTGTCGCCTACCAAAATCCTGTGAAGAATACCAATCAATATTTTTACACGGTCTTGTTACAAGTAAGCTTATCTCTGAAAATGTGTACTAGGAATTCGTCAAACAATGGAGTGTTTGAGGCATGTAGGTTTCTGTTATTTGTTTCAGGTATATTTAATGTATGGACTTGCTATGGCTACAACTGCAACCCTCACTATCTTATCTGCCACAATACAGAGACGGCATTTGATGGTATCCCCTGCATTTAGATTCTCAGACGCTTGATTACCAGTCATCTTAGCTGTTGGATTTCATGTTTGACAAACTTTTTTTTCTAGGTGTGGGGATTATTTGCTCCAAAATTTGTTTTCGATGCAGTTGGTCTTCTTCTGAATGACTTCCTAATATGCCTAACATCACTCTACTATTTGTCTAACTGAACATCAACTTAACAAAATCTACTTGGAAGCAGGTGATTCCTCTGCTCTTTTTCATATCATACCCTTTCGTAACCAATGATTTGTCGGCATTTCTTTACATATGAGATCTATAATATAATGTTATTCTTGTATTTGACATGCACACATCATAACCGTGGTTCATTACCAGAAGTGTTTGAATGGCTGCAAATTTTCATGTTACTCTCTTGGTTTGGGAGTCTAGATTCCCCGTCCAGTTTGATGCTTGCCTTTTTTGTGCTGCCGATTGGTTATCAGTTGGATGCTGCAACATTTGGCTCTTAGGAGTCTTAGTTGAACTGGATTGAGAATTAGATGCTGCATAAAATACAGAAGAATCTCACCCGTACACACAAGGAGGCTTCAAATAGTCAACTTATGGGGTGGAGAAACGAGTCCGACAAACTAATCGGAATGCAGTACCAAATATTAGTCATATTCTAAAAATGAGTATCCCCATGAAATATTGATCGAGAGATGTATTATCTATGGTTCCACTGTATCTTACCTGTCCACTATATTTCTCACTGTTACATCTGCACTCTGCGGTCAACTAATGCTTTCATTTATCTTTTGTGCAACTTTCTGTAGCCGTTCTTTGAGCTTGGGAAAACTTGTTCACAAATTGCTCATCCTCATGGGGAACGTAGATTTATAAAATCTCTTGCACCTGTTGACACAAATTAATGCCAGAAATTATAGCCTTAGAACACAACGCTTTGACCCTTAGAGCATGTTTGGTAACACTAAATTGGATTACTAGGTTGAAATTCGTAATGAATATGCTTAATTATGAAAAATATGTAGTATTAAATAATTTTCATTAATAACATAAAGAACAAATTATATGAAAAATAGAAAAATACTCATCTTCAGGCTTTAGCAATTTCAATCTCATCAAAAAAGTAATTCTTTGATTATTACAGTTTGGTGTGTTTGATAAAAAAATGATTTACAAGAAAGATAAGTTAAAATTTGGAGTTGTCAAATGGTCTCTTAGGCTAATCCAAAAAAAAAAACGGTCTCTTAGTCTTGGATTGATTTTTATACGGAGTAAAAAATTGTAGACGCTATGAGCCTATGATAATAAGCTTACGAAATTTGTCATACAAAAATTTTCCGAGCTCTACCGCCTACAGTGTGTAACATGGTTATGGATGGACTCGGCCCGGGTGGCCTGACCTGGAACCGGCCCGGGTGGCCCGACCCGGAACCGGCCCGGGACCGGTACTGTTCCGGCCCGACCCGGTGGCCCGGTCAGTGACCGGTCCGGGTAGGCCTGGTCCGTGGGTTTTCCGGTCCGGGCTCGGGTCACCCAAAACAAGGCCCGACCCGGCCGGGCCCGGTTCTGGCCAAAAACTATTTTTTTTCAATTTTTTTTAAATTTTCGGGTTGGGCTGGGTATTTTGGGCCATTTGGGGTGGTTTGGGGAGTTGGGGGTGGGAGGGGGTTAATTAGGAAGAGGAAAACAAAAAAAATATAATGGGCTCGGCCCGGCCCGGACCCGGACCGGACCCGGTGGTTACCCGGACCGGACCCAGTGGTTACCCGGGCCGGTCCCGGGTCCACCATTTCTGACCCGCCGGCCCGCCCGGGCCTAGGCCCGCCCCGGACCCGGACCCGGCCCGGACCCGAGTCCATCCATAAACATGGTCATGCATAATTGCATATTATAAATGGATGCCATGCTCGATCATATTTTGAACTTGTGAAAATTAAACTCCAAAGTGAAAAGGCACAATTTTTTAATTTAATTAGAGTCTCATGCGCCTGCAATTATTATTACACATCATCTACGCACGCCATTAATTTGCTCATTAACTTTCTGTAAACATATATAAGTACCTTGCTGGCTTCATCATGAAATGTATCACATAAATTTCAATATTTCTTCTTTGTACATGCATGTAGCTAAGCATAGCATATATTTATTTATATATTGAACAAATCCAGTTAATTAATTAATAACGTAAGGCGGGCGTCATTAAAAATGTCTCTTCAATTGGATCAACCATTATCATCTTCACCACACGTAGAACTCTCAATGTCATCTAACCCGGAGGCATCTTCATCAGGCGCGTGGAATAGGATCGGATTGGTGATCCTCGGCCTCGCCGCACTAATCATAACCCTCGTTATTGTGGGAGTCATAGTGAATCTAGTACATAAGTTTTATCGTCGATGTAAAACCACCACCACAGGCGACAGAGATAATAACAATAATGATATGGAAGAGGCTTCTACTGCTGATGCAGGAGCCCCGCCGCCATCTTCGACTGCTACATAAAGCCAAAGTTAAAGCTAACTCAGCTACCCAATCACCCTTGCGTGTTTAATTTGTATGTATAATTTGAAGATCAATGCTATGGTACTCATAAGAAACGAGGGTATTATCATACACATAATTGATCAAAATCATTATTTTATTTATGTTTTAATTATTTAATTGAAATTTATGGTTAATCCTTATGCTCCAGCCTCAGTACCTTAAGGTGTCATAGAACTTGGCTATTTTTAATCATTGTTCTAAAGCTCACTAACCGCTAGTTGGCCGACTAGGGCGATTAAACCTCTACAACTATGACTGCCTAGCGCCTAGGCATCAATTAGTCGGACCGACTAGGAGGAATTTGAGAACAACGCATGTAATGTTCCTACATACAAAGCATATACTTCATGAAAATGTTAAGTTGATTATTGATACAAATGTTATACTCTGTACTACATATTTTTTTGTATAAATGATGTTACCGATAATATAAAGTAAGCTTGAAAATGGAAAATTTAAAATTTTAAATTTGTGTGTAAACGATGAAAAAAAGAATTTAGTTGGATATATATAAAATGTTCATTACTTAAATTGAATAAACATGTTACGGTGCTTGAATAATAGTTCTAGACTTATCGAATTACGATAAAAATCTTTGGTGTAGATGTTAAGAATTGTGTAAAGAAGTGTAATAGATGTGTGAATGTAATTTTGCTTAAATAATTTTGTGTAGATATTTGAGTAAATGGAGAAAGGTAGGGGTGGATTCGGTTCGGGCCACCCGGCCCGTGACCCGGCCCGGCCCGGTACTGTGCGGGCCCGGGACCGGCCCGGTCGGGCGGTCCGGGACCGGGTGTGGACCCGAACCGGTGGGAATGGGCGGGGCGGGCACGGTGCTGGATAAATGTGACCCGGCCCGGGCCCGGGTCCGGTCTGAATTTTAAATTTTTTTTTAAATTGGGCTACTAGCCGTTGGGGGTGGGATGGGGACAACCCAAACGGCTATATAGCCGTTGGGTGGGGTGCAGGGGGGGTCCGGGGGGTGGGTGGTGGGGGGTGGGGTGTTAAAAAACCTATAAATACTCCTAATCTTAAACATTTTTTCATATCTCTTCTCCAATTCTTCCTAAATCCTATTCTTAACTCTCTACTCTCTAATTCTCTTATTCTCCATTCTCCAATATATTATATTTATTATTTATAGTTTATATTAATTATCTACTTATATAAACTATAAATAGATATAAATAGTATTATATTACTTATATTTGTTATCTAATTATATATTACTTATATATTTATTATATCTATTAATATAGTTGGAATTATATCTAATTAATTTGAAGTCATTCTATTACTCTCATCCGAAAGACCGAAAGTCCGAAAGAGGTACGGAATTATTCTATTATTTACACTTGTTTAATTACTAGTTAATTTGCTACATTTGACTCTTGTTTAATAGTTAGATAAATATTTAATTACTTTTTTACAATTTTTTATTAATTGCTACATTTGACTCTAGTTTAAAAAATATGTTGTACACAAAACTAGTTAATTCACTAGTTAACTTGCTATAACTCGATTTAATAGTTACATAAATAGTTAATTAGTTTTTTACAATTTTTTTATTAATTGCTACATTTGATTCTAGTTTAAAAAAATATGTTGTACACAAAAGTAGTTAATTCACTACTTAATTTGCTATAACTCGAATTAATAGTTAGATAAATAGTTAATTACTTTTTTACAATTTTTTATTAATTGCTACATTTGACTCTAGTTTAAAAAATATGTTGTACACAAAATTAGTTAATTCACTAGTTAACTTGCTATAACTCGATTTAATAGTTACATAAATAGTTAATTAGTTTTTTACAATTTTTTATTAATTGCTACATTTGACTCTAGTTTAAAAAAATATGTTGTACACAAAAGTAGTTAATTCACTACTTAATTTGCTATAACTCGAATTAATAGTTAGATAAATAGTTAATTACTTTTTTACAATTTTTTATTAATTGCTACATTTGACTCTAGTTTAAAAAATATGTTGTACACAAAACTAGTTATTTCACTAGTTAATTTGCTATAACTCGATTTAATAGTTACATAAATAGTTAATTAGTTTTTTACATTTTTTAGATGGATCGTCCTAGATATTCGGTTGATATGGGTAACCTCGAGCGCAACCGAACGAAAGAGCTTGCGAGGAAGAGATCCCGCAAAGGTAAATCACATATCGGCTCTTCATCTCAAAGTCGAGATGATTTTGATACGGGTTACGCAAGGAGGGATGGGGATGCGATGACCGACGAACAACTAGAACAAGAATTGCACCGATATAATTCCCGTTTTTTTCAAGACCAACCGAGGACCATTGACGAAGAAGAGCTCGAGGACGACGATGTGGAGGAAGCAATTCCGGAGAGCCACGACGACGAGGAGGAGGAGGGTGGCGGCAGCCATGACGCCGACCAAGCAGCCTCATCCCAAACAGGTACAAAAAAAAATAAATCCGAATTAATGGCTAATAATTTTTCTAAGTGGAAGGACCCGAACACCGAGAATTGGATCGCAACTTGCAATTGGTGCAAGAAAAACTATAGCTTGGGGATTTCCGGCGGATACGGATCCGCCACAAGACACCTTAAGTCCAAACACCCGGTGGAGTATGCAAAATTAGGCGGCGGAACGGGGAAGCAAACGCAAATATCGAGGTTTGCAAATAACCAACAAGCTTTTGGTAATCTCTCATACAATGATGCACAAAATTTGACAGGTATGGCTAACTTACTTGTTGAAGAAAATTTGCCGTATTTGTTTTCTGAAAGTCTTGCTTTTCGTGATTATGCACAAACTTGTTTAAATCCGCAATATAGAGGTTATAGTCGCAAAACGGTTAAGAAAGAAATTTCAAGGCTTTATGGTGCGGAAAAGGTAAGGTTACACAATTATTTTGCAAACTTTGATGGACGTGTTACTGTATGTTCTGACATATGGGAGGATACTTATCATAATTTACATTATTTGGGTCTGACTGTACATTATATTGATAATGATTGGCATATGCATAAACGTGTTCTTGCTTTCCGTGAATTTAATGATCGTCACACCGCTGAACATATTTATATTTTGATTGAACGTATTTTAATTGAGTATAATTTAATTGATAAGGTGTTTGCTATTGGTTTTGATAATGCTACTAATAATACTGCTGCTATTCCTAGATTGCGTGAATTGTGTGGCTCTACTTCTTTGATGGGTAGATTTTTTCATCAATGATGTGCATGTCATGTTCTAAATTTATGTGTGCAAGATGGTCTAAAAGCGTTGGGAGCATCGTTGAAGGTAGTCAAGGGGGGATTAGACGTATTTGGGGTAATGGACAACTTAGGAAAAAATGGCATGATTATTTGATAGAAAGAGGTGAGAGATATGTGGCTTTTCCTAAAGATTTGTCTATTCGTTGGAATAGTACCTATAAGTTAATTGGAGTTCTTCTTAGATATAAACAACATTTTCCTGCTTTTATGAAACAATATGATAACTATATTATAAACTCGGCTGAGATCGACACTTGTGAACAAATTTGTAATGCTTTGATATATTTTAATAATGCAACTGAAACTTTTAGTCATGTTTATAAACCTACCTCAAACCAGTTTATTCGTGAAGCTGTTAATCTCGCCGGTGCTTTTTCAAATTTTGAGAATGCTGATTATGTGAGTTATTTTGCTGGTTTTATGAAGGAAAAGTTTTTAAAATATTATTCACATATTCCGCATATTTATGGTATTGCATTTGTTCTTGATCCTCATTTTAGACTTGGTTCTTTAGAAGAATGTTTGAATTATTATTATGCTGCTTTTTTTTGGTCCATTGCCAATGTATGAGGACAACCCAATTGATCCGAAAAAAGAATACAACGAGGTTAGTGATATATTTTATGCATTATTCAACGAGTTTCATGCACAATATGGCAATGCGCCCCCTCCCCCGACACAAACATCATCTAAAGGAAAATCAATTTTCAAATCTACGTTTGTCAATCTTATTAAAAAAACGAAATCAACTCCCGCTACACAACAAAGCACAATTAATGAGATTTCTTTGTATTTAACTTATGATGTTGATTTTGAAGAAGATGATGATTTTGACGTACTAAACTGGTGGAAGGGAAAAGAAAGAATGTTCCCAGTTTTAGCAAAGATGGCTAGGCAAGTGCTATCAATGCCGGTTTCAACGGTTGCCGTGGAACAAGAATTTAGTTCGGCCGGCAATGTCCTAACACAAACCAGAACGAGGTTGAGCGCTGAATCTCTTGAGATGCTTATATGCTACCACGATTGGTTGAAAGCAGCCCGTAGAGCTCAAGAAATTGACATCACCCATCCCAACACTTTATGGATGAATCTACAACCGAGGGTGGCTCTACCTATGCCGGAGATTCCGATTAAAAACAATTATAGTTCCTATTTAATTTTCAAATGTAGTTCCTATTTCATTTCAAATAAATGCACTTGAAGTTTGTTTTTTAATACTTGTATAAAACTATAAAGTATAAAATATAAATTAAAAAAAAATATTTAACCGGCCCGGCGGGTGGCCCGACCCGTGACCCGGGCGGGTGGCCCGGCCCGAACCGGACCCGTCCAACCCTCGGGCCGGTCCCGGGCCCATGTGATACGAACCGGCGGCCCGACCGGGCCTAGACCCGGCCCGGCCTGAATCCATCCCTAGAGAAAGGGGGATTAAAATGGATTTCAATTCAATTGAAAAAACGAATATTGGATGGCGCGGAAACATTGGGATTCAATCCCCACCCATTAAAGTTCAGAACCAAATGAAAAAAACAATTTTGTGTTTTTTCAAGTTTGAGTTTGAGTTTATTCTCTCCAAATTCTTGTACAACCCTGTCTATGCACTATTAACAATTTGTAAAGAATCCTATATATTAAAATTGGGAGAAATACTCCTTATTTTACGTTCGACTTCGGGACATTCGGTCTCTGACGCTTATGACAAAACATTCAACCTCTCAACAGTGCATAGACCGCGCATCCAGATAACAATAACAATGATAATGATGATGATTATGATGATGACGACGACGGAGACGACGATGATGATGATGATGATGATGAATGATGATGATGATGATGATGATAATAAAATATGGTCTGATTTGGTCTGTTTTGGTCTGGTCTGGGACGAATTACCGTCCAAGTAAAAACATCTAAAATCAAAGTTTTGTTCAAGTAATTAGACAAAACGATAGTAAAGAGAGGCCCATTGGAAATACTTGAATCAGACGCTTAGAGCAAAGCCCAGCCCAATAAAAACCCTAACCTTTGCCTCCATATCCATCATTTATACCTAAGCCGCTGCTCAAACTTCTTCTTCACCCCCTCCCCCCGTTCCCACTCCCTCCCTGCGAAATGGGTCGCGTCATCCGTGCTCAGCGTAAAGGTGCCGGGTCTGTCTTCAAGTCTCACACCCACCACCGGAAAGGCCCCGCCAAGTTCCGGTCGCTCGATTTCGGGGAGCGCAATGGCTACCTCAAGGGTGTAGTGCAAGAGATCATCCACGATCCCGGCCGCGGCGCCCCTCTCGCTCGTGTCACTTTCCGCCATCCTTTCCGCTACAAGCACCAGAAGGAGCTTTTTGTCGCCGCCGAGGGGATGTACACTGGACAGTTTGTTTACTGCGGTAAGAAGGCCTCTCTTATGGTAGGAAACGTCCTCCCGATCAGATCTATTCCCGAGGGTGCGGTTGTCTGCAACGTTGAGCACAAGGTTGGTGATCGAGGCGTGTTCGCGAGGTGCTCCGGTGATTATGCCATCGTCATCAGTCACAACCCTGACAATGGAACATCTAGGTATATAAGTTTATCCCTGTGAATTTAAAAAAATTGTTGTCTTTCAAGTGTGCTAGTGTGATTATGAGAGTCTGCGAGGCATCTTATTTGTTGTTTTATCTCACTGATTGCACACTCGTTTACACTCTGTGTACATGGTATATCATTTCATCGTAAAAAATTGATTGGAGACTTAATCTTTTACAATTGCTTTTCTTTACATACTGAATCGTTGTTTAGTGAGGTGTTGGCATAGTTGTTTACTCTTTTGTGTTGTTAAAGTTTACAGAACCCCATAAGTCGAATTTTACATAGTGTCATCCTCTGAACTAGCTTCTCCACTAATTGTATACTTCATTATTTTTGTGCCTTCCCACTCGTTGCTACATGCTAACTTCACGCGATCATAGTAATTTGTTTTGCCCAATGAATACTTTTGTAAATTTTGAGAGGTGCATTTCTTATATGATTGTGACTTTTAGCGTATTGATTGGCATTTAACTCCATTAAACCAATATTTAACCTTGTTAGCTTCGCCATTCGTTCCATAAAAGAGTTGTTTGATTTTCAAAAATTTCTAATGCTAAAGTCTTCTTTGTCAATTGAAAGCAAAGTGGCAAGTAAAGTTGCCAATACAAAGTGGCAAGTCTTGTCAAATTCAGTTGATTCTGTTTATCATCCTAGTATGCTTTTATGGTTTATAGTACTTCTAGATTTCTACAACATAGGCTGTGGTTTGAACATGATTTTATTGTGGACGAACATATTTTATTTCAACTTCATGTGGTAGTCTTGGATTGTGCAATTTACTACTCCCTCCATCCCATAAAATAAGTCCCATTTCAATTTGGATCGGAGTTTAAGAAAGTGGGAATAAAGTGGAAATGTATGGTTGAGTTTGGGTAAGAAAAAGGTAAATGAATGTTAGCCACAAAAAGGGAAATGGGAACAAATTTTTGGGACGGCCCAAAAAGGAAAATGTGACTTATTTTATGGGACGGAGTGAGTACTACATTATTGTGATATGGTACTCTAGATATGTTTTCCCCTTGGAAACTCCAATTTGTTTGAAGTATCTTTGATCAGATGGTTAAATTCTTGGGCTGCTCTACCACTAAAATATCTTGTGATATTCTATATCAAAAAACTAAATCAGTCAATGGTTCTTGTTATGCATGGATTTTGATTCCTGAGATTTGCATTAAATAAAACTTTTCGTTATTTTCTCTATATTTGTCAGCTATGTGTTGACTAATGTTTATTGTATTTATATGCAGGATTAAACTGCCTTCAGGAGCAAAGAAGATTGTGCCCAGTGGCTGCCGGGCTATGATTGGTCAAGTGGCCGGAGGTGGGCGTACCGAGAAGCCCATGCTTAAAGCAGGAAATGCCTATCACAAATTCAGGGTGAAGAGGAACTGCTGGCCCAAGGTTCGTGGTGTGGCTATGAACCCAGTGGAGCATCCCCATGGTGGTGGTAACCATCAACACATTGGTCATGCCAGTACAGTTCGCCGTGATGCACCACCTGGACAGAAAGTTGGTCTGGTGGCTGCCAGGAGGACTGGTCGTGTCCGTGGTCAAGCTGCTGTTGCTGCTGCCAAGGCTGACAAGGGATCTTAAGTTTTATATGTACTATGTTATTTATTATGATGTGTTTGAGATTGTGCTTGTTAGTGCTTTTACTTTATAACCCATCCAGACTGTTAAACATCCAGACTTGACGCATTTTACAGCGACTTGAATGGGAGCAAGTTTTGGTTTCAAAATTGTGTTCCATTTTGTTCTTGTTTTGAACAGATGTTCTCATTGTTTCTTTATTTAATTGTGTTCTATTTTGTTCTTGTTTTTAACAGATGTTCTAATTGTTTGTTTACCTTGATACTTGGTCTTATTTGCATGGGTGATGGTCCTGAACTCCTGATGGTCCTGACTCCCTAATCATGTATAGTTCCTGGGCAGGGTGGCCTGAACCGAGTCCAGGACTACTTGTGTTTTTAAAATTTGTCAAGTTTCGGCTGGGCTTGGTTTTGTTGATTTGGTAAAGTTGGTAATTTCAAAGGCAATTCTCGAATCCAAAACTCATCTGGATATAAATTATAATATGTGCAATTTGTTGTAGAAACATATCAAGTGCGGAAAAATTGAACAGCGCTAGAAAGGGAGCATCTATGGCATAGACTTGGACTCGGGCCAGGTGGTGAGGTGGCCTGACCCGGAACCTGCCCGGGACAGGTACTGTTCCGGCCCTGCCCGAACCGGTTGCCCGGTCAGTGACAGGTCCGGGTAGGCTCAACCCGATGAGTTTCCGGTTCGGGCTCGGGTCACCCAAAACAAAGCCCGCCTGGGCCCGGTTCGGTCCAAATTGATTTTTTTGTTTGGTTTTTTCATTTGTTTGGGCTCCACCCGGGTTGGGCTTGATGTTTAGGACTGGTTTGGGGGGTTGGGGGGTGGGGGTGAGGGGGGGTCAGGGATGGGTAGGTAAGTAAAAAAAAGAAATTAACCAAACCCGAGGCCCGGCCTGGACCCGGTGGCTACCCGGGCCGGTCCCGGGTCCAGCTATTTAGAACCGCCAGCCCGACCGGGCCTAGGCCCGGGCCTGACCCGAGTCCAAGTCTACTATGGCATGGCAAATCAATTCTTCATTTTTGTATTATTATACCCTTGAATCATTCTAGCTATACCTTCATTTTCTACACTTTTGTACATAAATGTGACCAACTTTTGAACATCCAACAATAACTACATGCCACCAACTATCAAAAACGTGGGAAAGCTTTTTAGATTGTTTTTATTTGAACGATTTTTAGTATCAAATCAGATTACTCTTGGATAGTTATAAAATGCATGAGATCAGACATTATCATGTCAATTCATACAGGAAAATTTCGGTCCAAGTACTACCTTACTTAGAATTAAGCTTTGCTAAAACTTCCAAAAAATTCAAGGAAAATGCTACTGGATCTTCAAATGGTGGGCTCGTTTCTTTACAATGGCAATTCACCTAAATCTTCCCAAAAATTGTGGCATTTTCGTTGCTACTAGATCTTCCCAAAAATTCTTTTTGTTGAGATTAAGCTCTACCACTAGATCTTAAAAAAGATAACGATTATGATACCCATTTCTCCAAACATAAAAAAAAATGCACTCTGCAACGGCCTGCTCATTGCCCTCCTTCATACGGAAGCACGAGTGCAACCGCCCAGCCATCCAACAACTACATTCTCATTTAATTTTTGCGTCCGCTTGCGTTGTTTCTGCCTCTTGCGTGTTTGTTTGATTATAGCTGGAGCATGTCGGATATTTAAAAACTATGATTCTCATATTCATAAGCATCTGTATCTATCAAGTTGTGTATCATAATATCATCTATCTATATACAAAAGGAGGTAGATTTCAGCCAAATTTCCCGCCTAAACTACCAGGTCAGCTGTGGGTCGAGTCTGGGTCGGGTCAGCACTAACGGGTCTGCCAACTCCACTGATGTAAAAGTGTAAAAGTACAGCTCAATAAATGCTTACCCATATGAAACCCAGCGGATAAGAAGGCAATAAATGAGAATCTTCATTGAAGATTTTCTCTTAAAATCTACGATTCCCGTGATTCGAAGTATATGTAAAAAGTACATATCATTTAATCAAGACTTTAAAATTGTAGAGTACATGCGGTAAACTTTGTCAGACTTCTTTATGCATTGTCAATTCGGCATTTAATTGATAGCTTGCTCTCTCATTGCCCATGTCCCTCCAAAGAATGGTGTATTAAACACAATATTTTTTATGAATATAACCACCGATCAGGTCAAAAGAATCCCCACCAAACAAACTAATATTCCTTCTCATTTTCCCTTCTCAAAGGACAAGCATCGTGGAAGCTGGTGAAAACTTGGTGTCGATGTCATATTCCTTCTTATGCACGCCGTAATCCAAAATCATCATCCAGATGTTTATGTCTTGCAACCAGTTAAAACCATCGATTTCATCCGGAACCGCCAAGCAGTCCATACCGCAGGACCTCACATTGAATGGCGGCGCTTCTGGAATTGAGGCTGTGATTTGGTGAGGAAGAGGCAGAGCATTGGGCAATTCAACGGCTAGGTTATATATATATCATCTATTGCAGCGGCGTAAATGGAGGGCCATAGACCCCTAACCGACCTCTAACCCAGCAACGCGGCGGTGAGCACGCTGGCCGATTGAGAGAGCTCGCGACATGGTGTCTCACCAACCTGTTTTCCAAACTTGGAGCTGGGGACGGTGAACTTAGGCTTTTTGTTTCAACTATGGTGCCCAACAGAGAGACAACGCCAAAATCCAAGGACCTAGGGGAAATCAACAAAGTCGAAGGAATGGAAACAGTTCCGCGGCGGGGGAGGTCGCCGGTAGCAATATGTTGACCGGATATTTCAGTCAAGTCCGCTACTCATGACAAATTTTCAGTTTCTGGGTTCAAATTTTTATTGAAAGTAAATACTTCCATTTGATATTATTGACTTATCTTGAGAATTTTATGGATTATTGGCTTATCTTGAGATTCATAGTTTCAATGAATTGTGATCTTGATAAACAACAGAATGGACGAATCTGTGCTTCATGAAGCATTGCATGCTCCCAGAGTGGAGTAGTAGTGATTGGAAAATTCTGGTCCAAGATGTTTTGCAAATTCCTGGTAAGATTTGTCCTCTTACATTTCCATGGATTTGGATTTGGATTTGGAGTAATTCCAGACTGCTTTTAAATATCAGGCATATTATATCATCAATCTATGTATATAATCCATATATCAACAAGCTGTTATTTTGCTTTTGAACAATTCTTGGGCTATTTCTTATCACACACGGGTTGTGTGTGTAAATATGTGCACATAATTTTTTAATTATTTTTTATGTTAATTAAAAATGTCTACATAATTCTATCGTGTTACTTATAAGATAACCTCTCATGTTTTAAATTCTTCGCTTATGAATGTTGCGGTATGTATTTAATGTCTTCCCTTATGAATAATGTTACAGTATGTAAACTGCATTGCAAGGAACATGGTTGGGTTTAGCTGCCCTGCGAAGAGGGAGAGAAGGGTCCAATATGAGGCTGAATTGTTTTAAATGTTGGAATGGTTTAGGGTGTTTCCGTTTCCCTTGACCGAGAAAGACAGGCGGCATCGACACCGACACACCCTTAATGCTTTAGAGACGCATTTGTACGCACGAATATCTAATTTAGTGCGATAAAGGCTTAATTCATGATAAATACTTAAATCTTTCTTTTTTTTTCACCCGTTGTAGATAACTTATGTAAACTAAGTTTCACAAACTATGAAAATGAGTTATATTCAGAGTTTCATATTTTTCTTAAATATAATTACCTGTAAGAAAATCATATTTTGTTGAGCAAGCTTTCAATACAATCGTGTATTTCTCGAACAATCTCAAAAAAATCATATGTTTGAATGTGAAAAAGCTAATCTACAGTTTCAACTTCATCTATAGTACTCCATATATTAGTATGCCAAGGATGATCATATTTTAAGCTCTATGTCGATGTAAAGGCCCCTGATTTACCGACTAAAAGGAATCCCGACTATATAGGGTTGATTATTGTACTTTTAATTGTTTTGTCTAAAACATTGATTTTTGAACGATTTGTGATTTGTTTATGTGTGATTTATATGTCTGATGCTTTGTTTAATCATGACACATTGGGACATCATTTTTCATGGACATCATTTGATATTCATATATACCAAATTCTTTTAAATTTGGTGTAAATTGAAAGTGAATTGCCCATCTTCAATAACATAGTGACATCCGGCTGATAAATAAAGAACATATCACCATGACACAAAGCACCTACATTAAATTCGGACAATCATCTATTTGTAAAATAAACCAATGATGAAGAAAACACGATTCATAACAAAATGCTATCCATTTAAAATTAAAGTTTATTTTTGAATACAATAGTGTTAAAAACCGAATTATAAAATTCAAGTAAGCTCTCAGTAAAATAAATTTGACTACCTGAATTTATACTACTGGATTTTAAAAATGCCATATTGCCATCTTAAAAAAATGCCACAATGTGGCAGGCATTATTTTACAAGTTAATAAAAATACATGTGCCCTGCAACTCAAATCCTTAAAATCCATGGTTGAAGCCTCCGATTTTCATATCCAAAATTCACAATCCAAAATTTTCAAATAAAAAATTACATTTTTATTTAGATTCTAAAGAATACACAAAGAAGTTAACAGAAAATTTAACAAATGCAAGATGCATAGAAAACGAAAGAGAGGGAGGGAGAAGAAGAATGAGAAGAAAAGAGGAGAAGAGAAGAAGGAAAAAGAGGAGAAGCCGCAGAGATGGTGGACAAAATAAATAAAGAGACCTGGAGTCGGTCTGGAAGATTGATGCAAGTACATTGTAATACTCCGAATTTTTATCATGGGGGTTGGGGTACTTGGGGTTAAACAGGATATAACTGCTTTCTTGGCATTTCGAACTCATGAATGATGACTACCCATATAGGAGAGCAAGTCAGCGACTAAGTGAGCTGGACCGCTTTATCATAATATTTCGTAAATATGTATTCTTCTATCAAAAATATTGCCCGCATCGGCTTTCACAAAACTATTCTTAAGTATAACTTCGTATATATTTCATAATTTTTTATTACATACTAGGTATTGCAATTATTATTTTATAATTTACACATTTTATTTGTATAAGAATTTTTTTCACTAATAATGCTAACAAATAATAAAATATAATTGGTGCTTAATTTTAGTTCAAAAACAACATATCGAGTAAAATGTGCATGTATCACTTGCCTATTGGTATTTGATAAATGATCGACCAGATCAGGAAGTTAGGACCAATTTAATTTTTTTATTGAAGACACTGTCCATTGAAGTGCAGTGAAAGATTTGCGACAGTCAAGTGTCAGGCAAGGCGGCTGAAGGTTTTTGACACCGATGTATTTGGGAAGGCAGTGAAATTTTCCGGTCAGCAATGGTTATGGATGGCGACAGTAGGTTTCAGTCAACAATGGGTTAGGGAGGACGGTCGAAGATTTCAGTGACCATTGAAATTTGGGAGGGTATTTATTTTATCATAATAACTCATCTTCGTGTTGTACATGTTGAAATGTCAAGAACATGCGAATTTCAGGCAATTTTCCGGCTCAAACGCTCAGGTATAAATCTGGGTCGGGTGAGCAGCTTCAAATCTGGCAAGGTTATGGTTTGTTATACTAGTAGTACAATGCATTTATTAATCATTTAATGTTTCTGAAAGTTTGTCTCTTAACAAATAAGGAGTGGGGAATCAGGCCGGTCAAATATACGTTGCACTTATTGTCCAGTTAAAGTTTACTCCATATGAGCAATCTGATATAAATACATTATTCTTGGTTTTGGTGAATGTTGACTATATACCTGGTCTATTTGCTTCAACCACCCGAATTACATTCTATTGTTTATTGGGTGTTTACTGTTTAGAAATGGTTGGGCTGAGGTTATGGTCATTATAGCTTTGGTGCAGCTCTCTCTTCATATTTGGTTTAGTGTCATGAAATACTCTATAATTCGGCCTGCACTTTTAATGCAAACGTTTGTGGTGTATATATCTGAGGGTATTCTACCTTCTTTCTTTATTCACAGCCTTGAGGAAGAAAGGCTCTCACCTACCATATTCACAGATAATAATGCCCTTTACAACTTATAAGGGAAAATGGAAACTAATAATCCAACTTTTTAGCGATCTTCTTACAATAGTCCCACCTTTTCATTATTCATGAATAATCCAACCTTTCACTCCATCTTCATTCACTGGTCCCTGACCGATTTATGACTTGTTATTCCAAGTTATTTTCTTATCTTTGTAAAACATTATACCATAATTCCCACCTTGATCACATAATGTTTTGCAAAGACAAGAAAATAACTTGGAATAATAGGTCATAAATCGGTCAGGGACCAGTGAATGAAGATGGGGTGCAAAGGTTGGATTATTCATGAATAATGAAAAGGTGAGACTATTGTAAGAAGATCGCTAAAAACTTGGATTACTAATTTTCATTTTCCCAACTTATAATATGAGAAGAAGTTATATAACTTTTCATGCACATGAGAAAAAGTTTCAGTTTTGTCTCTCTATTAAATAAACATTTCTTTTGCATGAAATAGGGCGAGGGGAGTAACAAGTTCAAGCTTCTAGAAAAATATGAAAAGTTATACACACTCGTTTAGTAATTAGTTTAAATGCTAAAGGGTCAAATAGGTACATGAACTAACTTAAAGTGTTCAATTAGCCCCTTATATAGGAGGTTCTACTTGGCCGTCGCCAATTGGGGCGGTTTCCGGTGGAAATTTTTGATGAAATTTTTTGAGCATCTTCTTCATTAAGTCTAGTTTACCCATACCAAATTTCAGCTAAATATTCAACCGGGAAGGCAGTCAAATGATTTTTTGAAGATAACTGCGCAGTTAAACATCACAGTATATTTCGGAAAATCATTTGACTGCCTTCCCGATTTAATTTTTAGCTGAAATTTGATATGGATAAAATAGACTTAATGAAGAAGATGCTCAAAACATTTCATCAAAAAGTCCATCTGGAACCGCCCCAATTGGCGACAGCCGTACAGAACCTCCTAAATAAGGGGCTAATTGAACACTTTAAGTTAGTTCATGTACCTATTTGACCTATTAACCTTAGTTTAAATCATATCAGAGCAATCATACAAAAGCAAACATCCAGTAAGTATTAATCATCCATAGAAAGAACATACCTGTCAGCAAATTCAATCCACAAGAAGCCACACTTTCTTAGCAAATATGCACTAGCCAATTTGGTCAATTTGGTCTGTAATTTGGTCAATTTTTTTAGGAACAATTAACTCCGGTTGTGATCTCTTATGCGATGATTATAAACAAGAGTCAATGTAAGTTTTATCGCGTGTTGGACTCTTAATAAAAATGTTAAGGTGTATGTATGGTTAACTTTAAGTTATAGTAAGAGTATGAAATCGTAAGAGTTTAATTTGAAATTATTGATTTGCGATAAATATGTCGAACAAGTTGACCATATCACCAATGTTGTTTAGAAAGAAGTGTTTAAAAATGTGTAGCTCTGGAAATCTTATTGTAATATTTATTTATCACTTCTTATTTCCAAAACATACTATGTATCAATCAGAGCATCCACAATGCCTCCAAGTCTAGTTTCTATTAAAAATGCCAAATGTCAAATAATTAAGAGGGTTTCTAATCCACCTACTAATTTAAAGTGGAGTGATTAGATAGTGAGGAATGAAATAAGCCCTCAATGTATTTAGTCCTCGTCCTATTGAAATTGCCATGCGGAATCAAATATATCTATTAATTAAAATTAAAATAAAAGTAAAGTACACTGTATTTGTTTTTGAACGTACTCCTTCTTTAAAAAAACGTATTGCTCCTTCTAGGAATGAACATACTGCGACGAAAGAAAAAACATAATACTGTTGACACGCACTCGAAAAAATGCAAAACTCTTGAAATATCTGTGATGGAGTATATGGCCCGGAAACACCCGGCCCACAGACTCCTACTACTCCAGTAAAGGCCCAACAGGCCCAAATCACAGCGCCCAGAGTACCAAGCAGCCCGCAAGGTGCACCAGGGGTGCCTTCGCCCCCCTGGCCGAAGGCTGTAAACTCTCACAGAACGGGTTTCTCAAGCAAACTAAGAAACTGGGAAAAACGGCAGAAAACGGTAGCCCTCGGCACCTGGAGCCCTCGGCACCAAAGGGGTCCTCGGTACTCAGAGCCCTCGGCTAGCCCTCTACAGCCGAGGGCACCTTCCCCGACAGGATATCCACGCCACATGCGTACAGATAACCGTACCCTGTACAACGTCCCATCGAACAGCCGCATTAAATGCGGCCACATGCGGTTGCCAGCGCCAACCAGATGAGGTGACCTCTCGGCCAATGGACGCTTGACACGTGTCCATGTCCGGCATTTATTGCTACTATAAATAGCACCCCTTTTCCCCATTTGTAACCAAGTCATAAAACGCTGCATACTTTCTGAATACACTTTCTCTCTCTACTTACTTGCTCTGACTTCTCTCTTACTACTCCCCGTAATAACCCCTCGGATAAGCTACCCCCCGGGTACACTATCCATCATTTGGTGCTCTCGTTGAGAGGTCGAACAATCGAGTTAGAAACCTTCCCCCTTCGCCAAACACTAGCCCTCTACCAAAATGGTGAGAACAACACGTGCCAACTCCAAAAACGTGGAAGACAAGAACCTGGCTCTCGGCGACGTCAACGCCCCTGAAGCCTCTCACAGGGCTCCCGAGGGCGGTGTCATCGCTGGGCTGGAACAGGCGGCTGTCGACCTATGCATTCAAATCCAACAGAATGCCCCCGATGCCCGCCTCGGCATCGAGGCCAAGAAGAAAAACCGGAGCGATGACCAAGTCAGCCCTCCGGTTCTCACCATCGACGTTCATTCGGTGCTCTCCGCCTTCATCCAGACGCTCACTCAGAACCCAGGTGCCTTCGGCACCCTGGCTCCGGCTCAACCCCAGGTTGGGGAGAACATCGTACTTCCCCCTCTGCCACACCCCTTCGGAAACCCCATCCCTCGGGTTAGGAACGACGAAGGGGTAGTGGCCCAAGATACGGCCTCCCAGGAAGTTCAGTCCCGGGACCGCCACAATGACAACAGAGAAAGGCCCCGCACTTCCGCCCTCAACCGGCTCGGAGGAGGGCAAGACCGCCGAGGGGTCCAAGACCGCCTTGGAGGGAAAGCACTCCAAAGGCCCCAGGAAAGCGGAGGGTCTGTCTCGAGGGTAGACGAGGAGTGTCCCCCTCGGGACAAAAGCAAGGCACCCCTTCATGCCGACGATGCCCGCCACCAAATCAACTAGGCCCACTCGGCCCGGGTTCGTTCGCAGGGGGCGGAGACCCTCCCGAAGGATCCCCGGGACGAAATTATTGCGGCCCTCCAACGCCGGCTTGATGAAATGGAGGCCAACAAAGCTCACGCCACCACCTCCACCCCTCATTCAGACCTCAAATACGAGGCCATGATGGCCAAAATGGAGGAATTACAGAAGAAGGTAGCCGAGGGCTCCGGGGAACCCGTCATCCAGCTCCGGACCCGGACGCCATTTACCCCAAGGGTACTGGCGGCCCGGATCCCGGAAAAATACCGAGGGCAACACATACAGCCCTACAACGGGAAGACGGACCCCCAGGAACACTACAGCAAATATCAGAACAACATGATGATGGTAGGGGCATCAGACGAATATTTGTGTCGTTGGTTCCTCTCCACCTTAGAGGGACCGACATACGAATGGTTCAACTGGTTGCCCGAGGGCTGTATTGATTCATGGCAAGAACTCGCCCAGCGATTCTTGACACAGTTTGCCGGGAGGCGTCGCACGAGGAAGCACTTCTCCCACCTCCTAACCATACGCCAAAGGAGGGATGAGACCCTTCGGGACTTCCTGGAGCGCTGGAGGACGGAAGCCGACAAAGTCGACGGTGCTGACGACGGGACCCTCCTGGCCCTCCTACAAACCGTCCTCCGCACCGGCAACTTTTCAAGAAGCCTCATCATTGAACCCCCCCGCGATTACATAAGGGCCCTGCAGCGGGGCGGACCGATACGCTGAGGCCGAGGAGGTGGAGAAATACCACTAGCATCCAGATCAGCAACCCCCGAGGGCTGACAACAAGAATAACCGGGGGCCGGGGGCTCCTCCAAATCACCCCAAGGCTTCGGGACCCTCTGATGACCGCCCTCGGCAAGGCCAAGCCAAGCCCGGGGGAGGTTATAAGAGCAACCCTAAGACTTGGGCACAGCCCATTCTCCTGGACCGCCCCCGAACACCATTGACGCACCCCGTCAGCATCATCCTTGATTTTGCCGAGGAGAGGGGCCTCGTTGAGCGCGATTCTCGCGCACCCCCGGAGGTACATGCTATCAACCCTTAGTTCCCATACTGTCGCTTCCATCGGCACCAGGGGCACAGAACCGATGACTGTCATCAGCTAAAGACGGCCATCGAGAGATTGATACAAGCGGGGCACCTGTCCCAATTCATCCAGAGCCCTCGGCAGGAGGGACCTTCTCATCAGGGACCTCCCCGAGGGCACCACACGAAGGTGAACGCTTGGGTGAACCCGAACACCATCCCCCTCGGCAAGAAGAGGGAGATCGGAAACTTGGAGGAGGAAGAGGAGGAGTACCCCCACTACCAGGAGAAAAAACGCCATATCCTCATGATCACCGACGGCAATACAGGGGGCGATTCCACCAGCCAGCGGAAGAAGTGGGCTCAATCACTTTACGTGGGGGAAGTCACTCATATGCCCCCGGTAAAGCGACTGAGGGAGGAACCCATCACCTTTACCAACGCAGATCTCCCTCCTACTTCTTCTCCTCACAGGGATGCCTTGGTGATTCGGACTGAAATAAACGACACCATCATTCACCGAACTTACATTGACACGGGCAGCTCCGTCAATGTAATGTACCTAAGCACCTTTAGAGAGCTGCATCTGGAGAGGGGGTCCCTTCGGCCCATTAAGACCCCTCTTGCCGGCTTCACCGGCGATACTATTGATTCCGAGGGGGTAATAACCCTCCCGGTAATCTTCGGCGACGGGCTCCATAGAGCCCAGCTCGAAGTGAAGTTCGTCGTCGTCAACATCGACTGCGCCCACAACATCATCCTCGGCCGGCCAGCCCTCGAGGACCTCGAGGCCATCATCTCCATGAGGCACCTCTGCCTCAAGTTTCCTGCCGAGGGGGGCATTGGCTACTCCCGGGGGAATCAGAAAATCGCCCGCGCCTGCTATCTTCAAGTCACTAAGAAAGTAAGTAAGGCGGAATTCCGTGTTGACACCATCACCGCAACCATCGACCAAGAAGAAAAAAGGCCGAGGGCTGAACCAGCCGAGGACGTAGAAGACTTTGCGCTCGATCCGGCCCAGCCGGAGAGAGTCGTGAAGATTGGAGCCCAGCTCCCTGAAGATCTGAAGACCGGTATCACCGACGCCCTCCGCGCCTACTCCACTGTCTTTGCATGGGGGCCGGAGGACATGCCGGGAATAAGCCGAAGGGTCATCACCCACCGCCTCTCGGTGGACCCCTCAGCAAAAGCAGTACAACAACGAAGAAGACCCCTCTCCACCGAAAGGAGGGAATTTGTGAAGAAGGAGGTCGCCATGCTCCTCTCTATTAAGCACATCAAGGAGGTGAAATATCCTTCATGGCTAGCGAATGTAGTCCTCGCACAGAAGCCTCCTACCTTCCGCATGTGCGTGGACTACACGGATCTCAACAAGGCGTGCCCTATGGACCCTTTTCCTCTGCCCAATATCGATCAACTTGTAGATGAAACCGCGGGGTGTGAAATCATGTCATTCCTCGACGCATTCCGCGGGTATCATCAGATCTTCATGCATGAGGGAGACGCCGAAAAGACAGCCTTCATGACTCCCGAGGGCATCTTCTGCTACCTAGTGATGGCCTTCGGCCTAAAGAACTCAGGGGCCACTTACACCCGGATGGTGGCCCGAGTCTTTCAAGCCGTCCTAGGGCGCACCATGGAGGCCTATGTCGACGACATGATCGTCAAAAGCAAGCAATCTTCCAGCCATGCCGACGACCTCCGGGAAATCTTCGCCATCATGCAGAAGTTCAACCTTCGGCTAAACCCGAAGAAGTGCACCTTCGGCGTCCAAGGGGGCAAATTCTTAGGCTACATGGTGAGCCGAAGGGGTATTGAGGCCAATCCTGAGAAGATCCAGGACATCATCAACATGGAGCCCCCACGCAATGTGAAGGAAGTTCAACGGTTGACGGGCCGCCTGGCAGCCCTCAACCGCTTTCTATCTAAATCAGCGGAGAAGTCTCTACCCTTCTTCCAGATCATGAGGAAGACGGCTGGCTTTCAATGGACTCCAGAATGCCAGGGGGCTTTCGACGAGCTCAAACGATATCTATCTTCACCCCCTGTGCTATCCAAACCGAAGGTAGGGGAGACCCTCTATCTCTACCTTGGGGTCAGCCCGGCAGCCATCAGCTCCGTGCTCATCCGGGAGGAAGACGGCATCCAACATGACATCTTCTATGTAAGCAAGACCCTAAGGGAGGCCGAGCTCAGGTACTCCCCTGTGGAAAAAACGGTGTTAGCCATCGTTTGGACCGTCAAGAAGTTGGGCCACTACTTTCAGGCTCACCCGGTTCAGGTCCTCACTCATCAACCCCTCGGCGCCCTCATGAGGAGCCCCACCAGCTCCTCTCGCATGGTGAAATGGGCTATCTTCCTAAGCCAGTACAACATTGACATCCGTCTGAGGCTTGCCATCATGGGCCAAGCCCTGGCGGACTTTGTGACGGAGTGTACCGCAAGGGCAGCCACGGACGGGGAGCCCTCGGCTGCCTCGGACGACTGGTGGACCCTCTACACTGACGGCTCCTCCGCGACCAAAGCATGCGGGGGAGGGGTAGTCCTCATTACTCCCGAGGGCTTCAAAGCCTACTATGCAATCCGGTTCTCCTTCAAAGTCTCCAACAACGAGGCCGAGTATGAGGCCCTCCTATGTGGCCTTCGGCTGGCTGCCAACATGAAGGCTCGGCAGATCCACATCAAATGCGACTCCAAGTTGGTCGTTGGCCAAATCTCCGAGGAATATGAGGCCAAGGAGGGGAGAATGAAACAGTACAAAGAGGCGGCCAAGGAGTTGCTTAAGGTATTTGAGGCACACTCTCTCACTCAAATACCGAGGGCTCAGAACTCCGAGGCCGACATACTATCTAAGCTCTCGGCCGACTCCCCCGAGCACATCTCCAAGTTTGCCAAAATTGAGGAACTCAGTCTCTCAAGTATCCATGCAAGCCCCGTTATGAACATACAACAACGCCAAGAGGACTGGATCTCGGATATCATCACCTTCATCTCCACAGGGCAGCTACCCGAGAACGAGACCCGCGCTAAACTAGCAAACGGTCTTACAACGGCACGCTACTTCGGTGCCTTCATCAGGATGAAGCCGAGGTCGCGATGGAGGAGGTGCACAGTGGCACTTGCTCAGCTCACCAGGGACCCTTCTCCATGTCCCGAAGGCTCATTCTCCAGGGCTACTTTTGGCCAACCATGGCCAGGGATTGTGCTGACCTTGCCCGAAGGTGCACCGCATGCCAACATTTCCAGAAAGCCCCCGGCAGGCCAGCGGTCAACTATGCCCCCATCAGCACATCCGTCCCTTTCGCTCGATGGGGCATAGACCTTGTGGGCCCTCTGCCGAGGGGTACCTCCAACAACAGGTACATCATTGTGGCCATCGACTACTTTACCAAGTGGGTGGAGGCTGAGCCCCTCGCCATCATCACAGAGGCGAAGTGCTGTCACTTCGTCCTCAAGAACATCCTCACAAGGTTTGGCGTCCCCCAGCAGATCATCTCCGACAATGGAACACAATTTGAGGCAGCCCCTTTCTGTGCCCTTCTGGAGGCATGGGGCATCAAACACACCTTCTCCTCCGTTGCCTACCCTCAAGGCAACGGGCAAGTAGAGAACGCCAACCGGACCTTGCTCGAGGGCCTCAAAAAGAAGCTGGAGGCCGAGGGCGGTGGCTGGGTGGAAGAACTCCACAACATCCTTTGGGCCTACCGCACCACCCCTCGGCGAGCAACAGGTGAAACACCCTTCTCCCTTTGCTACGGTTTTGAAGCCAAAGCTCCTACGGAAGTCACTCTTCCCACCCGGAGGGTGATCCAATATGACCCCGAGGTCAACGACAGCAACATGGCCCTCGACCTCCACCTCCTTTCAGAACGCCGGGAGCAAGCCTTCATCCGGGCAGAAAACTACCGAAGGTAAGTCAAAGGCTACATCGACGCCAAGGTTCGCACCCGAGAATTCTAAGTGGGGGACTATGTCCTCCGGAGGAGGGAAGCAAGCCAACCGACCGAGGGAGGCAAAATGGCACCAAAATTCGAAGGTCCCTACATCATAGCAGCCATCATCAAACCTGGAACTTACAAACTCAAACGCCCCAACGGGAAAGAGGTCCCTAGGCATTGGAACGTACACCACTTAGTTAAATTTTATCAATAATGTAAGAGCGGCCAAGCCCTCGTAACTAGTAAATGTACTATCCTATGGCCCAAGGCCTCCAATTTTGAAGAATGAAGACACATTCAAGACACCAAGAACAAAACACTTATGAGCGGCCAAGCCCTCATACCAACTACAGGCCCCAGGCCTCACCATGAGAAGAACCCCCTCCGGCGTCAAGTGCCGAGGGCGGACACCACCAACACCTATGATAACAGTGAAAACACATGCAATCAAGACCCCTCGGCACCCAGTGCCAGGGATATGCCCTCCTGTCAACTTTCAAACACCTGTTGGGAAACGCCAAGCGTTTCCTTCGAAGGCCCTCCGGCACCAAACGCCAAGGGTGAACACTCCAATCAAAACACCAAGTGTTCCTACAGAAGACCCTTCGGCACCCAGTACCGGGGGTACACATCTCCACCATCATCATCAAAAAAAAAGAACACCAAGTGTTCCTACACGAGACCCCTCGGTACCAAGTACCGGGGGTACACAACTCACCCATCAACATCAAATAGGAGAAGAACACCAAGTGTCCCTACAGGAGACCCCTCGGTACCAAGTACCGGGGAGCTACATATCGAAACTAACACCAAGTGTTGTTTCTAAAGCCGTACCCCACGAGGACGCATATACCGAAGGCGCCACCATCGGTGCCGGCGGCACGTAGTGCCCCCGGCCATTTGCAACTAGTGTGCAAATGAAAACTCTTCCTTGAAACGCTTTCCGCGTCACTACCCCCAGGGTATGACAGGCATGAGAAACGCCCAGGATTCGACTTTAAAAAACGGAACGCTTTCCGCGTCATCACCCCAAGGGTATGACAGGCACGAGAAATGCCCAGGATTCGACTTCCAAACCGAAACGCTCCCCGCGCCACCACCCCAAGGGTGTGGCAGGCCACGAACTATGTCTAGCGCCGAGGGGACGACTTTCAAAAATGAGGCACTTTCCGCGCCATCCCCCAAGGGGAGGCAGGTTACAGGCCATCATATCTTGTACCCAGGAAACGACCCTCGATCCCCTCGGAACTCGGAAGGTTAACCCGAGGGAGGAGAGCCATTGGTGTATTCTGATGGTCTCCTGATAGGCCCAGCCTTATCAAGAAACCAAGTTTCTTGATGCCTTCCCTTCACCACCAACCAAAAAAAAGGGGGGGGGGGGGGGGTGAAGGGGAGTAGACTCAGCGAGAAATCAAAGGGTACACTCCAACAGATCACAACATGCCGAGGGCTCCCCACGGGAACACCTCCGGTAATTGAAGGCTCCTATTTCCCGAAGGATACTACTCAAACAAATATCATCAAGAAACGGCTAAGTCCACTGCTTGGTCACCTCCGGTCACACAAGCACCGAAGGCTTCAACAATACAAAGGGACTGGACTATCCAAAGTCCACTAAACGGTACTTCAAACAAATACCGAGGGCATCTGTTATGCACTAATACCGAGGGCCCTTACCCCATGACAAGGGACACAACTGGCTAAGTCAAACTCTACAACTTTTCAAGTGAATGCCGAGGGCACCTACTCCTCATCGGTTGTCTTTACAACAACAGGATTCCACACTTTTCCTAAGTCCACACTTTTGGAAAATGACAACAACCGGAGGCTAATATATCACCCGACAACCGAAGGCATCTATTACAAATCATCAAAGGCCAACCGAGGGGGCTTATTCCAAAATATTTGCCCCTCAGACAGACTCCTCACTGACCGAAGGTTCAACATCTACGACACACTTTGAAATTTTTCTAAGTCCCACATATTTGGCCCTCGGTCAAATACTCATACAACACAAAGGCCTCACGATCGCCCGAAGGGTCCTATTCATATACCCGGAGGGATCTACATTCGGAAGCTCAACATCAATTTACGCTTAGAAAATATTCTAAGTCCTAAATGAGTAGCCCCCGGGCATCTCGCAAAAGTGACGCAGAGTCAGAGGGCACCTATCACCCGAAGGCGACACAAGGAAGCAGCACTTAGAAAAAAATTCTAAGTCCTAAAGATTGGGCCCCCGGCCCAATCAATATTACAGCTAAGCGAATATGATAGCCGAAGGCTATGCGATACAACAACACTTAGAAAATATTCTAAAGTCCTACATATTTTTCCCTCGGTCAACTACTCATACATCAAGAAGGGACGCCATCGCCCGAAGGCTCCCAAGGGAAAAGCTACACTTAGAAATCTTTCTGAGTCCTACATATTTCACCCTCATCTCAACTTATGAAGGGACCTAATAGCCGAAGGCTACCTATCAATCAAAGGCTACAGTACACAAGGAATCAACGCTGAGGAAAATGTTCTAAGTCCTAAAGATTGCCCCCCCGGCCTAATCAACATTTCAGTTGGGGCTCCACAGTAGCCGAAGGCTACATGACACACTACATTTACAAAAAATTTCCAAGTCCCAATAATGTGGCCTTCGGCCATCACTGAACCACCATACATTCATACGTGGGGAAAGCATAAAGGAGAAGGCATACATTAAAACAGAAGGCGCATTCAAATGTGAAAAGCCCGGAGGCAGCATGCATTCACAAAGAACAGAAGTAAGTACAAAGTTACAAACAGGCCGAAGCCGAAGGATCAATGGTGTTCATTACAAAAGTTTGTTCAGAAATTTCTAAGTACAAAATCATTCAACAACCTCAACAACATCATTCCCCGGGGCGTCCTCTGCAGCCGGCCTCGACGATACCTCCACTCCGGCCTCAACAACGTCGTCCTCGGCCTCCTTCTTCAGCTCTGTCTCCTCAAGATCGGGCCGTTGTACACCTTCGGGAAGGGATTCACGGACATCAGGCTGCTGGGGAGGAAGGCCATATGCCGAGGGGGCGAAATCCTTTGGCTCAATGCTCAGGTGCCGGGCCATCCTCCGATAGATGAGGGCCTGGGTGAAGAATTCGTCGGCCTCATAATATTCTCTGCCCTTCCGGGCCATCCATTCCCACCCAGGGCCCTCGGCCCATTCATCAACGCGTGCCTCCACAACCGAGGACACCCACACCTTGCGTCCCTCGGCTCTCCAACCCTCAGCGGCGAAGGCATCAACGGCCTCCTCCTAAGCCTTGGCGACGGCTAGCGCCTTGGAATCCTCGGCCTCTTTGGCAGCTCTCCTGGCCTCCTCAGCAGCGGCCTCAGCATCAGCCTTGCTCTTTTCTGCAGCCTCCAATTTTAGCTTCATTTGCCGAAGCTCCTCTTCTAGCCTGGCCCCCAGCTTCACCGCCTCTTTGTTTTTGAGGATACACTCCTTCATTTTGGCGTCCTGCTCTGCTTTATGGAGGCGCCATTCTTGAAGCCTCCGGGCCTGTTCGCCGAGGGCTAGACAAGCCTGCAGATCAACAACAAAAACGGTTAAAGGCAATCACGCAAAATGATCAAAGGAAAAGAGGAAGAAAGGCAAGTGAACACTTACAGAGAGGGAGGAGCGGAGAATGTGGTCCTCGAGGGCCGCATCATTATAAGCCCCGAGGGCAGCCCTATCCGTCTCAGGGGTTATGCCCCTCAAGATGGCCCCCGGGTCAACAGCGCCGCTGGCCAGAGATGTACCCCTCGGAAGAGAAACATGGAGGACCTCAGGCAGCAACTCCTCTGCCCCCGCCGGCGTTCCATCCGATGGCTTCTCCACATACACCCCGGAGGCGGGGTGCTCATCAACAATCACGACCGGGGGCTCCTTATCGGTGATATCCCCTTTCTTCGGCTTTTTGATAGCCGGGGGGGACCCCTTGGCCGCCGCCTTCCTTTTGCTGGCAGCGGCATCTCCCTCGGATTTCTTGAAGAGGGCAGTGGCGGGCTTCTGGTTGCCCTGTCCCGACCCCTTCGGGTCCTTGTTCTTCAGCCGCGCAAGGCCCTTCACGTTCACCATTGACACGGGGATACCTGCAAAAATACGACAAAGGATTAGGCCGACGGGTCTACAGCGAAGGGACAATGACATCCAAGCAGAACAAAAAAAAGGACTAAGTACAAAAATCTAAAGCCCTCGTAGACTACCTCCTACTCCCCCGAAGGCCTCAGCAAAAACGGGATACTTCTCGTCCGCTTCCCCGATGAAGCGGTATCTCCGAAAGCCGAGGGCGTAGAGTTCCTTGTCGGCAGTGTAATCTTTAATAGACACTTGCTTCGTGCGACCCTCCGGGATTTTGGCTATTACTAAGCCATCTTTCTCGAGAGCGGCGCTTCCAACCTTCGGATGCCGACGGAAGCGATCCCGAAGTTCCGCCGGGAATGGGTTCTCAGCGACTCTTACGTAGCACCAACGCTCCTTCCAGCCCTTATTGGACGAAGGCGCCTCTGTAAATAGCTTCCACCTAGCTATCTGCTGCAGGTTGGCGAAGCCCTCGGCATTCGCGTGACCCCCTCGGCAGAGGTTGAAGCTCTGGAAGAACAAGTCCAGGCTGGGGGTCACCCCTCGGTCCCTGCAGAGGCTCAAAAAACCCGCCACGTAGGAGTGGCTATTAGGTGTCAGCTGGCAGGGGACCAAGCCCACAAACCTAAGGTACTCCCGGAGGAAGGGGTGCAGAGGGAACCGAAGGCCCATGGAGACCGACAGTACGTGTACTGCAATACACCCCTCGGGCGCCCGAGACAGCACATCTTCAACTCCCGGCTCGACCACCACGACCGAGGGCCCTACGTGTAGCTGCGTGACGTAGAAATCCACCCTGTCCGCCTTCGACTTTATCTCCAAGGCAGCAGTATTGAGCCAGGAATACCCCTCCGACATATCTATGGGTTTCCCCTGATCGGCAACAACAATCTTCTTCTTGGGGGTAGCTACCTTGGCCTTCTTCTTTCCGGGGGCCACCCGGATGGGAACCGCGTTCAGCGGCCGAGAGGTACTGGCCTCACCAGCACCCCGAGGGGGAAGGACAGCCACGGTCACCCCCGTCCTCTCCTTTGCTTCCTCCTCCTCTGCAACCTGCATGGCGAGGGCCAACTCTTCGTCTTCCACCTCCTGCTCGAAGCCCTCGGCTTCAACTTCAGTTAACAGCTCCTTCTGCACCTCTACTGCCATCGCAACGTCCTCCTGGTCCGAGGACTGTGCACTGGAGGACTCCACATCCGAGAGGACTTCATCCTCCATCGAGGGCGCCCCCGAGATGTCTTGAGAATCACTCTGGGACGACATTATGGCTCTAGCTCGAGGGCTCGGGAGAACTAAGGTTTTCCTAGAAAATTCTATCTCCTAACCTAAGGGCACAAGGCACGGCTAATTAGAAGGAGAAGGGCAGGGGGGAACTGACCTTGAGAATAGAGGATTCAACCGAGGGCTGCTGTTTCTCTCTCTAGAAATTTGGGCAGAGCTTCGCTATAGGAATTTCGCATAGGGGGAAGGGAGCCGGCCATGGGATATTTATAGGCGATGGGATCCGGGCTTGGGCCCGAAAACCGGGCCTCCGGATGGACCGTCATCATTACGCGTCGTGTCTTCGCCCAACCGGTGACGCCGCCCACGGGCAGCCAACCGTCACGCGCCACGTGTACCCCCCGAACGGCTATAACCTGACGTTACATATTCCAACGGCTATATTTCCAACGGCTATATTGTGGGAGCCCCCGGATTTTCTTACTTCACTCCACTTCATCAAGGAGAGCCTCCGGGTACACTTACCCAGACAGTACATAACACACTTCCCCTCGGCACTGTAAGGACCGGGTAGCCCCCGGGGAGTATGCCTCATTGACGGATAGCCTACGGCACACAGGTAATGGGAGCCCCTGGATATCCCCATCACCAACTAATCAACAAGCAGGGGACCCCCCGGTGACAATTCAACTACTGCCCTCATTCATCGCGCCCTCGATCCCCAGATTGAGGGGCTCCCCTTCGGCACCCCCCAGGACATCAACAGCAAGCCTTCGGCTAATCAACACATGAGCCCTCAGAAAAAGGAGAGCCTTCGGCATTACCGTTATTCTCCATTTTTGACCAAGGCTTCACATTTTCGATTCATCGTTGGGGGAATTCGGTGCACTCTTTTCCCCTCATTAGGATTTTTTCCCACAGGGTTTTCCCTAATGAGGTTTTTAACGAGGCATCCCCCCAAAAATGAAACGAAAAGCGTCAGCCTTCGGCCCACAACAGCAACGCAACTACTCTACTCCTTTTCACCACTTTACAAGTGCCTCAAGGAGTGGGAGACTGGAGGACCCCCTCGGGAAAATCATTAAATTACAAAATTGGTGAAAAATTCCAACAAACGGCAAAGCAAGCCCTCAAGTCCCGACATGTGGGTAACTGAGGGACTGCCTTCGGCAGGGACATGCAAGCAACAAACCAACCTCAGAAATTACAACGGAACAACGACAGGGGACAAACACAAATTACTCCTTTCCCCTCAAGTACCTTTCGGCAAAAGGAGTGAGGGACTCCTGATGGAGTATATGGCCCGGAAACACCCGGCCCACAAACTCCTACTACTCCAGTAAAGGCCCAACAGGCCCAGAAGGCTCAACAGGCCCAAATCACAGCGCCCAGAGTACCAAGCAGCCCGCAAGGCGCACCAGGGGTGCCTTCGGCCCCCTGGCCGAAGGCTCTAAACTCTCACAGAACGGGTTTCTCAAGCAAACTAAGAAACTGGGAAAAACGACAGAAAACGGTAGCCCTCGGCACCTGGAGCTCTCGGCACCAAAGGGGTCCTCGGTACTCAGAGCCCTCGGCTAGCCCTCTACAGCCGAGGGCACCTTCCCCGACAGGATATCCGCGCCACATGCGTACAGATCACCGTACCCTGTACAACGTCCCATCCAACAGCCGCATTAAATGCGGCCACATGCGGTTGCCAGCGCCAACCAGATGAGGTGACCTCTCGGCCAATGGACGCTTGACACGTGTCCCTGTCCGGCATTTATTGCTACTATAAATAGCACCCCTTTTCCCCATTTGTAACCAAGTCATAAAACGCTGCATACTTTCTGAATACACTTTCTCTCTCTACTTACTTGCTCTGACTTCTCTCTTACTACTCCCCGTAATAACCCCTCGGATAAGCTACCCTCGGGTACACTATCCATCAATCTGTTAGAATTTTCCCAACGAGTCACGGGTTACGCCGGCTGATCTGTTAGAAAAAATGCAAAACTCTTGAAAGACAAGTTTAACAATATTTTTTTCATAAAATAATATTATTACATTAATAAATAAAACGTAGTCAAAATAGAACATGTGAATAGTGTAAAAGTCAAACGTGTTACATTTATTTAAGAACGGGAGGTAGTACTTAATTATATTTTTTTTTTGAGAATTTAGTTTTTTAAAAAGGAAAACGATTATGATACTCATTTCTCCAAACATCAAAGAAAATGCACTCAGCAACGGCCTGCTCATTGCTCTCCTTCATACGGAAGCACGAGTGTAACCGCCCAGCCATCCAACAACTACATTCTCATTTAATTTTTGCGCCCGCTTGCGTTGTTTCTGCCTCCACTCCGATCATCTTCACTCTCTGGAACTCTATTCTCCGGCACTACTCTCTCGGACCCTTCCCACAAGAAGCCTTCTTCCTGTTCAAGCACTTACAGCTCAAATTGCCACCCGGGTTCTTTTTTGACAGCTTCTCTTATTCTTTTCTCGTTAAAGCTGCCGCTAATTTAGCCCGACCATGTATCGGGAAGCAAGTGCACTGCCTCACCTTTAAATCCGGTTTTCATCCTCATGTTTATGTGCAAACCGCCTTGGTGGATATGTATGCGAGCTCTCGATGTCTGGTGGAATCACAGAATGTGTTTGAAGAAATGCCTGTGAGGAACAGTGTGACCTGGAATGCATTTATTACTGGGCTGAGCAAGTGGGGTGAGCTTAGGTTAGCCCGGGCTGTTTTTGATAGGATGCAGGAGAAGAATCTGGTTACTTGGACGGGCATGATTGATGGGTACACACGAACGGGTAAGTTTATTGAAGCGTTGTTGTTGTTCCACGAAATGGTTGTGTCTGAGGGGATTAAACCAAGTGAAGTTACTCTTTTAACAATATTCCCTGCTATTTGGAATGTTGGGTATCTTGAATCTTGCCAAATGCTTCATGCTTATGGAGAGAAAAGTGGGATCAACTCTTTTGATATCCGCGTTATGAATTCTCTTGTGGATGCATATTCCAAGTGTGGGAGCATACAGTGTGCCTCAAAAGTTTTTTATGACATAGCAGATGGGAGGAGGAATCTAGTGTCGTGGACATCAATCATATCAGGATATGCGATGTATGGGATGGCCAAAGAAGCTTCAGATTGTTTTATAATGATGGAGAGTGCACATGTAAGACCAAATCAGGTCACACTTTTGAGTGTTCTACATGCTTGTAGTCATGGTGGTTTGGTGGATGTAGGAGTCGAGTTTTTCGTAAAAATGGTAAATGACTTTGGTCTTCAACCCAATATTAAACATTATGGGAGCTTGATAGACATGCTGGGGAGAGCAGGGAGATTAGAAGAAGCTGAAAGGGTAGCTTTAGAGGTACCTAATGGGATCTCCAATGCTGTAATATGGAGAACACTTTTGGGTGCTTGTAGTTTTTATGGGAATGCAGAATTGGGACAGAGAGTTATGCAAAAGGTCCTGGAGTTGGAAAAAACATATGGTGGTGATTATGTACTGCTCTCTAATATTTTTGCCAATAGTGGTAGGTATATAGATTCTGAGGGGGTGAGGAGATTAATGGATGAAGAAAATGCTCAGAAGGTGCCTGGCCTCAGTTTCAGCTAACAACAAACAAAAGGTCTTGAGGGAGGGGGGTTCCTTGGGCCAACCTCACGTGAGCAATGGGTGAAGAACCAGCCCAGGTACTGGGCTTCTAACTAGTGTGCCCACTTTTTTATATCTGCTATATACGATTATCATTATTTTTTTTAGAGTTAATGCTTGATATAGTCGATTGGCTAAGCACAATTTCTCAATTTAGTTCTAAACTTTTTAGACTCATTTTGATCTTCAACTATGTGAATTGAATTCAATTTAGTCCTCCTCACCATGTTTCTCTCTAAATAGGGTAATAACTATCATTTGTTTATTTCTTGGTTTTGGTCCCAATTGTATTCTTCTCCCCCATGTATTAATTAAAGGGTTAAAAACAGCCAAATATGCATTGTATGTATGCATGTATATTTATGTTTAAATATGTCTTCATGTATATGAGTATATCCATTTGTATTTTCTCCCTCCCCTATGTATGTATGTCTGTTCGTGTGTGTGTGTGTGTACACACACATACATTGACAGATAGATACACTCACACATGCATACATATTAGGGAAATTTATCCATATAAGACTAGAACATTCATGGATTCCTAGTATATGACTAACAAACTTAATTTGCCTTGAGAATGAGTAATAATTAAATTGTAAGAGAGAGAAAATAGCACCAAAGTAAGTACCATACATGCAAGACACCATTAATCCACGAGTAAAATACTAGTTTGTCATATTTTAGGAACCACCACATCTTTTAGTCATTGCTAGCAACTTTCTCTAATTAATATACATACATAAACATATTCAAGTGGTAAGGAATTGACGATTTAGAGAAGCTAAGGTGTTGCACTTCTAAAAGAAATGTGGATAATGAATCAGAAGGAAGTTGATAAAGAGAATTATCTGGAATGAAAGTGAAGAAGTACAAAAGCAAGAAAGAAATTACAACTATTTTTTCTCTAATTCTTTAGCTGAAAGAGGAGAAAGATTCCCCATATGCCTTAGCTTACTGTTTGTTCAATTATTTGCAGTAATATATAAAAAATAAAAAATAAACATTTGCAGTAATATAAAAAAAAGATATTTGCAGTAATATAAAAAAAATAAGAAAAATATTTGCAGTATTATAAAAAAAATGAGAAAAATATTTGGGGTAATATTAGGATTCTGTGTAGTCTGTTTAAGTCTGGTCTGGTCTGAACTGGTCTGGTGGTAACTTCTGGTCTCTGTGTATTTTATAATTGTCCAAGTCTGATCTGATCTGTTTAAGTCTGGTTTGAGACTGAAAACAGTCCAAAAGAAAACATCCTTGGTGGATCTTATATGCAGAGTAGCAAAATGAGTGGTAAACCATATCCTTCCATTTTCCATATTGCTATTCACAATTTATCCATCTCCTTTTTGTTCAGGCCTGGGACTTCATACTCCAAAAATTGATGCTACTGCCAAAGCTTGGACAGTTTTGCTATTTGGGCTTGCATGAACTATGAAACATGAACTAATTGTTTTGCGTCCATTGGTCTTTGTTAGCTCATTTCTCTGACTCTCCATTCCTTTTTTCAACCTGATATGATAAACTCCATGCTGGTATTCCTTCATTTCCCTTTGTTTGTCCATTTCTATTGTACAGGCTGTGTTGATTTTATTAGTCTTTCACAAAGTAGGATGGCATTCCTCAATTATTTAAGCCTGTGGTTCTTCATGTAGTGTGGGTGTAGGGGTTTAGAACATCTGCTATTGGATGTTTGCATTTCTATTGTAGGGGTTTGTAGGTGCTTTGTAGATGGGTGTGTGGTGTTGGCTGTTTACTTACGTTTTACTGCACTGTTGTAGTGTCCTTTTGAAGGTGTTATATGTTTTTATTGCACAGACAATTTTGTGCCACACCACTCACAGTACCATCCACCTTGGGATGTGTTTTTCTACTTCAAAAAAATTACAAAAGATATTCAAAAGCTTCTTTCAAAACTAGCCAGGAATGTGTTTTCCAGGACGTGGAAACAACGTCATGGGGGGGGGGGGGGGGGGGGGACCACCAATGCTCGTAAAGCAAACTTGGGACATCCATGCCAGCTCCGCCCATCATGACAGGAGGTAAATGATCAATCTACAAGAAGAGCCGTGTGGTGTCCTTTCACAGTGTAGAACCTTGGTGGGAAGCATTGCAAGCACTTATGACGCCTTGGAAACATCTCTACTTCCAGGGGTAAAGGTAAAGTCTACATACATCTCACCTCCCCACACCCCAACACTTTATGGTTGGTTTATTATGTGGAACTGTGCAAGAGATTTCAATTACTCCATGGATGGTTACTCTTATTATAAATAAAAAAATATGTGCATATTTTTTAGTGCATATCAAATGAAATATAGAACGTTCATAATCATTTGATCTTGAATCTAGCAGTTGAAGGTTTATTCTCTATGGATGAATCTCTTTTGTGGTACCCAGTGGATATTCGAAACCATCCCAATATACACATTGTGTGTAATGCTCCACAATGTATTTTTAATCCATGTTTTATGATGGCACCAATTTCCTATCTTCTGTAGTGCAGGTTACAAGCTCCCTCCTAAATCCGCTCTTCCCCGGATAGCTTCAACTTTATGTGTTTAACGTTTCTAAAGGTTTGTGATAAGAGTGTACTTATACGATTGAGTCTAAGGTTGAGGTCGCTCATATGAAGGGAAGAAGATTTTAGAATTTTTTGGATGTATCACAACAGGGAGTTTAAAAAATTAAAGCTGTAGCAAGAAATATTGTAGCAAGACTAATAGGCTTAGGAAATAAGTTATTCTAAACCAGAATAGGGATATAACCATAATTATAGAAATGACATTCTTTCTGGCCAATCTAGCCATTTTGGGTTCCTGCCTTTTCCCGCCTGGGGCTCATTACTACATGCCGCTGATGAGACCGTCCACATAATGAATCACATAAGGTTGTTTTGAAAAATCTAAAAAATCTTGTAGTTTTTTTCTTCAGCTTTTCATTACCACCCTTGTCCCCTTTTGAGGAGTTTAAATCTCTAATCTCTAATCTCTAGAATCTTATAAGAGTGAATAGGAGTAAGGGTATTTTAGGTAATAAAAATGTGTTTGTGTAATGCATAGTTGTAAGCATTTGCACATTCTGATTTGACTCTTGTACACCTAGCTAATTTAATACGCCATATACATTTTACCCCGTTCCATCCCATCCCTATTAATTAGTACAGAGTATATTACTTTGTCCCGTTTCTATCTTTTTACCCCAAGGCTCAAACCAGTATTCAGTTTAGCCCAGTGAGTTGAAATTTATCCCCTGCTTCCAGAGTTAGAGGGTTCAAGAAACAGTGCGAAGTAGTTTACTCCTCAGCATGTCCCAGGCACCCATATGATCAGCTAGGGTTACTCCAGCTGCCAACCGCAAATAGCGATGTTTCAGGGCAGGCAAGCAGGTGTGTGAAGTGTTGTGTTGCATACGAGTAGTACATATCATTTTTATCGTTTCCATTAGTGCATTTAGTTTAATTTGATGCTATGGTTTAATCCCCTCATTATTTTTGTTTGCCGATCTCCCTCTCAAACTCATGTTTCGGCCCCTTATGGTCTCACAGACTCACAGAGTCACAGTCGTGGGAAGTGCAAAGGATATATATATATATTCTTTATAAAGGATTTTTGTTTATTCAAAGCTTAAAAATCTCAAGCTATGGAATTAGTAACATATTACTCACAGTCTTGGCCTCTTGGGCCGCTTATGGTCTCAATTTTTGTTTTATCATGTGAAAAAATCTCAATTTCATGTTTACTGACATCTTCTTTAGGACCTAATTCCTTTATGTTAAAAATTAATTGCTTCGGGCTGACAAGGGGTCAATGAACAAGTAGGTACAAAATGTGATAAAAGCATAAGATGAGGTTTTGGGATTTTTCCATTTATCTCGAGCTACATCTAAAATTCTAAACCCTGTGAGAAAATTGCCAAATTATTTAGCAAGAACTTTATCAAATAACAAAATCCCTGTCGGTAAAAATAACCTTGACAATATAGAAAGAGTAAAACAATATGGAAAATGTGTCAGACTTCGTTCATAGAGTCTTTCGCCATTTGATCATTACTTAGGTCAATCAGCATCGTTACCTCATTAAAAACCTTACCAAGTAACAAAACTCAGTGGAAAAATAAACCCCGGTTTAAGAAAAACAGTATAATGTAATGGTGGGTAGGTGAAAGACTCCCCCTCTTGTCTACACCTCCCCTTGATATTTACATTAATCAGGAGAGTTCGGAAAGCTTTCACATTCCTATGCTCGTATTACCATTAGATATGGGCATTAAATATTTCTGAGGTTTAATGCATCAAACCCCCTGTGATAAGGGGGTGGACTCGGGTTCGGGCCGGGTCCGGGTCGGGCCTAGACCCGGGCGGACCGGTGGTTCAGGAATGGTGGACTCGGGACTGGCCCGGGTAACCATCGGGTCCCGGTCGGGCCAGGCCCATTATCATTTTTTCCCTCTTCCTAATTAACCCCCTCCCACCCCAACCCCCCAAATCACCCCAAATGGCCCAAAATACCCAGCCCAACCCGAAAATTTAAAAAATTGAAAAAAAATCAATTTTGGCTCGAATCGGGCCTTTTCGGCCGGGTTGGACCTTGTTTTGGGTGACCCGAGCCCGGACCGAAAAAACCCACAGGTCGGGCCTACCCGGATCGGCCACTGACCAAGCCATCGGGTCGGGCCGGGTCGGAACAGTACCGGTCTCGGGACGGTTCTGGGTCGGGCCACCCGGCCCGAGTCCATCCATACCTGTGATATGGAAATTCGGCGCATTAGCTCTCTAAACAAACAAATAAACAACATCCAAGCTAGGGGTGGACCGGTTCCGGTTCGGGCCCGGTTCGAACCTGGGCCCGGCCGGGCCTCGGTTCATGAAAGGGGAGGCCCGGAACCAGCCCGGGTAACCTCGGGTCCGGGCCAGGCCGGACCGGGCCTCAGTTCATTTTTTTTTGGCTTTTCCTAATTAACCCCCAACCCTCCCCCCTCACCCCCAAACCACCCCAAATCACCTCAAATGGCCCAACATACCCAGCCCAACCCAAAAACTTAAAAAAAATTCAAAATAAAATAAAATAATAAATTGGCCCGGATTTGGCCCGAACCGGTCCGGCCAGTTCACTATTTAGCAGGCCCGGGCCCGAACCGCCTACCTCACCGGGCCGGGTGGCTCGAATCGGGCACCAACCAGTTCACCGGGCCGGTCCGGGCCCGCACAGTAGCGGGCCGGTCCGGTTCTGGGCCGGTTGGACCAGCCCGAGTCCACTCCTAACAGAATCCCAAAAGAATTTGGGGTCGGCTAAATGAATCGATCTATGATATCGATGCCAAAAAGAGAAAGCGGACAATAAAAGGAAAAAAAAAGTAAGATGAAATGAATAAAATAAAGATGCATAAATATAAGATAACAATAACACAAGAATATAACCAAGATTAAAGAAAAAATAAATAAATGAGCATAAAAAAGTTAGAAAATAAAAATAACATAAGAATATAAAAAGATAAGAAAGATAAATGATAAAACAAACAAGAGAGGAAAGGTAGACAAGACATCAATCGCCCACGTGGATGTGCGCCCTCTACTTTGCTCTCTCCAACGTCATACTCTCATCCAACCCAAGAAGACGCATATCAGTTCTGATTACGACGCATTAGCTCCCTGTGATTTAAAAAATGTGTCAAACCCCTTTATGTTTTAATTAATTATGCGCAAAATCTCTTCAATGAACAAATTCAATTATCAAATAAAAGAAAAATGATTAACATTTTTGTTAGTTTTAAAGATTTTGACATATGTTGGTAGAAAATAACCTGGGTAGAGAATTCGGCAGCATTTCAGTATAGTGAGAATAACTTATCAGAATACAAAGGGTTGGTGGCCTATTTATAGGCGTATACAACAGGCCCACCAATTAGATGTTACATGGGCTTGGCCCGATTTATCAACTAATACTAACGCTAATGGACCAGTCAACTCGATAAGTAATTCGATAATCCCGGACCAGTATCTGCTAGTCGAACTGTGTTCTGAGCTTGGTCGGGCCAAAGCCCAGGGGTAACGGGCCAATATTCTTGGACTTGGCCCATTATCCCAACACGAGTCCCCCACTCCCTTAGTCGAGTAGTAGACTCGGCTAAAAGGGAGTAGTTAAGCTGTTTTGGAATTGGTCCGGTTCTTGGTCCGGCTGGCCGGTCATTAACGAGCCTTGAATTTGATCCGGTTGCTTGTGAAAGGATGGAGTCTTCCTTGTTCTGACCGGGAGACCTCTTCCTTTATTCACGATGACGGGGTGCCTCGTTAAAACCTTACTAGGAAAAAAACCCAGTGGGAAAAAATCCTAGTGAAGGAAAAAGAGTACACTGAAGCCTTAAAATAAAGCAAAGGAAGGTCAATCCCCTCGGTTCTTGATTGAGTGCCTGCTTTACTGGTAGGCCGAGATATGTTCCGAAAAGACCAGTCGCAAGTTTGTTTGCCAATGGTGTCGGTTGAGCCAAGGTATGCTTGGAGAAGGCGGGTCGCAATTGTATGCTGAGGATGGTGATCCGGGGTATCCTCGGGAGATGCTATCCACCCAGATGTCCGCTGATGACGGACAACCGAGCTATGATCTAGAAAGGTCGGATACTATACTATCCACATTGATCCCCATTGCTTACAAAAGGATAGGATTTTCCTTCATCTGGGTAGCAGCCCGAGGTCTTGCTTATCCTATTAGGAGCCCGAGGTCTTGTTTGTCCGATTAGCAGTCCGGGGTCTTGTTTGTCCAATTAGCAGCCAGAGGTGTTGTTTAAAACCAAATAAATTGGTGAGCTCTCCGGCCACTACGTGCAGCTGCAACGATCGCCATCTGCTAAGGGGATGGCAAAGACCGGTCTTCACTTGTGAGCAATGCTCGTCTGACGTTCCCGGGAGGATGCAGTGAGTAGTCCACCATGATTCATCCTTAGGAGTGAGAGACCCGAGCTCGGAGCTTGGGTTGGCTCTCGCCCGCCCATAAGCCCATATGTAATTCATGCACTGTCATGCACGTGGAACCTCGACCAAAAGATAGCCTTAGACGAACTTGACTTGGAGATAGCCTTGCACGAACTTGGACTGAGATGAGCGTGCATGACTTGGTATGGATGGTGAGGTGATGATTATAGGTCTCGCCATGACCACGCACTTAGTTTGAATTTTGAAACATGTTAAAGAAGAGCCTGGACCAGCGCTAAGTAGTCTAGGCTCAGGAGTGGACGGAGAAAACTGAGGATGCCATGATGCTACACAGCTTCCCACGGAGCCAACGATCAGAGCATGCCCGAGCGTGGCGGCGACCAAGGATATGAAAGTTCCATTCGAACCTAAATCAAAGTAAGACAAATTGAATGCGTTGTCCCGGGATGCGGATCATAAGGTAGTTGCGGTGTTAAAGCCTCCCTAGTGATCTTGGAGTTTGCAAGCTTTGGGCTCGAGGCCCGGTATCTGGAGCATGTCTGAGCTTCGATGATGTAGGAGATGAGGCAGTTGCGTTGTTCAAGGCCCATTACAGTTTCCGGAGCTTATCACTTCCAGGATTGAAGACCGGTGTCCGGAGTATATCCGAGCTTAGCTGCGGACCAAGGAGGGTTGCAATTGGCTGACGTGGTATGCAGACTACCTGTGATGAGGAGAAGAAAACCGGGAAACGATGATCTTGGACTTGTTCTCTGTGATTGATTTTTCGCTTGAGCTTGTATATATGCGTCATTCGTTCTTTCAATTTACTTAGTCGTTTTTCATTCAAGAATACTTGGAGAACTAATCGGGGATCTGGCTCCCCACCTAGGCCGTGAGGGGCGGAAGGTTGGCAGGGCCGACCTTGACCGCACCCTGCTTGGTAAGGCGGGGCTGACCCGCACACTATCGATCTAGGACCGATGAGTGTGCAATCTGTTCGGCCAACGGTCAGACAACAGATGTACGAGAGGGGCTCGGGGCACGACCTCTCGCTTACCTTCGACCCGGAGGCCGGTCTTACACCTTGACTTGTACAGCTAGTTTCATACTTAGGAAAAATCTGGTTATCCCTTTCTGAAAGTGAAACTGAAGTCGGCCAAACGTAAGGGCGAGGCCTTGCATGATCAGACCAGAACGGACCCGCACCGCTGACCCTATCAAACGAGTTTGCGGGCTGTTAAGCCTAGCAACGTCAGACAACGGATGTACGAGAGGGGCTCGGAGCATGACCTCTCGCATACCTTCGGCCTGAAGACCGGTCATATAGTCGCCGCACCATTGATTGGATCAAACGAGTATGCGAGCTGTTTAGACAGCAACGTCGGACAACGGGTGTACGAGAGGGGCTCGAGGCACGACCTCCCGCATACCTTTTCGACCCGGGGAGCCGGTCTTACGGTCTCCCTGACCGAACCGCTAATCCTAGACTTTAAAAATAGTTTGATCATTTCCTTGTCCAAGGATCGAGTCGTGGTCGACTAAACACCGAGAGCGGGGCGTTATAGTTTTTTTTTGCCGCCGCCCGTTCATTTCCAAGTGAGGTCGGACCTCATTAAATTCTAGACTGGAAAACAATTTTTTTAAATATTGAAGGAGAGTTCCACACTTGATCTACTAGCTCGTGGTGCTCCGCTCTGAGGGTTTGACAAGGTGCCCTGCGCCCGTACTTTGCAGTTTTGATATTGATGGTATGGACCTATCTGTGCAAGATTGAGCAGCATGGTTTTAATCAATATCATCTCAGACTTACGTGTTATGACGAGGTTGTGCAACCAAGGCTCTAGGCGATGAATGTATGTGTTCATGTCTCGGCGGATTGAGCTCGTGCAACCAAGCCCTTTGGTAATGACCGTGTGGCCGTCTCGCCATGGCGGTCTCGTGCAACCAAACCTCCGGGCTGTGACATTGTGTCCACTTTGCCTGGTGGGGCTTGCGTGGATGATACCCGACCCACCAATTGTCGCTTGGACTATGTTTGGCGCGTAGGGGCGCACGAGCGCAGAGCATACATGTGTACACGGTGACAGCTACAACGTGCACAACTCTCACTCAATGCTACGTGATTGTGACTTGTCGGCACTGGTGAGTATCTTCCATCTAAATGTAATGCTTGGTCAGAATGGATTGAATCGGGGCTCAGCTATGTTTGACTTGGTGCTCTAGTGATGTGCAGGGCGTACGAGCATACAGGCAAACGGGCGTATCGGGCGTATCGGGCATATCGGACGTATCGGGCGTACGGGGGTACGAGCGTCCTCGCTATCTGACCCAGACGAGCTATGTGACTGAGAGGCATCATCATTGGCAGGAAGAGCGGGGTTCTCAGGCGGGCCGCTTGGAGCAAGTTGGGGACGGTTTTTGAGAATGACGATCTGCATGGTTGGTCTTGCCGGCCTCGATGACATGGCTGGTTTTTCCTTTGGCGTTGGACCGAGTTGACGTACGGTTAGCGTATCCGTACGAGTGTGGGTGGCGTTATTCTCATGCATATGATTCCGGGCTTGCGCTCCAGGACAAGGTTGTGCATCCGGGCCTCCCTCCAGAGACGGGCCTCCTGATGGAGATCGGAGGTTCACGTCGCCGGGTTGAGCCCGTGCCACCAAGCTTCGGCGTACGGGCGTACCGACCCCGGACTTGCGCTCCAGGACAAGGTTTTGCATCCGGGCCTCCCGGCAGAGACGGGCCTCCTGATGGAGATCGGAGGTTCACGTCGCCGGGTTGAGCCCGTGCCACCAAGCTTCGGCGTACGGGCGTACCGACCCCGGGCTTGCGCTTCAGGACAAGGTTGTGCATCCGGACCTCCCGGCAGAGACGGGCCTCCTGATGGAGATCGGAGGTTCACGTCGCCGGGTTGAGCCCGTGCCACCAAGCTTCGGCGTACGGGCGTACCGACCCCGGGCTTGCGCTCCAGGACAAGGTTTTGCATCCAGGCCTCCCGGCAGAGACGGGCCTCCTGATGGAGATCGGAGGTTCACATCGCCGGGTTGAGCCCGTGCCACCAAGCTTCGGCGTACGGGTGTACCGACCCCAGGCTTGCGCTCCAGGACAAGGTTGTGCATCCGTACCTCCCGGCAGAGACGGGCCTCCTGATGGAGATCGGAGGTTCACGTCGCCAGGTTGAGCCCATGCCACCAAGCTTCCGGTCTATGGCCTCACGTCTGCCTCGCCAATTGGATCCCGCGAATTGTCGTCTTGATATTGCTAATTTGCTTTGATTATGTCCTTTTGTTGAATTTTGACTAGGGCAAAATTAAGACCCACTGAAAGAGAAGTCTAGCAGCGACAGTCATCATCTTCCACCAGCATCGGAGCCGGAGAAAAGGCGGAGCTCCAGATAGCGGCCGATCCCCTGAATATGACACTTCTCCTGCCTTCCCAACTCGTCGGCCAACAGAGAAGAGATCGAGGCAGAGACCGGCGACATAGCTACGGGGTGGAGGAGCGACCTGCTATCTGCGATGCTGCGACAGATGGGGACGGGCGAGCTACGAGCGACGACCACCGGAGGTTGATGTTGAGCGTCGATTTCCATAGACCTGGTTGCGTATTTGGAGATGGACCCTAGGCTCGAAGTTGTGGTGCCTCCTTCGGTCGTCGCTGCTACCAACAGGCAGAGGAGAGGAGCTCTGACCTCTACGAAGGGTCACGACCTCAGGATTTGGTCCGCCTAGCAGAGATGCGGCGCTGAGACGGAGATAGGGCAGTGAAGCAACTAGCGAAGCTTGCCGTCGATGGCGTGGATGGCGAAGGCCCGGATGGTGACCCCAATGTTCGATTAATGGTGCGGCGGCCAGCTCTTGAACAGGGTCTCAATCGAAGAAGATGAGTGCACCTCTGGTTCATGGTACGTGAAGCTCTTCCGGTCTGTTTTTTTTTTTATTTGCAAACCCCCAAATCACTTTTGGGCTGAATTCTCAAACTGTTCTAATTTTTTCATATAATTTTTTTTATAATTTTTTTATTTTCCTAGTTTTTCACTCGTTAGTGCTATTTTCTCACCCTTCTCAGTTCTCTCTTCCAAGTTCTACCAAAAAAACAAACGAGAGATTAGCTCTCAATGAAAGCACCAATGTTGGTAGAAAATAACCCGGGCAGAGAATTCAGCAGCATTTCAGTATAGTGAGAATAACTTATCAGAATACAAAGGGTCGGTGGCCTATTTATAGGCGTATACAACAGGCCCACCAATTAGATGTTACATGGGCTTGGCCCGATTTATCAACTAATACTAACGCTAATGGACCAGTCAACTCGATAAGTAATTCGATAATCCCGGACCAGTATCTGCTAGTCGAACTGTGTTCTGAGCTTGGTCGGGCCAAAGCCCTGGGGTAACGGGCCAATATTCTTGGACTTGGCCCATTATCCCAACAACATATTTACTTGCATATTCAATCAAAATATTATGAAAAGTGATTTCAAAATCATTAAATTTATTTATAAAAGGGGTTTTGTGCATGATTAATTAAAACACAAGGGAGTTTGATGCATTTTTCAAAACACAGGAGGGTAATGCGCTGAATTTCTATATCACGAGAGGGTTTGGTGCATTAAACCCAATATTTGTGCTAGTAATAATTTAATATAGTACGAAATGGCAGCATCTGAATCTCATTTTCACTCTTGTCTGCAAAAATAGAAGTTCCCATCAACATCAAAATGTATGCCCGTGCATGATGCTGAATCATCACCTCATTTGCCTCCGGAGGAATAACAGCAAAATGCTCCCTCAGCCATGACATCCTCAGAGATGATCCACGAATGTCTGTCCGGAGAGGGGGCGAACACCCAACAATCGCTCCACATCCTTAACCCATGATCGACCGCTCTTCCATGGACCTGTAAGCCACTCAAAACAGCCACATCTCCCAAGGTCATTGTCACCTCACCAACTGGACCTGCCTCCAACGCTCAAGAAGAGCGATGACTAGAGCTCTATCAAGTGGAACGCCAACGATAGCCACCAATCTGTGTACACACAAAAAAACTGGCTGCTCTAACATACATTAAAACTCTATCGTCCACCTGCACGTGGGACAAACTACAGAGGTGCTCTCGACACCTATCAACCTGTACATCCAGGCCACGCCACACGTCCTCAGTCCTATGTGTGGCATGCAATGTAAGGATAGAAAGATCAATCGACCCTGGGTCCGTTGACACCTTCATAGTGCCTACAAAAAATGAAAAGGTGTGTTAGTTAGTAATCAATTAATAATTTCAAATCATTTTTTAATTCACATTAGTATAAGTTGTGGATTTCACCTGCACTTGCAAAGAATGGCTCGAAGGTATCTGAGTAGGAGCATATAATTTTTTGCACCATCTCACACATACATGAGCCACGAGAAACAACAAACATCCATCTCCTACCACCTTCATAGCGTATACCCTTGCTTCCTCATATCCCCAATGACACACTATTGGGAAGTTGGAGAAATCCATATTCTAATAACAATACATAACGATAATTGATGAATACACATCAATATACACATTTTATACACCCAAATTCAACATTTCATAGACATAAAACATATTTAAAAATTCTCATATTTAAGAAAATCATATTACATATACCACACTTAACAAAATCAAAATAATACATTTTTCACATACAAAAACTCAAAACATCACATTAAAATTCACATTACACAACAAATGTACAACAACATCAAAAAATTACATTGAATTCAAGATTAAAATTCAACATTTCATACATATTCACATTTCACTACAAATTAATTCACAAATCAATTCCTGATTTACAAATTCAAAAATTATCAATTCAAACCCTAAGTTGAAAAATGAGATGGAATTAGGGATTTGATGTACCTAGAGGTTGAAGAAGATGTTTGGGGAGTATCCTTGGTAGGTGGAATGGCCTCCTAGTAGCTGTAGTCGCCGGAGTGGGCTGCTGCACTTGCTCTTCGCCGGAGGTTTTTTGTGGTTGCACTCGTTCTATCTGTTTTCGAAGCTGTCTATGCGCAGGTTATTAATAGAAAAGTCACTTAACGGTTTGGCGACTTATAAGTCGTCATCCCGGTTGGCGACTTATAAATTGCCAAACGGTTCGACGACTTTGTCTATCCGTAAATACTTTTAACCCAACATTATATCGGTAAATACTTAATTAAATCACATCATTCCGGAAAAGAACTCAAACAAATGAAACAAGGTATCAAAGAGCTGATAAAGTGCATCGTATCTTAGATTTTTCTCTTGTGTTTTTTGTTAATCGATGACCAAATAAAATTGACTTAAACGGTTAATACTTTTATCTGGCCGGTCATGAAGATGGCATTATTTGTCAAGATATAGCAGTTATCAATCACTTACAAAAATCAATAAAGTGAATAACGACGGTTAATTTCTCTCTTTCTCTTGTAAGAGCATCTCCACTATAAAAGTGTTTTTTAAAAAGAAAATAACTTAAATAATATTGAAGCATTACAATCATAGCGTGCAATGTTGTACTAGACTAAAACAAAAAATAAAAAGCTCCAAACAAACGCCCTTGTTTGCTAATCCTGCAACCATGTAGTCTCATACCGCAGTGTGACTGTTCATGCTACTCGAAATGGGTCCGGTTTGACCAGTCACCGAAAAGGAATTATTAAACTTGCAGATTTTTTCAACCACCGGTGAAGCCTATGTTAGATGCATACGCATGCTACGTATCCTGCCGCGGAAGTATTGCTTATATTATTAGCGGATACCAAGCTGTAAATATATTGTACATTTATTTTAGTTTATTTCTTTCCTTCTTAGTAGGAGATTTTATTGGACTAGAATTGTATATATGTATTCCTTCGGCATATTGAATAGCCAAGAAAAAGATTCCCTTCTCTTTAGCGTGTAGTTTTACATGGTATTAGAGCATCTTTGAAACTACGCGCGGCCTACTCCACGATCATGACGAACAACGACAATCCACCACGGAGGAAGATCAACGACCCAATTTCCCCATATTTTTTGTCCAATTCAGACTTCCCAGGTCTGAATATTTGTGGTATGACATTGAAGGGAGAACGAAACTATCGAGAATGGGCGATCTCGATGAAGAATGCCTTGCGTGCCAAACGTAAGGTTGGGTTTATAGATGGAACGATCAAACGACCGACTGGACCAATTGACGATGTGGAGGACTGGATTACCGTAAACTCCATGATAACCGGATGGATCATGACGTCGATCGAGCCGGCCATGCGGACAAATATTGCCTTCATGGATGAAGCTCGTGACCTTTGGAATGACCTCAAGGCCCGATTTGCTGTGGGTGATAAGATGCGGACGTACGAATTGAAGAATTTGATCCGGAGCTGCAGGCAGAATGGGGCGACGGTGGCGGATTACTTCGGACGTTTGAAGACTCTGTGGGATGAACTCGATGGTTATAGAATTATTCCTCGATGTGATTGCTAGGGATGCAAGTGTGATCTTGAAACACAATTTCTCAAGCAGATCGAGACGGAAAAATGCCACGATTTCTTGCTTGGCCTTGACAACGAGATGTTTGGGGTTTTACGCTCGAACATACTCAGCCAAGAGGAACTTCTGACGTTGACTAAGTTGTATAATATAATGGTCCAGGAGGAACGTCACCGCAACATGACCCGCGGCAGGATACGTAGCATGCGTATGCATCTACGTTCAAGGTCCTCAGCTGAAGCGGAGTATCGGTCCATGGCTCTTCTGACTTGTGAGCTACTTTGGCTCAAGAGTTTGCTCTCGTCACTTGCGGTTTGTCATTCTCAACCCATGCGGTTGTTTTGTGACAACCAGGCGGCCCTTCATATTGCCTCTAACCCAGTCTATCATGAGCGTACAAAACATATTGAAATAGACTGTCACTTCTTGCGGGACCACATTAGTTCTGGGGCTATTCTCCCTTCTCATCGGTCCACTACCGAACAATTGGCGGATGCCCTCACTAAGGCTATTGGTCAACGACAGTTCACCTACTTATTGTCCAAGATGGGTATTCGGGACCCTCATAGCCCATCTTGAGGGGGGGTGTTAGATGCATACGCATGCTACGTATCCTGCCGCGGAAGTATTGCTTATATTATTAGCGGATACCAAGCTGTAAATATATTGTACATTTATTTTAGTTTATTTCTTTCCTTCTTAGTAGGAGATTTTATTGGACTAGAATTGTATATATGTATTCCTTCGGCATATTGAATAGCCAAGAAAAAGATTCCCTTCTCTTTAGCGTGTAGTTTTATAGCCTAGTACAAAAATTGTTCCGGTTTAACCAATCACTGGCAAGAAAGCAATCCATACAATTTCATCTTCTTGGATTGAGGGTAAATTAGGAGGGGGCGATCGGCCTCTATGATGCAGAAGAAATCAAGATTCATGATTGACGAAGAAGCCGATACAAACCTCTTTCTAGCACATAAGAACACCCGACCAATGATGGTTGGGAAGATACATCTGACAATCGACACTTCGCCACTGAAAATAAGATCTCTAAACAACGCTATGAAATAAACGTATATGTAAAACATAAAATATTGAATAAATGAAACTTTTTCATGATTAAAGCCAAAAGAGATTGAAAAAAGATAGCAAAAGAAGAAAAGAAGACAAGGAGGAGGCTAGAGTTTCCCATAGCCACTCATCTCTCTTCTTATAGCTCTCTAAAAAGTGTTAAAGTGTGTATGTGATATGAGAGATAGACATATACAAATACAATTAATGTTATTTTTCTCTCATTTCTTTCCACGGTGTGTGTATTTTTTGTTCACAATGTCGAGATCTAGGCATCATGTTTAAGAGAAAGAAATGAGATTAACTAATTTTTGTGTCTATCTTTCTCATGACACTTATGCACTTTTAACATTTTTACCTTTGCTACTTTCTCTATTAAATAAAGAATTTTTCATTCTTATAATTTTCTCTCCTCTTCACAAATTTCAATCACACCATTTTTGTTTTATTATTTTACGTGTCATTCAATTTTAACAAAGTTATACAGAGTAAGAGATAGAGGGAGTATATGACACAAAAGAGGGGCGTAAGACCTCGACTTTAAGATGGTAATACTGCAAATTTATCTTTGTTAGATGAAGCTTTTATTTATTCGGGTGTGGATGATTAAAGTATCATGGAATTTTATAATTGTACACTTAATTTGTACACAAATTATATACACACACCTCTAGTTACATATGTACACAGGTAATTCGTATTAAAAATCAATAATTGTCTGCAATTGCCCGTGTACACAGGTTGTATACAATTTGTGTACGAATTTTGTGTACAACAAAGATTACCCGATTATCAGAGATCATTTTGAATTTCTAAATGTTATACTATGGTGGGGATGCAATAAGTGGATAATTGATAAAAAGTGACATTTTATTTAATTTTTCAAAAATGTGACTGAAAGGACTAACGGGACAATTATAGCCTGCTACAGTGACACCACCACACTGACAACCTTACAGTGACAACACCATAGTGACTCCTTCCACAGTGTCTACCGCCCGCCCATCGACCACAATGACTGCCTACCCACCGGTCACTTTAACATCGCCATCGGAACACCGCCACAGTGAAATGCCGTCTTCGATGTCCCCAACCCTATCCCTCCCCTGCTCCTAACAACCCCCTCAGCCCCGTCCCCATCCTATCCTGCCCTAGCGCCGCCGCGGACCATCACCGATGACCACCGCCGTGGACCATTACCGCCGACCACCGCCCCACCCTCGACTTGACTCTCCGGTCCCTAGTCACCTCCCCAACCACCTAGCCCCCAGTCACCTCCCCAACCCCCCATCCACTTCCCCAACCCCCTCCCATCCCTTAGCCACCTCCCCGTCCCCAAGCCCCCTCCCTGGCCCCCATCCTAAACCCCCAGCTCCCTCACCCCATCTCATTTGCACCAGTCAAACTATTCTGTCCTTTTTAAAAGTTGATATATTTTTGTCTAATAGAAGCTAGAAGTAATATTGGTGTTATTCTTTGATTTCTATTCTCTAAATAGGAGTAATTATTGTTAAACTTTAAAAATACCTACTAGTAGTGCCATGTTTTAAGTTTAATATTGTGGAAACATGCCAAAAGTTTTTACTTTTATTTTAGCATTTTCAAAGTTTCTATCATAATAAGTGTGTATCAAAAATAGCATTCTTATCCACCTATCTTTACTTCTTTAACGGTAATATCTTGTTGTAAGTTTTTGTAACATAAAAATTAAAAAGAGCCAGAAGGATGTGCTCGATCGAATCGACGACACTACTCCGCACGTAATAGTTTTTGGATTACTTTTAACAATTAGGACATGTTTAGTTCACGGGGTACTAAACGGTGCTTATTAAGACTCACGTTAATAAGCAACACATAAAATAAGCAATGTTGTAAGCTCATGTTTGCTTCAAAGGATTTAAAACAATGCTTAACATTAAAATGTCCAAATTAATCTTATATATATGTAGACCCACAAACAGTGTCGGACCCAGAAAGTCGGAGCCACGTGATCCTGCCCTTTTTATATCTCTAATCTCTAATTAATACATAGTATAAAACTAATAAAAAATATTAAAGAAGCATAACACTCCAAAGTTAACGTACACCATCAAAACATTAAGATATTATAAAGCAAAAAATTACATATAAAAATTACATGTAACTACGATGTACCTCGTCTTGAAAATTAGGGTGAAAATCAGCAACTCTTTTTCTCAATCCAGGATCAACTTCCAAAAATTCAAAATCCTCATGTTGTTCAGGTAGATTATAAGCCAAATTAGCTTCACTTTCAGCAATTACTTGATCCAATTCTTCATTTACTAATGACGAATCATTTGAATTAACACCTGAACTACTCCCGGTACTCTGAGTTTCTTTAAATTTGGGCACAACATCAAATTATCTTTTTATCCTAAATCGTATAAAATTGAAAATAACATTTATAAATACATGAATTTATTAATTTAATCTAACATTAACAAAAGATATGCAAAGAAAAGCAGCAGAGAAAAAAACCTAGGCGACAGCGCGAGTGGGCGTGCGACGTGGAGTGGTGGGCGTGGCTGGTGGTCGCCTGGTCTTTGACGACACCCCACGGCGGCGCCGTCGCGTGGTCTTTGATGACACCCTACGGCGGCGACGCGGCGTGGAGTGGGGGCTGGAGGGCTGGAGGCGGAACGTTGAACTCTCGTGCAGAGGCGTAGCCGCGTAGGTCTAAAGTTGGAATCGATCGAGTGCTCCTCCTCTGCGTTTAAGGATTGGCAGCAATTTAAAAAAATAGGCCAAAATGACATAGTTTTGGTCTATTTAATTAAAATAGTTTTGGAAAACAAAAAATGAACCAAGGGGGGTTTGAACGTGGTACCTCCCACAACATAGAAACTTTCGATTCGGCGTGTGCTCCCATTCCCCTGCTCCGTTCTTTTGGTTCTAAGGTTGTTTTTTGTGTAAATATACATTGAATAATTAATTTTATATAATATATATAATATATATAGGTATTTTTTCGAGGTGCACGGTGTCTCGGGACCCCGTGGGACCCTTAGTGGGTCCGCCTCTGCCCACAAACATTCATGTACACAAGTATATATAATATAGGGAAAAGTGCATAAAAGGTACATGTGGTTTGAGCCGTTTTCAGACAGGGGCATGTGTTTCATTTTTTAACAAAGTGAGACATGTGTTTCAATTCCATTATCACAGTTGGGGCATGACGTCTAACGTCGTTAGAAAAATTAACTCCGATTTTCAAAAGTCTCTGAAAAAATAAAAGAGAAATACTGGGCGGTGCGCCTCATCAAGAAGACCTCCACACCATATCTTTTTTTCTTTCCAGCCACCCTGTCGCCAGAAAGTCCACCAGAAAAGTGATATTAGTAAGAGATATTACCCGAAATAGGACTAGAAAGGTTTGAAAATTTTAAAATAGGACTTTCGTGTTTTTATTCCCAAAATAAGACTAATTACTGTCATGTTTTTGCAATACCAGACTTAAACATGGCAGTATTTTTATAAACTATTTTAGTCCTATTTCGGAATAGGACTAAAACAGTTTGAAAATTCCAAAATAGGTCTGTCATGTTTTTTATTCCCAAAATAGGATGAATTACTGTCATGTTTAGAAAATACTGCATGTTTGAAGTCCCGTACTGCCAAAACATGACAATAATTAGTCATATTTTGGGAATAAAAACATGGCAGTCCTGTTTTGGAATTTTCAAACCGTTTTAGTCCTATTTCGGGTAATATTCTCAAAAATGAAACATGTGTCCCTAACCGAAAACGGCTTAAACGACAAGTACATTTTATGTACTTTTCCCTATAATATAGTATGTGGGGGCCACATTGTATGCCTATAACCGTATCCCTACCTCGCACCCGCAACCCTACCCCTACCCCTATCCTAACGCTACCCATATCCCTGACCCCCTACCTTATACTCGCACCCTTACCATACCCCTACCTTGACCAGTAGGCTCGTACCCCCTACCCTCATTAACCTTAACCCCTACCCATGTCAGGTAGGGTAGGGTCGTGGTAGGGGTAGGGGTAGGCAAGGTTAGGGGTTTTGGATGGGTAGGGGTAGGGTATGAGTAGGCAAGGTTGGGGGTTAAAGGTCTGGTGGTGGGTGGGTAAGGGGTACGAGGGTCGGGGTAAGGGTAGGGCCGTAGGGGTAGGGGGTACCCGACATGGGGGGTATGGTGGTAAATAGGCTACGGGTAGGGGCCGAGTTAGGGGTAGGGAGGTGTGGGTAGGAGGTAAGGGTATGTGGGTATGGGTGTAGGGGAAGGGCAGGGCGGGGACTAGGGGTATGGGTTGTGTAGGGTGGGGTGAGGGGTACGGGTAGGGGGTGGGGTCGAGGTGGGGAAGAGGTAAGGTTAGGGGTAGGGTAGTAGTAGGGGTAACAATAAGGGGTAGGGGGAGGGTAAATTCGGAAACAGAAAAAGCTTAAATTATCGCTTAATTAATTAATGAGGTGGTATGCTTAGCAAACGACATTTTAAGCACCTCTTTCGGTTAGTAAGCAGCTTTTTAGGCAGGTTACGTGTTTACTTCATATGTTTTACTAACCTAAGTGTGACTTTAGCAACGAAGTAAACACGTCCTTACAGAGCATGTATGATGTTTAAAAGAGAAATAGAAAAGAAGCAAATAAGCCCTCTAACTATTTGCGGTTTTGCAATCATGTCCCTGAAAAGGAAGACTTGCAAATACACTCGCAAGTCATTGAAAATTAAGCAATTAAACCTTTTTTATGTGCTTGATTAAAACAGCAAAACATGATCTGGATACCAAACATGTTCTCTGCGCAGCACAAGTCGTCGTCCTCAGGAGGCTTCCCTCGCACTGTCTGGATCTCTTCTCCAGTTCTCCCCAGCTCGCGTGGTTCGTCACTTCCTCGCCACAGGGATCGCTTCGCTCGCTTCTTTGATCTGTGATGATGGAGCCCTCAATCGAGGTCTACGGTGAATTTTGTGATTGACGGGGATGAAAGGTCATTCAACCCTAGATTTGGCTCTTGTTTCTCCTTTTCTTCATTTTCTTACGGAGTATACACGTAGTTTTACTAATGAGTATACACAAATAAAAAGTTGAGCATAGTAGAGATTTAAATGAGCTTTTTTGAATTGTCAGATGCTCATTTCGTAATTCGTGTACGCTAATTTGATATTGGTGTAAGCTCATTTTAAAATGTCATATTCATGCATATTTCAAAAGTATAATATTACATCAAATTTATGTTTGGATTCATACATGTTTATTGTAGATGTTTTAAAAATAAGAAAATATAGTCAATCATAAGATATGAATGCCATATCATATGTTCATCCTTAGGTCTCACTACCGGGTAGAATAGATGACATGCTCAATACCAGGACTGGGTTCGGTTCGGGACCCGAACCGATTCAGTATCAACCCGAACCGACCAGATATTTCGGTTTACTAAATTATCAAAATCGAAACCGAACCGTTATAAGAACGGGTACCGATTTTTTGTGCCCGATTTTTTCGATTCGGTTTACCGGAAACCGAAAAACTGACTCAATTGCAATAAATAAATTTGAACTAATATTGAATAGACTAAAGCCCATTGGAACTATGCAGTAAGCTACTCATTTTCGTGTGTGGGACGAAATAGAATAGGAAAGAAGCCAATTTCTAAAAAAACAAAACATTACCACCGCAGATGGGAATCGATCCCATGATATTTCGCTGGGGTTATCTACCCGTCATCTACCTGAATCGACCCGCAGATGGGAATCGATCCCATGACATTTCACTGGGGTTATCTACCCGTCATCTACCCGAGCTGACCGACCAACTCCGCTACTCGTCATCTATGTTCAAAGCATACTCGGGTTTATATTATACCTATATTAATCGTCATTAATTATTATTATTATTATTATAAATAACAATTATTATTATTAATATAAAAATGTCGGTTCGAACTGATATTTTGTGCACATAAACCGAACCCGAACCAATTTTTTTTTGGGTCCCGATTATTGAGTCCTAATTTCGTTCAGTTCGGTCCGGTTCAGTTTTTTTCTATAGGGAGTTCGGTTATTTTCGATTCGGTTTCTTGTTTTTCTGTTCAAAATGCCGGCTCTACTAGGAGCCCGTTTGGTAACACTAAAATTAGCTGAATTGGCTGATTCTGCTGAAATTTATGAAGTTCTGGCTGAAGTGGCTGTATTGGCTGATTCTGCTAATTCATGAAAAAATTATATTTAAAATATTTGTTACTAATAAATTAAATAAAAAATTATATGAAAAAATAGCTAAAATGATTCTCTACAGTAACTTCAGCCAAAACAGCCAGAAAAGTAACTTCAACCTTACTTTTTCAGCTTATTACAAACTCCAACGCGCGAAATCAAAAATGACGTGTTTGGTTAAAAAACTGGCTGATAAGCCTGATAAGCCGAAAAAGGGGTTACCAAACGGGCTCTAGATAAGTGAATTAATGCTCATTAAGCTGAACTCCCTAATTTCACCGAAATTACCAAAATGAAGGGAAGAAGGTATATGGCTCCAAAATTCGGCTTCACTTTGTAGACGACGACATTGTTAAGAGGACAGTGAGAAAGATTTAGAGGTCTGATCGGAATTGTTGCAGAGCCCTCTGCACTGGGCAACATGATGATCTTAAAGTTGGCATTGGCAGTTGTCTTAGCCTCCGGACTGGCTGCCATTCTCATCTACCTCACCGGCCTATCCAATTTCAGTACGGATATCCATCTCTCTCTCTCTCTGAGCGTGTGACTTTGTGCACACATCTTATATGGAATCAATCAATCAATTTGTTTCTATATGAATTAGAGAATCATCATTAAATGTCTGCAGATTCTGCATTCCATCTTTCTCGCGCCGATTTGGAAGCGTTACAGTCTCTGCAGAGTGGGTTCCAGAAGTGTGTGGTAAGCCCCCCTTCTCGCTCTCGCTCTCCCTCTCGCTCTCGCTCTCTATTCACAATGCATGTGTTTTAAAGCTGTGCCAATATTATGATACTGATCATTTGAACAGGATTTATTCCTCCATTGCTGTACCATCATGCTGTCTGTATTGCAATTGGCTTTTACTAGTAAGAGAATAAGGGAATTTTTAGTGTATAGTGGCACACCATGATGGCAGACCCATAATTTTGCTGAAGGGGACATTTTCTTTATACACTTACACACGCACACATAATGCACAGGCTTTCTTTTAACAAATTTAGGCACTCTTAATAATATATTCTGATATACAAATTAAAAATATAAATGTTAATGTGTCCAGTCTTCTTAAAACTCATCCACACTTCTATTCAGTTTGAAATTATGTCAAATACTTCCATTGAGTATCTCGTTAGCAGCTCAGAATTGAAGCTTCCATTAGTTCCATCATATACCATATTACGATAAGCTATTTGTTCACACTAGTTGTTTCAATCCCTAAAGTGGGTGATAACTTGGTAAGGGAATATACATATGGATGTATATTGTGCCCGTTTTTTTAACAATTTGACCTAACTACACGATGTTAATATTATACTATCTATTATACAACAAGAATAAACTTCTGTACTTAGACACATGTCACACATACAATGCAGTAACAAATGCAACAAAATCAATCGACACACGCTTGTATATTCACACTGCATAGTAAAAGCTTGGGTGATGCTAGGTGCAACATGGTGAAGCAGTTTTTCACTTTGGATTAGTTGAGTGTTCTCTCACTCTGAATGCCTTGCTTGTTCAACATTGTTCATTTTGGACAGATTCGTGCATCAGTTTTTGTTACACTTAACTTGATACACCATTCATGTGGCCACCTGCACTCCTTAATTGCAGTTTTAAAGTACGCATCGTCGGTGTGAACACTGCTTTTGCAGAACTCCAATATTTTGCAAGGAATGGAGTGAGATGATATTTTCGAAGGTGAAACATGCTAAATAATATGGCAAACTAATGCTGCATAAAATGAATTTTTTCCTTCTAGATTCTTAAAAAATTTAGTTTTGACTGTTTCACATTAAAATATTACACTGATTGTTGGAATAAACTATCCAGAGTATATATGTGAACTAATAACAATATAATGCAAAGAATATGGAACTAGGTAAGGAGTAAATAAATAAAGTAAAATGAACAAAGGGTTCTTTACCTGGAAACCATAATGGTACAAATCACCTGTGTTGTAAAAATCTGCATAGGTTGCCGCGTAGGTGCCCCTAGACTGAATGGAAAACTTCAAAGACAACCTTTCTTAGCTTCTGTGCAGATAGGCACCTAGGTGGCGTATAGTAGGTGCCTTTATGCCCCTGTTAGGTCCTCCTGGGTTCCTTCAACCACAAATTTATTGCACAACAGTCTTTTTTGTAATTTTAATTTTTTATAGCAGTATTGGACATAAGGTACAACAATCTACTTCCTTTTTATAATCGCTTGATCAGATAGCTTTTTGAATTTTGAAATAGGTATTTGATAAGACCTGTCTTGTCATAGTAGTGTTTTTCTTAATCACATAAGATAGGTGCGCGGTGCGCCCTTACCCCACCGAAGGTGGGAGCCTTTGCGGCATTGGGGTAATGATTATGGACATAAGGTAGGTGCACCAGGCACTAGGTTGTTGCCTAGAGCCTAATGGGCGCCATGCGGTTTAAGCAATATTGCAAAAAACACTTATGTAATATTCCTGAGGCATGCTCCAATAAGCTGAATGGACTGTTTGATTGGGAATCTGATCTCATCAGGAAACTATGCTTGCTATTGTGTGGGTCTCTCTAGGCTCCTTTTATGTATAAGAAGCTGCAAATGTTGTATGCATAATATTGAAATTAACTAGAAATTTTTTCTTTTGGATGCCTTCATTATGTCATTGTATCATCCTTTTCAGATTGTCATTTATTTTTCTGCTTACTGCTAAACACACTGCAGAATGTAAATGGATTAGGTTTACAAGCTGTAGTCGGAAGTGATTATTGTGAGGTTTTGCTAAGGTTTCCTAGTGAAACTGTCCCAATGTGGGTATGTTTTCTTGAATTTAATATTCTCCTTCGTTCCCCTCCATGTATTTTGCCTACGAAATTTACACTCTTGAGAGGATATAAACCGAGTATTTTAGTGATATCTCATATTTGTGTCTATCTTTATTTTCTCTAATTCAATAGAAAGATCCAAAAACAGGAGAGCTTGAGGGACTGTCATATCCAATTAACTTATGTGAAGCTGTAGCTACATGGGAACAGGTTGGGTTTTTTCTTCAAGAACTTGAAACCTAATTTGTTACGTAACTGAGGAATAAATTCCACTTTTGGTCCTACGAGTATCACACCAATTCCACAATTGGTCCACGTCTTTGACTACTTCTGGTACATGACCTTTGTGTTTCGCCCATGTATGGTCCTTTCGGCAATGTTTTCGGTGGTTAAAATCACCGGAGAAGCACCACAAATGGTCAAGAAACATTAGTCAAGTACAAAAAATGGACAAAGTGAAAGATGTGGACTTGACATGATCATAGGACTAAAAGTGGACTTAATTCCATAACTGAGACAGGGTCATTGCCAAGACAAGCCAATCTTTTTCTTCATTGTTACCTAATGATATATTCTCTGGCAACTGTGTCTTATGAACTGAAATTATCTTCCATATGTATCTTATCTAAATATTGTTTTAATGACAAAATAAAACGAACCATATAAACTGCATATTTATTCCTCTGGAATTGTGAGTGCAATACAATCAACTTAATCCACAATGAAATGACTTGACCAGGTGAGAAATAGTACTACAGTACTGACAAGAGAGTACATCGATAATCTGCCAAATGGATGGGAGGATTATGCCTGGAGAAGGATTAACAAGGGCATACAGCTGTAAGCATATTTCAAACTAAATCCTTTTTCTGTCACTCATAGTAACCAGAGGCACACATATAGTCAATTTATCCTATGTTTTAAGCTTCCTTTTTTGTCATAAATTTATCAAAAAATGCTTTCAGTTTGAAGATGCACTACATTTGTTATGCAGTAACCGATGCGAGAATAAAACTCTATGCGTGGAGAAACTGTCTCTAGTACTCCCTGATAGACCACCCTTCTTTCCAAGGCAATATGACCGATGTGCTGTAATTGGTAACTCAGGTGACCTTCTCAAAACAAAGTTTGGAAAGGAAATAGATAGCTATGATGCTGTCTTCAGGGAGAATGGGGCTCCAATTCAGGTCCGATGACCTACTTTTCCTCTGCTGTTCATCTGAACTTTCCTTATTAGGTACTAATTTGAAATAAGTAGCTAATATAGAGTTATTTGTCTGTGTGATCCCATAAATTTTCCCATTTGTACAGAACTACACTGAATATGTGGGCTCAAAAAGTACATTCCGACTTCTCAATAGGGGTTCTGCTAAAGCTCTTGATAAAGTAGCTGAGTTGTACGGTATTGGCCTCATTCCTTTGTTTTTAACTTTGGTTCCTTGCTTCTCTATGCTAAATATTTTTCTTAATTATTCAGATGCTGGTAAGGAGGCCTTGATCATAAAAACAACAGTACATGATATCATGAACCAAATGATTCGAGTATGTAACATGGTTTGTTCTGCCATGATTATGTGTTCTTTGCTAGTTAGTGGGACAAATTGCTAGCAGTGGTGGTTAGGTTGAAATTCGTAATATGGGTTTCATGCAATTTTAGGATGCACTACTTTTTAGTGTATGTTTTATCATGATGACGGTGATGATGTGTATAACCACATCTTGACATGTGGATCACCTGATCATTGTTAGTATTAATTACCACCATGTGCCTTTGAACTTTTGAAGCCTCATAATTTCATGATCTTCCAATTTCTAAGGTTTCTCAAAATAGAAATGGAACACAATAAATTGTAACCCTCCTCTCTGTGCTATAGAAACCAGTGTGATAAAGTAAAGTTCAATCCTATTTGGGGGCAATTTCTGATATCTTCAATTCCAAAAGGTTATAACATTACACATGGTTTTGTACTATTTTGCTTAGTGGATATTTTGTTTTATCATGACACTATCTCTCCTAGTGTTTCAAATACTTTCAATTCTATAATGAAATGTATAATCCATGTTATATTTTGCATAGACGTGTTATTTGGTGCTGTTTATTACTGCCCTTGGCTGCCAATCCCCCCTCCTACCCAGCTCTGTGGACATTGTTATGAATGTGCTTGTGAACAATAAGACACATTTATTCATACTTATCTTTCATCTGGCTTTCTAATCACCTATTCTTGTGTTCAATCAATGTGGTAATTATTTATAATCTTAAATTGATGAGTGGAATAAAGAACAATGATGGGACTGAAATTCCTTTTTTTCATTGAAGAGGTGAGTAATTGATATTTGATAGTTACTACTTACTGTATTGAGCACCTACATTTGTATTCCTGTGCATCTATTATTTATTGTTTGATCGGATCTTGAGAATTGTTAGGCAAACCACAACAATCCAAACCCTTTTTCAATTTTTTGACTTTGCTTGGAATGAAGGGAGTAACTTATTTTAAGCTATAATTGAACTATAAGCTCTGTTCGGTAAAATAAATAAGGTTCAAAACTTATCGCCAACACTTTCTTATGTACTCTTTGAAGCTTTTATTTGTTTCCAAAATAACCTGTTTAGAAAAATAAAACCTTGTATCCTAGTATGTAACTTCTAAGAAGATAATTTCATTTGTCACTTTTCTATATCTAACCGCCTAGTAACAAAGTAATATCTTAGGCTCCGGCTTTTAGTGACGAAGTGTTCAACTTTATGCTAATTTTCTCTTTAAATTACGTCTTTAAGCTAAGTGTTCCAAACATAGTCCAAGTGTTGGCACATCGTTGTTCTTGGAAAATTACTATGAACATGATTTGGTATCCTCACATATGTATTCTTTTTAAAAAACTGTGTAGGAAGTTCCCATTGTCAACCCTGTATACCTTATGCTGGGTGCATCCTTTGGCTCAGCAGCAAAAGGAACTGGATTAAAGGCCCTTGAATTTGCACTTTCCATTTGTGAATCAGTGGACATGTATGGTTTCACTGTTGATCCTGGATATAAAGAATGGTAAGTGAAGGTTGCTATAACCTTCTGTTCTCTGTCTTCTATAGTTTTTGGCATGTTTGGACCTCAGAAAATGCTGAAGGAAAAAAAAGCTAGAGAAAATAATTTCTTACGATTAATTTTACCTTGAAATATTATGCAAATCAAAACGAACTATAGTTTCATTCAACTTTAAGAATTTGCATGTATTTAGATTTCTTAATCTTTATGTAACCGACATAAATAAATCCAATGAGTATCTTTCAAAAAAAGAACCAACGAGTATCTGCAAATATCTAAAAAAAACTGTAGAGACTTTGCCTGTTTTAGTATCCCAGTCTTAATACCCCCCCCCCCCCCCCCCACATTTCCTTTCATTCTAATTTGTGTCCTCACTTTCCTTTCTATTATGATTTTCTGGGTTGCAAACTGACCCTTAAACTAACTAGCCAACAACAGTACAACACGGAGGCTATTAAAAGTAAATATAGATTGGACTTATCAAGTCCTTTTGTCATCTCAGGACGAGATATTTCTCAGAGTCACGGCAGGGTCATACCCCACTGCAGGGTAGAGCTTACTATCAAATGATGGAATGCTTAGGGGTAAGATTCCAACTTCCTTTTTTAGTTGCGATGATTTTTTATTGTTTTTTTCCCTACTACTCCCTCCGTCCCAATTTGATGGTCTCATTTCTTTTGGGCACAAGTTTTAATACAGTGGTTGAAAAGGTAAAAGTTGTGGTTGAGATTTGAGTATAATAAAGTGAAATGATATGGACCACATCTTTTTTTTTCAAAAAGGGAATCAGAACCATCATTTTGGGACATCCCAAAAAGGAAATACAGGACCATCATTTTGGGACGGAGGTAGTACTATTTTATCCATGTACTTTTTTTATTAATATGTTAAGAAACTTGTGGCTGCTGCATAATGATTGTCATGGCTTTTAGGCCCCATTATTAAATATCTGAACTGAATTTATGGCAAAAGAGAATCGAATAAAGAACCACGCACTTCAGATTTATCCTTCAAAGAAAAAGTAGAGGAGAATGAACCAGTTAACTCTTGCAAGTTCATCAACTTTGTAGTACATTTGAAAATCTAACATTATTATTACTATACTTGCTACGTTCTCAGCGTATACAATAATTAATATGAAAACATACTAGGAGCCCATTTGGTAATGCCAAAATCGGCTGTTTCTGCTGAAATTTATAAAGTTCTGCCTGAAGTGGCTGAATTGGTTGATTTTGTTGATTTTTTAAAAAATATATTTAAAATATATTTTATTAATAAAATAAAGAAAAAATTATATGTAAAAATATCTAAAATGGTTCTCTACAGTAACGTCAGCCAATACAGCCAAAAAAGTAACTCTAACCTTACTTTTTCTTATTATTACGCAATTCAGCGCGTGAAATCAAAAATTACGTGTTTGGTGAAAAAGTTGTTTGATAAGCCTGATAAGCCGAAAAACTGGGCTACCAAACGAGCTCTAGATTTCTAAGCTTTATTTATAACAATATGATATATTTCAAGACCTAGTAAAACGTATGTACAGCTTTGAACATTATTGAATATTTGATTGTAATTTCTGAGATTTATGCGAGGTTGAAGATAAAAAACCTTTAGAGGTATTAATTAGTCCTGAATCCTAACCTTATAAGTTATAACTGTGTAAAAAAGTGTAGTGATTCTTTCAGAGAACCTCTGACATTGAAGTGGATGTTTATTTAACAAGTTTATAGATTATGATATTTGGAAATGGATCATAAGCTATTTTGTGCAGCACTGTCTATCAAGAACATAATGCGGACTTTAGTGAAGAATTGTAGGATGAAAACCCTCAGATATTGCAATGTACAGTGACAAATGTAGAAGCGTGATAATTCAATACAAAGTATGCTACAATTTGTATTTGGACATTTTAAAATATTCAACATATTGTACATATGCTACTACTACTACGTACCCATTCCGCGAGTTCTAAGGAGCCCAATGTGGCACATTTAAAGGTGCTCACATTAATAAAATGTGAAAATAAATGTGTTTGGGGCCCAGTAAACTTGCATGGGATCCAAATGAGTTTCTTTCCGCATTTTGTAATGTGCGCCTTAGAATTTTCCCACAGTCCGTGACCCTGAAAGGTTCAAGCTAGACAAAATGTGACAATTAAATGGTGCTTCTTGTATGATTTTCTAAACATATCAGGAACATATTACATTACAACTAATAATTCAAACACTCTCTTTGGATTCTGTTTCCAAAAGGAGGCTTATATATCTTTGTTGCCTGTTGAATGTGAAATACGTACAGGTTTCCTTATTGTTGACGTTCTCTACCTTTGTAATTTAAGCTTATTAAAATACATTCTCCCATGCGAGTGGATCCAAACCGTGTAGTGGAGTGGTTACCCAGCCGCAGCTTGATAAGGGCTGCCAGAGTGGCATCGGAGAAATTATTAAGGTAGTTGGAAATGCCTTTCTTCTAACTGCTACTAAATCTTTAGAGTTTGTGCAAACCGTGATGGATTACAACCATAACTGCTTATATCTCAATTTTCAATCCATTTAATACTCTCTCAATTCCAAAAAATAGAGACATGATTCAAACTCCTGTTTTCTCCAAAGAAAGAAGGCAGCTTATTTTTCATGTCATTGTAAAAAATGCCAAAAAGAGGAACCAGAGACAAGTTACACATGAGAAATAGGTTCTTGATGTATGATAGTTGTACACTTGTACCTTACCAATATGTAGAAGCGATACATTGGTCAAATATTACTCTATCTTTTGTAAACATGTAGGAGGGTTAGTGGTGGATCTTTGGATCCATTGGCTGCATGTTCGATCATCGCAAAGCAAATGAAAGGAAAGGTTAGAGAAATGTCAAGGCTGGTGAGACAATCTGCTATAGAGCACCAAAAATACGTAAAAGGCACCATCTTCTACCCCTTGGAGCATAATCCGGGGCACGGTCAACTCTGTGCAGTCCCATCAAGGTGATCCATTATATTTTGCTTAATCTGATTTCCAGGTAATACACACTGCTTGCTATGCAGCCTCAAGTGATTGTTGGTGAATGGGAAGTCTAGTAGTATACATCTTCATACGCATTATTCGAATTGCGAGATTTGTATACTCACAAGTCACACCATCCAGCTTGCAAGTAAACCTTTTCGTTGCAGAAGTGTCAAATATCAGTCCAAACAATTTTGCATAATTTGAGAGTTCTCTGGAAGAAAAGTTAAAGTGGGTTTTCAATTTGGTATAACTTTTAAGGTGCTACTGTATATCAGTTGTTCTTGAAAAGGATACACATACTGTATTTTTTGATGGGAGATTTATGTGACTGTCATTTATCCTGAATGGGAAAATGCAATTTGAAAAGATTAATCAAATCTATGTAATACGCCGTAACATGTATGAAATTGCTAAGAGACAAGACATGGGTATTGTTTTTACTTTTAAGGTCCAGGATGATAATTTGGCTAGATTAGGGTTGGACCCGGTCTGGCTGTCTGGCCCGGTCCGGAACCAGCCCAGACCCGGAAAATAGTGCGTCGGTCCCGGGCTATATAAAAAAATGCTAGGACCGGGTGGTCTTGAACAAGAAACGCGACCGGACCGACCTGGGTCCACCCCTAACTCTCACTAGATATTCTTCTCCTTCCGCCCCATTTCAAGATGCTCACTTTTGGTATAATGTTCCAGGTAGTGTACATAGATTCTAATTGCCGTTTTATTCCTATTCGTTGTATTGATGTTTCATATTCAAATAGTGGAGATTCACGAAGTATTGCACTAAAATAATTAGCTCTCTAAATGAATTTGACCATGGCAAGCACAAGTAAGCCAAAGTGTTTAAATACTTCTAATGTGACGATTCTACATCGATGAAACATGGCTCATCAATCATCATCATATGCAGCTAACAAGCTCGTAAGTCGTAACTGTGTTATCCGCCTTCACGTTATTAGTTGTTTCATCATTATTCACTCGGGTTTGGAGCAATTTCGGAACAGTTGGTTAAAAGTTGTTTTAGTGGAAAAACTACAAAAAGAAAAAGAATGTTGAAGCTTTCAAATGCTACATATAAATGTCTATAAAAATGTAGGCAGAAAGTATACTCTTAAATTATTTAATTTTAAAACTTTGTTTTTAGTATATTCCCCCATCTTTATAAATTTGTCAAAGTTGACTAGCACATAGAATAATAAAGTAAAAATAATGTGGTTAAAGTTTATGTAGAGTAATTCACAAGAACTACAAATTCATTAATTCAAAATGGAAAGTAACAAAGTTATTGAGACAACTAAAACATCAAAGTTGGTAAACCTACAAGGTATGAAAGGACTATGACGCCCCTTATAGAGTGGATTACGGGGGTGTTTGGAACTGCTTCTACTTCTGCTTCTTTTTAAAGCACAAACTGAATTACAATCAGTTTTCAGAAGATGGTTTTCCCCCAGCTTCTAAAAAATTGCTTCCAGGAGTAAATTAGAGCATCAGAAGTACTTCTCCACTTTCACGCAAACACTCCAACTTCGATCTGTTCCCTCTTTGAAAGAGTAGAAGCAGTTTTAAAAATCATATCCAAAGTCCAAACTCTCCCTTAGTAGCGTATAAGATTAGTTTTTGCTGGAGTAAGGCACAACATATGTTGGGCTTAGAGAATCGATCTCAATGTTAGATACTTTTACCCAACGTATTATATTCCTTATACACCCTTATAACTTTGTCTTATATTATGTGGTTATGCAATTTCTCTCTTCTATAAGCAAACCTCAGTCACAGAATTTATTATTTATTATTTTTCACGCCAGTCAAACTTGACATAATATTTGGAACATGAAGAGTATTGTGAAAGGAAGATTTAGAGTGCATTTGGTAATACCAAATTGGCCGATTTAGATGAATCTATTGACATTGATGAAATTCTGGACGAAACAGTTGACTCGTTTAAATATGAGATGATTATATTTAAAATATATTTTATTAATAAAATAAAAGAAGTTATATGAAAATAGTTAAAACGATCTTTTATAATTACTTCAATCAATTGAAAAGTAACATCGATCATACTAATTTCGATTATTATACAATTCAGTGTGTGAAATAAAAAATTACATGTGGAGGGATATTCGTATGGAGCAATGATCTCTTATCATCTTTTCCCCCCATCTTCCATTTCTTTCTTCTTTAATCATTATATATATGTTTTTGTCGTTTTTATTCTTTCGTTTTTATGTATATCTCTTTTTTATTTTTTATCATAGCTTATCTTTCTTATAGTTCTTTTCGTTTTGGTTGCGATATTATGTATCGATTGATGTTAGCTGATCCTAAAATCTTTTGAAACTAAAGCTTGAATGTTGTTGTAATTGTTGATAAAACAAATTGATCAATAAAACTAATAAGGTGAAAATAGAGATTAACAAACGGGCTCTTTTTAGAGTATTATCATTCTAAATTATATAAGCCCTGTCCGGCCCATTTAGGGCCCAATAATGACGATATTCCGGGCATACTTAAGCCCAAGTCAAATCTGACTCCCTTTGTCCGTCCGCCTTTGACTCCCTCGCTATCTCAATCGGAGAACAGATATGTCGACGACGATCACCCAGGCGGCGGTAATGATTGTAGCTGGTGCATTGGCGACGCTCTTTATATTTGCAGTCGCATCGGAGGCTGTCTCCGGAGCTCCTTTCATCTTGGCGCACAAGAAAGTCTCTCTTACGAAGCTCAGTTCCGGCACTGAACGCGTCTCCGTTACCATTGACGTATACAACCAAGGATCTGGGTGAGGACATCTTGTTTCACGTACATTATCGCTCATTTTACGTGCACATTTTCATCTTCAGTTCAATGTCTGTTATACATGTGCGAGACTTGTGATTTGTAGAATTTTCTGTATATTAAAGAACCAAGGACTCTTTGACTTAAAATATTCGATCTGAATTGGACGAAATGCGGTGAGCGGGAAGCTTTTTAGTTTTTAAATTGCATTCAGTTTTGCAGAAGTTCCCTGACCTACACATATTTAGGCGAGAACAAATTTTGTTATGACTTTCCACATGTATGTATTTACTTTAGTCAAATCAAGCAAAAGTAAGGCAGCAGTGACATTGATGATTAAAAAATTCCTTTTTTGGAGTTGTGAATTTTACTTTGCGACATCTAGGGGAATTTGTTTTTGGAATGGGATTAGTATATAATTAATCTTGATTAGTGAATTACTGATGATCGGTGATTGATAATGAAAACAAATGTATGGTTTTATGACTTTTATCTGCCCTCAGTAGACTGTACATGTCATTATTAAGTATACTGGACTTCAGTAATTCACTTCATAAGGTGATCATCGTGCATGCTCTTTACAAATGATTATTTATCAATGTGTCTTGTGATAAATCGTAGTCATAGTTTTCGTCTGATCATTCAAATGGATAACCCAGCTGCCGCATGTGCTATTATTTTAATGTCGGCAATTTTCTGCAGTCTCAGTTTCTACTTGGCATGTATATCCATGCTCATATCGTGTTAAAATTTTACTTGACAATCTGGACACCCCCTATGTGATGAAAAACATAATATTCTTTTTTGAAACAGACCTGCATACAACATAAGAAAGTAACTGGATACACATTCAAGATCTTGGGAAATACAGATCATTAGTCTAAGTTTACTGAATTGTTGTTGATTCCACTTACTGCACCATATGCAGAACTGCTTATGATGTAACCCTTACTGACGATAGTTGGGATCAGGGCGTATTTTATTTTGTGACTGGCAACACCTCTAAGTCATGGGAAAAGGTTCATGCGTAAGTGTGATGTTATTTAATTTCCTTTATCCTCAAGTCTTTACTTATTATTAGTGCTTATGTGACCATAGTGCTAATATTTTTTTGGTCTCTGAACAATTATATGTTCTTTTTACACACAAATTCCAGTGGTTCTGCTGTGTCTCACTCTTTTGAGTTGGAATCCGGAAAGAAAATGACTTATTACGGCTCACCTTCCCGTATCACATATCGTGTTGCAAGCAAGTCAAAACTGCAGGTTTGTTTAACTACGTTGATGTCAATTTTGTTCATGGAATTAATTAGCTAGAAATAGGATCTGGTTTCTGGAAATTTATATATTTCATCCAATGTTTCGCTCAGTGGCGGAACTAGGGGGGAGCGAGCCGGTGCTGCCGCCCCCTGTTCGCCGGAGGTTTTAGTGTATATATATGTATATATACATGCTCAGCCCCGTCTCAATAATAATATGTACTAACTGACCCGTGTGTAACTCAATAGTTGGAGTAGCATAGATGGCTGAACAGTTTTAAAGTTGTAGGGAGACCCGGGTTCGATCCTTGCTCAATCTCTCTTTTTAATTACTTACTCCATTACACTTCTTCCTCTACTTATCTCTTAACCTTTTGGAATGTTATTAGTTTTAATATTTTTCCTACCACATTTCTTTTACTTTTATGTTGCATTTTTATTTTTCAAATTCAAAATATTTACTCCGTATTTTGTACTTTTTCGAATATTAACATGTTATTTACATTTTTGTTTAGTACAAGAACAACAAAAAATGACTTTTAGCTATTGCTTCCCCCCTTCAAACATTGACCTATATCATTTTATAAAAAGTTTATCAATAAACTTTTCAAAACTACTTGAATTTTATATTTATTCCTTGGGTTAGTACAAATATGCCAAAATTTCTTGTTGATATTTGAAATATCTGACTTTATATGAGTATAATTAGATTCATGTAATACTTTTGCAAAAAATAAAATATCCTTTTAAAAAATAAATAACCTACTTGTAATGCTATTTGAAAAGAGAAAAAAATTATTATTTTCTTGATAAGTTAGTAACTTATATATATACTCCGTATGTTATTAATTTATCTTCCTCTACATGTTTAGCTATATTTCTATTTAAACCTTTTTATTCTAAAATAAAAGGGAAAGCGTATTAAATCGAAATAAACTCATTTAATAAATGTAGTCTATTATTTTGTTTAGGCACTAACAAATCAGTTATACAAATGAATAAATGTCGATATTTAAGTTGATGTGTATATGTATGTGTGCGCTTGTGTGTGAATTATATATAGTTACAAATAAAGTGTTACTTCATGCAAATGGAAATAATATTATATAGTAATTTGAGATCAAATTACCATAAATATACCCTAAAACGATACAGATTATGAATCTTCCCAACTAGTGGTTCAAAATTTTTTTAGCCCCTGCTCAAATTTTGTTCTGGTTCCGCCACTGGTTTCGCTTATTGTCATTCGTGGAATTAAATTTCATGGAATAATGTATTGCTACTGCTTTGGAATGCTTATTTCACTCTCTTTCCGGTATTAGATATTTTCATTGACCTTTGAATTTAGGGTATTTAAATGAGCAGCCCGGCATACATTGGCATCCCCGCAAGTCGACGGTCCGGGAAAGGGTCTCATCACAAGGGTGTAAGGGCGTAGGCCGTAGGGGCCTAGGGGGCAAATTTTTCCTTGTTATTTGACAATTGGCTATTCCTAACACTTGAGTTTGTGACCTCTTGCCTCTATAGAGTGTTGCATGCTGTGCTAATTGCACTGTCTTAAGATCATTTATCAATGCTATATCATGCTCGTATTACTATCATCAGTGTTCTAAAATTCACTGGTGCTATTTCGGCGCAGCATAATGCCTAGGATGTGTAGATAACTCGGTAAGGCCTAGGCGTCATGTAAAATGATAAGATTACATATTTCAAAAAGAAATTGTCAGTATGTCAATATGATAAAATTCCAGAGTTCAATAAGAACTTACAATCAATGACACTTTTGTTTGTGTAATAGTCTAATAGATAGTAGAGAATAGAGACATATATGTACATGTCTGAAGCATTCAATTATAACAATTAACTAACTTAGTACAGCCAGCAGGAGGTTACTTTTTCCGCACCTCAACTCATGTTTGCATCTCTTAGACAGCACATTAATTTTATTTTTCCATTTATCACTCATGCGTTAAATGATCCCTTCTCTTTCACTATAAGTGTTTAAGTTGCTGCATCAATGCAGGTTATGCAGCTGCATACTAGTTAAAGTCTTTATTTACTCAAGTTAATTAGTTTATCTGTCTGGTTAGTGTTTAGGCGTTTGGCTGCCTAATTAAGCCAATTAGGTGGAAGTCAGGGCGCTTGATGGGTTTCAGAATACTGATGGCCATAGTTAATTATGTACGGAGTATGTTTTTTTTGGTATGTGTATTTATGACACTGATCATGTCACCATCTATTTCTATGTCATTTTTTTCTTATACCGTCATGTTTCTATTCCCTTTGTTTTTTATTCTTCGAACCATATGTGCAGCTGTGGGAGTTATTGGTGCAATTCTTGTTAAGAACGTTATTTTCTTGAAGAATATTATTTCCTAACATCTTTATATCTTAATTGTAGGAGGCATACTCCACTCCAATATTGCCATTAGAAATATTATCTGAAAAAGTTGGTGAAGCCAAACTGGGATTGGTAAGTTTTTTCCTTCTAGAGATGTGTTTTTTCCTTCTTCAATATGGTCTCCTCGTTCAGACTCCTAAGATTTTTGCTTCATCTTTTCATGTCTAATTGCAATATGTGGGGACATGCCTGCAGGCTAAGGTGATGTTTATTTCTATTAAATAAATTAATCTGTATTTCCTTATAGTAATGATGAGTAAATATTATTGCCTTAATGATACAAATTTTGGTCTTCCTCTTTAACTGACAATCAGCTATATCATTGTATGCAGAGTTTACTGTCAAAATATGGATCCCATATTTCTGTGGTGCTTATTGTGGCACTCTTTGCTAATGCTATTGCTGCTCCCTCAAAATCAAATGCCGGAAGTGGAAAGAAGAGGCACTGAATATCAGCTGGCGATGAAAAATGTTCTGTTCTTTTGAAATCATTACAAGCCTTTTATACTTATAGAAAATATTTCACTTACATACAATGATCAAAAAATATAAAAAAAAAATGTATTGAAAAAATGCATTTTAATTAGAGAATCGTGTTAACCTCTCCATGACATTATTTCAGTGGTAAAATTGTGTTTTTGACTTCTTGTATTAGAATTGCATACAGCAGTAAAACTACCAAATTTTATTCTCCCATATATGTATACGTTCTAATACTTTGGTCTGAAAAGGATGTATTTCAAAAAATCTTCTGTCCAACAAAAGATAATCCAATCATATAAGATGAATTTGTTTAAGTAAGATTGGTATTTGTTATTGTTGTATATCATCATCATAATTAAAAAGCTTGAACTTTATAAATTTACTATATTTCTAAAATATGTTGTGTGGCATGAGTGCATGACAAGTAAGAGTAAATCTCGAGTGTTTTGAAGCCTAAATGAGAGTAGCCGAAGCCTAAACATGAGCATGTATTCTCAAATTTTTCTTTTTTATTTTTATTAGGATTGTTAGCTTATTTTATCTCAAACTATCATCAAATTTACAAATATATCACATGCTTTCACTTTTATAAAAAAAAGGACTCAAACTTCACCTTTTTCAATAATTATACTTTTTTTTTGTTTTTTTCAAAATTACACATTTTTATCAGTACCAATAAGATATAACAATACAAGTTTGTGAACTTTAAACTAGAAAGAAGTGAAAAAATATGAAATATAAATATGATTTTCTTCTTAAGTTTTACTAATTCATTCATTGCAAGTGTAATTGTAAGAAAAGTTAAAGTTTGAGTCTTTTTCTAATGATCCTTGATACTTGTAATTGTAAAAAATGTAATTGTGAATTTGATGATAGATGCGGATATATTTAACTAATAATCCTTTTTATTATTTCATATTAATAAACTAAAACAATGCCCAAAAAATGCAAGTTTAAGCATAAATTTACCTTCTTCAATGAATATATAATCTGTAAAATTATAAAGAATTACAAATAAAAAAATACCCCGAGTGTTTTGGATTTTGAGATTTCGCTGATGAAAATGTTATTCTCCTCAACAATAATGCAATTAGATTTAAAAGCTTAAATGTACATATTTAGAAATTTAAATGAAAATTAGTATTGAATCACTCTTTTCACCGCTAGCGTTCCGAGTCAGCAAGAACAATCAAAGTTAAGAAAAGCATTTCGAGTCCGGCAAAGTACATGAACTCGCTATACCAATAGTTTCTATGCCCGCAACTCCAACTCTTGCTTCGAATGATAGAAGATTCGTAAAAGATAAATTTGAAATGAAATTTTTTTGATATACTTCGTAAAATAGGAGTGGACTCGGGCCGGGCCAAACGGCTCGGAACCGGACCGGCCCGCTACTGTGCGGGCCCGGACCGGCCCGGTTTGGCGGTTGGATCACGGTTCGGGCCACCCGGCCCGGTCATCCAGCGGTTCGGTCCTGGGCCTAGATTTTGGGGAACCGGCCCGGTCCGGCCCTCAACGGTAACATTTTAATTGTTTTTTTTTAATAATGGAAGGCTCCATAGCCGTTGAGAGACCTCTCAAACGGCGCTCTATAGCCGTTGGGAGCATAGGAGGGGGGGTCTGGGGGTTAGGGGGGTGGGGTGGGGGTGGGGTATACAAAAAAAAACCTATTTTTACTCCTATTTTCTATACATTTTTTACACCTCTTCTTCTACAACTCTTCCTACTCTCTAAATTCTCTATTCTCTCAATCTCTCATATTCAATTATTCAATCATCTTCATTCTTCATCTTCTCCAAATTCTTTCTACATATATATAATTTATATAATTATTATATCTACTTATATATTAATTATCTACTTATAAATATATACTTATACACATTCATATTATAATTCTTTACGCATTATATTATATATACTATATATAGTTATACATTATATTATATATTACTTATAATATATTTACACATTATATATTTATATATACTATATATACTTATACTCATTGACTTCTCGTTTATATACTATATTCTTTACACATTATATTATATATACTATATATAGTAATACATACATTTTATAAAAGTAGTTAATTGTTAGACTTCTCGTTTATCTATTAAATTACTTAATTGTTTCATTTGTCATATTAATATTAGTTAAAGTAGTTAATTGTTTCATTTGTCATATTAATATTAGTTAAAGTAGTTAATTGTTTCATTTTTCATATTAATATTAGTTAAAGTAGTTAAAGTTAATTGTTTCATTTGTCATATTAATATTAGTTAAACTACTTAATTGTTACATTTGTCATATTAATATTAGTTAATTGCTACATTGCTCATTAAAGTAGTTAATTTTTACATTTCTCATATTAGTTAATTGCTACATTACTCATTCAAGTAAAAAAAAAGTAGTTAATTTTTACATTTCTCATATTAGTTAATTACTTAATTGCTACATTTTTACATTTCTCATATTAGTTAATTGCTACATTTCTCATTAAAGTAAAAAAAAAGTAGTTAATTTTTACATTTCTCATATTAGTGAATTGCTACATTTTTACATTTCTCATATTAGTTAATTGCTACATTTCTCATTAAAGTAAAAAAAAAGTAGTTAATTTTTACATTTCTCATTATTACTTAATTGCTACATTTTTACATTTCTCATATTAGTTAATTGCTACATTTCTCATTAAAGTAAAAAAAAGTAGTTAATTTTTACATTTCTCATATTAGTTAATTGCTACATTTTTACATTTCTCATATTAGTTAATTGCTAATATTTGTTCAATTTTAAAGATGGAGCGTGGTAGACATTCTGTAGATGTGGGTAATCTCCAACGCAACCACAAGAGGGAGATTGCATCGACTCGATCTACTTCACGCAAAGGCAAAGGTAAAGCGCGGGCCGAGTCTTCTTTTCAAAGTCGAGATGATTTTGAAACGGATTACCAACGGCGAGATGATATGATGATGTCCGACGATCAACTAGAACACCTATTGTTCCAAAATGATCCACGTTTTGCACAAGAACAACAATTCTCGACAACCATCGATGAAGAGGAGCTCGAGGATGACGATGCGGAGGAGGACGCGGGGGGCGACGGGACTCCGGATGATGAGCAAGAGTTGGAGGACGAGGGCCGTTCAACGACTACAACCCAAATTGGTAAGAAATATAAATCTCCTATTATTGAAAACAATTATACAAAAAGGAAAGACGAAAAAATTGAAAAATGGTACGCAAGTTGCAATCATTGCAAGAAAGAGTTTAGCTTGGGAACTTCTGGCGGATACGGGACTCTCAAAAGGCATCTTCAATCCGCCCACTTTGTGGAGTATGCGAAAATAGACAAAGGCAAGGGGAAGCAAACACAAATATCGAGGTTTGCGAATTCTCAACCCTTTGGTAATTTTTCCTATGATGATAAAAAACATTTGACTGGTATGTCTCATTTAATTGTTGAAGAAAATTTACCCTATATTTTTTCCGAAAGTCTTGCTTTAAGAGATTATGCTCAAGGTACTTTAAATCCTCAATTTAGAAATTATAGTCACAAAACGATTAAAAAAGAAGTTATAAGGCAATATAACTTGGAAAAAGAAAAATTACAAATATTTTTCGCAAACTTTGATGGACGTGTTAGTATTTGTAGCGATATATGGGAGGATACTTATCATCATTTATATTATTTGGGTCTTACTGCACATTATATTGATGATGATTGGAATATGCATGAACGTGTTCTTGCTTTTCGTGAATTCAATGATCGTCACACTGCTGATAATATTTATATTCTCATTGAACGTATTTTAATTGAGTATAATTTGATTGATAAGTTGTTTGTTGTAGGTTTTGATAATGCTAGTAATAATACTGCTGCTATACCTAGATTACGTGAATTGTGTGGTGCTTCTACATTGATGGGTAGGTTTTTTCATCAACGTTGTGCATGTCATATTCTAAATTTGTGTGTACAAGATGGCTTAGCGGCATTAGGAAATGCTTTGGAGGTAGTGAAGGGGGGAATTAAATTGATTTGAGCTAGCACTCCACTAAAAATGCAATGGCGGCAATATTTGAAGGATAGACGTGTCAATTATTGTGCTTTTCCTAAAGATTTGTCTATTCGTTGGAATAGTACTTATAATTTAATTCAAGTACTTGTTAGATATAAAGATCATTTTCCAGCTTTTTTAAGACAAACTTGTAACTATATTATAAACCCGGCTGACATCGACACTTGTGAAAAAATTGTTAATGTTTTGGCATATTTTAATAACGCAACTCTAACTTTTAGTCATGTTTATAAACCTACCGCAAACGAATTTTTTGTTGAAGCTGTTAATCTCGCCGGCGCTTTTTGTGAATTTTTCGAAGCCACTTACGTGAGTTATATTTGTGATTTCATGAAACAAAAGTTTTTAAAGTATTATTCACATATTCCGCATATATATGGTATTGCATTTGTTCTTGATCCTCGTTATAAACTTGCTTACTTGGCAAATTTTATAGATTACTATTATGCTTCTTTTTTTCCAACTCAAGAGTTCGATGATAATCCCATCGACCCTAAACAAGAATTCAACGAGGTTAGTAATTTATTTCATCAATTGTATAATGAATTTCATGCACAATATGGTAATGCACGACCTCCCATGCAACGAACATCTTCTTCATCTAAAGGAAAATCACTTTTAAAATCCGCTTTTGGTTCTCTTTTGAAAAAAAGTAGAGCAACTCCTGCTACTAAACAAAACTCAAGTAACGAGCTTTCTTTGTATCTAACATTAAATGTTGATTATGAAGTTTGTGATGACTTTGACGTTCTTAAGTGGTGGAAGGAAAATGAAAGAACATTCCCGATTTTATCAAAGATGACTAAGCAAGTGCTAGCAATGCCGATATCAACCGTTGCCGTGGAACAAGAATTTAGTGCGGCCGGCAACGTCCTAACCGATTATCGAACGAGGTTGAGCCCGAGCTCTCTTGAGACACTAGTTTGCTTTCACGATTGGTTGAAGGCCCAATGAAGAACTCAAGAAATTATCATCACTCCCACCCGCCACTTTATGGAGGAAACAACCGAAGGCGGAGATTCCGATTGATTTTTTATTACAAAATGTATTACATTTTTTAAATTCATCCTAATTCTCAATTGTACTTCTTATTTGAAATAAATATACTTGAATTCGAATATAATATATTGTAATTGTAATAAGAATTATTCTAATAATAATATATATAATAAAAAAATTAAAAGGCCCGGCCCGGTGGGCGGCCCGGCCCGTGAACCGGGCGGGTGATCCGAACCGAACCGGACCCGGGGTTATCCGGGCCGGTTCCGGGCCTGCCTTCCGTGAACCGAGGCCCGGCCGGTTCTAGGCCCGAATCGGGCCCGGCCCGAACCGAGTCCACCTTTGCATAAAATTATCCTGAACTAAGTTGACCAATGAAGAGTAATTTGGGACTACTTTTTGGGATTTTTTGTGTTAACATATATTTACTTTTTTCTTACTTAATCACAATCATACATTTTCACTTTGTTTCTCTACCTTCTTAAATTATGATCCAAATTTAGTTGAGAATAATTTTATGAAATCGAGGTATTAATTATTTGAAAATCAACTATTTCAATATATTCGCTTTATCCCTTTCCCAAAAGGTGATTTGCCACACATTTTTTTATCTTAAAAAAAACAAGCTATTCCAACAACAAAATAACAATTGTTATCATAATCTATGTAATGATGAGTCATTGGATAACTGAAAGCCCATCTGAAAATTGTTAAAGCATGCTTCACAACACTATTTGAAAATTGTTAACTTTTGATTTCGCGAGTTAAATTATACTACGTATAATAATTAAAATAAATTAGATTATATTAACTGAATTGACTAAAATTGTTAAAGATGGCTATTCTAACTTTTTTCAATCTAATTTCTTATTTATTTTGTTAAAACTAATACAGAATATTAAACTAGAGAAATATGAGTTGACGAACTCTTATAAAAGCATTATGCTTCGTGCATGTTATTAAGCATACACATGGTATATATATATATACCTTACAAGAAGTACACCTAGCCTATTATCAATGATAGAGACGATGGATGACCCATGCAAGTTGGCCACATACATAATACATACATATAATCAAAATAATGAAAAACAAAATTAATGTAGCTATATGCAATCTCATACTCCCCCTCAAGGTGGAATGTGAAGGTTATGAATACCCAACTTGCTCCGGAGAAACTGAAAGCGATTTGTGCCAAGTGCTTTAGTAAAGATGTCTGCGACTTGATTTGCTGTTGAAATTGAACATGGTTGAATTTCATTACTAGTCACCCTTTCTCTCACAAAGAAACGGTCAATTTCAAAATATTTAGTGCGTTCATGAAATACCGGGCTAAGGGCAATATGTCGTGCAGCTTGATTGTCACAATAGAGGGACGTTGGGCCCATTTGGGGAACTATGAGGTGTTGAAGTAGCCAACACAACCATAAGATCTCACTGATCGTAACAGCTATAGCACGATATTCTGCTTCCGCGGAAGAACGAGAAACAACATACTGCTTCTTTGTTCGCCAAGATATTGGAGAATTTCCAAGTGTGATAAAATAACCAGTACTGGAGCGACGAGTGAAGGAACATTCTGCCCAATCTGCATCACAATAACCTTTTAAGGTATAGTCATTATCAGATGATAAAAAAATGCCCTGCCCTGGTGTTTGTTTCAAGTAATGGGGTACTCGTATAGCTGCATCAAGATGAGTGTGTCGAGGATTGGTGAGAAATTGGCTTAGTTGACTAACAGAGTAAACAATGTCTGGACGAGTAACTGTAAGATATAATAGACGTCCAATCAGGCGACGATAGGAAAAGGCATCCACCAATGGGCTATCATCATCCGGCCGAAGTTTTAAATTTTGCTCCATAGGAAATGAACATGGACGACTAGCGAGAAGACCACTTCTAGCTAGGATGACATCATCTACATAAATAAGGGCAAAAGTGATAATTGAGTTATGTCGAAAGATGAATAGTGAGTGGTCCTCGGGATTGGCGGAATCCAATTTTAACGAGGGTCTGAGTAAACTTGTGATACCAATTACGTGATGCTTTTCGTAATCCATATAAAGATTTTTGTAATTTGCCCACACGAGTGTCACCCAATTTTATAAAACCTTGAGGCATACGCATGTACACATCTTCAGATAGAACTCCATGGAGGAAAGCATTGTTGACATCCAGTTGGTGTACCGCCCATTGGCGTTTGGCCCCACAGCTAACATGCATCGTACGGTAACAAGTTTGGCAACGGGGGCAAAAGTTTCATGAAAGTCAACTCCTTCAACTTGAGTGAAGCCCCTAGCCACCAACCTAGCTTTGTAGCGCTCCACGTCTCCATTGGGTTTATATTTAATTTTATAAACCCATTAAGAATCAACAATTCTTTTCCCCGGTGGTGGATGAACCAAAGTCCAGGTTTTATTTTCTTCCAAAGCATGAATTTCCTTTTGCATGGCCTCTCGCCATAAAGGATCTTGGACTGCCTGTGAAAAATATTTTGACTCATTACGTGAAGTGATGGCCGCTAGAAAAGCTTTATGTGTGGAGGAATTTTTTATAACTAATAAAATTAGAAAGGGGATATACCGTTGAGTTAACTGAATTGGTAGTGGGTCGTGAATGATCAAATGAGGGTGGCATGTCAGTCTCATAATTTTCAAGATGCTTCGGAAATATGTGAGTCCTAACACTCCTTTTTGGCTGAATAGTATGTGTAGTGCATTGAGTCTCATCCGATTTGCTAGGTGGTCCCATATGAAGTGGCTGCTGTGTAGAATTATCGGAGTCGGTACAAATTATTCGAGAGGATGGTCCACGATTTGCATCGTAAGGTGGCTGCATGGAAGGTGCATGCCATATTTCCGTCATGTGAGCCATCACCGTTTTTGTCTCTTGTCGACGTTGGCGTCTTTGTGGGGCTGCTGCCAGGTGCATGAAGCGGATGCTGTTGGTGAGTGATGGAGCTACTGTCAATTTACCCAAATAATAAGCTGATGGAGTCTTTTTGTTTATTTGTAGCAACTGGCTTAGGAAAAAGCATGGATGGTGAAGTGGGGCCAAAATGATCATGCATGACGTTGATTATTTGAATATGAGACAATTTCTTCTTGCACTGGTGGAGCCCGTACATGCAAATAATTTGGGGAAGCTTGGTTGCGCTCTTGTTGTGCGAGTGAGGGCTGAACAGTAGTATCCTCTATAATACCTGAGATTTAATTTAAATGGATTAATAGTACTACTCATACCAACAAGGTGCATCTCCTTTTAAGGGAGCTCATTAGCCGAGAACTCCAAAGTTAAGCGTGTTTGCACAGGAGTAGTCTTGGGATGGGTGACCCCCTGGGAAGTTTCTCAGGGCGCGCACGAGTGAGGATAAAGTGCACGGAAAATGCTAGTGGCGGTTTGTGAGGACGGTACTAGAGGTCAGAAGTAACTACCTTGGGGCCTACGGGGCCGGGGTGTTACATCCTCACGACTCAAAAATTGGTGATAAACTTTATCAACAAGTACCGAAAAGTCAAGTTGTTGATGGAGCACTACTTTAAATGGGAATTTTTCTTCATAAAATGTTACATCCCGAGAGCTATAAACATTTTATTTTTGCAAATCAAATAATCGATAAACCTTTTGACCATACGGATATCCAATAAAATTACAAGGACTCCCCCTCTCACTGAATTTATCTTTTCTTTTATTGTCATGTGCGTACACCAAGCACCCGAACACACGCAAATGATCATAGCTAGGCACTTTCCCAAATAGCATCTCAAAAGGGATTTTGTTAAAAATGATAGGTGAGGGAAGCCTATTAATGATATAAACAACAGTTAAAATGCATTCTCCCCAAAAATCAATTGGTAACCGAGACTGGAAACGTAATGCTCTTGTAATTTCTAATATATGTCTATGCTTACGCTCAACAACCCCATTTTGTTGTGGCGTGTTTGTGCATGAGGTTTCCAATAAAATCCCACTCCATCCATAATACTCAAATAAATTGTTGGTCTGAAATTCTACACCATTATCAGCTCGTATTCGTTTGACCTTTTGCTCAAATTGGGTATTGACCATGTTGCAGAATTGGATTAAAAATTGAGAAACTTTGGATTTATTTTTCATTAAATAACCCCACACCCCTCTGGTAAAATCATCAACAATGGATAGAAAATACCATGCATCAAAGATTGAATCACATCTCTAGGGTCCCCAAATGTCGAAATGTATCAATTCGAAACAACGAGTTGTCTAAATGGCACTTGTAGGAAATGATAGTCTAGTCTGCTTAGCTCGAATGCAAGGATCACACAAATTATTGCTTCTTCGAAATCCCTAAAGAGAACTAATGTGGTGTGATTTTCCATCTGATGCATGTCCCAAACGTTGATGCCATAATGTGGTGTAATTTTCCAGAAGAAGAAGGAGGAGGAGGAGGAGGAGGAGGAGGAGAAGAAGAAGAAGAAGGAGCAGAAGGAGGAGGAAGAGGAGGAGGAGGAGCAGGAGGAGGAGGGAGGGGAGGGGGAGGGGGAGGGGGGAGGAGGAGGAGGAGGAGCAGAAGCAGAAGCACAAGCAGAAGCTGAAGCAGAAGCAGCAGAAGAAGAAGAAGAAGCAGAAGAAGCAGCAGAAGAAGCAGCAGAAGAAGCAGCAGAAGAAGAAGCAGAAGAAGCAGCAGCAGAAGGAGGAGCAGCAGCAGCAGCAGAGGAGGAGGAGGAGGAGGAGGAGGAGGAGAAGGAGCAGAAGGAGTAGAAGGAGCAGAAGCAGCAGAAGAAGCAGAAGCAGCAGCAGCAGAAGCAGCAGAAGCAGCAGAAGCAGAAGAAGAAGCAGAAGAAGAAGCAGAAGAAGAAGAAGCAGAAGCAGAAGCAGAAGAAGAAGAAGAAGAAGAAGAAGAAGAAGAAGAAGAAGAAGAAGAAGAAGAAGAAGAAGAAGAAGAAGAAGAAGAAGAAGAAGAAGAAGAAGAAGAAGAAGAAGAAGAAGAAGAAGAAGAAGAAGAAGAAGAAGAAGAAGAAGAAGAAGAAGAAGAAGAAGAAGAAGAAGAAGAAGAAGAAGAAGCAGAAGAAGAAGAAGCAGAAGAAGAAGAAGAAGAAGAAGAAGAAGAAGAAGAAGAAGAAGAAGAAGAAGAAGAAGAAGAAGAAGAAGAAGAAGAAGAAGAAGAAGAAGAAGAAGAAGAAGAAGTAGGAGAAGAAGTAGGAGAAGGAGTAGGAGAAGGAGAAGGAGAAGGAGAAGGAGAAGGAGAAGGAGGATGAGGAGGAGGAGGAGTAGGAGGAGGAGGAGGAGAAGGAGAAGGAGGAGGAGGAGAAGGAGAAGGAGAAGAAGGAGAAGAAGGAGAAGAAGAAGAAGGAGAAGAAGAAGAAAGAGAAGAAGAAGAAGAACTCATAGCTATTCATAAAGTTGACTTCTGTGACCGTCATAGAGAACGTGAAAGACTGAAAAACTAGAATTTGTGTTTCCAGAATTTCGTCTTTGATACCATGTTAAAACTAATACAGAATATTAAACTAGAGAAATATGAGTTGCGGAATTCTTATAAAAGCATTATGTTTCGTGCATGTTATTAAGCATATACATGGTGTATATATATACCTTACAAGAAGTACATCTAGCCTATTATCAATCATAGAGACAATGGATGGCCCATGCAAGTTGGCCACATACATAATACATACATATAATCAAAATAATGAAAAACAAATTTAATGTAGCTATATGCAATCTCAATATATTTTATTTATAAAATATATTTTAAATATAATTTTTCATAATTCAACATATTCGATTTGTTTGAGATATTTTTTTAGGGTACTGTTGAGCCATTTTAGTTACGATTAGTTGTGCGTCCTCTTCTGAAAAGAAAATAAAGAAGTTGAAATTGAATCCTTGAAATTCAACCATTGTTGGGCAGCAGTGTATCTAGGATTCAACCTCCTTGTTCATTTGGTCTAAAAAGACTTCACCAATGGGATTGATTGGTTTTCCACTTTATTTAGAGTTTGGACCGAAGTGTTCTGATCCATGAATTTCAATCCAAAGAACTTTCAAATGTTGTCGATTTGAATGTTGACATAGAACTCACATCTTGTTTTTAGGCCTATAATTATTGATGGACTCGGGCCGGGTCGGGCCCGGGCCGGGCCTAGGCCCGGTCGGGCCGCCGGGTAGTATGACATGGGCCCGGGACCGGCCCGAGGGTTGGACGGGTCCGGTTCGGGCCGGGCCACCCGCCAGGGTCACGGGTCGGGTCCGGTTCGGGCCGGGCCGGTTAATTTTTTTTTTATAATTTATATTTTATAGTTTATAGTTTTATACGAGTATTAAAAACAAACTTCAATTGCATTTATTTGAAATGAAATAGGAACTACATTTGAAAATTAAAACAAACTTTAAGAGATAAAACATTTTGAAAATTGTAATCAATCGGAACTTCCCGCACCTCCCGATCCTTTGGCTTTGTCACATGACTTCATATGTTTGATTGCCACCCCGAATCCGCCTGAAACCCCCATACTACATTTTTTCTCGCACCATTTGCAAATTGCGTACCACATCCCGGTCTTCGAGTCCTTCTGCTTATCAAAATTATACCGTATAATGGCATCTTGATTTTCCATCTTAACTTCTTAAGTATAAACTATAAAGTAGATATATAAATAATAAATATAATATATTGGAGAATAAGAGAATTAGAGAGTAGAGAGTTAAGAATAGGATTTAGGAAGAATTGGAGAAGAGATATGAAAAAATGTTTAAGATTAGGAGTATTTATAGGTTTTTTTACCCCCCACCCTCCCCCCCCCCCCCCCCACCACCCCCACCCCCACCAGCCAACCCCCTCGGACCCCCCCTTTACCCCACCCAACGGCTATATAGCCGTTTGGATTGTCCCCAGCCCCACCCCCAACGGCTAGTAGCCCAAACCAAAAAAAAAAAAATTAAATTAGACCCGGGCCCGACCCGGCCGGGGCGGGTCACAATAATCCAGCACCGAGCCCGCCCCGCCCCTTCCCACCGGTTCGGGTCCATACCCGGTCCCGGACCGCCCGACCGGGCCGGTCCCGGGCCCGCACAGTACCGGGCCGGGCCGGGTCACGGGCCGGGTGGCCCGAACCGAATTCATCCCTACCTATAATATAAAGGTGGGTATGCAATTGGTTGTATTTTACTCCGTATTAAATTATACTCTAGTTTTACATTTTAACTAAAAGAACACTCAATTAAGAGTTTAGTGACCCCTTTTTTCGGCTTATCGGGTTTATCAGCCGGCTGTTACACCGAACACGTAATTATTGATTTCGCGCGCTGAATTGTGTCATAATAAGAAAAAGTAAGGTTGAAGTTACTTTTCTGACTGTATTGACTGAAGTTACCGTAGATGACCATTTTAGCTATTTTTCATATAATTTTTTATTTTATATATTAATAACAATTATTTAAATACTTTTTTTATAAATGCATCAATACAGTCACTTCAGCCAGAACTTCATATATTTCAACAGAATCATCCAATTCAGCCAATTTCAATTTTGCTCAACAGGCTCTAAGTCTATGAACTAATAAAAAACATTCAAATTGTCACTTAGGAGGTTGGTTGGTTATTTTCAATCATTATGTTCTTAAGCAGATTAAGGCTATGTTTTGCAAGCATAAGTCTCTACCTTCTAGCTTTTGTATTGTTCAAAAAGTCTCTACAATTTTTAAGAGCTTTTCAAAAATTAAAATATCTTTTTTAAAATGTTACAGGGAGTAGCGCCTGAATAAAGCCCGTGACTTTTAGTATTAATTAGTCCTAACAGCTTGTATACCAAACCGAACTAAATCAAACAGTCAGCTTTATACCAAACAGCTACCACATTTTCTCTTTAAGATCTTTTCAGTCACTAAAAGCTAATAGTTATTAAAAAGCTCACAAAAGTATATTTTCAATTAGTTGTGCCAAACATACCCTAAAAGGAATTAAACAAAAACAAAACAAGAAGAATACTTTCCTTCCCGTATAACCAAAGTCTGCACCCCGGCGGCCTCTGTTACGCGCTTGCCGGCAACCTTCTTTCCCTATAACAGGAGGAATACTTCTCTAAATTATTTACTCCCTCGATCCTTAATTAACTTTACACTTTCCTTTTTGGGCCGTCCCATATTAAACTTTACACTTCCTTATTTGCCTTATTTGGCAAAGAAATCTACATCAAACAGTGCCAAACAGTGTCAAACAGTGTCAATCAGTGTACTCTACGTCAAATTTATTTCCTTAATAGGTGTGAAGTCAAACTGTAAAGTTTAATAAGAATCAAAGGGGTTATTAGTTTTCATTTGTATTTTTAACAAAAATGTTTGTTCCATCTCTTCCAAGTTCCAAAATCCCAATCGACTGAACTGAAGCCATGGATGGCCCTAGAAATTCAACAAACAGAGAACGAATCGTGACTCGTGAGGGTAATTGGGTGAGCTAGAGACGTGAGCTCGAGAATTGATCTCATCTATCACCGAGCAAATCCTTTGGTTGGGATTAAAAAAAGGTCATTTGAAGATTACACATAATTCGCATTTAAAATTGACCTATTATATCAAGTTAAAACCAGTTAGGGACTGATTTCGAAAAATAGCTCTTATAGTTGGAAACACCCAGGAATAATCAATCATTGAATTATTAACGGTGACCGGAAAATAATTGGAATTATTATTTTCAATTTTTCCCTTATTTTTCACATTTTTTTACTATTTGCGTTGCCAACGTCGACATGAAAGATAAATTTTATTTGATCAATGGCAGTGAACGCTATAAATGTTCTTGCATCGACCTTCATAATTCATAAAGATGGACATGGTGACATTTGTTAGATAGAGCAGAAGGGAAGAGAAGTAGACGTAAATGGTGGTGGGAGAACTTAATTCCCTATAACAAAAACACGAAGCATCAATCCCCAAAAGTTACTAGGTGAAGCTGAAATAACAATCTCAGATATTCTGCTGGAATCATTTTTGGCAGAACTTAAGAATTCCCCAAACAGGCAAAAATACTGCTAATGAGTAATGACACAATTAGCATGACAGTTTAAACGGTTGCGCCAGAAGAAGCAATCTAAAAACTAGGGGCAAATATACCATACCCCAATCATATTATTATACTTTTACAAAAGTTTGTTTTGAGACTGATTCTCAGTACTCAGCTTGTCCATGGGCAAGCATTGCAAGGAAACCGAGAAAGTGTCTTATCAATATCAATGTGGACAAAGAATAAATATCCTCAAAAGAGGGTGTAGATCTAAACATAGGTTTAGATGAAGAAAAAAAGAGACCAGCATTGGAATACAATTATAATGTCAATCCCAAATTTCCTATGCAGTGGCAGCCATAGGAACTGATCTATAACATGCCCTCTTTGCTGCACGAACTATGTCTTCAACCTGTCAATGCAATGATAAATCGAGAAACAGAGTTACAATTCTGAAGCAGTATATAGCATACTTTTCTCCTGTTCTCAGCTTTCTTAACGTTTATTAAGTGACCAGGTGGGGACAGTAAATTTTCTAAACATTGCAATGTGTTAGTCTTTGTCTACATAGTATGGTGGGATTGGTGGCATGTTCTTAGCGTCGCAACCTTCTAAAGAAGGAATAATCTGATTAAATTGCCAAACTGTCATCTTCAGAGTATTTTTAGATGGTGAAGAGTTGAAATGGGTGCTACAGCCATGTCTAATTGCAAAATGACTTGGTAAATTCAACATGCATGTCATGGACTCATGGGACATGACAATCACATTTCTTCCAAGAATAACCGATAAGCTTCTCATCCTCCCAACCAATGAACTAAGACTTCTACCTTCATTGGTTGTTTTTAAATGAGACATCTTGATTTAAAAGCCTCATTGCATTCAGTCGTATCACCTCAGTTTTTCTAAAAGTATCCTATAGCCAGCCATATTTAATGTGTCATTCTCCCTCATGGCCTTACTCCTTACTCAAATTGCTTCTGATGCTTTCATCCAGCATCGTCATCACCAATATCACACCTTAATCCAATTGGATTGGTGGCATTAAAGTAATCGATTTAATTGTATAACATTAATTAACACTATATTCACGTAAAAGCAGTGTAACAATACTGTACGTCAGCTGCCTTTTCCTGTCACAGCCTAGTTTCTTACTTAGTAATTACTTGTAATTATTATTAGAGATTTGCAAAAAAATGTATCAAAAATCGTGAAAAATCGGAGAGATAATATTAGACCACAAACCTGGGGAACAGCCAGCCTTTCAAGATTTGCTGCATACGGCATAGGAACATCAGCTCCTGCTATCCTTTCAACAGGTGCATCAAGGTATCCAAAGCTCTCCTCAACAACAGTTGCACTAACATGATGAAAACTTAATCAGGTATGATGGAAAGTGATAAATGTATGATACTTGAGAGGATGAGTTTCAGTTCTGTTTTATACCTTTCCTGTCAAGATATATTTGGATCCAGGATAAGCAAAGTTTTTCTCATATGTTTGGCTTTACACCATAACCATAGAAATCCAGGCAAACAATATAAAATTATCGTTTTTTAGAAATTTATGTTTATGAATAAAAATACAATGAGTTTAGCTAAATATTCAAAATACATGTAGAGCTTGAATATATCTTTTATCCCCCTCCAGACTTGCTTTCCATCAAATTATCTTCGCTACTTTTGTTTCTACTTTATTTCCCTAGCATTTTCCGACATTCGTGCTCCAAACAGATTCTTAGTTTTTGGTAGGGAGCTGGGATGGGAAATAGGAGCATAAATATATTAAAGGTTCTAACCAGATCTCAGCACCAACACCGTGTTGGGGGAATCCTTCTTCAACAGTTACAAGTCTGTTAGTTTTCCTAACAGAAGAGTTGATTGTGGATCTATCGAGAGGTCTGATGGAGCGCAAATTTATGACCTGTTCAAAAAAAATCAGGTGAGGAAATGATGGACTCTAGTAAGCTTAAGTAACAAAACTGTGTAGGCTCTTGAGTACCTCAGCACTGATTCCTTCCTTTGCAAGAACCTCAGCAGCCTGGAAAGTTGGATGTGAGTTTGATACACAAGAACCAGCAATTGTAAAATATATGACATAATTATCATATACACCTAAGTCCAGCTATATTGTGTTATAAAATGTGTTAAAACTAAATATTCATGCAGCTTAAAAGCTATTGAAGGATAATGACATCATTTCACGGAAGATGTCCTTCGTGTAACAACCTTTCTAAGGAATGGTACAAAGATCTAATTCAAAACGGTCTTCGTCATTGGGTTTTTACCCACTTCATCATCATAATCATCATTATCATCTCCTTAATTTCGAGCTATGTTGTGATGGGTGAAATGGGTGTCCCGTAATTTTCAAAACTCAGTGAACGCTATCTATTTGTGAACAAAAACACAATGGCAAAACTTGAAACTTGATGCCTTTCTACTTGCAACCTTGAATTAGGGACAAACAATAATATGAAATCCTGAAAACACTTGTTCACCAAAGGTTTTTTTAAGTCACTTGGAAAATAAGGCTGTTTCATGAAATTTTCTGTTCAAAATAACATCATGGAAATGAGTTGAGATTGTTGTAAAATATGCAGCACAAACAAAATTGTAGATAGAAGAATTCTAAGATATGTATCACAAGGCACCGATCTTTGTTTGATATTGGTTTTTAATTTATGAGACAGGAACATCATCAACACGCAATTAGGCTCAGGGACAATACTTTGGACATCAAATCCTAAAGTGCACATATAAGAGATCTACACATTGAAACTCTAGAATATATTGCATGATTCACGCGTCGTGTACTCATGTATGACTAGATATATATTCAGATATAGGCATATAGCTTAATAGCTTAAAACTTTTTCATGTCGAAAGAACCACAAACCTTTAGAGCATAGCCAACCATTTTTGAGAAGGCGGTGATTGTCACATCTTTTCCTTCACGTTCAATCTGCCAATGTTTGGAACATCATCACCATCATCATAATAAAATAATAACAACAATATTAATAATAATACTGACGCTGATGTACTCTCTCCGTCCCGTTTCAAGGTTATCATTTTCCTCTTTTGAGCGTCCCACATCAAGGTGCTTATTTCCACTTCAGGGAATGATTAGCCTTTTTTTATAACTTTATCATCACATATTAAAATTAACACACCCATAACGACTAGTGTTTTTACGGTGTCACCTAGGCGACAACTAGTCATCCCAGCGGTGGAGGAGTCATGCTCAATCGAATCGCCTGAAGCTCCCAAGGCATAACTCAGGGTCAATTAGGATTTAAGCATCTGCAAGTCATCATGGCAACGCCCAGATCCAGTTTTCAGCGACCCACCCGGAATATTAGGTTTTAAAAGATAATTAGTTGTCAATATGAAGCCTTTGGCCAGAATCCTAGGTTCTTCAACCCGTTGTAGGTCGCTACTCTGCCTCCGCCTCCATCTCCTCTCTCTCTCATCCTGTTTTTTGAGGTAGCTAGTTTTTTTTTGTTTTATTCGGATTTTGTTTGGCGGGAGTGCTGGACTCCATGTTTTAATCTATAGTCATGTACTGCATGTTTCTAACTGTACACTATTTTATCCTTTACTTTTGTTTCATGTTTTTATTTAATTTGTAATATATTATTTCATTATATATGTATATTATAATACAATATTACATATGAAGCAACTTGCTGTCTAGTTGTCAGAGACTCTAAGGCGATAAGGCTGTCAGTTGACGCCATGCCTAGCCACCATGACAACCATGATAACAACACCATTATCATCAATTACCCCAATATATTATATAACCACCCAAACTATATTCAGATTGCTTTATTTAACTATTGCCTAAAAAGGTGTGCTATTTTCAAATGAGAACCTTCAAATTTCAAACGGGACAAAGGTAGTATATATAAACATAATATAAGGTTCAATCTAACATTTGCTTAGCCTAGTGCTTACTTTAGCTTTCCCAATTGGAAGGCAGAAACTAGAATCAAGAACTTCATCTGAAACAGGGAAAGACTCACCATATCTATAGCACAAATTGTAACGTTAATACTAAATTATGACAGGTTACAGGATATAAAAATGAGAAAAAAGCAGTGGTATGAAACAATTCATTTTAATAGTTTGGTACTTACAGCAATTCATTTTCAAGAAAAACAACGGGGTCTGGATCCCTAATAGCAGCTTTGAGAAGGCCACGAGCATCTTCGGAGGAGTAGGGGGTTAGAACCTTAAGTCCTGGACATGAAGCATACCATGCTGCATAGCACTGCAAGAGATCTCGAACAGTGACAAACATGCTATAAAAAAGGGAAGCAGTAACTCCACTCAAATGCCATATATGCAACTGATGATTTAAACAGGTACGGTGCTTCTAAAAGTTGCAACAAATTAGGGAAATTTTGTTCAAAAGAAAATAAACTGAACTTTTCTTTTATCACTAAACACCAAGATCACTACAAGTCTATGGATACATCTTATGCGTTCTTGAAAGCCTCAAAGGAGTCTTAAATTATTAATTTATTAAATAGCTTAATGAGTTAATTTGATTTGATATTATTATTAGATAATCATCTACATAATGATTGAATTAGTATGTATACTTTGATTATTGTATGTGTGTCGGTCCAGGACTTAGTTTCAGGATTTCTGAGTTGTGTACACTCATATTATATAATAGGATATGATACCACTTACAATAAATACAATAAAGTACATACAATCAAATTAATCATGGGTTTCTGTCATAGACAAGTCTATTTTTCTCTCTACTGTATTTTTCAACATTCCCTACTATTTTTCATTATCAAGGAGAGCTGAAACCTACCTTTTCTGCAATCTGGTCCATGAAAGTGTCTTTCAACTTGTACACTTAAATGCTTATAATAGCTAATGCAACTATTAGTAAATCATCCACGTGAATATGCTCTAACTTTCATGCGTTGGTACTGAAGTTCATTTATGTTCTAGTGAATGAAATTTATTATTTTAAAGGGTTCAAGCAATACCAAAATGAAGAACACCTGAAGAGATACTATACACAAGAACTTATCCTCTTCTCTAAACAAACACCTGCTTAAAGTCTCCAAAAATGTAAAAACTGCATATGCAGTGATATGCTTCAAGATCATTCATCTAATATAATTATTCCCTATTCTCTCCCTAATTACTATTTTATTAGAAGCCCTGTTTGGGCTCAACTTTTGACAAGCAGAAAGTTCTTTCTGGAAGCTGGTAAATGTTGCAACTTGAAAGATGTATGGATTGCACATTCAAACCCATTCCAAAAGCCCATTCCAGTAAGTAGAATATATCCCGTTTCACCATCAGAAAACGAAGTCTGCCAAATTACCTTTGCCAAACTGAAAAAACTAAAAGTGTTATTTTTCAAAAGTGAATCTTGCTTCCTGAAATGTGCAATTAAAAAGGATCTGAATGTACAACAATATAATGTGTGTATGTATATGATATAATTATATATATCCACGTATATGTATGTGTACATTAGTATAAATATGTATGTCTGTGTGTGTATACAACAACAACAACAACATCCGAGCCGTAGTCCCAAAAGAAGTGTGTATAATGTGGTTTAATTTGTTCTTGTTTTTCGCAACTTAAATACCGCTTACAAAAGTTTGTTGAGAGGAAATAATAAGTGGCCATGGAAAAAATGAATCCTTGTGAAATAGCGGGGACATATGAAACTAAACTTAAAATAATTGAAAAGTTAATTAAAAACAGAAACATGGCAGACTCTTTTCACTTTTAGTTATAAAAATGAAAGAGGAAAGGTGTTAAAAGAAACAACAACATAACCGATTGTGTTCCTTTTTTTCAACCATGAAACAAAAACAAAACAAAACAAAACCTGCCACAGAGTTGAAAGCGCTCTGAAGTGATAAGTTTTATTTTTTGTACCCAATGGAGAATGAACTACAGCATAGATCTATTGGAACACTATTAGCACTGTACAACTGAGTTCTGCTATTACGGAAACAAGACTTTACAAGAAAATACAACTGAGTTTCAGGCCATACCTGAGAATGTTGGGCACCAACACCAGCTGCAGCTCCATTGGGTCCTCTAAAGACAATAGGCACGGATATCTGACCAGCAGACATGTAGTTCGACTTTGCAGCAGAATTAATAATATGATCAATTGCCTGTTTCCAAAACGACATAAACATGACATTAGGATATGAACTGGCCTTACAGTGTATCTGTGTATGAATGGTAACCTCACAGGTCACGACAATTGTGATACAAGTGTAATCTGCAATAACTAACGCACATATTGTCCAGTCCCTATTGGGGCAGAGAAAGTACATCCAAGAGATTATTGGAGATCGGCAAGGTTGCAAAACAACCCCTATATTGGGTCTAATGGCCACAAATCTCCAGGCAAGCTCCAAATCTTACCATATTACTAGTTTCATTGACTTAAACCATACAAAAGAAAATCAAACACACCAAGTCTGCCCCACCAAGAAGTAGAGTCCAGTGGTGAGATGTACATAGACCTTACCTCTACCCCTAGGAGTAGAGTTGAATTGACTCATGCATATAGATAGTTTGACATGTATTAATGAGCATTTCAAGATTCTATAAGAGAGAAAATAACAATCAAACCTGCATTGAAAAGTTAAATGTCATGAATTCTACAATAGGCTTCAGCCCATAGTAAGCAGCACCCACTCCAATCCCAGTAAATCCAGCCTACACATGCATACAAAATGTTTTAAAAACTTATCATGCTATTATTATACAATAAACACTAAAGCAGGCAATTCATAGGTGCATGAGGAGTAACCTCAGTGATAGGTGTATCAAGAACTCTCTCTGGGCCATACTTGTCCAAAAGCCCTTTTGAAATCTTCAGTGAAAACAGTTAAAGTTATCATAAAGAAGGAAAAGCTTATGATTTTATAGGATTAATAGGAGTACTAGGACAATGGGTGAACCAAAAAGAGAAAATCTCAGACCTTGTATGCTCCCTGGTACTCACCAACCTGTTCCAACATATAGACCAATAATGAATCCACGACAAACCATTTTAAAAAGGTACATAACTTGCACATGTCTAACTACACATCTATACAGAAAAGAAAACGGAATTGAAAACAAAAAGTATGATCATTACCTCTTCACCCATTAAAAAGACCTTAGGATCTGCAGACATTTCTTCATCAAGTGCTGAATTCAAGGCATCACGCACTGTCATCTGTAATGTAACCAGTATGAATGATACGCAAAGAATGCAACATAAAAGAACGGGAAGGAACCGGAAAAGAACCTCTTTAGCGGTTGAAGAGAAGCTTCGGGATGCAAATTGCCTGCTTCTCACCAAAAGCCGATTTGCAATCTAAAATTGAAAATGATAGGAAAATGAAAGATGACACAGCTCGTGCACAAGTATAACGAAACCAAAATTAGTTGCGACGCACAACCTAAAAAGATTCAAGAGTATACCAGAGAAGAAATGCCCGTAGAGGCCATTTTACGACCCAATATTCCAGACATAGCAATCTTCTTCAACACAGATTACAGATCAAACTAACACTGCCACGGGATAAAACCACAAAACTCAAATTTGGAGAGAGGAGTAATTATTAGTAAACCGAACCAGGTAGAAGTTTGACCTTTTGGTGCAGGAAGGGAGCTTACCAAATTCAAGGAAACGTTTGGTCAGATACAAAAAAAAATCCCAGAAAGCAGGCTTCGTAGACAGGACTCCCAAAAACGAGCAAGATTCGTTATTGGCGGCCAATGAAAAAAAAAAAACAGAGGCTCCTCAGATCTGGATCGTACAATTCTACGGCAAAAAAAAAAAATTGATCTTTAGGCTTAGTCCCTGTATACTTCGTATACCTTTCTTCCGCTTTTGTTCCCTGGATGTAAACCCCTGATTTGACGTTTCTAGTTTTCTACTGAGTTGCTATGCTACTCTTCTTCTTCTAGTCTAGTTAGGATGTTTTTACTTGGATCATAATTCGTCTCAGACTAGATCAGATCAGAGCAGACCAGAGCAGATCAGACCAGATCATATCAGATCAGATCAGACCAGATCATATCATATCAGATCAGACCAGTTCAGATCAGATCAGGCCAGACTTAGATAGTTATAAAAATACAAAGAAACTAGATCAGATCAAACCAGTTCAGACTAGACCAGACCAGACCAAACCAGATCATATTAGATCAAATCAGACCAGACCAGACCAGACCAGCAATATAGAGTCCAAGTAAAAACATCCTTATTAAGCGACCAATGCTATTACAAATGTTATTATTCCGTATATAATAATTGCCGCTATTCTAATTAGGGACATTTCAAGAATTATATTGGCCGACTTTCAATGGATGAATTTGGTACTCAATCACAAAAAGTTATTGAAGTAGTATGATAATGACTTGATTTCAAGTTTTGGAAGTGTTAAGCGTAGTCTAATCATCCAATTTCCTTAAATTAAAGTGAAGCTTAAAGGGGTGTTCCGATTATGACTTTGATGGATTTTCGATTGCGATGGATTGTTTTTGTAAATAGAAATCCAACCGGTGGACGTAGCACAACTAGTAGTGAGGGAGTGCCACAAGGGCTATGTTTCGGGTTCGAATCCCGACAACTCCGATGGGAGGTTACTATGCTAAAAAATGCATACGGTCTCTGCAAGTACCGGGGACAGAATCTCACTCTCTATCTGTCAGATTGAGATTATAATTCAACTTACATCCTCCAACGTACCGTCCGGTCGGGGGCTCTCAGGGATGGGGTGTCATCCTTTTTTGTAAATAGAAATCCATCGAAACCCATTAAAATTCGTGCAAATAAGTAACAACAGAAATCCACGAAATATTTGAGGAGACTCTTATTTTCATGAATTCCATAGAAATCCAAATCGATGACACCTCAATTCTGATGGAATTCTAAACTCCATTAAAATTCTTCAGAATCCGAATTGTGGACACCCAAGCTTGTTAAAATCGTATTTTTGAATCGAATCGGTAGATGTTTTTGAAAATCGAATCGTAAAATCGAATCGCAAATCGTAAGATTTTATCAAACATGTCTTAATAATTATAAAATAAATAAATATTAATATTATGTTGTAAGTTAATGGTATTATATCATTTCATTACATAAAACTATACCTACAAGGTCCAAAACATGACTTATAAACTATTCTAATAATGTAAATGTAGTGAATAATAACATTAAACATATGTAAAAAATAAAAATAATTAAATAACACAAGAATCCATTACTTTTTTAAATATACTATTGATATTATTATTGTAATTATGTATCAATTTGTAGTAGTTAATTTTAATAGATTTGAACCATTTTCACTATAAAAAAACTTATTACGATTTTGCTACGATTTTGCTACGCTTTTAAACGATTCTCTACACGATTTTTGTACGATTTTTTACGGTTTTATGATTTTACGATTTTGCCTGCGATTTGAATCGATATATTAATGTAGAATCATAAAATCATATGATTTTATGATTTAAATCTAGATTTTAACAACCTTGGGGACACCCCCTTAAGTGTCAGTAGGACCGATTTAGGGATTTAGGGGGGACACCACTCTTTTTCTTAGACTTTCAAATTTTTCTATTGTATATGTAAATTTTTCATAAAATTTTCATATTTTGATATGAGATGTAAAAGGAGAAAAAACTAAAATAAGGTATCCTTACTTAGATAAATCAACAATAAAACAATTCATTAGTTTAAAATTTAGATATTTGTTCGACAAAATATCCTAGTTTTGTAAAGTTTAATTTATCTTCAATGAATAAATTAGTACTTGGTTTCATAAAATATCTTTAAGCAATATTAAACAGTTTTCAAATAATGTGAAGTGAATCTAAAATGATATAAATGTCCGTATGACATTAAATTTACACAATTCATTTAGTTCAGGTTTTCTTGAAAAGAATTTATTGCACAAGTAATGAACTTTAAACAATTATAGCATTAATAGAAATATAATATGCACTATCATAAAAAAAGTATAATATGCACCATTTACAAGAATTAGAAACATAGACTTATTCTAAAAATAAACAATTTTGATGGGTTATGAGACTAGGCCAGATTCTAACAAGCCAAGACTTAGGACTTGGACTCGCATGTCCAGGCTCACGACTTAAACAACAGGGGCAAACTCGAGATAAGTGTTTCACCAGGGGCAACCCACCCAGCGGGCCTAACAAATAAAGAGCTGAGACCAGTCCAACAAACAAACTCATCAAGGAAAGCAAGCCTACCAAGGTGGGAGTCCAATACGGTCAGCCTGACAGTCCAACCGACCAACCAGTCCAGTTGGGAGTCGTCTATCAACTTGGCACGAAGTCAATCTAGTTGTGAGCTTGCTTACCAACCTAGTCTAGAGCCTGTTTATCAACCTCGTCAGGAGCCTGCCTACTGACCCATCCATACAGAGTCCGCCTACCAGCATGATTGGGAATCTGACTATCAGCCGATCCGGGAGCCTGCCTACACATCCACTCGGGAGTCGACGTACGTGTCCAGCAAGGGACCATTTACCAACCCCGCAGAGAGGGAACTCAAGTGTCCGAGACATTTCAGCCTGGAAGAGCAATGGTCCAAACAATAACGGATTAATTCCACTTTAGGTCCTCCGAATTTTGTGTCATTTCCATTTTTAGTCCTCATCTTTCACTTTATCCATTTTTTGTACCTGACTATTGTTTTCTTGACCATTTGTGGTCCATTTCTGAGCATTTTTACTATCAGAAAAGAACTATATATGGTCAAGAAAACAATAGGTACCAAAAATGGATGAAATGAAAGACGAGGACTAATTGTGGAATTGGTGCAAAACTCGAAGGACCATAAGTGGAATTTCTTCAAACAATAAATGTAAAAATTAACTATGCAGTTAATGTTGCGTTAATGTCATAGTTAATGTGTCATTATGTTTCGTAGTGAAAACTTTTAATAACTATAAAAGGCAACTAAAATTCAATAACAAGAGGTGTTATATTTTGCAACCACTTTTTTAGCAAATTTCCATTTTCATAATTTTTATTTCCTACTTAAGTGTTTGTCGTAGGTTTCCTAAAATGCCTACGAGCACTCATGTTGAACTAATAAATCTCATACAAGCTGTTGTAATATTAAGAAGAGTCCTCATGACTTATGACCGCCCTTGATAGGCAAACATGTAATTCAAAAATTAACTCTTTATTCTGATAAGAATCATGCTGTTAAACAACACATAAGCTATTTAAAGAGTATCGGTGAATGTGTGCCTTTTACACTATTTATCTTCAAATAACTTGACAAAAAATTAACATTTTCTTGTTATCAAATAATTCTCCTTTGTTTTACCATTTTCAGGACTTTAATAAATATTTAGAGCACTTCAATTATCAAATCAAAAATATTTTTCTCATTGTGTAACCTTTGGAGTGTAGTAAACTTGAATATCATGCATGTACTAATATTTTTGAATAAAAATGGGCAGAGCCTTATACTGGCGAACAAAATTGTCCCCTCAAATCCTCCATATTAAATTGCAGTACAATAGTGCACATCATTTAATATTTGATGAATGAAATTTTTCTAAGAATTTAGAATTTCTATTTAATTTCTTTAACGGGATAAATGGACGGAATAAAATATACTTCCTCCGTTCCACTAAAATTGTCTCAATTTCTATTCATTTGGTCAAGACGAATCACTCTTAATCTCTTACTTTATTTATCAAATTTTTATTAAATTTGATTCTGATTTTTGCGACTTTGTAAAACTTTTAATGTAGTTTCTGAATAGATAATTTTTTTCTAAAAATAATTTGAGTGCGTACAAGGATATGTTTGTTTTATCGTCGATAAAAAATCGTAAACCGCAACGAGACCATAATAGTGGAACGGAGGGAGTAGCACACTAGCACATATGATCAATTCCAACATTTCACTTGTATGGAGTCGCCACATTATTGCTTTTGAATTTTGTGTTAAACCGTGGGAATGCGGGTACACCTCAATACTACTTTTAGCTTTGGCTTAATGGTAAAATGACTAAAATCCTGACAATTTGGTATAATGCGTAATTATCCTTTAAGATTTGATAAATGTCCATAAGATTTTTAGAAGTTCAATTTATCTTTCCAATGAGATAAAATGGATTCCAACGAAATAAATCACATACACATATGATCAAATCAAACATATTTACCTGTATGGAATCAACATAATGGTTTTTGAATTTCAATATGATACGTACTCATTGTTCATTATTTGATAAATGTACTCTCTATCAGAGTTTTAAAAATTCATTATATCTTTCCAAAAAGATAAAAATATCTTAAATGGAATAAGCTGCAGAGTCATAGTGTATTAGAACTTGAAAAGGAAGCTTCATACAGGTGAAGGGTGATTTGATCATGCGCAACATTTTTCAGTATACAAAACATTAAAACCAGGCATACGGCATACCCATCCTTTCATACGTATGCACCCTTTTTCTTTTTCAAACGCACTGGCATTTTTCAAGAATAAAGACAGAAAATAGGTGGGTAAATGGAAACGCCTCATGTAAGAAACGCCCCCAAAAGTAGCCAAAACCAACTAATTCATGGAAGCAAAACAAACGCCAAAATATATGTAGCAATCCAACTTCAGTACATTCATTGAAAATAATAATAGGTTACCCATACGGGTAGCTCAACTAGTAAAGCGGTGGAAAAGTTGAACAAAGGATCAAAACCTGTATACGGGTAGCTCAACTTCAGTACATTCATTGATCCTATGTGTTAAGTTGTGCCTCTGGTGCGCACGGGTATAAGGTCTACCACCGTTAGGATTGGTTGAGTCAACGTGATTTACAAACTCCCATGCGTTGTCGAGGCGTGGGGGACCTTGGGGTTGGGGGTGGGGATTCAACCTTCGACAAATTGAAAATAATAGGTAGTCCGGAGAGAAAAAAAGGCATCCTAAGCTTTGATAGTGACACTACACAAACAAGTACCTGACGGCTTTATTTCACAGGTCTTCCACTCTGAACCCGGAGCTGCATTCGGATCATATAAAAGTGTAGTGGCAGAACCATCATCCTCCTGCAAGCCAGAAAACAGCAAAAGCTTCTCGTCCAAAACTCCAAATCGAAACCCAACGTTTGAACTCCCGGTCACGGGGACGGTGACCATCCTCCATGAGTTGTCACCCGGGTTGAATATGGCTAGCTTACGCTGGTTCTTCCACTCAATGCAAAACAGCTTCTTACCCAGCACAGCATGAGCAGTGACCATGACACAACCGTTTTTCAACTCACTACACCATGTGTGCCTCTCCGGATTGTACACGTCAACGAACCTGGAGTTCCCTATAGTGAAGCTTGAACGACCGCCCATGACGTAAAGCTTCCCATTGAAGCCGTAGGCAAAACAGCCCCACCTTGGGCGACGAAGAGACTCGATCATCATCCATTTTTCAGTGTCTGGGTCATACATCTCAGCACAACAAAGGGATTCTCCATCCACACTGTAGCCTCCAACTGCATACACCTTCCCATTCACCTCAGCACACGCAAAATCATAGCGTGCCACATTCATTGTGGTTAATTTGCTCCACCTGCCGATGAGCAAACAACCCGAGACAAAAGATATAAATTTATACACGCTCCCTCTTCCCATAAAATTTTGCCAACTTTCTTTATTTTGTGCTCCAAAAAAAATGCTGCTCTCATTTAGAGCAATAAATATGTGGTTAAAGTTTTTTGTCTTTCTTCTCCACAAAACTCAAGACACAATTTTACTTTTTTATTCTACATGCAAACCAACTTTAGTCAAGTATTACAGAATGGATAATAAAAGATAAAAATCATACATTAACATCTTTGAAAGCGGATTAAAAAACAAATGGGAGAGACTTGTGAGATTAGTGCAAAATCAGGATACATATGTGCATGTATCAGAAGAAATAATGGGACATGTTAACATGAACTCTTGTGGGGGTATACTCAAGTATATTTTAAAGGGTGACCATCTTACAAATATCAGCTAAATAGGGATGTTGTTTTCACAAATTCTTGATTAACTTTGTTGTATTTTACTTGGTAAGTTAACTTTTATTTCTTATCTTGATGTGTTTTCTTGTTTAGCACTATTCGTCTCCAAAAGAGTTCTATTTTAAGGATGTTTTTACTTGGACTATTTTCAGTCCCAGACCAGACCAGACCAGAATTGGACAGTTATAAAACACACAGAAACAAGATGTTTACCGAACCTGACCAGACCAGTTCAGACTAGACCAAACCAGCAAATTTCAGTCCAATTAAAAACATCCTTAGAGCCAAAACAAATTTTTAAAGACAAACCCCTTTTCCGGGCAAAGGGTATACATTTTTAATATTTGACATTTGTTATAACAGTTTATATGAGTGTTACCCATTTCTCTCATCTAACTTATAAGTCATACTTTTATTTTTCTTTAGTTCATACTACATTGATGCCTTGACGGCCACATTTTTTTTAACACAGCTAATATTCTACTTTCTAACTTCACCTTTTTAAGATTTGACAACTTCACCCATCTCACAACTTTTTAACATGTGTAAAAAGGCAAAGTGGGAAGGTTCACTGCCATCCTTTGTTTCTTAAATGTCCGAGCAGAAAGAAAATGAGAACTATAAAATGTGACTGAACAATACTTGTTTGAGTTTAGTTTTTCTTTTCATGTCATTTTTTATAAGCATTTGTTTGAGTTTAGTTTTTCTTTTCATGTCATTTTTTATAAGCATTTTTTCATGTTTGTTACCTTAGTATTTGAATCATTTAGCTTTTGTTTCTTTTTTATCCTAAAATACTTGCAACTTTTCGACTAGTTAAACTTTTCACCTTGGGTAATTATTTTTCTGCCACACCACTGGAGAGGAGTCATAGAATATAGATCAAAATAACTAAAACGGAATAACAAAGTAAGACTAACCTATTCAAGCATGAATCATACTGAAAAACCTCTGCTGAAGCAGAACCAGGTCCATCAACCACTGAATATCCGCCCATAACAAGCAAGTTACCATCGAGAACTACCACACCAAACCCATCTTTCATAGGTACAGGCATCTTCGGGAGCTGATGGTGTTTGTGCCCCAAACAATCCAATACCTCCCAGTAGCTTTCCTTTCCATCAGCATCTGCAGTTAAGACATAAAGCCACTCCTGGAGCAATCCCGCTAGCTTTCGTACCATTATGAACTCTTTGCTTCCCATAAATGATCTCCATTTCTTGTTCACACCACTCATTGCAGGAAAAGAAGATCGGTGAACAAGTGTGAGGATGCATTTTGCCATGTCATCAGGCAATCCGGGCAAGATGGGAGAATATGAATCATTAGCAACAAGGGAAGTAATGGCAGGACCGGGCATTTTGTTTAAAATCACAATACTGACAAATTGAATTCAACAGTGTAGCTTAACAACAACAAGCTTTTAACTAGAGAAATTCATGATATCCTTCACTTAAGGAAATTTTAGAAGACCAATGCATAAAAGTTGTTGCGAAGTGGATATATTGAGCTGTGAAGGCTGACAACTTTTTATGCTTTGTCCAAACAGATTCAAATTCCATGCCACTTCTTCTGGTTCTACTATTGTTCAGCTGGATATGGATATCTATACTGCTACTACTCTCTACGTCCCTTGTGTTTCTTTCACCCCAGAGAATTGCTTGAATAACTATGTATATAGAAAGAAATTTATGTCATCTCATATGATAAATACCCTAAAAGAATAACAAATCAGTATGAAACATAAAATAGAGTGGAAGTGTATGATTCACCACTCACCAGTCAATGCCATAGAACACAGGTTTTATCCAGCAGTTACTTCCATCTTTAACGGAACAAAAGAATCACCTATGGTATACGTAGTATATGATATATGGTTGCGCTTAAGTAGATTCCAAAAAGCTAAATCCAAATCATGAAGTTGCACAGAGAAGTTCCAAAAACTTTTTAACATAGATGCAAACATTCAGTAACTCACATTGCTAAACCTTCAGAACATGAAAATCATGCTGCCATGCTTTAAAATTAGAGAAATTGCCCTAGGTAGGAGTAAATATGTTTGTCTATTCCAAAATAGGACTATCATGTTTTTATTCCCTAAATAGGACTAATTATTGTCATGTTTAGACAGTACTAGACTTTAAACATGACGGTATTTTCCAAACTTGGTCGTAATTACTTTTATTTAGAGAATAAAAACATGTCAGCCCTATTTTGGAAATTTCAAACATTTTTAGTCCTATTTCAGGAATTTTGCCTTTAAATTAAGATAATGGCTTAATATGATGAAGAAGCAAAACTGTTCCGTAGGGACTAAAGGCAGCAGTAATATCTGAAGAAGTAAGTACCTGAAGTACTTAATCGCACTTTAAACAGATATATTTTCTTTATTACAAGCTCCAAATTATACAACTACCTGGATAGCTTGGAAGGTTCAACAGATTCTAAACGACTGAAGCATTACCTATTTACCTTCACCCACAATTCTACCACTCAGAAAAATCTGGAATCCAATCCCTAGAAAGGATACAATGGAGAAGATTTACAATATGCAGCTGAAAAAATTGCATTCAACATTTAGGTTTGCACTTAACAGCAGAAGCTTTTCAGTATGCTTCTCGCTTGAGTAGGCTAGTTATATAAGTCCCCCAAAACAAGATGTAAACCTAATAAAAAGATCCCCCAAATATGAGATCAGAGTATCAGACATATGAATATCACCTCCAGCAAGTATAAACAAATTTCAGATTATAATTTTATATCCCAAGAAGTCAAGAACAGTGAAATACTATGATTGACTAAAAGTAAATAGCACAAATCAAGCACCAAGATACTAGAAAGTAGTAGAAACGTCGGTATCAAACCCGAATTAGAGATCTGCTAGTTCAGAAAACGACATGAAAGGTTTTTTCCAAGTCGAATATTTCAACAAGAAGATAGCTGAACGGAAAATTAAATTCAACAGTAATACATAAAATGAACCCATTTCACTGATTAGAGAAGCGACAAGGGATCGAAAATGCAGGCGGAGCACTAAGCAAAAACAAAAACAACTACAATTACATGTTCAGGTGCTATATAACCTGGAAAATGATAAAGCTTTGACGAGTGTGGAGAGAGTGGAGTTTGGCGGTAAGAGCTAGAAGGTGTATATGCAGAAGATACAGTGAGTTGGATATATGTGGATGAGGAAGAAGAGCATTGCAAATAATTGGATAGACGCTGCGTGTGTAAATAGAAAGAATTTTTGGAGGACACTTAGAAATGGGAAGGAGACAGGTCAAACGGATCACACTTCCTAATAATAACAGCGAACTCGTTGTCCCAAAAAAATCTTTTAGGAGGTGGATGCATTTTGACTTCTCGAAGATAATTCAAGATTTGTATTAGTTGGAGGCTTAGATGGTCATTTCATAGGACTTAATTTTTTGGTGCAATCCTGCAATGAGAGTGATTATTGTGATCTCTCCAAGCTGTGAGCTGGTCAGCTATGGGCAATCTAGACTGGTTTACCTTTTTGTGGTCCTTTGCCGGCTAGGGTCACAAGGCTCCGGATTAGTCTCGGGTAATCGAATATACCGGATGTCAATAAAAAAAGAATTGTATTCGTCTTATATTTACAGTTCATCCAAAAAAAAAGAATCGTATTCGTCAAAAAGACCGGAGATACATTTAGAAATTGCCCACTAAAAATTTCATAAAATGCTCAAATAGGACTACTACAATTTAAAGGGAATAAACATTGATTTCTACCCTAAATAACCTTAAGGGTATTGTTGAGTTTAATCCAACACGAAGTGGTAATAAATGCATAAATCTGTATGAACTCTCTGTTTTTACGTGGAAACTCGAAAGGGGGAAAAATCACGAAACTTTTTAGGCTAATGTCCAAACTCTCTCCTTTTATTGATGCTCTCCTCACCATTGTCACATGTACCAAACTTCCATTAATGGAGTTACAAGTTAATCTAGAAGAGAAGTAAGCATAGGGAAGAAAGAAAAAGCCCTCCCTCAAATGGAGGGAACTCCTCCTATTTATAGAAAAGGGGGATGGGTACAAAGCTATCTTAATGGGCCAAATGGGCCGAAGTGGGCAGAACAGGCCAATATGGTCTCATGGATCGGGCCCCGCTCGAGGGTGGTGCGTTGGGCTCCTGGACATTAATAGACCGGGATAGTATACCTCAACACAAGTCCCCCAGTTCCTTGAGTAGTGAGCGTGCGAATCTGCTCGAGAAAGTATAATCTTGCTCATGGCCTTTCATTGTCTTCCTTGAATCTGTGTCTTCGAATAGTCTTGTGCGCAAGGCGTGCATGAGTGGGATGTGACGTGTATTCCCTGCATTGGGCATGACGGTGCTAAGGAGCCGCTCGTGCTGCATAAAACGACGGTCGCCATCCTAGAACAGAGATAGGCGAGCGCGACCGAGAACTAGACACGACGGTGCTGAAGAGCCGCTCGTGCTGCATAAAATGGCGATCGCCATCCCAAAACAGGGATCGACGAGCCCGAACGAGAAGTAGACATGACAGCGATGAGAAGTCGCTCGTGCTGCATAAAGCAGTGGTCGCCATCCCAAAATTGGGATTGACGAGCCCGACCGAGAAGTACACACAACGACGCTGAAGAGCCGCTCATGCTGCATAAAACGGAGGTCACCATCCCAGAATAAGGATCGACGAGCTCGATTGAGAAGTAGACACGACGGCGCTGAAGAGCCGTTCATGCTGCATAAAACGGCGGTCTCCATCCCAGAATAGGGATCAACGAGCCTGGCCGAGAAGTAGACACGATGGCGCTGAGAAACCGCTCGTGCTGCATAAAACGGCGGTCACCATCCTAGAACAGGGATCGGCGAGCCCGACCGAGAAGTAGACACGGCGGCGCTGAAGAACCGCTCATGCTGCATAAGAAGGTGGTCGCCATCCCAGAATAGGCATCGACGAGCTCGACCGAGATGTAGACACGACGGTGCTAAGGAGCTGCTCGTGCTGCATAAAATGATCGGGAAAAAAGGACACTCCATTCTCCAGCTCGAACCGAACCAGCTAAGATACCACCGCCCAGACTGATTGGATCGTTTTGACTAGTTGGTCGAGGAAGACTAACACGTTCAACTAGCCTTATCGGTGTTTGGGTGGTCCAAACGTGCATGTCACACGCAGCGAACGTGGCCACCAAACCCCCAGCTCTTTGGGCGGGGTGTTCAATGGACTTTGACTCTAGGAGGCTAGGACCAGCCGGCCTAGGACCCTTCGGCCCTCATTTTTCACATATCATCTCCAAACCACAACATCTCCCCCCCCCCCCCCCCCCGTTCTATTCGTTCGACGGTTCGTCCATACTTATGGCTGAGATGATGACTCACCTCCAAACCACAGTTTTGACTTTCGATACCCTTGTCCCTTGATTCCGGAATGGTTAGCCATAGTTATGATTAAGGTAAGGGTTTTAACCACAGATTCAATTCCCCAATCCGAAGTTTTTTAGTACAGTTCATCCATACTTATGGTCGGTGGACAATCATCTCCAAACCACAGCATCTTCCCCCCGTTTGATCCAATCGACGTTTCGTCCATACTTATGATTGAGATGACGACTCGCCTCCAAATCACAACATCTTCCTGCCGTTCAATTCCACTCGCAATGGTTCGTCCACACTTATGATTGAAGTGAGGTTTAAACCATGTTGCAGCACCATTTCGTATTCCTTGGGGAAGGCATTTCAGTGTAATTGGGAGTGGCATTTATTAGGAGCTCTGGTCTCCTTTTCTCTCATTTTCCCCTCGATTTTCCACATTAATGTTAATATCCTTTTTGTCTCAGGGACTCATAATGATTATCACGCCGTGCTAGGGTGGTCGGTCGTGGCAGGAGGATGGAGCTGTGAAAGCGGTCGGAAAATCCGAGCAGCGACCCTCCTCCGCGGAGTAGGAGGATGTCTTCAAGGTGATAAACATGTCATGGCGAGAGGCCGGTCATGATAGAAGAATGGTGTAAAGATGTTGGTATTAAGGAAACTGATTTGGAAATCCGAGCAATGGTCCGCATCCGCGAGGAGTGGGGATGAGGCCTGATTAATAGTATATCCGGGGGATACCGTTGAGGGGTATCTAGAGAAAAGTCAGAACAAGTAAGAGAGAGAGTATGCTTGTAATTAGGGCAGAGCACGGGTCGGTTCGGGCGGGTCGGGTTAAAAAATGGTAAACCCGTTTGGGTATCGGATTGATGATTTCAAACCCTACCCTATCAAAAAATTATCGGGTTTTTCGGGTTGAAGAAGTTCAGGTTGCGGTCGGGTTGATTCGGTTTTCGGTTCCATTTGGATTTTAATTTATTATTGTTGAAATTGTGATAAACAAAATGGTAATTGGAAAAAATAGCATTCAAAGTAATAGTTGTATAAATACGGTGATCGACATATTTGAGTATGTAAAATAATAATATATGGTGATTGACATATTTGATATTGTGATAAATAAAATGATAATTGGTCAAAATATCATTCTAAGTTATAACAATACAACATTCAAAATTATAGTTGTACAAATACGGTAATTGGAATATTTGAACATGCATAATATGGTAATTGGCATACAATAATTGAGATATTTGAACATGAATAATAATTCAAAAGTAGTATATATACTACGTTAGTTCGGTTTTTTGGGCGGGTCGGGTAGCATAATTGGTAACCCTACCTGCTACCCGTTTAAGTCCCGAGTTACGAGCATCAGATCGGATTTGGGTATTTCGGGTCGGGTTTTCCGACCCCAACAAAAAAATTGGATATATCCGATCGGGTCAATCGGGTAGGGTCGGGTTTGCTCTCCCCTATATGTAATAAATGAACTCAAAAGTGTTCGATCTTTTACAATGGAAAAGTGGTTGCTATTTATAGCAGTCATAAATGCGAGGTGCAATAAATGCGGGTACACGTGGTAAGTAACCAGCGGTGGAGAGTCAACTCAGCCAGGGTGGCGCCGACATAGCATGTGGTACCGCATTTAATGCGGTGGTTGGACGTGAGTCACGTGACACTGCATTTAATGAGGCAATTCAGAACGTGCATAGAGGAGATCTTGTCGGGGGTAGTGCCCTCGGCTATACGGGCTTAGGGTTGTCATGTGCCGAAGGCTGTGAATGCCGAAGGCTCGCAATTTTAGCCTTGATTCCCAGTTGTGTTTCTGGACCAGGTATAACCGCTTTCCTGAATATGGAGCCTTCGGGCATAGGGTTGAAGGGTCTACTCTGTATATCATGGACTGCCCGGACTCTTGTTTGCTGTGTCTGGGCCACTTAGGCCTATTGGGCCTGATTGTAGTAATGGAAGTATGTGGGTTGGGGGTACTTGGGCCATATACTCCATCAAGGCCGGTCTTCAAAAATAATAATCGCATTGTACCGGAAGGTCGGTGGTGATGTAAGGACATCGACACTAAGGGGCTGATCAGGAAAAAGCCGAGCAACGATCCTCATCCGCGAGGAGCGGGGATGAGGCCGATCTTCAAAAATGATAATGGCACTGTACCGGAAGGTCGGTGGTGATGTAAGGACATCGACATTGATAGGCTTATCAGGGGAACAAACAGAGCAACGGTCCTCATCCGCGAGGAGTGAGGACGAGACCAGTCTTCAAAAATGATAATTACGTCGTACCGGAAGGTTGGTGGTGATGTAAGGACATCGGCACTCAGGGGGCAATCAGGAAAACCCGAGTAGCGGTCTTCATCTGCGAGGAGCGGGGACGAGGGCGATCTTCAAAGGTGATAATTGCACCCTACCAGAAGGTCGGTGGTGATGTAAGAACATTGGCACTGAGGAGCCGATCAGGAAAAACCGAGCAGCGGTCGTCATCCGCGAGGAGCGAGGATGAGGCCGGTCTTCAAAAGTGATAAATGCGCCTTACGGGAGGGTCGGTGGTGATGTAAGGACATCGACATTGAGGGGTCGATCAGGAAGAACCGAGCAGCGGTCCTCATCTGCCAGGAGCGGGGACGAGGTCGATCTTCAAAATTGATAATCGCACCGTGCCGAAAGGTCGATGGTGATGTAAGGACATTGGCACTGAGGGCGCGATCAGGAAAAACCGAGCAATGATCCTCATCCGCGAGGAGTGGGGATGAGGCCGGTCATAAAAAATGGTAAACATGTCGATCGTCTCGAGGCCGATCGCGACATGTGGGATGACGATCCTCATCTCGGATGGGAATGGAGAGCCCGACCGTGAATCTGGAAATGACGCGCTGTTTGGTAAAATCTATCTAAAAATGCACATTTTGGTCACATAAAATAAATGTCTGCACACAGACAATTACATAGTATTATATGGGCACACGTACACATAAATTAGTTTGCACGCTAGTGTTAATGTCAGACGACCGTAAATATTCCTTTGACACAAAAATTAATGTATGTACTCAAATGTCACCACACGAATTGTTTGTGACAATATTTGTGTAGGAGAAGCAATTTCGAATTAAAAATGTCCTAAATGGTTACCATCCGATCCGAGTGAGACGACAGGGTTTTACAACTTTTACCGCATTGAATTGCATTAAAATTTTAAATTACACTTTCAAATGACCAACGGCCCAACAGCAAAAGAACAAATGTGAAACCGGCAAAATAAAAAACAAAACCGGGGAAGCTCCATCCATTAATGGCGGACTACGAGGCAGCGAGCGCAGCCCATCAGACCCTAATCCACCGCGAGGCAGAGGTCCTGCAGGCGCTAAGCACCGTCATCCAGCTCCACTTCGAGAAGACCCTCGAGAAGAAACGGGCAGTCGATCTCCAGAAGAAGGAGCTATGGAAAATGTTCCAGCTCTTCTTCATATTCCTGGCGCTGGTCCTCCTGGGCCAGGCCCAGTCATCCCGGCTGCAGTGCAGACACTGTTGGGTTCCGATTGGGCTTCTCTCGATGGGCCACCTCATCTTCTACGTGTCGGTGGCCCAGACCCTGAGGTGCATCAACGGATTCAAGTACCAGAGGAGGTGCCACAAATTGACCCTGGGTGAGGCGACGGAGCGGCTGCGGCAGCTGAAGATGCGGATAAGCGGCGGCGGCGGCGGCGCGGCGGCTGAGGAGTGTGAGATACACTACCAGCAACCGCCGGAGAGTTACTTTGACAAGCTGAAGAGGAATTGGGCTTTGCATTTCGGGTTCTTGATCTTGATCTACGCTTTCATGGTATCTTCCTCGGTTGTTCTTCTTTGCTTCTAGGGATTTTCTGTTTTTACCTTTTCTTTTTTGTATTTTACATCCACGGTTTGGGTATTGTAATTCTGTGGTCGACAATCGTGTAGGGTGTAGCGTGACGTGGAATTTGTTTTATTGGTGAAATTAGCCGAGAGTAGTTGGGCTAAATCAGTACAATCCATAAAGTCTGGTTGAACTGATTCAATCAGTTGAATCAATTCAGAAATTATACGGAGTATGACGTATTCAAAATTGTTTTATTAGTATGATGAAGAAAAATAATGCGGAGTACTCGTCCCGTTCTCCCAAGATTGTCTAATTTTATCCTTTTTCGTTCCTGCCACTAAAATTATTTGGGAAAGTTTGTGTCTAATATATACTCCCTCCTTCCCGATTTGATTTGCAAAATTTTCTATTTTGGTTGTCCCAAAATGGTTTTACACTTTCTATTTTAGATATGTAAATAAGAATAAAGTGACAAATTTACCCTTACTTTTACTTTTTCCTCATTAACTTAAAGACATCTACTTTTAGAAAGATGGGCAAAAGTGTAAAAAGAAAGCATCATTTATTGTCATTCCTTAATCTTTGTACCGGTCAAAGTTTGCAATTCAATTCGGGACGAAGGGAGTATTCTTGAAATTTGAATAAGTGCAAAAATATTCAAATTTGTATGATGATAAATAATCCAAGATTACAAAATAGTGAATTTAATTTTATTAAAGTTAAATAAAACCAAATATTGTTATTTCAAAAAATGTAATAATGTGTTTAAAATATCACAACAACACTAAAATTAATATTTATAAATTTTAAGTGCTTCATTTACAATGGAAAGATAATAATTTGCAATTTGAAATTAAAGAGTTGATATTTTAACATAAAAATAAATCTTTATTTTGAAATCTTATTTTTTTTATTTTTCAATTTTGAATTTATAGTTTATTTTTAGTATTTTTAAAATTCATTTTATTTATTTAAATCAATAAGAGTAAATTTGCTCCTTTATAGGAACATGAGTGGTATTTTTGCACCTTTTAAAAGTTGAGGGATATATATGCACTTCCTCATAAACTTAAAGGATATACTTGTTCCAAAAAATAGAACAAAGATATGTTTATTCTCACACTCATACTACAGAGGTATATTTGTCTTACTTCCTTCGTCCTTAATTGTTCTTCCATAGTATTACGTACAAAACTACAAATGATATACAGATTAAGAAATTGTGTATATGGTGGAGTGTTGTGCAAATGAGAGATAAATGTGTAAAAAATGTTGTGAATCACAAATTCTTTAACAAAAAAGGAAAGTGGAAATTCTTTTGGAACACATGAAAACGGAAAATTGAAAGTTCTTTCCGTGACGGAGCAGTACAAAATTAAGTTAATAATAAAATCATGAACTGAATTAACTATGGAGTATGTATTTACACGGAAGGTCTTAAATTAAACATGACTATTTTGAAAAGCCCGGACAATTTATGGGTGGGAAATACATAGCAAGCAAATACTTGATGTCCAATCTGGAATTTAATTTAATTTATTTACAAAGATCATGCAATTAATTCTTCATTATAAATAACCATAGAATTGAATATAATTGAGAGACGTACTGAAATGAAGAGTGTTCCCAGCAATTTTTTTATACGGAGTATATACGGAATAATAGCATTCAAGTTAATTTTTTGAGTAAAAATTATCACAAAACAGTTTGATCAGTGGTGAAGAAAAGAAAATGTCGTCGGCCCAAGCCCAGCAACTTAGTCCCTCAAAACTAGAGGCGGACCCAGGAAAGTCATTTTGGGGGAGCGAAAATATTTTGGGGGGTTCAAAAATACTTTTTGGAAGAGCAAAAATTAATTTTAGTATATATATACACTATAAAAAAAATTTGTTGGGGGGGGGGGGGGGGGGGGGTAGCCCCCCTGGGTCTCTACTACGGTCCGCCCCTGCTCAGAACGAAGAGCTCATTCTTCTTCTTCTTCTTCTTCTTCTTCTTCTTCTTCTTCGGCTTCTTCTTTCTGCATAAATAATTCTGAGTTAACTGGCATCATCCTCATAATAATTGTAGCCATTTTACGAGAAGCGTAAAGAAATAGCTTAAATCTCTTCACAAAAGTTTATTGGTTTAATAAAACTAATTAGGGAAATATAATTTAAATATTCCAAAAAGTAGCAATGAAATTAGAAAATAAAAATAAAGCGAAACTTATGAAATGTTAGGTCCTAGATTGATAGTTTATATCATTCGAGTCTTATACCGATACATTTCATCTTTCGAGTCATGAATTGATAATTTATCTATCTTTCAGTTCCTGAATTAATAAAATTCCAATAATGTAGCTTGTATGATTGCGTTGGGCGAAGATCGGAGAGCAAACCAAATAAAGAAAATCATACTGTAATAAATTAATTAAGTCATTGTAAAGTGATTTTTTAATAGTCAAAAAGAGGCGGTAAATTTGTTTCATCACAAATTTATCACTTTCATAAATAAACTACAAATGAACATTTTCAATACATATTTTTGACAAAGCTACATAAATTTATCATATGTTATATATGTTAAGGTCAACATCATTGAACTGGAATGAAATTCTAATATGTGACCTATTCTTTGAAAGTGTCACAGTGATATCACCATACGATAAAATAGGTTTTCAATACATTCTTTATAAATATGCTTTGATTTCTTCACCCTCATGTCGTTTTAAATAGGTGATTTTTCCTCTAAAATAACTAAGCTGAATTATAATAATTATACTAGTGTAACACCCGGGGCATGCCCTAGTAGTGTTAATTTGATATGAGTTTAGGTGAAAAATATCATTAAACATTATGATATTTCAGGCCTTGGGGGCCGGTGCTCTCCAATTTCCTCTTCTTTGCCTCCTCGGCGTTTTTCAGCTTTCTTTCTTCCCATTCCTTCTCCCCTTTCAGGCCTTGCTCCACCACTTGACTAAACGTCATGTTAGGCAATTGTGTCGCCCGTTCACGCACGCCTAAGTCTAAAGCATCCCAAAAGTGATTCACCATCCGGTTCTCATCACAAGCATACTCCGGTATGAACTCCGCGAGCTCCCTGAACTTGTGCTCAAGTTGCCTCACGGTATACTTGCCTCCTTGGGTCAAGTTGGTGTATTCTCTCCTCTTCAAGTTCACCTCGAAGTCGGAGTAGTATTGGTTGAAGAATTCCTGTCGGAAATTCTCCCAAGTTACGGCCTCACCGTACTTCCCCTTGACACCGTCCCACCATGTGGACGCCATCCCCTCTAGCAACCTCGTTGCTACTCTCATCTTCATGTTTGGCGGCAGCTGCATATCAAGGGCCGCTTCATTGAACCTCTTGATCCACTCCGCCGCAACGAATATATCTCACGTTCCATCGAACGGTTTACACCCCAAATCTCTTGCTTCTTTGAGGTACTTCGAGATCCTTATTATCGGGACCTCGACACCTCGATCTACTCGGGACTCCACATGTCCCCTAGAACCCGCATGGCTTCCCCTTCTTGAAGCCCCTCCCAAAGCACGCCTTGCCCGGCGCCTTTGGCGATCCTGTTGAAATTGACGGAGTAGTTCCTCCATCCTTTCTAGAGCGTCATCATATTCTCCATCATATGGGGTCTCAACCGGCTCAGTTCCCGGTTGATACGTCGAATCCTCCTCGGACTCATAAGACTCGTTGACTGTTTCAACATAACTGTCACCCACGGTCTGATCTTGGCCTCCACGGCCCTGTCCTCTGGACACCCTAGAAGTCCCTCTACTGCCTTGCACGGATCCTCCCGGTGCTCGGCCAGTCGGGTTTCTTCTAGTCACTTTCCCGGTACGTTCCATTTCTGAAAGAAATTGAGAATGAGTCATTAGACTCGTATCAAATGTCGATTGACGGATAGGTACTTAAAGACATCCTTTGGTTCAAATCACCGCCATACCAATTGCTAAGGGTACCATCTTAACAATTAGAGACATTGCAACTCAAGTACCAAAAGTTTTATAAGTACAAAACTTTATGCTCATGGTTTTCAATTTCACCTTCAAAAAGAATTTTGAAGCTTCATTGTGATGTTTACGGACTAAGGCTCTGATACCAATTAAATTGTCACGCCCCGGACCTAGCCGGACACGTCAACAAACCGCCGTACAGTACGAATAGTCAACCGCAATCCAACTCATCCATACTATACAAGGCGTCATGAATATCATTCACACATAGTACATCCATAAACAAACATAATGTAAAACATTCATTTAAAACAGCGGAAGCATTTAATAAAAGTGTCTTAGCCACACTTTGGCAAACATGGGCATGCAAGCCCCCAAATAGTTACTCAAAATAATATCCATGAGCATTATTATAATTGTTTTGAAATCAGAAAACAGAAGAAGCACGAACCACGTCTTCTCCTCTGAATATCCCGAGCAACGGGCACCAGTAGCAACCTTCAAGTCCTACCTGAAACTGTGAGGTGGCCTCCCCCGTGAAGGGGAGGTCAGTACTTGGAAATATTTGACAAGTACCATAGCAACTATACTAAGTATAATCAACGTTTTAATTTCCAAGACCCTCAACTTAGGGTACTATTATATTATAGGCCATAACCCTCGGTTACCCCTTTTTCTTTTAACTGTACTTGCTTTATATAAAGTCAAGTAGTCGGCCCGTAGGTCCATATTTATTTAGAATTCATCGTTTCCATTCCCCCGTGACCGCAAGTCACGATAACCCCGTGGGGTCCCATCGAGCCCCCAATTGTATAGCATGGGCTCGGCCCAACTACATTTCTATACAATCCTCTAACTCAATATATCATATCAAAATTTGTATGGCAAGGGCTCGGCCCAACTACGTTTCCATACCAACCCCAACTTCGTGGCAAGGGCTCGGCCCAACTACGTTTCCACGGAGGTCACATATACATGGCAAGGGCTCGTCCCAACTACGTTTCCATGCTAATCATATTACATGGCATGGGCTCGGCCCAACTACATGTCCATGTCATCCTAGAGTCCAACTCTAATTATTTTCATAACTAAATTCTCAAGCAATTCCTATGCCTAGAATCAATTTCCGTAGGTAGCCTTTAGGCCTACCCCTATCACCTTAGTGTTCACACAATTCAACCTTAAAGTATCTCTTGAGACTACTTAAGGCATATCTATTCACAATCCTACCTCTTAGGATTTGTTTCATCATTTATTTATATTAATTCCCTGACTAGTATTTTGATACTAATTGGATAATCTTAGAACATGCCAAGTTCCTATTTTCCAATTGACTTTTCATTTCAATTGATTTCCCAACACAAGTATAGTTTGATCTCAATATAAAAAATATCGCTTTACGCCGTTCATGAATTTCATACATGGCGTAAAGTATATTTTATCACAATGTCATCGTAGTAATTCCATTAATATGCCGTTCGATTTATTTCACATAATCATACACAATTATTCTAAATTTGTATATCATGCTTCACTTACTCATATCAATATCATTTTCATTTAGGCATTATTAATCATTAATAATCCATGAAAATCCCATTTAATTACTTTAGGCAATCTTATGAAATTAACTCACTAATTATAAGCAATATAGTCAGCCATCCTCACCTTATGAAGTGCTGAAATAGTTGCCTTTGCTAAGCTCCTCGATCAATCCCCGTTCTAGGCCGATTGAAAGTGGAAAACTGGGTTTCTGGGCAAAAGCCGGGCGGCTTTCGTGGTCTGCAACTACGACTAGCTCCTTTGAAGTGGCGGTTTCCGGTGATTTCGACTCCTATCGATTTGCCAACCCTTCTAAGTTAATTACCCCTACTTTATATCAACATTCTACACTTTTAAACGTGTAGAACTCGTGGTTTAATCCACCATATGATTTCTTAAAAATCATACAACATAAACTAGTTAAAAGAAATGCTTAATGAGTTCTTACCCAACTCCTAGCTTTCCCTTCTTGGATTCTCCTCCCTCCTTGCTTCCCTTGAGCTGGAGCTTTGTGGAGATTTTTCCCAGAGCTTATCTCTATGTAGTTGAGTTGTGGGATGGTACAAGTGTGGTAGGGGATACTCCTCAATCAACCACAATATGATTGTGGAGGATATGACTTGGGGGTATGGGTTTTGTCTCAATTGAGACTTCCCACCTAATATGCACGCCCCTAGCTGCTTCTTTGGTCCTTTGTAAGACATAAAATCATGGGGTGGCCCCCACTTATGTGGGAGGTCATCCCATTTTGCCCCGATGTGTATAATCGGCCCCGAAAGTTGTATTTTTCGGACTATTTTAGTCATATTTTATTTTATCGGACCAAATAAAATATATCACGCGTTCCCAATAATTATGGGCCTTTAGAATAGATGTATATTCCCCAACATTAATTTAGGAGTCTCCGAAACTCATTTCGGTCTGTTATTCGCTAAATTACCAATACCGGTCAACTCCATGCCTTCCTTATGGCCCAAATAAAATATCCACCACCATATAGATGTCATCTAGACCAAGATGAATATAATATGTGGTTCGGGAATTATCGGGCGACCCCCCCGGTCCAGACGTGGGCCCCACATGCAATTTACTATTCACGTAAAAGAATTAATAAAAAATTTACATTTACGCAATTTCATAAATCATCCTTTAAGGTTTATTACATAATTTACTAAAAGTAAATATGCTTGGGGACGGTGCTACAAGTTCACCCCCCCTTAACGGGAATTTCGTCCCTGAAATTCACAACGATTATTCAAACAGGAATGCATACTGTTCCTTCATCGAGGCTTCAGTCTCCCAAGTTTCTTCTTCAACTCGGTCACTCTTCCAAAGGATTTTAACCATTGGAACTTTCTTGCTTCTTAGCTTCTTTACTTGCCTATCAAGTATCCTCACCGGTTGCACGACGTAGTTCAAGTCTTCCCGTATTTCCACGGGTGGTTTCTCTAGTACATGAGATGGATCCGGAATATACCTTTTAAGCATAGACACATGGAATACATTATGTATTTTCTCCAATTCCGGAGTCAACTGTAATCGGTATGCTACGGCCCCAATTCTCTCAAGAATTACAAATGGCCCTATGTAGCGTGGGTTAAGTTTCCCTCGGCTCTGATATTGGATGATTCCTTTCCAAGGTGAAACTTTCAAAAATACCTCATCTCCAACCTTAAACTCTAAGGCTCTTCGGCGCTTATCGGCATAGCTCTTCTGTCTATCATGTGCCGCCTTGAGTCTGTCACGAATCATCTTTACCTTTGACTTGGTGATTTCCACCAATTCCGTGCTCTCAAGTTTGGCCATGCCAACCTCGTCCCAACACAAAGGTGTACGACATCTCCTCCCATACAATGCCTCGTATGGAGGCATGCCTATACTCGCCTGATAACTGTTGTTATAGGCAAACTCCACGAGTGCCAAATGGTTGTCCCAACTCCCTTGGAACTCCAATGCACAGGCTCTCAGCATATCCTCTAATATCTGTATAACCCGCTCAGATTGCCCATCCGTTTGTGGATGAAAAGTTGTACTGAATTTCAACTTTGTCCCCATAGATTCTTGGAACTTCGGCCAAAATCGTGATGTGAATCGCGGATCTCTATCGGATACAATGGTTATAGGAACCCCATGTAGCCTCACGATCTCATCCACATACAACTTGGCTAACCTCTCAAGTGCATAGGTGGTGTTGATGGGTAGAAAGTGTGCACTCTTTGTGAGCCTATCGACCACAACCCATACGGCATCATAGTTCTTAATCGTCCGTGGCAGCCCCACCACGAAATCCATAGTCACGTGCTCCCACTTCCATTCAGGAATGGAAAGTGGCTGTAGTAACCCAGCCGGATGCTGATGTTCTGCCTTAACTTGCTGACAAGTAAGACACCTACCGATGTACTCGGCTATTTCCCTCTTCATTCCCGACCACCAATAACTTTCCTTCAAATCACGGTACATCTTCGTGCCTCCCGGGTGCATGGCATACGCCGATGAATGAGCCTCCTCTAAGATGGACTTTCGGAGCTCATCATTTAACGGTACACACACTCGGTCACGAAATAATAAGAGACCATCGTCTCTCTCCCTGAAATCCTCAACCGGTCCCGCTAGCATGCGTTCACGGATCTTCATAAGTTCTTCGTCGGTTTCTTGACCCTTCTTGATTTCATCAAGTAATGTAGGTCTCACCTCGAATCTCGCTAACAAGGCACCATCGCTAGATACCTCCAATTGGGCTCTCAATGCCCTCAAGCTAGTCAATAATGCCCCAGATGAATTCTTTCGGCTCAAGGCATCCGCTACCACGTTGGCTTTACCGGGGTGGTACTCGATAACTAGATGGTAGTCTTTTATCAACTCCATCCACCGTCTCTGTCTCATGTTTAACTCTTTCTGAGTAAACACATACTTCAGGCTTTTGTGGTCGGTGTATATATGACATGTTTCCTCGTAGAGATAATGTCTCCAAATCTTCAATGCGAACACCACCGCCCCCAGCTCTAAGTCATGAGTGGGATAATTTACCTCATGCTTCTTCAACTGTCGTGAAGCATAGGCAATCAGCCTCCCATTCTGCATCAAGACACATCCAAGCCCTTGGATGCTTGCGTCACTGTAGACATCGTACCCCACACCCTGTTTGGGTAGTGCGAGTACCGGTGCCTCGGTCAATCTCTTCTTCAGTTCAAGGAATCCCTTCACACATCGGTCATCCCATACAAACTTGGCCCCTTTCGAGTGAGCTTCGTCAATGGCGATGCCAAAACTGAGAACTTCTCCACGAACTTTCGGTAATACCCTGCCAATCCAAGGAAGCTACGAATTTCCTTGACGTTCTTTGGCCTCTCCCATTCGGTAATGGCCTCAATCTTCTTGTTATCTACGGCAATCCCTGATCCTGAAACCACATGCCCGAGAAAACCAATCTCCCTTAGCCAAAATTCACATTTGAAAAACTTGGCATAGAGTTGCTTCTCCCGTAGTGTCTCAAGAACCAGTATCAAGTGTTCCTCATGCTCTTCTTCACTCTTTGAGTAAATCAAGATATCATCTATGAACACAATCACAAACTGGTCCAAGTATTTATGAAATACTCGGTTCATCAAGTCCATAAATGCCGCCGGGGCGTTGGTTAGCCCGAACGACATAACTAGGAACTCGAAATGACCATACCTTGTGCGGAATGCACTCTTCGATATGTCATCCTCCTTTATCTTCAGTTGGTGGTACCCCGACCTCAAGTCAATCTTCGAAAACACCGTCGCTCCTCGGAGCTGATCAAACAAGTCATCAATCCTAGGCAAGGGATACCTATTCTTGATTGTGACCTTGTTCAGTTGACGATAGTCAATGCACATTCGAAGTGTTCCATCTTTCTTTTTCATGAAAAGGACCGGTGCTCCCCACGGAGAGTGACTCGGTCTTATGAAACCGTTATCCAATAGTTCTTGCAATTGGGTTTTCAATTCGTTAAGTTCAGCGGGTGCCATTCTGTATGGCGGTATAGAGATTGGTTTGGTGCCGAGTTCAACCTCGATCACGAACTCAATCTCCCTATCGGGTGGAAGTCCCGGCAAGTCTTTTGGGAAGACATCCGGATACTTGCACACTACTCTCACATCATTGATGTCTATCTCTTCTTTGGTTTTGTCCACCACATACGCTAGGTATGCGTGGCATCCCTTTCTCATCATATTCCTTGCCCTCACGGCGGATATGATACAACTGTTTGATTTGCCTCTATCTCCCTCGAAGCGTAAGGTCAACCCTTCACCGCCTTCGAGTTCAAGAATCTTTGTGTAGCAATCGACCCTAGCATGATGTTTCTCCGGCCAATCCATCCCGAGGATTGCATCAAACTCGATCATACTCAGCGGTACGAAATCACACGTCAAGTTCTGTCCCTCCACCTCCACCTCACACGATGGATAGTGGCTACCTCTCTCGATATCATCCCCTAGAGGCGTGGACACCAATAGGGTTTGAGTCATTGGTACAAGTGGTCCGTTGAATCCGCTGGCGAACGCCTCACTCACAAATGATCGTTGCGCCCCGGTATCAATAAGGATCCTTGCGTCTCTCCCGTTTATCTTTAGTGTTCCTACATTCATAAGTAATGTAAGACACACTATCTAATCAAAAGGCTTGTTTCTTAAGTCGTAGAGTATGTTGGTCGTGTTTCGGGTGGAGTCCGTTCGATACCCTTCCGAAGTTTCCCGGTTTCTAGCCTTTAGGACCGTTCTAGGACCCAACTAGGTGAAAGCCGGCCGCTTTTCACGAAAGCCGGCCGGTTTTTATGGTCTGCTTAATCTAATATGATCCTGTATGAACCTTTCAAGATTTAGAATTTAGTTTTATAGTATTCGATATGTTTACAACTAAAAATGTAATAAAGATATATATCATTGACTTATAACTCATCTTTGACTATTGATTTTTTTTATATATTTATATATGCAATATTGATATTACATGAAAGATCACAAAAGGTTATAAATTATGATACATTTTTTTGTAAAAATTGGAGCACAAAAAATTTATAACACTTAAAAAGATTCTTTCTCATCCCTACTCTCCAAATAAGTTGGCTTGGTTGAAATAAGTAGCAGCGGTGCACCGAGTGAATAGTAGTGATGCACAAAATGAATAGTAGTGATGCACCAAATGAACTTGGGTTAATTACATGATTTAGTAACAATGATAACAAAAACAATTAATCAATAAGAGGGTGACACACATAATTAATTTATAATTCAGTTTCATTAAATATAAGTAATAATTTTTATTTATATATATGTATGATTGATACATCTCACATATTTAGTCTTAGACTACTCATCTAGTCAGGTTGATCTCTTTAAGATATAAGAGAGTATCTTTTTGTAAGGAGTTGATAAGTTATTGTACGTAGTGATGACAGTGTTTTTATTATTCAATAAAAAGCTGACACATCATTGATTTTAAACTCAGTTTTACTATATAAAACAATAAATTTCAAAAATATTTTATTATTGAAATAAAAAAAACATCATCTCAAAAAGTAATTAAAATAGTCACTTTTAAAAAATCCAATCAAATAGCTAATTTTGTAAATGGGATAATTACATACTCCTTGTACAATATGAAGTACTTCATATTATATTCATTCATTATCTGATTTGAAGTTTATATATAGGGAAAACTATCAAATAAGTCCTCGTAGTATGCTGGAAAAGTCAATTAGGCCCTTGTACTTTAGAAACACTCAATTAGAACTTTGAACTTTGAAAAATGTTCAATTAAACATTTTAGTAGGTAAAGGACCGGTCTACCTGGTTAATTGCACATGTGGAAGCCACGTGGTAGACCACATGGCCATCATTTTCAATTTTCTTTATTTCTCTTTTCTTTTTCTATTTATTTTTCTCTTTGCTTTTTTCTCTCTCTCTTTTTTTTTTCCTTTTTCATTTTTTTTTGTTTTCTCGTTCCTTAGCTATGTCACAGGGACTTCCTCATCTGCCACAAGAGACGTGATTCCTCCCCGACAGCTTTGTCATAAGACTAGGTGGCTTACGTCGCCGTATTCAAGGACCAAGGTCCCAAGCAAAACGCAGCTCTCCTTGTTGAAATTTCCGGCGAACTTTGGCGAGGGCAGCATCTCTGGCTCAAACTGAGGCGACCCATCCTTGTTGTTTTGGGCTCGAATCGAGATTCTCTAGCACCGGCCAGGGAATTTGTCTTGGTTCCTTGCCTCCTCGGAACTCCTTGGCGGATTTGTCGTAAGCCCAGACCAAACTCGACTGCTCTAGTGCTCTTGCTAGGAAGTCTGGCGGAAACTCAGGTGATGCTGGCATCTCTCCTCTATGCGAAAGGAAAGAAAGAAACAAAAAATAAATAAACGAAAAAGAAAATCAAAGAGAAAGAGGATGAGGATTTACGAGAACAGCGGGAAGTCCCTAGGAAGTCTGAGAAATTGGGGGAGTCGGGGAAAATGGGAACGAAGGGGAACCAGAAAAAGAAAGAAGAAGGAAGAAAAAAGAAAAAGAAAGAGAAAAATAAAATAAATTGAAAATGATGGCCATGTGGTCTACCACGTGGCTGCCACGTGTGCAATTAACTGGGTAGACGGGTCCTTTACATACTAAAATGCTTAATTGAACATTTTTTCAAAGTTAGGGGTTCTAATTGGATGTTTCTAAAGTATAAGGGTCTAATTGACTTTTCCAGCATAGTACAAGAGCTTATTTGATAGTTTACCCTCATATGTATCAAATTAGTGCGAGAATTAATAAATTTTGAATTCAGTTATATACGACCCATATTTTTTTATGCAAAAATATGCGACCCATTTATAATTGATTGATTCGGCATGGAAGTAGGGGTGGGATTTTGGAACCGGGAACCGTTAAATCGGTTGGAACCGAAGCGTTATAACCCGGTTCGGTTCCTACAAATGAGATATTAGTTGTTAACGGTTCGGTTCCTAGTTGTTGTTAACGGTTCGGTTCCTGGTTCCTATAAAAAATATATGCACAGAATCGTTAAGGAACCGATATTAAAAATATAAAAATAAAAATAATAGTAGTAGTATTAGTAGTAATACTAATATAACAAAAATAAACACAACAACAACAATAATAATTAATAAATGATATTTAGCCAATAATTTTAATTTAGTTTAATCTATAAAAACAAAAATAATAAATATTTGCACATGAGGTTGATAACATTAAGCTCATTTTTACAAATCAAGTTTTGTTCCATCAATAGGATGTACATGCAAACTCAATGTATTTCTAGGTTTTGAGAGGCATAAAGTGTACGTCCTATCCTTGCCACTATAATGATGAGCAACCTTCATTTCAATGACATAACGAACGATTTTAATATTTTATGTATTAAATGAAAATTAAAATCTTCTTTTTATTCTATTAAGTGTTCACTTAAGTCCGAGCTTCGATGTTTTGAGTGATTAGAACTCTAAATAAATGTTTATGACTTGTTTTGACTTTTTGACGTTTTCATGTGGTAGAAGCTAAATTATGTGTTAATTATTACACGAAAAAAAATATTCTAGAAACCGATAAAAGCAAGAACCGAACCATTTAGTATTGGTTCGGTTCCATACCAGTTCTTGATTTTTTATATAGGAACCGAACCAATTTCATTTGTTAAAATTTAAATAACGGTTCGTAAGAACCGAACCGGTCCCATGCCTACATGTAAGGAAACATATGTCATGTCAGAAGCTTCAGCTGCTGCCGATGTGCTGCTCTCGAGAAGGGTTCAAGAAATTGTCATCAATAGCGAGGAGCCATCAGGGCCATATATTTGCAGAGGTGGGGAAGAAGAAGATGATGAGCCCTGCAGTACTAAATCTGCCATTCCCACCATTGATTTAAGCAGCTTTTTGCACCACGGAGAGACCGGTCAGACAGAAGAACTAGACAACCTCAGATCAGCTCTCTCCTCATGGGGCTGTTTTCAAGTTACAACCATCCCTTCCTCTCTCAAATTCATATCATATACTATCAAAAAGAGTATATCTTTGGCATTACCAGTCTCATTATGTTGAAAATTAAACTTGTTTTTGGACCTAATTAATATTTAGTTTTAGTTGTTGTTGGGAAGACTCAAGTGATAAAAAAATGTAGAAAAAATAAATTCTAGAGCTTCTCTAAAAGATATGGTCTCTAGAATTCTCATATCATTAATTGTATAGAATTATCTAGAATACATTAATTATAGAAGAGTCTAGATGCTTTTGTACTAGTATAAATAGAGCCCCCCTACCACCACTTTGTATCAACCAAATCAAACAAATTGAGTTGTTCTAATAAAAAGAGTTCTCCCCCTTTGTTGAAATATCTCTTCCATAATATTTCTAATTTAGCCTCCCAATTTCCCATATCTTCCTTCACTTATTTCCAACAGTGGTATCAGAGCCGTTTGGTCATCACCCAAAAATGGCCGGTTCTCTTCAAGTTCCTCCATTAAAAAGGGAGAAATATGATAATTGGAGTATTCGCATGAAGGCAATACTTGGATCGGAAGATGTGTGGGACATGGTAGAGGAAGACTTCGAGGAACCCGAGGACATCAACGCCTTAAATCAAAATCAAAAGAATGCCTTAAGGAGTACTAAGAAGAAAGATCAAAAGGCGCTCTCTATCATCCATCAAGCTTCGGATGAAGTCATGTTCGCAAAGGTGACATGTGCAACTACAAGCAAAGAAGCTTGGGAGATATTAGAGAATTCATACAAAGGAGTAGATAAGGTGAAGAAAGTAAAACTTCAAAGTCTTCGAGGTGAGTTTGAATCTTTAAACATGAACTCTTCGGAATCTATTGACGACTATTTCTCAAGAATTCAAACCGTCGTGAATCAACTAAGAAGATATGGAGAAGAAATCAAAGACAACCGTGTGGTTGAAAAAAATCTACGATCTTTAGATTCAAAATTCGATTACATAGTTGTGGCAATAGAAGAATCTAAAGATCTAGAAACAATGACGGTTGATAATCTCTTGGGATCTCTTCAAGCTCATGAAGAAAAACTCAAGAAGAGAATAAAGCAAGAGCCATTGGAGCAAGTCCTTCAAACCAAACTCACCATAAAAAATAAAGAGATTTTCCAAGAGGGAAAAAGTCAAAGTTCAAGAGGGCACGGTCGAAGCCAAGGCTATGGAAGAGGAGGTTATAAGACTTTCAACAAAGAAGAGAGAAGTCCACATTTCTATCAATCAAGAGGCCGTGGAAGAGGAGGTTTTTCGAGACCAAAGTATGATAAATATCAAGTTCAATGTTATAATTGTCAAAAATTTGGTCACTTTGCCCACGATTGTAGATTGGCAAAAAAAGGAGTTAAGGAGCGGACAAATTTTGCCAAGGAAGAAGAAGTAAATTCAACATTGTTGATGGCCCATAAAGAAAGCGAAAGTGAATCCAAAATGACTTGGTACTTAGATACGGGAGCTAGCAACCACATGTGCGGGAAGAGAGATATGTTCGTCGAGCTTGATGAATCGGTAAGTGGAAATATCTACTTTGGAGATGAATCAAAAATCCCGGTAAAAGGAAAGGGGAAAATCTTAATCCGGTTAGAAAATGGAAAAAGTGATTTCATCTCTAATGTCTACTATGTGCCCAACATGAAATCAAACATTTTAAGTTTGGGGCAACTCTTAAAAAAGGGATATGACATTCATATGAAAAATCACACCCTTTTGATGAGAGATAAAAATGGGGGTTTGGTTGCTAAAGTACCAATGTCAAGAAATAGAATGTTTTCATTAAACATTGAAAATGGGAGTCCAAAATGTTTGAAAGCATGTTTTAAAAATTCATCTTGGATTTGGTACTTGAGGTTTGGGCATCTTAATTTTGGAGGTTTAAAATTGTTGAGTGATAAAGATATGGTGAAAGGTTTGCCCAAAATCAATGAAGCTAATCAATTGTGTGAAGGGTGTTTATTTTTGAAAGCAACCAAGAAAAAGTTTTCCAAAGCAAGCATCTACAAGAGCAAAGCAATCATTAGAGCTTGTACACACGGATATATGTGGGCCAATTAAACCAAGCTCTCTCGGAAATAGTAATTATTTTGCTCTTTTCATTGATGATTTTAGTCGGAAAACATGGGTTTATTTTCTAAAACAAAAATCCGACGTTTTTGGGGCCTTCAAGAAATTTAAAGCTCATGTTGAAAATGAAAGCGGGTTTAAAATAAAATCCATGAGATCTGATCGTGGGGGGGAATTCACATCAAAAGAATTTGAAAAATTTTGTGAAGAAAATGGTATTCATCGCCCCTTAACGGCTTCATATACTCCACAACAAAATGGAGTCGTTGAAAGGAAAAATCGATCTCTTCTTAATATGGTCCGAAGCATGCTTAAAAGCAAAAATGTTCCAAGAGAATTTTGGGCTACAGCCGTGGATTGTGCGGTTTATTTGTCAAACCGATCTCCTTCTTGAAGTGTTTGGAACAAAACCCCCGAAGAAGCATGGAGCGGGAGAAAGCCCGGAATTGCCCACTTGAAAGTTTTTGGGAGTATTGCTTATGCTCATGTGCCGGATCCAAAAAGGAGCAAGTTGGATGACAAAAGTGAGAAGTTTATTTTTTATTGGCTACGATGCAAAAGCAAAAGGGTACAAGCTTTACAACCCAAGCAATGGAAAAATCATGATTACCCGCGATGTTGAGTTTGATGAAGAAAACACTTGGGATTGGACTCAAAAGGAAGAAGACTACAATTTATTGCCTTACTACAATGAAGAAGAAGAAGAGCAAGAGCTAGCCCATGAAGAGCCCACGAGTCCAACTCCACCATCACCCGAGCAAGAAGGATCCACAAGTGAAGACAACTCAAATGAAAGGCCGCCTCGCTTAAGGAGCATACAAGAGCTATATGAGGTAACTAAAAATATAAATGATCTAACATTATTTTATCTTCTTGCTGATTGTGAACCAATAGGTTTTGAAGAAGCGGCTAACGACAAGAATTGGAGGGAAGCCATGGATGAAGAAATGAAGGCCATCATAAAAAATGATACGTGGGAATTGGCCACTTTACCCAAAGGACACAAAGCAATTGGTGCAAAATGGGTGTTTAAAGAGAAGAAGAATGTCATGGTGGAAGTTGAAAGGTACAAAGCAAGGTTGGTTGCAAAAGGGTACAACCAAAGAGCCGGTATCGACTATGAAGAGGTATTTGCTCCCGTTGCCCGCTTGGAAACAATAAGATTTTTAATTTCTTTGGCGGCTCAAAATAAATGGAAAATTTTCCAAATGGATGTGAAGTCCGCATTTTTAAATGGAAAGTTAGAAGAAGAAGTTTATTTAGAACAACCACCGGGATATAAAATAAAAGGGCATGAAGACAAAGTTCTAAGATTGAAAAAGGCACTTTATGGTTTGAAGCAAGCCCCAAGAGCTTGGAATATTAGAATTGGTAAGTATTTCCAAGTAAATAATTTCATAAAATGTCCCCATGAACATGCTCTTTATGTCAAAAAGGAAGGAAATGGAGATATCTTGATTGTTTGCCTTTATGTTGATGATCTAATATTCACGGGAAATAATCCCAATTTATTTGAGAACTTCAAAAAGGCAATGAATCAAGAATTCGAAATGACCGATATGGGCTTAATGTCTTATTATTTGGGAATTGAGGTGAAACAAAGTGAAAGTGGAATTTTTATCGATCAAGAAGAATATGTAAAGAAAATCCTTGAAAAGTTTAAAATGGATGATTGTAATCCAATCAATACCCTGGTGGATTGTGGTGTAAAATTATCTAAGTTTGGTGATGAAGAAAAAGTGGAGCCCACAATGTTCAAGAGCTTAGTTGGGAGTTTACGATATTTGACTTGTACAAGACCCGACATTTTGTGTGGAGTTGGTCTCATTAGCCGGTATATGGAAGATCCAAGAACCTCTCATTGGAAGGCCGCCAAGAGAATTCTTCACTACATCAAAGGTACTCTTAACTTTGGCTTGTTTTACAATTCTTGCAAAGATTTCAAGCTTGTATGCTATAGTGATAGTGATTGGGCCGGAGACGTTGATGATCGTAAGAGTACCACCAGATTTGTCTTTCTTTTGGGTAATACGACTTTTACTTGAAGTTCAAAGAAGCAACCCATTGTGACCCTCTTCACATGTGAAGCTGAATATGTTGCCGCCAATTCATGGGTTTGTCATGCTATATGACTATGAAATCTATTCAAGGAAATAGGCATGCCACAAAAGAAACTACGGAGATATATGTGGATAATAAGTCGGCAATAGCATTGGGAAAGAATATGGTATTCCATGACCGTAGCAAGCACATTGATACACGCTATCACTACATTCGAGAATGCATTGAAAGAAAAGAGATTGAAGTAAAGTATGTAAGGTCCCATGATCAAATCGTCGACATTTTCACGGAGCCGCTCAAGCACGAAGATTTTCGAAGGTTGAGGACCATGCTCGGAGTTACAAAAATAAGTTTACGGGGGGATGTTGAAAATTAAACTTGTTTTTGGGCCTAATTGATATTTAGTTTTAGTTGTTGGGAAGGCCCAAGTGATAGAAAAATGTAGAAGAAATAAATTCTAGAGCTTCTCTAGAAGATATGGTCTCTAGAACTCTCCTATCATTAATTGTATAGAATTATCTAGAATGCATTAATTATAGAAGAGTCTAGATGCTTTTGTACTAGTATAAATAGAGCTCCCCTGCCACCACTTTGTATCAAGCAAATCAAGCAAATTGAGTTGTTCTAATAAAAAGAGTTCTTCCCCTTTGTTCAAATATCTCTTCCATAATATAATATTTCTAATTTAGCCTCCCAATTTCCCAAATCTTCCTTCACTTATTTCCAACACATTAACCAGATTTCATATAAAAATTAATAATTTTTTATTATCTTTGTATATTGAATTTGTAAATATAGAAAAAAGAGAACTGGAGTACTTTTTTGGCTAAAAGTATTCTAGAAGTATTGAGTTTGCTGAATATCATGATTTTAGTCTTGATCAATATGTTTACACTTGCTTGTTTAGAAAAATGTTCAATATAGTGTTTGATAAATTTGGACCTCACCATCACTTAGCCGTTTTAGTAGATTCAATCATTTTCAAGAAGAGTTTTTGCCACTTTTGGTCCCCTAAGTATGGCGTCAGAGACACTTTTTGTACACGACTTTTAATTTTTCCATTTTTAGTACCAACTATTGTCGAGAAACACTTTTAGTCCTCTACTTTCAAGTTTCACACATTTAGTCCTTTGAGTATTATCAAATTGACACTTTTAGTCCTTCTACTATGATTTTGACACAATAAATGGAGGACTAAAAATGTCTCTATTGCAATAGTTTTTTTGGATGACACCCCATCCCTGAGGGCCCGCCAACCCCAACCGGACGGTACGTTGAAAGGATGTAAATTGGACTATAATCACAATCTGACAGATAGAGAGTGAGCATCTGTCCCCGGTATTTGCAGAAGCTCTATGCATTTTAGCACAGTAACCCCTTATTGCAGTTGTCGGGATTCGAACCCGGAACCTAACTCTTGAGGCACTCTATTGCAATAGTTGAAGACCAAAAGTGTCACCTTTACAAAAGTCGAAGGACAAAATACAGAAATTTTCAAAGACGAATACCAAAAGTGTCTCTCGCACTATACTCAAGGATTAAAAATGAAAAAATTAAAAGTCGACACAATAGTCGAGGGATTAAAAGTGGCAAAAACTCTTTTCAAGAATTTTTAAGTCCTACTGAACAAACTCTTAGTTTTTTACATAGGGAAAACCACCAAACTCGGTGGGTATGAGCTGGGCAACTCTTACATGGTATTATTAAAAGATTTAGTAGATTGTTTTGTTGTTTGTTATCATGATCATCATTTGAAAGATTAGATTGTTGTTTTGTTGTTAATTACAATACCTGGTAGCATCATCATCATTTTAAAGATTAGATTATTTTGTTGTTTGTTGACAGATTCCTGTCATTTCCTTTTCTGGTATTGTAATTAATTTCAAGCAACAAGACATGGGATGTGTACCTCTTTTCTAGATAAGGTACTTCAAGTTTCAAGGGGATTCTTTGAACAACCAATGGAAGAGAAAATGAAGTATGCCAAAGGAGTAGAAGAGTTTGAAGGTTATGGAGCTGACCCTGTTCCTCAAGAGGGACAACCACTTGATTGGTCAGATCGACTCTATCTCAATGTCCATCCTCAAGATATGAGAAACTATAAATTTTGGCCGAAAAATCCAGTCTTTCCCGTAAGTAATTTGGCACCACTCTTACTTGGGATATTGAAAGATTTTCCTATTCCTACTCTTGATAAGCTTTAGTCGAACTGGTTTCACATTTATCTTAACAAACGGATACTCTCTTATATCTTAAAGAGATCAACCCGACAAGATGAGTAGTCTAAGACTTTACACGCGAGTTACATTGTTATATTTTATATATTTGGTTGTTATGATGTTACATTAAGCTTTCAATGTAGAGAAGTGTTGGAAGAGTACACGGAGAAGATCAAAATGGTGACGGAATTGACCTCAAAAGCCATGGCAAGATCACTAAATTTGGATGAAAGTTGCTTCCACAGACAGTTTGGTGAGAGATCACAACTGAGTGCAAGTAGGGATGACAACGGGGCGGATTGGAGACGGTTTTACATATAACCGTAACCGTCCCGTTGGGTAATTTCTTCGCCCCGTAACCGTCCTATTACCCAAACCATAACCGTCCCAACGGGTAACGGGTAAAACTTCAGGTAACCGCGGGTAACCGCTTTATTAATTGAGTCATTAAATTTTGATATAAAAAATAATATTTTAAAAGGCGAAGAATAACATCGCCTACACCACTCTACACTTCAGATGTCACTTTAAAGATTCGTATATCTACAAGTAGGGGTGTTCACCGGTCCAAAACCGGATCGGACCGGACCGGACCGGAACCGGTTAGGACCGGAACCGGAATCTTAAATTTATGAGGACCGAAGACCGGACCTATTATTAACCGGTCCAGACCGACCCGGACCTGAATTTTCCGGTCCGGTCCGGTTTTGACCCTAATTGACCCGGTTTTTAAAACAAAGACATAATATCATAGACCATATTGCACACCTATAGAAAAGGTGCATAAAAACAAAGTGTATTATGGTTTGAAATCATAGCAAATGAAATTATGAAAATTCAGTTTTGCAAAAAACAACATACTGCTACTAACTATTAAAAACAGAATGCAATAAGCCCCAAAAACTGAATGAAAACAGAATATTTTAACTTGTAACTTAGATATGAAGATTAAAGTAGTGCAGGTGCACGCTGTTGCAGCAACTCCAAGTCTCCTACTCCAACAAATTGTTATTGCAATGATGCGTCAATACAATAAAGCTCAAATATATGTATTGTAGCACCGCCCCCAAGCATATTTACTTTTAGTAAATTATGTAATAAACCTTGAAAGATGATTTATGAATTTACGTAATTGTTAAATTTTATTATTTCTTTTACGTGAATAGTAAATTGCATGTGGGGCCCACAGCGGGAACGGGGACCGCCCGATAATTCCTGAATCACATATTATATTCATCTTGGTCGGGATGACATCTATATGGTGGTGGATATTCTATTTGGGCCATAAGAAAGGCATGAAGTTGACCGGTTGGTCAAACGGGGCCCAATTACCGGTATTGGTAATTTAGCGGATAACAGCCCGAAATGAGTTCGGAGACTCCTAAATTTATTTTGGGGAATGTACATCTATTCTAAAGGCCCATAATTGTTGGGAAGCGTGATATATTTTATTTGGTCCGGTAAAATAAAATATGATTAAAACGGGCCGAGAAATACAACTTTTGGGGCCGATTGTACACACCGGGACATAATGGGATGACCTCCCACATAAGTGGGGGCCACCCCACGTTTTAGGGGTGCTGATTGATCAAATAATAGAGGAAGCCTCATGGAGACAAACTCACCCTCACCCATTAATTTCCTTTGGACTCTTCATGAGAGTGATTGGGTTGAGAGTAAAGAATACTCCCCCATTCCTACTCTAATCATTCGGATAACTCACACAAGAGAGGGAGAGGGAGGAGACTTGAGAAAATCTCAGAATATTCCTGAGCTTGAAGAACCAAAGGAAGAAGGAAATCCAAAAAGAAAAGGCTTGAGTTTGAGGTAAGAGCTCAACTAGTATTTTCTTTAACTAGTTTTTGTGTATGATTTTTAAGGAATCATATGGTGGATTAAACCATGAGTTCTACACGTTTAAAAGTGTAGAATATTGATATAAAGTGGTGGTAATTAACTTAGAAGGGTTGGCAAATCGATAGGAGTCGAAATCGCCGGAAACCGCCACTCCAAAGGAGCTGTTCGTAGTTGCAGACTACGAAAGCCGCCCGGCTTTCATGAAAGCCGCCCGGCTTTGGCCCAGAAATCCAGCTTTTCACTTTCAATCGGCCTAGAACGGGGATTGATCGAGGGGCGTAACAAAGGCAACTATTGTAGCACATCACGAGGTGAGGATGGCTGACTATATTGCTTATAATTGTTGGGTTAATTTCGTAAGATCACCTAAGTTATTAAATGTGATTTTCATGGATTATTAATGAATAATAATGCCTAAATGAAAATACTATTGCATGTGAAAAAGTGAAGCATGATATACAAATTTAGAGTAAATTGTGAATGATTATGTGATATGAAAGTGATGGTATGATGATGAGATTAACTATGATAATATTGTGATAAAATATACTTTTACTTCATGTATGAACTTCATGAATGGTTAAAAGTGATATTTTTGATATTTGGGTTAAATTATACTTGGATTGGAAAATCAATTGAGATGAATTAATTTGCTATGAGTTAAGAACTTGGCGGTTCTAAGATTATCCGACTAGTGTTGGAATACTAGTCGAGAGATTAATATAAATAAATGATGGATTTAATCCTAAGAGATAGGATTGTAAATGGGTATGCCTTAAGTAGTCTTAAGAGATACTTTAAGGTTGAATTGTATGAACGCTAAAGTGTGGTAGGGGTGGGCCTAAAGGCTACCCAAGTGAATTGATTCTAGGCATAGGATTTGCTTGAGAATTGGACTATGAAAATAAAGTAGAGTTGGACTCTAGGATTGCATGGAAACGTAGTTGGGCTGAGCCCTTGCCATGTAATGTGATTAGCATGGAAACGTAGTTGGGCCGAGCCCTTGCCATGTAATGTGATTAGCATGGAAACGTAGTTGGGCCGAGCCCTTGCCATGTATATGTGATCTCCGTGGAAACGTAGTTGGGCCGAGCCCTTGCCATGAAGTTATGGTTGGTATGGAAACGTAGTTGGGCCGAGCCCTTTCCATACAATTTTAATGCGTTAAATCGAGTTAGAGGATTTTATAGAAATGTAATTGGGCCGAGCCCTTGCTATAAAATCAGGGCTCGATGGGATCCTACGGGGTTATCGTGACACGCAGTCACGCGGGAAAGAAAATAATGAATTCTAAATGAATATGGGCCCACGGGCCGACTACTTGACTCTACATAAAGTAAGTACAGTTAAAAGAAAAAGGGGTAACCGAGGGTTATGGCCCATAATATAATATCCCCCTAAGTTGAGGGTCTTAGAAATTGAAACATCAATTATACTTAGTATAATTGCTATTGTACTTGTCAAATATTTTCAAGTACTGACCTCCCCTTCACGGGGGAGGCCACCTCACAGTTTCAGGTAGAACTTGAAGGTTGCTGTCACCGCCCGTTGCTTCGGGAAGATCAAAGGAAGAAGACGTGGTTCGTGCTTCTTCCGTTTCTGTTTTGAAAACAAGTTAAATAATGCTCATGGATATTGTTTTGAATAATTACTTTGGGGCTTGTATGTCCATGTTTGCCAAGGTGTGGCATAAACACTTGTGTTAAATGTTTCCGCTGCTATAAATGTTTATTTTACATTATGTTTGTTTATGGATGTACTATGTGTGAATGGTATTCAAGACGCCTTGTATAGTATGGATGAGTGGGACTGCAGTTGGCTATTCGTACAATACGGCGGGTTGTTGACGTGTCCGGGTAAGTCCGGGGCGTGACATGTATTCCCCAACATGTGCTCAACATATATAACATCATCATCCAAATATGCAGCCGGCAAATCTATATAGAAAAAGAAAAAAATAGAATTACGTCAATTGTAAATAACACTATAGTAACATATATATTAAATAAAGTTAGCAGCTTTGATGTAAAACATGTGCAGAAACAGTTAATAAAATTAAATACATATTATACTTCTTACTTTTTTCTAGTTCTTCCATCTCCTTTATGCTTTCCTCTACATCAACTCTTGGAATCCCCTTCACTCGAAGCCAATCTTGTGCACAAACAAGAGCTTGAACCATCTTACAACATATGTGATATACAACCCAAAACATTATATTAAATAGTCATGCATAATATAGTGTAATGGCAGATATAGTATTAATGTGAAAACAGAAAAATAGAGAGATGCATTACCTTTGGAGTTAGAGAACTCCTAAATGGATCAAGATGTCGACCTCCTGTACTAAACGTAGATTCCGAAGCAACGGTTGATAATGGAATGGCTAGTATATCACGTGCCATGCGAGAAACAATAGGAAAACGATGCCGATTATTTCTCCACCAAGATAATGCATCCACATCTTCGTCCTCCCCTAATTGCTCATTCAAATACCTATCAAATTCACTAATGACAAACCCACTGGTTCCCTTCCACAAGCTTTTTGCCTGGAGGCAGCCCTTTCTGCAAATCAGCAAGATTGGTTTTACTTGCTGCATCAGACAATGTCGAGCTATGCTGTTCAGATGAATACACCCGTCTTCTGGAGGTAGAGTTCTCCATCTGTACATGCCAAAATTAATAAACCATGTCATAAACTCACAAACATGTTTAAAAGTATATAAGTAGATAACTTCTAAGAATTAAAGTCTCTAATAAAGCTATATTACCCCTTGCAAATGGTGAAAGTGTGTTAGTTTCACACTAAGCAGTAGCAACTTACACATGTTTAATGTAATAGAAACAAGATAAATGGATAGCCATCATCTTGGTTATGATTTATAAATTGATTAGAATAATTATTAGTAGCATAATGTAAAATTACTTAACTGAATTAAGTGATCTATTTTTCAAGATGGCAATAAATAATTCAATTGAAGTTTGGGTTTGAGTGGTCTGGCATTCCAAATATAAAGACTGGAATTGGTTCATCAAGATTATCAATCTGCCTTCTCATATTTAGTCCGACTTGCATGTGTTATCTAGTTATAAACCTAACCTCTCTTTTCTTAGTCTTCTATTTTGAAATATAGAATAACAATCCTATCCTAACGCATTCCATTTCCTGTAGGCTCTACACGATGATATGGATGAGTTTGTGTGTATATCTACTTCTAATGCCTTTTTAGTCAAGCTTTTTATAACTCATACATTTTTTGTCAAATGCTTGCTTACTATTAATACTTGCTTACCTATGAATTGGGGCTAATCTTTACCCATGATGGCGGATAAACTACATACTGCCAACATCCGAATTCCTTGCTGCCAATGGTCTTAGGGATTTAATGATCATCAAACGTCAAAATTAAAAAAAAGCGAGGCATTCACAGAGAAAAATAACCAGAATAATTCCAAGGAAAAAGCACTACTGATGCATATGCTAGGACTAAAAATTGAAATTGAATTAAGCGAAAAATTTGTTTTTGGAAAAGTTAACTTTATGCATTTTTATAACCTGAATCAACCACATGAAGATAAGAGGATTACCTGTTTACGTAAGTTCTCTTCTCAATCCACATAGTATGTTGGCGGATGAGTCAATTGTTCTGCAGCAGACCAGCAGTACGCACTCCGCAGTCCGCAGAGAGGAGACTATGTTGAATCGTTGATTGTTGAAGAATGAAGATACTATCAACGAACGTATATTGGGCATCCCTAATTTAGTTCGTAAAATAAAATGGGCCAGCGGCTACAAGTCCAAAAATGTTTTTTTTTGGAAGAGTAATTTAACGGGCCACCGGTCTGGACCCGTATTTTTCCGGGTTTGACCCGGACCGGACCGGAACCCGGAATCTTAAAATTGTAAGGACCGAAACCCGGACCGGTTAATACCGATCCGGTCCGGACCGGTCCAATCCGGTCCGGTTCAGGTCTAAATTACGGTCTGACCCGATTAATGAACACCCCTATCTACAAGACGAGAAAGGAAACAACTTAAAATAATTTGAACCTAAAAATACTTAATATAAAAAATAATTAATCACAAAAAAATATGATAATAATCAAACAAGACTATTAAAATCTATTATGAACTTTCATTTATACATTATAGTTAGTACATCTATTATCTATATATATACGCAATGGTAAGAAAAAAATCTCATCTTTTAATAGTTGTGAGACAAATAATAGATAAAAATATAATAAAAATATAACTACAAATAAACGGGGTGGGTAATGGGGTGGACATGTATAAAACCATAACTGGCCCATTACCCGTAAAAACAAAACGGGTATTCCCCGCCCCATACCCGCTACCCGGTCAATGCGGTTTTCCCCATTTTGACCGGGGCGGTTCGATGCGGGTATCCATCGGTTCGGTCACAATTGCCATCTCTAAGTGCAAGTTCAACTACTATTCACCATGCCAAAGGCCAGATCTTGTTCTTGGCCTAAAGCCCCACTCAGATGGGTCAGGCTACACCATAATCATACAAGATGAATCTGTGCTCCAAGTTCTCAAGAATGACAAATACTTCCATGCCCGTAAATTTTTCTTTTTGTTGTCATATATGCAATATATGTGATTTTCAGATGATGACCAATGGGATATTCAAGAGCCCAGTTCACAGAGTTTTGAGCAGTTCACAAAGGGACAGAATATCTGTTGCTATGTTTTATGTACCTGAAATAGGGAAAGAGATTGGACCAGAAGAGGGGTTATTACTTGATGGTGAAAAACAAAGAGTTTACAAGAAAGTGAAAGATTATGGAGATCTTTATTTGGAAAACTACGTACCGAAGTGGGAAGGGCATAAGACCATTGTTGCACATAGCACATGTCTAGATGCTGCTAATAAGTTCTATCAATATGCATCCATAGTTGTGTGCTAATAAAATTGATAAGGCCTCCTAATAATGATTTAGTTTTCTCATATCATATCATACAATGTCCAACTTTGTCTCACATTATTTGGAGCCCCCACGTTAATATCCATTTAATACATACTCTTATCTCTCCGGCTTTTTAAGATGCATATTCATCTTTAAGATATGGATTCATTTTCTGATTTCAATTGTGTTGAAAGTATAAAACAAAATGTCTCAAATTGGAATAAACATTAGTAAAAGTGTAATACTTGTTGTAAATTTCCTAAATACAGGTAAAATGGTGTGAATGGACAAAAATTCTCTTTTAGGGTTTAGGTTTTACCGATCTCTTGCCTCCCAGCAGAGGAGGCAGAGAATCAGCAGCCGGTGGCGGCTGCCCTTCGGCAGCTCTCCTGAATACTCTGAACCCTTAAAAGTGCATTTATCTTTTAACTTATTGTTCCTATTTTGGAAATTTGAAGCATCTACCCTTGTATTTGCACTTTACTATTCACTTGGATCCCAAAGGTTTACATCCCGGAGGAAGATCAACTAGTTCCCACGTGTGATTTTGTAGAATAGAATCCACCTCACTTTTGATGGCTTCTTTCCACATAGGATCTTCTGTAGACGTCACGACTTTCGTATAAGTCCGCGGCTCATTTTCTTCCAAACACGTTAGAAAATCTGGTTCATTTTCTACCATGCACGTTGGAATGTCCGAATCAAATTCTACCAAGTAGGTCAGAAAATCCGAGCTATTTTTCTATTCTTGCACGTTTGCTACGTTTGGGTTCAGCTTCTTCTTCGGACCCCTCGCTTGTATTTTCCATAACTACGTCAAACGTTCGTTTTGATGTGCTTGGTCCTTCATTGGACTTGCATGGAAATACGTCTTCAAAGAATGATGCATTTATTGATTCAATCATTGTGTTTTTATGTACATCCGAATAATTCGAATCATACACTAAAAACCGATAAGCGCTACTACTTTGTGAATACCCAATAAAAATACAATCCACCATTTTTGGACATATTTTTATTTTTTTAAGTGTTGGTACAAACACTTTTGCAAGACACCCTCACACTTTTAAATATTGATAGGAAGACTTTCTAGATTTCCACAACTGGTAGGGACTTTTATCATATTTTTTCGGTGAACTTATTTTTTCGGGAAGTTTTATCATAACTTTGACATAGTTTTTCTTTGAGGAGACTATGCAACGAGTATTTTGTGAGCTCGGTGGTACTCTGGTTGTGTGATCTCAACTCTTCTGAATCCAAAATCTGGTGCCAGGCTTTTATAGGCGAGGAGGAGGCGAGGAGCCTTTGTATTAATTATGCATCCAACACCACACTTGTTGTGTGAAATCGCTCATTAAACACACATTTATTGTGTTGTAATGGTTTTGAACATTTCAGACCATTAACCATGTAATTAAACCATATTTTAATCAGATTTTCTAGTTTCTAAACATTAGGCAACGTTCAAAACTCTAGCAGTTCGAAGAGAGATTAGAACGACAATTTACCGACAGTAGTTATACATTTAGTTCTACCTTTGAAAATTTCCAATTTCTCCATCTCAACAAGTGAATTTCGAGAATCAATTTTTCATTTGCCCATTATCCATTTTGAGTATACTACATATCAAATTGACCCTCTTACAAAAAAGGAGAATCCGAAACCACTTTGACCCGACTCAAATCAAAAGTGGACCCCACTCAAAATACTGTCCGAAAATAGTCATTTCATGCAATTTTCTAACATATGAAATACTCGTAAGTTTTGTACATTAAACAATAAAATAAAAATTGTGAGATTAAGTTTTGGGTAAGAAAAATTCATAAGAATAATCCCATCTATTAGGTCTTCTAATATTAATCCCAATTATAAGTAATTCTTAAATAATCTCAAATGTACTAGTAGTCTTCTCAAATTGATCCATGTTACCTATCACTTGTTTAGACGGTAAAAAAATTAAAAGAAAAAGAAAAAAAGATGAACAGTTGGCTTCTTCGTCTTCACTAGACTATTCTTGCTTCCTTCGTCTCTAACATGTTTCTCAATTTTTTTTATTTTCTCGATCTTCTCTTCTTTTTTTGCCCCCCTCTGCCTCATAACTAAATCTCTTTCCCATCTGGCATTTCGTTCTCAAATTCGTATTTCATTCTTTCTATGTTAGATTTGGATATATAGTTCAATTTCGTCAATCCAACTCAAACTTGACACAATTCATCAAGGTATATGATGAAACTTGAATGATGGACGACCGACGATGGAGACCGGACCGGTTGGGATGGAGGGATAGCTACGAAGAACAACTCCGTCGGACGAGGATGAAGACGAACATTCTTCGTCTCCTAGGGAAAGGCAGTCTGCAGTTGAAAATCTGGCCTTGATGGTGATGATGGAACCATACTCGTACGCCCGATACTAGGAAGATGAAACAAAACGAGGGAAAAGAAAACGACAAAACAAATACTCCGTAATAGAAGAAGGAGATGGGACTTGAGAGGAGAAAGCAAAAAAAACAAGAAAGAAGAGGAAACATATCAGATGCGAGAATGAAAAGAAGAATATGATACATAGCAGGTGGGGGGGGGGGGGGGAAGGGCTTTGGGGGTGTTTGGAACTGATTCTGCTTCTGCTTCTTTTTTAAAGAAGAAACAGAATCAGAATCAGTTTTCAGAAGCTGGTCACCCCCAGCTTCTAAAAAAACTGATTCTAGGAGTAAATTAGAGCATCAGAATCACTTCTGCACTTTCACCAAAACACTGCAACTTCTGCTTCTGCTCCCTGAAAGAGCAGAATCAGTTTTAAGAATCAGATCCAAACACCCTCTTTGATAGAGCTGGTAGGGAAGAAGACCCGAGAAAGAAAAGGGGGAAAAAGAGGAAAGAAAGGGGAAAGAAATAAAGGAAAATAAAAAAGGTAATGGAGCCCCATTAAAACCTGCCACGTGGTGAACTGACCGGCCAAAGCCGTTTATTCAGGTCACCGGCTCATTTATAGAAGACTGCTGGTAAACTTTAGATTATTTTAGGATTATTTATATTTGGGATTAATATTAGAAGATACACACTAGTTGAGATTATTGTTGTGAATTTTTTCTTTTGGGTAAAAGAGAGAAATAATAATACCTCGTAATTACAAATTAATTGGTTTAAGAAAGTAAGTGATAAAGTTTTTGAATAAAAAAGGGAAAAAGCCACATTTTAAGGATAGGAGAGAGTAACAGAATGAAAGGCTTTTGAAACTGTACTTTCAAGTTTCAACACAAATCGGAATCATAAATCATCAAGGTTAACAGGGATTGGATAAAGCAAGAACCTTTACGCTTTACCCAGCAACGATAATTCCAAAGTCAACCACTTTATACGCACTCCCTTATGAAAGACTCGCAGACGGAGTAGGAAGCATACCTATCCACATCGGAGAATGTCTGAGCAGCAGCAAGCAGTGTTCATCGGCTCAATCGATCAGGGCACAACCAGCACCCGTTTCATCATCTACGACCGTTCCGCCCGACCCGTCGGATCCCACCAGATCGAGTTCACCCAGTTCTACCCTCAACCCGGGTAACCCATTTCTAGATTCAAATTTCTTTCTTTTTTACTCATTCAAAGCTCAACGTCTACTGTTGGTTGGTTTCGGGTGCAGATGGGTGGAGCATGATCCGGTGGAGATTCTCGAGAGTGTGAAGATCTGTATTGCTAAGGCCGTCGACAAGGCCACCGCAGATGGCCACAACATAGACGGCGGTCTCAAAGCCGTGGGTCTCACCAATCAGAGAGAGACCACCGTGGTATGGAACAAATCCACCGGCCTTCCTCTCTACAATGCCATTGTTTGGATGGACGCCCGTACTACTTCCATTTGCAGGTCTTCTTGATTTGTTATTCGTGATTATATTTGTAAAATTTGTAGTATAAACAAAAAGGACAGAGGGCTTACATGGAACTCTGGAAAAGTTAAAGAAAGAAATAGACATGAAATTATAGAATTGTTAGACATACAGCAAGTCCGTCGGTGGAATTTTATAATAAAGTGTATAAAAGAAGAGTTAATAGGGATGTTGCTATTAACTAATAACTAACGGGTTAGTTAGTTAGTTATTGTCCCTGCGTGGACATTACTATAAATAGAAGGGGCTCAGCTAGCTGAAGGTAGTTTTAGACTCCTGGCTAGAACAAGACTGGGAGATTAGGCATCTCGAATTGTCTACAGTTTGTGTAATCTGATCTGGTGAACTGTGTGTTGTTTTTGAACAATTCTGTATTCGATAGTGTATGATCTATCATTGGTATGGACCAATGTTAAGTTTGAGACAAACTGGAAATGTATGGACCAATGTTAAGTTTGAGACAATTTTGAAGAAATCTGTCATTCGCAGATTTCAACCAGAATTGATTCAGAATCCGTATGGACCAATGTTAAGTTTGAGACAAACTGGAAATGTGCAAGATTATCGAGAAGAGTTTGAAATGGTGATAGCTCCACAATTACACATGGATGGGGAATTGCTGCGAGGAGTATTCATGTCAGGTTTGAAGGAGGAGATAAAATCTGAGCTGAAGATGTATGCATCCAGGTCTTTAACCGAGATCATGGATAGAGCTGTACTCATTGAACAGAAGATTGAAACACAATTTGGAAGAAAGAAGGAAGAGGAAAAACTGACAATAAAGGAAAGAGGTTCTGTACCAGTCAGGGGACAGAGTTGGGGAGATAATTCCAGAGTGAAATCTGGTTACAACTGGCCATCTCAGAGTAAAATGGTAGCTGAGAATAAGTATAATAATACTGGAATGGATAAGATTGGTAAGAAGACTATTGATTCTTATCCAACTGGATTCAAAAGAACAGGACCCCTGTTATCTCAAGAGGAATTTCAGGAAAGAAGTAGAAAGGGGCTATGTTTTAAATGTGGTGAAAAGTGGAGTAAAGAACATACTTGTAAATTGAAAAATTTCAAGTTGATGTTGGTTGAAGAAGCAGTTGAGGATGAACAGTCAGAACAAATTGAAGATACCATACCAGAAAATATCTGTCAGGAAGTATTGGAATCTAAATCTATGCAACTATCCTTGATGAGCAAAGAAGGGATTCCTACCATGAGGGCTTTCAAAGTGCAGGGGATTCTGAGGGGAGGATCAAGAGATCAACATGTGAATGTGTTGATTGACAGTGGGGCTACCCACAACTTTATTTCACAGCAGTTGGTGGAGCAATGGAAACTGCCTTTTCAGACAGTTTCTGATTACAAAGTGCAGATTGGTAATGGGGATTATATAGCCAATAACAAGAAGTGTCCTCAGTTGATATTAAACTTACAAGGAGCTGAGATAATACAGGATTTTTATATCCTAAATTTAGGGGGCACTGATTTGGTATTGGGTATGGATTGGTCGACAAGTCTGGGAGATGTAGAGATAAACTTTCAGAAACAGAAAATTAAATGGAAACAGGGGGAGCAGGAGGAGTGCATTCAAGGAGATCCCAAACTGAATTCAATGGAAGTGTCATTGAAAACATTTTCACAAATATTATGTGATAATGGAGATGGTTATTTCTTATATTGTGAAGGAAAGAACATGGAAATGGAGCAAGAAGGAGGACTGGAAACCATTTGGAAGCAGATTTTGGAAGAATTTCCAGAAATTACAAAACCTAGAGAAGGTTTACCTCCAAAAAGAAATTGTGATCATTCTATACTGATTCAGGAGGGAGCTAAGATACCTAATATCAGACCTTACAGGTACCCACAGTACCAAAAGACTGAAATAGAGAAGATTGTGAAAGAAATGCTTGATTCTGGGATTATCCAGAATAGCAATAGTCCTTACAGCAGTCCTATACTCTTAGCCAAGAAGAAGGATGGTGGATGGAGGTTCTGTGGAGATTACAGAGCCCTTAACAAAATCACAGTTCCTGACAAATATCCAATCCCAATAATTGAAGAACTACTTGATGAACTTGGGGAGGCTACCATATTTTCTAAGTTGGATCTAAAATCTGACTACCATCAGATTAGGATGAAAGAAGAAGATAGGATGAAGACATCTTTCAGAACACATGAGGGCCATTATGAATATTTGGTAATGCCGTTTGGTCTAACTAATGCTCCCTCTACCTTCCAAGCTTTGATGAATCAGGTACTAAGGCCTTATCTGAGAAAATGTGCCTTAGTCTTTTTTGATGATATCTTGGTATACAGTAGAACTAAGGAGGACCACATAGAGCATTTGAGAGCAGTCCTATCTGCTTTGAGGGATAATCAGTTGGTGATTAACCCAAGGAAATGCTCTTTTGGACAACCTCAATTAGTCTACTTGGGGCATATTATTTCTGGAGTAGGAATAACAGCAGACCCTACCAAGATTGAAGCCATGGTTACTTGGCCAAAACCCCAGAATTTAAAGGAGTTGAGAGGGTTTTTGGGGTTAACTGGCTATTACAGAAAATTTGTAAAGGGGTATAGTAAAATTGCAGCACCCCTTACACAACTTCTAAAGAAAGACAGTTTTCAGTGGGGAGAACAAGCTACACAATCTTTTGAGGAGTTAAAAAGAACCATGACTTCACTCCCAGTCCTAGCTACACCTAACTTCAATAAAACATTCATTTTGGAGACTGATGCTTCTGGAACTGGGTTAGGTGCAGTTCTCATGCAAGAAGGCAGACCTGTGGCTTTTATGAGCAAGATATTATCTAAAAGAAACCAAAACAGATCAGTTTATGAAAGAGAGCTCTTGGCTATTGTGTTAGCAGTACAGAAGTGGAGACCCTATTTGTTGGGAAGAACTTTTGAGATTGTAACTGACCAAAAGAGTTTGAAGTTTCTGACAGAGCAAAGATTAATGGGTGAAGAACAACAGAAGTGGACTTCTAAGTTGTTGGGGTACAATTTCATCATCAGATATAGACCTGGGGTAGAAAACAAAGCTGCTGATGCTCTCTCTAGAAGACCTATGCTACAGTCTCTTTCAATTGTGACATGTCAAGAATGAGATGGATTGGAAGAAGAATTGAAGGCTGACATCAAATGTGCAGAGTTGATTCAGAAGGTGATTTCTTATCCAGATCAATATTCAGAATTTCAGATCATTAAGGGTTTGTTATATTATAACAAGAGACTAGTTCTACCTCAAGGATCTCCCAGAATCATAAAGATCATGAGGGAATATCATGAAACTGCCATGGGAGGACATTCAGGATATTTTAGAACCATGAAGAGAGTATCCAGTCTTTTCTTTTGGCAAGGTATGAGGAAGGATATAAAGAAGTGGGTGGAAGAATGTGTGGTTTGTCAGACTAATAAATATCAAGCTTTGAAGCCTGCAGGACTACTACAACCACTTCCTATACCTAATAACAGTTGGACTGACATTAGCATGGATTTCATTGGAGGATTACCCAAATCACAAGGGAAGGATACTATACTTGTGGTTGTGGACAGATTAACTAAATATGCTCACTTTGTTGCCTTGTCACATCCCTACAATGCTAAGGAGGTAGCTGATGTATTCATTAAAGAAGTGGTCAGATTACATGGGTTCCCTAAAACTATAGTCAGTGACAGAGATAGTGTTTTCCTCAGTGTTTTTTGGTCTGAACTATTCAAATTGGCTGGGACACAATTGAAGTACAGTACAACTTATCATCCTCAGACTGATGGTCAGACTGAGGTGGTTAACAGATGCTTGGAAACTTATCTCAGGTGTTTAACAGGAAGAAAACCAAAAAAATGGTTTAATTGGTTTCATTGGGCTGAGTATTGGTACAATACTAACTATCATGCTGCACTGAAAACTACACCTTACAAAGCTCTATTTGGACAGGATCCTCCTGCAGTAATTAGAGGAGATGTTACAGTTACTGCAGTAGAAGAAGTTTCAAAACTGACTGCTCAGAGGAATATAATATTAGATGAGTTGAAAGAGAATTTGGCCAAAGCTCAGAATCAGATGAGGCAGCAGGCCAATAAACACAGGAGAGAGGTTACATTGGAGATAGGGGATCAGGTTTATCTGAAAATTCAACCTTATAAGCTGAGGAGTTTAGCTAAGAGGATGAACCAAAAATTAAGCCCAAGATTTTATGGTCCATTTCAGATTATTGAAAAACTCAGTTCTGTGGCTTTTAAATTGCAGTTGCCAGAAAATTGCAAAATTCATCCTGTGTTTCATATATCTTTGTTAAAAAAGGCTATATCATCTAATACCTACTTTCAACCTCTACCTAAGTGTCTGAATGAAGAATGGGAGTTACAGGTTGTACCAGAAGAGATTTTGGACACAAGGGTTGATGCAGATGGTAATTGGGAAGTGCTGGTTCATTGGAGCAATCTGCCACAATTTGAAGATTCTTGGGAGTCAATGAAAATGATCAAAGAACAATTTCCAGAGTTTCACCTTGAGGACAAGGTGAATTTCCAGGAGGGGAGTATTGTTAGACATACATCAAGGCAGTCGGTGGAATTTTATAATAAAGTGTATAAAAGAAGAGTTAATAGGGATGTTGCTATTAACTAATAACTAACGGGTTAGTTAGTTAGTTATTGTCCCTGCGTGGACATTACTATAAATAGAAGGGGCTCAGCTAGCTGAAGGTAGTTTTAGACTCTTGGCTAGAACAGGACTGGGAGATTAGGCATCTCGAATTGTCTACAGTTTGTGTAATCTGATCTGGTGAATAAAAGTGTGTGAACTGTGTGTTGTTTTTGAACAATTCTGTATTCGATAGTGTATGATCTATCAAGAATAAATTTGGAAGGAAAGAGAATACAACAACATCCAAGCCTTAATCCCAAAAGAATTTGGAGTCGGCTAACATGAATGGATCTATGATACAGATGCCAAACAGAGAATGGAAGGAAAGAGAATGTAAGGAAAATAATGTATTGGGTAAAAAATAAATTAATGTTAACTAAATATTCAAATTCATGGTTTTTAAATCCATATCTATTGTATAACATCACGAAATCTAAAGATATGTAAAAAGTTTGAAACAATAATCACATTTCATTTTCCTTGGCATTTTTTGAGGTAAAACCAAACATAAGAAAATAACTTTCTTTAGCACTTCACAAAATCCAAACATAGCCAAAATGATGGGGGTTTCGCTTCTGAAAATGTTAAATTATTATATCTAAACAACTAAAACAAGTACAAAGTTTTATCCAATTTTGACTTGACTTCATGTTTATCAATGTAAGCTTAACAGAGAAATCCCATTTTCATCAACATTTTTTTCCTTTTTCCCACCAATTTCGGGTTCAAACAAGCCCAAGAGATGAGATTTAATGATTTATCTGTTTTTGTTGTTTGTATGTGCCTGTCGATACTTTGGTGAAGCAGCACTATTGCTTTATCGGGTTTTCTGATTTTTTTTTTGTTTTTTCTCAACTCGGGATTGAGTAAAACTTGTTACCTGCTCAGGAAATTGGAGAAAGAATTACCTGGTGGGAGAACTCATTTTGTTGAGACATGTGGACTGCCGATAAGCACCTATTTCAGTGCCATGAAGCTGTTGTGGCTGTTGGAGAATGTCGATGCTGTCAAGGAATCCGTAAAGAAAGGGGATGCCCTTTTTGGGACGGTCGACACTTGGATAATTTGGAATATGACTGGAGGAGTGGACAAAGGGCTCCACGTCACTGATGTGTCCAATGCATCAAGAACCATGTTAATGAACCTCAAAACTCTTGATTGGGACAAGCCAACACTCGATCTGTTGGGAATCCCTAGTGAGATTTTGCCCAAAATCGTTAGCAACTCCGAAATCATAGGGAACATTGCCAAGGGATGGCCAATCACAGATATCCCAATATCGGGTTGCCTTGGGGACCAACATGCTGCAATGGTGGGCCAGGCTTGCCGAAGAGGTGAAGCAAAGAGCACGTACGGAACAGGTGCGTTCATACTCCTTAACACAGGTGAGGAGGCGATCAAGTCAAACCATGGACTTTTAAGCACTTTGGCTTATAAGCTGGGACCAAACGCTCCAGCAAATTATGCCTTGGAGGGCTCGATTGCCATAGCTGGAGCAGCTGTCCAGTGGCTTAGGGATAGTCTGAATATAATCAGCAGCGCTAGTGAGATTGAGGAGTTGGCATCAAAGGTTGATTCGAGTGGGGGAGTTTATTTCGTGCCGGCTTTTAATGGGCTGTTTGCGCCATGGTGGAGGGATGATGCTAGGGGAATTTGTATTGGGATCACAAGGTTCACAAACAAGTCCCACATTGCTAGAGCTGTTCTTGAGAGTATGTGTTTTCAAGTTAGGGATGTTTTAGAGTCAATGCATAAGGATGCCGGGGAAAAAGGGGAGGTTAAAAATGATGCAGGAGAATTCATACTTAGGGTTGATGGTGGCGCCACTGTTAACAATCTTCTGATGCAGATACAGGTACACACTCTCCCGCTCAAACACACACACACAGTCTAACCTCTGAGGGTCCATGTGGAACTTGAAAAGTCCAAGGGAATGAAAATAAGGAGGAAAATATAGAGCGGAAATTAACAAGGATAGAAAATGTGATGGAAGATATTTTTATCTTCTTTAAAGTGTAAACTGAAGGACTTTAAAATTAATACACAGTATATGTTTAAACTCCTTTTATAATATATTTATAATATTAAATAAAGACTAGGAAATGAAACACATTTATAAAAACTCAAAAAAGAATCATATATCATTTGTCTTTGCATTTTTTTTGTTGAAAAACCAGACACAAGAAAACATAAACCAAGTTGGTCTTTTCATCAGGACCTTTTGCCCCCCCAAAAAAAAGCTTAGTGCTCAATATGGTGATTTCTTCAATTTTATTTTCAGTATGTATTCGTTTACCCTGTTTTCCTTGCTCATGTGTTGAGGCTTGAAAGCCAGTGGGTGTTGTGGAGAGAGGGAACAAGTGGGTTTGGGACATGACTCGCCAAATTATAGAGGACCTAAGAACCTTTTCAGATCTTGTATCATAATGTTTTTTTTGGCACAACAGAAACTAATTTCTGAGGTAGCTACTAACAGCCCGTTAAGGCTTTACTGAAGGGGCTGAATGTGCTTAAATTGATGTTGATGGTAGAATACTTGAATTGGTTAAATAGTGACCTTGAAAACCTTTAACTGTTTCAACAACAGAAAAGACCCCCGACATTTTATCGCATTATTAGCAGAACAGACATTTAGAAAAAAGGGCAAATTCCCTAAATAGGAGTAAAAACGTTTTGAAATTCCAAAATAGGACTACCATGTTTTTATTCCCTAAGTAGGAGTAATTTTTGCCAAGTTTGGCAAACTTTTTGACAGAAATTGCTCCTATTTAAATATGAGCAGCTTTTTCTGACAGAAATTGCTCCTATTTAGGGAATAAAAATATAAGGATCCTATTTTGGATTTTCAAAACATTTATACTCCTATTCAGGACCATTTCTAAAAAACAATAGTTTTAGTCCAAAAACCAGGTTGTTAAGACGGATAGATTGAAAAATGGCTACTCAGAGGCAACTAAATTACTTGAAAAGAAAATTGTGTCTTCTTGTTTCTCAGTTAGTCATTCAGCTACTTCTGCAACATGGCAAATTCCAATATTAAGATCAGTCAGCACCATTAGCTTCCCGATTTACTTGTCCAGACATGGTCTGTCCCATATTGTCATTAAATAAATTGTACTAGTATGTAAATTTCTGTTATGCATGATTTTGTAGGCAGATTTGCTAGGCAGACCAGTGGTGAGGCCAGCGGATATAGAGACGACAGCCCTTGGGGCTGCATTAGCTGCCGGATTAGCGATTGGAGTCTGGACAGAAAGTGAAATATTTTCATCCGGTGAGAGAAAGGAAAAATCTGCCATTTTCCATCCAGTGATTGGTGATGAACTGAGGAAGAAGAAGGTTGATTCTTGGTGCAAAGCTGTTACGAGAAGTTTTGATTTGGCCGATCTATCATTGTAATTAAAAGTTCTCTATTTTTTAACATTCTTATCTATTTTACAGAAGTAATAAAATACTGCTGCTGCATGTATTTCCAGAAGCAAAAGATACCTCTTGATCCATAATTTGTTGTTATATATTAATCAAGGGGCAAGGGAAATACATGGAGCAGCCATGGGTTATATATTTACACATTTAAATATCTAATTTGAGAAGTACTGATAGGGTGCTGAAATATCAGAGGCGCAAGAAACGAGGAACAATCGTTGACTGATTCTTCATTTACTTATTAATTATTGTTTATTTGTTTAAATGAATCAGTTAGAGAAATAAGTGGGGTTTGATGTCATGCATCACTCCACTAGGTAGTTATTAGATCATGGATCACTAGGTACTTATTGGATCATGGATCACTAGGTAGTTATTAGATCATGGATGGAGTCAGTTTACGACAGTTATTAGTCGGTTATTAGTCAGTTGTATTTCTTTCTCTATAAATAGCCTAGCCATATTCAAGCTAGGCAGGCATGAATGAATATTATTTCCAATTTCCAGAGATTCTCTTGGCTTCTATACCTTTCTTGAGTGAGATTCTTACTTTGAGAGGGAATAGGAGAGTTATTTCTGATATTCCTGTTTTAAGTTTGTTTGATAGCTTCTGGGATCTATCAATTTGGTATCAGAGCAGGTTTTTATCCATCCATGGTGACCACACGCTCATCAGCGGCAACCCGCAATCTAGAGGAAAATCCATTTTCTGCTGATCCTCTGGCCACCATTGCAGCAAAACTGGAGACACTTGACGAGTTAAAGGAAAAAGTGATAGCCTTGGAGATTCAAGCCTCCAAATCCAACCGAGGGAAAGGGAAGACGAGACAGTGGGGCGATGATACTGAAGAAGAATCTGATTCGCACCGCCCGCGACCACCACAAGCGAAAATTGAATTCCCGAAATTCCAGGGAGGTGACCCACGTGGGTGGATTCTTAAGGCTGAGAAGTTCTTTCGTTATTACGAAACACCAGAAGATGACAAGGTGGACATAGCTTCAATGTATCTGGAAGGAGATGCTCTGGATCTGTTCTCGTGGATGAATACGGAAAGGACTTTGCTTTACTGGGAAGAATTGGTGAAAGCTCTGGAGGAACATTATGGGCCTCCAGAGTACTTGAACCCAGATGAGCACTTGTGCAACATTAAGCAAACAGGTTCTGTAGCGGATTACCGGCAAGAATGGGCACGAAGGATTGCACGAGTAACCAACTAGCCAGAGCACTGCTTGCTTGGAGTATTCCTGAATGGTCTTAGAGAATAAATCAGATCAGACGTCAGAATTCATAAACCAAGGTCAGTTTATCGAGCTGCTAGTTTAACATTAGAATTTGAGAAAAAGCTAGCCCAAATGAAGGGGTATAGGCCCAATTCGTACGCTGGTCAGAGTCAGCCCACCTCCAATACTAATCCCATTATTCCAGCACGTGACCAGAGAGTGACACCCGAAAATTCAAGTACGCCTTCTTCGACGAACCCAAACAGAACCACAAATTTACTTCCATCCGCAACACGCTCGTGGGAAGAAACGAAACAGCAACGGCGTGACAAGGGGTTGTGTTTCCGCTGTGGGGACCCATTCTGACCAGGCCATCGTTGTTCTACTACGTTTTCGTTGCTGGAAGTTGTAGAAGACAAGAATTCAATGCCAAACTCTTCGGAATTAGCCGAAGGCACAGAACAGGAACCAGGAGTAGATGCAGAGATTTCTTTTAACGCCATCCTGGGCAGTCCAACAACAACAACAATGCAACTGCGTGGCTTATTGGCTAACAAAGAAGTATTGTTGTTAGTAGATAGTGGCTCAACTCACAATTTCATATCAGATTCACTGGCAAGGGAACTTGACTTGGCCACCTCCTTTACTCAGACAATTGGGGTTCAGCTTGGTGACGGTCATGTGGTGCATTGCAACTGTGTGTGCAAGGAAATTTCAGTACAACTTCCAGGTTTGACCATCACCCAAGATTTTTACCCATTTCCCCTTGTGGATTCTGATATTGTACTGGGAATTAAATGGCTTGCATCACTCAATACCATCCAATCTAATTGGAATGAGATGTTCCTCATCTTCTGGGTGAATGGGAAGAAATATAAGTTACAGGGAATATCAAAGAAAGAGCATCAGCCTGCAAGGTTTAATCTTATGACCACAGTGGAGTCTGCATTTAGTACACCTGGACCTGACTCACTTAATGCGGAAAGGGTGTACATGGAATCTGAAGCTGTATTTGCAGAACCAGTCGTCATGCCTCCATTCAAAGATCATTCCCATGCCATTCCTCTGATCCCAGGAGCTCAACCTCCCAGCTTGAGACCATACAGGCACCCATATTCCCAACAGAATGAAATTGAGCGACAAGTAGAGGACCTTCTCCAGAAAGGGTTCATTAGTCCCAGCTCCATCCAATTTGCAAGTTCAGTTCTGTTGGGGAAGAAACAAGATAAATTATGGCGTATGTGTGTGGACTATTGGGCCCTCAACAAAATCACAGTTCCCGAAATGACTTCGAGCTGTCGGGGAGGATTCCTTAAAAGTTTGAAACGGCTCTCAGGTACTATTAGATCTCTCATTCAACATTGCTTTGTGTGTCAAAAGAGAAAATATGACGCATTATCACATGTTGGTTTGTTACAACCCATACGTGCACCGCAACAGACTTGGGAAGATTATGAGTTCCTAGTACAGCGATTTCCAGAATTTCGCCTTGAGGACAAGTCGGCTTTCAAAGGAGGGGGTAATGATAGGGTGCTGAAATATCAGAGGCGCAAGAAACGAGGAACAATCGTTGACTGAGTCTTCATTTACTTATTAATTATTGTTTATTTGTTTAAATGAATCAGTTAGAGAAATAAGTTGGGTTTGATGTCATGCATCAGTCCACTTAGGGATGGATTCGGGCCGAATCGGGCCCGGGCCGGGCCTAGGCCCGGTCGGGCCGCCGGTTCAAGAATAGTGGGCCCGGGACCGGCCCGAGGGTTGGACGGGTCCGGTTCGGGCCGGGCCACCCGCCCGGGTCACGGGTCGGGCCACCCGCCGGGCCGGGCCGGTTAATTTTTTTTTTTAATTTATATTTTATACTTTATAGTTTTATACAAGTATTAAAAAACAAACTTCAAGTGCATTTATTTCAAATAAAATAGGAACTACATTTGAAAATTAAATAGGAACTATAATTGTTTTTAATCGGAATCTCCGGCATAGGTAGAGCCACCCTCTGTTGTAGATTCATCCATAAAGTGTTGGGATGGAGTGATGTCAATTTCTTGAGCTCTACGTGCTGCTTTCAACCAATCGTTGTAGCATATAAGCATCTCAAGAGATTCAGCGCTCAACCTCGTTCTGGTTTGTGTTAGAACATTGCCGGCCGAACTAAATTCTTGTTCCACGGCAACCGTTGAAACCGGCATTGATAGCACTTGCTTAGCCATCTTTGCTAAAACCGGGAACATTCTTTCTTTTCCCTTCCACCAGTTTAGTACGTCAAAATCATCATCTTCTTCAAAATCAACATCATAAGTTAAATACAAAGAAATCTCATTAATTGTGCTTTGTTGTGTAGCGGGAGTTGATTTTATTTTTTTAATAAGATTGGCAAACGTAGATTTGAAAATTGATTTTCCTTTAGATGATGTTTGTGTCGGGGGAGGGGCGCATTGCCATATTGTGCATGAAACTCTTTGAATAATGCATAAAATATATCACTAATCTCGTTGTATTCTTTTTTCGGATCAATTGGGTTGTCCTCATACATTGGCAATGGACCAAAAAAAGCAGCATAATAATTCAAACATTCTTCTAAAGAACCAAGTCTAAAACGAGGATCGAGAACAAATGCAATACCATAAATATGCGGAATATGTGAATAATATTTTAAAAACTTTTCCTTCATAAAACCAGCAAAATAACTCACATAATCAGCATTCTCAAAATTTGAAAAAGCACCGGCGAGATTAACAGCTTCACGAATAAATTGGTTTGAGGTAGGTTTATAAACATGACTAAAAGTTTCAGTTGCATTATTAAAATATATCAAAGCATTACAAATTTTTTCACAGGTGTCGATCTCAGCCGAGTTTATAATATAGTTATCATATTGTTTCATAAAAGCAGGAAAATGTTGTTTATATCTAAGAAGAACTCCAATTAACTTATAGGTACTATTCCAACGAATAGACAAATCTTTTGGAAAAGCCACATATCTCTCACCTCTTTCTATCAAATAATCATGCCATTTTTTCCTAAGTTGTCCATTACCCCAAATACATCTAATCCCCCCCCCCCCCCCCCCCCCTTGACTACCTCCAACGATGCTCCCAACGCTTTTAGACCATCTTGCACACATAAATTTAGAACATGACATGCTACATTTGCTACAATTCACTACTTATTAATTTTATAATAAAAAATTGTAAAAAACTAATTAACTATTTATCTAACTATTAATTCGAGTTATAGCAAATTAAGTAGTGAATTAACTAGTTTTGTGTACAACATATTTTTTAAACTAGAGTCAAATGTAGCCATTAATAAAAAATTGTAAAAAACTAATTAACTATTTATCTAACTATTAATTCGAGTTATAGCAAATTAAGTAGTGAATTAACTAGTTTTGTGTACATATTTTTTAAACTAGAGTCAAATGTAGCAATTAATAAAAAATTGTAAAAAACTAATTAACTATTTATCTAACTATTAAACAAGAGTCAAATGTAGCAAATTAAGTAGTGAATTAACTAGTTTTGTGTACAACATATTTTTTAAACTAGAGTCAAATGTAGCAATTAATAAAAAATTGTAAAAAACTAATTAACTATTTATCTAACTATTAATTCGAGTTATAGCAAATTAAGTAGTGAATTAACTAGTTTTGTGTACAACATATTTTTTAAACTAGAGTCAAATGTAGTCATTAATAAAAAATTGTAAAAAACTAATTAACTATTTATCTAACTATTAATTCAAGTTATAGCAAATTAAGTAGTGAATTAACTAGTTTTGTGTACAACATATTTTTTAAACTAGAGTCAAATGTAGCAATTAATAAAAAATTGTAAAAAACTAATTAACTATTTATCTAACTATTAAACAAGAGTCAAATGTAGCAAATTAAGTAGTGAATTAACTAGTTTTGTGTACAACATATTTTTTAAACTAGAGTCAAATGTAGCAATTAATAAAAAATTGTAAAAAACTAATTAACTATTTATCTAACTATTAATTCGAGTTATAGCAAATTAAGTAGTGAATTAACTAGTTTTGTGTACAACATATTTTTTAAACTAGAGTCAAATGTAGCCATTAATAAAAAATTGTAAAAAACTAATTAACTATTTATCTAACTATTAATTCGAGTTATAGCAAATTAAGTAGTGAATTAACTAGTTTTGTGTACAACATATTTTTTAAACTAGAGTCAAATGTATCCATTAATAAAAAATTGTAAAAAACTAATTAACTATTTATCTAACTATTAATTCGAGTTATAGCAAATTAAGTAGTGAATTAACTAGTTTTGTGTACAACATATTTTTTAAACTAGAGTCAAATGTAGCAATTAATAAAAAATTGTAAAAAACTAATTAACTATTTATCTAACTATTAAACAAGAGTCAAATGTAGCAAATTAACTAGTAATTAAACAAGTGTAAATAATAGAATAATTTCGTACCTCTTTCGGACTTTCGGTCTTTCGGATGGGAGTAATAGAATGACTTCAAATTAATTAGATATAATTCCAACTATATTAATAGATATAATAAATATATAAGTAATATATAATTAGATAACAAATATAAGTAATATAATACTATTTATATCTATTTATAGTTTATATAAGTAGATAATTAATATAAACTATAAATAATAAATATAATATATTGGATAATGGAGAATAAGAGAATTAGAGAGTAGAGAGTTAAGAATAGGATTTAGGAAGAATTGGAGAAGAGATATGAAAAAATGTTTAAGATTAGGAGTATTTATAGGTTTTTTTTGCCCCCCACCCCCACCCCACCAGCCAACCCCCCCGGACTCCCCCTTTACCCCACCCAACGGCTATATAGCCGTTTGGGTTGTCCCCAGCCCCACCCCCAACGGCTAGTAGCCCAAACCCATTTTTTTTTAAAATTAGACCCGGACCCGGGCCGGGTCACAAAAATCCAGCACCGAGCCCGCCCCGCCCCTTCCCACCGGTTCAGGTCCATACCCGGTCCCGGACCGCCCGACCGGGCCGGTCCCGGGCCCGCACAGTATCGGGCCGGGCCGGGTCACGGGCCGGGTGGCCCGGACCGAATCCATCCCTAAGTCCACTAGGTAGTTATTAGATCATGGATCACTAGGTAGTTATTGGATCATGGATCACTAGGTAGTTATTAGATCATGGATGGAGTCAGTTTACAACAGTTATTAGTCAGTTGTATTTCTTTCTCTATAAATAGCCTAGCCATATTCAAGCTAGGCAGGCATGAATGAATATTATTTCCAATTTCCAGAGATTCTCTAGGCTTCTATACCTTTCTTGAGTGAGATTCTTACTTTGAGAGGGAATAGGAGAGATTTCTGAAATTCCTATTTTAAGTTTGTTTGATAGCTTTTTGGATCTATCAAGTACTACCTCCATTCTTAAATAAATGCAACACTTTAACTTTTATACTATTCACATGTTCTACTTTGACTACGTTTTATTTATTAATGTAATAATATTATTTTATGAAAAAAATATTGTTAAACTTGTCTCATTGTAAATTTTCATAATCTAATTTTTTTAATTTTTTTACTAATACAAAATCATTTATATTACAAAATCATTTATATTAATGGTCAAAGTCGTGTCTCGGCAAATGTGAAATGTTTACCGTTGTATTTATTTAAGAACGGAGGAAGTATGTGGAATTTACTCTGCTAATCTTTCCTACTATAAACGACGTTTATGGTGGTTAATTGGATATCCATGCAGCTGAAGGAAAGAAAGGAAAAAGTGTAATACTAACTGGTAGGGGTGGACCGGTTCGGTCCTGGGCCCGGCCGAGCCTCGGTTCATGAAGGGGAGGCCCGGAACCGGCCCGGGTAACCCCCGGGTCCGGCCCGAGTCCACTCCTAATACTAAGTATGAAACTATAAACTCAAGTTCAATATTTGGCAGAATTTTTACTTGAAACCGTGGGAGCTCTTCTGGTCTTATGTACAGGCCAAGTAAAGTATTATATCCATAAGTAATGTTATCTGCTTAACAAAAAAGGTAATTATTCTAACTAGACAAATAATTGAAGTTCCTATATGTTCCATGCTGATCAAAAAAATGCTCTCAAGGCATCAACAACTTTTTCAGGCCTGCATTTAGGGAAATAAACGTTGTTACAGTTTTCATCCACATCAGAATGTCAAACACACCGTTTACAAAAAAGAAAGAAGAGTCAAACACACCCAAAACAGCATTTCAAATTACCAGTCTTCTTGCGGCATATGGCCTGCACCTTCAATCAGTTTAAGCCTGACAAATTCGGGGTTTCCCTTTTGAAACTCTTCTGCCACTGATTGCGGAAGATACTTATCTGATATTCCCCATGCCAGTAGAGTTGGTTTATCCCAACTGAAATAAGACCGAATTCCAAATCACAATTCCCCATGAATCACAGTTGATTCATCTCGATTTAACATGTGGCCTCTATCTTATCTTATTCGTCATATAAGAAGAATGTCAACAGGGGTGTAGCTGGGGGATACTAGGCCCCGGCTTATCCCAAATATGAAAAATGTTTTAAATTTTATGTGTAAAGAGTAAAAATTTATCAGAAAAGATTATCTGTATCAGACTATCAGCCCAACCTGATATACCTTCTTGACTACACCACTGAATGTTAGTATTACCTTCCAGAGGCAAAACCATATAATATTTGGCTATGGATGTCCTTGAAATTAGCTCTCTTTGCCGCATCAAGCAAAGCTGAAGCTCACAATATTGTTGTCAGTACACAAAGAGAGTCACATCCATAGTTAGCAAATATATGTATATAAATATCTTAGCTGGTATCTTATGTCATGTCACTAATGTGAGATAATCACATCTAGATAACCTATGATTGAATTTTCCACCCCAAAGAACGGGAGTAACTAAAAATCTAATTACAAGTTATGTTAGCGTGCACAGATGAATCGCTAGGGCACATTGAAACTTAATGGAGAAGTAATAGTACAGATGGTGGGAGTTACCAAAACCCGGACCACTGCTTGACAAATATGGTAACCTGTATACATCAGCCTTCTCCAGTTTTAGAACATAACTGCAATCAAATTAACTTTTTAGTCTCTGTGATTATGTAAACGCATATAACTAGTGTTGAATACAAAATGCTGAAATACAATAAAATAATAGAAGCCATTACTAGTAAAAAATCAAGAATCTGTAAGATGAATTATTCTTAGCATTTATTTGACCTCTCAGTAAGTCACAAAATTAACAGCTTTACTAGACAAAGTTAACGAAAGGATTTTTAGGCATTTTGCAGCCATGAGTCGTCAATATTAAATGATTATTACTTTAGGTTGAAGCAGTGATCTGGATAGCCTCCGCTAAGAAATTAAAAACAAAAATACAAAAGATATATTCGTTGATACATACGGGCTGCCTGCTTCAATGAAACGCTCTGCCATTATTGCATTCTGGCAGGTAAACTCACCCAAAAATGGAATTCTAGCTCAAAAAAAATGCAGAGGATATACATGTTAGCAAATATGAGCAAAGCAAATTAAACACAAAATACGACAGTCCCTGCCCACATCAACGCTTAGTAATATCAAAATTATGTTGGGACACACTGGCCAACGCAATGGGATGTCCATACTTTTTGGACTCCCACAACCAATAGGTGTGAAGTATTAAATTGTTAACCATGTTTTTATAAAACACTTGATTTATGTTTATCTGGGCTTAAACTCATATGACTATAAAAGATAGACTAAAGGTGTCGAAAGGCACATGAGAGCGTTGGGCTTTAATGAACATATGGTGTGTGCGAGGAAAGACTGGAAAAAAGTTCTTGATGATGCGGAATTTTAGTTGTATATTCTCACATGCATATGTTTACAGAAAACAAAGCTATACTGAAAATTCATTAATTAAGAAACACAAATACTACATATATAACTGCCCAATACTTCAAAAAAATGGTGAACAGCACATTTAAAATGCTTGCTAGGAACATAGGTGAAGCACCATACGTAACATTCTTGCAGTTTTATCCTTTCACAAGTATAATGCACATAAGATTTACAAATCATTTGTTCATTTGCATCTTATAGTACCATTCAAGCTTAATATATAATAAGTAAATTATCGGTCTGAAGAGATCCAAGCTTTTGGGAGTATTAATAAAAAAGAAATTCTAATCACGCTCTCTCATGCCTATAATATATGTTATGGAAGATGATATCACAATCTTCATATATGTTAGAGGCACAACTGGGTTATAGTCCCGTGAAATGATTAAATAAGAAATTATTGCAAATAGGAGTAAAACATGGACAAAGTACACAAATAGGAGTAGCTATGTTTTATTACCAAATGGGGCTTATTTGATTCTATTAAAAGAATAAAAGTTCCCCAAAATAGGACTTATTTGTGCAATTTGTCCATGTTTTACTCCTACATAAGGAATTTTCTCATAATTAAAAAGGGTAAATATTTGTCTCTATGGGGTTTTTCCAAATGCAGGGCACCAGGGGAAAAAACCTATTTTAACCAGCAGGATGACATTCAATTGAAAGAAGACAAATGTAATGTCAGTAAAGCTTCAAGTCATGATCCTATATTCCTATGATTCAATGTAAACTACATGTCTGATTGCATAAGATCTCAGCTAAAACTTTGGGGTGAACTTCACTGACCGATAGAACTTTGTGCACTTTACAAAAAGAAATTGAACAGCATAAAGGAAACCTGAGTTGTTTAAAGAGCCAAGGAATGGGAGATGAAGGAGTCAATGGACTGTTGAGAATCACAAGTTTTGATACTTTACTGGAGTTTTTAAGGGTCCAAGTCAATCCATATGATCCTACAAGGAATCCCTACAAGAAAGTTATCACAACCAAAGTTCAAGGCAATACATCCCTTTGTAAATTACCACCATAAGAATTGATCAGGTTAATATGTCAAAATTGAAGTTCTTGAGGTGTTGTGTGAACATGATACTTCCCTCTGCCCCAAAAAGAAGTCATATTTCAAACACTTCTTTTGTCCTATAAAGAAGTCCACTTTGATAAATCTAAGATATGTTTTCATGTAATTTGTGAGAAACGAGTCCCAAATAAGTTACATATGCAATATTTAGTTACACCCACAAGTAAATTTTAAAAGTTTAAGAATGATTCATCATTTATTAGAGTTGTACACTATCAAAATTGGATAACTTAACATTGGTCAACCAGCAGTCATTTTCGGAATGGAAGTAGTAGTTCTTTAATTCTTCATCACATAATCAGGGATTCTGGCCAATGAACAGAAATTAACTGCAACCCCATGGTAGGTTCATACCTGGACTACAAGGTAAAAAGGGAATGAAATTCCAAGAACATCAAGTAGCTTATCAAATTGGTCATGGAATTCTTTCTCTGCCACAATTGTTTTCATCAATAAGTCAAGATATCTGCTTGGTAAATCCATACTGTGAAACATTGTACATCATTAGATTTAGGATGGGGCATAAAGTGCAATGTAACTAACCAGTGTAGTCAAAACCATATCCTGACTGTGGCTTGTCACTAAACCCAAAACCAATCCAGTCAGGTGCGAAGCAGTGGAATCCATAATCTGCCATCTATTCAAAGAGGTTATGCTGGGGAGAATCCAACACATTAAATAAGATAAAATGTATTAATAAAGAAATATAAAGGGTTAATGGACTCTCAATAAAGAAGGCATTACAGCAGCAAGGAAAAGGTGCCGCCTTTCCAGATTTTACTTAGGCTGAAAGTTTAAAGTACTGTAGCTATGTTTGGATCCCACAAAATGCTAGGGAAAGGAAAGAAAATGCTATGGGATGTCATTTTCTTATGTTTAGTAGAAATGAAACGGAAAATGGAATACAATTAATGTTTCCAAATCTTTTGCTTATATTTAGATTTTTTATTATTTGTGTAATAAAAGTAAGTTTCAGAAACATTTCTGAAAAAAAAACGTATATTGCATGAGTTCAAAGCAATGTCTGATTTTACACTTCATTTTCTTTCCTTCCAAAACCCCTCAATAAGTCGATTCATATTTTCTTTCCATGGCATTCTCAGTGTTCCAAACAGACCCTGACAGTTAAAAAATTATTGAAACCTGAGACATAACCACTCGATAGCTGTAAGATTGAGTTGGAGCACCATGAAGATAGACAATTGTTCCACGCGTGCTTCCAGAAGAGCCTGCAATTACAGAAACTCTTTAGATTGCATTATTGCAATGCATGATTATTGTTTACTCCCTGTCCCAAAGAAATTTGTCAAATTTCCTCATTTAATCGTCCAAAAAAGCATTGGCATTTCCTTTTAAAGTTAGTAACTCGTGATTCATATTATTTCTCTGGTTTAGAGAAAATTCAAACACCCTTATACAACATAAGTCACATAATAAAGATGAAGTCACGAATTAGTAATTTAAATCAACCCAAAGCCGGATTGGAAACTCAACTCTTGAGACCATGGAAAAAATGTATACCTGTTTCTCTAACAAACCACTGGAATCCACCGGATTCGACATATGATCCGTACTCTCTTCCCATATTTTCTATTCTCTGCATAAGCATGTAAAAAAAAGTGAGAGCTGAGAAGTAGTGCCAGTGAGGCAGTGATCACTGAAACTTCTCTGGTGTACTATCAGCTCTGAAATGTCAAAATGGTGTGAGTTTGCATTACGTAGAGCATTTGGCCGACGTTTCCGTCCTCGGCTGGGGACTCGGGAAGCTGAATGGCGCTCCGACTTGACGGATTGTCGGTGACGAAGCCGAACGGGTTGAACGCCGGCTTGTCGCCATCCTTCTCAGAAGCTTTTGGGACCACTATGAATGTTTTTCTACTCTTCAGGAACAGCTTACTGGAATTTGCGGTGGCGAAGGTTGAAGATAAAAAAGAAGAAGGGGAAGGAAAAACGAGAGAGAACGACATGGCTAATCGTTTAAACGAGTGGACGGACACGTTGAGATAAAACGATGAGCAACAGCTTCCTGTATATTTTTACTTCAAAAATGGTAGGTGTGCAAGGAAAATGTGGGTACACCTAGGGGTGAGCAAAAATACCGGAAAATCGGTATACCGCACTTACCGTACTGAAAAATACCGGAAAATACCGGAATATTGGTATACCGTCATTTTCGGTACGGTATCATACCGTATCGATTTATTTCGGTACGGTAACGGTAAATGTTTTCAAATACCGCGGTATACCGGTATAATACCGTACCGACTCCCCTACCAAACAATTACTTTTAATTCTAAAATATTGTAAAAGTTTATTACAATTTTGAAGCCTGAATTAATACTTGGGTTGTTTACAAATACCAAAATACACCAATAAAGGCCCAATTTCCCAAACTCACTATAACCTTTTAGGCTTCTACTAACTAACATTCAAACAAACTAACATGATGACTAATGAGTAATGTACTAATGTCCAGAAACAAGTCCATCTTATTCCAAGAACTTGCGTGTCGCGACGGCTGAGCCGCTGAGTAGCTGACGAGTGAAGAAGGATACACTTATGTGATGAATAGACGTAGTGATTCCACAAGTCGAGACACATGACGTTGTCCAAAAGTCTTATTCAAATATTTTTTAAAATTATAAAAATGACTAAATACACTATCATATTAGGAATAAGTGATTTTATATCCATGTTGTTTGAATAATTTTATTTATATATGTTAGAGATCACTATTGATTTAAGTATGTTTATATTGTTCAAGTTATTTTAGGAGAATGCATTATTTTTTACTATGTGACATGTTGAACTGCTTAAATATACTAATAATAATTATCGGTCAAGATTGAATATGATATCAATTGATTATTAATTGTATTGTGTAGCATTTTAATAATGGATTAAATATGTCGCTAGTAACACCGATTTAGTAAATTTCGTTAGTCTATGATAATTTGTTGTATTGGGAGACATGCATGGTAATTTACCGATACCGTACCGTTACCGAACCGAAACTTCGGTATACCGAAATGCGGTATACCGAAACTTCGGTAAGGTAAAGGTATATAAATTTCGTATACCGAAAGTTTCGGTACGGCAAAGGTATGAGAGAAAATATTCGGTATACCGTACCGAACCACCCCTAGGTACACCTTTGCTACCTCATAAAAAGTCTCCGAGAAAAGGGGCAAATAAGCCCTCTTAATAACCAAAAAGTTTTGTTATTTTTGACGGTTGTCATTTGGGGCAGTTTCGGACGGAAATTTTGATGCAATTTTTAGAGCATATTATTCATTAAGTCTAGTTTACTCATACTAAATTTCAGCTAAAAGTTCAATCGGGAAGGAAATTAAATGAATTCTTGAAGATAAAAACGCAGTTATCTTCAAGAATTTATTTGAATGTCTTCCCAATTGAATTGTTAGCTGAAATTTGGTATGAGTAAACTAGACTTAATGAATAAGATTCTCAAAAAAACATCATCAAAAAATTCCACCGGGAACTGCCCCAAATGACGACGGTTGGACATAGTCTCTATATAAGGACTTATTTGACCTTTTTTGTTAGTGTTGGGCTTATTTGCCCATTTTCCCAAAAGTCTCCCCATTTTTAAATCCATTTTCCACCCCATTTCATGTTTTTAAGTCATCTTTTCTCTTCCACTTTCCTCATCTTTTTTTAAAGAGTTAATTATCGACTTAGGACTAAAAGAGGGCTGATGTTCACAAATATGACCAAAATAAAAATGTATGTTTCATAGGACATATAATCATCTACGTGGACATAAATGCCCCCATTCAATTATAAAACCTAAACTCTCAACATGAGCAGTTTCGTGACCCTCGGTGCCACTGCAGCCTGCCCCCTACCTCATTGGTGTCGCCTGTCGCTGTCTTACCGGCAGGGGCGGATCCAGGATCTTTAGTTATTGGGGGCACTTATTGGGTGAAATTGAAAAATCACTCAAATATATACTCCGTAATAAAATACTCCTTCCGTTCCGTCAACTTCTCTTCGGTTTGATTTGGATCGAAGTTTAAGGGTTTAATTCACCAAACCCCCTTGTGAAATATAAATTCGGCACATTAGCCCTCTGTGATTTAAAAAATGCGTCAAACCCCCCGTGTTATCATTAATCATGCGTCAACCCCCCTCCAAGAACAAATTTAATTTCAAAAAAGATGAAAAATGATTAGTTTTTTTTGGTATAATTTAGAAATTTTGACAAAGTTACTTGCATATTCAACTATATTATTAAAAACGTGATTTCAAAATTGAAAAATTTGTTCTTGAAGGGATTTTGCGCATGATTAATTAAAACATAGAGGGGTTTGACGCATTTTTTAAATCACATGGGGCTAATGTGCCGAATTTATATTTCACGAGGGGGTTTGACGCATTTAACCCCGAAGTTTAAGAAAGTGAGAATAAAGTGGAAATGTATAGTTTTTTTTAAGTAAGAAAAAGGTAAATGAGTGTTAGACATACAAAACTTTTCAAAATGGGAAATTAGAAGAATTTTTTGGGATGTCCCAAAAAAAGAAGTTGAAAGAATTTTAAGGGACGGAGGGAGTATGCTGTACAACCTCTATAAGTTTTTGGGTTTTATTACAACTTCTTTCTACGAGTTTTCATATTTTGAAAAAATGTTAGAAATTATTACGGAACACAGTAAACCAATTATTACATTACTCCATCTAATCCAACAACAGTTGACCAAAATCAAGAAACGAATAATTCTTAAACTTATAATTGTGAAAAATATACTCAAAACAGTAATTAACCAAGCTGAAATAGAGTATAGATCAGAAAATGGAATCTCATAAGGTAATTGCATACTTAAGGTGTGTTTTGAATTGATTCTGCTCCTGTTTCTTTTTAAAAGCAGGAGTAGAATCAAAATCAGATTTTAGAATCGGGTCTCCCTCATCTTCTAAAAAAATGCTTTCTAGGAACACTTTGAAGCATAAAGAAGTACATCTACATTTTCATCCATTCACTCCAATATTTACTTCTACTCTTTGAAAGAGTAGACACAATTTTAAGATGTAAATCCAAACACGTTTACTAAATCGCTCAGAGAATTTGCCTAAATGTCTAATAGGCTCAGAGAGCCGACAACTCTGACAATCCATTTAAAGCTTGTAAAGTATATATAAGCTTCTGAAAGGTCAATCCAATGTCTCGATTTTTAATTAGGGAATAGGAGTCCATACTTCAAGTGATATTTCCCATCTATAATTTAAAATACTCCATGTTAAAAACTATAAAGTCTAGAGAAGGAGGTGCACAGGTTTTGTGTTTCGACTTCCCTTTAAGACAAGTGTGACAGGTTAATGGGGGCATTAAATAATTTTATTGGGGGCACTTCACTATTTACATTATTTTAGTATACTTTTAAATTAAAATTAAAGAGGTTATTGGGGGCATGTGCCCCCATTGTCAATAACATACATCCGCCCCTGTTTACCGGTGCCGTTTGCCCTTGTCTCGCCGGTGCCGCCTGCCACCATATCACCAGCAGCGTTGCTGCCGCTGCCACGTCACTGCAGCCGCTGCGGCCGCCCACGCCGGTGTCGCCCCAACCACTGTTGTCATCCCCCACCGCTGCCGCTACCCACTCTGGTTGCAGGCAGCAAAACAACCATGAGAGTTAGATTCGGAAGCCATAACTGCAATTCCAAACATCATCATCACCTCCACAACACCAATGTCATAAATCTGCCATTAAGTTGGCAGATTTGGTCTTCAAGATCAATTTAAATCTTCCATTTCTATGGACTCTTAAATCTGCCAACAAAGTTGACAGATTTATCTTGGAAGAATAACACAAAAGTGCCATAAATTTGGCAAACATATGAACTCAACAACCAAATATTCAAAAACTAATTTTTTCAAAGGAATAAACACTTTATTACAATCGAAAATCACAAATACGCAACTAATGACCAAAAAATTAAAAATCGATTTACACAAAATCTATTATGCCATTATCGATTATTGTCAGTGCACACATTTCTAGCATAATTTTGGCAAAATCTTATGCCATCATCCAATATTCCAGCAAATAAGGTTTTTTTTAAAAAGTAAAAATCGGATTCAGAAATACAAAATAGAGGTCCAAAAATCGGCCAATTGAATGTCAAAACTCATAAAAACAGAAGAATATGAGAAAAATCTGAAAAATCAGTGTTAAAAATCAAAATCAAAAGAAGAAGAAGTAGTATAAGAAGAAGAAGGAGAAGGAGAAGAAGGCAAAGGGGAAGAAGTGAAAAAAACTTAAATTCATAGGAAAATAAAAACGATGATGGTGGAAGGCGGAGGCCATGAAAACAGAGACGAGAGCGATGAAGGCGTAGCGGCGAAGGTGGCATGCGGCGAAATCGGCAAATCCACACAAGTGAGAAGGTGAGATGCGGCGACGGTGAGTCTTTGGTCGCGTCTGGAGAAAGCCGATCAATTGTTAGAGAGATAAGCTGCTAGAAAGGGGTAAATAATTGCAGGGGTAAAAATGGGGTGTTAATTTTAGTATATTTCAAAATAGGAGTATATTGGTCCTATTTGGAAATAAAAACATGAAAGGTCCTATTTTTGAATTTCAGTCCACTTTTAGTCCCATTTGAGTTAATTTCTATTTTTTTAAAAAAAAAATCTTTTCTCTTCATTTCAATCTCTACTCCTGCACCCCTGCGACTTCGAACCACCCCAAAATCGATCTCCCCAACGACAACCTTTCTAGCAAGTAGTCCACCCCTCGTCTCATCGTCTCTAACCCATCCGTGAAACAAAGTCATCCTTCCTTAGCAATGGTGTCGCACCCGCACAAATCGACGACGAATGAACGAATGGGTGTTTGTCAAAGCTTGCAAATGAATCAGCGCCTATCAAAGAACGCATCCCTAGAAGCAAAGGAACGCAAACGACATGTATTTAAAGCTTGGAGAGTTGAGGAGTTCAAAGATTGAAGAAATCTGTGAAGGTTTCAAGCAGAGAAGCTATAGTGTGAACTAGTTTGACAAAACTTGCTGAAAGATAACATTTTCTTCCACGTGTGTAGCACCGTATAGTATTTAATTAAAACAAAACAGAAAAAAAAATGGTTGAGGGTTTGAGATGTCTATTTCTGTGATTGTTTGTGATGTTGTTTGAGTGTTGTCTCTAATTGTATCTTAAACGTCTGACAAACTATTGTTACGTGTCTGTATTTGTTTTGAGTTGTCGGTAATGACTTCATAAATGTCAGTCATGTTATTGTGAGATGTATGTATTTGTTTTGTACTTGTTATTGATGTGGTTTGAGCTGTATGTATTTGTTTGTAAGACTCGTGACATTGTGTGTCATTTGCAAAATAAATGTCTATGATTGGTATTTAGTTTTCTGTCATTTGCATGTAAGTTACCTGTATTTGTTTTGAGTTGTCTATATAATGACCTCATAAATGTATGTATTTGTTTCGAGTTGTCTGTAATGACCTCATAAATGTCTGGCATGTTGTTGTGAGAAGTTTGTATGAGTCGTGAAGTTGTCTGTCATTTTAAAATTAGATGCTTGTAATTCATATTTAGTTGTTTGTCATTTGATTGTGAGTTGTCTGTAATTTGGGGTGTGTATTTCTTGAGATGTTATAGGGCTTTGCAATTACAAATTCCTGTTTTCGAGCACTTCCCTCTCGAACACTCAGTATGCTCAAATTTTAAAGACGCTACAAGCTTGGTGCATTCTGCTTTGTCTTTAAAGCAAATGGTTGAGTTTCGGAAGATATTGTGAGGTCATCTTCTTGATGTGCCTGAGCTTCAATTCTCTGCTCAAATAATCCATAACTTGTTATTAAGGCTAGTGTGTGACCAACTCAAAGACGAGCTATGGTTTTGCGTTAATGGTCAGTTGCTTAAGTTTACCTAGGCTTATTTTGAACACATCACTGGGCTCCATTCTATAGGTCCAATGTCAGTCTTCTCTGATGATGATAAAGGTGGTGGGATGTTGCTTGATAAGTACTTTGGTGGTGTCATCAAGATCACATTCAAGGAAAAAATGGAGTCACTTAAGCCTAAAAAGGAGGGGATCATGCTGATGGTTTGAAGCTTGTGTGGGTGTTTTATCTGGTCTGTGTTTTACTACCCAAGAATAAGAAAATAAACATTAGCTCAGAGTATATGAAATGGAAAGACGAGTTTGACAAATATAAGTCTTACCATTGGGCAAAAGAGTTCTACAATGTGATGATTTTTCAAATGAAGACCCTAATGGTTGGGCAAGCAGAGAGATTCAAGAAAAATAAGGCCGTCAATCCTGAATACCAAAACGCCAAGTTCACATTGTACAATTTTCCTCTACAATATGATGATTTTTCAAATGAAGACCCTAATGGTTGGGCAAGCAGAGATGTTCATGATATGAACTTTTAAAATTCATATGTTATCTAACTAAAATGCACACGCCATCGTATGAAACTGCACTTATAATCTTACTAAAGTGCAATATACGAACTTCTAAGATGCACATGTTATAATGATAAAATACAACATATGAACTACTAAAATGCAGATGTCATAATGATCAGATGAAGTATGGACTATTAATGTGCACATATCATGTTACTAAATTTCAATACACGAACTTCTAAAATGCATATGTCATAATGATAAAATGAAAATTCATATAATGTGACATGTTTCTCTTATATTATGCACTTCTACTAATATACTGTTTAAAACATGTTTCTCCAATATTATGCATAATGTGACACCATGAAATTCGTATGCATGTCAATTGAGTATACAATGCAAATGTCATAACGATAAGATGCAGCAAATTGTCTTCTATGATACACATGGAATCTTACTACTACAATGCAATACATGAACTTGTAAAATGCACGTGTCACAATGATAAAATGCATGCAGCATATAAGGTATTAAAATGTAGATGCCATAACGGAAAGATGCAGTATGAACTTCTAAAGTGCACATATCATTAGACTAAAATGTCATAATGATAAGATGCAGCAAATTGTCTTCTATGATACACATGGAATCTTACTACTTCAATGCAATACATGAACTTGTAAAATGCACGTGTCACAATGATAAAATGCATGCAGCATATAAGGTATTAAAATGTAGATGCCATAACGGAAAGATGCAGTATGAACTTCTAAAGTGCACATATCATTATATGAACTCATAAAATGCACATGTTATAGTGCTAAGATACAACATATGAAACACTAAAATGCAACGTCGATATATTTTATCATAGTGTAGTTCTAATATAAGTTATGAAGACATTATAAATACGAAATGCACATCCTGTCACCTTAATATGCACATCTTAGCTTGTAACCTTAATACGCACATCTTGTAACCATAATATGCAAAAACTTCTACCACGGTGGGAGTGCTGACTTCTTCATTCGAGAGCTTTCCATCTTACCATCTATTAGTTTAAAAAATTTGAAGGTTAATTATGGAGCGTCTGAATCCGTAAATCAAGAGATTAGTTTTATAAATGCTATCATGTGTTCTTGCAGTGAACTCATTATTTGAATTGATAATGCAACCTTCTTTGTTGGACAAAATATCACCTTAATATGTATATTAAGACTCAACTTCTCCTCCAATTCTTATTAATTACACGAACCTTTTTTTAAGTTGCTAAAAATGGAGGTGTAAATATTAGTAGTGAGTTATCTTAATTGATTGGACATTAGTGGGTTACATTAATTAGTGGTAGAATATTTGTGATGAGTTGTTTCCGTATTCTTTCCATATCTATGTAGCAACTCCGTTTTTAAAATGTCAAATGACATTGGTAACCTTCCTCACTAACCACTGCAATTTAAAACTGAAAATAGGGAACACATACTTAAAATTGTTTTTTTTATGTGAAATCCTTTATCTAAAATTTATAGAACACCAAGTTGCAAGAGATAATTTATACTCAATATCCCGTGCATCACAAGAGTACTATACTAGTATTAAGATAGATTCAGCGCGTGAAATAAAAATCACATGTTTGGTGCAAAAAGTTGACAGATAAGTCTGATAAATCGAAAAGCGGGGTCACCAAAGGGGCTTAAATATCTATGTTACTTGGGAAGCCAAACAACCTCTTTCTCTTCCCACGAATATCGGGCAGAACAAAAATGGTCTCCCTAATGCAGCCACATTACTTCCAATTCAATGCATTAAAAAGAATGTCTGCTCTATGCCAAGCCACTTTTAATTTGAGCGGGAAAGTAGCCAAAATTCCACTTACTTTTAAATCCCATTGAAATGATATTTGTAATCATTCACAAAATATATAGACCATCATTTCGCCCTAATGTTTGAGGACCCTTTACTAATGACTCCAAAAAGGAATCAATAGTACCTTTGTAGCCTCACTCGATATTTGCAAATAACAAAATGTCATTTACATACCGCCCCCTTGAATCATAATGCAAAATCAGTGTTGATCATCCCATCAATCACCTCACTCAGATAATCGGTGAGATATTCTCTAAACTCACTACACTTTAGTAAAATTTGTTAAAGACTAAGGATATATGTAATTGGTTAGAATGAAAAATAAATGCTAAAGTTATTTAATAATTAACATACATGTAAAACGGAATAACTCCCAGACAATTTATTAAAGACTAAGGATATATGTGTAATCGAAACTCATCTCCCATAGCATGCTGATCTGTTCTTCTACCATAACCTTTGTCGGGGTTAGATTGAAATCACAAAATTATACTTCAATTTCTATGCTCCCTTGCCATTTCAATGAGATTTTTACTCTCTTTTCCCTTTGAGAAAAGAGGCAATTGGGCCCTCGAATTATTTAACATTCTGCAATCAGGCCTCTGAAGCGAATGACTTGCAAAAACACTCATCAACTCATTGAAAATTAAGCAATAAGATCCTTTTTGAGACGAGAAATTACCGGCACCAACATGTAAAAAAGATCTGATTGCTTAATTTTGAAGGAGTTGAGGGTTGTATCTTCAAAATGCAAATCTTCTGGATCATGAGTCTGATTGCAGAATCGCAAATAGTTCGAGTGCTTATTTGCTCCTTTTCTCTTTCCCTCTTTAAAAGAAGATAAGTGGTTTACTCTACAAAAAGTACGATGTTTAGACAGATCTTTGTCGATCCGAAGGTACGACTGAAATTCTCAAGTCAAGACCCCAACCTTATACCTCTCTTCAATAGCATGAAGATTGTCTTATTCAGAAAATTGTAATTTACAACACTGCAGCTTGATTTCTAATATTAATGATTTCAAATACTTATCATACGTTTGGTAATATGTGGATTTGGATCCTCTATCGCATGGTAGAGGTGTCTTGCGCAATCCAACGACAATGGCAATAGAGGGAGGAGAGTTATGGACTGTACACACATTTGTACTCACCCCTTATCTTGTTTGTGTACACAGACAAAATGTTGCCTTCTTAACGAATTGCATGTCTGCACAAGCAAAATAGGGTGTATGTACAAAAGTGGGTATAAAAGTGGGTACAAACAGATTTTTTGGTCTAAATATGGGTGGAAATATGGTGTACACGTCTCAAAAAACATTCTGGCGTCATTTTTTATTATGTTCTTGGGCCTATCAAATCCATATTAGTGACTCGACCAGCTATTTCTCTATATATACTCCCTCCGATTCTCAAAGACCTTCACACTTTGACTTCACACAGTTTAAGAAATTAAATTTGACTTTACTGTGAAGTGCACTGTTTGGCACTGTTTTGCACTGTTTTGGTGTAGATAATTTGCCAAATAAGGAAATAAGAAGAAGTGTGAAGTTAATTTTGGGACTTCCCGAAAAGGAAAGTGGGAAGTTGTTTGAGAACCGGAGGGAGTACTTCTTATGGGAGACTTGTAAACTCTAATCAAACTATTCACTCATCATACACATTCATCTTCTTCTCCATTTCTTGTTCAATCTCTCCTAAATTATACAATATCGGTATCGATTATCCATCAAATGGTGCTCTCGTAGAGCCTAGTCAAATGGAAAAGGGTAAAAAAATAAACCCTTTTATACTGTGTACTAATGTGTACACAAAGTGTATACAAGAAGCAATTTTGATCGGTGTGTAATTGCGGTCTACACGCACTCTATTCAAGGAGAGACTGTTCAAGAAAATAATTTTTACTCTCTCCCACTAATAAAATAACATATTTTATTAAAAAAGCTAGTTTTGTGTGGTTAATATTAATTAATAAAGTAAGAATGAATTAAATATACACAAACTTTACCAAATTTGATATGAAACAATTTTAATGGAATTTCCCGAAAAAGTAAAATGAGACAATATTAGCAGGACAGAGGAAGCATAATTTTTCTTCTAATTTCATTCACTAAGAAGCATTTACCCTTTCCGTATCATTTTAGTTGTTCTATTTGCTTTTGCACGTCGTTTAAGATAATTACTGTATATTTTATACAAAGTAAAAGTAAGAGGGTTTTTGTACCGTACCAATATTGTATTGATACTGGCCGGCCCTGTTTGTTTTCCAGCGGGTTGACGTCTACACGCTGCAAAATGCAGCGATTTGTAGTTCAAAAGAATTAGCGATTTGGCTAAAACGTTATTATCCGAACAGAGTCATTGTAATTACTTTTTGAGTGTGTTTTATTTTAAACAGTAAAATGAGACAATTAATTTATTACACCCTACATTATATTAGAGAAACTTGTCTGGTACTTTTTTTTAATTGAAACCGTATCGATTGATATTGTTGTCAATCTATTTATAAAAAAAGTGTGACACCCGGCCCCAACACCCACCGAATGGGTTGGAAGTAAATTGTCCGGATTCGAACAGGACCTAACCCACTGGCCACTCCCTTCGTACTTGGAGAGGATGCATTTTTCAAAAATGATGTTTGTACACACTCTTATACACACTTTTGTACACACCTATGTCTGTGAAAGCTTTTTTTTTTGTCTGTGAACATCGATTCACAGACAATGTTTTGCACAAACAAAATATTGTCTGTGAACCCGATTCACAGACAAAAAAAAACTTCACAGACATGGTGTGTACAAGAGTGTGTATAAGAGTGCATTTTTTCATGTATCTCCTGCTGGGGCTGCGGGGGCTGCGGGGATACTGCATTTATCTTACTTTTACGTAGTATATAGATAGACAGAGATAATTTAACTGACTCTAAAATCCGGCCATATCTGGAGTCTTTACAATCTGGAAGTCCAAATCTTGGCATTGTTCCAACCGGTACTCCTTATATTCATATTAATTTATGGTATATATGTCTACTGAATTTGTTTAGCCTTTCAACAAGCCTCCTATATTTGTTCTCAGTCGTCACAAATCCAACTTGCACAACCTGTTTGCTTTCATTAGACAATGCACGGAAACTGTTTGATAGAATGTGTAGCCGGATATATATTTTCCCCTGATTATGTGAATTCGTTTGTGCATTAATTTTCCCAGTCTGTCTGTCAATTTTTCATTTTACAACGTGAAACTGTGAATCGAACCCAATGAAGTTCAAGGCGTATCTCACAGACAATGGCGTGAACCTGCTTGAGAAGAGGTTCCTACCTGCACTTGAAAAGATGGGGAAAATCTGCCATCTCTATCTAACCAGAGACCATGCTTTCTTCCTGCATAACCTCCTTAACAGTGACGGCATCCATTCCATTGCCCAGTTTCGCAAAGACGCCCTCTTCGAAGATTATATGATCTCCAGCCTGAATGATGACCGGATTGCCTTCACCATCGACCTCTCCCTCCTCCAGCGTGCTCTTCGCAGTATCATCAGTATCTACACAAAGTTCTCTGGAAATGCCGTTAATGTCCCTAACCGCATTCAAATCAAGCTGGTCAAGAAGCTTCCTCCACATTCTCTACAGCCGATGCCCTTCCTAACTTTTGAAACCAAAGGCTATAAGTCAGCTGTTATTCAAGACGTTCCGATCTCCAAACCTTTGTCGCGAGGTGATGTGGGTGAACTTCAAGCAGCCCTAGATGGAGCTCAAGATCTGCCGCCTACTCTGGTCGAAGTTCCGGATATGAACCAATTGCAGAACTTTGTGGATAGGATGAAGCACGTCGGGGATGTGATTAATGTGTACATTAGCAAATATGGTGATCTTCATTTGCAAATTTCTACACCTTTGATAACCCTAGGTGCTGAGTTTAGGAAGCTGTTGGTTATCGGTGAACAGGCGACGGTCCCATCGTGGGACCAGGATCTGACGGCTCAATCTCGCGCGAGAATGGCGGTTCAGAAGGGGGACGCGATGACAGTGCATGTTAGCGTGAAGCATTTCTTTAAGTCTCTTCAGTGTCATTTGGCTAAACCTGATTGTGCTTTCTATGGGATTTCTCATCAAGGTGCTTGCTTGACCTTGATATTTCAGTTCTTTATCCCGGGGTCTCGACAAACGGATAAGTCTATTAGTCTCCATTGCCGAATCCCCGTGCTTGACCCTGGTTCCAGCTAAATCTATCAGAGGTGTTTTTAAGTCTTCCTGCAAATTAGTGATTTCCTCTGGATTTGTGTGAAGGCTGAAGTGGTTCATATTCTACTTAGAGTGCCGTATGGTTTTCTAGAAGGGATGTACCAGTAGATTAATATTCTGTATTTTCTCATCTCTCCATTATATGGGACTACTGTGTATGGTGAACCAACTGCATTTTGGTCAATTGAAATGAGAATAGCACCTGTTTAAGAGTTAATACTTGATTTGGTATCTTGAATATATATGTTTTTAGCATTGCCTATTAGGTCATCAACTTTCTTTTTGGACTTAATTTCATAATTTGGTTGTTGACTCTTTGATTTAAACTCAATTAGGTGCTCTTACAAATCTATCATCTAATTGAGAAGTGCTTTTTTGGTCCACATGATATATCTGAAAGCCAACTAGATAATGAAATTGTGTCTGAAAATTTTAGTGAATTTAGAACAAAAAAATGTATGTAGACCAATTTGGGTCAGATTTCATAATCAAGGGCCAAATTGAGTTCCGTCAGAACCTTCAATACTAAATTGACTGTTTATGACCATTTGAGTAACAACATGGGCTACAAAAGGACTTAATTTTTTGATTGATCAAGTATTGAACAGTCAATTTAGGAGAAAGGTAAGCTTACGGTAAGTTGACGGTAAGCTTGACAAAGTTTAAAGGACTTAATTTCGTCAGAACCTTCAATGCTAAATTGACTGTTCACTCTGAAGTTTTAATGTGTCTTAATTAATGTTGAATTCAACTTTGGCTGCGTTTGTTTTCTAGCAGGTTGATGTCTACCCGCTGCAAAATGCAGCAGTTTGTAGTTCAAATGAATTAGCGGATTTGGCAAAATGCTATTTACCAAACGGAGTCTATTTGACAGGGGCTAAAACTAGACAAGAATGACGCCTTCATCTTTTTGTTGATTAGGACTCCCTATTTGTGATTCAGGTGATGGATATGCCTATGATGATCTAGAAAATGCTTAGTTTGTGTTTCACAGAGATTGAGAGACAATTAAAACTAGTGTTGGTAAGGAAATGGAAATAGAATCAAATCTAACCAAATTAAAAGTATGCAACTACAACATTGATAAATAAATTGGATGACAATTTCAATAATCTCTTTTAAAGAGTATACAATTTTTATCTAGGAAAATTTGAATTTGCACCATGTGTTTTCTCATGGTTTTCTGTAAGATACACTTAACAGCTCTTTGAATTCACACCCCCTAATTCCCTAAAACCTAAACGGCTAAAAGTGAGATGCAAACTTAAAAAATAGCTTAATCATGAGGTCTAAAGTCAGGAATGTAACTCATTATTCCAAAGTTGCATACACTCATAGGGTGACGACGTGACGTAGGGGGGATAAAAACTCGAAATGTTAAAAAATGAGGTTAAAATTCGAAGATAAAAAGTAAATGCATAGAACAAACTAAAAAAGCAGCTTTCTTTTAATTTAGTAAAGAACATAAAAATACTTCTTTAAGAATAATTCTAGTACTCAAAGCATATACGTAGTATTAGTTTAACCTCTGACCCAAATTCAAGAACAATCAAGCCGAATTTCACACTTGACAAGCAGGCTTCTAGTTCACCAAGCTCAGGAGTCAATAAGTAAATGTAGAGACTAGAGACTAAACTAAATGTATATATATCATCATTATCGATCATAAGCTTAGCTTTTTTACTTATCCCCGCCACCGCCAAACATGCCCATCATATCCTTGGCAGAACCCATTTGTTTCATCAAATTCTGCAAGCCGCCCATTCCACCCATCTGTTTCAACATCTGTGGGGGGAGAACTTTGCTCATGTGCTGAGCATTCATATTTCGTGAAAGGGCACTCATATCTCCCTTCTTTGGAATTTTAAGTCCCTTCATCTTGCTCCATATCTTCGCCAGTCTCTTGTACTCTTCCATCATTTCCAACACTTCGTACACCATACGACCCGACCCCCTTGCTATCCGCATTATGCGTGATTCTGTCATTATCTTCGGGTTCATACTGTCCAATTCTGCCATTATATATTTACTTGTTATTCATTATGGCAAGATGAGAGATCAGGCTAACTTTTATGAGGAAAACAAAATTAATGCAACTACACTTGCCTTCGTTGGTCATTGAATCCATCATTGTCATATAACGTTTGATTTTTGACTGGCTTTCATTTTCCCGCCCTTTTGGCATTAATTCTTGAGTAAATCCTGGCAGCATAGAGAACACCTGCACCATAATAAGAATACAGTATGGATCACAGCTCAAGCTGATTATCTGTTTATAGCATATAGGAAGAAATTTGTTTTACACCCCTAGAATACAGTTCCTTTTGTTTTAGGTCCCCCATATAATAATCTTTTTTGTTTTACACTCCTCCAATTAACGCTTTCTTCTTTCTAATCCCTTTCTTACTCAACGTCAACCTTAGTTTGAAAAAACACAGACATGGATCATAGAACTCGAATCTTGTTTTTCCACATCATTTTGTCTTTACGAAATACTTTACTTCCCTACAAAGCCAACCAGAGACATGTAAAGTGTAAACTGACAGTAGGAATAGTGAGTTCCACTTAGCACTACCCCCCCTAATAGACGATAGTCTCCAAAGAGTTATAGTTTTAACTTTTAACATAGAAAGGTCAATCTGGGTTTAGGCTAAAGCTCTATGAGCCATATCAATGCTTTTTAACAAAGGATGGTGGGATGTATAAAAAAGAAAACAGCGTGAAGTGCATTGATGAAAATAAAAAAGAAGCATAAATTGCACTGATGCAAAACAAAAATACATTTACATGTAAATATATTGTACAGAAGGAAAACATATCCAGGCCTTGATCTATTACTGTAAAGAGCTAACATGTGCATGTAAATAATATGGTAGAGTCTATGGTACCCATAAGGTACCATACCTTTGTCCACATGGACCAATGAAAATTTTGCAGTTGAATTATTTTAGTCTAAATTAAAAATGATATCATGATGTGGACCAATCAAGTGAATGATAGGTACGGTACCCTATTTTTTAAATGGGTACCGGAGTTGTCACCAAATAATATTTACTCCGTAACAGCAAAAGTTCAAGGCAGTAGGAGCAAACCTGGCCTATAGGACCCATTTTAAGTATATTTTGGAATTGTTCATACATAATCCTCAGGGTAAAGTTTCCCTCAGAGAGTTTCTGAAGAAGTTCAGGTTGTTGATCCATAGGAACAACCTCCTGTATCTTGTCCATGAACCCAGACCAATCACCCATGCCTAAGAGAAAAAATGGAAACAGTCGTAAAAAGTATCAGAAACAAGCGTATTGAGATCAAAGAAAGAAAAAAAACAGAGCTCTTGTTATGGATGAGATACATACCCAGAAGTCGGCTGACAAATGGCTTAACATCAAAAACTTCAAACTCATCCATGTGCTCTCCAGTACCGATAAAGATTACAGGGCTCTTTGTTGCAGCAACTCTGCATAGAAACAAATCTATTTTCATGAATACATGACAACAATTATTGTTAAATACTGCTTCAGTCCCAGAAAATGTGTCATGTTTGAGCAAGGGTTTAACATTTTATGTCTAGTCAGCTCAATAGTAATTACAACTTACTAATGGGCACTCTTTCCCGTAAAACTTATTCTCAAGATTTTCTAGAGTAACTGACTAAACGATTTGCAATTGCCTTAAAACAAATTAATTTTGCAGGAAAAAACATGAGATATGGCTCCTTTTTTGAGAGGGTTAGAGTAAAGAATGTCAATACAAAATAAGTGATACTATAACAGTATAAATTACACTTTAAAGTATATGAATCTTACGCGCTAAGGGCGCCACCTCCCTTTGCATGCCCATCCATTTTAGTAATTATTACAGCCCCAACTGCAACACTTTGCTTGAACGCTTGAGCTTGATCAAAAGCGGCTTGACCAATACTGCTATCCATAACAAATATCACAAGATCTGGTTTCTGAAAAACCAACAAAAAGATGAGACTATTCTAAATGTAGTGGTTAGTTGCATCGTAAAAGAAGAGTTTTTAGTACTTAGTACATACCGTTGCTTCAGAGACTTGACGCATCTCTTCAAAGAGAGCAGCTTCTTGTTTGTGGCGCCCACTGGTGTCAACAATTATGAGATCACAATTTTCCTTCTTGAATGTTTCAACACCTTCCTCTGCTATTTTTACGGGGTCAGACTCTGTGTAGCTGTCGCGGAAACATACATTTACTTTAGATAGGCCATATGTCAGAATAATAAGCCCACATTAGACTTAAACTAAATCATGAGATTTATTTAGAATAATTATATGAACAGATAATGTCAGAGTGGATGCTAAGGAAAAATATCATGAACCATATGGAATACAATTATAAACAGAAAAATTAAATTTTCACTAAAAGATAACAATTTTACAAACTTTCACATATTTAAAGTGCAGGTTTACACAATGTAGAAGGAACCTATGCAATTTTGTGAATTAGGTGGTACATTCCTTTCTTTAGTATGTTCGCATCATAGACATGTTTTGCGGGTGAAACCAGCTAGTGTACCATATAAAGGAATGTTGAGACAAAACATGCAATTGTATGAGAAAAACAGCTAGTGTACATGCTAGCTTACCAGAACAATAGGTGTCTCAATCAACTTAAATTCACTAATTTGACAAAACCATGTAAAGGAATGTTGAGACAAAACATGCAATTGTATGAGAAAATATTAATTTTATTTTCAGACAAATAAGCAAACAGATGGTCTCACACAGTCACACTCCCACCTCTTGTATACAACTAGTTTTACGTATGGTATGGGGTAGCCTTATTTTGACAGAACTTCATAATACTCCAATAATAAACATTTTAATTAAAGTGTATAATGTATATGCCTCAGGATAATTACTGAAAAAAACGATCAATACAACAGCTCTGTTGAGCATATAAAATTTTAAGAATAAAGAAGTCATAACTTTGTGAGACAGATAATGAATGGATTGTTTGTGAGAAAGATTTACCTCCCATAGAAAGGTATTTTAGCTTTGGTTGCATTTTGCTTTAGTTGATCAAAAGCACCAGCTCTGAATGTATCTGCACAAACTAGAGCCGGTTTCCAGCCCTTCCTCTGGTGGTAGTAGGCATATTTTGTACAAGTTGTTGTTTTCCCAGAACCTGAGACAGAATAAAATACAGAATAATAAGAGCGTGATGGGAAAGGGGATAATAATGAGAATATGCATCTGAAAGCTTAGCACACAGCGATGACCAACATAAGTACCAGTGTAAAAAAACTCCGCATACAACAAAACTCAACAGAAATATCCTTAGTTCCTTACAAAAGTGAAAAAACGGAGATTACTTACCTTGCAAACCTACAAACATTACAACACTGGTCTTTCCTTTCTTTGGCGTGAATGAGGGTTTTCCAGGATCCAAAATCTTGCAAAGCTCATTAAAAACAGCCTAGAGAAATTAGGAAACAGTATCAGTTGCAGAGCATCCAAACAAGAACATACATGTACATGCATCACCAGGAAACTGTTAACCAGCTATGAGGACACACAAGTGACACAACACTTAATTTGCAACATATGATAGAAGCATAGAAGCACTCAGTTATCCTATAATTTGTCATCTGGACATGTTTGTTTCACTTGAAACTAAAAATAAGTCCAAAACATGCATTTATCAAATTCCGTTCTGTTAGCCAGACACACTCCCAAGACTCCAAGAGTAATGCACTTAAAATACTTGCATACAGGCATTTCTGGATTTATCACAAAGACACAAATTCAAGGTCATTTAAAATTTAACAATTCGGGATTGGAGTTTAAGACTCGCTATTTTTTGGCTTGGGAAATGGGAATATGATGGAATAAAGCAAAATGACTCACTAAATTGTATGCGCTTCTTTGTTATAAAACACCAGTCAGTCTATGCAATTTTCGACGCGATTTTCACTATGGGTCATCCGGGAACAACCTCATTGTGCTTTAGTACATGGGTAAGAAGACTGCGTACACCCCCCCTTATCCCACCGTAGGTGGGAGCCTTTGCAGCACTGGGGTAATGATGATGATGAGGAGGAGGAGGGTTGGAGTTGAGATGTAAATGACTTTTCCAATACAAGCCTTAGTTTGCAGCCCATAACTCGCTATGAACATGATATTTTCCAATATACTGTTCTTGAAATGATCTGCACATGTCTTTATCACCTATCTTTACTACATTGTCCGTGTATGCTATTTTCACTCTACCATCCATGAAATGGTCTCCACATTTTTTATTGCCTGTTTTTTTACATTGTCCAGTCTTCCTTATTGTATAGTGTATTAATGCGTATCTTGTTGCCTAACAAGGTTGTTCTTTCATTGAGATGTAAAAACTGGAGTTAGCATAGCTGAATTACATTAAGATGGACCAGTACGACACATTCACATATCACAATGAGACAATAGAAGAATCACAAAACCAAAAAAAGGCACTTATCGACCAAGAATATCTCAGCTGGCATTTTTTTTGTAAGAAACCATTGTTTCTTTATCCATTTTTCAATTAGAAAAAGAATGAACTCCAAAAAATCACCAAAGCCCTGGGAAAAATTCACTCTCGGTCCTAAATTCCTCACATTTAGACAATTCCTCGCATTAAGGTAAAAGTTATTAAACTAATAGCATAAAAAAATGAAAATCAACTATGCTTGAAGGTGTTTGAAGAACTGACGAACCTGTTGGATTATCTTACGTTTGTTGTGACCAGCAGCGAGGTCGTCAAGATTGACGATCCGCTTGATGTTAGTTTGCATATCCCGGACAAGCTTAAATTGAACATCGGATTGGAGAAGAGCACGAGTGATCTCATTGAGGCACTCGTTGAGAACCTTCTCGTCAATGATCGTCGCATTGCTCATCTGCTGGAGGGCCCGAGAAATGCTCCCCCCTAACTGAGCCAACACCATCTTGACGGACGTTGAATATCAGGATACAACAATGAAGGAATTGAAATTCACCCACAAGTTTAGCTGCGAGACGACGCTGCAATCAGGAGGCGCTAGACGATTGGGAGATTTCTGCAGTTCTACGATTCTGGGATTCTATTTTGGTTTGATATTAGCGGAGCCATTCTTGATTCCTAAACCTTTTGTAAAAAAAAACAAAAAAAAAAAAGCATGTAGGTGTAATTTTTTTTGTGTGAACAGATAAAACCTATTTTGGTAAAACAAAAAAATCTCAACTTTTTTATGAGAGAAAAAAGATATGTGTAAAAGTGTGTATACAAAAAAATTTGTACACAAAAAAGTGTGTACATCAAGTCCAACTGAGATAAAAAATGGGTAAATCATAATCGATCACTAATCAATTAAAATCTATGTAGCACCTATACCGGTACGCGGGAACGTGATAACGCGGTAAGGCGAAAATGCGGAAACAGATACCAAGATACGACAAAACCAAAAAAAGTAGGATATGGATACGAGAGTATATTTATAAATATTAAAAGTTATGGGGTGTATTTTAAAATTTATAGGGGTGCATTTATAAATATTAAAAATATTTTTTTTTGAAAATATATGCATAAATTTTCCTCTGACCTCTACCCATTCATGACATTGAAGTATTTTACGTTATCAAAATACTTAGAAATAAATTCATTGTTTATCTCATATACACTAACTAGCTAGTATATCTCGAAATATAAATATAGTCAATAAATCATTAATTTAAAATAAGAAACATGTGAAACAACTACAATTTTGAAATTAAATGTGCAAGTACTCAAAGTTCTTGGGTATTGAAGACATAAAACAAAAGATGTGGAGTAGAAAATACTTAAGTGGGTTATTGGTTTGCATATGACTTGCTCGGTGTGATGCTTGCTCGCTGTTTTGCTTGCTCGTTCTGCGTGTTGCTTTGCTCACTACCTTATGTAAGTGAATTAGGGTAGACCAGATGAGTAAATTACAAATGACTGAATTAGGGATAGGATCATTAGATGTGTACCGCATAAAATTTATTTTTAGTTTTTCATTTTTTAAGAATTTTATTAAGTAAATTTTGGGTACGTTTAAAAAAAAAAGTTGATACGCGTATCCGTCAGATTACTAGTATCCGAATTTTAAAAATATTTACCAAAAAAATTGGAAACTTTTAAAAACTACTTGTTAGGCTCGGGAACGTACGGTACGGATATCCCATAGTATTGGATACGAGTACGTTTCTGATACGCCGATACGATAGTCTAGTTAAGTATTTGTGCCACGCAGATTAAAATTTAATGGGTGAAAGGGTGAAAGCCAATCAATGAGAGGTGATAATTTTCTTGGGAAAAGGTATAAAAATACTCTTCTAATATGGATGTGTGAACAAATATATCTTGTTCTATATTTTGGAACAAATACATGCCGGAAATTTATGTAGAAGTACATATATACCTCTGAACTTTTAAAAGGTGCAAAAATATCTATCATGATCCTATAAAGGAGCAAATTTACCTTTATTGACTTTAAATAGATAAAATAATTTTCAAAAAACACCAAAAATTAATTATAAATTTCAAATTGATGAAAAATCTACTCGTGTCCAATTTTCCCTTTTATTATTTTTGTATCACAATTTGATATTGTTTGTATAAAATATTATTTCAAATCCTTTGAAAAAAATATTATTTCAAAACATTACTATATATTTAAAATACTTGGAAAAAGTGTTAACATATGTGTTACAATGTAAAATTATCATTATTTTTTTGTATTCTTTGCACTACAAAATTAAATATTTGGTATTATGATAAAAAAAAAGTCCAATATTACAAAATAGTGAATTTAATCTTATTAAGGTTAAACAAAATCAAAGAATGTTATTTCAAAAAATGCAACAATGTGCTCAAGATTTTGCAACAACTCTAAAATTAATATTTATCAATTTGAAGTTCTTCATTTACAACAGCAAAATAATAATTTTGCAATTTAAAATTAAAGAGTTAATATTTAACATAGAAATAAATCTTTATTTTTAACTCTTTAATTTTTTTAGTTTTCAATTTCGAACTTGCAATTTATTTTTAGCATATTTCAAAATTTATTTTATTTATTTAAAGTCAATAAGGGTAAATTTTCTCTTCTATAGGAATATGAAGAGTATTCTTGCACGTTTTAAATATTTAGGGGTATATATGCACCTTCACATAATCTTCAGGGGTATATTTGTTCCAAAAAATATAACATGGATATATTTGTTCTCACACTCATAGTATATGGATATATTTGTATATTTTCCCTATTTTTTTTTTTTTTTTGTTTTTGGTTGTACTTTTCTCTTTTCTCATAGTATTTGTTCTGTTAAATGCCAGCATAACGAGCTTCGAACCCGTGACCTCCTCCTTGGAAGTGTCACACTGATGACATCCAATCACAAGGTGTTTGGCTATGAGATAGTGATAATTAGTACTCCATACTATTTTAACTTTTTTTGTTGCTAATTTTAAATGTATTTATTCACGAATCATGGTGAATAAATGATGAACTGAGATTCCTTCAAAAAAATGATGAACTAAGATCGTCTACAATATTGGGTAAAAAATCAGCCGCGAAGTCAACTATTATATTGGGTAAGCGATCACGAGAGTCACTGCAATCTGTAAGTCTGTTGTTGAATTGTAATGACCACTTTGTTCAAGGAGAAACAACGGTGGAGTAAATCTGGAGACTCAAACCACCAGCGGTAATTATGTAGAAGACCTCACTCCTATGTGCTCTTTTACTATAAAAATCATGTATTGAATCATATTGCTTTTTTCAATAATCCAATCCAAAGAGAGCATTATATGTGAAAGTATTAGACATATAATTCGAATATGTCACAATGAATGACAACTAAGTAATATCATAGTGTCGAATGTTGACTATACAATATTTGGGATATGCATGTCTCAATTACATGGTGAACCCCCAAAAATTAACAAGAATCGCACGGATGATTTTGATGTTGATGCTAATAGTGAAGGTTATATTATTTTTGCTAAACCTGTTTTTTTATGATTTAAATAAATATAAAAAATCTTGAAATATGTTAGGAGTATGATGATTTTGTGAATTTCAAATTGTATAGATGTTAACCAAAACGATGTTACCAGTACCTCCTCACATGAGCAACCTGCATTTCATGGTTCGTAATACAATATTAGTTAATTGTTCATTACATACATAATAAACCAATATAAACTTAATACTCTCAATAAATAGCATTTACACATGTACACATAAAATGCTAATACAATTTTTTTTCATGTTCTTGATATACAGAAGATGCCGAATATGCAAGTTGTTCAAGTGAAGGTATTATTCAATTCTGAATGTTTGTATATCTATTTCCCAACTAAATATTAATACTATCTGTTGAATACAGTATAGCTCAAAAAAGTTAACAATTGCATCGTTGAGCAACCACATGACTATCTTTGAGACTTACACGTACTAATTTATCTTTCAATCCTTTGAGCCTATGCAGGTCTTGAATTGGGGACTCATCTTATGAGTGTGATTTTTGTGAAGCTTTATTTTGGTAAGAAGAAAGAGTAAAGAAATGTTCTTATGTAAAACTAGTATTCCACCCTGCGTTGCACAGGGTGTAATATATTTACAGTATAAATGTTACAAAGTATTATATAAATATAGTTATAGTGTTATAGGACATTATTTTTTATCGCATGAATGAGAAACATCTTAAATAAATAAAAACAAATATTAAAATTTAGTAACACTACACATCACAAATTATTGAAGTCTTTCTTGCAAATTCAACCCTGTCAAGCCAATTTAGACAATTATTCAGCCAATTTAAATTCTTACAAACTTGGCACTTGCATATAGGTAGGATTACAGAAGTAGAATTTTTTTCTTATTCCTACTTCTCTCTTATGTTTTAAACCATCTTAACCCTCGCCCTCCCTACCATTTTTAGCTTTTAAATGGATTTTATACCTCTTCAAAAATGGGTATAACCATTAAATGCAAAGATAAGAAAGTCTAACCTGTCTCGAAAAGTACTAAACAGTAGCAATGCCACTGGGGACTGGTCCAGCACTAGTCTTAGATCCAAACCAGAAATAACAGGTCGGGTCTCGTCCCGGAAAACGGTCGTTTCTGACCTGACTATTCCGAGACTGTGGACCGGGCCCACCCCTACTCTAAGTTATCTTGTTTTTCAATTTATTCATCTTATTATAGCCTCAACATTGCTATGGTATTGGTCTTGGCAGATGAAGTGTCCAAACATTGATAAAATACTGTAGCCATTCACAAATTAGTATAATGAAAAACACCTCCAAAACACGTACTGATATTACATTTGTGAAAGAAATATCTAACATTTAGGAAAACTATATCTCATAAGGAAATGAAATTTGAATGCCCTCAAATCACAACCACAAAATCTAAAAGCCCTTTGCCATGTTTACCTCTCCAACCAACTAATGACTTGTTATAAAAAATAGAAAAGATTTTTACAAATAACTTCAAAGAGCTAAAGAGGATAGTATAATGTTGCTGCTAAATATAGTCCTTGTTTAGGCAAAACGGATGCAGTGCCATAACCTTCTTTAACACGCTTGAGGCCCTCATATTCCACCATTGGCTGATTAGGTCGACTACTGAAAACCAATAATGACACACTAAAAGCATCAAAGAATGGTGGACTGGAGAAGAAAAACGTAGTGTAAAAAAAATGGAACTGGAGACAGGTGAACCTCCTGAGTAGCAGCAATCAATTAGAAATAGTATCAGAAGAACTGAAGGAAAGCAAACCTAGTATACAAAAAGTTCCCATCCCAAAATCCTCATTATGGATTTACATGGAAATGAAGACATGAATATATGTAATGATGTGAATTAATTACCTCATTCGGTTCCAAGGTGCCTAGGCATGCATAATGCAGTTCAATATTTAGATTTTCCTTGAATTTGTATTTGAAAGGGGTTAGGGACATGTAGAGCTTATGTACCCTTTCATCATCAGCACTTAATTGTTAAATAACAGAAATCTATCATGGTCCATATCTGTTATTTAATTGGTGATTACTCACCAAGTACCCGCTACTCGTGGTAGGGCCTTGCCTATTAATACTCAGAGTCACATTGTTCCATTTTTCCGAGAATTCGACGATTTTCACTACTTGGTGATAAGGTTGACTCGCTGAGCTACTCAGTAGCTAGTAAAATTGATTTTCATTATAGAAATATGGGATAATCAGAACCTCAAGAACAGGACGATATAATGATGCCGCTAAATATAGTCCTTGTTCAGGCAAAACAGATGCAGTGACATTACCTTCTTTAACCACGCTCGAGGCCCTCATATTCCACCCTTGACTGATTAGGTCACCTCATGAAAACCAACAATGACATTAATGAAGTAGCGGTCATAAAATGTAATAAAAACAATATATAAGAATAGAAAGTAGGCATGGCGCCTTGTCAAACTGATCTCAATGGACAGTTCAAAAAATGTTCTGCTTTTTAAAACCAAATTTAAGATTGCTAGAAGTCACCCATGCCGATTCTTAACCATCAAAGGAACTGAAAATCAACTCAAATGAATGCATCCATATTAGATGCTACTTAGTAGGTATGATCAAGTTAAAACCAAATATAAGTGAAACAGGAAATCTGAAGTTGAATGATGATGGAAGTAATGTAGGGTAATAATAGGCAGTTTTAGAGGTGAGTTTCTCTCATGGCATTTAGAATTTCACATTTATCTTGACAACTTCTTTATTTGATTGTTTTATCTTAACATCCATAGCAACCCTATGTAGATTTTCATGTGTAGATGAGAAAGATGAAAACAGTCCTAATAAATTCACTAATGCAGATTGACATGTATTCCTTTTGATTAATATATTATTAAAAGTAAATAAAAAAAATCAATCTGTCACGCCCCGGACCTACCCGGACACGTCAACAACCCGCCGTACAGTACGAATAGTCAACCGCAGTCCGACTCATCCATACTATACAAGGCGTCTTGAATACCATTCACACATAGTACATCCATAAACAAACATAATGTAAAACATTTATTAAAGCAGCGGAAACAATTGATACAAGTGTTCAAGCCACACTTGGCATAATTAGGCATGCAAGCCCCCAAAGTAATTATTCAGAAAATATTATCCATGAGCATTATTCATATTGTTTTTTTTTCAAAACAAGAACGGGAGAAGCACGAACCAAGTCTTCTCCTCAGAAACTTCCCGAAGCAGCGGCTGGTGGTAGCAACCTTCAAGTTCTACCTGAAACTGTGAGGTGGCCTCCCCCGTGAAGGGGAGGTCAGTACTTGGAAGCGTTTGACAAGTACAATGACAACTATACTAAGTATAATCAAGGTTTAAATCTCTGAGGCCCTCAAACTAGAGCATTATTACATTATAGTTAATCCGTTCATTTAGTATCAATTCATCATTTATTTACCACGGTCTAGAGCCCAGCTCATAATCACCGTTATCTACTACGGTCTAGAGCCCAGCTCATAATCACCGTCACCTACTACGGTCTAGAGCCCAGCTCATAATCACCGTCATCTACTACGGTCTAGAGCCCAGCTCATAATCACCGTCATCTACTACGGTCTAGAGCCCAGCTCATAATCACCGTTATCTACATCGGTCTTGAGCCCGGCTCATAATCACCGATTCTTTATAATTCAAATTCTTATGATCTAATTCATCCATTTCTCAACTAACATTTCCAACTAATGTTTCAATGCTAGTTATTTATTTATTTCAATATAATTCTTTCTTCTTGCCCAATTGGCCTTAATATCAAGTATCACTTTCATACACTCATAGCTTCTCCTCATGGCATCAAAGTATACTATCTCAAATGATATTCATGGTTGGTACAACCATCATACACACATATTCATAGCATCTAAACATACACAATTTATTCATAAATTTGTGTATCATGCATACTATACTTATAATCAATAGTAGTTTCATTTAGGCATTATTGACCATTAACAACTCATACACATCACATTTGTATTCACTTAGGAAATCCCATGAAATTAACCCAAAGATTATAAGTAACATAGTCGGTCATCCTCACCTTAATTAAGCTTAAGCGCGTTCTACGTTTCTTGATTGAACTTTGACCAACTCCGGCGAACTTTGACCAACTCCGGCGAACTTTGACCAACTCCGACGAACTTTGACCAACTCCGATGAAACTCCGGCGAGGCTCAAAAATACTTTAAATCAAGTTCCTAACAAGGTTTTATCATCACAAAACCCATATCAACACAAATAACCTATAAAAGGTTATTTTCCGGCAAACCGGTCGATTTGGCTTCTAAGTCCGTTTTTGGACTTAGAATCACTTTCCAACCCATTATTCCACACTTAAATCATGTAGAACAATACTAAAGGCTTTTCATATGATATATATCTTATATGCTAGAAGAAAAACAAAGGAAAAGTTATGATAAGGTCATTACCTTAATTTTCACACTTTTTCCTAGCTTTTTCCTTCTTAAACTTCCTTCTTGAACTCTCTTGAGCTTGAGTTCGGATTTGGGCTATGGAGATGAGAATTTTCAGAGCCTCTCCTTGCTATCCTAGGGTGCTGAATTGTGTGGGTGGAGATGGTGAGGTGAGGGGGTGGTTTTTGTCTCATTTAGACAAATGAGTGAAGGGAGGGGGTCTACTACATGTCAAAGGTGTCTCCCCCATCCTCTCAATTGTTGTTCAGCCAATTTGGCACTCATCCAGCCCTCAAGGGTTGACAATTTCGTGGGGTGGCCCCCACCCATGTGGGAGGTCATCCTAATTTGTCCCAAAGTGTGCAATTTGCCCCGAAAGTTGTATTTTCCGGACTGTTTTTAAGTATATTTTATTTTATCGGGTCAAATAAAATATAACACTTGTTCCCAATTCTTAATGGACCTTAGAATCAATATGCATCCCTCAACTTTAATTTAGAAGTCTCCGAGATCCCTTTTCGGGCTGTTATCTGATAGATTTCCGATACTGATAATTTGGCCCCGTTTGACCAACCGGTCAACCTTATGCCATTGTCATGGCTCAACTAGGATATCCACCACCATATACATATTATCTAGTCCAAGATCAATATAATATGTGGCCCCGATAATATCGGGCGGTCCCCACTCCTGATGTGGGCCCCACGTGCAATTTACTATTCACGCGAAAAAATATTATACAAATTCACAACTTCGTAAATTCACTAAAAACTTCATAAGGTTCAATAAATTATTCGCTTAAAGGTAAATACATTTGGGGACGGTGTTACAAGTTCACTCCCCCTTATTTTGGATTTCGTCCCCGAAATCCACGTGTCTAATCGAAAAGGAAAGGGTACTGCTCCCTCATTGAGACCTCAGTCTCCCAGGTTTCTTCTTCGACTCGATCACTCCTCCAAAGGACCTTTACCATAGGAATCTCCTTGTTCCTTAGTTTCTTTACCTGTTGACCCACAATCTTCACCGGTTCCACCGCATATTGTAGGTCTTCACGTATCTCTACCGGTGGTTTCTCAAGGATATGAGACGGATCTCGCACATATTTCTTGAGCATCGATACATGAAACACGTCGTGTATCTTCTCAAGTTCTGGCGTCAATTTGATACGGTAAGCCACGGCCCCTATCCTTTCAAGGATTTCAAATGGGCCAATGTATCGGGGGTTAAGTTTTCCCCTCGATATAAACCCGATGATACCTTTCCATGGAGAAATCCTTAGAAAGACCTTATCACCGACCTCAAACTCCAATGGCCTGCGTCGTTTGTCAGCATAACTCTTTTGCCGATCTTGGGCAGCCTTGAGTCTATCCTGAATGACTTTCACCTTAGCCTTGGTGATTTCGACAAGTTCAATCCCCTCGAGCTTGGCTTCGCCAACCTCGGCCCAACACAACGGTGTTCTACATTTCCTCCCATACAATGCCTCGTATGGAGGCATGCCAATACTCGCCTGATAACTGTTGTTATAGGCAAACTCAACCAGAGCCAAATGCTTGTCCCAACTCCCTTGGAACTCCAGAGCACATGCCCTAAGCATATCTTCCAGAATCTGTATCACCCTCTCGGATTGCCCATCCGTCTGTGGGTGAAAGGCTGTGCTAAACTTTAGCTTCGTACCCAAAGATGCTTGAAATTTTGGCCAAAATCGGGATGTGAAACGTGGGTCCCTATCCGAGACAATGGATATCGGAACTCCATGCAGTCTCACAATCTCCTCCGTGTATAGCTTTGCCAATCTTTCAAGAGGATAAGTAATGTTGATAGGCAAAAAGTGTGCACTCTTGGTGAGCCTATCAACCACTACCCATACTGCATCATAGTTGTTCACTGTTCGTGGTAGCCCCACCACGAAGTCCATGGTCACGTGCTCCCACTTCCATTCTGGAATGGTAAGTGGTTGTAAAAGTCCCGCCGGGTGCTGATGTTCCGCCTTGACTTGTTGGCAAGTAAGGCACCGACTCACGTACTCTGCGATGTCCCTCTTCATACCCGACCACCAGTAACTTTCCTTCAAGTCTCGGTACATTTTAGTACCTCCTGGATGCATGGCATACGCCGAAGAATGAGCCTCCTCCAGTATAGACTTTTGGAGCTCCTCGTTCCTTGGTATGCATACACGGCCTTTAAACAATAAAAGACCGTCATCACGTACCCGAAAGTTCTCAACAGATCCCTCAAGGATCTGTTCACGGATCTTCTGACATTCTTCATCAATGGCCTGACATCTACTGATCTCACTCAGCAATGTAGGCCTAACCTCGAATCTAGCAATGAGGACCCCACTCGTGGACACCTCCACTTGTGCCCTTAGTGAGCGTAGATACGTCAGTAACATCCCCGATGTACTCTTTCTGCTCAGTGCATCGGCTACTACATTGGCCTTCCCGGGATGATAGTCGATGATCAAGTCGTAGTCCTTGATCAACTCCATCCATCTCCTCTGTCTCATATTCAACTCTTTTTGAGTGAATACATACTTCAAGATTTTATGATCGGTGAAAATGTGACACATCTCCCCATAGAGATAATGCCGCCAAATTTTCAGTGCAAACACTACCGCTCCCAACTCTAGATCATGGGTAGGGTAGTTTGCCTCGTGTTTCTTCAATTGCCTTGAAGCGTAGGCAATCACCCGACCGTTTTGCATTAGAACACATCCAAGCCCTTGGATGCTAGCGTCACTGTATATGTCGTACCCTATCCCTTGTGTGGGTAGAGTGAGGATTGGTGCTTCTGTAAGCCGTTTCTTTAGTTCGAGAAACCCTTTCTCACAATTGTCGTCCCATATGAACTTGGCCCCTTTCTTTGTGAGCTTTGTCAAAGGAGACGCCAATACAGAAAAATTTTCAACAAACTTACGATAATATCCTGCTAAGCCGAGGAAGCTACGTATTTCTTTCACGTTTTTGGGTCTCTCCCAATTCATAATGGCTTCTATCTTGGCTTTATCCACCGCAATGCCCGAACATGACACGACATGTCCGAGGAACCCGATCTCTTTGAGCCAAAACTCGCATTTAGAGAACTTGGCAAAGAGTTGTTTTTTCCTTAGCCGTTCAAGTACAAGTCTCAAATGATCTTCATGCTCCCCCTCACTCTTGGAGTATATCGAAATATCGTCAATGAATACTATCACGAATTGATCTAAGTATTCACTGAACACACGGTTCATCATGTCCATGAATGCCACCGGGGCGTTGGTTAGCCCGAACGACATGACTAGGAACTCGAAATGATCATACCTTGTGCGGAATGCACTCTTCGGTATGTCATCTTCCTTTATTTTGAGTTGGTGGTACCCCGACCTCAAGTCAATCTTCGAAAACACCGTCGCCCCTCGGAGCTGATCAAACAAGTCATCAATTCTAGGCAAGGGATACCTATTCTTGATCGTGACCTTGTTCAGTTGACGATAGTCAATGCACATACAAAGTGTTCCATCTTTCTTCTTCACGAAAAGGACCGGTGCTCCCCACGGAGAGTGACTCGGCCTTATGAAACCGTTATCCAATAGCTCTTGCAATTGGGTTTTCAACTCGTTAAGTTCAGCGGGTGCCATTCTGTATGGCGGTATAGAGATTGGTTTGGTGCCGGGTTCGACCTCGATCACGAACTCAATCTCCCTATCGGGTGGAAGTCCCGGCAAGTCTTTTGGGAAGACATCCGGATACTTGCACACAACTCTCACATCATTGATGTCTATCTCTTCTTTGGTTTTGTCCACCACATACGCTAGGTATGCGTGGCACCCCTTTCTCATCATATTCCTTGCTCTCACGGCGGATATGATACAACAGTTTGATTTGCCTCTATCTCCCTCGAAGCGTAAGGTCAACCCTTCGCCGCCTTCGAGTTCAAGAACCTTCGTGTAGCAATCGACCCTAGCATGATGTTTCTCAAGCCAATCCATTCCTAGAATTGCATCGAACTCGATCATACTCAGCGGTACGAGGTCACACGTCAAGGTTTGGCCCTCCACTTCCACCTCGCACGATGGATAGTGGCTATCTCTCTCGATATCATCCCCTAAAGGCGTGGACACCAATAGGGTTTGAGTCATCGGTACAAGTGGTCCGTTGAATCCGCTGGCGAACGCCTCACTCACAAATGATCGTTGCCCCCCGGTATCAATAAGGATTCTTGCGTCTCTCCCGTTTATCTTTAGTGTTCCTACATTCATAAGTAATGTAAGACACACTATCTAATTAATAGGTTCGTTTCTTAAGTCGTAGAGTATGTTGGTTGTATTTCGGGTGGGGTCCGTTCGATACCCTTCTGAAATTTCCCGGTTTCTAACCTTTAGGACCGTTTTAGGACCAATCCAGGTGAAAGCCGGCCGCTTTTCACGAAAGCCGGCCGGTTTTCGACTGCGAGAAAAAATTCCAAGTTTTTAATCACGAAAGTTGGGCGGCTTTTACGAAAGCCGGGCGGTTTTCGTCGCCGTAGTTTTTATTCAGGGAATGGTTTCGAAACCGGCCGGTTTATACGAAACCCGGCCGGGTTTCAGCAGCGCAGGAATTCCTAGGCTCGACGAAAGCCGGGCGGCTTTCGCCAAAGTCGGGCGGCTTTCAGCTGCGAGAAAATTTCCAGGTCGGCCTTTATGAAAGCCGGCCGGTCTTTACAAAAGCCGGCCGGTTTTTGGTTGCGAGGATTTTTCCTGATTAAATGATGACGAAAGCCGGGCGGCTTTTGGTGGAAACCGGCCGGCATTCGTCGCCGCAGCATTTTCTCAATATTTCAAGACGAAAGCCGGGCGGCTTTCGTCAAATGTCGGGCGGCATTCGCCCAGGGTGGGGTTTTTTCCTCCCCTTTTCCCCACAATCCCGAGCAAAACGTCGGGGTTACAAATTTTGCACCTTACAAACACTCCTATTGCATACAATGGTGTAATATCGTGAGTTTAAGATCTTACCCGCCACGGAGTCCGGATTAGCACGTGCGTCCGCCTCCGTCATCGCATAAACTCTAGCTTGAGTTCTTCCTTGATTCACGGACGGCGCATTACTCGTGCTTGCTCCCCCTGGCCCACACTGGCATGAGATGCTCCGGCCCGGTTCCTACTTGCCGTGGTAGCGCCGCTTGGTCCTGACCCCCGGTTCCCACCAAGTTGAGGGCAGTTTGGCTTAATGTGCCCTGTACTCCCGCATTGGTAGCACCGTGGCGGATCACGACACTTACCAGTGTGGTTCCTGTTGCAATTCCTGCACCTGGGCGCCGTTGGGGCTTGTGAGCCCGAGTAGTGCCCGCTCGTGGCCGGGTTTCCCTTGGATGGTGCTGCCGGTGCCCTGAACGATCCACCTCCCCCATAGTTCCCCTTCTTGTTGGGGCCTTGGGGGCCATGGCTTTCCCACTTTCTTTTCTTAGCCTCTTCGGCATCTCTCTTCTTCCTCTCCTCCCATTGCTTTTCTCCCTTCAACCCTTGGGCGACCACTTGGCTGAAAGTCATATTGGGCAATTGAGTTGCCCTGTCACGTATCTCCAAGTCTAAGGCCTCCCAAAAATGATTCACCATTCGGTTTTCATCACAAGCATACTCCGGTATGTGATCAGCAAGGTCTCTGAACTTGTTCTCAAGTTCTTTCACCGTCATGTTACCACCTTGGGTTAGGAGAGTGTATTCCCTCACCTTGGCGTTTACTTCGAAGTCAGAGTAGTACTGGGCAAAGAATTCTTGTCGAAAATCCTCCCATGTAACAGTTCCGCCATACTTACCCTTGGTTCCATCCCACCATTTGGATTCCAACCCTTCGAGTAACCTTACCGCGATTCTCAATTTAAAATCGGGGGTGAGCTGCATGTCAAGTGCTGCCTCGTTCAGTCTCTTGATCCACTGGGCGGCAACCGAGATGTCTCCCGTCCCATCGAACGGTTTGCACCCTAAGTCCCTCGCCTCCTTGATGTATTTGGAGATCCTTATGGCTGGACCTCCATCGCCCCGACTCCATGCGCTTCCACATGGGTTCTCGAATCGCAAAAGCTCCTCCCTCTTGGAGCCCCGCCCGAAGGTTGCCCTGCACGGTGCCTTCGGCGTGCCCTCCTTTCTTCGCGCTCCCGATGATACTGTTGGAGCAGCGCTTCGATTCTGGCCAAGGAGCCGCTTTCCTCCTCATCACTCACATCATCATCATTCTCTTCGTAAGGGGTCTCAACTGGCTCAGTCCCCGGCTGGTAAGTTGAGTCCTCATAGGACCAATAGGTCTCACTCTCGGTATCAACGTGGCCATCGCTCACGATTTGACGTTGGCCTCCACGGCCCCTTCCTCTTGATCCCCTAGAGGACCCCCGGCTACCGCGCTCGGACCCACCCGGTGCACGGCCCAACGGGTTCCTTCTAGTGATCCTTCCAATTGGTTCCATTTCTGAAAGAAATTAGAATGAGTCGTTAGACTCGTATCGAGTGTCAAATGACGGACGGGTACTTAAAGACATCCTTCGGCTCAAATCACCGCCATACCAATTGTTAAGGGTACCATCTTAACAATTAGAGGCATTGCAACTCAAGTACCAAAAGTTCTATAAGTACAAAACTTATGCTCATGGTTTTTTCAAATTCATTTTCAAAAAGAAATTTTGAAGCTTCATTATGATGTTTACGGACTAAGGCTCTGATACCATTTAAATTGTCACGCCCCGGACCTACCCGGACACGTCAACAACCCGCCGTACAGTACGAATAGTCAACCACAGTCCGACTCATCCATACTATACAAGGCGTCTTGAATACCATTCACACATAGTACATCCATAAACAAACATAATGTAAAACATTTATTAAAGCAGCGGAAACAATTGATACAAGTGTTCAAGCCACACTTGGCATAATTAGGCATGCAAGCCCCCAAAGTAATTATTCAGAAAATATTATCCATGAGCATTATTCATATTGTTTTTTTTTTCAAAACAAGAACGGGAGAAGCACGAACCAAGTCTTCTCCTCAGAAACTTCCCGAAGCAGCGGCTGGTGGTAGCAACCTTCAAATTCTACCTGAAACTGTGAGGTGGCCTCCCCCGTGAAGGGGAGGTCAGTACTTGGAAGCGTTTGACAAGTACAATGACAACTATACTAAGTATAATCAAGGTTTAAATCTCTGAGGCCCTCAAACTAGAGCATTATTACATTATAGTTAATCCGTTCATTTAGTATCAATTCATCATTTATTTACCACGGCCTAGAGCCCAGCTCATAATCACCGTTATCTACTACGGTCTAGAGCCCAGCTCATAATCACCGTCACCTACTACGGTCTAGATCCCAACTCATAATCACCGTCATCTACTACGGTCTAGAGCCCAGCTCATAATCACCGTCATCTACTACGGTCTAGAGCCCAGCTCATAATCACCGTTATCTACATCGGTCTTGAGCCCGGCTCATAATCACCGATTCTTTATAATTCAAATTCTTATGATCTAATTCATCCATTTCTCAACTAACATTTCCAACTAATGTTTCAATGCTAGTTATTTATTTATTTCAATATAATTCTTTCTTCTTGCCCAATTGGCCTTAATATCAAGTATCACTTTCATACACTCATAGCTTCTCCTCATGGCATCAAAGTATACTATCTCAAATGATATTCATGGTTGGTACAACCATCATACACACATATTCATAGCATCTAAACATACACAATTTATTCATAAATTTGTGTATCATGCATACTATACTTATAATCAATAGTAGTTTCATTTAGGCATTATTGACCATTAACAACTCATACACATCACATTTGTATTCACTTAGGAAATCCCATGAAATTAACCCAAAGATTATAAGTAACATAGTCGGTCATCCTCACCTTAATTAAGCTTAAGCGCGTTCTACGTTTCTTGATTGAACTTTGACCAACTCCGGCGAACTTTGACCAACTCCGGCGAACTTTGACCAACTCCGACGAACTTTGACCAACTCCGATGAAACTCCGGCGAGGCTCAAAAATACTTTAAATCAAGTTCCTAACAAGGTTTTATCATCACAAAACCCATATCAACACAAATAACCTATAAAAGGTTATTTTCCGGCAAACCGGTCGATTTGGCTTCTAAGTCCGTTTTTGGACTTAGAATCACTTTCCAACCCATTATTCCACACTTAAATCATGTAGAACAATACTAAAGGCTTTTCATATGATATATATCTTATATGCTAGAAGAAAAACAAAGGAAAAGTTATGATAAGGTCATTACCTTAATTTTCATACTTTTTCCTAGCTTTTTCCTTCTTAAACTTCCTTCTTGAACTCCCTTGAGCTTGAGTTCGGATTTGGGCTATGGAGATGAGAATTTTCAGAGCCTCTCCTTGCTATCCTAGGGTGCTGAATTGTGTGGGTGGAGATGGTGAGGTGAGGGGGTGGTTTTTGTCTCATTTAGACAAATGAGTGAAGGGAGGGGGTCTACTACATGTCAAAGGTGTCTCCCCCATCCTCTCAATTGTTGTTCAGCCAATTTGGCACTCATCCAGCCCTCAAGGGTTGACAATTTCGTGGGGTGGCCCCCACCCATGTGGGAGGTCATCCTAATTTGTCCCAAAGTGTGCAATTTGCCCCGAAAGTTGTATTTTCCGGACTGTTTTTAAGTATATTTTATTTTATCGGGTCAAATAAAATATAACACTTGTTCCCAATTCTTAATGGACCTTAGAATCAATATGCATCCCTCAACTTTAATTTAGAAGTCTCCGAGATCCCTTTTCGGGCTGTTATCTGATAGATTTCCGATACTGATAATTTGGCCCCGTTTGACCAACCGGTCAACCTTATGCCATTGTCATGGCTCAACTAGGATATCCACCACCATATACATATTATCTAGTCCAAGATCAATATAATATGTGGCCCCGATAATATCGGGCGGTCCCCACTCCTGATGTGGGCCCCACGTGCAATTTACTATTCACGCGAAAAAATATTATACAAATTCACAACTTCGTAAATTCACTAAAAACTTCATAAGGTTCAATAAATTATTCGCTTAAAGGTAAATATATTTGGGGACGGTGTTACACAATCAAACTAAACCATAATAAGAGATCAAGAAAATTGGAAATAAACAAAAATCAATTTTAAAGATTTGTAGATAACATATGGATCAACGCTTTAAATGCAAATGGATAAAAGAATGTACGGTTGCCTTTCGCTCTTCCAAACTACATAGAAATACAAAATAAAATCACAGAAAGTGACTAAGAGGGTTATCAGTTATGTAGATGGAATACACAAAGATGATTACCTACAACCATAAAAAAAGAAAATGGGCAGGGGATAGATTCTCCACGTAGGTGAAGTCCAAGACATTATTGCCATTCCCTCTAATAAACTTAAATGAGAACTTCTATTACGTATTCTAATAGATTTAATGAACAAAATGAATAGCATGTAGCGTTCAGGATTTAACCAACTACATGGATAAGTCCAAAGATAAGAAAGAGGTTTTTCATTAGAGAAATTAAGCATGGATTGATTATAAAAGAAATAGAAGAGTGGCGTCCAAACCTTAGCCTAACACGACTCTGCCATCTTCACAATCATTGGCAAAATCTTTTTATCCCTGGTCCAAAAACATAGCTAGGATGAAGTGAACATGTAAGAAAGGTCAATTTGAGTGAGCTAACCTCTATCATATAAAGAATGTTAAAAACTTTCTCAAAGTGGCATGATATTTGGATCTTCTCACATACTACCTTGCAGGTTCATCCTCTTGCGTCACTGATATGCAAAAATTTCCATTACTCACCTGCATAGAAAAACAGAAAACCGACATTTACCATACGACACTATGCTCATCCACTAGCACAAAATAAGCTTGACAAATTCAAGACGTACATAGAGGACTGTTAGATGCAAAAAGATCCAGATTATTTGTGAATCTTTATATTAAAAATCCTATTACATTAATATACTTCTATTAAGAATGAATTCACAATTTATATGTATATATAAGAAAATTGTATACCCCTGTCATAAACTTTATATTACATATATGTGTATATCAAATTGTATTACATCTCAACATGGTGGTGGGTTGATGTTCAAGTTTGTGTGACAGTGTTTACATCTCTGTGTTCACCACACGACTCTGCCATCTTCACAATCATTGGCAAAATCTTTTATCCCCTGGTCCAAAAACATAGATAGGATGAACTGAACATGTAAGAAAGGTCAATTTGAGTGAGTTAACCTCTATCATATAAAGAATGTTAAAAACTTTTTCAAAGTGGCATGATATTTGGATCTTCTCACATACTACCTTGTAGGTTCATTCTCTTGCGTCACTGGTATACAAATTCAAGATCATATTCATACAAAAAATCTAAATGATGGTCCTTGTAGTTGGAAATTAAAATTGAAGTAGCAATCATATAATGTGAATCAGTAAAATACTCTCTATTTCCTGCAGCAACCATAGACGGGAAACTATCAGGGCTTCAAGCTCTAACTAATCTAAAACAATTGTTAAATCCATTTAGCAGTGATTGAAACAATAAAATGAAGAATTACATAATACTGATTAGGAAAAATAAAAAAGCCTCTAAAAATATGACCATTTTCTGAATAACAAAGGTCCTATACAATAAATATAAATTGTAACCTGTTCACCCATGAATGCTTCTAATAATAAGGACCAAAGCTAAAAGTGCTAGTTTGAAGGCTCAATATGAAACATGGTATAACTAAAAAGCTAAAAGATGGTGGATTTCAAAGCTAAAAAATATATAAGAATAAGGAGAGAAATGATACCCATTACAGCATTACCTTTCACATATCTTTGAAACTCTGTTTTCAAAGCTATATATAAACTATAGAATATGCCACTTGAAGGCTCAATATCAAACACGGTATACCTGAAAAACTAAAAGATGGTGAATTTCATTTTCAAAGCTAAAAATTACTCCGTATAAAAGAATAAGGAGAGAAATGATACCCTTACCACCTTAGGTAGTTAGACTTCACATATCTTTGATGTGATTTGAACTATAGAAAATGTTCAGCTCAAGAACTTTGTTCAATTCTAGGGTTTTGAAATGTGAGGGTGAATTAGGAAAGTACATATCAAACCTTGGGACGGAGAAGACAAATTGATTACCATGGAGGCATGGAAGAGATATATGAGCTCTGCCCATCTTTTACCTGGAAGTGATGCGGCCATCTTCTGCTTGGAATTGACGTAAAATGGAAGGAGATGAAAGAGATATATGAGCAATGTTCGTCTTTTGCCTGGAACTGATGCGACCGTCTTCTGCTTGGAATTGACGTAAAATGGAAGGAGATGAAAGATGCGGCCCTGTGATTGATCTCTAGAAGGGGGTGAAGAAAAGATGGACGGTGCAAGATATTTTTTAATGGACGGTGCAGATGCGTAAAAACATTGGGCGGATTACTCTTCAATGAACATCATTTTTACTGTTCAATAAACAATGTTTTTACTATTCAATGAACAGTTTTTTTGTTGTGCTTTTATGTATATATAGATGATCAAGATTCTCTTTGTGTTGTAATCATGGAAATGTTGTGTTACGTGCAATGAAAGAGACAGTTGAACTTTTAAAAAGTGAGATAGTTGGGTTAAAGCTGCCAATCTGCTATGTTCTCGGAAACATTCGTTTATAATGCAATATTTGCATTCACTTATTTGAGAGGAAAAATTGACAAAGAGATGAATCGAGGAAATACGCCATCAATATTTTTAATAAACGAACAAAACTACCATAAAATTGATAGTCTCCTTCCAAGGGACGACAACCAACCAAGATTTTTGCAGATGTACTTATCTAGTCTGAGTGAAGAAATCTCACATCGAATTAAAGTTGCGAGACAAATATATTAAATAATTATTTTTTTCCATTTCGAAACAGTGTTGGTAATTTAAAATTTTCAGAAAACTTTACAAATAAATAAAAAGTTGGTTCCATAAATTTAACAATTCTTATTATTATACCAGGTTTTATATGATTAAACTTATATTTAATGTTAACGTCAAATCATAATGACTACTTTGTACAACAAAATACAGGAGTGTGGGTGGTGCAAAATTGCATGGCCCTAACAAATCTACAATGGCAATGTTCATGCAGAGTCACTTAGAATGACAAGAGATAACTTCAATGCATCAAACTCCACGACATTGAAAATGAAACTTATTGGGAAACAGAGTTTGGGGGAGCACCTATAATACTCCAAGCATTTCAAAAGCAGTAGCTTTATTTGAGGAGGAGTTTGATGTAAATAGAAAAGAAAGGGATGTTGTCTGTCTAACAAAATTTGAGGAGTTTCAGTTTATGACTGAACTGAACCCTTCTTCGAGACGTAAAGCGCGGAGTGCTAGAAACCCAAATACATTACCTACAATCGAAGTAAACATGTTCGTAACAGAACCTCCTTCAAAAAGGTCTAAAGGGTAAGTTACATAAGCAATATATTGATCTTTTTCTCCAATAACACACTCAATGCGATAACATCAGTCCTTATACCGATCAAGGCTTGTAAGTCAATCGGTCCACACGGTTGTCCATGATCTAGTAGAAGATTCCGCGGCTACCGCCGTTTTAAGGTTGCAATACCCACCACTGAACCCTTCATTACGGTCAAGATGGCTTTATAATACCTAAAAGGAGAAAATTTACTACAACGAAATATTTTTTTACATGTTGTAGAGACGCAAAAGTGAAACCCCATATCAATTTAGATCGGACCGCGAAGACTGTTTCAACAATTTGTGATCGATGGGTATACAATGATAGAGTCATATCGATTACAATACATAAGACATCATCATAAAGATATGTGAAGTGATTTGTACAGTGATTTAGCAGATGCAGTTGTTTGAGGTGAAACACGTGCATCTATGACGGCCTAATTTATTGTTCTTCCTCCTACATTGATTGGTAGAGCATGTCACATGATGCAAAACAGGGTCGGTCCTGAGAAAACACGGGCCCTGTGCAAAAATAAAATGTGGTCTTTTCTAAAATAGGTAGAAACATAATATAAGTGAAATTTATACTCCCTCCGTCCCATTGGACTTTGTCATCTTTCCTTTTTTGGTTGTCCTAAAAAACTTTGCCACTTTCCCATTAAAGTAACTATTTTGTGGTTCTACTCATTTTTCTCTCCTCTGCACAAACTTCAATCACACAATTTTTACTATTCTTATTTCCCACCTAACTTAAGGAATGCAAAGTCCATTGGGACGGAGGTAATATATGTAAAAATTTGCTACAATAATATTTTTTTATCAAAATACAAGTTTTGTTTGGAAGTATAAAAATACAAGTTATTCACTAACATAATAGTTATTCACTACATATGGATGTGTGTGTAGCTGTTTTGGGCTTAAAATCTTATGAGTTATATCAATTATTGTATGATACAAAAACACAAATTGAAGGATTGTTAACATCAACCATTTGGTTAAGTTGGTTCGATGTCAGCATGTGTGAGAAGGTTGTCAGGGTTTGAATCCCCCTGGCATAATTTTTTTTAATGAAGTTGTGGAATTTTACTCATTAGGCTCTAATTATTATTATATAATAATAGGAGGACTATAAAAATTTTGGGCCTTCAGAATTTCCGGGCTCTGTGCGGTTGCACAGCTGGCACTTGACCTGGGTCGGCCCTGATGCAAAATTACCAAGACACTATGGCTATATGTCGATGGCGAAAGTATTCACAACTTTTCATCAGATTCATTTGCAATCCGAAGTGGCTAGAGATTATCTGTTTCGTTGGGAACATATGGCTCAATCCAGACGATCGCCATGACATCCTTTGTAGGGTCTTTAGGATCAAGTTAGATTTGCTCATTAAAGATCCAAAACAACATAAGTTGCCGCATGTCCACATTGTTTTGTGACTGTCTATGAAAAGGCATTAAATGTCTTGGATATTGACAAAATCATATTTGGTGAGATTCTAAATGATAATTCGTACCATTCTCATTAGAATATTGTCAAAGAGTTGATGATGCATGGACCGTGCGACAAGCTCAGCAAGTTGTCATCGCGTATGGATAAAGGTATATTGGACCCGAACGAGTTTAATTCTAAGACCGAACCGAACTGAACCGTTTAAATATTGGATACGAATTCGAAAAAATATTGGACAAGCTCACCCCTAGAAACACTTCATTTTTAATCATTTCTTCAAAATTCATCTAAATTGTACTGTATATTGAATGCGGGGACTCTCCAATTCCTCTTGCCGGCTAGGTATTATTGTATCACCCTTGGGTTAGACAGCTTCGCCGGCCTCATCTTTTTCACTTGTTGTGAGGAGGTAAATACTGTAGTTTGGGTATGGCTATGGCTATGGCGGTGGCCCCACCACCACCATCCGCGCTCACAAACCACCCGAGGATAGTGTCGCCAACCACCACTCCGAACCGACTTTCACTTCCCGCGATCCCTTACGCCTCGAGAGCGACGTCGTTCGGCATAGCGCGAGCATCAGATCCAAAAAGAGAAGCTCCGGATCCCAAATCGGGTGGCCGAAACCCTTCCTTTGTCTCCCTGCAGGTTTTAATCTTTGTGTACAATCTTTCTATATTGCCTGAATTTGAGGGTTGAGCAAATAGTTTAATGGTACAATGACCGAAGCAGGAGGATTTGGAGTATTTGGTGAAATTGGGGGTCTGGTCGGCGGCTGGAGCGGCGGCCATCAAGTATGGAAGCATAATGATTCCGCAGATGACAAAACCCAATTTAGCAGAGGCAATCTCCATCATAACTGCTCCTGTTTTTGTTGCTCTTGTGCTGCTGATCAACCAGAGTCGAATCCAGTCGAGTGAAGAAGAAGATCTTAGCTAAATTAATGTTGTCATTCTTGAGGGAAGGAGACTACTTAAAATCCAATTACTGGTAAACAACTAATGACTGTTTTTTATTGCAAGTGAGATTAATACGAAGTATATTAAACAAGGCCATCCTACTTAAAATGGTAAATTACATTGCAGAGCCGACTGTACCGTGCGCTTCTCGCCATAGCAGAAGCTTAGCACCAGACCTTTGCACAGGAAGTCGCAGACGTTTTCGGCCGGATTTCGCACATGACTTCGCATCTCGCTTATTCAATCTCGTTAGGCTTCTTCGACCTGATTTCAAACCAGCAGCTCGTAGTCAACCCTTCTCCATCCAACTTACCTACTCACTTCTTTTCCATCTGTATTTCTTTCCGGCGCAGTTGACGGTGTAGTTTCACTGGTTGAGCATGTGATTTTAGGAGACAAGGGAAGTCTACTTCGTTGGTGAGGAATCCTTGTTGCTGTTAATCTCAAATGAGTTCTACATTAAACTTTAATGAGTATACGCCTAAAAGCAATGAACATATACAAATGAATGTTAAGATCAAATGAGTTTTATGTTAAGATCAAATGAGTACAACGTTCAAAATAAATGAGCATACACAATTGAGATTTTGAATTTTTTTATACTCATTTTCTAAGTTATAAATACTCATTTGATACCACTTTATGCTCATTTTAAAATGTTGCACATTTCAAACGTCCTACTACATTAGATTCACATATTGAAAACTAATAAAACATAAGTGAATCGGAAAATAGGGAGCAGAGAACACTGATGCTCATCAGCGTCACCGTCGCCTCTTCCGCCTCAGCACCACCACCTCCAGTCACCAGGGGGAAAATGCCACATCCATTATGAATGCCATATTTATGTCAGATTCAATGAAATTTTTGACATTCTCAAAGAATAATATGTTTTTTTGGCATTTCCAGAAGAAAAATTTCAATTTTTAGAAAAAATGACATTTTTTACACCGGTCGGAGGTGGTGGTGCAGGGAGGCAATACAGGCAGTGGGAAAAACATCCATATTTTTTTAACTTTTTTATGAAGTTTTACTATTTTTTATTAATATTTTTAGTAATTTTTTTTAGTTTATTAATATTTTGTTATCTTTTTTATCATTTTTCTAATTTTTTTAAAGTTTTTAAAATTTATTATGAATTAAATATTTAATTATGACTTTTGACTATCTTTTACTCACATGTAAAGGAGCAGTAAGAATGAAATGAAAAAATATATATGTTTCTAATAGGAGTAATATAGTCCTATATTGGAATAAAAACATAACAAGTCATATTTTGGATATTTGTCATAATTTTACTACTATTTGAAGTAATTTCTCTTTCCAAAAACTAGTAGGCATAACCTTGAAGTGACGAATTAATGACTCCCTTCGTAAATTAAAAAACTGGGAATAAAGTGAAAATGTATGGTTTTAGTTGTGTAAGAAAAAAAGAAATGAATACGAGACACATAAATTTTCAAAAAAGGTAAGTTGGAAGAATTTTATGAGACATCTCAAAAAGGAAAGTTGGAAGAATTTAATGGGACGGAGGGAGTAGCTTATTTTCATTTAATTTTTCTTTATTTTAATAATACACTATATCTTAAATATAGTTTTTCACAATTAAGCCAATTCAATCACTTCGATCAAAACTTCATCAATTTAAGTAGAATTAGCTGATTATGCCAATTTTGGTATTATCGAATAGGTTTTATTTCTATAAATTTCTTAGTCCTGCTAATAATGTATTAATGAATACATATATTCTATAAATTTCTTAGTCCTCATATGCATTCTAGGATGACAACTTCTTCATCTTCTTTGATTTAAAAAGAATGTTAAATTTCGTTTAAAAATACCATGAAGGTGGCAATATTAAGATATGTCATTAAGATGACATTTTTTAATCATGTTGGCATTATGATAAAAATGTTAACATCAACAACAGAATTGGTCAGTAGCGGTGGATGCTGGATTTGTAGTGGTGGGATGGAATATGGCCAAATCTACGGCGGGAGAGGCCAACTCTGCAATGATGACGGTCGGGTTTGCGTTGGTGGCGGCCAAATTTGCAGCGGCAACCGGTTCTGTGACCAGTGGCCGACAACCGGCCTCGGTCCGGCGTTCTGTTGGCGGGTAGTAGGCTTTACTAGACTTCAAGGATATTTATGTCAAACTACAAATAATAGGAGTAACTCTTATTTGGGAAAATTTTGAAATGTTCTCCTATTTCTGCTATTAAGAATTTATTTCCTGGTTAATCCCCCTGTTTTTATTCGTATGATGTTTTGGCTTGTTTCAACTTTCAATATATCAAGACAATTAAGACCGATAGATGCCTCGTTTGGTAATCTATATTTTATTTTATAATCACTCTTTGTCAACCTCGAAATTTTGATTTCAAACACTACATTGTAATAATAAAACTTACAAAGATGTAATATTAGTTCGTCTGAATTGATTAATTTTTATTGAAAATGACAACTTATTTTTTACGCGAAATTGACACCAATAAATCCTCCCTACTTTTACAAATTTTACAAAAATAATCCATGCTTTTAAATTTCACTAAAATAATTCCTACTACTTAACTGGTTCGTGAAAATAACCCAAGTGCTAATGGTGTAAACTTTTGTGTTATTTTTTTCCTATTTTGAATATATCAACGCAAAAATATGTATACAAAACAATAATATTATATTTGAATTTAATCTTTTTATGCATTAAATTGAACTTGATATTTAATATTTTTCATAAAATATAGTAGAAATATATGTATTAAATTTTCAATATTTTACACAATTTGTATTAATATTTAAGTAGTGTCACTAAAACTACTTTGAAATCTCTATTACAATGAATATAAAAAATGAATATAAATAAAATATGGATAAGGAATAAAAGAGAATAGAATTTGAAGAGTATGCACTATGTAGTGTTCAAATATTTCTATTATGTCTTGTGAAAAACATTGAATATTAAATTAAATTTTTAGTAGAAGCAAGATTAAACTCAAATATAATATTGTCCGTGTTTATATATACTAGGTATATAAGAAAAAGGTAAGCCAAAAAGTTACAATTTCATGTCTCTTTCATTTGAGCTGCTTTCAGGTCGAAATTTTTATTGAAATTTAGTGCGCATGTTCTCTATGAAGTGTAAATTATGTCCACCAAATTTTAAATTAAAATTGAATTGGTAAGTTAGTTAAATAAATTTTTGAAAATTGCACCGTTTTTAGGCCTAAAGCAAACAATTTTTTTCAATATTTATTTAAGGGGAAATCGCACTTTTAATCTCTGAAATAGTCATCATATTGAAATGTCAGACCCGTATATCTGAGATCGTATATGTCACCCCTAAATTGTCTAAATTGTTGTAAATGTGGTCCTTTGAGGGGAGAATTGCACTTCTCGCCCACATTGTACATTTCACCCATCAAAGAATCACATCTACGACAATTTGGAGAATTGAGAAGTGACATTTACAAACTTAGGAACACGGATCCGACATTTCAATATGGTGACTATTTCAAGGACTAAAAGTGCGATTTTCCCTTTATTTAACTAACTTCCTAATTGAATTTTATTATGAAATTTGGTGGACATAACCTACACTTCATGGAGAACATGCTCACAAAATTTCATCAAAAAGTTCAACCTGGAAACACCTCAAATGAAAGAGGCCTAAAAATTGTAACTTTTAGGTCAATTTAAAAAAAAAAATGAAAATCTTAACACGGTTAGCACTTGGTTTATTTTTTAAAAAAGTTAACTAGTTGGGATTGTTGTTGTGAACTTTTTGAAGTATGAATGTTTTTCATAAAATGTGTAACAGTAAGGATTGTTGGTGTCAATTTCATCATTTATTTAATAATAACATTGTCCTAATTTATTAATAAAGTTTATTCTAAATAAGCAACAGTGGCCAAAAGTGAAACTAAAGGCGGTTTGGTAACCCTCATTAGAGTGACAACTAATTGTTCGACGAGTTTCTTTCACCGGTGCTTCAATGTTGGCAACGCTGGAGTGAATCGATTTTTTTAATGTTGGGTGGACGACAAGGGCGATGCGAATTTGTTTGAAAAATTCTTTAGGTCTGACATTTCAGAGGTATACCCTATATAACCCCCATTTTTTATTTCCTCTCTTCCAACTTTTGTCTCTCCCCTCCCTCCCCACTCTCTTCTCTCACCTTCTCTCCCTTTTGCACCATACGAACAGTGGCGGATCTTGCAACCGGAAATTGGGTGTTCAAAAAAAATTTATGGTTAAAATATTGAACAATAATATTTTTTGATACCACAATTGAAGGAATGTAATTTTTTCAACCAGAAAAAACTAGGAAGAGAGGTTAAGTGTAACAAACATTGTATAAAAAATACACTATATAAATTATTATATCAATTCTATACATGTATTTTTATATTTTATTTTCAAAATTGTTGGTGTTCGCCTGAACACCCTTGAACAATAGCACGTCCGCCACTGCATACGAACCCCCCCCCCCCTCTCCATCATCTTGTTCTTTCTTTTTACGTTTTATTCACCTTCATCTTCTTCTTCTTTCTTTCTTCTTCTTCTTCATCGTGATCTTCTTTTCCCTTCTCTCTTTTTCTTTTCTTTTTACGTTTTATTAGTTAAGTTTAGAAACAATTCCTTTGAATCATTGTTGTTCAACATCATCATCATCATCTTCTTCTTTAATTCTTTCTTTTTACGTTTATGCACACCGACACTGGTTATCTCTAAGTGTCCGTGTACACAGACGAAAATTGCATATGTACAAACACTTTTGTTTCTACACATAGAACTAGTGTCTGTGTACACCGACACTTGCAAATCAATTTTTTCACACCGCCACTTTTTTGTCTACACAGACAACTAATGTCTGTGTACACCGACATTGGTTTCCGTGCAACCAGCCTGACAGATCTGAAAACTTATTTTATTCACACCGACAGTTTAACGAAAGTGTCTGTATTTGTACGATTTTTGTCTGTGCGAATGACAAATAAATGAGGTGTAACCCAGAGTGTACACCAAGAATTTCCCTTTATTTGTTTTGGGGTGTACATGGCTACCGCAGTTCGAAGTCTCCTGGGGGGGGGGGGGGGGGGGGGGGCTATGAGGCACTATATAAGCAAGCTTAGGGTGGCTTGGGATGGAAGAAAGAACAACAAGGCGATCGTGGTGTGACGGCGTAGCGTAGCGAGGGAGCATGAAGACTATCCACATACTTGGGTGGGTATGTAGATGGGGGAAATCAGTGGGGGTGTGCCTGAAAAATCGAAAACTGGATAAAAAAATCAAATCGCAACTAAATTAAACTGAATTGATAATAAATCGAAACTGAATTTAAAAAACCAAACCAAAATGTAGTTGTTTAGTTCGACTTTGGGTTTTACCCTTCAAATCTAAATGGAACCAAATAAATTGGTTAATTAAAATATGAAATTTTATTTTTTTAATCGTTAAACATTAATTCCTTTTCTAATATCATCAACAATCTGGTTTTCTTGTGCTAGAAATTTGTGTTACGTTTTGTTTATTTTACAAATGCATTTAGACATTTATTGACTATAATAATGTAGCTATATTGAACTATATTATGTCTTTTATGTATGTATTTGACAATTTATTGCATGATGGTGATATATTTTTATTGATTATTGCTAGTGACTTTTATTTTTAGAGATAATCCCTAACTAGGATTAAAACTTATTAAGAGTGCAACAATGAGACTTCCAATGTTCCTTTACCTCCGTGTGACTTAAAAGAGATGAGTTGACACCAATATTTATTAATAATATGAACTAAAATACTAAAAGAAGATATAAGAAGCTACGATTCCGAGTGCACATCTCCGATGCCACCTTCACCGCCTCCACCACCGTAGGCGTTGTCACCACCACCATCATCATCGGCGGCGGTGGCGTAAGCGCCGCTGCCACCATAGGCACCGGTAGCCTCTGAATCTCTGACCTCATCCACCCTTGCCGGTGGCCGCCGCCATCTCCGGCTTCATCGCCGCCACATCTGACGATATCGCCACCTCATCCAACACCAGTGTGACTCATCTGCGTGAACAGTGCGAAAAATTCCGCTTGTGATGCAAGATCTATCACAACAGTACAGATGATCGCTTACCTATTGAACCACTGCCATGAGTTGAACGAAATGTCAGAGCTCAAGAAATTTATCATATCAGTTATTATTATTTTGTTATTTTGTTTTTTGTTAAAGTATTTGTTGCTAGGTTCACCGGGATGATTTGAAATTTAACTCATCTTATGTTAGTAGAAGTATACGAATCTATAAAATCAATATAGTTGTGTAAAGTCCGCTTCGTGATTAGCGATTTGTGTTGATTTTTCTGGGGTGATCATTTTTTTGTCTAACAATACAGTTTACAATCATAATTAATGTCAAATATAATTTTCTTTGATTGAGTTAAGGACACTAAAACCAATAGTGTAAATATATGTGATTTCCTTTCCAAAAAAGGTTATTCTAAATACTTTTTTCGTAATTTACTTCAGACGATCGATCTGATTTCAATATTACCATAGATTAAGCGTGAATTCGGGCCGGGTCAGACCGGGTCCGGGTCGGGCCTAAGCCTGGGCGGGCCGGCAGGTCTGCATAGGTGGACCCGGAATCGGCCCGGGTAGCCACCGGGTCCGGACCGGGCTTCAGGCTTGGTTAATTTTTTATTTTATTTTTGCTTACTTACCTATCCCTGACCCCCTCCCCCCAAACCCCACCAAACCCCTCCTAAACATCAAGCCCAACCCAAACCGAGCCCAAACAAATGAAAAAAAAAATCAATTTGATCCGAACCGGGCCCGGGTCGGGCCTTGTTTTGGGTGACCCGAGCCCGGACCGGAAACCCCTCGGGTCGGGCCTACCCGGACCGGCCACTGACCGGGCCACCGATTCGAGCCGGGGCCGGGTCGAATCCGGGTCGGGCCACCCGGCCCGAGTCCACTACTACCATGAATATGGCCAGGGCTTTAAATTTTAAATTGTCCTAGTATTCCGTTTAGAAGAAAAAACACTGCAGATATACAAGACGACTGAAGAAGTTTCATTGAAATTCTGCTCTTATATTTCAATAAAATGAATGAGTATTTCTGTACAATCATCAGAACCATCGTTCTGGAATTCAAGATCCCAGAAACAGAATCACCATTGCTGCACACATCAAGATTTCCTGCATAATACAACATATGAACATAACTCATCAGTTCACGAGGCAGAGAAGGAAAAAAGAAGATTAAAACGCCTCGTAGGCAGAATTCGATGACTTCCAGAGATGGAGAAAGACGTACGTACCGTAGTGGACGAGATCAATGAAGAGGCGGGCGAGACGAGACCTTTAAACCCATTCTTATACGCGATACTCCCGTCATGTTTAAACAGCCCAAAGTTCCTCTCAGAAGTCGGTCCAGGCTTCAGATTCTCATTGAACAGGGCGAAAATGTAAGCCTTCACCGCAGTCTTCGGCCTGTAAGGCGTCCCCTTCTTCTTCAGCAGCCGTTTCCGCAAATTGTTGTTGTAAATCATGGCGTTCTTCGCGTCCGCGCCGGCTTCGTTCCCATCTCCCTGCGAAGCCCATCCCGTTTCCGAGACGATTACTTCCATTTTCGGATACCCTAGCTTCTCCAGAGCGATATAAGACGCATCGACCATGGCGTCAAACATGTTGTAGTAATGCAGCTTGTTCTTATCATCATAGATGCCGGAATTCGATTCGAAGAGAGCGTATTTCAGGTTTATGTGATCCGGGTCGTTCTTGTATGCCAGGAAGGGATACGCGTTAATATAGAAAGGCGATCGAGTGCGAGAGAAGAACTGGAGAAGGGGTTTGAGGAATGGAAGAAGGCTTTCCTTGAATGCACCATCAGATGGAGGATAGGTGGTTTCAAACACGGCCTCAGAATGTGGGCTGGAAACTTCAATGTTTTTGGCCAAGTTGAGGGATTGAAGAGCACTGTAAACATTCTTCACTGCTGGGGCTAAGGCTTGCCAGAGCTGCATATCGCCGCCACCTAGGATCTCGTTTCCCACCGCGATTCCGACGATTTTCGTGCTGGGGATGAAGGGCTCCACATTGTCTTTCACCCATTGGATGGCCTTGTCCTTGCTTGCGCCCATGTCGGTCACGAACTCATTTGGAAGGCCGATGATAATTCTAACTCCTGAACCATTGAAGGCCGTCAAGACCGAGTGATCCGCGTCGTAGAGTCTGATGTTCTTTATCTTGTTTTCCCGGAGTAGAGTCGCAACCCGTTCCGGTGGTGGGATGTTATCAGATATTCTTCCGTAGTTTACTCCATATGTCCCTTCCATTGCTGCTCCAACAAATGCTGCAAAAAAAGCAAAATCAGACCGCTTTAAAGGAATCAATGAGGAATCAATGTTGGGGTGTATCTCAGCTCTTAAGAGGTTACAATTGTCCCACTCTTAATTATTAAGTATTTCATATTTAGTCAATGTAAGACATTATCAACATAAAGGTAAGAAAAACAACACAAAAATTAAGCATACTGTTTGAGAAGGAAAAGGTGAGGAGGAGAAAAGTGGGGATGAGGAAATGCAAATTCATTGTGAAGGTGTTACGAACTAAGATGGCAAGTCAGTTAGTAGTATGAGATGTTAATATATCCAAAAAGGTTTATTCATGACAACCTGCCTATATAAGCATCTAGGATGCAATTCTTCCTCTGTAGGGTTGCCATAGATCAAAACCAAGAGAGATTCCAAACCTTTGTGTAGAGACCAAGTGCAAAATGTTGGTGCATTGAGATACAAACTTTGGGGGTCATATGTTTAGGAAGTTAAGCTGGATTCCAACCTGATGTAAAAGACAACCTTTGTCTTTATTCTTTTTCTGATGTAAAAGTATACTTTTCTTTTTTCTCATTGGCATCAGTGTCATGCTCTCTATACAGTATTATCTTAAGACCATTCCTTCCAAGTTCCATCTCCACTTTCTATCTTGCTTTTTTTTTTTAACTTTTTGCTTAGATACGTATTTTTTATAACCTAACTAGAGTTTACATCCAAGGAACCAGCACAGAAAAATAGCAGACTTTAGAGCGTGTCTGAATAAAACTAGATGTATTAAGAGAAAAGTTATACTAAAAGTACGGGTAGACACATCCAATTACAATCCCAAAAAGGGAAACTATACGTAGAAGTTAGAACTGGTAATACTTTTGGTTCAGAGTCAGATAGAATTTGATCATACAAGTTCATTTCCTACCCAAATTCGTAGTCTAATTAAAAATAAAACCGATTCCAAAAGTGGCCGAAGAACCAGTTTAGGAAGACAAGACCAGATAGTGCCCAGGGACCAGTCTGGTCAGTTCAGTTTGCCCTTAGCTCCAGTATAGTGTGTACAAGACCAAAACGACTAACAGGGCTATGAAATTCCACAACTATTTGACATTTTAAAAGACTTCTTATATCAATTATTAGTGACAAGTAAAACTACTACAAGAGTTGATACACATGTGGAAACTCGAAACACAAGTCAGCCTATCATGAAAATAAAAACTTGAATCCTGAAAACTACACATCTATGACGCTCAGTAATTACATACAGTCATCCAAAAAGATGGAAGACAGTGCTACAAAGACACATAAGATGAGAGGTAAACCCATTCATTCAGCAGCTAATAGGTGCAGGAGAGGGGGCATTTGTGAACCCAGCCTGACTAACTACAACACTATTTTCTATCACTGCTTCTTTCTTTTTCTCATTATCATTATTTTCAGTATCCACATCTTTTTCACTTTCATGGCATTCTTTAGTTTGAACCGGAAACTCCTTGCTCGGGGATAATTGGTGTGCCTCCACATTTTTAGCCTCAGCAGTTCCCTTCTTGGTTTCATCTTGGCTAATACCATTTTCCTCCAACTTGACCGCCTCTGACTGATTTTTATCTCCAGCCGCTGCTTCTTTGACCGGACTAACCTCTGTCATTTTTCTATCCTCGTCATCTTTAGGGTCTGCTTCAAACTGGGATGATTCTAGAAAAATAACACAGGAAGTAAATTTAAGAGGATAGATTATTGGAAGGAAAGAAATGTGGGAGGGGGCAAAAAAGGTGTGCTCAAACTCGATAGGTTTGTTGATATTCATTTTGTTTACAGTTTACTCATGTCTGTTATCTCTTTTCACTATGGGTACACTACCGTAGGTGGGAGACTTTGCGGCACTAGGGTACTGTTAATGATAATGATGATGTCTATTACTATATTCAAAAGCTACATTGAAAGCTTTACAAATTCGCAAAAAACCAGAATCAAATTTGATAAAAATTTGATACATAAAGTAAGATATTAAGAGTGATTTGCGTTGAACAAGTAACTAGAAACTAGGACAATAATAGTAGGGGGGCGGAGGGAGTATCTCTTTATTTTATAAGACCAACAAATCTAAATACATGTACATTTTTTTTTAAATAATCGTAATTCATTTTCTTAATAAGACTTAGGATTCTATTTATAAGTAACAGCGGCTAGTGAATCTGTATTCTCTCTTTGAAACTTAATGGGGTTGGCGTGCTTGCTTGGATACCATAATAAATCTAGACATTCAATCCTAAAACCTTAAGTTTAAAGGGGAGGTATCATAAGATTTTGTAAGCGGACTTGTATATTGAATTTCGTAAGTGTAGGTAAATCAAACATATAAATTAAACTTTCATTTGCTTTCCCTGAATCCCTCCATTTATCCAAAATTTGAACATACCCTTAGACTCAATGGACTCCTCTTTTGGTATTTCATCGTCTTTGTTGTCCACCACTTCCTCCTTAGCGGAGTTCACTTCTTTCTTTCCCTCAACATCTGTTTCTTCTTTTGCAGCTTCGGGATCTTCCCCTCCTACTTCTTCCTCCGTGTCCTTGATGTCCTTCTTTCTCCCAGAGGAAGTCCGGCGCCGTTTCTTGTGTGTCTCAATCTCTGAAGTCAATGATGGTCTTGACTTGCTCTTTTCAATGATCCTTGTTGACCTCCTAGGAGTTTCCCCTGTACCCCAATTTGATTTGATCCTATCAAAAATGAAAAAAGAACATAAGACTTAGATTGGTCTCTTACAAAAAGTCAAAGTCAAACAAGCATGTTACCCACATGACCACATCAGTCAAATATGGATGACTGCACAGTACACTAAATTCCCTGGATAACTAAGCAAATGATTCACCTATTTTCCATCTTTAGCACCTTCCTTTTATTTTCTACATCTAATGGCGGACCTGAAGGTGGCTCAGTCTCAAAACAACAGCAAGCCTAGAAAGCAATGGATAATGGTGGAGAAGGCGTCCATGAATGGCATATGGTAGTATTATGAATCTGACCATAAAGACATCTGATAATAGCTAGATTAACTTCGCATGTGGTGGGCACTAATCAGCTCAAAATCTGATTAAAAGGCTTTGAAAGGATTTAAAGGCTAAAATCTAAAGGAAATAATTCTACCCAAAATCTCACCCATCCCCTGGGATTTGAACGGATTTCTTTTGGAGGCGAGCCACCGCTGTGACTCCTGCGAGGCGTGAAGTCAGAGGCAAGGAGGCAGAGGCAGAGGCTTGGATCCTGAGGCGTGGTTGCTCGAGTCTCCAGCTGAGAATTCGGAGGTTTGGACTATGGAGGAGGAGGATGGACTGCTATGAGCGGCGGATAGGTGGAGAAGATTGGAAGAGTTCGGACTTCATAGGGAAGATCGGTTGTCCAAGGTCAGTGTGGATTTGGGAAACAATTCCACTAGAATCTGATAGATTCTGGCAATTCCATAGAATGCTTTGAAATCCTTTAGAATTATAATTGGGGACACCCCCCTAAAGACAAGAGCAAGGTCAATCAGCCGTAATAGGCTGAACCCATAAGTCATTAATTAACCAACTAATGGGGAGCTAACAAGAGCTCCATTAAATGACAGGCAAGCAAGGATTGAACAACCCTTCTGATTCGGGCAAGAACAAAATCCTAGTTAATATTAAGGAGCATACTTTCTATTAACGAGCTCAATATTCCCAGAATAACTATAAAAAACACAGTCTGTCGCTTTATTTACTCACAATTTCATGTTTGAACTTGAAGAAAGGTAAAAAGAGGGAGGAGATGGGAATACCAGTTTCTTCCAAGAAGAGGGTGCGGGAAGCTCCAAAGAGATGAACTCATCTTGATCGTGCGCCTGCTTTTCATCAGAAGTCGCCATCTTTCACCCACCTCAACCCAAACAGGGATGATGATCATAAAAAGTGTTTCTCGCTCTTCTAACTCAAAAGATCAGACCTTTCTTAACGTTTAATTATACAGGATTTTCTTTTAATTTATGGGGTTAGATTGACACTGGAAAAAGTAATAATTGCGGAAAGGACTGCACGAACGCGACAAAACAATGGACAGTTATCCTTTTCGCAGTGGAAAAAACTATTCTACACGTTTCTATTGTGTACACTTCACTGGAAAATTTCTTTTAAATTTCTTTTTTTACAAATAAAAACATGATTTATTGCATTTTATTTTATTATACACAAATGTTTAAAGCCGTAAAGCAAACTAATGGAACTAACGGCAGCCGTTGATGTTATGGGAATAGCAAGAGACGAAAATGAAACCTCTCACTCCAAACAAGTGGATAGCGTTCTTGAAACTGTTATTAACTGAATTTCAGTGTTTTGCTTCAAATCCGAAAGAGGCATTATCCAATGCTCCGGGTATATTCTGATGAACCGCCATGCCCGATGGACTGCGGTCGTGAGTCGCACACGTTTCACCCATTCATTTTTCAATTTCCTCAAGAAAAATACTCCTTTATATTAAATCAAACATTGGGTAAAAGAAAAATACTCCTTTATATTAAAAATACTTCTTTTTGGGATATCCATAAAAGGAAAGTGAGAACTTCTTTGCGGGACGGAGATAGTAAAACTTTTTTCTCATTCTTTTCACTTTGTTGTTCCTTACCATCTTCATCCACTAACATTAGACATGAAAATGCCATATATTAAAAAAACTTATTTTATTGATATTTTATCGATAAATAATAATAGTGTCAACATCTTAGATTGAAATAAGCTTGGAATTTGAGGTATCCTTTTTGAGAGATATCAACGGAGTCTGAGCGGGGCTTGACTACAATAATAGGTTAAAAACATCGAAGAAAACATGAGTTTTTTCACAAAATAATGCTAATTAAATTAATAATTTTCAAAATACTGTTGGATTAAAAAATAATTCATAAAATACTACTGGAGTTGGCACGGTTAGAGAAAGTCGTCACTCCAAGTGGCAACTCTTGTCCCCAGTAAATACCACACCATCTCATTCAACCCAAAAAAATTGCTCCTTACAGTTAGGGATGGACTCGGGCCGGGTGGCCCGACCCGGAACCGGCCCGGGACCGGTACTATTCCGGCCCGGCCCGGCCCGACCCGGTGGCCCGGTCAGTGACCGGTCCGGGTAGGTCTGGCTCGTGGGTTTTCCGGTCCCGGCTCGGGTCACCCAAAACAAGGCCCGACCCGGCGGGGCCCGGGCCCGATTCGGGCCAAAACCTTTTTTTTTCAAGTTTTTTTTTAAATTTTCGGGTTGGGCTGGGTATTTTGGGCCATTTGGGGTGGTTTGGGGGGTTGGGGGTGGGAGGGGGGTTAATTAGGAAGAGGAAAACAAAAAAAAATGATAATGGGCCCGGTCCGGCCCGGCCCGGACCCGGACCGGACCCGGTGGTTACCCGGGCCGGTCCCGGGTCCACCATTTCTGAACCGCCGGCCCGCCCGGGCCTAAGCCCGACCCGGACCTGGCCTGGACCCGAGTCCATCCCTACTTACAGTCTAGTCAACTTCGAAAAATCAAACAAATGCTCTTTATAGGCAATATAGGTTGCTAAATAACAAAACATATCCAAGACACAAAACGAATCAATGAAATTCCATTGATTCGTTTTTGTCTTGGACATGTTTTTTTAGCAACCTATATTGACTATATAGGTTGCTAAAAATAAGTTATTAAGATGTTATTTTTGAGTTTTTTCTTTCAAAATAGTGCTAAATAAAAAAATATTTATGAAATTAGGTTTGAGTTAAAATTATTTACCAAAATATTGCCGGAATTAAATTCTGTTAATCAAAGTCGCCACTTTGTTCACCGGAAACTATTTGCCAAAATAAGTCGTCAAACGAAGTGGTGGCTTTGGTTAACTGGAGTTAATTTCAGTAGTATTTTGGTAAATAGTTTTAACCCGACTCTAATTTTGTAAATAATTTTTTAATGGCCCAAATAAGACTCTTAGACTTCTATTTTCCAAAAATATGACCGTTGGTTCGGTTCAGGTTCACGGATGAAAGCTCCATGGCTCAAAATATTTTTCTTAATCCTTAAAATCCCTACAATTTATCTTTAATTTTTTTAAAAATTATCCTAAATTGGACTAAAACATGATTAAAATTTGAAAGTAAGACTACAAATTTATTGTTGCCAAAATATGAATCCTAATTAGTTTTTGCCCTTGATAAAATAAAAATCCAAATCATCCATGAACTCCCATCCGTGAATGCATCTGCTATTCTGATCGAAGGCAACCACTATTTCTCCCTGCATCCACAACTTTAGCACTAACCCTTCAATCTCGTCATTCTCTCCTTCGCATCTGTCATTCTCGCGCATAGCCATGGAGCTTTCATCCGTGAACTCTGCTATCCCTCAGGAGGCAACCCACAACTGGCTGCTCCTCCCAATCGTCTTCATCGCTCAACACCGAACACAGTCTTCTCTAGGAGACTAGGAGGCAATCTTCTTCTTCTCCTTTCTTCTCGCCAGTAACACTTTTGCCGCCGCTGCTCCGGAACACCTCCATCGTTGTCATCTTCTTCGATGGAGCTTGTCAATTGACGCCACTTTGAATCACCTCAGTCGTTGTCGTCTTCGATGGAGTGTCGACCGCCGCTGCTCGAATTCCTTCCCAAATCTGATAGATTTCAGATTCTGACGATTAGATTTCAAATCTGGCTTTCTAACTTGGGTGGTGGGGCGGTTGTTGCCGGTTGCCGGCGAGTGGTAGCAACAGGGGAGGAGCTGGGTTTGCTAGTGTGAGTGGGGTGTGTGCTGTGGACTGTGGGCTAAGGGCCTGTGTGTGGGAGTGTAACTGAGGTTGTGTGTGGACTTAGGGGCAGTGTTGGAGGCAGTCTGAGTCACCATGTCGGAGTCACTAATTTTGCTGGTGAGCAGTCACGGTGAGCGGTAGAGCAGTCACCGTGACTATTGGGTCAATCACTTTGGCCAGTGCGGCAATCATTGTGTACCGGAGTCACTTTGGTTGGAGTCACTTAGGTCGGAGTCACTTTACACTATAGAGGTTAATTGAAGTTTTGGTCACATTTTTGGAATTTTAAAAAACATGTCACTTTTTTGTCTTTTATCTTATTTTTAGTAATATTCAGGCCAAAAAGCCTTTTTTATTTAGCATTGTTTTTGAAAAAAACTCGTTATTTTTATATCTTTAACGTTTCAATTTCTTATAACCCTCAATGAGTTTAATAAAAAAAACTAAAAACTCGTGAACCATACCCAGAATCGGCAGTTTCAAATCGCCTAGAACCAAACCTATAAGTGAAAACTTGAACCGCTGGTTCGGTTCAGGTTCGAACCGGGGACATGTCTATATTATTAGCACATGTGTGTTAGTGTTATTTGTTACTCCGGATTTCATTCCAATTAAATACTCATATGTTAGTACTATAAATTTATAATAGGTTAAAAACACACGAAAAGAGATGAAATGGATATCATCTCCGATGACTATTTATTGTTAAATTTAGTTGTGTTGTGTATGTTCTCATGTAGTTTCGAAAATTTAAAAGAACATATTTATACTTTATTTCTGAGAATTTGTGGTGAAAATTTAAGAGCCCCTTGGTAGTATCAACTTTCCATTCATCAATTTTATCGGTCATTTTTTATTCAATGTATAACTTTTCATTCCGTGCAGTGATTATCCTAAAATCAGAATAAGTTAGGTTTTTTCCTAATGAATTGGAAAATTTATATTGGCTGAAAAATTTAAATTGGACCATTTTGGGGGTTTTCCTCATATTTTTTACTTATTTCATTAATAAAAACTTACATTTTTCAATTAAAACTTAGTTATAAAAATATGACTAAAATTACTATAAAAATAGTGTCATGGTCACTTAATTATGACTATTTGTAAATTAAGAGACTACATCTTAGGAAATGCGATTTATTAGTCATACATTTATAATTATTCTACACAAGATGTATATTTTAGATACGTAGCGATGTATTTTAATGTAAAGCTTACAATTCGAACTAGTATGGGAATGTTTTGTACAAAGTGTATTTTTTTTATTTCTCTCATGCTTAAATAAGCTAAATCATTTACTCCGTAGTTTATAATGCGTATACGGAGTATTACTCTATTATTGGTCAGAATTCTATATTTTTGATCAGAAAGTCAAAGATGGCAACTTTTTGTGACAGCAGGGCACCGGGAAAATAATTAAAAGAATAATTGGCATGTTTTGAAAAATACCATGGGCCAGCCGTTCAAGATATAAATTTTAAAGCTACAATTTTTTCTCCATAAATACCAAAAACTCTAATTTAAGCATTTAACAATACCTATCGTACAAAGTAAAAACACAACCCATATCGATCATGTACTTCGTAAAAAATATAATACCAAAAAATGAGAACAAAAAGTTGAGAATATATATATATATATATATATATATATATATATATATATATATATATATATATATATATATCCATGTCTTAACAAGTTTACTTAAAATAGAAAACAATAATTTCTGTTGTGATGCATCAATCCTTAAAATGATATATTGTTGTAAGCCCCTACAAGAAAAAAAAATCTTAAGTACATATTATATTATGTATGAATACTTTTAATCCATGGAAAATAGGTTGATATTTTAAACGTTGTCCTTTGAAATGTAAAACTTGTAAGGACCGATCCCCTTAGCTATAGATTTCTGGCTCCACCACTGGTCACACTATTCAATGATCCGTAAGTTCCGAGTCAAATGTTCAAACTACCCTACCATAATTGCAACTTCAGTATAAATTTTGTATCAATTTTATCGTACAAATTTGTTAATGAATCAAGTCATACACCACTAGCAGTAGAATATGAGCTCAGGGTCAAAGGTAAGTTCGGCACTGATCTCATGCAGTACCTATCAAATGGAACAAAACAAACGATTCATATGGAACCCAAGAACTACAGCTTTTGACTGCAGTCCTTGCATTTAAATAGAGTCTATAATATAAAAAGAAGACCAGTTCAGTAACAGAATTCTGAATATGTGTACAGACGAAATGCACTCCTGTTCAGAAAGAGCTGATCACCTATTGGCCATGAATCAAACAAACTTAGATTACATCAGCTCAGTCATACATTCCATCCTGGCCCCAAATATCCACAAGGAAATCTACCATTTCCTGCGAGTTTGAAACACAATACATGTTCATCACAAGTTACTCCAAGAGGATTTATTCGTTTCTATGAACATATCCATACACAGTATATATGTGAAAACAACCCAAAGCAAGAACTCAAGAGTTGGCTAGGAAATGGTCGGACCCATCTAAAATGAGTCATTAGACGCTTTCAAAAATACGAATTCATTATCATCTGCTAGTCATTTAGACTACTTTTATTTTATTCACACATACTACGTATTTGATAAACATGTTATTCTATGTTTCAAATGGTTTAATCTAAAAAATGGTTTAATCTCACCCCTTTCAATAGGATATATGGATAATGGATATGCCAGTCTGGCCCCGCCCGATATGTGTCAAAAAACTTTTTTTCACGTGCTGAAATTATACAATAATATACTTCTAGGTACTGTGTATATGTGTGGGTGTGTGGTTATATTTCTCTACCCATCTCAAATTCTAAATTTGGGGGTCCTGGACTGCCCACTAGTCTAGGTCCACGGAGTATATATTAAGGAAAAAATAGAGGAAAAAGCCTCATAGTAGGTAAATATCGTAGACTTACACCAAGAGGAATAGGTTCCGTGAACGGTTTGTTGCTTCCAAGCAAACTATCATATGTTGAATTCCAGCTGCAAGGCAAACAATTTCTTAGGAATTTGCAACCCTATGATTACTTAAGGAAATAAGGATCAAAGGTGCAAGAAAATGCCAGCAGCTTAAACATCTCAAGAGAACTCTGTAGCACCGCAGGGTCAGAGATAAAAATATAATACGAACCTAAGCTATGAACAATGCTATCTCAAATATCACACAGGCGCACATCTTACTTTAATTTGGGCTCAGACGGCTGCTGTGACTGGTTTTGCGGCTTTTTACTTCCTACCCAATGCTGTCTAATTTGGTTCCATAATATTAGTCCTGCGAACAAGAAATATTCCATACAATAACTCAACTGAAACTCAAGAAGTAAACAGGTCTGATAGGCAACCTTCAAATGTAACATCACACTAAACAACTGAGACATGTGCTGTACTCAATGACATAATATTTGAAAAGCGACCTGAATGTCAGAACATGCTCAAACACACACACACACACATGAAAAATGATAATTCATCATGTGCATCGAAATTGGGCGTGTCCACTGAAATTGGGAATCAAAATGGTATGCACTTGGTGCACATAATCAGGTGGACTTCATAACATCAAGTTATACCCTACCCGTTTATATGTATAACTCAGATGAATTCATATTTTCCATAGGATATATATTTTTTATTTCAGTACGCTCACACACACACACAAATACATATGAAGACATATATGTATATGCATATATGTGTAACTGTGTATGCATATGCATGTCTGCAGTAACGTAGCCAGGGTGCATACCCCCACTACACCTATATATGTATGCACTTTTTTAGCAGAACTTTGATCCACACGAATATTCACCGCATACATTAAATGAACCCCACATGAATGAATCACAAACATTTTATTTTAAATCTAAGGTCTTCGGTACAGTGCACACATATATATATATATATATGTGTGTGTGTGTGTGTGTGTGTTTGTGTATCATCATTACATACATATGTAATTAAATCCAAAAGAAAATAATTTACCATGATTTACAAACTCAGAAGGGGCGTTTATACTTCCACTGCTGTGAGCATCATGTGCTTGGGTTGAAGTACTAATAGAGGATATGCTTCCACGTGATTGAATGGCGTTCCCATCCATATCCCGTGCGCTTGTAGTCCAGAAATCTTCTGATATGCTGCTAGGTACTGGCTCTCTGTAATATTTTATTTTCTGCCTTCTCGGTGTATGGTTGAAGGATGAAATCAAATTAGCGTTGTTATCACATCCAAGACAACCACTGCTCTGTTACAAATGGGATTGGGTTCTGTAAGAATCTATTCTAGTACACTGAAAAATATTGCAGTGATAGCAGCATGAACTGCTCTAGTTAGATAACAGCTAGCGCTTTCACATAATTCAAATATATCAGAGTGCAATAATAAGTTATGCAATATTTTATATCAACAACAACAACAACATCCAAGCCTTAATCCCAAAAGAATTTGGGGTCGACTAACATGAATCGATCTATGATATCGATGCCAAAAAGAGAAGACAGACAAGAAAGGGAAAAACAAAAAAGTAAGATAAAATGAATAAAATAAAAATAAATAAATATAAGATAACAATAACACAAGAATATAAGAAAGATAAAAGATACAAAATAAAAGAGCATAAAAAGCTAGAAGATAAAAATAACATAAGAATATAAAAAGATAAGGCAGATAAACGATAAAAGAAAAAAGAGAGGAAAGGTAGAAAAGACATCAATCGTCCACAAGGATGTGCGCCCTCCACTTTGCTCTCTCCAAAGCCATACTCTCATCCAACCCAAGAAGACGCATATCAATTCTGATTCCTCTAATCCAAGTCTGTTTGGGTCTTCCCTTCTCTCTCTTCTCTGCCTCTTCTCCCCACCCTCAAGTCGTCTAACAGGTGCATCACTCGGTCTTCTACGCACATGCCCAAACCACCGCAAACGAGACTCCTGCATCTTATGTTCTATAGGTGCTACTCCCACCTTTTGTCTGATTACCTCATTCCTCAAGCGGTCTTTTCTTGTATGTCCACACATCCAACAAAACATACGCATCTCTGTCACACTCATCTTTTGAATGTGGCATTGCTTCATCGTCTAACACTCTACACCATACATTAATGCCGGTCTAATTGATGTACGATAAAATTTACCTTTCAGTCTAGTCGGCATACCTCGTTCGCATAGAAATCCTGAACAATATTTTATATCACTTACATTAAAAATGATTGGCACAATGAAATTATGAAAATAATTAGTTAAGCCCCTACATACTTTTTTCTCCTTTAAAGAACAATTCTTGTCACAAAACTCATTCATTCATTCATCATCATTACCCCAATGCCGCAAAGGCTCCCATCTATGGTGGGGTAAGGGGGGTCGGATGTACGCAATGTTACCTCTGTATTAAAGCGCAGAGAGACTGTTTCCGAATGACTTGTATTGAAAATTGCGTCGAAAATTGCATAGGCTGACTGTTACATCATAACAAAGAAGCGCAAACAGTTTAGTAAGCCATTTTGCTTTATTCCATCATATTCCCAAGCAAAAAAATAGTGAGTCTTTGGCTCCATTGAAAATGATGGAAATTCTTGTCACAAAACTAAGAGCAAGAATATCATAGGCAGTGCAGACTCATGTAAACTTATTTGTGTTGCCACATAGGATCAGCCACACCATGATTATACTGGAATTCAACCACACTGCATGTAGAACCATTAAAATTGGAGCCTCAGATAATTTGATGTTTCTCATTATTGCAATGCCTCGTGTATGTGAAAACATGGTGTGCTGAAACTAACTAATAGTAATGGATTAATACATACGGAGTATTAAGATCAACCCTTATAACAGGGTGCACTATGCACAATAAAGAAGAAGGCAAATGTGCACACCCTTCTGTTTATGTCAGGCTGTCAGCCAGACACAAGAGTTACAGAGTATTATATTTATCAATGAATCCATTCATCATACTTTGCATATGCCTTAACAGACATGGATTGATGTCCAAAATAGATTACTCAACCTTGGGACTCCATATATGAAAATTTACATCTTTATGTTAAACAAAATAAGTTTTGGCTAGTGTAATACGAATAAACAATCCTCGCTCAATCTGCCATTCTATGTGGAAAAAAATGATTCTCCTCCAACTGAGGACCGAGGAGTAATGAATAGCTGACAAGATAAAATGTCAAATTGGGGACCGGTGGCATTACAAACATCTATAGGGACCAGAACTATTGTTCCAAAATCCAAAGATATACGTATCTGTGAGTGCGTGACTGATTTGCCAGCTTTGAACTAAGCTTATCCAAAACTTATGCAATTTATCATCAGATAAAGCAAAATCGACCCGTTTGAGGAAAGGAGTCTAAATCCAGACAAATTCCAATAAATCCTAAAAGCGATAATGACGCAGAATAAAAACACAAATGACATACGTACCCCATGGCTGCGGCAGCGATACAGAGAGACCAAGCAGCAATAGATTCGATGGTAGCAGCGCTGCCGCAATAAACGCCGAATCCAGGAAGTTCTCACGCGTCTTCAGAAATCCCTGCGCATTTCATGGATACAAAATCTGATTCAATCACGATTCGATCAACGCATACAATTTGACATGCGGAGATGGATGATAGAGAAAAACCCGAGAGAGAAAGGAATTGCGGTCCTTCTCCCTCTCCGTCTGGGCGAAGCACTTCCGAAATCGATGCCTTTCTCCGAGCCGAGAGATAGAGAGTCAATGCACGATTCTTCTCCTGTGCCGCTAATAAGACGAAGAAGAAGAAGACAAGCAGCCAGCTTCAAAACATTGACATTGCATGCCCGTACTCCGCTCAATAATAATCCACGTGATTTTTTTATGATTAATTAAAGTAGTAATTCTACAATGAATAATCCCCTTTTCGTAGTGGATAGGGTTGGAAATAAACAAATGCAGCTGAGATGAGGAGATGATAAACTCCAATTGAACTGAACCGGTGGAGATGTGGATCGGATCATGCCCGGTTTTATATTACCGAGTATTATAGAAAGGAAAAATGGTGAAATAAATGTTACTCCCTCCGTTCCTATTGTCTGGTGGATAGTTGTGCAGAGAAGAGAGAAATGTGTAAGAAATGGTGTGAATCACAAATTCTTTACTAAAAAGGGAAAATTGACGTTTTAATTGGAACGAACGAAAAAAGAAAGTTGAAAATTTATTTAGGAACGGATGGAGTATGCTATTTCTAATCCGTTACTTAAGCTCATACTTCGTATATTATAAAAGTAATACATATAATATAAGTACATCTATAATACAAAATTGATCAATTTGACCATTTAATCAATTTTTGCCCTATAATAACATGTTTTTAATATTAAAAAATTCTAAAAAATAACCAGCTATAGCATATCAAATGACTTGTTTGATTGTATTTTAAAATTAAACAAACTTATATGATATTTTTTTAATACATGAACTTAAATGACGTATAGAAAATAGTAGAAGAGTTTATTTAACCCTTTTTCCTTGTACAAATTGTCCTAATAAGTAAACCGGACTAAAACTTAATGAACAAGTACTACATAGGAGTATAGGACTACATTAGTCTTCCGTAGAAACATTATAAAATTGAGGAATTGAAGTTGCTGAAACTAAGACTAAAATATACAGTGTCATTCTTCTAAAAATAGGATCACATATTTGGTTTTTTAAAACAGGAATAATCATTTCATTGATACATCTAATTTAATAAATAATCAATTAACCTAATAAATATCTCTTATAATTCCTTTGCATAACCAATGTCAGTTTGTTGATGGTGGGTCAGTCCATTGTGGCGGCGGCCAAAATCTAGCAGATCGACTAAGATATTTTTTGAGGGGGGGGGGGGGATTTTGGGGCGGTGGCAGTCTAGCGACTTGAGCAACCTAGGGGGCAGCAACTCCAACCGTATGAGTAATTTGGTCCAATCACAAATAAAAAATCCTATTTCAGACATTTTAAAAACGTAGTCCTATTTTTGAAAAAAAAACTATGTTTTGGTCATATGCAAGTAAATCTCCCAATAAAATTTCATATCATATATGTCCTTTTAATTAATCCCTAAAATTTTTTACAAAGTCATCCCACTTCTCTCTCCCTTGTGCAATCATCCGGTTTCCCTTTTGCGCGCTACATCGGTCGCTTCTCCCCTGCACACCATATCGATAGGCTTCTCCGGTCCCATTGCGTGTCATCGCCACTAGGGTTTCTTCTTCTTCATCATCTTATTTCTCTATTTTCTGAATTTTGAGATTGATTTTTCTGTTTTTCCTTTTATCCTTATGTTTTTATGAGTTTTGACATTGATTTTGCCAATTTTCAAACATCTATATATGTCGTATCTCCGATTTGTGATTTCTTAGTTTAAAAAAAACAATTTTCTTAAATTTGAGACGATGGCTTGAGAATTGCCAACTTTATGTCAAAAATGTGGAAACTAACAACGGTATTATGGCAAAAATGTTAAAATGTGTCCACTTTATGGAAGAAATGTGACTCACTCTTTACTGAATACACTCCCCTCTGATCCCATCTCCAAATGACTCAATTTGGGACGTCCCTCCAATGAGTGACAGAGGCAGGGCAATACATTAGGGTGAGCCGATACAAAGATTTTTTTAAAACTTTTTTACACTATTTCTTTTACTTTAATATTTAAACAAAATTAAAATTTGGGGCGTGTCAGGCCTAGACGGTCCCCCTATAGCTATGCCCCTGCCTCTAACTAAGAAAAATACTACTCTCTCCGTTCATAAATAAACTTCCAACTTTCCCTTTTCGTCCGTTTCAATTAAAACTTTCACTTACCATTTTTGGTAAAGAATTTGTGGTTCACAACATTTCTTACACATTTCTTTCTCCTCTTCACAACTCTCCACCACACAATATCCACTATCTTAAACTTTGGGCCAAATCCATTTGGAAGTTAAAATGGGAACGAAGGTAGTACTTATTAGCTTCCAATATCTATCCCCAAACATATCTTTTAGATTGTCTATCTCCCAACCTCTTGTGCTCATCTTCATCAGCTTCTATATTGTTGCCAATTCCAAGGCACCAACACACTCAATACAAAAAAAAATCAAATTTGCAAATCAATTTGGGACGGAGGTACTATGAATTTTGTTCATCCGATAGCCAAGGATCTTCTCATATCTAATTAAAACTACCATTTCATACCCTTCAAAAATAACCCTCTCTAATCAACTGTTGTGTTTCAAACAGACTCCTCCAAATAAAAGAGACATTAGCCTCAATAGTGGCCATCGAAAAATCTCCCAAGATAATATTGTGCTTGTAAACAGTGTCATTGGTCTACATGTTAAATTGTTAATGACACTCATAGTCTTAATTTGGATTACTATTTGTAAAAATAATCGTGCCATGCGCCATATAGGGAGGTGATTTAATTTCACTTAATACATAACATAAGCGAAATTTAATGCCATTAATTTTTATTAATTTCAATTTTTATCACAGAATCATTTTCAATAATGAATTTCTAAAAACAATCATTAAATAATTTTTTAAAATAAACAAGTTCATGAATTGTTTTGCTTATGTCATACATTACTTCGTGTAGGGTGACAAAATTAAACCTGCACGGGTAGCTCAGTTGGTTCAGTGCTGGGGTGAAAAAATTAATTTGTTTAAAAAATAATGATTTTCTATTGAAAAGTTCATTGATGAAAATGATTGTGACAAATATTAAAGTTAATACAAACTTACTGTATTGAGTCTGGTTCAATAACGTGACTCAAAAGTCAAAACTGAGAGACAAAAAAATTATTAAAATCAATAAAAACTATGCTTTTAGTTATCAAAGGTTTATTATATTTGACTTTATGTTTTATTTCTGCAATGCAATAAAAGGATTTTTGGTGCATATCATAATTGTGAAAATTTATCACTCTTATTTATATAAATATTAATAGGAAAGCTTTAAATCCGTTTTCACTTAACCTTATACGTACAAATTAAACGCATTGCCACATCATTCTCGATGGACCATATATACATGTAACCCTCATAGACAAATACTCAGCTCCTCTTAACTGAGTTAACTCAAATATAAGATATAAGATTAATATAAAAAAACTCAATTATAAGAAAAGCATGAATTAATTAAATAGTACCAGTATTATTTTTCAACAAAACTGAAGCTCCTAAAAGAGATTCAATTACAACATCCCAACAAATGCGAGTTTATTACTCCGATATATGTTACTTACAAGCCAATATGGGTGATATATCATTGCGAGAAAACAAACACCGAAAAGGTATGTATTAAGTGTGAACTTATGAAGCACAGGAACTCTATCTACAAATAACATTTTTCTGAATTAATTCTCTAAACATGTACTAAGCTAGCTTGTTTTTCTATTAAGTAGTAAGGATAGGGGGGACAAAGTCTGCCTTAGAGCCAAGAATACGAGCCTTAGTGTCCGGGAAGAACTCGGTCCCGGGCAGCTCCGATATGGCGCCGTCGTTGCTGACAGCGATGGGGTAGCGGAGAAGATGTCCGGGCAAGTCTCGCTCGAGACGATCACCGGAGTAAAGATCCCAGTATTTGTCAGCAATGTCGTTGACCTTCCTAATACACTCCTGTGTGTGGGGATGGAGGAAGGAGTCGTGCAGCATGCCGAGGTGCTCGTACCACAGCCCCATTCGGAAACCATGAACATCCCCCCTTGCAGCTTGCCTATTCGCCAAATGGTTTGGTTGGTATGCGCCCATCGCTATCTCTGAGTCTCTTGCCCCGTCCATTGATCTTTGGTTGATGTTTGCCGATCCCACTATTATGTACTCATCATCAACTGCGCGCAACGTACCCAGAACTAAGTATCACTATTAATTACTCTCTTACAAAGTTGAGGGAATAGATATATATAAGATCACCCAATAATTGAACAAATTAAATGTATGTTCTCTAATACGGAGTACTTATTAGTTCATGGGTATATTTGTTTTAATTTTATAATTTTCTTATTTAATTATTTCAAAATAATTAAAGAGGATAAGCATGTTTGTTCCTACTCAAGTGCTCATTAGACCTTTTATAAAAAAAAACACCCCCTAGAAGTAAATTGATTCTTGTTTTGTATTATTGTATAATAGGAATAAACTTTAATCATTTAGAGTGCAAGTAAACACGACAATGTTTACTGTGGTAGATATTAATTACTATCGGTATATCAAAAGGGCATACATAAATTTTATTCCTATTTTTTTAAAGAGAGAATTCCCTAAATACGAGTAAAAAAGTTTTGAAATTCCAAAACAGGAGTATCATGTTTTTTATTCCTTGAATAAGAGTAAATTTCTGCCAAGTTTGGCATTACTATGCTTTAAAACGTGACATTTTTTTCCAAACTTGACAGATTACTCCTATTCAGATAATAACAAACATGATACTCTTATTTTGGAATTTCAAAACGTTTTTGCTCCTATTCAGATCAATTTTTCTTTTTTAAAAATGCTTTAAATTGGACTGAAAACAATATCAAATTCCAACAAAAAAGTATTATATCTTTTTCTCTCTAAATAGTAGTATTAATGTCATGAATTGAAAATAATGCCAATTAAACAATTACGACACTAATAATGTCATATCAATGTCTGTAATTTTAGAATATGAGAATATAATTTTAGGATGACAATGATATACTCAAATTCAAGAAAGAACAATGTACTCCTATCCAGTGTTCTAAAACGCGGCCAAAGACGCCGCATAGGCAGGCCTAGGCGCCAGGCGTGAATGAAACGCCTCGCTTCACTATTAGGCGTGGAAAAGGCGGGCTGATTAATCTAACCCTCCTATTTTGAAGCACCTGTTCACTCTTTAAGCTACTAAGGCGTTTCTTAAGGCAATGAGGGGGGGGGGGGGGGGGGGGGGGACGACGGACAATTTATAGAGTTTGTTGAGGTGAAACGCTTCTCTTCCTCCGGTGTGGGAAATGTGTATGGCAAAGAAAAATGGAGAACAAAAACTCAAAATAACACGCGTGAGAGGAGTGTTTCGAACCTAGCTTGAAATAGGACCTAAATAGGATATACTCCTCCAATTGAGGACAAGTGGTTATTACTCCCTCCGTCCCGCCAACAATGGGACAAGAGGGAGTGACACGCAAATTAATAAAAAGTGGTTTATGTGGTTGATAATGAATCGATAAAGTAAGAATAAAGTAAGAATGATTTAGAGACACACAAACTTTGCCAAATTTGGTATGGGACAATCTTAATAGGACGAACCGATAAGGTAAAACGGGACAATCATAGCGGGACGGAGGTAGTATGTAATTGTTGGACTTTATATTTTAATACTCCGTATCTTATGCTACTATAATTTATACTACCTACGCAGCTACGCTTATCAACTTTGTACTATGTACTTCGTATTACTACAATTACTATTAAAATTAATTAATATTATTATTGTTGTGATGATTGTAATTATGACGGAGTATATTATAATTCATTTCATTCATTTTCATTTACCTCAGTGCCGCAAAGGCTCCCACCTACAGTGGGGTAAGGGGTGGTCGGATGTACGCAATCTTACCCTTGTACTAAAGCACAGAGAGACCGTTTCCGGATGACCCATAGTGAAAATCGCGTCCAAAATTGCATGAACTGACTGTTGCTTCATAACAAAGAAGCGCAGACAGTTTAGTGAGTCATTTTACTTTATTCCATCATAATCTCAAGCCAAAAAATAATGAATCTTTGGCTCCATTGCAAATGATGGAGTATATTATAATTAAGTCACATTTTTATTTACAATTCTTATTTTGGTCACATAAAAAATATTAATTCCTTTTATTAATTGTAATATTTTATCATTCAAATACCTTTTCCGATTCTAGTTTTTGACTTTATATATAGGGTAAAGTTGCGATGAGACATCTCCTTACGTGAGAAATAAGAACGCTCCAAAATGTTTTATTTTATCGATCATGAAAATGCACATTTATATGGGACGAAGGGAGTATTAAATTTAAATATTTCAAAATAGTTGTAGGAAAATCAAAATAAAGGATAAAAAATCAAAACGCCTTTTCACGCCTAAGCCCCGCCTAAACCCGTCTAGGCTTCAAAGGCTTTTAGGCTTGGTCGCGCCGCCTCGGCACGCCTTACGCCTTTTAGAACATTGCTCCTATCATGAAATTTCACATTATTTTTAGGCAATTTTGATAAATATCCCTATTCTTTCTAGCCTTTTCAAAATTTTCCCTCTAGCGTTTATCCCCTTTTATATACTACTTGCACAGTTGCACCTTTTCAGGGAGTACATTTTTAACCCATCTGCCCTATTTTGTAAGGGATAATTAATTGGTGACAACTCCGGTACCAATTTAAAAAATGGGGGTACCGTACCTACCACTCACTTGATTAGTTCAAATCATTATATCATTTTTAATTTAGATTTAAATAATTCAACTGCATCATTCTGATTGGTTCATGTGAACAAAGGTATGGTACCTTAAGGGTACCATAGATTTACCTAATTAATTTCATACTTCGTATTGTTTACCTAAAAGTATGAACACGTTTCAATTTCTTTGACTTTATAATTCAATCTACCGCTTCACCATTTGAGTTTATATAGTATCCCCTTCTATTTTTCTACTTGTTAGAAGGATATAATAATACTACCTCCGTCCCAAATTGATTTGCAAATTTGACTTTTCTTGGTCAAACAGTTTCATTTTATTTGCTTAATTAGGATGTCAATTTTTAATTATATTCTAATTTGGAGTTTACAACTTTGAATAGATTTTAATGTAGTTTCTGAATATATAAATTTTAATTATTAAAAATTGAATTAATTAACTATATGGAGCATTGACTTTTTTTATTGATTGACCAAAAAATGTTGAATTTGCAAAACAATTTGGGACAGAGGGAGTAGTAAAACTTGGTAATTTGTTTTTTGAAAGGGCTTTGTAATTTGTTGTGCTTTAAATTCATGTTCTTAGAGCATCTTCAATACTATAATGGGCACGATGCACATGTGGCAGGAGAGAGATAGACATAAAAGATTAAATTAATTACATTTCTCTCTCCTTTTTTTCATGGCCTTATGTGTTTTTGGTAAGTTTTTCTCAACAATGTCAACCATAATGTCTACATTATGTGAGAAAAACTTATGAATGTTACTAGTGAAAAAAAGAATTTGGATGAATGGAATTAAGTGGTGGCTTGACTTTGACTTACCAATCATCATTTTGGAGTGAACATAAATCATGAAGCGTCGAGCCTTCTGAGCCCTCGCATAGTCTGAATCGGGTTCTGGACTTTCTGTAGGTTCGTACTCACCGCTCTTCTTCGCCTCCCGATTTCCGACGCAGAAGAACGTCAAGTAATTCCGGGGATCCTCCTCTGTGATCCCCTTCGCCCTCATTGCTTCCACAACATCTTTATACATCATCTGCATTGTCCTTTTCTGCCAATCCAATATCGCTTGCACCGACGAGCTCTCCGGGATCCCTTCCGGCCACATCGGCACCAAAACGTACACTGCAAACCGCTCTCCAGCTTCTATCTTACTCGCGATCTTCAATGACAGCTCCTTAGGGACTAGGTGAAGCGCCCCAATGTCTGCAGTGTTAATGCCGTCCGAATCCCACCCGAAAGAGCTCCCAAGAAAATACTGATTTTCAATGTATATGAAATTCTTCGCTCGCCGAATCGCATTTATGTACGCGTCTTGGATGCTTCTATCGATGATGTTATCTTTCCCGCTGACCAGACCCGCCTTGGCAGCCTCCTCCGGCGAGTCGGGGAACCCGAAAGCTGCCCCGCCGTCAATAGATCTAAACAGCTGGACATTCCACGTGTCATGATCGTCCGGGAAAGTGACCGGAGATGGCGGGATTATGACGTCGTCAAGCTCTCGGAGATTGAGAATCACATCCTTCCCTCCCTGCTTTTTCCATCTCTGTTCGAAGTTATAAAGAACATCCCAAGCAATTGGCCCTTCCAAACGGGAATGAATGTCGTGCCACGGCTCTCGAGGCCCACCTTTCGCAATTGACGCGCCTGTGAAATTCGGTTGGTGGAAGTCGTCGTGGTGGGCGGTGTCTAACGTCCTGAATAGTGAATGAAACGGCGTGTCATATCGCCCATCGCACAGATCTAGACCGCCGACGAAGCTAACGATTCTCCTCCTCCCCCTCCGTGATGTTGGCGGTGGCATTTCATGATCCACCACCACGATCTTTTGGTGATGAGTGAACATGGCGGATATCTGTAAATCCTGAACGAAGCTCCCACCGTTGTCGGGGTTCCTGGGGCACAATATACAATTCACATCGGTTCCTTTGAAGAAATTTGCAGTTTCTTCATCATGGGTCGCCATTAACCCGTCCTTCTTGAGTTGTCCAACAGAAGTTCTGTCATCCCAAACAAGCATACAAACTCTCACCCCTTCACTTGCCTTCTTCTTAAGAAGCTCGCCTAACATCATCTCCCCTCCTGGCTTTGCCCTTCTCGAATCCCTCACTAGTGAAATCTCAGTATAGACCGACCATCCTGTGATGTAAATCAGGTGTTTCGCATTGCTTATTGAATCAAACACATCTTCCCAACATCTATGAGGTTCGTAATGCTTTCCGCCCGAGAGGGGTATTTTCGGTATAAATTTGTCGGGGATATGTGCATCCTGGTACAGAGTGACGCGACACCCTTTCCGTTGTCCGAAGAAGGTGTATGGAACCCCAGGGTACTTACCACTTCTAATTCCACCTCCCCAATTTCGGTCTCGTGAGACGTTGAAAAACTGAAGCTTGACATGGATTTTGGAGCCTCCCTCAATTGGAGTCTTCTTGTCCTCGTCCACAATCTCGACCCACCGGTCGATCTCTTCCCCGTCCAAGATTTCACGGACGGGGACATACGCTCTCCCGATTAAGGTTGCGCCGATAGGGTTGTTATCTTTGACGGTGAATATGACATTTTTGGCTATGTGGGCGCAATAGATGTGAAAAGATTCATACCACTTGGGGTTGTTTGGTTCTTGAAGCATTCTGGTTCTTCCAACTCTTGCCTTCTCTAGATCTATGGTAGCATATAGTTTTGGTGTTCCTTTCCCAATACCAACTGTGTCTTCAACATGCTCCATAATCTGCAATATTGAATTATCCATCACTTTAAAACAAATATTAAAGACACTCAAAATTTTACATTAATGTAGCTAACTAAAATGAATAATCATATACTCTCTTCATTTAAATGCATAAAAAGATTTATTACCTTCCGGAAAAAGTGTCTCTCATCGGCACTCCCGCCACTAATGTGATCAACCTCGTACACTGTGACATGTAGAGTCCCATGAAGTAAATCCCCATCCATTTTTGACATGTGTTGCTAGAAAATTAAAGCTACACAAAAACCAAATAATTATTTCCACGGAAAAAACAATGACATCAAATAAGGGAATTGGTATCTTGAAAAGCTCAAATGTGAGGAAAATGAAGATAAGTTGCATTCAAGAAATAGGGACACAATATGGATCCGCAATTACTGTTCAAATTTTCTATAGAGACCCGGACTTCGCGGCAATGAATGTTGTAGAAAAGTATGAATTTGTTTTAACAAACAAACATATATTAACACATGTTTTGTGTCCCTAATCACCTCATCCACAGAAAAGCATGAAAATAGAGTTAATTGTGCCATGGGGCTCGCTACTCCACATTCTATATTGATTAACAAAATGGGATTGATCATTGATGCATTACATTGCAATCTCTCTTCCACAAAATTTTGGCTCTCTAGCATATGTTGAAGATTTTATACCCATGATTCCTTGAAAATAAAAGTAACTGTAGAACATACTTGTTCACGCTCCCAACATAATCAAATGTAGTAGTTTAATACTCTCGTTTTTAAATAGGAAAAGGTGCAAAAACGATGTTTAAGTACTAGTATAGATGTGCCCCTAAAGTTTGAAAGTGCAAATATACAACTATTCTTCCCATGAAGGAGCAAATTAGCCCTTATTAACTTTAAATAAATATAAATACTTCTTCCATTCTCTAATAACTGTTTCATATGTATTACTTTTTGAAATGTTTATATGTCTCTCTTTCCTTCTTTAGTAATTTTTTTCAATCAAAATACATTTATACCTCCACTTTTATTATCCTTAACCTTTTGTACTTTCTACATACTACTTTCTACATACTACTTTCTTTTTCCTACTTAATCATTACTTTACTCTCCTTAATATATTCTCTTTTCTACTTTTTCATTTACCCTACACCCTCTATACTACTCCTATTATTTTCTTCTTAAAATCACAAAAAACTAAGGAGACTATTATTTAAGAAAAGATGGAGTATATACTATCGCTATTTCAGAATGCCAAAAAAGATTTATGTGTATTGTTAGCACAAAAGAAGTATTTGAATGTCATAAGTATTAGAATATGACGAGACTCTTAGTGCTGAAGCATTAATAGGCTGATTTTTTTTGCCTTAGTATTGTAATAAGCTGATTTATTCCGCGGTAATATAGTAACATGCTGATTTTTTCAGCGTTAATGTAGTAATAGGTTGTTTATTTTCTTTTACAGTTTGGCTTATTAATTACTAGCTTTCAAGTCCGTGTATCTTATGTAATTTAGCTAATTACTAGCTTTCAAGCCCGTACATCTTATTTAATTTGAAAGAAAAATAAACTTAGTCTAATATAGAGTCTGTTTGATAATACTAAAGTAAATAGAATTAACTTATTTTGCTGAAATTGATTGAATCCTAGTTAAATAGGTGGAATCTTCTGAATCATGAAAAATATATGTGAAATATATTGCATTCGTGAAACAAAGAAAAATATATATGAAAAAAGAAGTTAAATTGGTCTTCTACATAAGCATGTCAAGTAAACATAATTGTTATGAACCCAATAATAAAAGAAGTATATATTTCTTAATTGTTAGATCTTAAAGTTTACTCATCAATAAGAACGTTTTTAATTGAATTAAAATTTCGGGTTTGATTTGGTATGAATTAATATGGTCTATTAGATGTCTGTTTTTTATGTGACTTATTGTTATAATTATTAAAGTTTGATCTGATCTGATTTAATCTGGAACTGAAATCAATCCAATTAAAAACATTCTATTAAAATAAAAGTAGGAATTCGTAAACCTATAAAGATTTTCTAATTTGGATTAAGAATCTATTTCAAAAGTGAAGACATATTTGAATTTTAGCTGTAAAATAAAGAAACAACCAATTTTTTTTACTTATTTGGCTAAGCTAAACATATTTACTTGTGAAAATATATACTATCGTATACTTTTATGTTGGTTATAATTTTTAATTTCTTTTTTAATTATTTACTTATTTGAAGCTTACTAATTTATTAATAGGTGTCAAATTAATAAGTAAACTAATTTGCATATTTGTTTCTATTTAATTCGGTGTAGTAAACTAATATAAATTAGTTTCCATATCAATAAACGTTATTAGAATTTCACTTTGATAACCAAAAATTATTTTACTTATTTGAAGCTTACCAAATTAATTAAGGTGTATTTATAAGGATTTTTGTTTCCATATCAATATGCAATCAAAAATAGAATCTAATAAAAACAAAAGGTATAAAAATAAGTATATAGTTGTTATATATAATGACATGGCAGAATTATGTGACGCTTTGTATGCTCTTAAAAAGTTCATCTTTTATATATATACTAGATTCTCACCTGTGCGATGCACGGGACACATATTAAGTAATATATATATATATATATATATATATATATATATATATATATATATATATATATATATATATATATATATAGAGTTGGGATCATATACAAACTCAACTTAATTTACAAAATACAAAATAATCCTAGCCCTCCATCTAAGCATGATTTCGGTGCGGCTGTTTTAATTCAAAGCCCAAGAACGTAAGTGACTTGAGGGTGTATTGGACATTTCATTGATCTCTAAACATGGAAAGAGAATCACGTACAGTTTACCAACGTGCTTTCCGTTAATATCTCTATTTCCATACCTGCGATCAAGAGCTTGTCGTGCGAGACTCATTCCTGCGCTTCCGTTTTGCTTCTCTCCAGTTGTTCGAACTTCAAAGCCATGTAATCTGATTCAGGTATGCCTATGTACTTTGTTTGAATACAAAAAATCTCCCTAAAGCATCGTTTCAATACAAAAAAAAAATTGTGTATTCGTTACCTCTGTTTCAATATTAAACAATCTTCCTAAGAATTGTGTGCGGCAGTTTTTAAAAATTTGATTGAAGCCAACAAATAACGATTGTTATTGTCACCTTGCTTATCTGCCAAATTCTTGTTTGTTGTTTATGTCCTTCGTTTTGTATGCACAAGGACTCACTGGAGTATGTTTACATCCCTAGCTTTCGAGCATAGTTTAATTTTAGTTCATATTTTTCTGTTGGTCAAACTTCGTATGTATCATGCAGACACATTCTATTCATGGTGCAGTTGAATACAAAGAAGTTTATTGTTATCTGTTTTTAATACAAAAAAATGTTTAAACATTTTATGATGGAATCGGAATCAGGTATGCTTCTATGAACTTTGTTTGAATACAAAAATCTCCCTAATACATTGGTAAAATACAAAATAATCTGCGTTCACAGGGCTCTGTTTGAATACAATACAATCTACCTAAGAGTTGCATATTTTTGTGCGTTATTTATTTAAAATTTAATTGAATATTATAATTAACAGTTGCTACCGTCACCTTCATTATCTGCGTACGTAATTCATTTTTTTTGTCTATGTTCTTTGTTTTGCATGCACGAGGATCAAGTCTTCCAAAGAAGTTTATATTCAACAGTCTAAACGTCCGAAGAGACTTTGTCGTTCGTGCAATGAGATGGGCCATCATGATATATATAGCTGGAATTGTCCCTTGAAAATATATGATTGTTTAAGATCATGGTTGTTAGTCATTACTGTATTTTTTTCGTTTTTTACCGCGGTGGATTTACACTGTTAATAAATTTTGTTCATGAATATTGTTTTATGTTGTATAAGTGTGCATCCTGGTCAGGTCTTTACTGCATTGTACACATAATTTATATGCATATTTAAATACATTAATGTGCACCCTGTAGTTGTACATTAGTCACTACTGATTGTATTAGATTTAATTTGTTTCTCCATACTTTGGTATTTTCTCATAATTGTTCTTATCCGTAAACACACATATCAATTATTTTTGTAACACAAAATGCATACATTCATACATCTCACCATTTATTTATTTTTTTACCATGAGTTTTATTGACTATGTATTTATAACTTAATTTGCACACGTACATATTTTGAAGTGCACCTTAGGTTTACATCTGTTGCATTACTAATTATTTTGAATTGTATGTGCTATAAAATGTGCATCTTTGTATGCTATTTGTTATATTTTGTCGTGCTTTACTGCATTGTACACACAATTTATATGCATATTAAAATACATTTATGAGTAAATACACATACAATATTTTTTGTAACAATAAACATACACAGTCACACATCTCACCGATCGTTGACTAAAAAACTTCATGACCTTTATTGATTATGTAATTATAACTTAATTTGCACACTTGCATATTTTGAAGTGCACCTTAGGTTTACATTTGTTGCATTACTAATTATTTTTAATTCTATGTGCTACAAAATGTGTGTCTGCGTATGCGATGTGTTATATTTTACACGGGCAACAGAGTATCCCATGTAAAAATAATGACTATTTGGAACTGTTGTATTTTATGCATTTCATTGAACTTCAAGAAGCAATCAAATGATAAAAATGTATGTAACCCTCAAACATTCATTAAAACAAATTGTATTCAATATCAAGTTTCACACACCAAAATCAAGCATAAAGCAATCTTTAATTTTAAAATGCAAATATGTCATTCCAAAACTGTAATGTTATAACAAACTGATATCAACTGCAAATATCACTATGAATTCACTCATTGGTTGGTGCTCCCTTCTCCTGTTCTGTCACCTTCTGACTTTCTCACCTTTGTTTTTCATATTTATAGAATCCATGTACTTCACAAAAATATTTATCTGCACAAATTTTGTTTAGCCTCATAAAATTTATTTGTTGTTTAAATAATATTTTGACAGTGCACTTTATAGTACTAGTTACTTAATACTAGTAGTATTTAGTACTAGTTACATAATAGTACTTAGTACCATGGTTTGAGGCATTTCCCCGTATTTATCAAAATTAGGTACTCTAGCCGATGAGCTGTCAACGATATCCACATGCTTCAGCTTAGTATTCACACAAAGTACATAGCAGTGATGCACTCGCATGATCGAGAAGACAAACTGCACCAAAATAACTATTTTTCACAATTCACAATGTAAAAACAATGTTCTCTTTTACTGTTCCCAACCCAACACAAAGTACGAGTCATGTGCATATTCCACTACAATCATGTGCATATTCCATAGATTATGCATATTCCACTACAATCCCACTCCTTAATTCCACAGGAAATGCATATTTCATTACAATCATGTGCATCTTAACTCCTTCACAAAAAATCCACAATCGCATGAATGTTTTTCAACACAAAATGCACTTAAGAACCTATTCAAATGCAATTTCAATTAACTATAACTACATTTTCCAAAACATGAACTAATCGCTAAATCCACTTAATTAGTCTTTGCACAAAAAATTAACATTCATCAGCATATTAATTTCATCACCAAAAAATGAACACGCATATGAAAAAATCTTAGTCTGCATTTATTTCAATTGCACCTACCATTCTTAGTTTGTGTTTTGACCAGCATACACAACATCCTCAATCACAATTCAATTGCACCTTTAGCTAATCTATTTTGCACAAAAAAATTAATCTAATCAGGATCACTCATCAATCACGAACACCAATCACGAACACAAAAACCAACATTCATAACCAAAATGCAAATTTCATTGAAGTTGAACTCTATATTATTAAATACATCAAACATTGCTAAATTCAACGAGAAAAATACCACAGTCAAGCTGACTTCCAGCACAAATGCATCCACACAACCCTCTTGGTGCATTTAACATAACAAATTGTCCATACAAACAGATTATTCTAAACAAAAAACACCTTCTTCGCATGCTAAAGCAGATTGTCGAAAAGCGTGTTCTTCTTGAATTGAAGTTATTTGCACAAATGGAATTTCACCAGTAGTTGATCTTCACAGACGACGTCCTTCGTCTGCACTGAAGCTTTTTCCGCTCTCATTTTTCCGCTCTCAAGGAAATATTCCTGCTTCTTCGACCTTGGCTAGGTCGAGCATTAAACAACCTCTTCATCTTTCCATTTTTTGATTTGCTATTCATGGACAATTCGAATCTTAGTGGGGATTATGCGCTGAAGTGGGATTTCATTCCTTTTTCGTATTCTGGCGGTTCCATTTTAAAATATGTCAAATTACTTCTTTATCCTTAATTACTAATCGGGTTTTTTAATTGCCGTTCGCATCCTGCGTAGCTCACGGCGTCTAAGGGTGTGGGACATGTTTTGGGCCATTGATTTGCCTAAATTGGACGGACGAAATTGATTTGCATTTTGTATGGGGAGCACTATTTGTATGTGATCTCCTCCCTATATATATATATATATATATATGTGTGTGTGTGTGTGTGTGTGTGTGTGTGTGTGTGTGTGTGTGTGTGTGTGTGTGTAATAAATAATAGCTATATCATATTATTTGGTAACAATATTAGTTAATGTCCAAGTAAATGAAAAGAGTATAGATGTAATGCACATAAAACATATAATTAAGGAAGATGTAGTTACGACTCATAATTGGTATGAAATATGTTTTATAATAAGAAGGAAGATGTAGTCACGACTTATAATTAAGAAAGATGTACTTACAAATTGTGTTTTATATATACAAAATAATAGCATTGTTCTTTCACAATTCATTTAAGTGACTTCCCGATTGTGTATTAATATGAAATTTTGTAACGATAATCTACATTTGATGAATAACATGCTCAAAAAAATCATCAAAAAATTCGGCCCAAAACCCCCTCAAACGGGCTTGGCCGGACGGCGGATCCATTTAGCCCCCGGACTGACCATATATCTTTTTTTTCTACATTTTGATCAACATTTTATGTCCAAAAACTTATGTAGTTATTAATAAATAGGTTTTTCAAGACTTTATTTGAATATCATTTTCATAAGATACGTAATCAAATAATAGAAATGCAATAGTTTTACTAATCACATATTAAAAATATTTACAAAAAGGATGCCAATTGTTATTTTTTTTAAAGAAAATTGGGACCATTTTAAATGTTGTAAAATATAGACATTTTGATTTCAGCTTGGTACGTACACATTAATACTCCGTAATATATTTCTCCGTATCTACGAACTCAAAACCTAATAACCCATTACCGCCATATACAAAACCCTAATACTCCATATATAATCTCCTCAAGCGCTACGCCGCCCATTCTTCCGTACATGACCTTCGTCCAGGCAGAGAGGACATCGGTCTAACTCAGCCCATCACCAATCTTCTACGCTCTAAGCTTTGTATACCTTTCATTAAGTCTAGTTTACCCATATCAAATTTCAGCTAAAAATTCAACCGGGAAGGTAGTCAAATGATTTTCTGAAATATACTGCGTTGTTTAACTGCGCAGTTATCTTCAAACATTTATTTGACTGCCTTACCGATTGCATTTTTAATTAGCTGAAATTTGGTATGGGTAAACTAGACTTAATGAAGAAGATGCTAAAAAAATTAATCAAAAAATTCCATCAGTAACCGTCCCAAATCGCGACGGCCGGACAGAGCTTCCTATAAAAGCGGTGATTTGCACTTTTTCAGTTAGTTCAAGTGCTTATTTGCCCCTTTTTCCTGAGATGTTTAGTTATTTATAACGAGGGGCGGAGGTGGTATTTATAAGTGGAAAAAGGCATTCATGAAAAATGAGAATAAATCTAAGTTCTTGATCACTTAGAAAACTATATAATAGTCATTTTGAATTTTAAAACAAATATGTAGTGTCATAAATGTGCAATACTTAGAGCCCGTTTGGTAACTCTGATTTTTTTGTTTTTGAGACTTATCAATCAACTTTTTCACCAAACACGTAAATTTCAATTTCGCATGCTGAATTGTGTAATAAAAAAAAAAGTAAGGTTGAAGTTACTTTTCTGGCTGTATTGACTGAAAATATGGTAGAGAATAATTTTAGCTGTATTTTCATACATTTTTTTCTTTTAAATATATATTTTTTAAATCAGCAGAATCAGTCAATCCAACCAGAACTTCATAAATTTCAGCAGAATAAACCAATACAACCGATTTGAGTACTACCAAACGGGCCTCTTAATATAGTAAAATTGCATGTCTTATACTCCGTATTTAAAAGCTATTACGATAGATATGAAAAGTAAATATTCAAATAGATATTTTAATGTGGATGTTGGTGCACTTTTATATTACACAAATGCATTTTTCTTTAACAATGCAATCTTATTACTTTTTACTTTCATAAAAAGTTCTTGTTTACACTTTAATCACCGTTTTTCACTTAAAAATGATGTAGTCTTATTTTCTCATTTCAATGGTCAATTACGTAATGAGTAATTTCACTTTGAATACAATTCTAGTACCGTTATTGTTACTACAACTACTACTACGATTATTATCTTAAATAACTAATTAAATTATATTATTAGTTAACAATGATACATTCGTATTTTGGAATTTATTTATTCTTGCATATACTTTTTGAAGAATTCAAATAGCAAAATTAGTAAAATCACAAATAAGAATACTCTTTGTGTGTATGTACTACAATGTATTGCTCCTGTTTAACCACGAACATTTGGGGCGATATGTAAGGATTAACCGAATCACTAGAGAATAAATTTCATGTTCAACATTCCAACAACAAATAATCATATTTGGTTGCGATTTGGAACCGTTTTCACATTATGGAAGCTATAAGCTTTAAGCTTAATACAAGGTAAAAACGACATTGCAAGTTTCACAATCTTAGGCTGTCACCCAAATTTGAGCTTTTCACCCCAAATTGATGTGCAACTCAAGTATACTAAAGTTTCATAGTGGGTTGGTAGAACCCTTGAGATGAGAATTTGGATGCTCGATCCACTCTTGGAGACAAAAAAAGCGGTACTTGGTGTGCACACCAAAGAAAAAGAAGTGAGCTACGTGAAAACTCAAAATCCCAAATTTCTTTAAAATAATATAACTTTTTTATTAAAGAGAAAAATTTTATAAAAAATATATCAAAATTCATAACTTTTTATAATCTTTCGTATGACATCAATCATGGATATATACAGTTACAAAAATTACTTTGATATTTTAACATTAAAAAAAATTGTTAAAAAAAGTTCACTACAAATTTATTTATTTTTACATCGAAATGTTTGATATATTAAATCATAATTATTTGCAAAAATAGAATTTGCGAAAAAAAATATGTATAATAATAAAAGTAAGGATTTAACTAAAAAAGAATGTATTGAGTGAATATATTGACGGTGTTGGGTTGCAAGTAAAAACAGGATTGACTAATTGAATAGCTAGATAAGTTTAACACTTAAGCAACATGAACAAGAAAACGGTTGAGGCCAAGAAGAAATATAGTAAGAGCACTAGTGTTGGCACTATATAGTTCATGTATAACTAAAAATATGGAAGCTTGGCACATGTGTTGAGGTGTCATGTTGTGACCATGAATAGGTCATGGGTCCAAACGGGAGCAAAGTCCTAATAATCGGAAGGTAATGCTTGTTACGCGACCAACGTCTATCCTTGTAGTGGGACCCTTCCATGGACTCTCATGGACCAGGTTGTTTTTTGCATTAGTTCATGCATATATAACCAAAAATGGATGAAGAATAAGAGAGACCATCTCTAAAGGGAATACTAGTTCTTCATTTATCCTTACATGGGGAAATGAAGCTCTGTTATTGATTGTCACTCATCATCAGAGTATTCCTCTTCATCTCTGTGTTTTACACAAACCCTATTACCACCTCTTATTAAGGTAGCTAGCTCCTGAATTGAACATGAAGTGCTTCTCTCCATCTTATCCCCAAGTATTTCTGTCTGTTCTACAAAGCCATAGCCGATCAGTTTATTCCTCAACAGCTCACATGTTGAGGCATAAGGCGGTATTCCTTCATCAATCATCATTTCAAAATATTTACAAGCTTCCTCAAGTTTTCCCTTCTTCCTGCAGAGGCCATGGACCATGACGGCATATGTAGAGACTGAAGGGTAATATCCTCTTCCTTCCATACCTTCCCAAACATTCTCTACTCTATCAAACCGTCCAACCCTAATGAGCATTTTAAGAACCATATTATACGTATGACGATCTGGTCGGACACCATATTTGTCCATTCTTGAGATCAGCCTAAGTGCTTGATTAACTTCATTATGATCACAATGGAAGGCTAAAATCGTATTGCAACTCCAACAGTCAGGATTTGATCCACTATCAACCATCTCATTGAGCAGTTGGTATGCATCTTCCACTTTACTGAGCTTACAGAGTTTCTTGATGATGCAATTGTAAGTGAAGGTGTTAGGGACAAGACCATGGCTTTTCATCCTGTCAAGAACCTTGAAAGCAGAGTGGATGTCATTTGAAGTGCAATGAGAATGAATGAATATGGAGAATGTAAAAGCATCTGGTTCCAGCCCCATAGACCTCATCTTTGTGAAGAACTTATAAGCCTCATCAATCTTCTCTCCCTTGCATAGAGTCTCCAAGAGACGGTTACAAGCAAGCAAGTGAGCCGAACATCCTCTATGAAGCATTTCATCGAACAGTTTCTGTGCCTGAGAAAATCCATCCTTTTCATCTCCCCACCCTCGGATCAAAATGCTATAACATTTTGGGCAGGGTGGGTAACTCTTCTTGATTCTGTCAAAGAAGTGTTGGGCATGGGGTGTGTGCTTTCTTTTGCAAAGCGCATACAGAAGGTGGCTGAGATCATCCACACTCGGATCTATTCCAAAATCAGACATTTTGCTGAAAGCCCTAATGGCATCGTCAGGAAGGTTAGCCCTGCAATAGGCCCTGAACACATTCGAGAATATTTCGCAGGAAGGTTTAGTGTCTCTGAGAAAATCCCATAACAGTGGGAACTGCTTGCTACGTCCTAAGATGTCCACAAGAATGCGGTAACTATCTTCGCTGTGCGTAAAGCCCGGAAGACTTTGAGCCCAAATGAAGAATCTGTGAGCAGAAAAGCCCAGATTTTTGCACCGTTTGAGAACTTGTTCAACCAAATCGACCGAGATTTGGGAGCGGAATGGACTGAGGGCCGACTCGATATCATGATGTGGACTTCTGAAGTCGCTGAGAATCCGGGAGAGCTCGTTGACGAGGTGCGGAGAAGAAGGGTCTGAGCTTTGAGGGTGTGACTGGGTTTGGACGGAAAGAGATACAGACGTGAAGAGCCTGGCGCCGCCGCATAGTGGTGGAGATGAAGAAGGGATGGGCTGATGGTATCTGTGATAGAAAGGGCGCTGAAGAAGGCGAAAAGTGGAGAGTAATATGCAGAGCGGACGAATGCTTCTCCTGCCAATGACTAGAAATTCTGTCGACATAGTTTATCCCACCACTCTTCCACGATCAATAAGAGCATATGGAACGGTAGATTGTAGTGAAATCTATCCTACCTGTTTATTTTAATTTGATTTGCAGAAAGTGATGTTGAAGGAAACATGAAAAAAGAGAGAGATAATCTACAAAATAATGACATCAATATTACTCCACAAGTTTCTAATTCCAAAAATATGATCACTTTAGGATTTTCCAAAAAACTGATCTCCCTCCTCCTCTGTGTTCCGCGTGAGTCTTCCGTGACGAGACCCAGATCTGCCCATCTTCTTCCCTTTCGTCCCAATAAAAAACTTCCGATCGTCTTCTTCAATTGATGTGCGCTCCTCTTCAGACCTGCGCTCTAGGAGGCAAGAGAAGCCTTCGCTCCAGGTCGTTCACCTTCGCCGGTGGCTTGTAGCGACACACCCGTAGCCGCCTCCTCCGCGCGCCGGTCTCCATCACCGCTATTTAGAGACTCATCGCTGCCGCATGCTCCGATATGGCCGTCAACGTCGCATTTCCGCACCACAATAGCTATGATGCTGCTTCAAATACTCTTTTCTTCTTTCTCTTCACCTATGCCTGCAAGTTTCACCGGAATGCACAGATCTGATGTCTCGCGAAGTTGTTGGTGCCGGGGTAGAGAAGATGGAAGGGCAGGGGCGGAGGTTGGGAAAAGGGCAACGGAGACGCTAGTAATCGTCAGATCTAATGGCGGCATCTAAAGCTAGGGTGACAGATCGCAACTGCGCTCCGGATTGGGGCAGCTGCGAGGAAGGAGAGCGGGGGTGGCGACTGGAAAGCGGCAGCGACGGTGGTGTGCGGCGAGGCAACGAAAATGGCAGGGGTGGGGGCTGGAGAAGGAGCCGGTGAGGCTGACCGCCGGAGAGGGGCGGCGGCAGGATACCTGCGTTGGTGGGGAGTGGTGGGAGGTCTTGTGGCCGGTGGTGAATATACGTTTTTTACAGGAAAAAATCGCCGGAAAATTTATCGGCGATCAAAGTGACACCCCCTTAGTGACACCGGCGGTGGCTTTGGTGACTTTGACGGTGGCTGAAGTGACATTGCGGTGGCTTCAGTGACATCGGCGTAGCAATAATGACATAAAAATGTGATAGTGACATATAATAGTGACATAATTTTTTTGCAGTGACATAAAATTTCGTAGTTACATCAAGTTTTTCCAAATGTATGACCTCCTTAATCACTTTTTGTCATTTTATAAAAATAGTCACTTTTTGGGAATTGCCTTTAATTTGGTAATATTGAAGGAAAAAGCCGATAAACAAATATGCATATTCCAAGGTTCTTATTCAGTATTTATTTTTAATTTTTATTTTATATATCTAATTTTCTTTAGGTGACTTTATGAAAATTTTAATTCAATTTCTAAATATGTAAATTTTATTTACTAATTACAAACAAGAATTGATTAACTTTATGGTCAGTCAAACATCGTAAACCGCGTAGGAACCTTTCTACGAGACGAAGGGAGTAGTAGACAATATATATAACAATGTGCGCACATGAACTTTACTCACGAGTTGAATGAACATGGATGAAAAGTGAGTTAGAAATGATACAAAAAAATGAAATTTAAAATAAATGAAGAGATATATTGGTCATAGTGTCCCATAGATAAAGGATAGGACTCACATGTAAGAGACTAAACATCCCCATTGGAATGTTTGAGTTAACTTCTATTAAAAAGGGGGATTTTCCTTAAATATTACTAATAAATTGTTATAGACAAAAATGTGATTTATAGTAACTATCAGTGACTATAATTATGTTCAAAGTTTACATCACAATAACTTACATGTAATTACTACGACGTGAAATTTCATTTTTAGCCCTCTATTTGTCCAATCTGCAGGAGAAATGGTATCCAAATGAGCAACTTAAAGTGAAATTATTCCAATGAAAACTGTTTAAGGGTATTCCTATTTCTGACAATCTTAGCAGGTTCCATAAACTGTATATGCGGATTTGAATGAGAACTTTCCATCACTTCTATGTTTCGAGGTTAATTGCAGAGCATAGGAGTCAACTAAAGAAATTGCCAGATCATTGATAGAGCAATTTTTTCCCATATAGGTGAGTCATACAGTTTAGGTATCATGTTTTCTTTTCTTGGATATCTTTCTTTCATAAACTGGGCTCAGTAACATGAGGAAGATTTCCACTTCCACCACAGTTTTAAAGTAAAAGCCTTCTTAGTATCATTTAAAGAGCGTATATCAAGACCCCCTTCCTCCTTAGGATAGCACATCCTGGACCACTTACCCAATGGTACTTGGGCTTGTCATGTAAAGAACCCCAAAAAAATGGCCACTTTCTTGTTTCAGATTCTTTTAATTCTCTGTGGCAGATTATCAACAGCTAAAAGATGCATAGGAGTAGATCCTAAAACATGCTTGACCAAGATAAGTGCAAGAAGCAAGGGCATAATACAAGGACCAATAAGGAAATGTCCAAGTACCATTGTTCTAAGTGCAAGAAGCAAAGGCATAATGCAAGGACATGTCCAGATGATCCAAACAACAAAGAAAAATTGGTAAACTATAGTGTTGTTTTTATGTTGTTTAATAATGTTTCTGATTTTCTCTGTTTGTTATGTTGTTTATTATCTATAGTGTTGATTCAGTTGTATAGCGTTGATTCACTTGTATGTGGTATTGTGTACTCAGATGCAGCCTAGAAAGAGAAGTGCAAAATTAAAAAAAAACAGACTCATGGAAGTGATGATATAGATGATGGTGCTAAGGATGAGAGAGCTTCTACTGTCCAACCATTTGATGGGGCCAATATAGTAAATATCAACATGCTTTGTGCAGAGGAGACATCATTTCTAGGTGAGATGCCTATTGTTGTGTCTGTAGAGGACACCAGTATGTTCACACACGACACACAAGACACTCATGCCAGTCACTGCTATGTTCACTGAAGAAGGCCAAGAGGGTGAAGAATTGAAGCAAGAAGAGAGTGAACAAGAGTGTGAAGAAGAGAGTCAAGAACTGAATCAAGAAGAGAGTGAAGAACTGAATCAGGAAGAGAGTGAAGAAGAGAGTCAAGATCAGAGTGATGAAGAGATTGAAGAGGAGAGTCATGAGGTTGAACAGAGGACTACGCATGGGGTCAGGATTAGCTATGGACCACCCCCTTGTGTAAAACCCAAACTGGAAAAGCTAGAAGTTAAAAAAGGACCAAGATATGCCACTAGATAAAAAACTACATTCAAATCTGTTTTCTTTGGGCATGATGATGACCCAATTGACTTAGAGTAGTGGTTGATGCACTTCATGTATGTTTTTGGTTTTATGTATTTCTGTTGAACGCTCTTACATTTGGCCTCTTAATGGTTGTACTTTGGTTGTCATGTACGGAGTACATGTTTTTGTTAGATGTTTGTGTAGGGTGAACTTGTTTTTGCAATATGATGTGTGATTTAAAGGATGCTTTCAATCTATGTTTGTGTATGGAGTCATGTTTCTATAGCATATCAATTTATAAGTATGTATTTGTAACATGATTTTTAAGTGTTAGATATTTGTATAAGGTGAACTTGTTTTTGCAATATGGTGTGTGAGTTAAAGGATGTTGGGATGTATATATGTTGGCAGTATATATGTTGGCAGTAAGAAAGTACATGCGTCTGCAGCAATTTATGTGTTGTTGGTGGCATTTTATGTGTTGTTGGTGGCATTAAAAACACATGTAACTACACACCATCTAACCAAACATAACACCATTGTCTAATATTCAATTCAAAACACAAAAATCATACATTATGCTCCAAACATCATTCAAATGCATCTCTAACAAACTCAGAATAATCAGTTAGTAGAACAACAAGATCACACCTCATGTGTGCATCTAAACCATAGCAAACATTACACAAATTAACCACTACAACTACATTATTTGGCTTTCATATACATGGACACAAAAAGAACAACAACTGCCATTATGCAGACCAATGCCCTACATTTACTAGAGGTTTTCTTTATCTTATCTCCTTTTAAACCTTGCATCTGTAATATATCAAACTTCATCTCCAATGTACTGATTTTTTTCTCATACCCATTGATCTTTTTCAAGAGCCCTAGAATTATTTTTTTGAGACCTCATGCACATTGGAGGGTCAAACAACTCCATCAAACCATAACCTTGAAATGTCTGCAACAACAACATTTAACTATACCCTGTTAACTATATACTGCAATCAAACATTTATTCATAAAAAATGGGGAAACATAAACTACATTGAACATATACTACAATCAACATGGACAACCATAACCTGACTTCCAATGCATTTCCAAAACCTTCTCCCACAGTTCTCCGATTTCCATGTTGTCAAAAGCTTCAATTGTTGACCACTGATAGAGTATATAGACTCGGACCCCCGGGTCTCACGACTATTGGACCCGGACAGCGGCCCACATACGCTCAGTGGATAGCATTTATTTCATTGTACACTCTATTTTATTCATGTATACCCGTTAGAATATATTAAATACCATTTGTTAGCCATTTATTGGCCTTTTATTGTAAATGGGCCTTCCAGGCCCAAGCCTGGGAGCCCAGCCCACTTTTCTCCTATAAATACTCCCTAAGGGAGTCATGTAAAGGGTTGGAAATTCATTATATATATCACTTTATCTCTCTAGCTCTCCCTTCTCTCTAGGAGTTAATACTCCATCAAATGGTGCTTTCATTGAGAGCTAGGACAAATCAAGTGAGATCCTCCCAACTAATAAAGCTACATGTGAAGCTAAGGCCAGCATTTCGACCCTAGTGGGGGAAACATGCCACCTCTTCTTGCATGTCATATACTCTCCTCGGCCAAAGGGAAGAACTCCCATCACCCATCGGCCAACAAAAACCAAAACAAAAGGAAAAGCTGCATAGCATAAAGTTGGTGGGACCCTTAACCCATGACCCTAATTAAAACCCTTAAACCCATGCAGATGGGGAAGAAAGGCCTCGGCCAGAATAGCTTCAGTCAAACCCAAAAGAACTAAAAGCAACACGACAGTGCATCATCCGCCAGACCACTGCAGTGATTTCCTCGGAACAAAAATGAGAGCTGCACCCTTCATCCTGGGAACACCAGCACCTTCGGCCAAGATAAAAAACGAAACAGACCAGCCCAAATAGGGCAAGGAAGTCCCTAAGTCCCTTCGGCCAAGGAAAGCTACTCGGCCCGCTCGTCTGCAACGACACCCCCTCGGCCAGTCCAATCAAGCTCCACTCGGGCCAAAGGTCACGTAACATTCCTCGTCCAAGTGGGGGAATCCCTGGCTATCACTCGACCAAACCTGGACAGAGAGAACAACACCCCTCAGCCAGTCCAACACCGTCGGCCAACTGCGTCATCGGCCAACAGTGAGTCATCGGTCATCGGGCGGACACATCGGCTAGAAGATACACAACGGCCAAACAAGAAAACACCTCATCGACCGGCACCCCGTCGGTTGGAACACCATCGGCCTGTACGCCATCGGACAGCAACGCTTCGGCCGGTAGCGCCGTCGGCCAGAAATTCATCGGCCAGAACTAAACAAGGGGAGTGAAGTTCTGCCACCCTTCGTCCGGCAGCCCGTCTTAATGTTCCTCCCTCAACCGGATGGGGCCCTCTCCCTCGAGCAGGTAGATGACTTCTCTTCGACCTCAACAGCTCAAACTGTGGTACAACAGTCTTGTCTCAAACAGAGGAGTGGCAGTTCCCTCGGTAAAGGAAAGCTCCTCTCGATGTCTGTCGTACGTAACGGCTCCGGCCATTAATGGAACAATCGGCCAAACCTGAATAGAGGGTAGGTCATGCTTTTTCGTCCTCGTCCTGGCAACAATGGTGACGCTCCACATCGTCCAAAGTGGCCAGAAAGGGGGAAGCAACCAAGCAGCAGCGGTACTCTGCCCATCGGTCAAGCCTTCTACCCCTTGGCCAGCACACTATCGTAGGACTGGGATTCTCTACTCCAATTGCAGGTTCAAGAAGTCTCACCCCTTGGCCGGAATGTCCCTTCGGCCTGGGTGTTACCTTCGGCCAGAATGTTCCCTTCGCCCAGAGTGTTCTCCTTGGCTAGATTAATACAGGGGTTTCCACGGGCCCACTCTCAGCTTTCCCTCGGAAGAAACAACCAGGGCTCCTCAGCACCTCGGCCATGCAACGAGGAAGACAACCCATCGGCCAGAATGGGACCCCCCGTCATCCCGCTGTCCCTGGTTCCCGTCGGCCCCAATTCACGAACCTTTCTGCCAATTTGTGGTCTCTCGGGCAGCCGGCAGAAGGATAATGGCGCACCTTGGCTTGGAAGCAGCCTCGCATCTTGTCTCCGCGACGGCCGGCACAGCGGGGGCGTTGTCATCTAAAATGGACTCCAGCGGCGCAGGGGAATCTCCTCGTAACTCTTCACGCTCCGCTCATTCGAACTGATTTTCTCCCCTGTGGATGAAATTAGCAAGTGGGGAGGATCTGGACTATCTCAATTGAAGGAATGGGCTGCGGGGGTATTGATTGGCTATTGGGTAAATGGGCCCCTTGATTTTCAAAGAAAAGGCCCAATCAGTGATCTCTACGGCCTGTTGAAATTCTAAGCACCACAGGCTTCGGCCCAAATAAGAGGTAGGTGCCACTAAATTTTCCTCCTATCTTATGCATTAAATATGGAGCCAAATAGTTTTACTACTATTATTATTATCAATACTTTCTAGCCGGTTAAAATCCCCAAAGTGGTGGACCCGAGCTCTAGTCTACCAAACATCTTTATTTGATGATTCAGATTATATTTAGGTCCATCGACCTACCCTAGTCACCTTTATTTGGTGACTTGGACATCTAAAAATGAGAGCCGCTACCGGCCGCACATGGCATTATGCCCATGAGCGGTAAACGGTACACCTCGTTCTCCGAGACGCTAATCGCGTCGCCCAAAAGCCGTTGCCATGAACAACGCACCTATTGTATTCCGCTTATTTTTTGGAAATGTAAATAGAGGATACCACGTATCGTATCAGCAACCTTAGAGCGAAGGGCTCAGGTATGCTCCACTTTGTATTTTGTATCAGCGAAAGGCTCAGGCCCAGCTGAGAGAGCACGTCGTATCGGCCCCTTAGAGCGAAATGCTCAGGCAGGGCCGACGATGTCCCTAGGACGGCGGACCCGCAAACGGCCCACGTCTTGAAATGGGAAGTTCACCGCGTCGTCCACGCGCCTGATCGCAGGACGACAGACCTGAAATCATGGCCGAGGTGACAAAATCCCCAAAGTCAGGGTCGGGCAACGGCACCCGTTGGAAACCAACCAAAAGTCTAGCCCGCGTCATAAATAGGCGACAGGACCCCCCTGAGATCACGGACGTTATAAACGAAGTCCGAACCGGCCGAAGGACTAGCGACCCCTTCGGCCGAAGCCTGAAAGAAGGACACTCCCTGAAATGGGGAACGCAATCAAAAAAAAGGGAAAAGAAAAGGAAAAAGAAAAAATAAAAGAGGGAAGCCGAGAACCGCACGCACTCGCCGGCCTCGAGCAACAAAAAATAAAATCCCCACAACAATACTAAGTACATATCAGGCAAATACTACACATTATGGACGAAGCAAGACCATACATGCGGATTAGACGAGCGCCCAGCGCCGTCCATCATTCTTAGACGAGCGCCCAACGCCGTCCCTCATCTTAGACGAGCGCCCAGCGCCGTCCCTCATCTTAGGCGAGCGCCCAGCGCTGTCCCTCATCTTAGACGAGCGCCCTGCGCCGTCCTTCATTCTTAGACGAGCGCCCAGCGCTGTCCCTCATCTCAGACGAGCGCCCAGCGTCGTCCATCATCTCAGACGAGCGCCCAGTGCCGTCCATCATCTCAGACGAGCGCCAAGCGCCGTCCCTCATCTTAGACGAGCGCCCAGCGCCGTCCCTCATCTGAGACAAGTGCCCAGCGCCGTCCCTCATCTCAGACGAGCGCCCAGTGCCGTCTATCATCTCAGACGAGCGCCCACCGCCATCCATCATCTCAGACGAGCGCCCACCGCCGTCCATCATCTCAGACAAGCGCCCAGCGCCGTCCATTATCTCAGACGAGCGCCCAACGCCGTCCATCATCTGAGACGAGCGCCCAACGCCGTCCCTCATCTTAGACAAGCGCCCAACGCCGTCCCTCATCTTAGACGAGCGCCCCGCGCCGTCCTTCATTCTTAGACGAGCGCCCAGCGCCGTCCCTCATTTTTTAGACGAGCGCCCAGCGCCGTCCCTCATCTCAGACGAGCGCCCAGCGCCGTCCATCATCTTAGACGAGCGCCCAGCGCCGTCCCTCATCTTAGACGAGCGCCCAACGCCGTCCCTCATCTTAGATGAGCGCCCAGCGCCGTCCCTCATCTTAGACGAGTGCACTGCGCCGTCCTTCATTCTTAGACGAGCGCCCAGCGTCGTCCCTCATTTTTTAGACGAGCGCCCAGCGCCGTCCCTCATCTCAGACGAGCGCCCAGCGCCGTCCATCATCTCAGACGAGCGCCCAGCGCCGTCCCTCATCTTAGACGAGCGCCATGCGCCATCCTTCATTCTTAGACGAGCGCCCAGCGCCGTCCCTCATTTTTTAGACGAGCGCCCAGCGCCGCCCATCATCTCAGACGAGCGCCCAACGCGTCCATCATCTGAGACGAGCGCCCAGCGCCGTCCCTCATTTGTTAGACGAGCGCCCAACGCCGTCCCTCATTTTCAGACGAGCGCCCAGCGCCTCGTCCCCCTATTCAGACGAGCGCCCAGCGCCGTCCCTCATTTTCAGACGAGCGCCGAGCGCCGTCCCTCATCTTCGGACCAGCTCCACCGTCCTACATGTTCAGTCCGGTGCCAACGCCTTGCCACGTAATCATATTATAGGACCAGCTCCTCATCGTCGTTGTCCTCACATCATGACCGACCCCTCAGCCTCGGCGTGATCATCTATCTCAAGACCGGCTTCCTCAGCGCCGCGAGTCTTGAGCCAGTGATCGGGCTCACCATCCCTTCCTGAATGGTGACCATCGCCTTTATATGACGATCAGCTTCATCAGCGCCTCGTCATGATATTATAGGACCGGCTCCTCATCGCCGTTTTCCTCACATCACGACCGGCCCCTCGGCCTCGGCGTGATCATCTATCTCAAGACCGGCTTCCTCAGCGCCGCGAGTCTTGAGCCAGCGATCGGGCTCACCATCCCTTCCTGGATGGTGACCATCGCCTTTATATGACGATCAGCTTCATCAGCGCCTCGTCATCATATTATAGTACCGGCTCCTCATCGCCGTTGTCCTCACATCACGACCGGCCCCTCGGCCTCGGCGTGATCATCTATCTCAAGACCGGCTTCCTCAGCGCCGCGAGTCTTGAGCCAGTGATCGGGCTCATCATCCCTTCCTGGATGGTGACCATCGCCTTTATATGACGATCAGTTTCATCAGCGCCTCGTCATCATATTATAGGACCGGCTCCTCATCGCCGTTATCCTCACATCACGACCGGCCCCTCGGCCTCGGCGTGATCATCTATCTCAAGACCGGCTTCCTCAGCGCCGCGAGTCTTGAGCCAGCGATCGGGCTCGCCATCCCTTCCCGGATGGTGACCATCGCCTCTATATGACGATCGACTTCACCATCGCCTCGTCATCATTATTTGGACCGACTCCTCATCGTCGTCGTCCTCATATCACGACCGGTCCCCTCGGCCTCGACGTGATTATTTATCTCGAGACCGGTCTTAGTCATTCCTCCACCGGATGGCGACCGTTGCATGGATCTTCGGACCGACCCCTCAGTGCCTTCGTCCTCATATCACGACCGCCCCCCTCGGCCTCGATGTGATTATTTATCTCGAGACCGGTCTTAGTCATTCCTTCACCGGATGGCGATCGTTGCATGGATCTTCGGACCGGCCCCTCAGTGCCTTCGTCCTCATATCACGACCGGCCCCCTCGGCCTCGATGTGATTATTTATCTCGAGACCGGTCTTAGTCATTCCTTTACTGGATGACGACCGTTGCATGGATTTTTGGACCAGCCCCTCATCGCCGACGTCCTCACATCACGCCCGGCCCCTCGGCCTCGGTGTGATTATCTATCTCAAGACCGGCTTCCTCAGCGCCGAGAGTCTTGAGCTAGCGATCGGGCTCACCATCCATTCCAGGATGGTGACCGTCGCCTTTACATGACAATTGGCCCATCATGGCCTCGTCATCATTTATTGGAACGTCTCATCATCGCCGTCATCCTCACATCGTGGCAGACCACTCGGTCTCAACGCGATCTTGAGCTAGCGATTGGGCTCACCATCCCTTCCTGGATGGTGACCATCGCCTCTATATGACGGCCGGCTCATCATTGCCCCGTCATCATATTTCGGATTGGTTTTTTTTTCATCGCCATCCGCACATCACGACCGACCCCTCGGCCTCGGCGTGACTATCTATCTCAAGATCGGCTTCCTCAGCGCCGAGAGTCTTGAGCTAGCGATCGGGCTCGCCATCCCTTCTTGGATGGTGACCATCGCCCTTATATGACGATCGGCTCCATTCTTGCCTCATCATCATATTGTGGGATCGGCTCATCATCTCCGTCCGCACATCACGATCGGCCCCTCGGCCTCGGCGTGATTATCTATCCCCAAGACCGGTCTCAGTCATTCCTTCATCGGATGGCGACCGCTGCTTGGACTTTTGGATCAGCATCATAGTGCTGACGACCTCGCATCACGATCGGCCCCTCGGCCACGACGTCACACCCTATCCCAACACCGGCTTCATCAGCGCCGAGTGTGTTGGGCTAGCGATCAGGCTTGCCATCCCCCCTGGATGGTGACTATCGCCTTTATATGATGATTGGCTCCATCATCGCCTCGTCATCATATTTCGGACTTGCTCCTCATCATTGTCATCCGCACATCGCGATTAGCCTCTCGGCCGCGACGTGATTATTTATCTCAAGACCAGCTCCCAGCGCCGAAGTCTTGTTATAGCGATTGGGCTCGCCATCCCTTTCCAGACGGCGACCGTCGCCCCTATATGACGCACGACTTATCATCGCCTCGTCCTCACATTTAGACCGGCCCCAGCGCTGAAGTCCTTATCTAGAGACCAGGCTCGCCAATCCCTTCCTGGATGGTGACCGTCGCCTTCATATGAAACGCGGCTTATCATTGCCCCATCCTCATATTCGGACCGGCTCGTCAGCGCTGTCGTCCTCATATTCGGACCGACTCATCAGCGTCGTCGTCCTCATATTCAGACAGGCGTCCACCGCCCCGTCCCCCTATTCAGATATAGCGAACATCTTGCGGTCTCCGGCTGAAAGGCTAAAGGAGCCCAAAGTTCGGCCATATATCGCTCTGTCATCTTTATTTGATGATGAAGAGCTCATTTGCAGGCCCATCGGCCATATATCGCTCTGTCATCTTTACTTGATGATGAAGAGCTCATTTGCAGGCCCATCGGCCATATATCGCTCTGTCATCTTTATTTGATGATGAAGAGCTCATTTGCAGGCCCATCGGCCATATATCGCTCTGTCATCTTTATTTAATGACGAAGAGCTCATCTACAGGCCCATCGGCCATATATCGTTCTGTCATCTTTATTTGATGACGAAGAACTCATTTGTAGGCCTCTGAGCCACATCTTGCTCCGTCATCTTTATTTGATGACGCGAAGCTCAGTTGCAGGCCCATTGGGCATATATCGCCTCGTCATCTTTATTTGATGACGCGAAACTCATTTACAGGCCCCTCGGCCATATCTCGCTCTGTCATCTTTATTTGATGACGAAGAGCTCATCTACAGGCCCATCGGCCATATGTCGTTCTATCATCTTTATTTGATGACGTAGAACTCATTTGTAGGCCTCTGAGCCATACATCACCCCGTCATCTTTATTTGATGATGTGGGGCTCTCATGTAGGCCTCTCGGCCATACGTCGCCCCGTCATCTTTGTTTGATGACGTGGAGCTCTCATATAGGCCTCTCTCGGCCATACATCACCCCGTCGTCTTTATTTGACGATGTGGAGCTCTTATGCAGGCCCCTCGGCCGCACCATCGCCCCGTCGTCTTTATTTGACGACGTGGAGCTCTTATGCAGGCCCCTCGGTCGTACCATCGCCCCATCGTCTTTATTTGACGACGTGGAGCTCTTATGCAGGCCCCTCGGCCGCACCATCACCTCGTCGTCTTTATTTGACGACGTGGAGCTCTTATGCAGGCCCCTCGGCCGCACCATCACCCCGTCGTCTTTATTTGACGACGTGGAGCTCTTATGCAGGCCCCTCGGTCGCACCATCGCCCCGTCGTCTTTATTTGACGACGTGGAGCTCTTATGCAGGCCCCTCGGCCGCACCATCGCCCCGTCGTCTTTATTTGACGATGTGGAGCTCTTATGCAGGCCCCTCAGCCATACATCACCTTGTCGTCCTTATTCGACAACATGGAGCTCTCGTACAGGTCTCTCGGCCCATCGGCCTTACGTTCTGGTCATCTTTATTTGATGCACCAGACATCATATTGTGGACGGTCGCTCGACCCATCCCTTAGTCATCTTTATTTGATGACTAGGACTACTGATCATGATGAGCTACCCACATCTAGAGATCGCCCTCGACCATCGCACCAGCAGACGGGCACCGTTGCAGCTCCATCTCCAGGCCGAAGGGTTCGCACCTTTTGTTTCATTTTGGGGGCATCCGGTGTACTCTTTTCCCTCATTAGGATTTTTTCCCACAGGGTTTTTCCTAATGAGGTTTTTAACGAGGCATCTCCCCATCGTGGATCAAAAGGTGTCAACCCTCGGCCCTTGTTGAAGACATCATCCGACACGCATTACTCTACTCCTCTTCACCTCATTGCACTCGCCTCAAGGAGTGGGGGACTGGAAGAGCGGGGGACTTAGCGCCTCCGTTAACCAAAGAAGCAGAAATTCAAATTTTTGTTCACGGAGTTTACTCACCAGACGACGACATATCAATACACAGTTCTACTCTCTTTCGCCTCGAATACTCTCGACTCAGAGAGTGGGGGACTCCTGATAGAGTATATAGACTCGGACCCGGACAGCGGCCCACATACGCTCAGTAGATAGCATTTATTTCATTGTACACTCTATTTTATTCATGTATACCCGTTAGAATAGATTAAATACCATTTGTTAGCCATTTATTGGCCTTTTATTGTAAATGGGCCTTCCAGGCCCAAGCCTGGGAGCCCAGCCCACTTTTCTCCTATAAATACTCCCTAAGGGAGTCATGTAAAGGGTTGGAAATTCATTATATATATCACTTTATCTCTCTAGCTCTCCCTTCTCTCTAGGAGTTAATACTCCATCAACCACATTTACAATAGGTGATTGGAATCCACTCGTCATATTCATATTGACCTACTGAATTCGAACTTCGAGCTTTACAAGTAGACATCATCACTTCAAGGTGTGGTGAGAGTGACCAGAAAATGGCTACCTACTGCTCGGTTTCCAAAAAATTAGGGTTCAATGCATTACTCTTCCAAATTTGAAGGCATGCGCTTCATTTCATTTCACAAGCGACGGAGAGGAAGTTAAGTGGTAGGAAGTTAAATGATATTAAATGACCCAACTACCCTCTACCTTTTACTCGTTTAATTAAAATTGTCGGATGGTGAGGGTAAAATGGTCACGGATTAAATGTGGACACACTGAAAGTAAGGGACTAAATGTGGAAGTGGTATAATAGTCATGAAACCAAAAGTGAAATTTTTTCTTACTTATGACTTATTGACTTTGCATCGTAGCAATTGCATCTTTGTGTCGAGTTGGTATATTGTGGGAGCGGCTCACATTGAGCATCCTATTCCCAGGGCTTTTCTTTTTTTAATTTCAACAACTTGTTGTAATTCGTGTTTAAAGCAATGTAACTGACATTGATAAGAAATGTAACTTGAGTCAGGTTCAAATGTATGTTATCTAAAACAGAATATAAGATCGATGTAACACATTATTTTCAATGCAAATAATAAAAACAAGGAGCCTAATGGCCCAATTGTTGTACATAAATAGTGTATATGTTTTGTTTTTTAATATCAGGACAATTAAAATGATATTTAATAAAAAAAATCATTTTTGTTTGAATAACAAAAGTTTATTTTGTTGTGTAACTCGCATTTTTGTGAGGTGTAACTCACATTATGGCAAATGTAAATAATGTGTAAACAAGATATAACTGTTGGGTGTGTTTCGAAAAACAAAGAAAATAATTAATAAAAATTAATTAATTAAAATGACTAAAGAAAACAGAAAATAGATGGAATGGATTTTAGCCAGAGCTCGTGCTATGCTAAATTAATTAATTAAAATGACAATTTACACACTTTCCTTTCTTGGCCAGGAACATGAAAACCCACGGGTTGTTCCATATAGATTTCTTCGTCTATATCACCATTTATAAAAGCGGTTATTACATCCATTTGATGAACTTCCAATTTCCGCAATGCGGCAATCGCTAGTATCATCCTAATGGAATTTATTCTCGTCACAGGAGAATACGTGTCAAAGTAATCATGGCCCTCACGTTGTTTGTATCCTTTGATTACAAGTCTGGTCTTGTACTTATCGATGGAACCGTCAAGTTTCATTTTCCATTTAAAAATCTACATGGATCCCAAAGGTTTATTTCCCGGAGGAAGATCAACCAATTCCCGCGTGTGATTTTGTCGGATAGAATCCACCTCGCTTTTGATGGCTTCTTTCAACATAGGACCTTCGGTAGACGTCACGGCTTCCGTATAAGTCTATGACTCATTTTCTACCAAACATGTTAGAAATTCCGGTTCATTTTCTACCATACATGATAGAATATCCGAGTCAAATTCTACCAAGTAGGTGAGAAAATCCGGTCCGAAGGATTTTTCAATTCTAGCATGTTTGCTACGTCTGGGTTCGGCTTCTTCTTCGGAGCCCTCGCTAGTATTTTCCATAGCTACGTCAAATGTTCGTTTTGACGTGCTTGGTCCTTTGTTGGACTTGCATGGAAATACGTCTTCAGAGAATGAAACATTCCTTGATTCAATAATTGTGTTTTTATGTACATCTGGATTATTCAAATCGTACATTAAAAACCGATAAGCACTACTATTTTGTGCATACCCAATAAAAATACAATCCACCATTTTTGGACTTTTTTTATTTTCATAGGTGTTGGTACAAGCACCTTTGCAAGACACCTCCACACTTTTAAATATTGATAGGAAGACCTTCTACCTTTCCACAACTCGTAGGGAGTTTTATCATATTTTTTCCGAGGAACCTTATATAAAAGGTAATTGCTTGACAAGACTGCTACGCCCCAAATATTTTGTGGCAGACCCGAACTTACTGGCATCGCATTCATCATATATTTCAATGTGTGATTCTTTCGTTCAACAACACCGTTTGATTGAGGTTAATATGGTGCGGTACGTTCATGTACTATACTCACGCTCGCGCAAAAGTCACCAATTGGTGCTTCATACTCACCACCTCGATCATTTCTAACCGTTTTAAACTGTCGATTAAGTTGGTTTTCCTTTTCATTCATATAAAGAATGAATTTATCGATTGCTTCGTGTTTATTTTTTAATAAATAAACATAGCTATAGCGAGTGCTATCATCGATAAAAGTAATAAAATATTTATTACCGCCACGTGTTTGTATTGATTTAAAATCACAAACGTCACTATGAATTAATTCAAGTGGTTCCATTTTTCTTTCAACCGATTTGAAAGACGTTTTCGTTAGTTTTGCCTCTATACAAACTTCACATTTGTGCTTCACATCATTTGTGAATTTAGGAATGCGTTCCATGTTAATTAATCTACGTATAGAATTAAAATTAACATGTCCTAGTCTACCATGCCACACATTAGAAGACTCAAGCAAGTAAGCAGAAGGGATTTTTTTATAATTATTAATAATAGTCGTTACATTAAGCTTAAACAACCCATCACATGCATACCCTTTGCCCACATACATTCCCGACTTAGACAAAACTAGTTTGTCCGATTCAAAAACTATGCGGAAGCCATGCTTGTTCAACAACGAGCCAGATATCATATTTTTGCGTATCTCCGGAAGGAACAGCACTTGGTTTAGAGTCAGCTCCTTGCCCGAAGTCATCTTCAGGACCACCTTGCCCACGCCTTCAACCGCGGAATGAGCAAAATTTCCCATCCACACCTTCTCACCATTTGATGGCTCAAAGGTCGTGAATAGCTCCCGGTTTGAGCAAATATGCCGGGTTGCACCGGTGTCCACGAACCACTCCTTGGAATTGGATCCAACGAGGTTGACCTCGGTCACCACGGCCGCAAGGATGATGTCTTAATCTTTTTGCCCACCTTGCACCAAGTTGACGTGAGAATCTTTCTTCCTCTTTGGTGCCTTGCAATTCGCGGACTTGTGTCTGTTCTTGTTGCAATTGAAGCATTTTCCATTGAACATCGTCTTGGAAATGCCTCCCTTGGGACTGAGCTTGCTCTTCCCATTATTTTTTGTTTAGGAGCCCTTTGCATGCTCCACCACGTTCGCCTTGGCGCTGGTAACGATTGGGACTACGGTGGTGAACTCAATGAAGTTAGTTTTAATGATCCGGCTACTGTGAAAAAATATGCTAGACGCACTCAATTGGGTAAAATTTTTGAATTAGATCGTGCTACTTTGAAATCTGATGGGGTTTTTCGAAGTAGTCCAAGAGGTTGGTCACTTCCCACCATTCTTCCAGTTATCCTCTTCAATCCGCAGACGGAGGATGAGCGGCTCCAAGTTCATTTCCTTTCGCTTATGTTTAAGGTAGTTCTTGAAATCCTTCCAAGCCGGTGGAAATAAATGGATAATTGACGCCACTTGGAAAGACTCACTAACCGTCATTCCTTCATCTCGAATTTCATTGAAGATCATTTGCATTTCTTCAACTTGATTCAAGATCGTCTTCGAATCCACCATTTTAAAATCAAGGAATCGTCCGACAACAAATTTCTTTGCGTCGGCATCCTCGCTTTTATATTTGTGGTCCAAAGAATTCCATAGCTCCTTAGCCGTAGCTAATTTGCTATAAACGTCATACAAAGCATCATGCAACCCATTCAACACATAGTTTCGGCAAAGGAAGTTAGAATGTTTCCATGCCTCAACCGCGTTGAGAGATTGCACATCCACCTAACCCCCGGTTACTACCGGCGCGTCTTTGGTCAAGAACCTAGCAAGACCGAGAGTAGTGAGGTAAAATAGCATCTTTTGCTGTCACCTCTTGAAGTTTAACCCATTAAACTTTTCGGGTTTCTCCACAGAGTTGCTTGGCATGGTAACCATAGGGATTGCCCCTTGGTTGCCCAAAGCAGATGCTCCGCGTTGTGAACTATTGTTCACCGGAGCTTCACTTTCAAAGTGATTGTCGTTTGGCACGTTCTGCCCACCAATATTCCCAATTTTTTGTGAAGCCATTTTAACGTTTTTTACATTTTCCCAAAACACAAAAAAAAAAATAAGTTTGTTCACAAAAGTAACAAACTACAGTTTAAGATTGTATCTGTATGATACAAGCTTCGAATACGTTTTAATATCGTTGGGTCTGTTTCGATAAACAAAGAAAATAATTAATAAAAATCAATTAATTAAAATGACTAAAGAAAAAAGAAAATAGATGGAACAGATTTTAGCTAGAGCTCGCGCTACGCATGATGTCCTTAAAACGTATTTGTCGCCTCCCACGGTGCTAGGAGCATTGCAACGACCGTTTCCCAGGATACGGTGGCTAATGAACTAACGTTTGAGGACACAAACGAAAGTTCCGGCGAACGGGAACAAAGGAAAACTCTCGTGAATTTTTTCAGAGAGTTGGAGGTGTTTTTCGAGCTGAAATACGTTGTGATTGCTTGTGAACGTCTGTTTGTTGCAAAGCACCTGCCAACTATACATAGGAGGATTTGTTGTGTGTTGAATTCAGTGTTAATGGACCTAAGCGTTGGACATCAATGACCAGTCCATTGGGCATTGAATCATCCATAAACTGTCCATTTAACGCAGCATTAAAAGATAAGAACGTTGGACATTTGTTGTTGTAACGGACCAGAATACGTCGAGCACTTCTAGTGTGAACATCAGAGTTGGAGCACTTCTGATGCGACCAGAAGACCCCCACCAGGTGTGAAGCCACCAGAAGACCTCATGGTCTTCTGTCTGGAAGCCACCAGAAGAGCTTATGGTCTTCTGGTTCTGAAGCCAACATAGACCCTCTTAGGTCTTCTGGTCTGGAGCAGTTCTGCCGCTGAGCAATTCTGATTCTGGAAAAAAATAAAACGTTACGGGAAGAAACAAAAATTAAATTGTATCTTTGAATGATAGATTTTCGGATAACATTCATGTCCGCATGTCGCGGTTTTTCTTCTCCGTTTTCAGGATTTGATCGGCACCCCCCCTGCGCGCGAAGAGAGCCTTTCCTCATAGGAATCTTAACTCCTTCAAAGTGGGTTCCCTTTATAAAGGGGTGAAAGTCCCTTGGGTTTTTCGGTGTGGGATAAATCTCACTAGAAAACCCATCATTTTCCCAGTTTTTCCATTTTAACGAGTGAATTTCGAGAATCAATTTCTCATTCACCCGTTATCCGTTTTGAGTGTACCATATATCGAATTGTAGCCCTTAGCAAGGAGAATCCGAAACCACTTTGACCCGATCCAAATCGGAAGTGGACCCCACTCAAAAATTGCCTCAAAATGACCATTTAATGCAATTTATTAACACTTTTTCCAACAATAACTTATGAAGGAAAATTGAAATGTAACTCACACTAATAGATATGTAATTTGAGATAAATGGAAATGTAAATCGTTTTAATAAAAATGTAGTTTTTTTTAGATAAATAACAATGAGAAATCTCTTGAGAGTACCTTGTCATTCATGTCCTCAAACATAGGGGCTGTCCCAGCACCTCTTGGACATCAACGGGGAGGATATCAATGTGAAAATAGAGTGGTCAAAGTTATTCCCATGAACAAGGTCACTCAAAAGTCCACATGGACTCCAATTTAAGTCCCAAAATGAGACTTACTCCATAGCAGCTTACACTCAAAGCTTGAAGAAACATTCATGGACGAAGAACAACATATTTTATTTATAACAACCATCTCTAATACGGTGGAGCGCCGGATACGAAGTGTAAGGGTCCAAGCACTGCAGGTCGTCATCTTGTAGGGGTCTCCATTAGTGCCGACGTCTAGGCCCTGTGGCGGAACCAGGGGGTGCTAGCCGGTGCCGGCGCCACCCCTTCGCCGGAGTACTTGAGGTATATACACATCCTATTTATGTCAGCGCCCCTGGAGCTTTCATGGATTTTCCGTTTGTCGGCGGATCTGGTTTGCTTCTGTTGAGGGAAAAGTGGAAAACATGACCTACCGTCGTTTTTCTTTAAAGTTCATTTATACAAACGACGACGTTAGAGTAAATTGAAACAACATCAAAGGTACAATAAACGACATCTAATCTAAAATAATAAAACGACAAGGAGTTGGAGACTTGGAGTACATACAGAGTACAGAGTAATTGATAATCGAATGAATTCAAAACTCAATAACCGAGTTAGTTCGTGAGTCCGGGTTGAGTGCTCTTTAGGATAATAGATGGTCGAGAAGATTAGTTTTACTTTTATTCTATTTTATACGGAGTATGATTAAATAATAGTGTACTCCAATACGACTAGTATGTATCTGCAAATTGAAATCAATTTATTTATGCCTATGGAGTAGCATAGCTTTGCATTTATGCTTTATATACGAGTATGATTTACTAACTTTGTCCCTGAATAAAAGTCTCTTTTTCCTTTTTGGAACCGTCTCCAAATAAAACAGAGATAAACAATGTCCAAACATTTCCGTTTTCTCAAATTGTGTGTAAGGATGTTTTTACTTGGACTGTAATTTGTTGTTCTGGTCTGAACTGGCCTGGTCTGGTCTGAACTGGCCTGGTCTGATCTGATCTGGTCTGATCTGGTCTAATCTGGTCTGGTTATCTGAAATTTGGTATGAGTAAACTAGACTTAATGAATAAGATGTTCAAAAAATTTTATCAAAAAATTCCACCGGGAACCACCCCAAATGGCGACGGCCTAATAGTACGGACGTTATAAGGACTTATTTGACCCCTTTTATGCAACATCGAGGATCAAACTGGCCTTTACCTCGTTTTACTAGTACAAATTTGTAATTATACAGAGTATTTGTTTTCAGATGGAAGCATTGAACTTTATAATACTTTCAATTTAGACTATCAAACCTATTTATTATCTATTTATTACGAAGTATCTAATTTATTATCAATTTATTAGTTTTGAACTATAATATGTATTTTCTTTCAGCACCCCTTCGAAAAAAGTTCTGGTTCTGCCAAATCATCATTGAATAGGTGGTGGCCAAGCTTTGCCTCAGGCTGCCATGGATGCCGCTTCCATATCTGTCGTTGCAAAGGAAGCAACAGATCACCCCTCTATCGTCGTTTCCAATCCTTTGCTCGGCAGTCCCACAACTCACATCTGCTTCTCCGGCTGAAGTCCTTAAGTCGGTCTCTGAGGCGCCCTTGATAGGCTGCGGCTCCCAATTAGTCCCTTGTTCATTGCTAAATTGCTACGTGAGTTTACTTTTTTTAATAAACAAAACTACGTCGTTTAGCGACCAGTACACCATGCGCACAGTGTAAGAACCATGATTCGAAGGATCCTATCATTTTTCTTCAAATCTCTTCTACTATTTAAGTTTTGTATTGTTGATCTTATTTGATTGAGTCACGTGTTTGGAAAAGTCATCGAATCTTTTACAAATAAAATCAGGATAGGTGATAAGTCAGATAGTTGCTATTGGCACTTCAATTTGATGATATTATTTCTCTCTCTGTCCCATAAATTATTTCCGATTTGTCTTGGATCGAAGTATAAAAATGTGAGAATAAAATGGAAATGTATAGTATGTTGTGGTTAAATAAGAAAAAAGTAAAGAAAGAATATCCCAAATAGGACAAAAACAATTTAAAAGTGCAAAAATATTACCTCTATGATGTATAGGACAGAAAATGGCCTAAAATGACAAAGTTACTCTTAATGAAAAAAAAATCTATTTCAATGATGCAATGCGAGAAGTTGATAGAAATGTATGTACTAGGCCTCATCCACCTTCCAGTAAGTCTGTCACCACCACCGCCCTTTGTTGCGCTCGCGATCACCATCCTCCAATGAAGTCGTCGCTATTCGGCAAGCCCCTACAACATCAAGCGAGAATGTCACTTGATATGAATAATGACATAATAATGACATTTTCATATAGAAATATAACATTTTCACATTGTAAAAATATAGAATTTGTGTTGGGTGTGTCTCGGGAAAATGAAGAAATATTAATTAATAAAAATAATTAATTAATTAAATAGCCAAAGAAAACAGAAAAAGAAATGGGACAGAGTTTAGCCAGAGCTCGTGCTACGCACGATGTCCTTAATATGTTGAAAAACTGTCCATTTAAAGATGTATTAAAAGACAAGAACGTTGGGCATTAACTTTCGTAGCGGCTTAGGTCTTCTGTTCCGGAAGGCACCAAAATAGCCCAGAGGTCTTCTGTTCGGAGGCCAACAAAAGAGCCCTGAGGTATTCTGTTCTGTAAGCCACCAGAATACCTTATGAGGTGTTCTAGTATGAAGCCTTCTGTCCAGAGCAGTTCTGCTGGTCTCGAAAAAATTAAGGAACGTTACAGGAAGAAACAAAAGTTAAATCGTATCTTTGAATGATAGATTTTCGGACGACATTCGTGTCCGCAGATCGCCCGCGCACACAAGTAGCGGTTTTTCTTCTCCGTTTCGGGATTTGATCGGCACCCCCCCCCCCCACGCGTAAGAGAGAACCTTTACCTTTAGGAATCTTAACTCCTTAAAAGAGGCTTCCCTTTATAAGGGGCGAAAATCCCTTGAGTTTTCCGGTGTGGTATAAAATACACTAGAAACTCATCATTTTCCCAGTTTTTACATTTCAACGAGTGAACTTCGAGAATCAATTTCTCATTCACCCGTTATCCGTTTTGAGCGTACCATATATCGAATTGTAGCCCTTAACAAGGACAATCCGAAACCACTTTGACCCGACCCAAATCGGAAGTGGACTCCATTCAAATAATTGCCCCAAAATGACCATTTAATGCAATTCATAACACATTTTTCCAACAATCCCCCACATGAATGAAAATTGAATTTCGAGACTTAAAAAGACACGAAGATAGGAGGATACGTTGTGTTCACCGGATGATCCTTGCATACGAAGAGGTAGGTTTTATAGTAGACTCGATGTCCTTGAACTGTAATGCCGTCGTGTAAACATTGACTTATCTTTAAACAAGAACTTTCCAACTTTGTTCCGTTCTCATGGGTGTGCTCGTTTTGGCCATGGGTCACCATCCTGGTTCTGCAAGAGTTTCTAAAGAACTGAGCCTTTACAGTTCTCCTTTGAAGCGGCCATCTTCTCTCTCACATAGGTGATTCTTTCACGAGTATCCCGCATACTCTTCCAATGTTATCGAGTAGATCAACATTTTAGAATCATTAAAGCAAACGTTTTTGCTAACCTCGTGCGGGAGCCACTGTTTTAACGAGGAGTGGGTAGGAGTCCGGGACCCCCACAGTGACCATCCTTCGCTCTATAATTTAGTTGTGCCTTTTGAACCTAGGATCAACTAGGTTGGGTATCCACTATAGAACTTTTCAATTCACGGGCTTTAGTCTCATTCCTCGTGACAACTTCTCCAACAATTATCTATCCAATGCCTTGGTTAGCGAATTCGCTATGTTATCCTTTGACTTCACGTAGTCAACAGTGATAACACCCGTTGTGAGGAGTTGTTTATTGGTGTTATGTCTACGACGAACGTGTCTAGACTTACCATTGTACATATTGCTCTGTACCCTTCCAATTGCCGCTTGACAATCGCAATGTATGCATATTGGAGAGACAGGCTTTTCCCAACTTGGAATATCCTCGAGAAAATGGCGTAGCCATTCAGCCTCTTCAGTGCACTTATCCAAGGCTATTAGCTTAGACTCCATCGTGGATCTAGCTATTAACGTTTGTTTTGAGGATTTCCATTACACGGCTGCACCTCTCAAAGTGAAAACATATCCACTTGTGGACTTTGAGTCCTTAATGTTGGATATCCAACTAGCGTCGCTATACCCTTCAAGTACAGCCAGATATCTTCCTTAGTGCAGTCCAAGTTTTTGGGTTTTTCGTAAATACCTCAAAACCCTTAATATTGCCTTCCAGTGTTCATCACCGGGGTTACTAGTATATCTACTTAGCTTACTAAGCACAAAGGCAATATCAGGACTGGTACAACTCATTAGATACATCAAGCTTCCAATAATTCTAGCGTATTCTACTTGAGAAATACACTCTCCACGATTTTTGGTAAGGTGTACGTTTTTATCTAATGGAGTCCTTTCCTCTTGATAATCATCCTTATTAAATTTCATAAGGATTTTATCAACGTAATGGGATTGGCTTAACGTAAGACCATCTGGTCCCCTAATTATTTTAATCCCAATGATTAAATCGGCCAGCCCCATATCCTTCATGTCAAATTTAGAATTTAGCATGCTTTTGGTAGAATTAGTCATTAGATTATTGCTATCCACGATGAGTATATCATCCACGTATAAACATAAAATGACATAGCCGTCTACCGTGCTCTTCACATAGACGCATTTGTCACTTTCGTTTATTTTAAACCCATTAATTAACATTGCATGATCGAACTTTTCGTGCCACTGTTTAGGGGCTTGTTTCAATTCATACAATGATTTAATTAATTTACACACTTTCCTTTCTTGGCCAGGAACACGAAAGCCCTCGGGTTGTTCCATATAGATTTCTTCGGCTATATCGCCATTTAGAAAAGCGGTTTTTACATCCATTTGATGAACTTCCAATTTCCGCAATGCGGCAATTGCTAGTATCATCCTAATGGAATTTATTCTCGTCACTGGAGAATACATGTTAAAGTAATCATGGCCCTCACGTTGATTGTATCCTTTGATTACAAGTCTGGCCTTGTACTTATCGATGGAACCGTCAGGTTTCATTTTTCATTTAAAAATCCACTTGGATCCCAAATGTTTATTTCCCGGAGGAAGATCAACAAATTACCATGTCTGATTTCTAAGGATAGAGTCCACCTCACTTTTGATGGCTTCTTTCCACATAGGACCTTTGGTAGACGTCACGGCTTCCGTATAAGTCCGTGGTTCATTTTCTACCAAACATGTTAGAAAATCCGGTTCATTTTCTACCATACATGTTAGAATATTCGAGTCAAATTCTACCAAGTATGTGAGAAAATCTGGTCTGAATGATTTTTCAACTCTAGCATGTTTGCTACGTCTGGGTTCGGGTTCTTCTCCGGACCCCTCACTAGTTTTTTCCATAGCTACGTCAAATGTTCGTTTTGACGTGCTTGGTCCTTCGTTGGACTTGCATGGAAATACGTCTTCAAAGAATGAAGCATTCCTTGATTCAATAATTGTGTTTCTATGTACATCCAGATTATTCGAATCGTACACTAAAAACCGATAAGCACTATTATTTTGTGCATACCCAATAAAAATACAATCCACCATTTTTGGACCTATTTTTATTTTCTTAGGTGTTGGTACAAGCACCTTTTCAAGACACACCCACACTTTTAAATATTGATAGGAAGGCTGTCTACCTTTCCACAACTCGTACGGAGTTTTATCACATTTTTTCCGGGGAACCTTATTTAAAAAGTAATTGCTTTACAAGACTGCTTCGCCCCACATATTTTGTGGCAGGCCCGAACTTACTAGCATCGCATTCATCATATCTTTTGATGTGCGATTCTTTCGTTCGGCAACACCGTTTGATTAGGTGAATAGGGTGCGGTACGTTCATGTACTATACCCACGCTCGCGCAAAAGTCACCAATTGGTGCTTCATACTCACCACCTCGATCACTTCTAACCGTTTTAATCCGTCGATTAAGTTGGTTTTCCATTTCATTCTTATAAAGAATGAATTTATCGATTGCTTCGTGTTTATTTTTTAATAAATAAACATAGCTATAGCGAGTGCTATCATCGATAAAACTAATTAAATATTTATTACCACCACGTGTTTGTATTGATTTAAAATCACAAACGTCACTATGAATTAATTCAAGTGGTTCCGTTTTTCTTTCAACTGATCTGAAAGACGTTTTCGTTAGTTTTGCCTCTACACAAACTTCACATTTGTGCTTCACATCAATTGTGAATTTAGGAATGTGTTCCATGTTAATTAATCTACATATAGAATTAAAATTAACATGTCTTAGTCTACCATGCCACACATGGAAGACTCAAGCAAGTAAGCAGAAGGGATTTTATTATTATTAATAATAATCGTTACATTGAGCTTAAACAGCCCATCACATGCATACCCCTTGCCCACATACATTCCCGACTTAGACAAAACTAGTTTGTCTGACTCAAAGACCATGCAGAAGCCATGTTTGTTCAACAACGAGCCGGAGATCAGGTTTTTGCGTATCTCCGGAACGAACAACACTTGGTGTAGAGTCAACTCCTTGCTCGAAGTCATCTTCAGGATCACCTTGCCCACGCCTTCCACCGCGGAATGAGCCGAGTTTCCCATCCCCATCTTCTCACCATTTGATGGCTCAAAAGTAGTGAATAACTCCTGGTTAGAGCAAATATGTCGGGTAGCACCGGTGTCCACAAACCACTCCTTGGAATTGGATCCAACGAGGTTGACCTCGGTCACCACGACCGCAAGGATGATGTCTTCATCCTTTTGCCCACCTTGCACCAAGTTGACGTGAGAATCTTTCTTCCTCCTTGGTGCCTTGCAATCCGAGGACTTGTGTCCATTCTTGTTGCAATTGAAGCATTTTCCGTTGAACTTTGTCTTGGAAACGCCTCCCTTGGGACCGAGCTTGCTCTTCCCAATATTTTTTGTTTTGGAGCCCTTTGCATGCTCCCCCACGTTTGCCTTGGCGCTAGTAACGAATGAGAGTTTCCCACCGTTCTTCTGGTTATCCTCTTCAATTCGCAGATGGGGATCAACTGCTCCAAGTTCATTTCCTTTCGCTTATGCTTAAGGTAGTTTTGAAATCTTTCCAAGTCGGCGGCAATAAATGGATAATTGACGCCACTTGAAAAGACTCACTAACTGTCATTCATTCATTTCGAATTTCATTGAAGATCATTTGCATTTCCTCAACTTGACTCAAGACCTTCTTCGAATCCACCATTTTAAAATCAAGGAATCGACCAACAACAAAGTTCTTTGCATCGACATCCTCGCTTTTATATTTGTGGTCCAAAGCATTCCATAGTTCCTTACCCGTAGCTAATTTGCTATACACGTCGTACAAAGCATCATGCAGCCCGTTAACCACATAGTTTTGGCAAAGGAAGTCAGAATGCTTCCATGCTTCAACCGCGTTGAAAGATTGCGCATCCACCTCACCCCCGGTTTCTACCGGCGCATCTTCGGTCAAGAATCTTGCAAGACCAAGAGTAGTGAGATAGAAGAGCATCTTTTGCTTCCACCTCTTGAAGTTTGACCCATTAAACTTTTCGGGTTTCTCCACAGAGTTGCTTGGCACGGTAACCATAGGGGTTGCCCCTTGGTTGCCCAAAGTAGATGCACCGCGTTGTGAACCAATGTTCATCGTTGCTCCACTTTCAGAGTGAGTATCGTTTGGCACGTTTTTGCCCACCAACATTCTAAATTTCTTGAGAAGCCATTTTAACGTTTTCTTACGTTTTCCGAAAACACAAAAAAATAAGTTCGTTCACCAAAGTGACAAACTACAATTTAAGATTGGTTACTGGAGTAGAACAATCACCGAATACGTTTTAAGATTGTTGGGTGTGTCTCGGAAAAAAGAAGAAATATTAATTAATAAAAATAATTAATTAATTAAATAGCCAAAGAAAACAGAAAAAGAGATGGGACAAAGTTTAGTCAGAGCTCGTGCTACGCACGATGTCCTTGAAATGTATTCGTCGCCTCGCACGGTGCTAGGAGCATTGCAATGATCGTTTCCCAAGATACGGTGCCTAACGAACTAACATTTGAGCACACAAACGAGAGTTCCGGCGAACGGGAACAACTGAGAACACTCAAAAAAAATTGGAGTAACTGGAAGTATTTTTAGAGCTAAAAACTACGTGCAGATTGCTAGTGAACGTGTAAGCACGTGTGTTTGTTGCAAAGCACCTGCCAGCTATTTATAGGAGGATTTGTGGTGTGTTAATCGAGCTTTAATGGACCTGAACGTTGCACATAAATGTCCATCACGTTGGACCTTAATATGTTGAAAAACTATCCATTTAAAGATGCATTAAAAGACAAGAACGTTGGGCATAAACTTTCGTAACGGCTTAGGTATTCTATTTCGGAAGGCAACAGAATACCTCTAAGGTCTTCTGTTCGGAAGGCACCAGAAGAGCCCAGAGGTCTTCTGTCCGGAGGCCAACAGAAGAGCCCTGAGGTCTTCTTTCCGGTGTGGTATAAAACACACTAGAAACCCATCATTTTCCCAATTTTTCCGTTTCAACGAGTGAACTTCGAGAATCAATTTCTCATTCACCCGTTATCCGTTTTGAGCGTACCATATATTGAATTGTAGCCCTTAACAAGGACATCCGAAACCACTTTGACTCGACCCAAATCGGAAGTGGACCCACTCAAATAATTACCCCAAAATGACCATTTAATGCAATCTATAACACATTTTTCCAACAATTTGTAGATGAAAATAAAGGCATTTCGGACTCTCGTTAACGAAGCCGTCTCTATCCGGCAAGCTCCTACAACATCAAGCGAGAATGTCACTTGATATGAATAATGACATCATAATGACATTTTCATATAGAAACATAACATTTTCACATTGTGAAAATATAGAATTTTTAGATGAACAGTAAAGGTATTTCCAGATGCTCATTTTTAGGAAGTTAAGTAATCAACATATATATTTTACAATTGAAAATCTAAAATATGAGAAGAAAATAAAAAAATAAAAAGTGAGAAACAATATTATTTTTATGCACTTGAGTTAGGGTATGTTTGGCATAACAATCTAAAATTTCAGTTATTTGTCATAAACATGACATCATTTGACATTTTTCTCTTGAGTTAGGGTATGTTTGGCACAACTAGCTGAAAAGTTATTTTTATGAGATATTTAATAATTGTTAGCTTTTGTGAGTGAAAATATCTTAAAAGAAAAATGTTGTAACTGCTTGATTAAAAATTGATTGTTTGATTTAGTCTTGTTTGGTTTATAAGTTGATGAGACTAATTAATGTTAAATGCTACATACTTTTTTTCGGATGCTACTCATTGTAAATCTAAAAAAGATCTATTATTTTTATGAAAGCTCTTATAAATTTCATGCCAAAAATACAACTAGAAGCTTTTGGAATTTTTTTAAATATTACAAAAACTAGAATATCCAGCCTCGTGCCTACTTTATACTAAATGTACAAAAGCATTTAGACGTTTCTAATTGTACTTATGACTTGTTTAGTGACATTGTTTTTTGTCTTATCAGGTTTATCCATCAATTTTTCACCAAATACGTAATTTTTTATTTCACGCGTTGAATTGTGTAATAATAAGAAAAGGTAAGGTTGAAGTTACTTTTTAGACTGTATTGATTGAAATTACTGTATAAAATCATTTAAAATTTTTATATTACTTTTTCTATATTTTATTAATAAAAAATATTTTAAATATAACTTTTTCATCGATTAGTAAAATTAACTAATCCAATCATTTCAGTTACAAACTTTATAAATTTGACAAAATTAAGATTAAAAAATTGTTTTTCGTATGATCCAATCTAACTTGTTTGACAAACGCTTGTACTGAATTATCTCAAGTCGCAGACCTTAGGCAATTCCAAATTCCGATCGTCCATCCTCTTCCTTCTGTAGCTCTGTCACTCCGAGCGGATCACTTCGAGTCTACAATCAGTAATTCTTTGGTCTTCCGATTTCAGGCTCTTTTAGTTCCAGTTTTATTTTGTTAAATTTTGTATTTCAGCTTCATATCCAGAATTTTATGGTGTTTTCTGCTATGAATCTTGTAATGTAAACCTTGTTTTTGAGTTCCTATTTCAAATGCTGCCTAAAACCTGCAACCTGTTTTTTCTTTAAGGGATTCGAACCCTGAAAAAAACCAGCAACTTACCGGTAATTAGAATAATTCAGAATGCTGCCAACCGCAGAGTATCACTTTTTTTTATTCAGGTATTCAATTTACAGTGGAGAGTATAAAGTATTACTGTTTTGTTAAAATTGGACCAATTTTACGATTATATTTAGTATTAATGTAAAAATATGATTGTTATTTTCACATTTTTGTGTGAGAGTAATATTAATGTCACAAAGTGAGTAGGTGTGTTTACATTGTTGATTAATGTGAGATTAATGTGACAAGGTAATTAGGTGAAATGACCAAGTTTTCACATTTAGTATCATCAAAGTTTTTTGTTATTATTACATTTTGTCCCTGACTGGATTCCTATGCTAGATCTGCATCTGGATGGCGAGTACTTTGTGTTTTCTGATCGTGAGTAGGAATGACATTCCCATCTATGAAGCTGAAGTTGGAGCTGCGCAAGTACGTATTTTTTATCTCTATACAGGATAAAAAATTTGAAGGGTTGGAATTGGCACTTTCAGGTGGTTAGATTTTGTTGTGGTGCTTTGAATTTTCCTGCAATGTTCTGAATCTTCTTTCTTCCTCGAGTAGGAAAAAATGTAGTGATTTTTTTGGTTCGAAGTGCCCTATATTTTGTAAAAGAAAAAGAACACTTCAAATTCCTCATATAGCCTATCACAAGCTAAATTAGCCGGCAGTGTGGTTAGGGATCAAATCACCTTTAAAATGGGACATAATAGGTAAAATATCAAAGTGAGAAGCTAAGATATACGGAGTACTATGTAAGTAACGTAACAGATATTGATATACTAGATAATTATCTTTTAATGAATTTCAAATGAGATATTTAAAGACAAATCATTTAGCTTGGCATCAAGGAGGTCTGTTGGCCGGTTAGGGTATGCATTTGTTCTAAGAAAGCACAAAACGGTATAAAAAAATCAATCTTGATCTTAGAATAGTACTTCCTAGTAACAAGTGAGGCTAACACATCACACATGCTCTAATCCATTTACTTCAAATTAGACTTATTACAATTTTTTGCTTGGATCCCTCTATTCGAGATTTCAAGGGCAATGTTTTGGTCTATCCTCTGCTTTATGAGCTTGAACATATTTCCCAGTAACAAGAGTCCATTTTTATTGAGACAAGCATGCAGAAAACGATTACTTTGTTAACTTATTTTCCTTCAAATTTACTTATTAGAAAGAGGATGCTGCTCATCAACACCAGTTCATATTACATGCTGCACTAGACATTGTCCAGGATATGGCGTGGACTACCAGTGCAATGTTAGATTCCAATTCCTGAAACCCTCTCTGTATATGTTTTATATGCATAAGGCATTTTGGTGTTCTCCCTACACCTCTTTTTTACCATTTTTTTAGGTTCCTGAAGGCAATTGACCGGTTCAATGATTTAGCTGTTTCAGTATATGTCACTGCAGGCCATATCCTTCATATCTTCTAATTTGTTGGAATGTTTGACAAATATATAATTTTGACCGTTAAGTTACCGTACATTGTGCAACATAAGCTATGGGGTTTTATATCTGCAAAACTGTCTATTGATGTTGTCCATGTAGGTTCTTTAGGTAAATGCCAGTAAAATATTTTCCTTTTGAGTCAACCGTCTCGTTTTAGCTTATTTTTCTTTTATCCAATTCCAAACTCTTACGATAGCCACACTTCACACCAATCTAATTCCATTTTCAATCAAGGTAGACAAAGTCACAAAACCGAGTGCTTAAGCGCAAAAGGTGAGGCACTAAATAGGTTAAGCGCTTCGAGGGTGTCCAGGTGCAGATAAAGCACAAGAAGTGCATAGGCGCACGCCTGTGGTGCCTGGGCAAGGTAAGGCTTTTCAGCTTATTTATCTTTTTGCAAAATAAGATTTGAGCCTATTTTTCTTCAAACCCATATTCATAATAAGGTATCAGCAGATGAGGCCATCCAAATAATAGGGCAAAATAGTAAAAATCCTTCTTAGATGTTTGTAGAACAACATGAGCAGAATCGATTAGTTTTACTAGGTGGCAATCCACATCTCCTACTACAAACCCTTCTCGACTTCTCGTAGATTTGTAGATGAGGAATGTGACGTAGAATCGGAAGAGTTTAATTTGTTTCTATGTCATTTTTGGAAGTGTTCATAAAAATGGATTATAGTATTTAGACCTCTATGCTTATGTCATTTTTTATGCATTTATTTCAAATTATTTTAAATGTATTGTGCTTGATAATGCTGGAATGCTGGATAGTAAGGCGAGCACATTTTAAATGCTTTGTGCCTCAACTTAAGGTGAGTGCTTTTAAGTGTTTTGCTCCTCATGCGATAGAATGCTCTAGCACCTTGAGTGTGCATCACTACTTTGACTACTTTCGTTTCATCGATTTATGAAGACCAAGTCTCCTCCTGTCATCAGTCTTTAGTGCTTAAAGCACGTTCATGGCCTATATAGCCAGATGTGCAGAGCACAAAAAAGCACACGCCTGATTCATGATATATTCAATATATAATAATTAAAATATATGCACATGAAATGTTACAAACTTAATGATAGAGATATCCAGGAATGCAAAGAAATCACAAACAAAAATCAAAAGAACCTCACAAAGCTTTATTGATCATCAACAGAACAACAATGGCCGAAGCCCCCAAAAGATAGAGATACAACTCTAACTTCCCAGTCCCAAGACTAATGTCTAACAGCCTACTCACTAACTCCCCTTTTCGTCTATTTATACTACAATACTACATATACCTTCATTACTAATATGATTATTATTATTCTTTCTATTATTAGTCTAATAGGTAGATTCCTATCAATACTCCCTCCCTAAACATCCACCTTGCCCTCAAGGTGGGTGGTAGGAGACAGTCAAGATCTTCTGCTTCCCCTTCATCCTTGCGCCTCTCCCTTCCCAATACTTGACTGGTTGATGGACTAGGGACTTCAGTACGATATCTTTTAAAAGCATAGAACTTTCAGCAGTAGAAGAGATTTGAAGTGAAGTTTCATTCGGCTCAGTCACTTCCCAGCATTCCTTGGCAAAAAATATTTCTTCATTTTTCTGCAGCCTCTCTCATATTTTCTATCTTCTCCCTCTTTAAATACTTTGCCTACCTCATTTGAGAAGGAAAACCTCAAAGGTTTTAGCAAGCAAGTAATGAGATGCATAATTCCAGCTGCAGTTCTCATAACTAAAGAACAGGAAAGCTGATCTCCCATGTAAAACTTCCAAAGTTGGTTTTCTTGCAGGTAAGCCGATTCTTCACCAGAAGAAGACATTGCCCTTTTCAAACCTTGATTCAATTTCACCTGTTCATTGGTTTCAGTATATGGTTCCACATGAATTTCCCTTGTTTTATTATTGATAGAATTTGTAATTCTGAGCTCTCTGGACAAAAGACCAACCCATAAGTGAGTAGGTGAATCAAGGGTATAAGGACCTTTTCCATTCCAAGGTATGAGAGCAAAGGAAGCAATTGAACCACTCTTATCTTTGCATACAACAGTCCCAAGTATATTCTCTTGCACCTGATTAATTACAGTTCTTAAAATGGAATTTCTAATAGCAATATCCACATGCAGAGAGAGAAATATAAAGTCTGGAAAATTATCAGGGCTCACTGCAATTTCATATAAACTGTTCTCACCAGGTGGAACATCAAGGAAACCTCTTCCACTATCATCTGTCATCTTTTCTTGACGTGTCATATTTGCTAGTCCCTGATTAGGAATTATTTCTTTAATCAAAGCATCTTTTGGAGATGAGTTGGATTGTTGGAATCTGAATTTATATTTTCCATACCTTCTGGATCTTCTCGTGGATATATCATAGGTTGCATAATACCATAACTCTTATCTAATTCCAAATCTGAAGGTGTAGCTAGCTTCAACTCAGTGTTCTTTGTCAATGATGAAGTGCCCTGTAATCCTTTTCTTGAATCGACTAAGTTTATGGCTCCTGAAATAGATGACACCTGTGAACGCCTTAGGAGTCTAGCAATTGTGCCCGCTTCAGGTCCTCATGTTACAGTATATTGCTCCTTCTTTTCCTCTTCCGGCAGTTTCTTGATTATTGATTCAGAGGACTTCAACTGGGTTTTCTTTGTCGACTGGTGATAATCCTGCGCAGGTTGAGAAACGGCAAGCGAAAGCACTTGCGAACATGAATATTCCTCTCTTAATCGTGTTTTATTCTGATGCGAATAGATCACGGATAAAGGTACCTGCGGATTGAGGCCAGTTGTTGCCGTTGGTTGCGAACTGAAAGGAACAGTTCACGAGTTCGCGATTGTGAAATAGGAACGACAGTTCGCGATTCTGTTTGTGAACTTGTGAGCGATTGGGACGAACCTTGTTTGTCAGTTAGCGAAGAGCGATGAGAAGAGCGATGCGATGAGCTATGCGATCTACTTCGCGATCGATTCTGGTCTCGATTAACCCAGGTCGTGAGCTTCGCCTACACTGTTGCCAATAGCTCCGCAATTTGATTTTGATTTTTCTTCAATTTTTCATGAAGTCTATTTTGGCTTTTCTCCAACTCCTTCATGCATAATTCCATTATCTCTGCCATCCACAATGATCGGACGTGCTCTGATACCACTGATAAAGATATCCTGGAACGCAAAGAAATCACAAAGAAAAATCAAAAGAACCTCACAAGCTTTATTGATCATCAACAGAACAACAATGGCCGAAGCCCCCAAAAGATAGAGAATACAACTCTAACTTCCCAGTCCCAAAGACTAACGTCTAACAGCCTACTCACTAACTCCCCTTTCCGTCTATTTATACTACATATACCCTCATTACTAATATGATTATTATTATTCTTTCTATTATTAGTCTAATAGGTAGATTCCTATCACATAACAACCAATGTACTCGCATAATGTACAAACAAACATTACAAACGCCTGATTCATGAAATGTTACTATTAAATCCAAAACCAAAGTCATGATGTAGAAAAGTGAAACACCAAATTCATAAGTGATAAGTCAACTTCAATAACAAAACTAAAATCGCTAGTACCTTGATTTATTTCTTAGATTTTCTTGGAAAATATGTATAGTTTTCTTTGACTATTTGGCCAAACATACCCGGCTGATGCTGCTTCACGATTCTCGCAATGATGATGGAATCAAAAGCTTCTTCCAAGAAGTTCACGAGCTTTATATAAAGGTTTGTTATTTCTACTTCTTGATAGGGTTTCATTTGAAAATTTTAACTCTATTTGCAATTGGACATTAATGGCACGTTTCTAGAATACTAGTGTCTTTTCCAGTATATAATTTTTACCTTTTATTACATGAAAATTGAAAGGTTCTTGCTACTACACTTCTTTTTTATTACTGTGATACATATAGGGGGTGGACCTAGGCCTGTTCTGGGTTAAGTAATGGGGGAACCAGATCCTTGACTGTGTATAGTGGTTCATGTTGCGGTGCGGTTCTTGATCCGTGTTTTTAGCCAATTCCTAAAAATAAAAAATAAATAACCGGAACCAGTTTGGACCGGTTTTGGGTACCTGTTCTGGTATGGAACAAAAAAACATGTTTCCTATTTGTTTAAAGATGCTTAGCTCCAGAATTGGACCTGGGCCAACCTCTAGATAGACAACAAGAAGTTGACCAAGCTTTAAATTTGAATTTGCAGTCCCTTCTTAATCCCCTCTACTTACCTGGCTCTCGAATTACATCGTCTCATTTCGATACAAAGGTCAGAGCTCTTGCTAGAAAGTATCTCTAAAGATTGTGAAGGAGCCTCACCGCCTACTCGGTAATGAATGTTTAGCAGTAACATTCCGTCATTAAAAAAATCAGAATGTAATTTTTCACCGATTGTGTTGCCTAATCAATTATATTTTTTTGCAACTTTGCAAGACACAACTCTTACAAGTCATAATGATACTTAAATTTTAAAATTTTCTTTGATACCTTAACTATATGTATATTCATTAAAATTCATTATTCTTGTTCATTATTCAATTTTGGCAGTTATCTTAAAAATTTGTCTTTATGTATCATACATGTTTCTTTTTTTATGACAATAGAACTCTTGAAACGTGACCATTTTCATGGTGGAGGAAGTATTGTAAGAGTACAATTAAAGTAGTACGTGAACGTAAGTTCCAAAAGTTCCAAAAGAAATTTGGTTGCTTGGAAAAATGCAGTTGCATTATTCAAGTACATAATAAAATGCTTCCAATCAAAATGAAGTTCATGACTCTCCCATATGGAATAATTAAACATATATATTGTGAGGCATACTGTTACATAAATGTTTTTTTTTTTACTTTTTCCTCCCAATGTGTGCATGACTATATGTTTGTATGGTTTGATATGAGCATAGTTGGAAGAAAATGTTTCTACCTTTGACTATCAGTCATTGTCCTTTATTCCAGGCATTCAGTTTTGGACTTTTGGTTCATTATTTTCTACTACGTAGTTGTTTTTAAGTTTGATCCTTCTGGGATGCTTATCCACTGAAAATCAGTTAGAAATTTTGGGGAATTTGAGAGTAATGTCAAAATATGAAGTGACAAAAATCTAGTCCTATTTCACAAGTACAGAGGATGTTTTTTTACTGAAATTTGCTGATCTGATCTGATCTGGTCTTATCTGTATAAGTCTGGTTTGGTCTGATAAACGTCTGGTCTTTGTGTATTTTATAACTGTCCTAATCTGGTCCGATTTGTTTAGGTCTGGTCTAGTCTGATCTGTTTAAGTCCGATCTGGTCTGGTATGGGACTGAAATGAGTCCAAACAAAAACATCCAAAATTGAGTCATGAACTATAAATGGAATGATCTAACACGGAGTACAATTGTATGACCAAAATATCACTGTTTTCAATTTAGAATGCCGCCATGGCGCCATTGTAAAGCAATAGTTATACTTTTAGGCAATATAAAAAAAGGAAGAACTATCAAATAAGCCCTCGAACTTTCATAAAAAGTGCAAATAAGCCCTTTTACAGGAAGCTTTGTCCTGATGTCGTCATTTGGGACGGTTTTTGGTGGAATGCTTTGATGAATTTTTTTTAGCATCTTCTTCATTAAATCTAGTTTATTCATATCAAATTTCAGCTAAAAGTTCAATCGAGAAGGTAGTCAAATGATTTTCTGAAATATACTGAGCTGCCTAACTGCACAGTTATCTTCAAAAATTCATTTGATTGTCTTCCCAATTGAATGTTTATTTGAAATTTGGTATGATTAAATTAGACTTAATTAAGAAGATTCTCAAAACATTTCATCAAAAAATTCCACCGTAAACCGCCTCAAATGGTGACGACCGGATAGAACTATGGATGGACTCGGGTCCGGGCCGGGTCCGGGCCGGGCCTAGGCCCGGGCGGGCCGACGGGTCAGAAATGGTGGACCCGGGACCAGTCCGGGTAACCACCGGGTCCGGGCCGGGCCCATTATATATATATATTTTTTTTCCTCTTCCTAATTAACCCCCCTCCCACCCCCAACCCCCCAAACCACCCCAAATGGCCCAAAATACCCAGCCCAACCCGAAAATTTAAAAAAAAATTGAAAAAAAAAAGTTTTTGGCCCGAACCGGACCCGGCCGGGTCAGGCCTTGTTTTGGGTGACCCGAGCCCGGACCGGAAAACCCACGGGTCGGGCCTACCCGGACCGGTCACTGACCGGGCCACCGGGTCGGGCCGGAACAGTACCGGTCCCGGGCCGGTTCCGGGTCGGGCCACCCGGCCCGAGTCCATCCATAGATAGAACCTCCTATAAAAGGGTTTGTTTGCACTTTTTATGAAAGTTCAAGGGTTTATTTGATAGTTCTCCCTAAAAAAATTACTCCTTCCGTTTCACAAAAATTTTCTCACTTATCATTTCGAAAATTCATCACATTTGGACGTGGGAGGCCCTTGGGTTTGGGGATTCAACCTTTTGGACAAATTGAAAATTCATTTCATTTCTTTTATTGAAAAAATTGTTATGACTAATGTTCATTTACCTTTTTTTACTCCATCAACTTTATTCTCACTTTCTTAAGAAGTGTGTCAATATTTTTGGACCTTGACTCTCTTTCTCAATGAACCTTTAGGACGTTGACTTTCTTTCTCCGACTATGGTTTTAACTTTTAACCTATTCCATTTCATGATTCCCCGCCCAGACTCTTATTTGCTGTCTAGTCTTTTTTATAGCCCTGGTTGGCTGGTTTCAAGTTTACAAATAAAAGATAATACACAAATTAGAGAATAAGACTACATGTAGTGCTCATGAAAATAGAAATTTGAATCAGAAGTTACTATGTATAAATAGATAAATATAAAACGCTACGTTATAGTCGACTTGCAAAAACACGTTTTTATTGGCAGCCTATTCAAAAGCATAGGATATATAAAACAGCTAAAATTACTGAATTCGTTGAGCTCTTATTGAAATATTTCAAATAGTTACTTATGAAAGAATATTAGGATGCCAATGCCAGATACTTACATTCGAATTGAAGGACACTTAGGTGACTTAGTTACAAGAGATGGAGGACAAGATTGCAAGAGAGGTGGACCATAGGCGTGTAGTACAAGTATAACATTCTAAAGGACAAATACAACTAATTAAGATAAAGTAGAGTGAATTCCTCGAATAAGAGTTAAAAAAATGCAAAAATATGAGTACCATGTTTTGAATAGGAGAATTTTTAGTGTTTGGACAAATATACCCCTATTCAAGTCTCAAGCCCCAACCACATTCATTAATAATTAAAACATAAAAGAAATAACATTAATTAATTTATACTCCGTAATAAAAATAAAAAACATGAAAATATATATTAAACAAAATTAATCAAACAAATTATTAAAAAAATATTAAATAAAAAACTAAAAAATAAAACAAAAATAAATAAAACTTAAAAAAATATAAAAATATATGTAGGCCTCTACTGCCACCTCAACAACCTTCCAACACCATCAGCTCCGACCATCTGAAAAAATGCCAACATTTGCAGAAATGTCATCTTGATGGCAATTTTTGAGAAATTTGGCTTTTTAAAGAGTAAAAATGTCATCTTTATAGCATTTTCAAAAAAGATAAATGTGAATTTTTACATAAAATGACATTTTTTTCCGATTGGAGGTGGCATTGTTGGATGGTGGGCTGGTGGCCGAGGGTGCGGGAAAGGCCTCCATAATTTTTTTTAATGTGTTTTATCTATTATTTATTTATTTTTAAAGTTTTTTATTTTTAAAAAATTGTTTTTTTTTTAATTTTTATTATTTTTTAAAAAATATTTTAGATTTTTTTAATATTTTAATAGGATCGAATAAGTCCTGTTTTAGAATTAATTAGGTTAGGGGTATTAAGAGTAGAAGATTAATGTTTACTCCTATTGAGGATAGTTTTAGGTTTTACTCCTAGTTGTGCAATTGTGTTTATGTTTACTTCTATATGAGGCAATTTCTAGTTAAAGTAATGTATATGCTATCATGTTCCTCCAAACAATGCATAGAAAAAATTATTGGGGACGGTTGATCTTTTTTTGTTAGCATCCGGGAGCTAATTCTGGGCTTCCAAGAACCCACTTCAAATCCTTTAGAGATGTAATATGAGCCGCTCAAATGGCCCGTCATAAAAAAGTCATTCTTAACTGATTGATCGCATGTGTCCTCAAGTTCCCAACTCAGCTTACAGGAGAATTGTCACTAGTTGGTCAAACATTATCATGCTCCTATCAAGATGTTAATTGTCACATTGCCGCTTGAGACGAGACGAGGCAATGATTGCACTACTCACTCGAAGTAGCATTGGGGTTAGATGATCATCATTTGAGAAAATCATCTCAAATTCACCTCCATGGTGACTTGAACTCAATACCTCTTACATGAGGAAGATCTTAAACGTAAAAGGTGGTCCACTTGAACCTGGGGATGGACTAAACCGGGTCGGGTCGGGCCGGCCCGGAACCGGCCCGAATAGTTGTTACATTTTAAAACAAATAGTTCGAATTTTAGTTAATTGTTAAACTTTATTATTCTCCTGTAAAACAAGTTAATTGTTACATTTATTATTCTCCTATAAAACTAGTTAATTGTTACATTTATTATTCTGCTATAAAACTAGTTAATTGTTAAAACTAGTTAATTGTTAAACTTGTTCGCATTATTATTTAATTGTGGTTGGTAGATTACATTGTAGATGCATAGTTCGAATTTAATTGTATTTCGAATTGGTAGATTTGTATTTCAAATTCACTAGTTTAATTGTACTTCGAATTTAATAATTGTTATATTTTTAATATGGAACGTGCTAGAGCTTCTGTAGATATGGGTAATCTCCGCCGTAACCGAACAAAGGAGATTGCGAGGAATCATCCAAGGTCACGCAAAGGTAAGGGAGGGGCCGGGTCTTCATCTCAAACCCGAGATGATTTTCATGCGGATTACAACCAAAGATATGAGGATGCGATGTCCAATGAGCAACTAGAACAACTATTGCAACAAAATCAAGGAGGTTTTTTCATCAACAAGACATCCCGCAAACCATTGACGAAGAAGAGCTCGAGGATGATGATGCGGAGGAGAGGGATCTGCAAACGGTTGAGGACGGGGTTCATGGCACACCGGAAATTGAGGAAGAGCAAGCGGAAGTGGCTACTTCTTCCCAAGCCGGTGAGAAATCTGAATATGTCTTTGATGGAGTATATGGGTCTGAGCCCCAGGACCCACATACTCGGAAGAACAGAGCACAAGACAACAGAGTGGCGCCCTCATCGGCCAAGACGCCCCCGTCGGCCGAGAAGAAGCCAACTCGGATTATGATCCTGAGTCCAAGGAACCCGGGTGCCCCCGTCGGCCGTGCCCTCGTCGGCCGTGCCCTCGTCGGCCACGCCCTCGTCGGCCACGAGGACCTCCCAGAATCGGATCCTATACTTACTCATTTGTACAGCCCATTAGTGGCTTTGTATTCGGCCCAGTAGCGGTCCAGTTGTAAATGGGCCTCCCGAGCCCAAGGCTTGGGAGCCCAACCCTAATTTTCTCTATAAATACTCCCCTTGGGAGTAGTTATAGGGGTTACAAAATCATTCTATTGAAGCATATTATTGCACTTCTCTCTCTAGCTCTCACTTCTCTCTAGAATCTAGGAGTTAATACTCTATCATTTGGTGCTCTCGTTGAGAGCTAGAACAATCAAGTTAGCACCCTTCGTCGCTACCAAGCACAGCTAACCACTGATCATGGGGAGAACTAAGTCAAACCGCAACCTCGTCAGCAAAGTCATCCCTGAGGACCAAGAGCCCAGGGAGCACGATGAGGACGCCACGGCCGACCAAGTCGGCGGAGGGGACCTCTTCCAGGAAGCCTTCAACCTCACGACGGACCTCCGCAACCAACTCAACAGCGGAGTCCCCGACGCCCGCCTCGGCCTGGAAAAGAGACGGGCTGAGAAGACGGACCACGCCCCGGCCCAGCCTATGGCCGCGGCCTCTCCGTCCGTGGATCCACAGGTCCAGGCCGCGCTGTCGGTCATCATCGCCAGCCTGGCTCAGAACCCCACCGTCCTCAGCGCGCTCTTGCCAAGGACCGGGGGAAACGTCACTCCGCCTCCTCATCCCCAACCACTGGCCGACCAGATAGGCAACAATGAGGGGGTTGTGGCCCAGGACACGGCGTCGTCCCACTCCCACCCTGCTTCCCCTCTTCGGCCCGGGCAGACCCCAGCGCGTGGAAAAGCCTCTGCCTTTAATAGGCTAGGTGACGCGCGCCGTCGTCCGGTTTCGGAGAGGATGGCGGGACGGATGGGTGATCTTCGTCCGGGCTCGCCAAGGGAGAGTTTGGGGTCTGTGTCCCGGACAGCGGACCAGCCCCGCCCGGACAAGGGCAAGGGGAAGTTGCGCGAGGATGACAAGCGTCACCAGATCAACGCGGCTCACAACGAGCGCCTGAGGAACCAGCCGGGCGCCGCTGCGGCCGATAGGGACCCCCGGGACGAGGTCATCGCCCAACTGGAAAGGAGGTTGGCTCAGATGGAGGCCAAGCAGTCGGCCAACGTCCCTACGGCCGGCGCCTCCAACGACCCCGGCCTCAACGCGCTCATGAACAAAGTCAGCGCCCTGGAGAGGGAGCTGGCCGAAGGGCGGGGTGACCCCATCATCCAGGTCAGAACTAGGACCCCTTTCACCAACAAGGTCCTCTCGGCCCCCATCCCTGAGAAGTACAGGGGGAACGCCATCAAGTCCTACGATGGCCGATCAGACCCCCAGGAGCACTTCAGCCGCTATCAAAACAACATGCTGATGGTGAACGCGTCCGACGAATACCTCTGCCGTTGGTTCCTCTCTACTCTCGAGGGGCCAGCGTACGAGTGGTTCAACGGACTGCCAGAGGGAAGCATCGACTCATGGCAAGATCTCGCCCAGCGCTTCCTCACTCACTTTGCCGGAAGGAAGCGCGCCAACAAGTATTTCACCCACCTCCTCTCCGTCAAACAGCAGCACGAGGAGTCCCTCCGGTCATTCATCGACCGGTGGACGAGGGAGACAGAGGAGGTCGAGGGGGCCGATGAGCGTACCCTCCTCGCCTTGTACCAGGGAGCCCTCCGCAGCTCCCCGTACGCCAGGAGCCTCATCACTGACCCCCCGAGGTCGTACGCCAAGGCGCTCCAACGCGGAGGCTTGTATGCCGACGCCGACGAGCTCCACAATCACAAGAGAGAGGGGGGCCATCCCCCCAAGAAGACAAATCCTTCGCCGGCCTCGGGTCCGTCCCCGGCCGGCCAGGGTGCCCAGGGCCGCCACGGCTCTGGTGGACAAAGTAAGAAAGACCGCCACTGACGGCCGAGGCTGGAACGGCCGGGGGTAGCCCTCACCCACCCGGTCGGCACCATCCTCGATTATGCCGAGAAGCACGGCCTCATCGAGCAGGCTCCTCGGCCGGCCGAGGAGGTCCTGGCCATCCAACAGGGTGGCACGTATTGCCGGTTCCACAAGAACTCGTCGCACAACACCGACGATTGCATCACATTGAAGAAGGCCATCGAGCGCCTTATTCGCCAGGGGGAACTCTCCCAGTTTGTCAAAGGTGGCCCACGTAAAAACACTTGGGTAAACACCGGCAAACGTGGGGGCGAACCCTCTGCGAAGAAGCGCGAGATTGGTAGGCTCAGCGACGACGAGGACTTCGAGGAGCCTCCGCCGAAGAAGAATCACATCCACCTCATCGTAGGCGGGAACACTGGGGGGGACTCCGCCACTCAGAGAAAGAAATGGGCCCAATCCCTTTACATTGGAGAGGTGTCCCACGTTCCCCCCCAGCTGAAGAAGCAGCGAACGGAGGCGATCATCTTCACCAACAAGGATCTGCCTCCGGGTACGGAGTCACACAGGGACGCCCTCGTCATCCGATGTGAGATCGGTGACTCCATCATCCACCGTACTTACATCGATACGGGGAGCTCCGTCAACGTGATGTACCTAGACACCTTCAAGCAGCTGAAGCTGGACAGAGCTCTGCTGAAGCCGATCAAGACCCCGTTATCCGGCTTCACCGGGGACTCTATCGACGCCGAGGGCACGATAGTCCTCCCCGTGGAAGTCGGTGACGGCCCCCACCAGGCCAAAATTGACATGGAGTTCATGGTGGTCAACCTCCAGTGCGCCCACAACCTGATCTTGGGCCGGCCAGCGCTGGAGGACTTGGAGGCCATCATCTCCATGAAGCACCTATGCTTGAAGTTTCCCACCAATGACGGCATCGGCTACGCCAGAGGAAACCAGAGGATAGCCAGAGCTTGTTACCTCAAGCTGACGAGGCCGGCCGAAAGGGAAGGACAGCGGATAGACACCATCACGACCGCCGTCGCCATGGACGAGGAGAGGCCACATGCAGAGCCGGCCGAGGAGGTCGAGGAAATCCCTCTGGATACCTCCCGGCCGGAGCGGGTTCTCAGGGTCGGAAAGCAACTCCCCCAGGACCAGCGAGACGCCATCCTCCTCGTCCTACGGTCATACGCCGTTGTCTTCGCGTGGGGCCCGGACGACATGCCCGGCATCAGCCGCCAGGTGATCACTCACCGGCTGACCGTCGATCCGGCCTCCGTGCCCATCAAACAGAAGCGGCGCTACTTGTCCGCTGACAGGCGGGACTTCGTCAAAGGGGAGGTCGCCATGCTCCTATCGATCAAACATATCAAAGAGGTGAAGTACCCAACATGGTTGGCCAACGTCGTCCTCGCACAGAAACCGCCGACGTTCAGAATGTGTTTTGACTACACTGACCTGAACAAGGCGTGCCCCATGGACCCGTTCCCTCTCCCTAACATTGATCAGTTGGTGGACGAGACGGCGGGGTGCGAGTTGATGTCGTTCCTCGACGCTTTCAGGGGGTACCACCAGATCTCCATGCACGAAGATGACGCCGAGAAGACGGCATTCATGACCCCAGAGGGAATATTTTGCTACCTCGTCATGGCCTTCGGACTCAAAAACTCCGGCGCCACCTATACTAGGATGGTGGCCAAAATCTTCAGAGCGGTCCTTGGCCGGACGATGGAGGCATACGTCGACGACATGATCGTCAAGAGCAAGCAGGCCACCTCCCACGCCGACGACCTCCGGGAAATCTTTGAAATCATGAAGGAATTCAGGCTCCGCCTTAACCCCAAGAAGTGCGCCTTCGGCGTCCGGGGCGGCAAGTTCCTTGGCTACATGGTCAGCCGGAGAGGCATCGAGATAAACCCGGAGAAGACGCAGGCTATCGTCAGCATGGAGCCGCCCCGAAACGTCAAGGAGGTACAACGACTGACGGGGCGCCTGGCGGCCTTGAACCGTTTCCTCTCCAGGTCAGCTGAGAGGGCACTTCCCTTCTTCCAGATCATGCGCAAGGCAAGCAGCTTCAAGTGGACGACGGAGTGCCAGGAAGCATTCGACGAATTGAAAAGGTACCTGTCGTCCCCACCCGTACTCTCCAAGCCCAAAGCCGGCGAAACCCTCTTCCTGTACTTAGGGGTGAGCACGTCGGCCATCAGCTCCGTGCTCATCCGTGAGGACGAAGGGGTGCAGAAGGCCATCTTCTACATCAGCAAGACGCTTAGGGAAGCCGAGCTCAGGTACTCCCCCATTGAGAAGACGGTGCTGGCCATCGTCCACACCGTGAAGAAGTTGGGACACTATTTCCAAGCCCACACCGTCCACGTGCTGACCCAGCAGCCTCTTGGCGCGCTCATGAGGAGCCCCACTAGCTCCTCGAGGATGGTGAAATGGGCGATCTTCCTCAGCCAGTTTCAAATTGAGATCAAGCCAAGGCCATCTATCAAAGGGCAAGCCTTGGCCGACTTCGTCATCGAATGCACAGCAAGGGAGACGGCCGTCGCCAACCCCGGGCCGGAGCCGGACGACACGTGGACCCTGTTCACTGACGGCTCGTCGGCCGCGAAATCATGCGGCGGCGGCGGCGTCCTCATATCCCCTGAAGGATTCAGAGCCTACTATGCCATCCGCTTCAACTTCAGGGTATCAAACAACGAAGCCGAGTATGAGGCCCTCCTCAGCGGTCTCAGACTCGCCGGCGGCCTCAAGGCCAAGCACCTCAGAATCAAGTGCGACTCCAAGCTGGTAGTGGGCCAGGTGGAGGGAGCGTACGAAGCAAAGGAAGGCCGGATGAAGCAGTACAAACAAGCGGCGGAGGAATTGCTGAAAGCGTTTGAAACCCACGAGATCACTCAGATCCCAAGGGCCGAGAACGCCGAAGCCGACATCCTCTCAAAGCTCAGCTCGGACACCCCGGAGCACATCTCCCAATTGGCCAAGATCGAGGAGTTGAGCATGTCCAGCATCCACGCCAGCCCCGTCTTGTGCGTCCGACAGCGACCAGAGGACTGGATCTCCGACATCGCCACCTTCATCACGACGGGGGAGCTGCCCCCGGACGAGGAGAGGGCCAAACTTGCCAAACTCAGGGCCCCAAGCTACACCATCGAAGATGGCAAACTCTACAAACGGTCCTACAATGGCACTCTCCTCCGATGCCTGCACCAGAATGAGGCCGATACCGCCATGGAAGAAGTTCACTGTGGCGTCTGCTCCTCGCACCAGGGTCCCTTCAGCATGTCCCGGCGTCTCGTCGTCCAGGGCTTCTTCTGGCCGACGATGGCACGGGACTGCGCTGACCTGGCCAGGAAGTGCACCACATGCCAGGTACTCCAGAAAGCCCCTGGTCGGCCAGCTGTCAACTATGCCCCTGTCAGCACCGCAATTCCATTCTCCAGATGGGGGATTGATCTGGTCGGCCCCCTGCCCAGAGCCGCCGGGAATAACCGCTACATCATCGTCGCCGTCGACTACTTCACTAAGTGGGTCGAGGCGGAACCCTTGGCCAGCATCACGGGGGCCAGATGCCAAAGATTTGTTTACAAAAACATCATCACACGCTTTGGCGTCCCCCAGGAGATCATATCAGACAACGGCACCCAATTCGAGGCAGCCCCTTTCCAAGAGCTCCTCCGGGAGTTTGAAGTAAAGCATCGTTTCTCCTCCGTCGCCTACCCTCAGGGCAACGGGCAGGTCGAGAACACCAACAGAACAATCATGGAAGGGTTGAAGAAGAACCTCCAGGCAGCAGGAGGTAGTTGGGTCGACGAGCTCCCCAACATCCTGTGGTGTTACAGGACCACGCCGAGGAGGGCGACAGGTGAAACACCTTTCGCCCTATGCTACGGCTTCGAAGCAAAGGCGCCCACGGAAGTTGCCATCCCCAGCCGGCGAGTGGAGCAATACGAGCCCGACGCCAACGAGGAAAGCATGAAGATTGACCTACACCTGGTCGATGAGAGACGTGAGCAAGCTTACGTCCGAGCAGAGAACTACCGGCGTCAAGTAAAATCATACTACGACGCCAAGGTACGTTCCCGGGAATTTCAGGTGGGGGACTACGTCCTCCGCCGAAGGGAAGCAAGCCAGCCGACAGAGGGTGGCAAGCTAGCATTGAAGTACGAAGGGCCCTACATCGTCAGTGCCGTGGTCAAACCCGGCACCTACAAACTTAAACGACCGAATGGGTCCAGTGTACCACGAACATGGAATGTACATCATCTGGTGAAGTTTTATCAGTAATCCGAAGGAGGTGTAGACGGCGAAGCCCTCACCCCTTAACGGGTTACTGATTGAACGCCACCCTCGGCCTCGAGCCACTTATGAATAAAATCATGTTCTGATTTTTTCTCTGGAAATTAAAGTAAAACATTAGCAGGTGCCCTCGTCGGCCACCTTAGAGCGAAAGGCTCAGGTCTGGCCGACATGGCCCCTTGCATTTGCAGCCTACGAGCGACAAGCTCAGGCACTCCATTGTATTTTGTATCAGCGAAGGGCTCAGGCCTAGCTGAGAGAGCACATCGTCCTGGCCCCGTAAGCCTAGAAGTGAAACGCTCAGGTATGGCCGACGATGTCCCCAGGACGAGGGGCCCGCAAACGGCCCACGTCTTGAAACGGGAAGCTCACCGCGTCGTCCACGCGCCAGATCGCAGGACGACAGGCCTGAAATCATGGCCGAGGTGAAAAAATCCCAAAACTCAGGGATGGGCAACGACAGCCGTTGGAAACCGACCAAAAGTCTAGCCCGCGTCATAAATAGGCAACGGGACCCCCCCTGAGACCACGGGCGTTATAAACGAAGTCCGAACCGGCCGAAGGACGAGCACACCCTTCGGCCGAAGCCTGAAAGACGGATACCCCCCGAAACGAAAAAAAAAATACATATGAGGGAAAAAGAGGGAAGCCGACGGCCGCGCACACTTGCCGGCCTCGAGCAAAAAATAATAATAATAATAAAATCCCCACAAACTCAGGCCCAACTAGGCCAAGTACATATCAGTCGAACACAAGTGTAGTACCACTGACAGGTAACAAGGACGACACGTCCACACACTACAAGGGAACAATCAAGGCCGAAACACGTGCCTACAAAATCCTAACCACATCGGTTGGGTGACAAGCGAAAGGTGTCCTTCATCGGCCATAGTCTTTTGAGGCACCAACGCTTGGTATGAACCAAGGCATCGCAATCCTGAGGATGACCGGGACGAAGCGGGCACAGCACCTCGGATGGCCGACGCAGGCACGGGAACCATAGCTAGCCGACGAATACAGGACCATCTCCTTGGACAAGCTATTCCTTATCCAGCACCCTCATCGGCCACAAGCCAGACCTTGGCCGGCAGTGGCACCGCGAAGAAGTAAATGCCTAACATTTATACTCAGGAAATTATCTAAGTACTAAAATGGAGAAACTCTAGCCGAAGCGGGTACCAGTATACTACAAAGCTGTTAGCCACCTACACCTTCACATGTGTACTTATGAAAAATTCAAAGTCCACGAGACTATGGTGAAGGTGCCCTTATCGGCCAGAACACAGGGATACAAGCCGACAACGGCCATGGCCAGATGTATCCAAGGCCAGGACGATGAGGACGCCAACGCTTGGACGGAACGGACACTACGGTCAAGGCTAAAAACGGAAGCACCTAAAAGGAATCCAAAACACTTAGGAAATTTTTTGAAAAAAATCCTAAGTGTTATGATGGCAAAGGAACACCGATCAAGCCGACAAGGCCACCAGGCCGAAAGGAAAGCACCTAAGTGGATCCCAAAACACTTAGAAAATTTTTGGAGAAATTCCTAAGTATTATGGAACTACGTCCAAGCCGATCAAGCCACTAGGCCGTAAAGACAGCAGCTACATGGAACCAAAAACACTTGGGCAAATTTTGATACGAAATCCTAAGTGTTATGACAGTAAAGCAAAGAGGCATAGGCCGACCAGACTACTGGACGGGAAGACCAACCTCCCGGACGTAGCGGACACTCGCGGGTGACCCAAGTTATGACTTGATACTTAGACAATTTACAGAATTGAAATGACAAAGCAAACAAGCACACAAAGGATTCAAGGCCGAAAAGGACAGCAAAAATTTCTTCAATTGATAAATTTCATTACAATTGGGGGGCACTACGGCCGTTACATCACTTGGCAAAAAATTTGAAAATCTAATTACAAAAAATAGCCGATTAAGCTTCGGGGGCACCTCCATCTGCGACCGCCTCATCGGCCTCATCAGCTCCCCCTTCGTCCTCAGCTTCTTGGCCGGCATGAGGTGCAGCACTGGTAGCATCATCAAGGAAGTCGAACTCAGTGTAGTCCGGCTCGCCGAGGCCGGAGCTTTCTATGGGGGACTCCCGCTCCGACAGCGGAAGCGTGGCCTGCTCTTCGGGATCCTTCACCAGCTTTGGGAGCTTCAGGTTCCGTCTAGCCCATCCAGCCGTGTAATTCATGGCCTTCAACGCCCGGGATAGCCGCCGATACAGGAGCCTTTGCATCCGCTCCTGGCCCAGGTTGTAGTAAACGGACATCTCCTGGCTGAAATACTCCCGGCCGGCAGGGGAGTTCATCCCCCAATTCTCCAGCCTGGCGGCCACCACTTCGTAGCACCAGGGGAGCCTCTCATCGGCCTTCCACCCCTCGGCCAAGAACTTCTCGACGGCCTCATCGGCAGCCTTCACGACGGCGGCCTCGGCCTCAGCCTTCGCCTTGACAGCCTCCTCGCTCCTGCGCTTCTCGGCCTCAAGGGCCCTATGGGACTCTGCGAGCTCCCTTTTGCTCTCTTCGAGCTTGACCAGGGCAACGTCCCTGGCCGCGACGGCCTCATCAGCTTTGGCCTGCAGCGCCTTGGCATCCTCCCGGAGCCGGTCAAGGCAAGCTACCGCCTCGTCGGCCGAGGCAGCCTTCTGCTCCAGCGCTTGCAGGCGGACTATCTCCCAGTACTGCCTCTTATGGCTTTCCATAAGCATGAAGGCACTCTGCATAAGAAAAACAAAGGTCAGGCAAAAACTCTACATAGACGAAGAGAGACAAGAATATAAAGACAATCACTTACTTGGACGAGAAGATCCATGCCGCCCTCATAAATCTTCGGGTCCTCGAGCTTCTTCAAATGAGCCCGATCTTTGGCCGGCATGGCCTTGGCAAGGACGACGTGGCCGGGGACGAGCTCATTAAACACGCCCCCGCCGACGGGGTACTCTATCACTTTCTGATAGGTGTCACCGGCGATCTCCTTGCCGGCCCTCTTCGTCCGTGGTTCCTGGACGAGAGGCAGCGCCGGGGCGGCATCACCAGCAACAGTAAGGTCCACGACGGGACCACCATCGCCCACGCTGGGGACAGCAAGCGTACCGGCCTCACTGGCCGGAGAAGGGGAAGGAGCCCTCTTCGTCTTCTTAGAGACGCTCACGCCGGCCTCGGTCAACTTTTTCTGGCCGTCAGTGGCCGGTCTCTTTTTCTTGGATGGGGCAGGCTTTGGGGCCGCATCTGCAGTAGCCCCGCTCCCACCAGCAGCGGCACGCCGGGCCGCTTCGGCCGCCTTAGCAGCAATCTCCTCGGCCGCTTTGGCCTTCGCAATAGCCATCATGGAACGGCGGTCCATGACAAAATCTACAAGGGAAAAACATACACATTAGTAAGGCAAAGGACAAAACATAAAGACAGAAAGCCGAAGAAGGAATTACCATCGGCCTCAGCAGGAATGCCCAAGTCCGGGCCGTCGGCCTCCTCAAAGGTGGTGGTCATCCTCGGCCAGAGTTGGAGGTCATCCTCCTTGTCACCATAAACGTAGTACCTCACGAAGCCGAGGGCGGCCATATTGTACTCAGTGATGTAATCTTTCACGCTCCTCGGCCCCCCCTCCAGGAAAGCCTCCACCTGAGCGTCCAAAATAGAGCTCTTCGGCGGGTCATGCAGATTAAATCTCCCGGTGTGGCCGAGGGAGGGAAACTCGGTGCCACTCTCACCAATGGACACAAACACGAACTTGCTCTTCCACCCATGAATGGATGTGGGCAAATCCGTGAAGCTCCTCTTCTTCGGCAGCTGCTGAAGAGTCGCGTAGGCCGCACAGTTCTTGTGGCTTCCTCGGCCTATCTGGTACAGATTCATAAATAATGCCGTTGTCGGCTTGTAGCTCAACTCCTCACACCGGAGCAAGAACCCCACCATCAGGGAGTAACTGTTCGGCGTCAGCAAGGCCGGAGGAAGCCCTACCATATCCAAGTACTCAGTAATGAAAGGGTGAAGAGGAAACCTCAACCCCTTAGCAAAACTCATCGGGTATACTCCAAAGTATCCCGGTGGTGGAAGAAGAACATGGTCCGTCAGCTTGGGCGCCCTAACCCGCCCGAACGGCCCCACGTACATCTGGGCAACCAGATAGTCGGTCGCACTGCTCTCCGGCTTTATCAGGTAGATGTTGGTGAGATCCAAGTAGGAGACGCCGGGCCCACTCTTCGGCCTCCTCACTCTTTTCGGCTTGGCGGCTCCCTTAACGGCGGACACCGGCCTCGGGCACGGAATGACAGCAGCAGTGGACGCCCCGTCCACCACTCGGGACGCATCTACGTCCTCACCCTTTGAAGAGGATGCGGACTCCTCGTCCTCGCCCTCCTCGTCCATCAGCTCCGCGGACTTGTATGGACTTAAACGCTCAATCTCCTCCTCAAACTCCTCGAGCACCTCGTAGTCAAGCGACCTCGTGGAAGGCTGGTCGTCGTAGGGGTAGTAGTCGTCGTTCAAGCTCTTCATTACTACTACGGGCTTAAGGAGAACTTACGATCTAAAGGTGTTTAGATGCCTAACACTAGATCAACTACTTACGGAGCAAAATATGAAAAGCGAGGAAGATCGTGATGAACACTAACCTCAAACAATGACGAACACGAAGAACGGGCTTGGGAGTTTCTCTCTCTAGAAAATCGGCCAACACTTCGACAAATTCAGAATGCAAACGTGATTTTTCGTCGGAGGGGAAGGGGTATTTATAGACCCCCCCCCCCCCCACCAACGGTCACTACACGTGGCACTCTCCCAATGGCCACATCAACGGCCACCACTGGGGGGCCACCACGTCACCAACGGGCCAGGACCAACCCATATCAACGGCCCACTGGCAAATCAGACTCTACGGCCTACACACGCTCAACGGCTTTACAACTGCCAGCAAGCGCCCACAACGTCCCATCTGCTTGCCAATATCACAAATGCCAGACAATAAGTGGACGGCAACGGCCAGGAACGTACAGCCACAGAACAAAGGGGACAAATAGCCCACAGCCTTCGGCTCCTCGTAATAACCCTTGATGATAACTCTCTACAAGCGATCTGCGCACAAGGGTTCTCCCACAGGGTTACCTTGGCCAGAAAATCGCCATGAGAGTTGGATTCAGGGGGACTACGGCGAGACCGCTTCGGCCAGGGACTCAAGCAACTCCTTCACCCCTCACACTCTTCGGCCTGAAGCAGTGGGGGACTGGGGGACTACACCGGCCTCAACAAAACAAAAGAGTGCGAATAAGGTAACCACAAAGCATGGCCACATCATCCATACAGCACAACGGAACTTCATCGGCCAAAGGCCCATAACGTCACTAGCAACGGCCAACAAGCCACTAGAGGCAAGGACACTCATCGTCCTCCGCCAACAATTAATCTTGACGGGCCCTTCGGCCAAGAACACGAAGGCCAACCAGCAACGGCCAAAAGGAGTGCGCGAGCACCCTCATCGGCCACCCAAAGGAAAGGACGCCATCATCCTCAAAGCAAGGAACAACCTCACCGGCCCAAACGTAAACTTCAACCACCAACGGCCAGGAAAGGGAAAGCACGCCTTCAACGGCCACCGTTGAAAAAAGGACGCTCATCGTCCCAAAACAAATTAAGGAAACAACGGCCTCCCCGCCCACAGCGAGGAACAGGATCACCAAAGAGGACACAACGCCAACGCCGCAACGGCTAACGGCCTGGAAATGCCCGCGTCGGCCAAAAACAACAAAGCACAGAAATCTACTCTCCTTCACTTCGTCTACATCTCAGCTTAGAGAGTGGGGGACTCCTGATGGAGTATATGGGTCTGAGCCCCAGGACCCACATACTCGGAAGAACAGAGCACAAGACAACAGAGTGGCGCCCTCATCGGCCAAGACGCCCCCGTCGGCCGAGAAGAAGCCAACCCGGATTATGATCCTGAGTCCAAGGAACCCGGGTGCCCCCGTCGGCCGTGCCCTCGTCGGCCGTGCCCTCGTCGGCCACGCCCTCGTCAGCCACGAGGACCTCCCAGAATCGGATCCTATACTTACTCATTTGTACAGCCCATTAGTGGCTTTGTATTCGGCCCAGTAGCGGTCCAGTTGTAAATGGGCCTCCCGAGCCCAAGGCTTGGGAGCCCAACTCTAATTTTCTCTATAAATACTCCCCTTGGGAGTAGTTATAGGGGTTACAAAATCATTCTATTGAAGCATATTATTGCACTTCTCTCTCTAGCTCTCACTTCTCTCTAGAATCTAGGAGTTAATACTCTATCAGTCTTTAAGGCAAATTTTACAAAAGTTAAAGACCTCGAAACCGAAATATGGTACGCCACTTGCAAGCATTGCAACAAAAAGTATAACTTGGGAATTTCTGGAGGGTATGAGAGCACCACAAGGCATCTTAAGGCCGAGCACCCGGCGGAATATGCGAAATCGGACAAAGGCAAGGGAAAGCAAACACAAATTTCAAGGTTTGCAACTGGCCAACCCTTTGGTAATTTCTCCTATGATGATCAAAGACATTTGACTGGTATGTCTCATTTAATTGTTGAAGAAAATTTGTCTTTTATTTTTTCTGAAAGTCTTGATTTAAAAGAATATGCTCAAGGTTCTTTAAATCCCCAATTTCGAAACTATAGTCGCAAAACAATTAAAAAGAAGTTATAAGTCAATATGTTTTGGAAAAGCAAAAATTTCAAACGTTTTTCGCAAACTTCGATGGACGTGTTAGTATATGTAGTGATATATGGGAGGATACTCATCATCATTTATATTATTTGGGTTTGACTGCACATTATATTGATGATGATTGGTGTATGCATAAACGTGTTCTTGCTTTTCGTGAATTTAATGATCGACACACCGGTGATAATATTTATATTCTCATTGAGCGTATTTTAGTTGAGTATAATTTGATTAATAAGGTGTTTGCTATTGGTTTTGATAATGCTACTAATAATATTGCTGCTATTCCTAGATTGCGTGAATTGTGTGGTTCATCTTCTTTGATGGGTAGGTTTTTTCATCACCGTTGTGCATGTCATATTTTAAATTTATGTGTAAAGGACGGGCTAGCGGCGTTGGGAGATGCTATGGAGGTGGTGAAGGGGGGATTAAACTTATTTGGGCTAGTAATCAACTTAAGATGCAATGGAGAAATTATTTGAAAGAAAGACGTGTCAAATATTGTGCTTTTCCTAATGATTTGTCTATTCGTTGGAATAATACTTATAACTTAATTAAGGTGCTTATTAGATTTAAAAACCATTTTTCTGCTTTTTTAAAAGAATATGCTAACTATATTATAAACCCGGCCGACATCGACACTTGTGAAAAACTTGTGAATGTTTTGTGTGTATTTTAATAAGAGATAATTATCCTAGATATGACTAAAACTCAATGAGTTTCCCAATCTATGACCTAACCAGTTTTTTTACCAAAATAATATTAAAATTTATAATATTTAATTAAAATTCGTAATAAATAAATAAATAAATTTGGTGGACAAATATACCCTTTAAGTTATCTCTATAAAACCCTAAGCTCCTATTATTTTCTCCAACCCTAGCCTCCACTCTCCCGGCCTCTAGAGATCCACCTGCCTCCTGCTGCACTCCCCTGCCACCGTCACACGGCCCACCATCCACCGGTGTCGTCTCACGGCCCGCTGCCCGCTGCCGTCCAAGAGCACGATCATCCAGTTGCTTGCTTGCTCGGCCACCAGTTCATCCAATCGTTAGCTTGCTTGGCCACCCAGCCCCATGTCTACTCGCCGCAGCCGCAACCCAGACTGCCGCCAGCGCCCCGTCGGTGCCGCCGTCCCGAGCTATGCGCGGACCTGCCCAGTCGCGCCCAGTTACGTCCATCCGTCCCTGCACTTACCTAGAGCCTTCGGATTTCAAAATCAGATCCCCTATTTGGAGCTTTTAAAGCCGATCAAAGTTGTAGGGAGATAGGTTGAAGGTAGGGGACACACAGTTTAATGAAGAACGAATTGGATCCACATGCTCTAGTTTTTTTCTTCCTGTGAATAACCCAACAATTTCATAAGCTTTTTTTCAACTAGTGGGGGCTTAGCCTAGCACTCCAACATTATGACCTATATTTTCTCTCCTTGAAGCGCCGCTATAGGTGTAACCGGGGCAGTAGCAGAATCGTCCAATATAATATTAAGGTTCTTTAAAATTAGGGTTTGTGGGCATTAAACACGGGCAGTGAAAATGGGCAGTGAATAAATGCATTGACGGAGTATGTTGTGCATTAAATCGAAGGTCATAGAACGTGTTATAACGTTGACAGAAAGTGCAGTGATTATGACCAGTAGTGCAGTAATGTAGAGCAGTAACACCACCATGAAATTAAATATATTTAATTAGATGTAAAATGTAAAAATTATTAAATCCAAAAAAAAAATCTATAAATAAATTTATAAATTGGATGAGAAGATAACTAATAATGGCGGAAGTGCAGTGATATGTTACCGGATGTGCAGTAATGTCGTGCAGTAATGTTGTGCATTAATTGCAGTATAAAGTGCATTATTTTTAATTGGACGAAAATAGTGTAAAATGCACATTTTTTGAATATGGGTATTTTGGTCATTTAATATTTTATTATGAACGAATTTTTCTTTATATTTTTAGTTTTCAGTCATACAAATGTCTAAAAACATAACTAGTCATATACAGGGAAACTCAATATGTTTTGGTCATATCCCGGTAAATTTCCCTTTTAATAATGCAACTCAAACTTTTAGTCATGTTTATAAACCTACCGCAAACCAATTTTTTGTTGAAGGTGTTAATCTCGCCGGCGCTTTTTGTGAATTTGCTGATGCCACTTACGTTAGTTATTTTTGTGACTTCATGAAACAAAAGTTTTTAAAATATTATTCCTATATTCCGCATATATATAGTATTGCATTTATTCTTGATCCTCGTTTTAGACTTGCTTCTTTGGAGCAATGTTTAGATTACTATTATGCTTCTTTTTTTGGTCCATTGTCTATGTACGACGAGAAGGTCATAGACCCGAAACAACAATTCCAAGAGGTTAGTAATTTATTATATCAATTATTTAATGAGTTTCATGCACAATATGGTAACGCACCCCCTCCCCCGCCACGAACATCTTCTTCATCTAAAGGAAAATCAATATTGAAATCAGCATTTGGCAATCTTATGAAAAAAAGTAAATCAACTCCAGTTAATGAACAAAGCTCGATCAACGAGCTTTCTTTGTATCTAACATTTTCTGTTGAGTATGAAGAAGGGGGTGACTTTGACGTTCTTCAGTGGTGGAAGGAAAAAGAGAGAACGTTCCCGGTCTTATCAAAGATGGCTAAGCAATTGCTAGCAATGCCGGTATCAACAGTTGCTATGGAACAAGAGTTTAGTGTGGCCGGCAACGTCCTAATGGATTATAGAACGAGATTGAGCGCAAACTCTCTTGAGACGTTTGTTTGCTTCCACGATTGGTTGAAGGTCAAACGTAGAACTCAAGAAATTAGCATTGAACCCACCCGCCACTTTATGGAAGAAACAACCGAAGATGGCGGAAATTCCGATTGATTCTTATTTATTAAAAAGTGTATTTCATGTTTTAGTTTTTGTTCAATTTCCAATTGTACTACATATTTCAAATAAATATATTTTAAATTTTTTATGTCCAGCTAATCTTAATTTAATATTTAAACAAAAAAAAATAAATAGTCTGGGCCTGGCCTGAACCGGCCCACTACCCGGCCGAGTAGGCCCGACCCGGACCGGACCCGGTATCATCTCGGGCCGGTTTCGGGCCCATGTTTCTACAAAAAAAAGCCTACTCGGGCCAAGCCCGAAACTGGACCGGCTCAGGTCAATCCCTACTTGAACCACTCTCACTTTTCCAGAAGGCGGTTTATCGATCGGACCAAATGTATCTACGGTATCAATCCTTGGACTTCTATTAAATCTCTTAGCAACAAGAATTGCACTATATCGAGCTATGTATGCCGGTTCGCCCGATACACCAATTTACACCTAATAATATTTTGTGTTGGGGGAGAATAAGAGACCAAGTGTGGTTCTTGCAAAGAGCACGATATTTGTTTGTCATGGGGAGTGTAATTTTGTACACCCCTTCAAGGAGGGTGAAGATCACCTCATTCCCTTTTAATTGTTATAACTATTTATTATTATCCAATTTTTATAAGAAAATATCAAATTTAATAATTTTTAAGATCTTTCCAATGGTATCAGTATTGTATATAACAAAATTGACAAAAATCATTTTTTCTAAATATTCATTTTTAGCTAGATTTTTTTTAAAATATTTCATATGCAATAGTGATACCATATGACAGATCGTAAAAATGAAAAAATTGGATTAATATCAAAAAAGTTAGAACAATTGCTAATAATAAAGATTTGCCTTAATAAGATTTTCCTTCAAAAAAATGCAATTTTATCATTATATCCAAAAATTACAATCCAGGGGAAGCACTACAAGATGATCCAAGGATTCTAAGGGGACCCTATCGGTATATTTTCACTTAAAGACTACTCTTTAAGTATGATCAAGATCCTTTTCTACTCCTGCTCACTTAAAGACTAATCTTTAAGTATGATCAAGATCCTTTTCTGCTCCTGTTCCCGGAACTAGTTCGGGTGTTGCTTAAATCAGCAGGAGGAGGGTACAAGTCCTTGTGGCCTGACAAAGGGCTACCTCCCCTACGAGGTGAATCTGATGGCTCTTCCGCTCGTTTAGTCTCTGACTCCAGCACCTTGGCTTCATCATCTAACATCTTTAGCTGCCTCGAGAAGAAACAAAGTACCACATCAGCCATTTAATAGAAATGATCCCTAACACCACTACGTCGTGTAAAGAATCTATGTTTTACGTGTTTTGGTTGTGGAAGGGGATTAATTTTAGAAAAGGGTAGCATAAATAAATAATGAATGAATCAAAATCATACCTGAATTTCATTCTCTCTCAACCGATCCTGGAGTGCACTAATGGCGGGACTTAAGCTGTTTCAAACTAAAACCAGTCAACAAACACAACAGTGAGCGCCAAGAAGTCAAAACAGTAAAATGTCCTCACCAATATTCCATCAATTTGCACATGGAAGCCTGATATGTGGACGTGTGGTGGATATAAGTTAGAGGATGCACTTTCCCATCCCTGAAAATGATTACTTTGACAATGAGTCAATGAGAAGATTCAAAAGCAACATATAGCATTGACCAAAGCAGAGTGAGAGAGATTAGGAACACGTTAAATGTGGCACCTCAAGTTTTGTGCAACTGCTTGATTATATGCACTTCGTTCCTCTTCATATAGTACATGTTGCAGATTGGTGAATGAACTCAAAGGTGTGTCAATATTAAGAAGTGATGGTGATGGCAAAACAAGAAGAGGGATTTCCTTCCTGACAAACTCTGCACCACTGCCACGCACCCAAAAAGAAAATACATGTTAATATAAATGAATCCTACAGGATAGTTGGTTTCTAATGTGATAGGATCGAACAAAGTAAAATGCGGATGAATACAAGAGAGGCCTGGATGGATATAATACAATATACAAATACTTAATCCAAATTGCACATTGCCTTTTATAAAACCATATTTCTTGTGACAAAATGTTCATACTATTAAACAAGAAAAAACAAAGCTCCAAAGAATGAAGTGGTTTTGCTTTCATAAATTGCAGTATAAACAACATTCTTAGCTGCTACAGTGCCAAGATGAGAAGGAAACCCCTCCCCCAGGACTCAAACTCTAAAAGAACAATTATGAAATATGAATATATGATTCAAGGAATTAATTCCATGTTTGGTCCTACGAGTTTTACGTCAATTCCACATTTAGTCCACGTCTTTCACTTTGTCCACTTTTGATACCTGGCTAATGTTTTTTGACATTTTGTGGTCCTTATCCGGCGATTTTATTCACCGAAAACATTGCCTGTAGGACCATGTATGAGCGAAAACACAATAGTCATGTACCAAAAGTGGTCAAAGTCAATGACATGGACTAGTTGTGGAATTGGTGTGATACTAGTAGGACCAAAAGTGGAATTTATTCTGATTCAAGGCAGTAATAAACAACAAGATGGAAATACCAGGCTACCAGCAAATAAAGATAAGGCATGAAGCACTGAATTTATAATCTAAAGTTCTTTTTGGATGAAGTGTATAATTGGCATGAAGCACCTTTCAAGACCTAGACTAAGTCCTCCAAAGCCTCCCCTCTAAAACCCTCCAAAACCTTCAATCAAACTGACCTCATCTCCATATTTGACAGGTGCATTGCTTCTTGCATACTTTCCGACATATCCATGTGATCTATCTCAATAGTTGCATCAGTGGGAGTGCTAGTATGGAAGTTTTCTCCTGTCTTGGCATCAATATTGGCAAAGAAACCCCCCAAGTCTGAGGTTTTTAACAATGCCTATCAAATTAGATATGAGAAGAACACATTAATCAAATGACAGACATAGACCATCTCAAGATCACCAAACATATGTGTTTATCAAAATTAAGAAGGGGCAGAAAAGTGGAAACAATAACAGAAAGTCAGCAACAGAAAAAACTCTACCCTAAAATCTACAGAAACTATCAGAGTATCAGGAGGAAGTATTGTCCCATTTCTGTGTCATAAACTCTACATAACCTTCCAAGAATGTTTCAGTGCTGTTTCTACCATTTTGTATATGGAAAATAATCACAATCCATTTTATAGTAGGAAACATGTGGGGTAGACGCTAAACTACAAATAAAAATAAAAATTAACATCAATCAGCAACTAATTGTTATTCTGTAATTTGTTATTTATCGGTTGGACATCATATTGTTTATTCTAACGCTTATACGAACAATGCATATTATAAGTATTTTTTGCATATATACTCCTACAATAGTATACTTTTAAGCATTTACAGGTTAACCTAGAGTTCTGTTGCATATTTTTGGAAAAAATACTGATTCTCGGGTTTTGTGTCATGATTTATGATTCTATATGTCCATGCTGCAAACACCACCCAATGCTGCAATGTCAATGAAACCAGTTATCCTAAAAAGAGTCCAATTTAAAAATTTCTTAGTCCCAAAAAATGTCATGTTTAAACAAAGTTGGCTAATTTTCAAGTAATTTCCCAATACAGTCCCATAAAAATATAATATAACTATAAACAAACAAATAAACTCCCTCCATGGAGTATTGAACCCGGGACCTCCCATAAGGGAGAGTGAGTCGGCGACCAGCTAAGCTGGACCGCTTCCTCTCGATACTAATAAGAGTTATACCTCGTCAAAATTGAAAAGGTGTACACTTGTCAAACATCACTACTTTTAGTAGTATTTTCTAAGCCGGGCTCCCATAGTCTCTTGCTTGCCTATAGTTGTTTGAAGTAAAGAAAGTGGGTGGTCCAAAGACATTACTCGATTTATAAACAATGATTAAACTAACTCTCTAGCAAGTTGCAAATTGAAGCAAACTACAAAGACTAAGTTTTACTTTGCCTACTTCCAAAACACCCGCTAAATCTGAAGTAAATGACAAAAATTTATGAAAAAGAAACAGAGAAAAAATGCTCGCCCCTACAAAATACCAGCAAAGTTACCTTAGAAGGTAAAGTAATTGCCCTTGAATCACCTGTGTCTTGCTCAAGATTCTCTCCTCTAATGGAAGCTCTTGCTGATGTCTCTGAAGAACTTAGTGATGTTTCAAGATCAATTATGGAACTTTTATGTACAGGGGCAAGAGGAACTGGTTTTAAAACATGACTTTGTTTTCCATCCATGGACTGAAATGCAATAACCTGAATTCTTCCGACCTAAAAAGCAGTTAAAGAGAAAAATCATACTCACTCTGCAATTACATTCTTAACTTCTTTCTATATGCCATAGATGTACACAACAAACCTTCTGTGCATCTTCACTAAAACACGAAAATATTAATCCAATAAATCCAGAATCCAGAAGTTGGTACATTGCTTGAGTGCGGACATCTGCATTAATTTTGTCAGACACAAAATGGTAAAGAGATTAATATGTATGTTCACTACTTTTTTAGAGGAACAATAGAATGACAACATACTTTGAATGGCGATATCGACACTAAAAGTTTTTAACTAAAGAGAATACAATTTCCTTATTTCAAGCACACCCAACATAAACAATTTACACTTCCCAAATGTCCCAATGACACATGTTCTTATGGTCCATATCTAGATGGGACGGAGTGGACGTCAGAGTATGACATGATGCTAACAAAAGGTAAAACTCATTTCGTCTTTCCAAAAGTGAGTCCTTGAGACTCAGACATATGGTAGAAATGTAGAATGTAAACTGTGAGAATCACTTAGTGTTCCATATATCAAGATGATATGGACAGAAGTATTATTATTATTATTATTATTATCTTATTTTTATTAGTTTTCCGGTTTTCATATTAGTATCGGTATTGCATTTTAGTTAATATTCCTAAAATAAGTATTGTGACAGGTTTATATTACTAGGTCTCCGAAACTCCTGGGACTAATAAAAATGGTGGTGCTCTATTCATTAATAATATCACCGATATTTTGGAGTAACGATTCTTCTTGTGCGCTTGGTGGAACCAACACCACTTCCTTGCTTAGGGCGGGAGGCTAACTTATTTTTCCAACAACATAGTTTTTGAATCTTCTTCCTTTCATCTCCCAACCACGCTGTAGCAACTTGGCATCAGAGCCATTTGACCATTTCCTTCCTGCCTCCATCTTTTCCCCTACTTTTTCTATAGTTAATTATTACTTTCTTTTCTGACTAGATTCTCGGGGGGGGGGGGGGGGGGGGGGGGGGATCCAGAGATGCGGAACCTTATACTTCTGCCGGACAATCCGAGCCGCAAGCAAGCAGTTCAGTGCCAACCAAGAGCGCAACAGTAGAAACACACTTTCTATACCTTGATATTCAGAAACTATTTCAAGTATGGAATCTAACGTTTCAGACGACTTGTTGTTAACCTTCTAGCAGGACTGCATTTTAATGGATCTGGTCAGCTACTGGGGCTTTGGCCCTTCACTCACATTTGTGTGCCCACAAACCACATGGTGACTATTGATTTTACAGAGATGCCATTTGATCGTGGAAAAGATTGGCATAATGGGTTACTCCCTTCAAGCATGAGGATAAGCTTGATGTTCAAGAGGGGAGTAATAATATAGACGGAAGAAGCCTATTGTTATTATTTTTATTATTATTATCAGTATTGTTACTTTTATTAGTTTCATATTAGTACAGGTGTTCTATTTTAGTTACTATTTTTAAATAGAAGTGTTGTAATATGTTTAGGGTTACTCTAATACTGGGCCTCAAACACTCTTGGGAGTTGGGACTAGTATAAATAGAGGCACTCTATTCATTAATTTTTTTGATACGTCGGAAAGGACTCTATTCATTTAATTAAATCATCAAACTTTTGAAGGAATAATTCTTCTTGTGCGCTCGGTGCCACCGAAGGACACTTCCTTGCTCAGGGCTGGAAGCTGAGATATTTTTCCAGCCACATAGCTTTTCAATCTTATCCTTTTAGATCCATATCACAAGATTATATCAAAGAGAAGCCGTCATTATAAGTCTTAAGACTTTCAACCAAACCTGCAAGGTGCGAAAGCATTGTCTCTACCTCTCCCCAATTATGAGCACCTTTAGTACTATGCACAACATCATCTAATTCAAGGAATCTTCTAATGCATTGCTGTGAAGAACTCAAAGCCATGAGTTCTGAATACTGAGAGACAGTTAGAAGCCTCACATTTGAGAGTTGAGACAACAATACACCACATAGACGACACTTCCAAATTCATACTTCTAAACTGTAAAATCTTCGAATACAGTGAAAATAAGAACGATCAAGTAAAATTTACAGACAAGTCTTTGATAATATTAACTAAATTACATGGAATTCAATATAATCAAGATGTTTCTCTGTGTCAAGTCAAACCAAGAGCTGATGAGTTACTTAAAAACTTACCAACGTGAGAAGGAAGGACTGTAATATGAGGATGTGAGTGGTACCAGCCAATCACCCTTGTTGTTTTTCCTGTTTCCACAGTCATTCTGTGCTACAGAGTTAATTAAACAGAGGGACAGGAAAATTGGTGCCACCAATCACAAAATGCATATTCCTCATGTGGACGACATCACATTGGTAGTTAGAGTGATGAACCATCGGCTCAATATTTCTCTATATTTAGTGAAACTTACCGAATTCATTATGTTCCATGATGAGCATGTTGATTTTACAATATTAATTTAGCAAAGACACATGAGTCACATGACTAGCAACAATGATAGTTTCCATGTAAGTGAAAAGGATGGCGATGATATTTTGAAATGTTATTTCATTATTGTTTAGATTGCAACAGAAAAAGCCACCTGGCATAAAACTTTGCCACAATGCTTTGTGCATGAATTTATAGTATTAGGCTATTAGCTAATTTTGTACAATTTATTGAGACTATAAATTCCATGCCAACCATCCCATTGTAAATGGGATTTAATTGTTGATGATGTGCGGCCTAAACACCAAATATGATTATATAAGCGACACAAGTCATAGAAAAGAAGTCAACCAGTAGGGGGTGTGCCCTTACAATGACACCACTGTACAACAACAAAAATCCATTTTAGGATTGGTGAACTCAAGAAATTTTCAGCATGTGTGCATACAACAGGAAGGATATCTCAGCTTGTACAGATGCAGCAGTCAACTGCTCAGGGTTAGTCTCTACCCGGTCCTTCCGGCGATCAGAACGTGGTTGTGGCAATGCTCCCCATATAAGTGCCGTCACACTCCCACTATTTGATTGCTGATAAAAGTAGTGGTAGTAATGTTAGATGCATGCATCATAAACATTAAGGTTTACAGTGCTGCAGCTGTAAATTCATAATAATCAGGGGCGTAGGTAGGGGGTCTGTTGGATCCGTGCCAACCCCAAGTTCAGCAAACCCCTTGTACTTAATATGTAGAAATTGTGTATTTTTTTAAAGAAATTCTTTTATCCAGCCATCCAAGAAATTGCCCTGGCTACACCATTGGTAATAATCGACCAATCGTCCTAAAGCCATAATCATGTAACATCAGGCACCATGTAAACATAAAATCTAGTTTGCGCTGGGCATGCAATAAGCCAACTAGTCAAATGCAACCTAGTTCATTTAGGCGATACATGGCAAATATTACATTTGACTACTTCCACAATCTTTATAAGGTATGTCTTTGCATTCACATAAAAGATTTTTACTTTTTAAGTTTTAACTAGCTTGACAAGAAAATTCTTTAGGTGCTTAAACATTTACATCTGTGTAGAAAACAAAGTCATAACATTCACATAAACATTTGTGTAGAAACGCAGACCCCTCCCCAGATGTGGGGATTGAAAAGACAGATCACTAACAAATATGCTACAAATTCATCTCCACTCACACAAAGGGGTATCAATAGGCATTTAAAAACCTTCAATTAATCTCAGGTCACTACGAACTAAAGTTTTCACTGCGCGGGCATAAATAATTGTTTAAAAAGTTCAGAGTTTCGGTCCTTCGGGATACTAAACACCTTAAAACAGCAACAGTTTTGGTACAGGAGAAAATGGGGAACCTGAATGTCTCCGAGAAGAAGACCCATGATTTCTTCGGTCTCTGTGGACAATGCATGGGTAAGGCAAGTCAGCCACACTTCCTCCGTCATCTTCACACTCGTCAGAGACATCCCTCTGTCTCTCCCACTTCTCTCTGTTTCTCTTTATCTCTCTCGTTCTCTGTCTTCAATAATGTACAGGCAAGTCGCGAGTGGTTTCTTGATTTCTGCTCCTCTGCGTATGCTGGGAATGGCTTCCACGATGGAGGGAAGAAGCCTGAGAGCGATGACGGGTAGGGAACGGTAGAGCTCCGAAATGAAATGGATCTTGGGCACACCCCCAATCTGCCACAGTCGATTCTTATTTTTTATACAATCCGTACTCCGGTCTTTGAGTCGAGCCTGCTTTACTCGGAGACTGAGCTTGGATTGTTTTTACCTATCCGAACTCAAGCCTGCAGTCAATCAAAGTACACAAATTAACCATCGAAATTTACCATTTATTTTACTTTATTATTATGTCTCCTTCCTTTTCTCTCTTTCTCCTCTCCCCTCTTACATAGTTTTTCTTTCTTCCATCATCGTCTCTCTATTCAACACCTTTCATCTCTAACATTTTCATCTTATTCATCTCTTTCTTCATTATCTTCTATCTTCATCACGGGGGAGTCAAGAGGGTCAGGCTGGGATGCTTATCCTCCGAAAGTTTGAGATTATAGAGATCTGAAATACGATCCATCATTTTCGACCCTCTTGAGTCGTTTTTCTGGCTCCGTCACTGATCTTCACCTTGTCATATTGTGTCATCCTCTACCTCACCTACATCATTATCCTCGGAGTTGTAGTCAGTGAAAGTGATATAATTTTTGTCTGTATAAAAAACGAAATTGAAAAACTAATAACACTTTGTAAAAATTCGCCATAGAAAAAACTTATGTTTACGAACACTAGTTTTATATCAATGTTTGTGTACACATACAAAAATATTATAGAGAAGTCGAGGTTAGGTGCCACGAAAATTAATGTTTGTACACACAAACAAAAAAGTGTATTAGTATATAAAATTTTGTTTGTACAAACAACTAATATCAAAGTTGTCTGCTTACATAAACAAAAATTACACACAGACAACTAGTGTAGGTGTGTACACATGCATTGGTTTGCGTGTAAACCACATTGATTAGTGTACTTTTTACATAAATGTCAAGGTGGTTGTACGGAAACCAATGTCCGTATACGTAGACATTAGTTGTCATTAATAGGGTTACATTAATGTTGTAAATTTTTATCCTACACTCATAAGTATGGGGGTTAGAAGCTAAATAACTCTAACACTCGATAAATGAGTTAAAATGTTTTTAATTTGACTGCGATTTTCTTATTGGGTTTGTTTTTATCTAAGCTTGTTTGATGGATTTAAGTATGATATAACTTAATGTGATAGATATTTGTTATGTGTGTATTCTACAATTGCTGGAAGTTGGGTCTGATCTAACATATTTATGTCTAATCTAGTTTGAGATTGAAACTAGTCTAATTGAAAATACCATTACACACAAATATTCACAAGAGAAGTTATAACAATGTATTTATGTTATTACATACTAAATGTGTTTGCGATTACATCTACAGATCTACTTAGTGAATAGTTATAGATTTTTTTTAAACAAACACCAAAACATATTCTATATTATCATCAACACAATTCCAAAGTCATCGGTGTTTCATTTTCAGAAGTGCTGAATGACACTGCGTTTTGTCGTTGGTTTCAAAATAAATAAGAGGGAGAAATATAAAACAAATAAAAGAAGTTGGGAGAATGCTTCCCCTATTCCAAATAATATCGGACCAGACAAATTTTTGATAATTGTAAGATATACATAGACCAAATATTTACTATATAAAATCAATTGAGACTAAGGCTATGTTTCACACAATGAGCTGGAGTTGGAGGCTAATGTCTAAATTAGGGGTTGTTGTCAGAATAAAATAATATTGTCTAGAGAGCTGAACTTTGAAGTGATGGATCTGAATCGCTAGCTGAATGTAGTAAATCTATTTGACAAAAAGAGCTGAAAAAATGACAGGATAATTTGAAATTGCATTAAAAGCCATATGATTTATTAAAAAAAAATATTTATTATAATAATGATTTTTATATTTTGAGTCTACCTTTTAAAAATTTAGTGCACACCTCGTACGTTTATATATGTATGTGTGTGTAACACCGTCCCCAAATGTATTTATCTTTAAGCGAATAATTTATTGAACCCTATGAAATTTTTAGTGAATTTACGAGGTTGTGAATTGGTATTAATTTTTTTTCGCGTGAATAGTAAAATGCACGTGGGGCCCACATCGGGAGTGGGGACCGCCCGATATTATCGGGACCACATATTATATTCATCTGGGTCTAGAAAATATTTATAGGATGGTGGATACTTCATTTGGGCCATGGAAAGGCCCAGAGTTGACCGATTGGTCAATAGAGGCCCAAATACCGGTATCGATAAATTTATCAGATAAAAGCCCGAAATTGGATTTTGGAGACTTATAAATTAAAGTTGGGGAATGCATATTCATTCTAAATGTTATAATGATTAAGAACACGTAATATATTTATTTAACCCTGATGGAGTATATGGCCCGGGAACCCCCGGCCCACAGACTCCTACTACTCCAGCGAAGGCCCAACAGGCCCAGAAGGCCCAACAGGCCCAGATCACAGCGCCCAGAGTACCAAGCAGCCCGCACTACGCGCCAGGGGTGCCTTCGGCCCCCTGGCCGAAGGCTCTAAACTCTCACAGGACGGGCTTCGCAAGCAAATTAAGAATCTGGGAGAAAACGGCGAAAACAGTAGCCCTCGGCACTGTGAGCCCTCGGCACCAGAGTGCCATCGGTTGGAGGAGCCCTCGGCCATTGCTCTATAGCCGAAGGCATCTCACTCGACAAAATATCCGCCTCACATGCGTGCAGATCACCGTACCCTGCACAGACGTCCCATCCAACAGCCGCATTAAATGCGGCCACATGCGGCTGCCAGCGCCAACCAGTTGAGGTGACCCCTCGGCCAATGAGCGCTTGACACGTGTCCCTGTCCGGCATTTATTGCTACTATAAATAGCACCCCATTTCCTCATTTGTAACCACGCTGAAAACGGCATTCATACTGAATATACTCTCTCTCTACATTTACTTACTTGCTCTGACTTCTCTCTAAGTTATTCCCCGTAATAACCCTTCGGATATATACCCCCGGGTAGACTATCCATCATTTGGTGCTCTCGTTGAGAGGTCGAACAATCAAGTAAGAAACCCTCCCCCTCGACCAAACACAAAGCACTAGCCCTCTATCAAAATGGTGAGGACAACACATGCCAACTCAAAGAACGTAGAAGACAAGAACCTGGCCCTCGGCGACGTCAACGCCCCCGAAGCCTCTCACAGGGCTCCCGAGGGCGGTGCCATCGCTGGGCTGGAACAGGCGGCTGTCGACCTACGCCTTCAGATCCAACAAAATGCCCCCGATGCCCGCGTCGGCATCGACGCCAAGAAGAAAAACCGGAGCGATGACCAAGTCAGCCCTCCGGTTCTCACCATCGACGTGGAATCGGCGCTCTCTGCCTTCATCCAGACGCTCACCCAGAACCCGGGTGCCTTCGGCACCCTGGCTCCAGCTCACCCTCAGATCGGGGAAAATATCATACTTCCCCCTCTGCCACACCCCTTCGGAAATCCCACCCCTCGGGTGAGGAACGACGAGGGGGTGGTGGCCCAAGATACGTCCTCCCAGGAAGTTCAGTCCCGGGACCGCCATAATGACAACAGGGAAAGGCCCCGTACTTCCGCCCTCAACCGGCTCGGAGGAGGGCCAGACCGCCGAGGGGTCCAAGACCGCCTCGGGGGGAAAGCACTCCAAAGGCCCCAGGAAAGCGGGGGATCTGTTTCGAGGGCAGACGAGGAGCGTCCCCCTCGGGACAAAGGCAAGGCACCCTTTCATGCCGATGATGCTCGGCACCAAATCAACCAGGCCCACTCGGCCCGGGTTCGTTCGCAGGGGGCGGAGACCCTCCCGAAGGATCCCCGGGATGAGATTATTGCGGCCCTCCAACACCGGCTTGACGAGATGGAGTCCAACAAAGCTCGCGCCACCACCTCCACCCCTCGTTCAGATCTCAAATACGAGGCCATGATGGCCAAAATGGAGGTGTTACAGAAGAATGTGGCCGAGGGCTCCGGGGAACCCGTCATCCAGCTCCGGACTCGGACGCCATTTACCCCAAGGGTATTGGCGGCCCGGATCCCGGAAAAATACCGAGGGCAACATATACAGCCCTACAACGGAAAAACGGACCCCCAGGAACATTACAGCAAGTACCAGAACAGCATGATGATGGTAGGGGCGTCAGACGAATATTTGTGTCGTTGGTTCCTCTCCACCTTAGAGGGGCCGGCATACGAATGGTTCAACAGGCTACCCGAGGGCTGTATTGATTCCTGGCAAGAACTCGCCCTGCGATTCTTGACACAATTTGTCGGGAGGCGTCGCACAAGGAAGCACTTCTCCCACCTCCTAACCATACGCCAGAAGAGGGATGAGACCCTTCGAGACTTCCTAGAGCGCTGGAGGACGGAGGCCGACAAGGTCGACGGTGCTGATGACGGGACCCTCCTGGCCCTCCTACAAACCGTCCTCCGCACCGGCAACTTTTCAAGGAGCCTCATCATTGAACCCCCCCGCGACTACATAAGGGCTTTGCAGCGGGGGGGACCGATATGCTGAGGCCAAGGAGGTGGAGAAGTATCACCAGCATCCGGACCAGCAGCCCCCGAGGGCTGACAACAAGCATAACCGAGGGCCGGGGGCTCCTCCAAATCGCCCCAAGGCTTCGGGACCCTCCGATGACCGCCCTCGGCAAGGCCAAGCCAAGCCCGGGGGAGGATATAAGAGCAACCCCAAGACTTGGGCACAGCCCATTCTCCTGGACCACCCTCGGACACCATTGACGCACCCCGTCAGCATCATCCTCGATTTTGCCGAGGAGAGGGGCCTCGTTGAGCGTGATTCTCGCGCACCCCCGGAGGTACACGCTATCAACCCTCAGTTCCCCTACTGTCGCTTCCATCGGCACCAGGGGCACAGGACCGATGACTGCCATCAGCTGAAGACGGCCATCGAGAGATTAATACAGGCGGGGCACCTGTCCCAATTTGTCCAGAGCCCTCGGCAGGAGGGACCTTCTCATCAGGGACCTCCCCGAGGGCACCATACGAAGGTAAATGCCTGGGTAAATCCGAACACCATCCCCCTCGGCAAGAAGAGGGAGATCGGGAACTTGGAAGAAGAGGAGGAGGAGTACCCCCACTACCAGGAGAAGAAACGCCACATCCTCATGATCACCGGTGGCAATACAGGGGGCGATTCCACCAGCCAGCGAAAGAAGTGGGCTCAATCGCTTTACGTAGGGGAAGTCACTCATATGCCCCCGGTAAAGCGACTGAGGGAGGAACCCATCACCTTCACCAACGCAGATCTCCCCCCCACTTCTTCTCCTCACAGGGATGCCTTGGTGATTCGGACGGAGATAAACGACACCATCATTCACCGAACTTACGTTGACACGGGCAACTCCGTCAATGTAATGTACCTCAACACCTTCAGAGAGCTGCATCTGGAGAGGGGGTCCCTTCGGCCCATTAAGACCCCTCTTGCCGGCTTCACCGGCGATACTGTTGATTCCGAGGGGGTAATAACCCTCCCGGTGATCTTCGGCGACGGGCTCCATAGAGCCCAGCTCGAAGTGGAGTTCGTCGTCGTCAACATTGACTGCGCCCACAACATCATCCTCGACCGGCCAGCCCTCGAGGACCTCGAAGCCATCATCTCCATGAGGCACCTCTGCCTCAAGTTTCCCGCCGAGGGGGGCATTGGCTACTCCCGGGGGAACCAAAAAATTGCCCGCGCCTGCTATCTTCAGGTCACTAAGAAGGTAAGCAAGACGGAATTCCGTGTTGACACCATCACCGGAGCCATCGACCAAGAGGAAAGAAGGCCGAGGGCTGAACCGGCCGAGGACGTAGAAGACTTTGCGCTCGATCCGGCCCAGCCGGAGAGAGTCGTGAAGATTGGAGCCCAGCTCCCTGAAGATTTGAAGACCGGTATCACCGACGCCCTCCGCGCCTACTCCACTGTCTTTGCATGGGGGCCGGAGGACATGCCGGGAATCAGCCGAAGGGTCATCACCCACCGCCTCTCGGTGGACCCCTCAGCAAAAGCAGTACAACAACGAAGGAGACCCCTCTCCGCCGAGAGGAGGGAATTCGTGAAGAAGGAGGTCGCCATGCTCCTCTCAATTAAACACATCAAGGAGGTGAAATACCCCTCATGGCTAGCAAATGTAGTCCTCGCACAGAAGCCCCCTACCTTCCGCATGTGCGTGGACTACACCGATCTCAACAAAGCATGCCCCATGGATCCATTCCCTCTACCAAACATTGATCAATTGGTGGATGAGACCGCGGGGTGTGAAATCATGTCCTTCCTCGATTCCTTCCGAGGGTACCATCAAATATTCATGCACGAGGAGGACGCCGAAAAAACTGCCTTCATGACTCCCGAGGGCATCTTCTGCTACCTAGTGATGGCCTTCGGCCTAAAGAACTCGGGGGCCACTTACACCCGGATGGTGGCCCGGGTCTTTCAAGCCGTCCTAGGGCGCACCATGGAGGCCTATGTTGACGACATGATCGTCAAGAGCAAACAATCTTCCAGCCATGCTGACAACCTACGGGAGATCTTCGCCATCATGCAAAAATTCAACCTTCGGCTAAACCCGAAGAAGTGCACCTTCGACGTCCAAGGGGGCAAGTTCTTGGGCTACATGGTGAGCCGAAGGGGTATTGAGGCCAATCCCGAGAAAATCCAGGCCATCATCAACATGGAGCCCCCACGCAATGTGAAGGAAGTTCAACGGTTGACGGGCCGCCTGGCAGCCCTCAACCGCTTTCTATCTAAATCAGCGGAGAAGTCTCTACCCTTCTTCCAGATCATGAGGAAGACGGCTGGCTTTCTATGGACTCCGGAATGCCAGGGGGCTTTCGACGAACTCAAGCGGTATCTATCTTCACCCCCCGTGCTCTCAAAACCAAAGGTAGGGGAAACCCTCTATCTCTACCTTGGGGTCAGCCCGGCGGCCATCAGCTCTGTGCTCATCCGGGAGGAAGACGGCATCCAACATGCCATCTTCTACGTCAGCAAGACCCTAAGGGAAGCCGAGCTCAGGTACTCCCCTGTGGAAAAAAAGGTGTTGGCCATCGTTTGGACTGTCAAGAAGTTGGGCCACTACTTTCAGGCTCACCCGGTTCAGGTCCTCACTCATCAACCCCTCGGCGCCCTCATGAGGAGCCCCACCAGCTCCTCCCGCATGGTTAAATGGGCTATCTTCTTGAGCCAGTACAACATTGACATCCGTCCAAGGCCTGCCATCAAGGGCCAAGCCCTGGCGGACTTTGTGACGGAATGTACCGCAAGGGCAGCCACGGACGGGGAGCCCTCGGCTACCTCGGACGACTGGTGGACCCTCTACACTGACGGCTCCTCCGCGACCAAAGCATGCGGAGGAGGGGTAGTCCTCATTACTCCCGAGGGCTTCAGGGCCTACTATGCAGTCCGCTTCTCCTTCAAGGTCTCCAACAATGAGGCCGAATATGAGGCCCTCCTATGTGGCCTTCGGCTGGCTGCCAACATGAGGGCTCGGCAGATCCACATCAAATGCGACTCCAAGTTGGTCGTTGGCCAAATCTCCGAAGAATATGAGGCCAAGGAGGGGAGAATGAAACAGTACAAGGAAGCGGCCAAGGAGTTGCTTAAGGTATTTGAGGCACACTCTCTCACTCAAATACCGAGGGCTCAGAACTCCGAGGCCGACATATTATCTAAGCTTTCGGCCGACTCCCCCGAGCACATCTCCAAAATTGCCAAAATCGAAGAACTCAGCCTCTCAAGCATCCATGCAAGCCCCGTTATGAACATACAACAACGTCGGGAGGATTGGATCTCAGATATCACCGCCTTCATCTCCACAGGGCAGCTACCCGAAAATGAGGCCCGCGCTAAACTAGCAAAGCTGAGGGCTCCCAGCTACACCATCGAAGATGGAAGGCTCTACAAACGATCTTACAATGGCACGCTACTTCGGTGCCTTCATCCAGATGAAGCCGAGGTCGCAATGGAGGAAGTGCACAGTGGCACTTGCTCAGCTCACCAGGGACCCTTCTCCATGTCCCGAAGGCTCATTCTCCAGGGCTACTTCTGGCCAACCATGGCCAGGGATTGTGCTGACCTTGCCCGGAGGTGCACCGCATGTCAACATTTCCAGAAAGCTCCCGGCAGGCCAGCGGTCAACTATGCCCCCATTAGCACCTCTGTCCCATTTTCACGATGGGGGATAGACCTTGTGGGCCCTCTGTCGAGGGGTACCTCCAACAACAGATACATCATTGTGGCCGTCGACTATTTTACCAAGTGGGTGGAGGCTGAACCCCTCGTCAGCATCACAGAGGCGAAGTGACGTCACTTCGTCCTCAAGAACATCCTCACAAGGTTTGGCGTCCCCCAGCAGATCATCTCCGACAATGGGACACAATTTGAGGCAGCCCCCTTCTGTGCCCTTCTGGAGGCATGGGGCATCAAACACGCCTTCTCCTCCGTTGCCTACCCTCAAGGCAACGGGCAAGTAGAGAACGCCAACCGGACCTTGCTCGAGGGCCTCAAAAAGAAGCTGAAGGCCGAGGGTGGTGGCTGGGTGGAAGAACTCCACAACATCCTTTGGGCCTACCGCACCACCCCTCGGCGAGCAACAGGAGAAACACCCTTCTCCCTCTGCTACGGTTTTGAAGCCAAAGCTCCTACGGAAGTCACCCTTCCTACCCGAAGGGTGATCCAATATGATCCCGAGGTCAATGACAGCAACATGGCCCTCGACCTCCACCTCATTTCAGAACGCCGGGAGCAGGCCTTCATCCGGGCAGAAAACTACCGAAGGCAAGTTAAAAGCTACATCGACGCCAAAGTTCGCACCCGAGAATTTCAAGTGGGGGACTATGTCCTCCGGAGGAGGGAAGCCAGCCAACCAACCGAGGGAGGAAAAATGGCACCAAAATTCGAAGGCCCCTACATCATAGCAGCCATCATCAAACCCGGGACCTACAAGCTCAAACGCCCCAATGGGAAAGAAGTCCCTAGGCACTGGAATGTACACCATTTAGTTAAATTTTATCAATAATGTAAGAGTGGCCAAGCCCTCATAACTAGTGAATGTACTATCCTATGGCCCAAGGCCTCCAATTTCGAGGAATGAAGATACATTCAAGACATCAAGCCCTCATACTGACTACAGGCCCCAGGCCTCACCACGAGAAGAACCCCCTCCGGCACCAAGTGCCGAGGGCGGACACCATCAACACCTACAACAGACAGTGAAAACACCACGTGTTTTCAGTCAAGACCCCTCGGTACCAAGTACCAAGGGAGGGAACTCCTATCACCAACAACAAGGAACGCCATGTGTTTCATTCGGCACCCAGTGCCGAGGGTACCTTCCCACCTTCATCATCAAAAAAGAAAAGATGAGAACACCAAGTGTTCCTACAGAAGTCCCTTCGGCACCCAGTGCCGAGGGTACACCTCCATCATCAAACATCGAAACGAAGAAAAAAAACACCAAAATGTTTCAAAGAAGACCCCTCGGCACCCAGTGCCAGGGATATGCTCTCCTATTAACTTCCAAACATCTGTTGGGAAACACCAAGTGTTTCATTTGAAGACCCTTCGGTACCAAGTACCGAGGGTACACGCCTACATCAACTACGACAAAAGAGAACACCAAGTGTTCCTACAGAAGACCCCTCGGTACCAAGTACCGGGGGCTACACATCGAAACTAACACAAGTGTTGTTTCTAAAAGCCGTACCCCACGAGGACGCATATACCGAAGGCGCCACCATCGGTGCCGGCGGCACGTAGTGCCCCCGGCCATTTGCAACTAGTGTGCAAATGAAAACCCTTCCTTGAAACGCTTTCCGCGTCATTACCCCCAGGGTATGACAGGCATGAGAAATGCCCAGGATTCGACTTTCAAAAACGGAACGCTATCCGCGTCATCACCCCAAGGGTGTGACAGGCACGAGAAATGCCCAGGATTCGACTTCCAAACCGAAACGCTCCCCGCGCCACCACCCCAAGGGTGTGGCAGGCCACGGACTATGTCTAGCGCCAAGGGGACGACTTTCAAAAATGAGGCGCTTTCCGCGCCATCCCCCAAGGGGAGGCAGGTTACGGACCACCATATCTTGTGCCCAGGAAACGTCCCTCGATCCCCTCGGAACTCGGAAGGTTAACCCGAGGGAGGAGAGCCATTGGTGTATTCTGATGGTCTCCTAATAGGCCCAGCCTTACCTAGAAACCAAGTTTCTTGATGCCTTCCCTTCACCACCAACCAAAAAAAAAACAAAGGGGGTGAAGGGGAGTAGACTCAGCGAGAAATCAAAGAGTACACTCCAACAGATCACGACATGCCGAGGGCTCCCCACGGGAACACCTCCGGTAACTGAAGGCTCCTATTTCCCGAAGGATACTACTCGAACAAATAGCAGCAAGGAACGGCTAAGTCCACTGCCCGGTCACCTCCGGTCACACAAACGCCGAAGGCTTCAACAATACAAAGGGACTGGACTATCCAAAGTACACTAAGACGGTACCTTCAAATATGTACCGAAGGCAGCTGTTATACATTAATACCGAGGGCCCCTACCCCATCACAAGGGACACAACTGGCTGAGTCAAACTCTACAACTCTTCAGAGTGTATGCCGAGGGCACACACTCCTCATTGGTTTTCTTCACAACAACAGGATTCAACATCAATTTACGCAAAGTAATGTAGGGTCAGAGGGCACCTATCACCCGAAGGCTACACAAGGAAGCAGCACTTGAAAAAAATTCTAAGTCCTAAAGATTGGGCCCCCGGCCCAATCAATATTACTGCCAAGGGAATATGGTAGCCGAAGGCCAGGCAATACAACAACGCTTAAAAAAAATATTATGTCCTAAATGAGCAGCCCCCGGGCATCTCGCAAAGTGATGTGGAATAAGAAGGGATGCCATCTCCCGAAGGCTCCCAAGGGAAAAACTGCACTTAGAAATCTTTCTAAGTCCTACATATTTCACCCTCATCTTATGGAGGGACCCAACAGCCGAAGGCTACCTATCAATCGAGGGCTACAATACACAAGGAATCAACACTGAAGAGAATTTTCTAAGTCCTAAAGAATTGGCCCCCGGCCTAATCAATATTTCAGTTGGGGCTCCACAGTAGCCGAAGGCTACATGACATGCTACACTTGCAAAGATTTTCTAAGTCCCTGAACATTGGGCCCTCGGTCCAATATTCACACATCAGAGGGTGCCCAACTACCGAAGGCTTCCAAGGGCAAGCTACAATCAGAAAATACTCCAAGTCCTAAAACATACATTCAAAAATACCGAAGACATACACTCAAGGAAAACGGAGGCATACATTCAAGAAGAAAGGAATTGGAGAAAACAAGTCATATAAACACAGCCCGCAGGCAATCATTCAATCATCAACAAACAGAGGGCAAATGTGATTACGAATAAATGTTACAAGCAGGCCGAAGCCGAAGGATGAATAATGTCACCATTACAAATACATGTTTACATAATACAAAATGCATATCAAACAATATCATTCCCGGGGGCCGCCTCCCCCGATGGCTTCGAGGTGACTTCTGCGTCGGCCTCAGGTTCGTCGCCCTCGGCTTCCTTCATGAGCTCAGAGTCCTCCAGGTCTGGCCTCTCAACATCGGGGGGAAGAGGAACGCGGATGTCTGGCTGCAGGGGGGAGCCCGTATGCTGCCGGGTCAAAGTCCTTTGGCTCGATCTTCAAGTGGCAAGCCATCCTCCGGTAGATGAGGGCTTGAGTGAAAAACTCGCCCCCATCATAGTATTGTTTACCCTTTCGGGAAACCCACTCCACGCCAGGCCCATCACACCACTCGTCGACCGAGGACTCGACGACCGAGGACAACCATTGCTTGTGCTCCTCGGACCGCCACCCCCCTGCCAAGAACCCCGAGATTGCATCCCTTCGGGCTCTCTCGACGGCTTCCACCCTCGCGGCCTCGGCTTCCTTGACAGCTCTCTCCAAGGCCTCAGCTGCGGACCTCTCGGCTTCTGCCCTGCCCCGATCTGCGGCCTCCACCCGCAGGGTCATCTGCCGAAGGCTCTCCTCCAGCATAGCCATCTGCCGAACAGCGTCTGCATTCTGGCGGATGAGCTCCCGCATCTTGGCCTCCTGCTCGGCCTTGCGAAGGCGCCACTCCTCTAGCCGCCGGGCTTGCTCCCCGAGGGCAATGCAGGTCTACAGAAACAAAGGGGTTAGCGAGGCCAAACATGGTTTCTTAGCTCGAAGTAAAAAAGAAAGAAATAAGCATAAAAGACTTAATGTGAGGGAAGACCGGAGGATCCTGTCCTCGAGGGCTTCGTCTTCATCAGCCCCGAGGGCTACTCTGTCAATCTCGAGGGTGATGCCTCTCAGAAGCGCCCTCGGGTCGGCCGTACCGTTCATCACGGCCGTACCAGCCGGGAGGGAAACCATGAGGACCTCGGAAGATGGCCCCTGAACTCCCGGCGGCACTTTCGCCACCTGCATGTCCTCATTCGCCCCGGAGGCAGGGCCTTCATCAACAATGATCACCGGGGGGACTTTCTTCCCGGCATCCCCGGTCTTGGGCTTCTTGCCCTCGGGATCTCTGCCCGAGCCCTTCCTTTTGGCGGCAGCGGCAGCATCAGCACTTGGGCCCACCGACGGCCCCTCCGGTTTTTTGAAGAAGTCACCGGCGGGTTTTGGGACACCGGCGTCCGTCCCCCTCGGGACCTTGGAGGGTTTTTTCTTCTTCAGGTTTGCAAGGCCTCTGACGTTCATCATTTTCACTGGGACACCTGCAAAAAAAAGGTATGGGGTTAAAATCGAGGGGTTACTGACCGAAGGCACAAAGGATAAAAAGAAAAAAAACACGAACAAGGTAAGCTATGTGCTAAGATATGAAAACCGAGGGACCTCGTAGACTACCTCCTGTTCCCCCGAAGGCCTCAGCAAAAATGGGGTACTTCTCGTCCGCTTCCCCAATAAATCGGTATCTCCGAAAGTCGAGGGCGTAGAATCCCTTGTCGGCAGTATAGTCTTTGATGGAGACCTGCTTTGTGCGACCCTCCGGGATTTTGGCTATCACCAGGCCATCTTTTTCGAGGGCGACGCTTCCAACCTTCGGATGCCGACGGAAGCGATCCCGAAGTTCCGCCGGAAATGGGTTCTCAGCAACCCTGACATAGCACCAGCGCTCCTTCCAACCCTTATTGGACGAAGGCGCCTCCGTAAACAGCTTCCACCTGGCCACCTGCTGCAGGTTGGCGAAGACCTCGGCATTCGCGTGACCCCCTCGACAGAGGTTGAAGCTCTGGAAGAACAAGTCTAGGCTGGGGGTCACCCCTCGGTCCCTACAAAGGTTTAAAAAACCCGCCACGTAGGAGTGGCTATTAGGTGTCAGCTGGCAGGGTACCAAGCCAACAAACCTCAGGTACTCCCGGAGGAAGGGGTGCAGAGGGAACCGAAGGCCCATGGAGACCGACAGTATGTGTACTGCAATGCACCCCTCAGGTGCCCGAGAGAGCACGTCGTCAACTCCTGGCACGACCACCACGGCCGAGGGCCCTACATGTAGCTGCGTCACGTAGATGTCCGCCCTGTCCGCCTTCGACTTTATCTCCAAGGCAGCCGTGTTGAGCCAGGAATACCCCTCCGGCATATCTACGGGCTTCCCCTGATCAGCAGCAATAACCTTCTTCTTGGGGGCAGCTGCCTTGGCCTTCTTCTTCCCGGGGGCCACCCGGATGGGAACTGCATTCAGCGGCTGGGAAGTACTGGCCTCACCAGCACCCCGAGGGGGAAGGACGGCCACAGTGACCTTCGCCCTCTCCTTTTCCTCCTCCTCTTCAGCAACTTGGACGGCGAGGGCCAACTCTTCATCCTCGGCAGTTCGCTCGAATTCCTCCGCCTCGGCCTCGGCCATCAGATCCTTCTGCACCTCAGTGGCGAGGGCTACGTCACCACCATCCGAGGGCTGACCGCTACTGGACTCCACGTCGGAGATGCCTTCGTCCTCCATCGAGGGCGTCCTCGAGATGTCCTGAGAGTCACTCTGGGACGACATTCTAACTCTAGCTCGAGGGTTCGGGGGAACTAAGGTTTCTAGTGAATTCTATCTCCTAACCCGAGGGCACAATGTACAGCTATACTAGAAGGAGAAAGGCAGGGAGCACTGACCTCGAAAGCTGAGTTAGGACCGAAGGCTTGAGTTTCTCTCACTAGATTTTTTGGCAGAGCTTCGCTAAGACAACTGAGTTCGCACAGCGGGGAATGGCCCTGGCCTTGGGGTATTTATAGGCGATGGAATCCGGGCTTGGGCCTGGATTCCGGGCCTCCGGATGGACCACCATCATTACACACCGCGTCCTCACCCAACCAGTGATGCCGCCCACGGACAGCCAGCCATCACGCGCCACGTGTTCCCCCCCCAACGGCTATATCCTGACGTTACGTATTCCAACGGCTATATTTCCAACGGCTATATTCTGGAAGCCCCGGGTTTTCTACCTCACTCCACTTCATCAAGGATAGCCTCCGGGTGCACTCACTCAGAAGTGCCCCCGGGGTGTGCCCCACACAGCACATAACAGGACGCCTTCGGGATCACTCCTTCAGAAACCCAAGGCTTCATATCAGGGCACCCCTCGGGAATTCCCCCTCAGCATTGCAAACCCGGGTAGCCCCCGGGGAGTTGCCTTCATTGACGGATAACCCGTCGCACACAGGTAATGGGAGCCCTCGGGTATCTTCATCACCAACTAATCAACAAACAGTGGACCCCCCGGTAACAACTCCGCTGCCGCCCTCATCCAGCAGGCCCTCGATCCCCGGATTGAGGGGCTCCCCTTCGGCATCCCCAGGATATCAACGGCAAGCCTTCGGCTGATCAATACATGAGCCCTCAGAAAAAGAAGAGCCTTCGGCATTACCGTTATTCTCCATTTTTGACCAAGGTTTGACATTTTCGATTCATCATTGGGGGAATTCGGTGCACTCTTTTTCCCTCATTAGGATTCCCCCCCCCCCCCCCCCCCCCCCAGGGTTTTTCCTAATGAGGTTTTTAACGAGGCATCCCCCCAAAATGAAACGAAAAACGTCAACCTTCGGCCCACAACAGCAACACAACTACTCTACTCCTTTTCACCACTTTACAAGTGCCTCAAGGAGTGGGGGACTGGAGGACCCCCTCGGGAAAATCATTAAATTACAAAATTAGTGAAATTCCAACAAACGACAAGGCAAGCCCTCAAGTCCCGACATGTGGGTAACTGAGGGACTGCCTTCGGCAGGGACATAAAAGCAACAACTTCTCACCAACTTCAGAGATCACGATGGGACAACATCAAAGGGCAAGCACAAGTTACTCCTTTTCCCTCAAGTACCTTTCGGCAAAAGGAGTGAGGGACTCCTGATGGAGTATATGGCCCGGGAACCCCCGGCCCACAGACTCCTACTACTCCAGCGAAGGCCCAACAGGACCAGAAGGCCCAACAGGCCCAGATCACAGCGCCCAGAGTACCAAGCAGCCCGCACTACGCGCCAGGGGTGCCTTCGGCCCCCTGGCCGAAGGCTCTAAACTCTCACAGGACGGGCTTCGCAAGCAAATTAAGAAACTGGGAGAAAACGACGAAAACAGTAGCCCTAGGCACTGTGAGCCCTCGGCACTGTGAGCCCTCGGCACCAGAGTGCCATCGGTTGGAGGAGCCCTCGGCCATTGCTCTATAGCCGAAGGCATCTCACTCGACAAGATATCCGCCTCACATGCGTGCAGATCACCGTACCCTGCACAGACGTCCCATCCAACAGCCGCATTAAATGCGGCCACATGCGGCTGCCAGCGCCAACCAGTTGAGGTGACCCCTCGGCCAATGAGCGCTTGACACGTGTCCCTGTCCGGCATTTATTGCTACTATAAATAGCACCCCATTTCCTCATTTGTAACCACGCTGAAAACGGCATTCATACTGAATATACTCTCTCTCTACATTTACTTACTTGCTCTGACTTCTCTCTAAGTTATTCCCCGTAATAACCCTTCAGATATATACCCCCGGGTAGACTATCCATCAAACCCGATAAAATAAAATATATCTAAAACAGTCCGGAAAATACAACTTTCAGGGCAAATTGTACACTTTGGGACAAATTAGGATGACCTCCCACATGGGTGGGGGCCACCCCACGAATTTGTCCACCCTTGGGGGCTGGATGAGTGCTAAGTTGGCTGAATAACAATTGATAGGATGGGGGAGACACCCTTTGACATTTAGTAGACCTCATCCCTTCACTCATTTGTCTAAATGAGACAAAAACCACCCCTCTCACCTCACCACCTCCACCCACTCGTAGCAACACCCAAGGATAGCAAGGAGGAGCTCTGAAATTCATCATTTTCACACCCAAATTCGAGCTCAAGATAGAGGATCCAAAGAGGAGTGCTTGGAGAAGGAAAAAGGTGTAGGAAAGTGTGGAAATTGAGGTAATCACCTTGCCATAGCTTTTCCTTTATTCTTCTTCTACCATGAGGAATATTTATTATATGAAGAACCCTTGGGATGGTTCTCCATGTTCTAAGTATGGATTTATGGGTTGGAAAGTGATTCTATGTCCAAGAACGGACTTAGAAGCCAAAGCGACCGGTTTGCCGGAAAATAACCTTTTTAGGTTATTTGTGTTGATATGGGTTTTGTGATGATAAAACCTTGTTAGGAACTTGATTTAAAGTATTTTTGAGCTTCGCCGGAGTTTCGTCGGAGTTGGTCAAAGTTCGCCGGAGTTGGTCAAAGTTCGCCGAAATTAGTCAAAGTTCAATCGAGAAGCGTAGAACGCGCTTAAGCTTAATTAAGGTGAGGACGACCGACTATGTTGCTTATAATCTTTGGGTTAATTTCATGGGATTTCCTAAGTGAATACAAATGTGATGTGCATGGGTTGTTAATGGTTAATAATGCCTAAATAAAACTACTATTGATTATAAGTATAGTATGCATGATATACAAATTTATGAATAAATTGTGTATGTTTAGATGTTATGAATATGAGTGTATGATGGTTGTATCAACCATGAATTTCATTTGAGATAGTATACTTTGATACCATGAGGAGAAGCCATGAAAGTATAAAAGTGATACTTGATATTAAGGCCAATCATGCATGAAGGAAGAATTATATTGAAATAAATAAATAACTAGCATTGAAATATTAGTTGGAAATGTTAGTTGAGAAATGGATGAATTAGATCCTAAGAATTTGAATTATAAAGAATCGGTGATTATGAGCCGGGCTCGAGACCGATGTAGATAACGGTGATTATGGGCTGGGCTCTAGACCGTAGTAGATGACGGTGATTATGGGCTGGGCTCTAGACCGTAGTAGATGACGGTGATTATGAGCTGGGCTCTAGACCGTGGTAGATAACGGTGATTATGAGCTGGGCTCTAGACCGTAGTAAATAATGATGAATTGATACTAAATGAACGGATTAACTATAATGTAATAATGCTCTGAATTGAGGGCCTCAGAGATTTAAACTTCGATTATACTTAGTATAGTTGTCATTGTACTTGTCAAATGCTTCCAAGTACTGACCTCCCCTTCACGGGGGAGGCCACCTCACAGTTTCAAGTAGAACTTGAAGGTTGCTACTACCAGCCGCTGTTTCGGGAAGTTTCTGAGAAGAAGACTTGGTTCGTGCTTCTTCCGTTCTTGTTTTGAAAACGATATGAATAATGCTCATGGATATTATTTTCTGAATATACATTTCGGGGGTTTGTATACCCATGTTTGCCAAGTGTGGCTTGAACACTTGTAATGTTGTTTCCGCTGTTTTAAAGAATAATTCACATTATGTTTGTTTATGGATGTGCTACGTGTGAATGATAATACAGACGCCTTGTATAGTATGAATGTGTTGAACTGCGGTTGACAAATCGTACTGTACGGCGGATTGTTGACGTGTCTGGTAGGTCCGGAGCGTGACAGTGTGTATAATTAATAATTTTACACTGTGTGTGTATAATTTATATTTTATCCTCCGTATGAGATAAATCAAATTAGAACAATGGAGTACTAAGAAAAGCTGCCCATGAGCTCAACTAACTTTCGCCAATAAATACAGGAAAAAACCGTCTCGAAAATAGAAAAACTAAAATTGTGGATTATTAATTTACAATAGCATTATAGTGTGTGTCTATTCAAAAACTAATGCGAAAATCTAGTGATTAACGTTATGATTCAGTCCATGTATTTCAGTTTAAGTTTAGTGCAGTCCTCTACCTCGGAAGATCTCGGGTTATGAAAATTAGGGACTGGAACAAAGCCCATTATATTCGTTCAGGTTTTTGATGGTTTGGTCGGGTTCGGGTTGAGCCGGTTAAAGCTCGGACGTGAAATGATCTCATTGTCCTTTTATATTTTAAAACATATTTTCAAATAAAATTAATCAAAAACACAAATCGCAAATAATAACACAAATATTAGTCTATACAGTCACCAACAATTCAAATCCGGAGAAGATAATTATTTTACTATTTTGTTAAAGATGCAGCAAAATAAATAATATAGGTTTTCAAAAACTATTTCAAAATAAAACTTGTGGATAAAAATGTGACTAAATTTACTATTAATATGTTTTCATGGTCATTCAGTAACCAAAATGAACATATTTGTAGTCACTAAAAGTTACTAGGTCATGTTTTCATTCACCATGACTTTTTCTTTTGCAAACCTGCCATGATTGTAATCATATATTAGGAATTATTTATAAATTATACTACCTCCGTCCCTTAAAACTTTGACAAAGTTGACCGGCACATAGAATAATAAAGTAAAAAATGTGTCGTTGATGTTTGTGCAGATGAGAGAGAAATAACAGAAACTACAAAATAATTGATTAAAAGGAAAAATGGCAAAGTTTTTTGGGGCGTCCCAAAAAGGAAATATGACAAAGTTTTTAGGGACGGAGGGAGTATTCGTATATTATATTGATTTTATATTAAAACTAATTGTTTCGGATTTTTATCGGTCCGGGCCGGGTTATAGATTTTAGGGCTCGTTTATGAGCCCGAATTTTCGGATTCGGACCGGATTTTGTTTATTCGGACCGGTTAAATAAAAAAATCCCAGACCGGGAACATTATTCGAGCCGATCAGGGTCAGTTTCCGAGTTTCGATTCGGTTTTTCCCACCCCTAGTAATACGGAGTAATTATTTCCCCTAATCAAAACCTTAAGGGTACATTTGGTTGGAGTGAATATCTTATATAGGTCGGAATCTGATACCCGGGTTGTGACATACCTGCGTTTGGTTCGCGGGTTTGATTTGTTTTGGAATGTTACATTCCCAACAAGTGAAAAAGTAATCACATGGCCCTTCATGTGAAACCCACTTAGACCTTAGGTTTTGTGACATTCCTGATTGCTTTTTAATTTTATTCCACAAACACCCCTCTTCATTAATAAGAAAACATTCACTTGCTTTTTTACTGCTAATGTTCACTAATCTTTGTCATTTGTGCAATTAAACATATTTTGCTTAGAGTTATTTACTAATGTTCACTAATCTTAGTCATTTGTGCAATTAAACATACTTTTCTTATAATTAATTGAATTAGTTTTCATTTTAATTATTATTAAGATGTTTTGTTTTTCTATAATTTTAATTATTTTAATTATAGGTTTTAATAAGTTTAATGTGTTAAGAGACAAATATTTAAGGGAATGGAAATTAATAATTCAACCTTTTAGCGGTCTTCATTCGTTGGTCCCACTTTATCGTTATTCATGAACAGGGCCGGTTCAGACATACAAAAGGCCATGTGCAAAATTGAATATGAGGCCCTAAAGTATAAAACACTATATTAATACTCTCACCGTTTTTAAATAATAGTCTCCTTAGGTCTTTTGTGGGTTTTATGAAGAAAATAGTAGGAGTAGTGTAGAGGTGTAAGGTAAATGAAAACGTAGAAAAGAGAATATATTAAGAAACGTAAATAATGACAAAGTATGAAAAAGAAAGTAGTTACAAGCTCGTTCCATTCTGTACGAGGGCTTTTGTGCTAATTAATGTAACTAGGCCTTGTGAAATAGATAAATTACACAATTGTAATTAACAATTGTATTTTAATTACATATAAATATTACAATTTAATGCTTGTTTTTAAAAAAATACGAGATAAGAATTTTTAATCAAATAAATAAAGATTTATTATATTATGTAGACTATATTTAAAATTTTGGGCCTTCTTAAATCGAGAGGCCTTGTGCAATAGCACTTCTTGCACACCCTCATCTACGGCCCTGTTCATGAATAATCCAACCTTTGCACCTCATCTTCATTCGTTGGTTCCTGACCGGTTGATGACCTGCTATTCCAGGTTTTTTCATTTTCTTTACAAATCATTCAACCATAAATTCTACCTTTCACAAATCTTCTCCAAACGGCCTCACGTATCATTTTTCTTTTTTTCTTGAAACTTTCCCTTTTTATTTTTATCGTCTTGACTCTTTTGTTCTCCTTTTTTGTCTTCTTATTATTGTTTTTACTACTTTTCAAATTATTTTATTTATTTCAATGTTTATGTATTCCATTTTCCCTTTTTTTCTTCTTCCCATTTATTATTTCATATATATATATTTCGGATTAGTTTCCTTATAAAAGATCTTTTTCTCACCGTAGTAACTTTTTACTTTATTTGCTTTTCTTACACTTATATTCCTTTTTCCCTTTCTTACCTTTATTCTACCACTAATATATTTTTGAGAAAAAAACCCCAAAATAGGACTAAACTAATTCCTAAATGCACAAATAGGACTATATTATTTATCTTCCCAAAATAAGAATAAAATACCGCCTATCTTTTTATTTTACATTTCTACCCTTATCATAACTTAATAGGATAATCATATTTTACATTATAATAAAAAAGAAAAATAACAAAAGGTATTTCAATTTATAAAAATATAGTAACAAAATAAGAAGAAAGGTATGGTAAGGGTATAAATGTAAAATAAGAAGATAGACAATATTTTATTATAATGTAAAATATGATTATCATATTAAGTTATGGTAAGGGTAGAAATGTAGAATAAGAAGATAGACGTTACTTCAGTAAAGATAAATAACATAGTCCTATTTGTGCATTTGGTAATTAATTTAGTCCTGTTCTGGTGCAATTTTCTCAAATACTGCGTATATATTAGTGGTAGAATAAAGGTAAGAAAAGGAAAAATGAAATAAATAAGTGTAAGTAAAAAGAAAATAAAGTAAAAAGTTAGTACGATGAGAAAAAGATCTTTAATAAGGAAACTAATCCCAAAAAATATATAAAAATGATATATGAGACCGTTTGGAGAAGATTTGTGAAAGGTGAGATTTATGGTTGAATGATTTGAAAAGAAAATGAAAAAACCTGGAATAACAGATCATGAACCAGTCAGGGACCAACGAATGAAAATGAGGTGTAAATGTTGGATTATTCATGAATAATGATAAAATGAGACAAACGAATGAAGACCGCTAAAAGGTTAGATTATTAATTTCCATTTTCCCAATATTTAAAAAGCATTTAAGTAACTCACCAAATATGCAATATAAGATATGATTTAATCAAACAACTTAATGTCACATTTGTTTAATCGTAACAAAACACAAATGAATTACACGTTAATTAGATTCTCATGTATTTAACTTTCTCGGTAATCTAACGTTCTGAGGCTAATCTCACATTCCTTCAACCAAAATAAGTGAATTATAAAAGTAAAGGCAACATAAAACACATGTCGGTTTTCCTTAAAAAAAGAAAAAGAAAAACCAGGTTGGACATTCACGGAGCGAGACGAATCTCCAGCCACAATCGTGCACCACCGGCCCTCCACCGCCGCAATCCATCATCGGTCTTCTCCAACATCCGTTCTCCATCGTCTCCAGTCTCCCCTACTACTGATCGCTAGTCATCCCTCCAATCCCGTCTAGGTGAAAATACGTTTGATGCTATATTTTATAGATAATTTATTTATTAATTTATATACAAACACCCCCTAAATAAGGAAAAGAAAAATTAGATACAAACACCCCCTAAATAAATACTGTTAAGGAAAAGAAAAATTTGTGCATTTAGGAATTAGTCCTATTAAGGAAAAGAAAAATTTGTGCATTTAGGAATTAGTCCTATTAAGGAAAAGAAAAATTAGATACAAACACCCCGAAAAATTAGATACAAACACCCCCTAAATAAAAATTAGATACAAACACCCCCTAAATAAATTAGATACAAACACCCCCTATATAAACACCCCCTAGATAAAATTAGATACAAACACCCCCTAAATAAGAAAAATAATTATAAATTAATAAATAAATAAATAATTATTAATTTATTTTAAAAATTAGATACAAACACCCCTAAATAAGGAAAAGAAAAAAGAAAAACAAAGAGTATGGCAAAAACTTGAATGATGGCGGTATACAGAATTATCCGCATCAAAAAACATACGGCCCAAATAGAGACGGAAGTTAGCGTGATTCAACCAGAGAACGCAGCTTGCGTCGAGGGAAATAGAGCAGCAGTCACTGGCTCACCGCAGCAGTCGACAAAGGCCAACTCCTTCCACTCGTGTGCCACCGGCCCTCCATCGCTACTCTCCCTGCCGCTGATCTCCAGACACCCATCCACTCCAATCTAGGTTAAAATACATATTTTTTATTTTTCCCCTTAACTCACGGTTCAGTTTTTGTATATATTTTTGTCTAGGGTTTGTTTATCTGCTTTAAATTTGATATAGAGAATGAGAAATCTGTCTTTAAAAGTTTGTTTTGTGATGTCTATAATATGTTTGCAAAAATGTCTCCATGAGTTTTTCAAATGAATGCTTCAAGACCTCAGTCTAGCACTGAAAAAGAAGATGAGGTTGTTTATCTTTAGTCTAATAGTATTAACTCTACTATTTTGTTTAAGTCTTTAAGACTAGGTTGGATGAAGAATCTTTCCTTTTGTGGTCCATTTAGCCTCCTCCATTTCCACGGGTCTTTGTTTTACTTTATTCTAAATATGCTACTGATGCAACTTGACCCATACTTGGGTGTAGCTAGTGCATTATTCTTATGTGTTCTTTTGTTATTGAAAATTTTGATTTTTTCAAGGTGTAATAAGCTCTTACGGCTTATCATTTAATCATTCCAATATTTAAAGTTCATTTTCTTTCAGTGCGTTTTAAAGTTTACTTCTAATCTCGTCCCTTCAAGTATGACCAGTTGTGTCACCATCGTCATCATCATTACCCTAGTGCCGCAAAAGCTCCCACCTACAGTGGGGTAACGGGGTCCAGGGGAGGAGGCAGGGCACTCAGGGGCGGATCTAGCTATGGGCCAGGGAGGGCCTATGCCCATGCTAAAAAAAATAAAAAAATTAGTATGTATATATATGTATTTTAATATATTTAATGTTGTGTAGAAATGGTATAAAAATAATAACACTCAAAAGGTTAACAAAAATGAAAAAGGTGAGATGGTGGTAGATCATGTCTATGCTAGACGTAGTATCATGAAGATCCTGGGTTCGATTTCTAGGGACAACATTTTTCATTTTGCAATGGAGAGCATATCTTCAACTCATTGGGTTTGGAGGTGAAAATAAGTCCAATAATTATGGGTTTAAGGTGTTTATGTAATTGATTTTGACAAAAAAACTTATTCTCATAATATTTATTTTTGTCTTAGAGATTTATGTTGTAACATATGTTATTTTACACATGAAAATAAGTTTTATTCAATATACACTACATTTGTTCTTAAGTAAATGCAACTGTCTATTTGTCACATTTGTTGATGCACAACTTTGACCAGTAATATACTCCATATATTATTCGCTATTAGTAAAAAAATAAAAATAAGATTTTGAAAATTTACAATTAGACAAGTTGAACAATATTTTAAAAAAAGTTATTAATTCATTAAAAAATAAAGTATAATCAAAATATAATATATGAATAGTGTAAAATTCAACATGTTGCATTTATTTAAGAACGTAAGTAATTATTTAAAGAAATACTATATTTTAACACTTCAATTAAATTTGGCCCCTGCTGAACGTTGATGTTAGATCCGCCCCTGAGGGCACTGGGCTAGACTAGATCAATACAAAGAATATTTTAAGGAAAAAAATTATATGAGATTTTTTAGAATTTTTTACCTTATAAATTAAGATATTTTTTAAATTTGGGGTGAGTCAGGGCCTAGGTTGGATGTACGCGGTCTTACTTCTGTACTAAGGCATAGAGACTCAGAGAGACGGTTTCTGGAGGACCTATTGTGAAAATTGCGTCGAAAATTGCATGAATTGACCGTTGCTTCATAACAAAGAAGTGCAAACAGTTTAGTGAGCCTTTTTATTTTATTCCATCATATTCCCAAGCTAAAAAATAGTGAATCGTTTGCTCCAATTGTGTGAACATTTGAAAATAGTAAGAGAGAAAGGTGAATTATCAAAACTATAAAGGTTATCATTTTCAATTGAACTTTTTCATTCAAATCATGAAACTTCTAAATATTATAACTGTTTCGGTAAAGTTTCATAAAAAGTGCCACTGGATGTGGATGCTTGTATACCTATTGCTCCATGCATGTGTCATTTAGTAATATGAGTCATTAAATACTACTACGTATCATATTATTTGAAAACTAGAAAGTGGCAATTCTAATAAAAAATATAAGGGTTCTGTTTTACACTGCTGGCCCACTATTAGGAGATCACTTCCATGAAAATATGAGCCTATTATTAATAAAGTGGACATGGCTTGGCCGCCTTTATCCTTCTCCAACATGGGCCTATGTTGCCTTCTTCAGGGCAGAAAGGGAGAAAACACAGGAAACATAAAAAAAATCAGAAGCTCTTACTTACTCTCTTAGTTTGCTTATAAGCTCATACTAGAATTTTAAAGGGTTGATCTTTTGTACCGTTCCTCAGGTAATCCTGCTTTTTTCATTCTGTTCTTTTAAGTCTGTAGTTTTTGCCTTGTCCAGCTCTTTTTCCATATCCTCTGCTGATCTGACCGTTGCTTGGTTATCTTTGATAAATTGTTTTTATGAGTTTTTCTATTCATATAAATGACAAACATAAAGCATTAATTTTTGTTGTTCTCAATTCCCAAACAGTTGTGCTTGATTATGGTACTGTCATCCTCGTAATTTGTCTACCCCAATTAAAATTTATGGGGTTAACCTAATTGCATTTTATTCTCTGATTTTGTTGCCAAATTTTTATCATATTCTGAGTTGGTTCTGCTGTTCAGTAGAACTTTTTGTAGTTTCTGAATATGAATATTAATCATTATATAGTAATTTATAAATAATGTTAGTGGAACTCTAATTTTGACTTCAGTTAAATCTCGTTATTTATAATTTCACAAGCAAGTTAGGACTGAAGTAGTATTACATTACTACTCTGTGAAACTCCTGCTTGTGGAGCACCATTAGTGGTTTGTACTTTGTATAATCTCTATTCATTCCTTTTCGTTGATACGTAAAATCATGCAAAAGTTTTGCAGATTTACGTGTTTGAGGCAGCAACAGCTTTAAGATTATGGCGAGGTCATTATCTAGCATGCTCTTAAAAGGTCTTGCTGCTTATCCTGCTACGCGTTCATCCACCGTTGTAAGATTCAATCCTAGATGATTTGTATGTTACAAAAATTTATTAAAACACTACATATTATTGTGTTGAGTTCTATTCATAACAGGAATGTAAAAGATCCATTTACTCAGCTAGGAACCGGTTCTTCGCTTCTGTGCCTAATGATCCAGACACACATGCCGATTTTCTACCTGCAAGTAAAGTTGAGAGTTCTGGTATTTCATTGAAGGACATTATTGAGCAGGTTTATAATTTGCTTTCCAAAAACTTTTTGTTGGTCTTGTTTTAATTTATTGGCTAGTCTTATGCTAATTCGGTTATAAATTGTTCTTTTGGGGTTTAATGCCACTTATGTATGTGTTAGTGACCCATATGTAGGATGTCAAAGAGAATCCCGTTATGCTTTACATGAAAGGGATGCCTGAACAGCCTCGGTGTGGGTTCAGCTCTCTAGCAGTGAGGGTGCTACAAGAATATAGTAAGAAACTAAGCACACCTCCATTTAGTTGTTTATGGTTCTCATATTCTCATTCATTTATGCACTACCATGGCAGCTTGTTGTAGGCAAAATGGTGAGTAATTCCATTTAAAAATCTTCACTACATTAGTCTAGGCAGTCTCTAGCTGCTCTCAATGCAGTTCTTGCATGAGCTTAATCTTTTATGATATTTATGTGCTTTACACTTCATAACATGTATGTTTCCCGCTTACATATTTTTGGTGATGTTTTGTCTTGATGATAGTTTTAGCATTCTCACAACTATCTATGTGAGTTCGTGACATAATTCCTAAAATATGACTCGTTTAGCACATGTTGTGTTAAACCTGTGAACTATTGATACAAGTTAACAAGTTTTGTGAAGCCATGAAGTAGTCTATAAACTGTAGAAAAAAACATACTATTACAGTTGGTCAGCGTAGATGCTTCTATTATATGTTAGGATTGCGGAGGGAAAAGTATTTGCAGAAGGAATAGTGTTTATGTGGATTATTGTATGAGTTCATTTATTTCTTGTATTTGCATGGCTATGAGACAACCATCAATTGAAATTTAGGAAATTATTTAATTGTACCTAAAAATAGCCTTACATTAGAACGATTAGATTTAAAAGCCTGATTTATAGGGAAATCATAGTCAATGAGTTTTGGAATCTTTTAATCACAATTTCTTTGCTGTTTCTTCTACACTGCCTTGCAGATGTTTTTTGCATATTGCATTTAAAAAGTATAGTATATTTCTGAATTTCTGTTTTTTTGTCATGTGTGCTTAAAATTGTTTTGATGTATACAGATGTTCCTATAAGTGCTAGAAACATATTGGATAGTTACGAGCTAAAGGATGCTGTAAAATCATTCAGGTAATTGATGGTATCTGTCTTGCTAAAATCTCGTCCTTGGATGAATATTGAACTCTTCATTAATAAATACGTATGATATTCAAGATCCTGACAAGTAATGATATCAACCTAGAGCCATTGGTTTCACAATTTTTAAAAAACATGGATTTGAGAAAATTTGAAATCCATGTCTTTGGTGAGGAATATGTTGGAGTGATATAGTTATAAACTGATTTACTACAAGTTTGTTAAAGAAAGAACAACACTACATGCATTATAAACTATGTGATCGCTGATGTGTATCTATTGTGCAGCAACTGGCCCACATTTCCCCAAATATTCATCAATGGAGAATTCATTGGTGGGTCTGACATCATCCTCAGTATGCACCAGGTAATTTTCATGCCTATCATGCTTTTGCTATTCTCTTCCTTGCCCAATAAAGCGCGAAGCCTTTTTTCCTTTCTTTTTTGTCATGCAGAATGGAGAACTCAAGGAAAAGTTGCAAAGCATTGGCAAGCAAGGGAAGCAAAATGAATCCTAATAGCAGGACGCAGTGTTTATGGTGAGAACTATTTTGCGAGGTCTTTTAAGTAAAATATAGAGTTCAGAAAAGTGTTTATTTCCGGATGTCATATTTGGTATAATTCAAACACGTCCCTATTTACTTCTTGTGTATGAGGAATCTATTATATCCAGTCTGTGTACTCTGGTAGTCTGGTAAATAAAGCGACGTTCTTTTATACCTTTATTTTTTAACCATGGTTAATGATATTTTAGAAATTGTTTCAGATGATGAATGTAGTAAATCATGTCCCGTTTGAGGAGCATTCAGATCTGATGTACAACCTTCAGTCGTGTGACATCCCTCCCAAATATTAGGCATGGACTCGGGCCGGTTGACCCATTTTTTTTTTTGATTTTCTAATTACTTCCTACCCCCATCCCCCACACCCCAAGACCCTCCAAAACACTCAGTCCAACCCATTTAACTCCCAAAGTTTGTGAAAAAATAAGGCCCGAACTGGGCCCAGCCTTGCTGGACCGGTTCACTTTCTGGAGTCCCAGAGCCTGCCCCGAAAACTGGCGGTTTGGGTATAATGCACCCGGCCCGGGTATCGGGCCAAAACAGTACCGGACTGGGCCGGTTGACCCAACCTGAGTCCACCCCTACCAAATATGTAGCGGTGTTGAGAAACCGGTTCAAATAATAAAACCGGACCAGTCATTGGAACCACATTGACCTAGAGTGATATCCTACCCGGTGTTTGGCAAAGAAGTCGTTGATTAAAGTCCCGTTTCAGTTTCAATTATAAACGGGATCATCCTGGTTTTGATAAAATAATAAGAACATGAAAATAGGGGTGGACCGGTTCCGGTTCGGGCCCAGTTCGGGCCTGGGCCTGGCCGGGCCTCAGTTCAAGAAGGGGAGGCCTGGAACCGGCCCGGGTAACCCCCGGGTCCGGGCCGGGCCTCAGTTCTATTTTTTTTTTGGCTTTTCCTAGTTAACCACTTAACCCCCAACCCTCCCCCTCACCCCCAAACCAACCCTAACCACCTCAAATGGCCCAAAATACCCAGCCCAACCCAAAACTTAAAAAAATTCAAAAAAAAAAATGGCCCGGCTCAGGCCCGAACCGGCCGGGCCGGTTCACCTTTTGAAGGGCCCGAGTCTGAACCGCCATCCCACCGGGCCGGTTGGCTCGAACCGGGCCCGGAACCGGTTCACCGGGCCGGGGCTGCACAGTAGCGGGCCGGTCCGGTTCCGGGCCGGTTGGCCCGGCCCGAGTTCACCCCTACATGAAAAAAAGGAAACGGTAAAAGTGGACGTTAAAAACAAAAATGGAAGATTTCTATGTGAGAGAGGGAAAATGAGACTTGGTATATGAGGTTGTTTTGAAAGGATCGTGAGAGCGAGATTATTTATGTAAAATATTCAAAGAAAAGTAAAGAAACTTTATAACATGTCAAAAAACTTGAGGTGCAAAATTGACTAATTGAGATCATTCTGGAATACTTAAATGTGAGATTGTTCTAAAAAGATCATTAAAATGTTATCAAAATTTCCTCTAATTTTTGTTATGAATTAAAGTTTTTATGCATCCGATTGAATGTAATACTATATTAGATTATGTGATTAAAACTTGATGGCTAAATCATATTCATACAATAGTATATAGCACACATACTGACACACATACGTACGTGATACATATGTAGTAGTGTAGTAGGGGTGGATTGGGTTGGGTTCGGACTGGGCTTTGGGTCGGGTTTGTACCAGGTCAGGCCGGGCTACCTGCACGGGCTTCGGGATGGGACATTGGGACTGGGTCGGGTCTAGGCTTGGACTCGGGTCGGGCCACCCGGCCCGTGGACCGGCCCGGCCCGCTACTGTGCGGGACCGGGACCGGCCCGGTTCTCGGGTCCGGGTCCGGGTCGGGCCTAGGCCCGGGGGGGTAGGGCGGGTCCGGGCTCGGGTCTCAATTTTGGTGAACCGGCCCGGGCCAAATTGAATTTTTTTTTTATTTTTTTTTTTCATTTTTGGGGTTCCACCCGGGTTGGGCTTGATGGGTAGGATGGGTTTGGGGGGGTTTGGGAGGGTGGGGGTGAGGGGGGGGGGTTAGGAAAGCAAAAAAAAATCCAAACCGGAGGCCCGGCCCGGCCCGGACCCGGACCGGACCCGGTGGCTACCCGGGCCGGTCCCGGATCCACCATTCTTGAACCGCCGGCCCGCCCGGGCCTAGGCCCGACCCGGACCCGGCCCGGACCCGACCCCGGCCTGCCCGACCCGCCCAAACGGGCTAAAAGCCCGGAACCGGCCAACCGGTCCTCCGGTCCGGGCTCGCACATATGGGTGGACTCGGGCCGGGCCAACCGGCCCGGAACCGGACCGGCCCGCTACTGTGCGGGCCCGGACCGGCCCGGTTTGTTGGTTAGGCCACGGTTCGGGCCACCCGGCCCGGTCGTGTAGCGGTTCGGGCCCGGGCTTAGAATTTGATGAACCGGCCCGTCCGGGCCTCAACGGTCACAAAAAAAAAAAAATTTAAAAAATTTGAAGGCTCTACTAGCCGTTGGGAGACCTCCCAAACGGCTCTATAGCCGTTGGGAGCATAGGAGGGGGGGTCTGGGGGGTTAGGGGGGGGTGGGGTGGGGGTGGGGGTGGGGTATACAAAAAAAAACCTATTTATACTCCTATTTTCTATACATTTTTTACACCTCTTCTTCTACAACTCTTTCTACTCTCTAAAATCTAAATTCTCTATTCTCTTAATCTCTCATATTCAATCATCTTCATTCTTCATCTTCTCCAAATTCTTTCTACATATATATAATTTATATAATTATTATATCTACTCATATATTATAATATTAATTATCTACTTATAAATATATACTTATACACATTCATATTATAATTCTTTACGCATTATATTATATACTATATATTGTTATACATATATATTATATATTACTTATAATATATTTACACATTATATATTTATATATACTATATATAGTTATACATTATATTATATATTACTTAGAATATAGTTATACACTATATTATATATTACTTATAATATATTTACACATTATATATTTATATATACTATATATAGTTATACATTTGATTTATATATACACTTCTCGTTTATCTATTTAATTACTTAATTGTTTCATTTGTCATATTAATATTAGTTAAAGTAGTTAAAGTTAATTGTTTCATTTGTCATATTAATATTAGTTAAACTACTTAATTGTTACATTTCTCATATTAGTTAATTGCTACATTTTTACATTTCTCATATTAGTTAATTGAGAAACAAAAGTTATTAACATATTCCGACGCCGCTTACGTTAGTTATTTTTGTGATTTCATGAAACAAAAGTTTTTAAAATATTATTCACATATTCCGCATATATATGGTATTGCATTTGTTCTTGATCCTCGTTATAAACTTCCTTACTTGGCAAATTGTATAGATTACTATTATGCTTCTTTTTTTCCAACTCAAGAGTTCGATGATAATCCCATCGACCCTAAACAAGAATTCAACGAGGTTAGTAATTTATTTCATCAATTGTATAATGAATTTCATGCACAATATGGTAATGCACCCCCTCCCATGCAACGAACATCTTCTTCATCTAAAGGAAAATCACTTTTAAAATCCGCTTTTGGTTCTCTTTTGAAAAAAAGTAGAGCAACTCCCGCTACTGAACAAAGCTCAGGTAACGAGCTTTCTTTGTATCTAACATTGAATGTTGATTATGAAGTTGGTGATGACTTTGACGTTCTTAAGTGGTGGAAGGAAAATGAAAGAACATTCCCGATTTTATCAAAGATGGCTAAGCAAGTACTAGCAATGCCGATATCAACCGTTGCCGTGGAACAAGAATTCAGTGCGGCCGGCAACGTCCTAACAGATTTTAGAACGAGGTTGAGCCCGAGCTCTCTTGAGACACTAGTTTGCTTTCACGATTGATTGAAGGCCCAACGAAGAACTCAAGAAATTACCATCACTCCCTCCTGCCACTTTATGGAGGAAACAACCGAAGGCGGAGAGTCCGATTGATTTTTTATTACAAAATGTATTAAATTTTTTAAATTCATCCTAATTCTCAATTGTACTTCTTATTTGAAATAAATATACTTCAATTTGAATATAATATATTGTAATTGTAATAAGATTTATTCTAATTATATAATAATTAAAAAAAAAAATTAAATAGACCCAGCCCGGCCCGGCCCGTGAACCGGGCGGGTGACCCGAACCGAACCGGACCCGGGGTTATCCGGGCCGGTTCCGGGCCTGCCTTCCTAGAACCGAGGCCCGGCCGGGCCCGAACCGGCCCGAGTCCATTCCTACCCGCACAGTAGCGGGCCGAGCCAGTTCCGGGCCGGCCCGGCCCGGTTTAGTCCATCCCTAGGGGGAAAACACTTTTCACTAAGCAAAACATGTAAAAGAAAAAGTACTAGTGGGCTGTAGAACATACACTGAAATGTGATAAAATTTCTATAGCAGTTATAAGAATGTAGTGTACACAGAACGCCATAAGAAATTAAGAATGGCGTTTACTTGTAGTGTCATACACATTCACGAATTAAGTAGCAGTTTGTTGTGTTGCCTATACTGATACAAAAAAATAACAGATCTAAAAAGCTTGGGTGAAGAACAAAAATGATTACAACATCCGTACAGCACGATTCCCCCTCCCCTATGGATTATAAATCAGAAGAATTAATTACGATAAACTCCGCCATAGAAATTGCTCAACTATTTATTGCTAGCGGAGCACAAATATCGAACCAGATATTCGTTGGACGAACAAGTATCAGCCAAATCCTGATGCAATCTTGTAATTGCTTTCTGCAAGGATTTCAGGGCAGGAAGCAAATTTCTTGAATTTTGTTGAATGGACTGGCCGTGGACTTTGCAAATTTCCTGTCCACACATAACACGGGGGTAAATAAGTATAAAACCACACATAGTACAGAGGAGGAATAAAGTTTTTTTTGAGGATAATATAGCAACCTGACACCACAAAAGAATGAACTCCAAATGAGGACAGTTCTCTAGAAGGTCTGAAAATGCCATCACCAATCTCTGCAAGTATTTGAACGGTACAGATGAAGCTGTAGCAGCTATATCTGCTGGCCTGACAGCCATAATGCACTTCTTAATTAAACTATCCTCGTTTAGACGTAGACTTAGAATTAGCGCTCTTGTTGTCTGCCCTTCGGACAACGCAGCATTGACCACCTGTGAACCAACAAAAAGAAAACACATATTCATATAGCACGGTCCTCACATAACACATTTTGTAAGAGTTGATGCCAGATTTAGTTCCTTGAGAATTAAGTATTTCACAAATTGGTCTTTGATTTCTTATTGAAGCCACTTTGGTCTTCCACTATGAAATTTAGATCCAATTTAGTTCTCAAGCATATTTGGTTCTACCGTTCTAGTCAGAAATACTGTTTTCCATTAACTAAATTAGAACTAAATTCAACTCAATTTGGCACTCAACAATATAATTTGGACTCAATTTAGTCCTCAGCCTACAAAACTACCCTTTCTTGATTAGAGCGAAGTATGCATGGAGATTGGAGACTAAATCAAGTCTGAACTGCAGAGTGAAGAACCAAATCCAGTTCAAAAGAAAACCCATGACCAAATTGAGTACAATGCATAGACGAAGGCGATGACCCAAGAGAGGTATATTTACTATAAATTATTGCCATATTTATTCGTCTTTAGACCTCCAAAATAAAAGTGGTAGAAGTAAATACAAAGACTTACGTCTGGAGTGACATCAATGTCAAGATCAGTGGGGTCAAAGATGAAAGAGTCATCCATTGAGTAAATCAGAACTCCTTCCGTGGTTGCTGCTGCCCAACTCCTTCCTGTTGGGGCAATCCTCAGGCATTTTGTTCGGATAACTGGTCTTCCCTTATTAGGCATTGATCCAGGCAAATCATAAGCCAGTTTGTTCCTTGATTGCCTATCAATGCCTTCTTCAATATCACTATCATCATCCTCGATTAAATCCAATGGGCCCGCATCTGTCATATTCTTTGAGTTCAAAAAATCCAATACCCCATCTAACGAGAGGTTATGCGTTATTTGAAATCTTCGAAGCAAAACCTACAATTTTCAAAATGCATCAATTAGTAAATTAAATACAAAATAGCTTATAGTTTATAACTTGTACTACGTAGTAGATAAGCTATTTGATCTCATATAGTGTTTCAAACTTAGTTCATAAGCTAGATTAGAAATCTAAAATGACACCAAAGCTACGTTTAATATGATCTTAAAATAAACGCCGAGTTAAAAGTGAACTATAAGCATAAAGCTCATTAGCATATTAAAAAGCTACTCCAAGAAGTCCATCCGGGGACATCTAATAAAATTGGAACGATACAGAAAAGCTACTCCAAGAAGTTTATTTAATAAGCTTGCATTCTTTGAATGACTTCATGCAAACAAAGCTTATTCGAAAAGCGTCATTAAAAGCTCATAGATAAGTTATAGGCTAACTCATGGCGTCTGAGTCTCAAAGGATTGGGTACTTCGAAAGAGTTCTAAAAATATGAGAAGAAAGAACAGATTATAGAAAACAATAAACTTTGACTAAATGGCACACACCTGATCAGCAACATCATACATGCAGATATATTTACTATTTCCCCCAGCCAATATGTAGCTTCCATCAGCAGAGTAGCACAAGCTTGTGAAGAACTTGCCAGAAGTGGAGTTGGCTGCAGATCTACGATCAGTCATTAAACGCCCACCTGCAATGTCCCTACGCCCTTCAATGGTGTACATCAACACACCCTCAATGGGATCCCAAAAATGTATTTGCCCATCTAATGTGCTGCACGCTAATTGCTTTCCATCTGGACGATAAACCACTGTGAGGACATCGTGTGTGTGGGGAAAGGTTTCTACTGCTCCTTTTCCATCAAAAACATCCCACAAGCGAACTGTTTTGTCCCAAGACGATGAAGCCAGAACGGCCTACAGAAAACAAGGGAAAACTAAACTAATGCTCTTGAAATGTACAGGATATACGTGTCCATATTATTTGTGCTTTAACTGACTTATATTTTGAACACAAAGAGGGAAACCCCACAACAGATCATGAACATTAATAACATACTTGTCCTTCCTAAATTAGTTATCTTTTTAGCCATTTACACAAAATTATCCCAAAATAATCATCGTTTTAGCCAGAACAAAAATTATTTAGCCAGAACCAAAGTAAATTAGTTATCTTTTTAGCCACATTGATAGGGACCCGGACAATAAGACTATTAAGAATAATAGAGGGAAAACCCAAGACAAGGAAGCCAGAATATCCTACAGAAAACAAGGGAAAACTAAACTGAAGCTTTTGACATGTAGAGGATAGGTGTCCAAATTATTTGTGCTTTAACTGATTTATACTACGTATTTTGATCACGGAGAGGGAAACCCCACAATAGATTAATAACACTCCTCCTTCTGAAATTAGTAATCTTTTTAGTCACATACACAAAATTATCCCAAAGTAATTTTTGTTTTTAGGAACTCAACAATGCATATGTTTTTATATTCTTCCAAATCTGCCCATATTAACTGTTCCTACATTAAATGCTTTTACACCTTAAAAAGAATTAAAATGCATTTAGTGTTAAACTTAAATAAGGGCAGAAGGGACATTTTGTAAGAATCCTCAATATGTGAGCTTTTCTAAAACGTCAATTAATTTAGGATGGAGAGAGCACAAATGCACAATAGGGTGACATAAGCATGCATGACTTGAAAATAATTAGCATAAGAAGCACGTGACATACATTTGTTGGAGAAAATATTAATCCATGCACGGGGCCCTCGTGCCCACTGAGAACATCCAACAGCCTTCCTGTCTTCATTGACCAGACATATATCTAGTAGCAGTTGATAAAATAACAATCTCGTCAGCAAATTATGAATGTGACAGCACAACAATGTCATTCTCAATAAAATTCAATAAGAAATTAGTTGTGACCTCAAATGAATCAAGGGTTCCAGCACATATAACTTCGCCACTCTGATCTGATGCTAAAGAAACGAACTGCTTGGATGTGGGGGTTGTAAATGTCCTAAAATTTCTATATCGAAACAAATCCCATGCACGAACAGTCCCATCAAGAGATGCACTCAACAGGCAATGATTGTTTGGCATGAAATGAAGAGCAGTGACTGCATTGGTGTGCTCAGAGAATGTGACAAAACAGAAGCCTGATGAAGCAGTCCAAACCTGTTTTGCGGGGCATAAACGACCAAATTTCAGATTTAGGGTGCACATATAAACGGAAGATTCTGACTCTTTTATAAGAATAAAAAGATGGAATTTATGAAAATCAAATTCTTGAAAAGATCTGGAATGAGAAAATGAGTACAGGTGGAATACAATCGCACATTCGAACATCTAGGACGCACTTATGTACAATTTGAATAATTAATACTTCCTCTGTGGAAAAAATCTCATTTAACCAAGGCACAACTGCTGTAAAGAATTGATCCTAGTTACATTTTTATAAATTACGTAGTGTTTGTTAATTTAGTGAAAATTACCAAAATGTTAGCTTTTAGATGTTTCGTGAGTCGTGACTTTCTTTTTGGGACAAAAAGAAGTCTTTGAAAGCAGACTCTTTTTGGGGATTAAGGGTGTAATTCTACAGAGCGTAGACACAAGTTTATCTTAATCATACGAAATAACATTTCCATTCCACAATAAATACATATCTAATATGCATAATATCAGACAATTCAGAAATCAACTTAAAGTATCGCACAACATATTGCTCTTGCATAAAATACAGTAAAAATGAAGCCAAAACATTATTTCAGTACACGAGTACAGTACTTGCCTTTATCTTATTATCATCTGCTCCAGTAGCAAGGAGTTGAGAATCTGGTGAGTATGCAAGGCAATTTACATCAAAGTAATGTCCCTGCTGCTTCAATATGTAGCTTTCTGATTTCCACTCCCACACAAGTAACTGCCCAAGCTTTGCACATCCGAATGTCAGCCAATTCCCAAGATCATTAAAGACTGAAGTTGTGATCTTCTCTCTTGATATTGACAACCGATGGATGCAGATAAAATCCGGCATCTGATAAAGTCCAAAGACACCATTGGAAAATCCCGCTACCAACATATCAAGCCCTCTATGATAATCACAGGCAGTTACTTTTGCTGGTGCTTGCATGAAATAATCCTTCTTTAACAACTCCCATTTCTGTGTATGCAACCAAGAGCCTTTTTCTTTGCCCAAGTCTTTGTCTTTCCCATAAAGACCCTTCCTTTTTTTGGAAACAGCATTGTAATCTACTTCCTCAACCTGTGTTTGCTTTTGCTCTGGTGTACTAGGGGGTTCTGGTTCAGAAATATCACTATCCAATTCGCCAGATTTCTCATCTGTTTCAGTGTAACCCCAGCTAAAAAGGGCTCCATCACGTGATAAGGTATAGATTCGACAAACTTTTTGGGTTTTCATTTCAACTCCTAAGAAACAACTAACAATCACGTCCCTGTGGGCCACAAATAAAAATGGCTTATGCATCTTGTTCGATTTACCAAGGCAAAAGAGCCTCACAATCATGTCCTTCGAACCGGCAAGAATGTACTCGGAGTCTGGGCTCCAATCCAGTGAGGTGACCCTATCGTCGCAGTCAGCAAAAGTGCGTATCAACTCAAAAGGAAAAAACTCTTTCCTGAAACCAGGAGAGCGCCAAATTTGCAGGAGCTTGCCAGCAGCGACAGCTATGGAGTGGCCATCGGGGCTGAACTTGGCGGCGGATACGGGATGTTTGAAGGTGATGCGATGGAGGACGGCACGACGGCGAAGATTAATGAAGAGGCATCGGTTCTTTTCGTCGATTGCGAGGATAAAGACGCCGTCAGGGGACGCGGCGATGCGACGAAGATTGGAGGAGGACTGACATGGTAATGTCACGGTTTCGGATTTGACAAGATCGGTGACGGAGACCCGGTTACCAACAGGCGAAATCAGCAGAGTGTTGTTTACCACCAAGGCGTTTCCACCTCTGTATGGAGCTCCAAGAAGGTTATGAAACCTGTAATTCATGGCGGTGATGGGCAGAGGAGGGAAAGGGCAGCTAAGCCTGTGAGAGTTGAGCTGAGCAGCCGGCTGCTCTTAAGTTCCCTTAAACCCTACTCAGGGAAATTCAAACACTCATCTGTTTGTTACGCACTCAAGTCTCAATAATTCAACGGAAAATTTGATAATACGGAGTATAATAACACCTATGTCCCGTAGGTCTTAGTAGATTGAAAAAAAAGTGAGAAATAAGAATACTAAAAACTGTTGATTTAGATTTGTGCAGAGGAAATAGAATTATGAAAAACTACAAATAAGTTGCTTTAATATAGAAGTGATAATGTTTTTTGGTACAACCAAAAAAGGAAAGTTGACAAAGTCCACGGAAGGAGTACGTAAAATATTACATCGGTTCTTTTTAAATGTAACGTTGGACTTTTTATATTATTTACATATTCTACTTTGATTCTAATTTATTTATGTATTAGAAATTGATGTGAGTTTTCTCGCATTTAAAATAGATTGTAGTAAAGGGTGTAAGTACGAGTATCGTCTCCACAAGGACGGTAAAAGGGAATCATGAATTAATTAAATTCAGCGATTAAAAAGAAATAAAATAAAATAAATTGTGTGAGAATGGTTGGGTTGGAAAATTAAAATGCAATTAAATGAATAAAATAAATTGGGTTTTTCTAATTAACGACGAAGGAACAAGGATTGACTCTGGGGTAATCAGATTTTTGGCTGATCAGGCTTAATCACATGAAATTAGTTTAATTGAGTTTCGCTAATCATTACTAAGTTCTTACCGCTCTCGCGGCGTAGAATACAATAATTTAGGGGACTAAGCTGATCTCTCATGCGACAAGATCCTAAAATTATTGCCAAAACGAGCGAGCGTACGGCCCCTTAATCGTTACTAATCTCTTAGTGAACAATTAAGCGTATGTGAAGGTGTCCTAGAATAAATTAGATCTCTCTTAATTTATTCTACAAGCAATTGTAATTCTAATGGTCATTCTAGGTTACAAGAGATATCAATTGAATCATTCAAACACAAAGTAAATACATTCATGCAATTAATCCATCATGAATTTTGCCATACATCATAATTAACCCCTTCATCAACCCCAAATTCCTAATTAAAAATACTCACAACTCATAATTGAAAAATCAATAGAATTGTGAAGAATATAATTAATTGTCACTAATTAAAAATAAGGAACTGTTGAGTTTATTCGCCGCAGCCCGGAAGTCCAACACCTCTTCCAGGAGGGTTTCGTAGCATGTTGATGATAACAAGATATAAACAATGATTTTAACGCGGAAACCCGAATATGTGGCTTATTCGTAGTTCCTCTAGCTACTCTTAAGATATATGTGGCCCAATATGCTCCACTCTTAGACTATTGCTACTTTCATTACGGCTTGGAATCTAGAGTCACTTTCCTATGCTGGAAGAGTTGAACTTATAAAATTTGTCATACAAGGTGTGCACTCTTTTTGGCTCCAAGTATTTCCAATACCTAAAACTGTGCTTGATAGAATAACTTCCATATGCCGCATCTTTTTTCGTGGATGCAAATTCTCTAGGGTTGCCTGGGTTGACATTTGCCTCCCAAAGATGAGGGTGGACTCGGTATATATGATACTAAGGTTTGGAACTCGGCCTTACTTGCAAAAATCTTTTGGGATATATATACAAAAAGGATACTCTATGGATCAAATGGGTGCATGGAATCTATGTTAATGGCCGAAGTGTGTGGGAGTTTTCCCCACACAATAGGACTCACACTTCATGAAAAAGATTGCTTCGATTAGGGATGAAATTATGTCCCATTTTGATAACATCCCTTATGCTATTCATTGTCTACATGGGTTCCAAGAGAATGGTAAACTCTCATCCAAAAGGTGTATAATTTGCTTAGAAATAAGACCCCCACCTGTAGGTGGATGTCCTTTATTTGGAAGAACTACATCCCTCCAAAGTTTTCCTTTACTACTTGGTTGACATTCCGAAATAGGTTGGCTACATATGACAACCTCTATAGGTTAGATGTAGTCAACACATGTATCTTTTACAAGGGTGGACCGGAAACGGTTCCACACCTATACTTTGATTGTCCTTTTTCAGGAAAAGTTTGGAGCATGGTGAAAGAATGGATTGGAATGTCAAGGCAAATATCATGCTCAATCAAGTGGATAAAAAAAGAGAGGAGTAGTGCTGGTATAAAAGTCAAAGATTCACGCATTGCACTATGCTATTCCACATACTAGATTTGGAGGGTTAGGAATGCAACAAAATTGGATGAACTTACTCCTAAAGAAAAGAAGAGGACGCTTTTGCAAGGATAAAGTACATTGTGTACAATGTTTTGTATAACATCTATCCGATTTGGTTCTATTTTGATAAACGATAGTTGCCCATCACCTATTTTTTGCCTGTGACGTCTTTAGATAGCTTAGCATATAGTCTTTTGAGGTGATGGGTTATCCAATCTATTGATAACCTACATTTTTGCATATGTTTTTGTTATTTAGATAAACTCTTTTGGGTGTTTTTTTTATATACTTAAATTTCATCTAAAAAAATAATAAGAGATCGTTTGGCAACATTGCTTTTCTACTTATCAAACTTATCAACCAACTTTTTACCAAATACATGACTTTTGTTTTCGCGCGCTGAATTTTGTAATAATAAGAAAAAGTTAGGTTGAAGTTACTTTTCTGGCTGTATTGACTGAAATTACTGTAGACGATCATTTTAGCTATTTTTATATATATTTTTTTATTTTATTAATAAATATATATTTTACAAATATTTTTTTCTTAAATCAGCAAAATCATCCAATACAACTACTTCAACTAGAATTTAATAAATTTCAACAGAATAAGTCAAATCAACCGATTTTCATGTTACCAAACGCGCTCTAAAATTAACGATTCGTTATCAAAGGTTTAGTCCTTGGAAAGACCGAAAAAGAAAATTAAGTATTCACGATGACAACGCTTTTTTGTTTAAAGTATGGATGGACTCGGGCCGGGTGGCCTGACTCGGAACCGGCCCGGTACTGTTCTGGCCCGACCCGACCCGGTGGCCTGGTCAGTGACCGGTCCAGGTAGACCCGACCCGTGGGGTTTCCGATCCGGGCTCGAGTCACCCAAAACAAGGCCCGACCAGACCGAGCCCGAGCCCGGTTCGAGCCAAAATTGATTTTTTTTCCATTTTTTTTTAAATTTTCGGGTTGGACTAGGTATTTTGGGCCTTTTGGGGTGGTTTGGGGGGTTGGGGGTGGGAGGGGGGTTAATTAGGAAGAGGAAAAAAAATTGATAATGGGCCCGGACCGGACCCGGTGGTTACCCGGGCCGGTCCCGGGTCCACCACTCCTGAACCGCCGGCCCAGACCCGAGTCCACCCCTAGTTTAAAGGATGATTTCATTAATGGTTTCAAGATCACAAGAGGGGTTCACATATAAAAACTCAAAATTAAAACAGAGTTAAAAATGAGAATAGGGGAACCTCATTCGCTTTTTCTTTTGTCTAAGTAAAGACGGATCCGATATATATATGATGATAATACCAAAACCTTGAAATGATCTCATCACGCTCCCGCTAGTTGCCTCCTCTCACAAGATCACAAAAAATTTAAGGCATAGACAATGGACAATAAATGTAAGACGTCGTACTATATATAGTAGTTTGAATATTTGAGTCAAACTTCACCCAACACTTATGCTGCAAAACTCGATGATGTTTACATTGCCATTGGCCAATGTTTTCCCTTTCAAATAACTAATTATTAGAAAATCACTGTGTGACACGTTTTTAGCTGTTGCAAACTTGCAATCGCAACAATATGAATGGCATTATCCAGAGCAAAAGCAAAAGAAAAACATAGCTTTTAAATCTAGATTTTGCAGAAAACTAATCTGTCAAAATCCAAACCAGATGTCTTCTGGTAGAGAGCAATTGAAGTTTCAATGACCATGGCCGTCTTCATCATCATGGCCATCCGGTGGTCCTCCCGGACCAACCACTTCCAACTGCAACATGAAGAAAAATAATTAGCACCTTTATGTTGTAATTTAGAGAAAGAGATAAAGTGTTGCTAGCTGAACTGAAGTTGCCCTGCCATGAGTTTTTAATAAGTTTGAAGCGACACTAAGCTCCAAAACAAAGCCTTCACAGAGTGCACACTTTAGGGCCCTATTACCAAGCAGTTTTTTACTATGTATTACTAATCACATCTTGTGTTTGGGTTTAGGTAAATCTACTTTTTTACATCTACTTTTTTACAGAGTGAGTAGTTTTTAAATTCTACTTTATTATTGATTTTGGAGGAGATGTCCTAAGTTTAAATCTATTGTTTAAACCTTCGCAGCATGCACACCCAAAATAAATTTCAAATTTTTAAAAAGTTAGATAACAAGGTATTTTTCTCCATTTGGTAGAGGATAAAAATAAGGCCTATTTTTCTTTCTTACCAAACATCAGTGTTAATTATTCTCATGGTATACTTACAACGAAGTACTGAGAGCACACAGGGCATTCGTGTGGCTTGCCCTTCTCTAACCAGAACCAAACAACATCATGCTCATCCTCTGTAAGATAGGACAGCAATGTTTCAGAACCATCCAAACTTGTTATTAATCAAAAAAGTAAAAAAGAACTCATGATAGTTATATGCTGGAAAAATGAGAAAAATTTATCCAGTAGTTAGGATTAAAATACAACTGTAGTTAGGATCAAAATAGATCTGTAGGTAGGAACAAAATTAAAGAATTGGATGACTAAGCATACCGCCTTCTCCTCCGGGGCATCCAACAATTCTTTTGTCATAGTAGGATTTGATAACAGCCGGTGTTTCCTGATAGCAAGTATAAGAAGTAGTACATGATTATTTAGTCAATTCCACTTTGGTCCCTTCGGTATAACAGAAAGTCCAAATCTAATCATCTAAGTCCAGCATGGAAACATTTAGTCGTATCCTTCCATAATTTTCTCACATTCAATCTAAAATAACTGACAATTTGACACAAAATAACATTGGTGATATTTTAAGGAACTCCACACTTTCACATAAAGCTACACCAAATCAAACAAACCTAGGCACCTCAGAAGTCCGATTAGGGAAGGGTGAGATGTAGGCAAGCTTTAACTCTACCTCTAGGATGCTTTAACATGTAAATGCATTTTAGACTGCATGCAGAAAAACTTAAAAATAGTGGATCAAGTGTACTATCTGTCCCCCAAAGATTGGGACAAAAGAGTGGTGCGGTTTTTAAGAAAAATGGAGTTATGTGGTTGATAATGAATTGATAAAATGGGAATAAAGTAAAAATGAATTAGAGCCACACAAATATTACCACATATGGTATGGGACAAACTTAGTGAGATGGACAGAAAAGGAAAAATGGGACAATAATAGTGGGGCGGAGGGAGTAAATATTAACCAGTGTTAGGAGCGTAAAAGACATAGGTGTATGCAATTGGAAGTAACATATACATCCAACCCACCAATAATAAAAGTTAGAAAATGTCATTGATGAAAACGTAAATGAGTCATTTCTATTCACATCTCTCAAAAATACACAAAGTATGGGGCTGTGTGGTTCCCAATCCCCAGTCTCAATGATGAAAACGTAATTGAGTCATTTCTATGAAAATTGCTCAAAAGTAATTACTCCCTCCGTCCTGAAATAATTGTTTTGTTTGCTTTAGCACAAGTTTTAATATAGTGGTTGAAAAGGTAAAAGTTGTGGTTGAGATTTGAGTAGAAAAAGGTGAATTGAGATGAGCCACATATTATTGTCAAAAGAAGAAACAAGATAATTATTTCGAGACGGAGGGAGTATTATTTTGATCTAAAATCCTGTTACAACTCTCAAGACAGATTGTAGAAGAAATTTACTGCAGCTTCTAACACATTATCAGTGGAGTGCTCTCCTTTGTTTTTTCTTTAACTCTACTATCAGATATGCTTGTATATTCTTACAAAATGAAGCACAAACAACTATGTTGAGCAAGGTATAATTTAAAACATAAAGCAACATCTACTGTGAGAGGAGCATCCAATGTTTAATACTATGCAATGTAATTACAAAGATGACAACTGTCCATCAAAGTATCAAACACAAGAAATGCAAGAGGGCATCCAAATAATGTATACATTGGCCGCTAATTTTCTCCCATTTAAACCTGTGACACATCGAAATTCCTGGATTAAGGGTTGATAAAATTGCACTATCAACATAAATGGAGTTATATTGAGTGATTTTCTCATGATTCATTGATAAAGCAATTGACTCCTAACCTCTTCCAGCTTCTAAATGGATTTTCTTTCCTCACCATGTTGTTCTAATTTATAGTCCCAGTGTCCCACTAATTTATATAACAAATTGAGCAACAAAATTTCTGTTCATGGGATGCACCGTATCAGTTTTCACAGCACATGCATTTTCCAAATGGCAGCAACATAGTTCAACTCCTGAACAAAGAAAGTAGGTGCACCAAGGCACCAGCGCCCGGGTAGAACAAATCTTTGTATCACCCAAAAGAAAAAGTTTAAACAAATACAGGAGTTGAAAGTTGACACACACATCACATAGAAGCTGTAAATAGTAATTCATTCCTTAAACAATCTCAATGACAATCTAGACTAGTGGTGGTCTTAAATGAATGATAGCCAATGCTGTATAACTCATGCATCATGAATTAGTGACCAGAATCTTCTCTAACCTTAGTACCAAAAGGACCTTCAGGGTAGTTAATGTCAAGGAGCTGTTTCCCCTGTTAACGAAACAACAGAAAAACACACAATCAAAACATACATTAATCAATCCAATTCCTATGTACATGTAATAACTAATAACTGAAGATAAAGTAGGAGAATGATAAACGATGACAGAAGACAAACTTCGAGCTCGGCTTGGATCTCTTCCCGTTCATGACCCGTGGCAATTGGCATCACATCCTCGACTCGCATTTTGGGAACAACGTTTTCTACACCGCAAACGTTCATACAGATATTCAATTCTTCTTTACCAGAGAGAAACGCGTAAATCTATCCCCCAAAGAGGTCGAATCGTGATATATAGAGGAGGCTTACCAGCGACAGCATTGAAGCGGCGAGGCAATAGAGTAACTGACGGTCGGAGAACCGCTGCGGACGGAGACGAAGAAACTGCGCCGTATCTGGAGAGTTTCGGAGAGGATCGGAGCAGATCGATGGAGAGTCTTCTCCACATGGTGGCGCTGCAGGAAGCTTTTAGTCTAAGATGAACAGGTGCGACGTGATCTCAGGTCGACCCTTCCGAGTAAGATCGATTCCACTCCGATTTCGGGTGAGCTATTTCTGAGGTCTTGTGGAGGTTGATGGCCTTGAGGGATTTGTAAGGGAAATGACAATTACTAGTGAAAACATCACTTTTGCTAGTAAAACAATAAAGAAATGATCAGATGTACTCCCTCCCTTCCATATTTAACTCCGGTTTTGAACGGACACGAGTTTTAAGATAGTGAGATTTGTGTGATGGAGAGTTATGCAGATGATAGAGAAATGTGTAAGAATGCTTGTGAACCACATATTCTTTACCAAAAGGGAAAAAGGAGATAAATTTGGGACGGACCGAAAAGGAAAGAATGAAGATAATTCCGGGACGGAGGGAGTATAACTTATTTTTAGATGTCCATAGATATACAATGTTAACTCTTTAATCATATCACTAAAATAAATCTTGAAAAAATGACATGAAAATTACTATTCAGCTTTGCATTTACAAAACTATAACCCATTTTGGATTTTCCAAATACTACCTCCGTCCCTCTTATATTGGATCGGAAGAGAGTAACACGATTATTAAGAAAAGTGGAGTTGTGTGATTGATATTAATTGATAAAGTAAGAATAAAGTAAGAATGATTTAGAACCACACAAACTTTACCAAATATGGTATGAGACAATTTTAGTGGGACTTCCCAAAAAGGTAAAACGGGACAATATAAGAGGGACGGAGGGAGTATATGACTTAGCTTGGCCCGTTCGTGCTTTTAATGGATCATATCATTCATATGAGTGGCCTTTTCCACTCAAGTAAATGAGTGACCTAGATGGATCATATATAACTAGAAAAACCTAGCTTATCAAAGACACAAATTCAACCTTTCTTCATTTGAGAGATAAGCTTCGTCTCTCTCAATCACTTGCCGACCCTCCATCAGTCGCCGACCAATCGCACTCCAGCCGCTGACACCCCACCGTTCCACCGCACGTCAGCCCCCGCCGCACCACTCCATCTCTTCTTCTCATTCTTCTTCGCCGCTGCGTCTGATACCCGCCTTGTTTCACGAGCGATGGTTAGGTAACGATGGCTAGGCCAACGACGGCTAGGTGACATTGGCCAGACGAACAACGGCGTTGAACGAATCTGTGATTTTGGCGGCCATTAAAGTTAGGATGGGCGCAGTGACGAGCTGGCGGCTAAGGTTACAGGCGGTGGTGCGGTTGAGGCTTGGGTGGGAAGTTGGGGCTTAAGTGTGAGGCTAGGGTCTGGGGCCCTTTATCTGGATGGGCTGGCCGGGCAGGTCTATGGGTTGGGGTGGCATAGGGTTGGCATGTGGGACAATACTAGGGTCTGACGGAGCAGATCTGGGGTGGTATGTGGGCGAAAGTCACTGGCGGTGTCTCCGGCAATGGTGACCGGAGTTGGGTGGCAGTCACTGAATTAGTGATCGGAGTTGGGCGGCGGTCACCAGCTAGTGACCGGAGTTAGGTAGAAGTCACTGGTCAGGGACCAAAAGTCACTGAGTCAGTGACTGGTGTCGGCGGCCGTGCCGGTGGCTATAGAACATCGTCACTTATCAAATCATATAAAAGAAATTTCGTATATTAAATACTTTCGTATAAAGATAAATAAATGACTGCTAGTCACACATTTGCAAATTTTTAAAAGAGTTCATATTTTTGTCTTTCCTGCTCATTTTAGTAATATCTTTAAAAAAAGACCATAAATCTTTGGCTAATGGTTTTCATATTTCTATTAATTTTTACATGTATGAATCTTAAATAAGCGGAAAGTATAGTTTTTTGATAATTTATATGTGAACATATACTTAGACCAACTCCAACAAGCACCATTTATCACACCAAAATGGTGTATTTCTCAAAAAATTGCTCCAACAGCCACTTCATTTTCAACACCGTTACACCAAAATGGGGGAGAGGGGGAGAGTTCACACCAAATATGGCGCACACCAAATGTTCCACCATTTTTTGTTTTAATTTTTTTTATTTCAAAAGTGACCCAAAGTTTTGATTGTTATAGTTTTGACCCATTTTTAAAACAACAAATTAGGATGTTTTTACTTGGACTGAAATTGCTGGTCTGCTCTAGTCTGGTATGATTTGATCTGATCTGAACTGATGTGATCAGGTTTGATTTCTTTATATTTTTATAACTACTCAAGTTTGGTCAATCCGGTCTGATCTAATCTGGAACAAATCGCAATCCAACTAAAAACCTCCGTATAAAACAAGTAATTAAAATTATTAATTTGATAGAAAATAAAAAAATATAATTAAATTTAAATCACACAATATTATAAATAGAGTTTCAAATCCAAACAACATAATAATAGAATACAAATGATATTTAAGAAAATTACATAATTAAAATTACAATTAATAACACCATTATAATTAAAATTAAAACATAATTAAAAACATACATAGTACATACTAATTTAGAAATTAGTAGTCATTCAACCCGCTTCTTGACCCTCCAAGACCATCAAATTGATTCCCAAATGCAGTTGATTCCCAATTATTATTATTTTGTAAAATTTAGAAATGACGTGCAAATTATTATAATATTATTGTAATATTAATTTTATGTGGTTTTAGCTTGTATTTGCGAAATATTGATTATTGTATTTTAATTAGTTAAATGCGTCAAAATGCATATTAAAATGGTGTATTTTAGTTTGTATGTGTGAAATAATGTGTGAAATGTCAAAATATGAAATGAGGGGCTAATGTATAAATATATGATAATTACATACTTAAACAGAAGAATGGTAAAAAGTTAGTAAAAGATTAAAAACAGAATATTCCTTATTGGTGTTTAAAATGGTGTAAACTGTTAGAGGTAAAATACTGTATGATGTGATGTTTACACTATTTTAGTGTAAAAAATGGTGTAGACTGTTGGAGATGGCCTTATAGCCCGTTTGAGAATATTGTTTTTCTAATTATCAATCTTTTGAATTGATCTTTTCATTAAATGCTCAACTTTTTATTTTGCATGTTGAGTTGGGTAATACTACGTAATTAAAATAAGTAAAACTGAAATCACTATTATAGATGATTTGGCTGAATTTCTTGAACAATAATGCTCCATCTTTATTTTCTTGTGATTTTTCCTTTGCTTTATTCATAAATTATATTTTAAATATGATTTTTTCATAATTCAACCAACTCAACTATTTCAGACCGGATTTCATGAACTTTTATAATTTAGTTGATTCGTGATGTTTTTACTTGGACTGAAATATGTTGGTCTGGTTTGGTATGGAACTGGAAAAAATCCAAGTAAAAACATCCTCAGTCAATTTCAGTTTTACAAAAAGGCGTTTACTTTACTATAAATTTAATTCAATATTGAGTATATTTTATAAAATATTATGCATTTATATGAACAAATGGCTGTCAATTTTTTTGCTCTTATTTTTCTTATTATCAATTTAAATCATACGCAATCTTGTTTTCTTCATAAATGTAGTTTCAAGAAAGAGTGCATAGGAATGATAGGATATTAGAGTTTTTTTCACTTTTGGTCCCTGACTTTAGTGGCTGGGACAATTTTAGTCCTCGTCTTTTGTTTTTCCCAGATTTGGTGCACAATTATGGAATAATTCCCAGTTTTGGTCCTCCGGTTGATTTTTCCGGCCAACTATGCAAAACAGTCTTTTCCTTCTACTCACACTCATCCCCGTTATTAGCTATTAATCCCAAAACCTACTGCCTTTCCTTCAGTTTGTATGAAATGCTATGATGGTCTTTTTAAAAGGATTACCTTAGTAGATATATGTAATCATTACTATTGTTTTATCACACCTATGTATCTTTACTACGCAGTTGGTCGGAAAAATCAACCGGAGAACCAAAACTGGGAAATATTCAATAGTTGTGCACCAAATCTGGGAAAAACAAAAGACGGGGACTAAAATAGTCCCAACCACTAAAGTCGGGGGTCAAAAGTGGAAAAAGCTCTAGGATATTATCACCGAGTATATGATTATTATTTATAGCGTAGTCAAATTTTATAATTTAATGGTGGTTAATATTTGCAAGAAACAGCATGTTGATTTATTAGAAGAGTTGTTTTAAGTTTACGTAAGATACTTCTAATTAGGGGTGGGCACGGGACGGGACGGGACATGAATTAGACTATCCGGGTACCGAACCCTATTTAGGATAACGGGACAGAACGCGATGGGACAAGACATTGTCCCGTTGTTGTCCCTTTTAAACCGGTACCGGAAGAGAACGAGACGGTTCGGGACATCCCAAAAAAATTGCAACGAAAAAAATACAGCTCCAAAATAAACTTCATGACAAAAAACTACAACACTAAAAATGCAACATAATTTTTTTTACGATAAATGCAACACAAAAAATAGTAGATTAATAGGATAGTTGCACGAAACAAACTGTAACAACAACAATAACTCCAACACACACAATACAACTAAGAAACTGCAAAGATAAAAAAAGACAAACAATATCATTAGAAGTGAAACATGTGGAGTATACATGAGTTTCCTTTTAGTATGTAGAAGACAGTTCATATACTTGATAATTTAGACTCATTTAGGTGTTTTTCATATTAGATAACTAATACCTAATTAATATTCATTAGTATTTGAATTGATGGTAGACTCACTAACCCACAACTATATACAATTTTGAATTCGGGACAACGGGACGGAACGGGACATATTTTATTTGTCCCGGTCCCGTTTTGTTTTGAAACGATTCAGAACCGGAACGGGACAATTTCAGAACGGAACCGGAACGTTCCGGAACGGACCAACGGGACCGGGTCTTTTGCCTCACCCCTACTTCTAATATTAAAAAAGTCCAAAAGTTGAATAACACTAACCCAAAATTGCGTGAGTAAACCAAGGAGCGACAAAATGAACTAGCATAAAGCTGGGGCTGGGAAACACCGTTAAAGTAGCAATTCATTTTTCTGAAGCAGTTAATACATAAAGATTTTTTTTGACACAGTTAATACCAGTTAATACATAGAGATTATTGAACTACGTATGAATTATTGATGTCCACTTCACAAATCTTTTTATTTATTAAAACAATACCTTGTCATAGGGGGTGGACTGTGCAGGTTCGGCCCGACCCGAGACCCTGCCCGGCCCGTTATTGTGCAGGCCTAGCTCCACCCGGACACCCGGTGGGCCGGAACCGGGACCCGAACTGGTACATTAATGTGGCGAGCTACAGGCTTGATAAATTGTGAATCAACCAGGGCGGGCCAGTCCCGATCCAGGCCCAATTACTTTTTTTTTTTTAATTTTTCTCATTGGGCTAGCCTCTAGGTGGGTGGGACTGGGCGGTTTGGGGGGTTTGGGGGTAGGGGTTGGAATTAATTCAAAAAGACCAAAAAAAATTAAAAACAAAAAATTGAAGCCCAGCCCGGTCCCAATACAAACCCGGGCCAATACCGGGCCTGAATATTCAATACCCGGACCTTGACACGAAGCCCGACCCGACCCGGACCCGGTCCACCCCTACCTTGTCATCACAATGGAGATTAGAGGGTATGAAATTAAAAGTCGCATCCCCCCATTTTACAAACACTTTTACATAAAGTCATAAACGTTCAACTAAAAACTTCTTTCTATTAAATCTACAAATTTAATTTCGTTTTTGTCCTATGAAAAGTAGAAAACAATGGTACATTATAAATCTTAATGCACTTACTTATTCTTTATTGGAGTCTTATTTGAACAATCAAGGAAAGATTAAAGATAGAGGTCTATATTTGACACTTTCTCTTTACGAATAACGACTATACGAAATGCCTTTATGCACATTTGTTTCTGCAGATACAATACGGTCGGTATTTCTTTTGTAAGAGCAGGATACTCTATGCATGCACTGATGCACATGTAGACTTTAAAATTAACCCATTAATTGAACTAAACCAATAACTTGACCTCTCCAACTCTCAAAGTTCTAACCTCTAAAGGAAATTTGCTAAGAAATATCATTTCATAAAGTAATTTGTTGAAGTTCCGCTAATTTAACCTATCAAACTGACTGTTTACATAAATAAAAAGCAATAAAGAAGGTGAACTTCAACTCTTTTATCCATTAGAACCTATCATTCATCAATAAAATTGAGCACAAATTTTATGAAATAAAAAACAGAAGATAACAGCGGATACCAAAAAAATAAAAGGCCCAAACATATTCGCGAAGGGACAAACCAATAGAGAATCATTTGCTTGTAGGCAGTTTGACTTGCAAATATACAATCACGAGAAAAAAAATACTCGTACAACCATAAAACATGTACTTTATTTTCACATTCTAAACCAACAACAAAGTGGCACACAGAATGGAACAAAATTTGGACTACAAGATCCTCACCAGCACGCCGCAAACCTATTTGTATTCCGCATGACTTTGTCTGGCTTTAATATTCTTGCTTGTGCACATCTGGCAGTGTGGGATAAATGCAGCACAAATCAAAGCAATAAACTTTTTAAAATCAAACATTCAAAGGAAAGAGAAGAAAAACACAAAATTTATTATTGCAATTCTTTCAGACGAAGAGTAAATTAAAGATTCTGAAATTCATTGAGACCAATATGATACAGAACAGTAGAACACATAAGAAGATATGAAGTAAAATGCTCTTAATGCAACATCAAGTACAACTCACTAAGCCTTGGATGGCCAAGTTGCTTGAGCCGACATGATTATTCCTACTATAACTCCAAAGAGCCCCAATGCACTTCCGAATATCTCAATCACCAGAATCTTAACGAAAAGTGTAGAGTTTTGTGCATCAGATAAAGCACAACTGCTTCCAATCACTCCAACGCATATCCTTTGTTAGAACAAGAGGTAAGACAATCAGAAAATGAATAGTAAGAGTGCATAATGTAAATGAAAAGGCAAAAAAAACATTCAAACCTACCCGCACACAAGATTGGCAAAGCCAACAATTATCCCTGACGCAAAAATTGCATAGCCAGCTGCAATGGACTCTGGTGCATGGATCTGGGAGGCAGGGACACTCTCAAGCTTTGTTTGGAGTATGATAGCCACAATGACACCATATATAGCAACTGCCTCACAAAAAATTACACTGAAAAGAGTAGAATATTATACCTACATAAGCTGATAAGATTTGCAATCGCACTGGAAATATCACAAATTAGTAATACAATTTAAACCCCAAATAAGTCCTTCCAATGCGCTAGAAATCTTACTATCGTCCAATTTGAAGGGAAAGCCAATTGTTTAATCTAGGTTGGGAAAGTGTTTCATGTTTTAACCATCACTAAAACTCGAAACTCCATTCAATAGTTTTTTTTTTGAAAGAAAACTCCAATTAATAGTTAACTTATGCTTTACATTGAAATTTCACAGTTCCTTAGCTAAAATAAATTTGGGATTGCATAGAAATATAAAAAACATAATGAATGGTCAATGAATGAAGATGAGATATTAAATATATATAAGTGAAAAGTGAAAAGTGAAATATAGGTCCCCTCCCAGCATCTGGAATCTGTAATTGCCTATGGTACCAAACAGGCAAATACTTAATTGGACGCCCCAACTACAAAAAAGGTTCAATTCCTCCATTTGGAGTTTACATCTGGCTTCAAGGTTACCTTTGTCTATGTGGCAACGTAGCTAGTTGGTTTACTAAAATGCGGCAATTTATTTGAGTAGAAGAATCCAATTATGAAAACAAATCAAATATGTGTGGGTAAATTTAAAACATGAAAGTCAATGATCCTAAAAACACACTCTAAAAGGCCATACTCCAGATGTTCAACTGGAGAAGGTCCATTCAGTAATTCGAGTCTAGGTTTTTGTCATCATTAGTTTGAGACTTTGAGCAAGCCCCATTATAAATCTTAGTGTTCTTGTTCATCTTCTTTTCTTATTGATTGTTATTGTTACACAATCACTCACGATTAGGACCTCAATTTTAATGCAGCTCAAGAACTTAAAGATCCGTATTGTCAGATTTTGCTCAATAATTTATCATAAATTCTGCTGAATTTTGGAAATTTTCTTTTTTGGTGTATAGCACTATAGCAGATCAAGGGAAAAAGAAAGGAGAAGGACATAGACTAGTATGTTAAGCCTCACAGAAAGGTTTCGTCTTTCAGATTATCCCATGAAAAAATAAAGATGATACTTGCTATTTTAATATTTCAACCCCAAGAAAATGCCACAAATAGTCCCAGACTATTGTCGCACGACCTAATTTAGTCCCAGACTTTATATTTGCTCATATTTAATCCTTCACTTATATGTACATACCAACTTTAGTCCTATTTTGTTTGACAGTTTACCATCCGTTAATTAAGACACACTACCATTGCACAACATTCTGTTTTGGAATGATTGACCCACAACGTGCTCGTTTGGGAGATGCTCCTCTCTCAACACGTTGAATTTATTTCCTCCATTCATGGACTAAAGCACTCTTTGATTTGTTCTTCATAATTAACGCTTGATATTCGAATCACTCTACCAACAACAACAACAACAACATCCAAACCTTAATCCCAAAAGAATTTGGGGTCAGCTAACATGAATCGATCTATGATATCGATGCCAAAAAGAGAAGACGGACAAGAAAAGGAAAAAAAAAGTAAGATAAAATGAATAAAATAAAGATAAATAAATACTTCCTCCGTTCCGTAAAAGTTGCAACATTGGAATTTATTCACTATTCACACACCTTACTTTGACTACGATTTTCTAATAATATATATAATAAAAATATTATGTATAAAATATTAATAAATTTGTAGTAGTGTAAATTTCCAATATATTAACTTTTTTTAATGTTTACTAATACGTAAATAAATATAATTACAGTCAAAGTTGCGCGTTGGCAAACATGAAAGTCAAATTGTTGCAACTTTTATGGAACGGAGGATAGTATAAGATAACAATAATACAAGAATATAACAAAGATAAAACATAAAAAATAAAAGAGCATAAAAAAGATAGAAGATAAAAATAACATAAGAATATAAAAAGATAAGGAAGATAAACGATAAAAGAAAAAAGAGAGGAAAGGTAGACAAGAAATCAATCGTCCACACGTATGTGCGCCCTCCACTTTGCTCTCTCCAAAGTCATACTCTCATCCAACCCAAGAAGACGCATATCAGTTCTAGTTACTCTAATCCAAGTCTGTTTGGGTCTTCCCCTCCCTCTCTTCTCTGACTCTTCTCCCCACCCCTCAAGTCGTCTAACAGGTGCATCACTCGGTCTTCTATGCACATGCCCAAACCACCGCAAACAAGACTTCTGCATCTTATCTTCTATAGGTGCTACTCCCACCTTTTGTCTGATGACCTCATTCCTCAAGCGGTATTTTCTGGTATGTCCACACATCCAACGCAACATACGCATCTCTGTCACACTCATCTTTTGAATGTGGCATTGCTTCACCGCCCAACACTCTACGTCATACATTAATGCCGGCCTAATTGATGTACGATAAAATTTACCTTTCAGTCTAGTCGACATACCTCGATCGTTTAGAAATCCTGAAGCACTTTTCCATTTCATCCACCCAGCTTTGATTCTATGGCATACATCTCCATCTAATTCACCATCCTTCTGAATTATGGATCCCAAGTAACGGAACATATCACACACCGGTATCTCCTTACCATCAAGAGTAATCCCACTATTGCTACTGCTTCTACCTCCACCGAACTTGCACTCCATATACTCAGTCTTGCTTTGGCTCAGTCTGAAACCCTTGCTCTCCGATGTTTGTCGCCATACTTCCAACTTTGTTTTAACACCGGATTGTGTCTCATCAATCAATACAATATTGTCGACAAACATCATGCACCACGATATATCTTCTTGAATTGACCCCAAATTCGAATCACTCTACCAAATTCGAATATTTGCAAACTATGGCATCCATCACAACGTCAACGGCCGTGCCTCTCTCAGCAAACCTCTCAACTCCAGTGGCGCACCCCTCTTCAAGATTGTTGCCTTCTTCTCATTCTCGAAGAAGAAACAGACGGCTCCACCCAAGAAGCCCAAATTAAACCTTCTCCTGCAAAGAAGAGCTTTCCAAGTGGTATGGGCCGGGCCTGATAGAAGAATCTTTCTGCCGGAGGGACTTTTGGACAAATCACAAATCCCGGAGTGTTTGAGTGGTGAAGCTCCTGGAGATTATGGTTATGACCCTTTTGGCCTTAACAAGAAACCTGAAGACTTTACCAAGGATCCAGACCAGACAGTCATCTTGAAAGTGAAGGAGATCAAGAACGGGAGGTTAGCCACGTTCTCCATGTTGGGATTCTTCATCCAAGCCTATGTGACCGAGCAGGGACCTGTGGAGAACCTTGTGATCCACTTAGGTGACCCTTCTGCCAATAATCTGCTCATTGTTATTGTTGGATCAGCTGAAAGAACTCCTACCCTGTAATTTTCTTTTTCTTTCCAGCGCTCCCCCCCCCCCCCTCCATTTGTACACCCACATTTCGCATGATGGGCTGTGAAGAAGGAAGGAAAGAAGCTGTGTTGGAACTTGTGACTCTAAACATCCATATTTCATCTTTCTCTACACTCTGACAAATTATAATGTTCGTGATGGTTCACCTACTAACTTGCAATGAATTCTGAGTTCAAACAAAAAATAAAACTTGTTACAAACAATCTGAAAATACAAATGAAGGCCTTCATTCAGTAAAACTTCAACTCCAAACTAGAACCTTTCTAACCACGTACATGGCACATGTCAGCATTTGTCTACTCTTAGAATTTTTTATTCTGCCATATGAAGATCACAAAAGCAATGACCAGTGTGAGCAAACCAAATATGGTCTTTTCCTTGCATTTGGATTCCCTAAGATCTTTCGGCAGCCTCATAAGTTCATGAATTCATCTTCCATACGTACGTTGGGTATTTTGCAGGCAACTTAAAAATAATTTTACCATAGTGCCCTCTTAGTTAACGGAGGTAGGCGGTCAAGGTGTTTTAGGACTAAAGTTGGCAAAGTAATGAGACTTGGGGGTTTATTATGGTGATATAGAAAGAGCAGGACTGAATTGGGTATTGTTACAATAGTCTGGGACTATTTCTGGCATTTTCTCTTTTAACCTCCCAAAAATAGGTAGTATATGTCCAATAAAGGTAAAAGGTGAAAAGATTGATAAAAGTATGAAATGGGCAAGTAAAAAGGTAGTATAATTCAAATTAAAAAATCGTTCATGTTTTAGGATAAGCTAAAAAGGATAATGTTTCTTAGAAGATGGGATTGAGGGAGTATCTGAAGTCTTAATGCCTTGTGTTCTAACAAAGACACTAACGGCCTAACGGGTACAGCATGGCTTTACAAAAACATTAAGGATAATAATACAACAATGGAACAAGAAACCTGATAATATATTCTAGGCATGAATGAGGTTCGCTTTTATAAATGTTTCATATCAACCCTTTAACATAGTGACTAGTTGACATGATAGAATTTTTGAGATATAAATAAGAATAAAATCAATTTTGGTTGCTTACTTGCTCATTGAATTTCAACTATAGAAGTATTCTTTTTATGAGATTATCTAGTAGCTAACAAGTGTTGTAAACAAATTCTGTGAATGAGAACAAATTGTCATTAACACCACAACGAACAGTGTTCCATCCCAAGAAGAGCCAAAAAAAAGTTATATGTAGTACAAAATATCATCCATTTGAATAATCCACTCAAGTACTCAACGTATGGAATTTGTTATTTCATATACATGGATTTGTCTCTTACAGTAATTGTGATAATTTCATCATCGTGACCACTGTCAGATCATACGAGCATCCCTCACATCACGCAAGAAGAAAATTAAGCCATTTAAAAAAACAAATGAACTTAGGCTTCAGTTCCCTTCATCCATGTTGAACTAAAGAACTTCTATTTCTTGTTTCCACTCAGTAAGTCTACCACTGGTCCCACTGTAAGCCGGCATTAATGATGATGAATGCTGAGCTATATAGAATATTTAACAAGATGTCCCAAACATATTTGCTCTTTTTAACAAAAACTAATTAACTATTTAGCATTGTGATAGTTGTTCCATTCGGGATAGACATTTTCCAATGTGATGTTGCAGTCTCCATTGTTCATGAAGGTGAATTAATTGAAATAGAAACTAACTATTTATAAAAAAAAGTGTTCCATATGAGAATTTAGTGAAAACGTTCACACAAGGATCCTCTAAAATTGTTCCCAAATATTGCAATAACAAGGTGATTAAATGGAAGAACAACAATGAGATGTGCTACTGAAGTGGGTGTACAAGGTACCGCAGTCGATCTAAAAACCAAAGCGTTTCTAACGGAATTTTCTTACGAGGGGAAACATAGTGCAAACATCAAAAGAGATACAGAACTAAACTTACCTGATGAGATTTTTGGAGGTAATGCGAGGAGCTTTGATTGCAGCGCCAATCAAGCTACTTCCGGTTATATAAATCCCCCTAGATGAAAATTTAAAATTCAAATAAGTAGTGAGGAAAGGGAAGCATCTGGAACTCGACATTCTAGTGAATCAGAGAGGGCGAAATAGAAGATGACATTTACCAAGCAGCTCCTAATACTGAAACGCCTATGGAGATGGCAATACCGATAGCTGAAAAGGTGTAGGGAGAGATCTGCGTCAACGCTCGCGACCAGGAGCTATGATCCCCAGCCATCGTGGATCGGAAGTTTACGAAGTATGTACACAGACGGCTTTGCAGAATTGAAGGCTTGCAGCGCTTGGGCAAAACGGCAGACTTTAGACTTGGGAAAAGGGCAAAAAAATGACACTTACTCAATCTCAAATAGGACATTGAAGTTACATTTGTCCACTCCCTCACGGATCACCAAATAGACTTTAGTGGAAATTACCGGAATGGACTATTTTTATGTGGCACATATCATTTATGGCCCAATTGTTTTATCTTTTCATTTTTAACTTTCCTGTTTTCAATTTTGTTTTTTTATTTCAAATATAGACCTTCTTTTCGTCTCGTCACCGTGTAACCCTGTCGGTGAAATTGGGAGAGCCGGAGGGCCTGGAGAAGGGGATTTCATGGGTGGGATTGGGCATAACCGACGGGGCTATGTTCGGATTCCTCATCCCAGCTTCCTTAACTAGCTAGGCAATCTATCCGGTGGTCTCCAGGCTCGGAACAGAAAGCTAAGGCTTCAACGTGTTTATGATGCAGATCACAGAAAGCTCGCCCAATTCCTAGATAAATTCCGATTAATATTGTTGTAGTGCTGCTTTTATGAGAATTGAAGATGCTACTACTCAATCAAGTGAGTTATTCATTCAATTTTCTTCATTACTCTTTTATTATTCATTGAGCTCTCTATATTTACCTAATTTTAAAATGTTTGCTCCTATTTCAGTATGTTTGCTTGCGAGTCTCATTCTTAGGATAGGAGCAACAACATTTTAAGCTTTGGAGGTCATTCCAGTAAGGATGTGAGTCAGTTAGGCACACTAGTGCAAATTCTTCGTTCTTCAGCTAGTGCCTCCACTTTGACTTTTTAATTTTTATCTTTTGATTGTTTTCTATATTATCAATGTTATGCTTTATATGTTAAGTCTTAATATCCTGATTCTAGCATTTTCAAATTAGGTAACTTCGTATGAATAAATTTATTGTTTTTCCTCTGTTTGTATTGTGTCATGTGTAGGGTTATTGAATGCTTACTTGTGCATTTTGACATATTTAATCTCACTAAGGGTTGTAAATTTTAATACAATTTGCTGGTTCATTAGTGAGATGCTTGTTCTGTGACTGTCTTGTAGTAAAAATGAAGTTCATATCAATGCCAAATCTATTGTGCTCACTGAATTTGTAATATCAATTCGTTTTTGTCAAAAAACCAAAGAGCATATTGTTCATGATTCTTCTACTTGCTATACATAATCATGAGCAAAGTGAAAGAACGAAAAATAGAAAGATGATAAAAAGACTATTTCAATTTCTTTTCTGTTTTTTATCTATTATGCAACTAGCAGTTTTATTAGGTTTGCAAAACAAAAAACATAATATGGAATTGCAAAGCATGAAAGCAATGCATTGAAGAATACCATATAGCCAATGGTCTACTTGAATATTAAAGAGAAGATTAACTCAAGTATTAAAACTGGGAAGAGTGAATCTTCATACCAGTCCGTTCATACGGTAAATTTTGATTATGACAGTGGGTAGGCAGGTTTGTTACACAATCTAATACTATTAATTATTTAGGAGTGGGACTTGCTTATGAAGTCCAGAAACTGTCAAAATAAATTGGATTTGCTTTAGTGAGTAAGTTATCTCATGGCTGTCCTTTCGTAATAGAGATACAAATTGTTCTGTACAGCTTAGAGTTCACTACTTTATTATGGTTCATTTATTCTTCACTTCAAAGATTACTATATTACAGGGAAGAAGTTCTTGCCATCAATAGACATGGAGAATGAAAAGCAACGGTGTAATGGTATATGAATGCCCTCCAGATTGGTAGAAATCGAATGCCTCTTCGATGAGGCACAATAGTGGCATACCAAAACTGGTGCCAAAGGGGTGACATAAGAAGAAGAATTTATAAGAAGCCGATTCGTACAATATAATAGATGAATGTAGTAAATTGAAATATTAGATTAAATTGTATATTTGCTGTGATATTTTATTTTTTGTTGCATTTGTTGCATCTAATACATTGCATTTTGTTGCATTATGTTGCATCATCTTGAATCTTGTTATTTTTTGTTGCATCGTGTTGCTTACTATCATTTATTGTTAATTTAATTTCTTACTTGGTTTATTTAGGTTTATATTTATCTATGTTACTTCCTTAAAATCAAAATATCTACATACATTTATATATGAACACCTAGAATGCTGAAGTTGGATATATGAATATAAACAACAAATAGAAACATAAAGAAACAAAAAAAAAACAAATATTTAAGAATAATCAACAAAAAGAAACACAAGGAAACAAAAACCAAAAATAAAATAACCTAAAAAATTTAGTACATTAAGAAAAATGAAATATTAGATTAAATTGTATATTTGCTTTGATATTTTATTTTTTGTTGCATTTGTTGCATCTAATACATTGCATTTTGTTGCATTATGTTGCATCATGTTGAATCGTGTTATTTTTTATTGCATCGTGTTGCTTACTATCATTTATTGTTAATTTAATTTTTTCTTGGTTTATTTAGGTTTATATTTATCTATGTTACTTCCTTAAAATCAAAATATCTACATACATTTATATATGAACACCTAGAATGCTTAAGTTGGATATATGAATATAAACAACAAATAGAAACATAAAGAAACAATAAAAAACAAATATTTAAGAATAATCAACAAAAAGAAACACAAGGAAACAAAAACCAAAAAAAAAATAACCTAAAAAATTAAGTACATTAAGAAAAAATGCATTGACAAAATTCATTTCTTATTTTTAAATTTTTTTTACTGTTCATTATGTTTTTTTGCATGTTTTTTTCTACGTATGTTTTAATTTTACTCACTTTTAGGTTACATTAACTTCTGATTTTTATGATTTTATGTTGTGTATTTTTATTTTTTATTATATACATTTTAATTTAAGCTCTTGGATTTTTTCGAATTTTATATATTTATTTGATATTTTATTATTATATTTTCCATTTTCTAAAGTATACTTTTTCAAAAATTCTTCTAACTACTGTTCATATTATTTATCATTTTCGAATCTTTTTTGTAATTTAATTTTTTTTTATAATTATTAGGTTTTATTGTTTTTTGCTTAGTGTATACATTTATTATTAAACTTTTGGTTTTTATATTTTTTTACAATTTCCCCCCATTTTTAACTATTTTAAACATTTTATATGTTTGTTTTCAAGTTTTTATTTTTAATGTTTCTATATTTTTTATTTTCTGATTTTTTTTACAATTTTAATTTAGTTTATTTTATTTTTTGATTTTAATTTACATGTTTCAGATTTATTTTCTTTTTTATTATTTACTTATATTTTTTATTTAGTCCAAAAATCAATTTTATTTGTTATAGTATTATTGTATTCTCAGCAGTATCATCTTTTTAAAATTTTTACAATTTCCTGTTTAAAAAAAATAATTTTAGTGCTTGTTACATTTTCTATTAGTTTTTGAAGGAGAGGATAGTCATTTGTTCCTCACGTACACCCACTTAGTTCCATACTTCCACCAATCGATCCTCACGTGCACTCCCTCAGGAGAACACATTCCAGTAGCTAACCGTGTTTAATAGGGATGGTCTATTTTTGAAAGGAAATCTTTAACTAGCCTATATTTGAAATATATTATAAAAGGTGATAAAAATGATATTATTTTCATTTTTAGTCTATTTGTGAAAATTTCCCTATACTTTAACAATCCCTTCGTTAGTTGATTTTGGATTTGGATTTTGCAAATTTGAAAATTGGAAACAAGAAAACAATGACTGGATTATTATTTGGGTTATTGGGAATTTGGGATGGGGTGGATTGGGCCGTTTGGCAGTTTATGAATGAGGAATTCTATTCACACAGCCACATATAGTTACTAATTACAGCAATTAATTTTTCCTTTTTTGACAAGAAAACTGGTCATTTATTAAATCAAAGCATCGTTTGCAACATGACTTACAACATAATGGGAAAAAGACTTGAATAGGAGTAAAACAAGGTTTAGGAACGTAAATAAGAGTCCGAACTTTTTAAGACCTAAATACGACTAATTTTTAACGGAAGGACAAAAACACCCCTAAAAATGATACTGCCTGCAAATCTTACTTGCTGCCATTCTGCCATCATACGGAGCACAATATGCGAATCTTATGTTCTGGAGCACAATATGCGAAGGAGCGACGAAAGATCGAGCTGAGATCGGCAGAAGAAAAGAGCCGAGTTCGAAGAAAGAAAAGAAGAACGGGGCTCGTCGACTACTCCGGAAACCACCAGCGGCAGGCCACTCAGGTGGCGGGCTGCGGCACACCGGCAGTGAAAACCGCAATCTCTAGTGGGCACCGACAAGAAGAATTACTGCCGGTGTTCTCCAATGGCCTTCCTCTTCCATGAGAAGAATTACTCCAGGAGTATGTTTATGACTCCAATGGCAGCTGTTGAAGGAACGTCAAAACATGTTAAAATGGTAAAATAATGACACTATGTATGTCACTATACTTTAAATATTATCAAAATAAAGTGAAAATCATCAGAATGTCTTAACAATGTCAATACTTAACAATGTCAATGTTGCAGCAATGTCAATGATAATGTCATAAGAATGTCAATGACAATGTCATAAGAATGTTAATAAAAAACAATGTCAAAGACAATGTCATAAGAATGTTAATGACAATGTCACAAGAATGTCAATGACAATGTCGTAAGAATGTCAATGACAATGTCATAAGAATGTCAATAAAAAACAATGACAGTGACAATGTCATAAGAATGTCAATGACAATGTCATAATAATGTTAATGACAATGTCATAAGAATGTCATACGAATGTCAATGACAATAAAATACATTCCTTATTTCTTTGCTTTCAGTTTGTTCGTATGTACAGAGCACTGTCAAATAGTTTGAAGTAGAAGAGGGGAAAAAGAAGAAGAAGAGGAGGGGGGGGGGGAAGAATAAGAAGAAGGAGGAAGAGGAGGAGAGGAGAAGAGAGAACACAGGTTACGCAGCAGGGCCTTCAGCCGCACCGTCACACCGTCGCACCTCCACACCGCCGCACCAAAAATACTACCGCACCGCTGCAACACCATTTTAGCTCAGCACCTCCATTATTTTGACGGTGCTCTGCCTTGCTTAGCTGTGGAGGAAGGAGAGAGACGATTAGGCGAGGCTATTGTCGAGAGATATTCCCGAGAGATTTGGTCTTATTTAGGAGTTAAAAAAGTCAAGGTCTTATTTAATTACATGCAGGAAGTTAAGCTCCTATTTAGCACCATTTCTCCAACATAATCAGGTGGAAAAGTATAGCTATTGCTCAGATCTGAGATGTCAACATGAACTTTAGCTATAGCATGAGCCGCACGATTCGCAGACCGATTACAAAAAGAGACAACATAATTTCTCTTTGTTTGAAGTAAGAAACAAATATCATCAATTAACAGATCTGTGTAAGCCAGCCCTCCTCCATTATGCACTCCTCTTATGACAACCTGCGCATCTGATTCAATCTCTACTTCTTTCCATCCTTCTTTGATTGCTCCAAGGATGGTCTCCCTAATTCCCACCGCTTCCGTCTCACCCGGAGACCATTCAGCGATGCATGATCCCCCAAAGGCTTTTAAGAAATCCCCTTGATCATTCCTAGCAATCCATCTCCATGCTCTTATTTCTCCCATCTCATTAAGCGTTGCATCAACATTTATCTTCATACTTCCTGGCTTTGGCCTTTGCCATCTCGGATTTGCCTTCTTCCCCTTACTGTTTGTTCAGCCACCCACGTGCTGCGCTTCGCGCCAAGCTCACAGCATATTTGAGCAGCAACAAAGTATCCCATTGAAGCAACAACAAGGTTTTCCCCTTCCCAGATCAACGCATTTCTTCGTTTCCAAATCCCTTAAACTAACATAGCAAAATTACAACATACCTCCTTATCCGGTGCCGCCAGATTGTGTTGGAGTCAATCTTGGAAAGTCGCATTTGGATCGCCGATTCCCATTCCGGCAGCTTCCCAAACTTCTCGAGTTTTCTGGCAAGTTTGCAAAGCATGCTCTCAAGTCTCCGACTCTTGTTCACATAGTTTACAGATATTATGCAACTCCACGCCCCTCCGTGTCAAATTAGCGAAAGAAATGAGAGATCCGTCCAAGACCTACCAAATAAAATATTTAATTTTTGGAGAAAATTTAAGACCAGAAAAAGCAGCCCAACCAATCCAGCTACTGTTCGCCGCTCCCTGCATAATAGTTCAGTAGCAACTTTTAACGGTAAAAATACCGTTATTTCCCCCCTTTCACCAATATCCGTCCCCCTGTCCAATATACCGATAGGTATGCCGGATATTATTTTTCTTTCTTCTCCATTAAAAATAGAAGTGATCCTTTTCGTGTTCCACTTCTTCCCTGTGACATCTCTCAGAGCAGCGACATTCATATCACCAATTCCAGCAAGTTTAGCTCATTGGACTCTCCCTGACCCTGCACCTGGAAGCCAGACATCAGCCCAAACTTGAACCTCTATGCCATTCCCCACACATCGTTTGACATTGTTTTCAAGTATCTTCTGGGTCTCCAAAATGTTTCTCCAAATAAAAGAGGGATTGTTGCCCATTTTGGCTCTTAAGAAACTCGAATTCGGATAATAGCGTGCTTTTAGAACACGCCCTGTAACACCGCCCCCGAGTATTTGTACTGTACCAAATTATGTATTGAACCTTGAAGAAATGTATAAAAGCATTTTTACGTGATTGTAAATTTTTATCATTTATGTTACGTGAATAGTAAAATTCACGTGGGGCCCACACCGGATGTGGGGCCGCCCAATATTATCGGGACCACATATTATATTAATCTTGTACTAGATAATATGTATATGGTGGTGGATATCCTAATTGGGCCATGACAATGGCACAAGGTTGACCGGTTGGTCAAACGGGCCAAATTATCGGTATCAGCAATTTATCAGATGACAGCCCAAAAAGGGATTTCGGAGACTTCTAAATTAAAGTTGGGGAATGCATATTGATTCTGAGGTCCAATAAGGATTGGAAACAAGTGTTATATTTTATTTGACCCGATAAAATAAAATATAGTTAAAACAGTCCGGAAAATACAACTTTCGGGACCGATTGTACACTCGGGGACACAAAGGGTTGACCTCCCACATAAGTGGGGGCCAACCCACGAGTATACCTCATCAGAGTGAGCTGGGAGGCGTGGAAAATGGATGGTGGGAGGAAGTTGGTTTGAGATGATTGGCATCATACAAAAACATGAGGGGGGGGGGGGGGGGCTTCCCATCACTTATTGCCCAAATGAGCCAAAAAGGGTATTCCTACCCATCCCCCTCCCACCAGATCGGCTCAATCATCCAAGGAAGGGAGAGAAACTCTGAAACTACTCCATTTCCTCATCCATACACGCACCAAGAACAAAGGAGGAAGAAGGAGGGGAAAAGAGAAGAGGAAAAGTTGGTTTGGAGAGGAAAACTTGTGGTTAGCAAGGTAAGGACTCCATTAATCCCATTTCTTGTTATTCAATACTCTTTTATGATTTTTCAATCATATTTCACACCCTAGTAATGTTCTACACGTTGGAATGTGTAGAAAGAGGGGTTGGAAGGTGGTTCTAAGTCCAAGAACGGACTTAGAAGCCAAAGTAACCGGTTCGCCGGAAAATAACCTTTTGAAGGTTATTTGTATTACTATGAGTTTTATGATGATAAAACCTTGTTAGTAACTTGTCTAAGGTATTCAAGGAACTTTCACGGAGTTGAAAAGGTCGCCGGAGTTGTCGCCGGAGTTCGTTGAAGTTCGCCGGAGTTTCACCGGAGCTAAATCAGGAAGGCTAGAACTTCATAAGCTTCATTAAGGTGAGAAGACGGCTTTATGATTTATAACTTTTGCGTGAGGCATGAGATTACCTAAAGTAATAAGGGATATGTTTTGTGGAATGATTAAAGATAACCAAGTGTTTGCCTATGTCATGATTATACATAAAACATAGTTGAAAAGCATGATATGTAGGTTTGGTGATCAAAAATGTGATAACTTCTTATGTGTGATGTTCCAGGGATCCAAAATGGTATTTTTGGATCAAGGACGTCAAGAAGTATAAGTGTATAAAATTTCACGATAATCGGACTTCGTTTGGGCGGTCAAACGAGCGTTGACCGCCAAGACAAAGGTGATACCCGACCGGGGTATGGGTGAATACCCGACCGGGTTTTGATTAAAAATGGCTCCAGACGCCACTGCCACACTAGACCCGACCAGGTATGGGTGTAGACCCGACCGGATCTCAAGTTAACGTGGGCCGTTCGGGTGGGACCCGCCCACGTTGGATCCTAAGGATTGTTATGTGACTATAGGGCTAGGCATTGTCCATAGTTAAAGGGATGAAAGGTTAGCCATATCCAGGTTAGGATTTGGTAGAGAATAGACTGGGGATTGAGTGCCCTTGGACGGTAAATGATCCAGAATACTCCAGGTGGGGTCGAGTACCCTTGGACGGTAAATGATCCAGAATACTCCAGGTGGGGTCGAGTACCCTTGGACGGTAAATGATCCAGAATACTCCAGGTGGGGTCGAGTACCCTTGGACGGTAAATGATCCAGAATACTCCAGGTGGGGCCGAGTACCCTTGGACGGTAAATGATCTTAAATACTCCAGGATGAGTTGAGTGCCTTGGACGGTAAATGATCCTAAAACACTCGGTAGTATGAATCGAAGGTAGACTATAACTTGTGAGCTAGGTAACCGGGAAAGGAGTGAGAAAAGTCAGGTAAGAACTTTATCTCTAAAAGACTCTTTAAGGTAAATGACCTACGGGTTGAGTATTTTACGAGTATATATACAGTATGTATATCGGGTGGATGAGGGACATCTATATGTATATATCACCCTATTTTTGGGTCTCGTTTCTGAAACATTAGTTATTCTTCATATAGCCTGCTTGTCGCTAGTACTTCTATGGAGTACTGACCCCTCCGGGGGCCCTCACATTTTTCAGGTTGAGGCTAGAGTCCTACTACCTGCACCTTTGCCTAGGGTGATTGACCAAGAAGGAAGGCGTGGTTCGTGCTTCCATTCTTATTTCAAATATATAAACTGCTCATGGATTTTTGAACAATGTTTTCATTAAAACAGTTGGGGGCCTGCGTGCCCGTGTTTGCCACGTGTGGCCAAGTACCAAACATATTATTTCCGCATTTGCTTGATTATGATATTGATGTTGATTGTATGTGTTTACTAATCGGTTTGGCAATAGAATCAATCGGACGCCTTGTAGAATTCAATAGGGATGATCTGTTGATGTCCTTATCGGGTTGTACGGCGGTTGTCTCCGTGGCTCGGATGCGGTCCGGGGCGTGACACGCCCCATCAAACTTTCGGGTTTAGTAATTAATTTCGACCCCTGCTTAGCCAACATTGCTAAATTAAATTCTCTCATCTTTCGGAATCTCAGTCCCCTGCACTTTTTGGCTTGCACATCAACTCCCACTGCCCCCCATCAAATACCTTTTTTATAAAACTTAGTCCCTTTCGGCCAAAATCCGTTCATAAGCTTCTGAGTATCATCACATAAATCTCATGGTAAAAGGAATACTTTCATTGCATAAGTAGGCATAGCTTGAACCACATTCCTGAGCAGCACTGCTCCACCAGCTCTCGAAAGAAAATGGTTATTCCACTTTTTAATTCAATTTAGAATTCTATCGCGCAAATAGCCCATGATGGCCGACTTACTTCGGCCAACAAGACTAGGCAGCCCCAGATACCTCTGCTGGCCTCCATCACATGGAACCCCAAAAAGCTGACAACCCTGATCCTTCAAAGATCCCGCCACGTTCTGACAAAAATTGACAGTGGATTTAGAAAAATTAATAGCCTCACCAGAGCATCCTTCATATTCATGTAAAATTTGTTTAATAGCACAACACTCATTACTGGTAGCTTTAAAGAATAAAAAAACTATCATCGGCAAATAAAAGGTGTGACACACGAGGGGCTCCCCCGCACACCGCCACCCCATGTATGTCCCGTTTCTGCTCAGCTACAAGAAGTAATGCACTGAGCCCCTCAGCCACCTGGATAAACAGATATGGAGACAACGGATCCCCCTGTCGAAGGCCCCTTCTCGGCACAATAGGCCCTAGAAAATTGTCATCAAACTAGACAAATTAATTAACCGTTCCGACACATTCCATAACAATATGAATCCATCTGCTATTAAACCCCATCTTAAGCAACACTCCCCGAAGATAAGACCAATCAACTCTATCATAGGCTTTGCTAATATCCAGTTTTAGCGCAACAAAACCTTCTTTACCATAACATTTTCTTTTGAGGTAATGTTGGGTTTCGAAAGCAACTACAATATTATCAATAATAGATCTCTCTGGGATAAAAGCACTCTGACTTTCCCCCACTAAACCATCCAGAATATCTTTGAGTCTATTAGGCAGAACTTTTGGAAAAAAAATTATAAACCACGTTGCATAGTGCAATAGGTCTCCAATCACCCATACAATCTGGCTTATATTTGTTCGATATTAAAACTAGATTAGTAGTATAATACCTGGCATGATAGTACCTCTTTCAAACATATGGACACATAGGGTTGTGATCTCCGAACCAACTATATCCCAATAGGCCTGAAAAAAAGGTGGGTTCATCCCGTCTGAGCCCGACGCCTTCTCTGGGTGCATATAAAAAATAGTCGCTCTAACTTCTTCTGGACAAATAGCTTTGGTCAACATACTGTTCTGGTCGTCTGTAACCTGGGAAAAATTCCCTCTTATCTCAGGGGGGTGATCCGACACCGGTGCCTGAAAAAGAGACAAAAAATAGTCCATGATGACCAATTCCATTTCCCCCAATCTGAGGTCCACGAGGCGTCCAACTTTTTAATTCCTTCCATCCCGTTTCTCCTCCTTTGTTTAACCGCGTTATGAAAAAGCGGGAATTAATGTCACCCTCGTTAAGCCAGAACTCTTCGCTCGTTGTTTCCAGGAAATATTCTCCCTTTCCAGGAGTATTTGGAGGACAGAACGTACCTTCAAATATTCAGCCACACTCGCCCTTCCTCTTTGCCTCGCAACCAGGCTAGTCTACTCTTACAGGCTAAAATTTGATGTCTAAAGCCCTTTCTACGGCTTTTGTCCCACTTGGGGAGTTCATTCCCACAAAAGTGAATTCTATCATTTAATGATAAATGATTTGCTGCCCCCCAACTGTTGGCAACCACCATGCGACAATCCTGCTCCTTCACCCAATTATTCTCACACTAGAACCTCTTTTTCCTCTTTGAATTTTTAGTTGCTACTATTGCCATCCAGAGCGTCATATGGTCACTAGCCACGACCTCAACTGACGCAGCACGTGCCTCCATGAACATGTTCCACCAATCGTCATTGACTAAATATCTATCAAGTTTTTCTTTCACCAAAAAACATGTATTTTTTCTTCTCTCCCATGTCCACTGATATCCCGAGAACGGAAAATCTTTCAATCCACTCCCATGAACCGTTTCCTCAAAACCACGTAGTCTCCATGGGAGATGGGGGATATGACCTTTCTTCTCCGTATCATAAAGAATATCATTAAAATCACCTGTTATCGTCCACGGACCACTGTTGTGGGCTGCCAAATCTCCTATCAAATCCCACGAATCTCGACGTCGACCAGTTTCCGGGAAGCCGTAGAATCCCGTCATTCTCCACGCCTGTTCATTCGGACTCAATCGAACCAAGCAATCAATGAAATTTGCCCCATCTCGTATGACCTCAATCTCCACAGTATCGTGCCATCCCAGTATTATTCCGCCGCTCGAACCTCAATCTCCACAGTACTATGAAATCCACGTGCTCGGATAATCTCCTTCACCCTTTGACATCTTATTTTAGTCTCCGTTAAAAAATAATGGATGGCTTGTGAGCCTGTGACATATCGGCAAAGCATTGGATTGTGCCTGGGCTTCACAAACCTCTGCAAGTCCAGCTAAGAACACTCATCGTTTTCTGCACTTTCAGACGATGGGGATGCCTTAGAGACAAGCCGTACCAGGTGACCGGAGTCACCGTCGAAAAAACTCCTAGGAAAAACCTAGAGACGGCCGCATATTATATCCTTCTACAACTCACAGTGCTCAAACAGAACCTCCCAATTTTCGCCTTGTTCTTGCGTCCTGCTACCACGCCACACCGATGCTACTGGCCTTCAAAGCAAAGAGTTTATTAACCGCTTCTTGGTGCCTAGTATTGCTGCCACGAACGAGAATTGAAGCCTTCGTGAAGAGCTCCTGCACTTGTTCGAAGCTCCTGCCGCGGATAAGGAAGAGTAGCCGCCAATTATCCTTTTACACAAATCGAATTTCGGTCGTCGTCCTTAGGTCTGGTATGAAGACTCCGCCGGTCTTGCAATCACACATCGGAAACGCTACCTGAAGATGCGGTCGCCGCCGTAAGGTTTTACATTGCGAGAGCTCAGTTACAGAGGACAATTGCAGGACGTTTCCCCCCTCCCACTAATTTTTATTTAATAGATAAAATTAGTTGCATTATCTAATTTGCCCTTGTATCGGTATGACAGATAGTATATCTGGGGGATACTGTTGAGGGGTATCTATAGAGAAGTCAGAATAAGTAAGAGAGAGTAGGTGTGTATTAAATGAACTCAAAAGTGTCTGATCCTTTACAATGGAAAAGTGGGTGCTATTTATAGCAGCCATAAATGCTAAGCGCATTTAATGCAGGTACACGTGTCAAGCAATCAATGGTGGAGGGTCAACTCAACTAGGGTGACGTCGACATAGCATGTGGCACCGCATTTAATGCGGTGGTTGGACGTGACACCGCATTTAATGCAACGATTTAGAGTGTGCAGAGAAGAGATCTTGTCGGGGGGTAGTGCCATCAGCTACATGGACCCGGGGGCTGCATGTGCTGAAGGCTGTATATGCCGAAGGCTGATGTTTTTTATTTGGATTCCAAGGTGTGTTTCTGGACCAGATGTGATCGATTTCCTGAATATAAAGCCTTCGGTTATGAGGCTGAAGGCTCTACCCTGTGCAGCATGGGCTGTCCGGACTCTTGTCTGGTGTGTTTGAGCCAATTGGGCCTGTTGGGCCTATTCGTAGTAATGGGAGTATGTGAGCCGGGGCTTCATGCAAGTCTCAACTGATGATCTGAACAACACTAACCAAATTACAAAACACCTAAATAATTAAACAACATGTAGTATATGGAAAAGGAGTCTATCAATACAATATAAGCTTCGTTGATAGTTGATACTATCATAATATGTATAGTATTGATCGTTATCAGTTAAACCCGGATTGGATCGAATCTAGTAATAAAGCAATAAAAATAGAAAAGCTGTGAAGATGCAATAGAGCCAAGATCTTGCTCTGATTTCTTCTTTTTTCCTTTCTTCTCTATCTTATCTTCTTCTTCTTTACTTTCTTCCCGTTCTTATATACTAATTCTTACATTCCAGAGTTCTATGAAAGGGAAAGTCACTCATACGAGGAGCGAGATGATCGAAATCGATCGAAGCAGAAGCACAATCGTCCCTAAGTATCTCCCTCCTTCAAGTTATGTACATTTCAGAGTTTCAGAGGGGAGGCTTGTATCTGCATGTGGATGGTTTAGTTAAGGGGGGGAGGATAAATTGGTATTTAACAATGATTTTTATTTTAATTTTTAATTCTCGGGGTTGTGGGATATTGGGAATTGGGAGGGACACGTAACACGTTACATTTCTTTTATAACTTTTTTGAAAGTTTTCTTTTATAATATTCAAATTATGAACAAAATTAAACCTTGGGCTATATTAAATGGGTTTTAAAATACAAAAAAGATTACTAAAAAATCATAAAAAAGAAGCTTACTCACATTATATATAAATAAAAAAAATTAGACATACTTTTTTTATTTTGATACATTGGGCGATTTTTGTCCCACTACAACCGAACCAAGAAATTTGGACCCAGTCATAAATCAGTTAGGTTTTAGTTATAGATTTACTAAAAACAAAAAAATCGATTCAATTTTCATAACATCATTTTTTGTTCGGGACTCGAAAACAAAACCAATCCTAATATGTACTACTCTTTATGATGAATTAAATAACTCTCTGAATACATACAATGTAGCGGCCGAACCATAGCGGCCGAACACAAAATCAATAGATTGATTGGGACGAGGCATGTAATCGTAGTCTTCGAGTGATCTCCGGCGTCAGGTTTCTTTTTTCATTTTGTTGGTTTTGCTTTTGATTCCAATTATTGATGGCATACGGGCTTTGCTTCTTGTCGTTGGTCCGACGTTTTCTTTTGGCTGAGGTTTTTGTCTACACTCGATTTGAACGAGTGTTTTGTTCTGAGTGTTGAGTTCCGTCGAAGGGGTGTTCTTCCTTTTTTTCTTCGTGAGGTTGTGAACCGCGTTTCGTATGTCTAGTAGCAATTTTGGTGTGTTTGTGTGTGGGCGGTGTTGTAGTTGGTTTTGCTTGCTGACCGTCGTTTAGAGTATTATTGCAGTTTGCTCTTGTTGAGTTTTTACCATGGATGTGCTTGTTAAGACTTACAGTAAGGTCACTATCATTGGGGAAGAGAACAGGGGTTTGGTTCTTGGAAGTGAACCCAACAGGGAGTGATGGTGAGGCGGACGAGAGAGTTTGTCTCTCAGTCGTGGCAAGAGTGGTATCAGATACAACTACCCATCACATTTCCTTTCGTGAAACTGTGGGCATGGTTTGAAGATCAGTTCAGATAGTCACCATTGAAGAGATCGATGCGTCCAAGTTCTTTCTCTAATTTTACTATGAAGGGGATATTATATGAGTTGTCGAGGAGGGACCGTGGTCCTTTGCGCAAAACTTAGTGGTGACGAGGCAGTTAAGGCGTACTCATAGATCTCTCGGGGTGCCTTTGGATCGTGCAGACTTTTGGGTCCATGCTCACAATCGGCCTCTAAGGCATATGAATGTTTTCTTTTGGACTGAAATTTGCTGGTCTGGTCTGTTTAAGTCTGGTCTGGTATGAACTGGCCTGGTCAGGTAAATGTCTGGTCTCTGTGTATTTTATGTCTGTCCAATTCTGGTTAGGTTTAGTACACACGTGTACAATACTTTTTTTTGTCTTGTTCCAGTAGCAGAATGATGTAATTCATGTGTAAAGAAATGTAACTCACGCTATTGATGAATGTAACTCAAGTCTAGTTGAAGTGTAACTTGTCTAATACATAATATAAGAAATAAAGTATTGATTTCAATGGGGAAAAAAGGAGTCGACTTGCATAATTATTTTACATAAATAGTGAATACGTTTTGTTTTTAATATTGGGTTGTGTAACTCGCAATATATTGTGATGTAACACGCATTTTGGAAAATGTAAATAAAATGTAAACATGGTGTAACTTGCTAAGAAAAGTTGTCATGTAACTTTAGGTAAATTTTAATGTAACTACATGTATTTTCAAAAGTAAGTTGAGTCCAAGCATAGAAATGTAACTTAGCACAAATATAATCAAAGTAAGTGACTGGAGGGACAAGAATTTGGATCGATAATGACTTTCCTCAGATTTTGTCCCTTCAACTTGAATCAAAGAGATAAATTTAGACTTTGGAGTTATTGACTTTTTATGCGGATTGAATCTACGCATGGATATATGGGCGTAGATATGATTTGGATCTGAGATTTTAGGCTCTCTATTATGCTGGATGACCAAGGCAAATTAAATTCGAAGCATAGCACCGAATCAAATGTGGAGTACCTAAGCCTACTTTTTAGATTCGGCGCTCCGAGATGCACAACAATTACATAGGAGGGAGTGTTGGGCCGCGGGTATGCGGTGCCAGCAATCCACTAGACTGCTAGTGCAATCGAATCGTGTGGCGTTTCGCTTGTGCTATAAAGCGGGAGGAGCATGCTGCACTATCAACGATTGCTTTTAGTGTAGTGGTAAGCGCAATGATCCACAAGTGGTATCAGTGTCAAGGTCACTTGTGCTATAAAGAGGGAGGAGCGTGCTGCACCATCAACGATTGCTTTTAGTGTAGCGGTAAGCCCAACGATCCACATGGAGGAAATATATTGTTTTGATGTAGAACAGATGCACGTCAAGTAGGTATAGCAATTGACGAAGGAGATGAAGGGACAGAGGAGATGAAGGAGATAAAATGATTTGCAATTTTTAATATGAAACTGTACCATCTCGGGATCGGCACATCTAACGCACGGTGGACCGATCCACGCCATAATTTTATTGAGGCGGCTGTCGTGTCCGCCCTAGATTCGACGGTGCACAATAAACATAGAATCAATTTTATTTATACGATGAATTAAGTGAAAAACGGCCCAAAATTCAGCTGTTTCCAATGATTTAAAATACATAGAATCACATGTCACGTGTCACCCTCAATTGGACAATAATGTCATGCGTTTTGTCCTGAAGAAGATATTTTGTTCGCCAAGAGTGTGGAATGGAAGGTCCACTTCCCATTTAGGCCACTTCCATACTACCTACAATCATACTCTCAACTCTAACATGAAAGTTGAAAATATTAACAACTTCTTATTTCAATCATATACCCAGTATCTTATACCCAGTATTAAAATACTGAGTTTAATTCACCAAACCCCCTCGTGATATAGAAATTCAGCGCTTTTACCCTTTGTAATTTGAAAAATGCATCAAATCCCATTGTGTTTTAATTAATAATGCACAGAACCCCTTTTATGATTAAATTTAATGATTTTGAGATCACTTTTCCTAATATTCTAATTGAACATGCAAGTAAATATGTCAAAATCTCTAAATCATACAAAAGTGTTAATTATTTTTTTTTATATTTGACAATTGAAGTTGTTCATAGAAGGGATTTTGCGCATAATTATTTAAAACACAATGGATTTTGACGCATTTTTTAAATCACAGGAGGTTAATGCGATGGATTTTCATATCACAGGGGGATTTGGTGCATTAAAATCTAAAATACTGATACGATTAAACACATTTTTGTGCTATATATAAATTAAATCTTACATGATTAAAGATGGACGCTGAGATTTCTTGTTAAAAAAGACAAAAGACAAAATTTTCGTTGCAACGAAGAAAATGCATACCACATTTCTTATAAATTTATAATTGAAAAAATTGTACTCTCTCCGTCCCTGAAAATACTTCCAACTTTCCCTTTTCATCCGTCCCAAAAAGAATTTCCCTTTCCTTTTTTGACAAAGAATTTGTGGTTCACAACATTTCTCTCTCCTCTGCACAACTTTCCACCACACAATTCCCACTTTCTTAATCCGCTCGCCACTTTATTTCGGTAGTAAATTATGGGATGAAGGTAGTAAACACTATGGAGCCCAACCACCTTGTTTATTTTGAAAAGAAATTGCCAAACTTTATTAACTTAAATGAACGAGAGCTATTACAATTGAGACACACCAAACTATCTCTCTTTTCGGACTCTTAGGGCCCGTTTGGTAACTTTTTTTTTTGACATATCTGATTTATCAACCAACTTTTTTATCAATAATTATATGTATTTTTACATATAATTATTTTATAAATCAATAGAATATGGAAATAATTTGTACATATATAGTTTTTCCTAGGCATGACAATGTGTCGGGGCGGGGCGGGTACTGCAAGACCCATAGCCGCCCCGTGACTTGGGGGGCGGGTACGCCCCGCCCCGTGACCTGCACGGGTCCAAACTTTTTGACCCATGACCCGCCCCATGCGGGGCGAGTCCGCCCCGCCGTAACCTAATTAGTTAGTATGTATTTTTATTTGTGGCAAGTTGTTACCATTTGAATATACATAAAGTTTATCTATAAATAATAATTAAAAATTAATATATTAAATCAAATTCATGATACCCTAAAAATTTCAAAAATTAAGGAAAAATTACTCAGATTTGAATAGTTAATCTATTAAATTATACTAATAATTGAACATATGCATTAAAATACTATATATAAAGAAGACATTGATAATCCGTCGTTCATCTCATTCTAATATATGTATTAATATATTATAAGATCAAAGAATTTATGATTTACTGTATACACACATATGTATGTTGAAGTATATTTGTAGTATAATTTAAGAAAAAATATGTATGTTTATGTATTGAGCGAGTCGGGTCGGGGCGGGTCAGAGCTGCATGGGTCAATACTAATATCCGGACCCGCCCCATTGTATAGGCGGGGCGGGGTGGACCCACCACCCCATTTGGAAGACGGGCCGGACCGGACCAGTCCCAAATGTCTCGGGCCAGGGCGAGTCACTGCGGGTCGGTTTTTTTTGACATCCCTAGTTTTTTCTTTATTTTATTAATAAAATGTATTTTACATATAATTATTTTATAAATCAGTAGAATCAGCCAAACAACCGCTTCATCCAGAACTCCTAATGAGTTATTAATATCCAAATTTGTTGTATTTTCTAAATATGGAAATAATTACTGGACCAAAAAATAGTACATCTATTTGGAAAATTCAAATCGACTTTTTTACATTCATGACAACTTGTATACGGAGTATTTGTTTTTATACAAATTATCATTTCGTCTTCTTCAGTGAACCTAATTGGATTGGCGCATTGGGCAAAGCAAGAGATGCTATTTGCACGGTAGCGTATTGTTGACATGGCAACCCACGCTCTTTTCAGCTGTCCCACGCCCATTCATTGATGCAATACGACAATGAAGTGCCGAATTAAATTAATGAGAATAGGGCCTACTCTTCCAATTTAAAATTTAGATCCCCGTTTAACCGTACGATCCATGTTGGAGCCCTCAAGAGGATGAAATGTGCGTACAATTTGATTAGATCATATCTTGCTCTATCCTGTTGAGTTGAAAACGTTTAATATCTCGTTGGAAAGATCTTTCTAAGTTCTAAAACTTATTTCAGGAGCTGGTTTCAAAATATCAAGTGATGATTGTCTAATTACTAAAATACACTAGATTTACATCTTTTTTTTGAATTAAATTAATGCCTCATGTTAACTAAAACTAAAATAAAACGCATACACAATTTTTTTTACTAAAGTTATTATGAGGTTTTCAACAAAAAGATGATTTTTTGAACTAGAAAAGCCGGTTTTAGCCGCGTGTAAGTAACGTACCGCCAAAAATCAAACATAGACTATGGTGTCGTTTGGATATCGGCGTTTTAGCTAAATATTAGCGTGTTTGACCATTTTAGCGTGTTGAACCATAGCAATCGTTGCTTTTTTCCTGTGTGGCAAATGGAGGTTGGCCTCAACGTTTTGGAAGAAACCTCCAAAAAACGAAGACGCTACTAATCGTAGCGTTTCAACTTTGGCGGGTTGGAACACAGACTGAATTCCACGGTTGCCCATCTGTCTTTCTGCTGCAGCCTGCGACCGTTTGCCTTTTCAATCATTCGATGCTCCTCACTAGTTTGTTTCTCTTGCAAATTATTCTTGAATAGACATGTGTATTACTACTCTCTCCTGTAGAACAATCCATTGAATCTATGTTTTGATTTCAATCGGTATCGAAATCTGTGAATACGTGGATACTTCGTATATAATACTCTGCAGATATGTATCCTATTTTTAGATTTCTATTAATGCTTATGAATTCTTTTTTTGAAAGGATTAATGCTTATGAATTCATTAAATTCTATTATTATATTATTATTTAGTTAATTTTAATGTTAAACTAACAGATATAATGTACGTATAAATTAGTATAGTGCTAATTTAAATTAAACAAAAAAACATACTAAACTTTTATAATGTCCTTTTTTAGTCTTTTTTCATACTAACCGCTAAAAACAAATCGCTAGTTTACCAAACATTTTTCTGCAACCCGCTAAACAAATCCGCTGATCAAATCCACCGATCGGATCCGCTATTTACTACCCGCTAATAAAATCCGCTATCCGCTAACCGCTAACCGCCGAGTGCCAAACAGGCCCTATGACTAATGGACTATTCTTTTTGTCACCGTAATGCAACATGTAAACAAAATGAGTCACTCAAAGCAAAAAAATTTACATTTTTATATTAAAATGTATTCACTAATGTTACACTTTATTTTTATATCAATTCTTATTTTATTATACTAATCTACAAATTTTAAGTGTTACTTGTATGTTGCTTATAAAGTTTAGTTTCCATTAGTCTGGTCTAACTACCTACTGCACATATAAAAATAATTAGTCTTACAGATACTTGCGCAATTTACGATTTAGTTTACTAATTTGTACTGGTATATTTTAGAAGGTAGAGTTTCTACAAAGTAGTTCTTTTGAACTTTCAAGTTACATAATTTTATCTCCTCTGCATATATTTTAACCATACATTTTTTATGTAGTATTAATCACCATGTCGATCAAACTTGAGCAATTTTTAGTGGACGAAAAAAGTACTACTTTCATCCCAATTTGTTTTTCAAAGTCAACATTTTTTGGTCGACCAATAATAAAGGTCAATCCTCCCTATTGATAATTAATTCAACTTTTTATAATTAAAATTTTCATATTCATAATTTTCATTAAAATCTCTTCAAAGTTATAAAATCCAAATTAAAATATAATTAAAAATTGACATCCTAATCAAGGGAATAAAACGAAACTGTTTGACAAAAAAAGTCAAATTTATAAATAAATTTAGGACGAAATTGAAAATATACGAAGTACGCAAGTACAAAATTAAGCCAAATCAATTCCGTAGTACAATTTACGACATTAATACTCCCTCCGATCCCTATTAAAGTTCCCAGTTTGACTTCACACAGATTAAGAAAATAAATTTGATTTTACTGTGGAGTGCATTGTTTGGACACTGTTTGACATTGTTTGGCACTGTTTTGTTTCCTACCATGGAAATGTGAACTTAAATAAGGGACATCCCAAAAAGGAAAGTGAGAAATTTAATACGGAACTGAGGGAGTAATATATTTAAAAATAACCAAGCATCTCAATAGTACGCGAATTTTGTTCTTTCTTCTCACGTTGTCGCTCACTCTCTCCCTAGTCCCAACGAGCAGGGGTGCACGGTATGGTAGCTGGGCTGTTTATATTTAAACTTTTGTATGTGTAATCTCCTGCATTCTTCAATCTGCCGGATCTGCATCCTCTTCTTTCTTAGTCATCTTCTTTCTCTCTTGTTCAGTCTCTCTTAAATTTCCAATCTTGAAGATTTCTGCAAGAGAGGCAGACAGGATTTCTGCAAGAGAGACAGACAGAGGGAAAGAAACAGAGGGAGTGGTGAGCGTGTAAACATGGACGCCGTCCTACAAAGCAGAGGGAATCTATCTCTACCTTCGAATCCCAAATTCAGAGCTTTTTACCCACTGCCCCAAGGAGGACTAAGATACAGATTCAACAATACAAATGCTTTGGAAGCAAAAACCCTCAATGGGCTTTCTTTATCAGTCAACGGGTTGCCGAAACTTCAAAGTTTTGTCGCGAAGCCTTCACTGGTTGCTCAGAGGGGGGGATACCCCTTCATCTGCAAAGCCGAGGCTGCTGCGGCAGCTTCAGCTGATGGGCAGCCCGTTCCCGGAGAAGCTTTGTCAGAGCCGCCTAAGTTTATGGGCGTTGAGCTGGCCACTCTGAAGAAAATTGTCCCCCTCGGATTGATGTTCTTTTGTATTCTGTTTAATTATACAATCCTAAGAGACACCAAGGATGTATTGGTGGTGACGGCCAAAGGGTCGAGCGCGGAGATTATTCCTTTCTTGAAAACGTGGGTGAATTTGCCTATGGCTATAGGGTTCATGCTGTTGTACACCAAGTTGGCCAATGTGTTGTCAAAGCAGGCTCTCTTCTATACTGTCATTTTGCCTTTCATCGCTTTCTTTGGGGCTTTTGGGTTCGTTTTGTATCCACTCAGCAATTATTTCCATCCCACAGCTCTTGCAGATAAGCTTTTGAACATTCTGGGCCCGAGGTTCCTTGGCCCGATTGCTATTTTGAGGATCTGGAGTTTCTGCCTGTTCTATGTCATGGCTGAGCTTTGGGGAAGTGTGGTGGTTTCAGTCCTTTTCTGGGGGTTCGCTAATCAGGTAAAGCGTTTTTAGTCATCCATTGGCGGTATTTTTATATTGAAATTGGATTTTACTCATCCAGAAAGTGCCTACATGTTCTTATGCATAACAAGTTCAGCTTTATATCTGTGATCTACATGACTACATGGGACATCATTATAGAGTACAAGCTCAACTGAGCAGTTCTTGGTTTGTAGTGATGCTTGGTTTGTCTGGTTGTTGCTCAACCTTGTTCGATTTTTAATTTTCTTGTTTGATTATTGCTTTGAAAATGTCAATTGATAGGTATGGCTGATTCTGCGATCTGCAGTCATTCTTTAATCTATCAAACTATCTCTGAACCTTTGCTAGTTCCTTTTGATGTATGATATCTTTCGTAGTAATACTTAAAACTTGAAACTTTCAAATTGCTTAATTGTTAGGGGAAAAGACTCCAACAGGAGTAAAACATGGGCTTGGTATACGGATAAGACCTCCTACTTTTTTAACCCTAAATAGGACTTATTTGCATCTGCACGGACAAAAATAACCCCAACCCCCTCACTCAATCGCGATCCACCGACTTCGCAGAACACCGAGAGCTTCAGCCGTCTTCAGCCCATTCCAATGGCTGTCGAAGCTCGGATAATCTTCAACAAAAAGCTCCAATCGATTTTCTTCATCAATTTCAAAGACTCATTCGTCGAAGCTCGGATTACATTGGCGAAGCTCAAAGACTCATTCGTCGAAATTAATATCAGGCTACAATGTCATTCAAACCAATTCCGAACGATTTCGGGCGAAATTCCGATCAATTTAGTTTCTTTCAACATATCTTCTGCGCAAAAACATACCTTTCTCCTTTTTCAGTTTCTTTATGTCCTGCTACAGTGCTACGTCAAAACATGTTAAAATCGTGAAATAATGACACTATGTATGTCACTATACTTTAAATATTATCAAAATAAAGTGAAAATCATCAGAATGTCTTAACAATGTCAATGTCTTAACAATGTCAATGTTGTAGCAATGTCAATAAAAAACAATGTCAGTGTCAATGACAATTTTATAAGAATGTCAATGACAATGTCATAAGAATGTTAATGACAATGTCATAAGAATGTCATACGAATGTCAATGACAATAAAATACATTCCTTATTTCTTTGCTTCACTATCAAATAGTTTGACAATGTTGATATCATTTATCAATAATAAAAACAATGTCACAATTTTGAAATGAATCCACCTGATAGGAAAATCGGTCCCAGATTTAAAAGAGAAGAAGAGAAGGAGAAGAAGAAGAAGAAGAGGACGGGGAGGAAGAATAAGAAGAAGGAGGAGGAGGAGGAGGAGAGGAGAAGAGAGAACGCAGGTTACGCAGCAGGGCCTTCAGCCGCACCGCCGCACCTCCACACAGCCACACCAAAAATACTACCGCACCGCTGCAACACCATTTTAGCTCAGCACCTCCATTATTTTGACGGTGATCTGCCTTGCTTAGTTGTGGAGGAAGGAGAGAGATGATTAGGCGAGGCTATTGCCGAGAGATAGTTGTGGTGCATTAGGAAAAGGCCAGACGGGAAAACAGGGGCAATTTTGGAAACGCGGAAAAAATTGTTCTTATTTAGGAGTTAAAAAAGTCAAGGTCTTATTTAATTACATACGGGAAGTTAAGCTCCTATTTAGCACCATTTCTCTAATTGTTACCTGACCTATCATTTTTTCTGTGTGCCATTTTTGGATGGAAGTAAAGGCACTTGATTTCTTGATTACATGAAATATGAAGGTTTACACTTTCACATTTTGTTTATTGTCTTTTTTCTTGTCATAATACTTGTTGAGCAATTGAATTGGACATACTCCACATTTCTACTCATATGTAAGATCATCACTCTTATGTTTTTAGCTTATTTGTTGGTTTGGCTACATTATCATTTTTACCTTGTGTTCTTATTGTTATTTACATGATGAAGTTTTGCTTTCTTTCTTGGCCAATGCCTCAAACTTTTGCCTATAAGTATGTTGTCTCGGTTAACAGTTTTGGTCACTTTGTTACAGATAACCACCGTAGATGAAGCCAAAAAATTCTATCCTTTGTTTGGACTTGGCGCAAATGTGGCTCTTATTTTCTCTGGTCGTACAGTGAAGTACTTCTCTAATTTGAGAAAAAGTTTGGGTCCAGGAGTTGATGGTTGGGCCCTCTCCCTAAGAGGAATGATGAGTATCGTGGTGCTAATGGGGCTTGCCATCTGTTCTATTTATTGGTGGGTGAATCATAATGTTTCTCTGCCGTCACGAAGTCTTAAGAAGAAGGTATGGTCAGTTGAACTCTTTGCAGTAGCTAGTAGAGTATCAATTTGTGGTATTTTTACTTGTATCTACTCATTATGATGACTTAATTCCTTTTTGCAGGACAAGCCTAAGATGGGAACAATGGAGAGCTTGAAGTTCTTGGTGTCTTCAAAATATATTAGGGATCTTGCCACATTGGTGGTCGCATATGGCATTAGTATTAACCTTGTCGAGGTTACCTGGAAGTCAAAGCTCAAAGCTCAGGTAAGAAGTTAGAAATCCTAGTGCATTTTGGTTGTGATTTTTTTCCATTTTTAGTCCGCTGACTATTATACTTTTGTCAGGTATCTGTGATATACAGATACCTGACAATTGTGACATACAGTCTTGGTACCCACTTTTGAAACCTTCCACTTTTAGTCCTCTACCTGTGCAAGGCCCAAAAAGTAGTTGGAAGGACAATTTTTTCAATGAAAATAGTAAGAATTGTTAGAGTAGGACTGCAAGTGGAAACATTTGAAAGACAGATACAAAAATGTCCTAGTCACAATAGTCAAAGGAGAAAGGACTACAAATCAGAAAAAACTCCTTTGATGTCATTTGTTCATATCCGTGATTCCATCAAACATTGTTTTGCTAATTTTCGCTTTGTGGCACATATTATTGTAGTTCCCAAGCCCCAATGAGTATTCATCTTTCATGGGCGATTTTTCAACTGCTACTGGAATTGCAACTTTTACGATGATGTTGTTAAGCCAATGGGTGTTTGACAAATATGGTTGGGGAGTGGCTGCAAAGATAACACCAACAGTTTTGCTCCTTACCGGATTTGGGTTCTTCTCCTTGATTCTGTTTGGAGGCCCGCTTGTTCCTACTCTTGCAAAGTTTGGTATGACTCCTCTTCTAGCAGCTGTATATGTGGGTGCCTTGCAGAACATCTTCAGTAAGAGTGCAAAGTACAGCTTGTTTGATCCTTGTAAGGAAATGGCATACATTCCTTTAGATGAGGACACAAAGGTGCGTTTAAAGACTTCTCTTCTAACAATTCATTCTATTAATATTTAGAATTCCTCAAGATTTAAACACGGCTTGAGGAAAAATCTGTTAGTAATTAATTTGGTGAAGTCATAAACTCTGTACTTCCTATTGGAGGAACTAGGAAATACAGCAAATGAATTTGTAAAATAAAAATATTATCTCGCCCGTAGGTCGCAAAAAGCTTATAGCCAACGCTGGGTGAGCCTGGTTGTAAAAGTTATACGTAGTATATGAAAGGAAATTTTATACTTTTGTTTCCATGACTATTCAATCATCCCATTTTCATATTCCTATTTTCATTATTATCACTTTTGGTTGATGATTTTCTTGTCACTTTCGGTTATTTCTGGCTATATATCTGGCAAAAGTTATCTGAATATAAAAGTCCGGAACCACATGTGGGAGCGATCTATTACTTGTGAGACCAAATGTTGATGAAATTATGTCATGTTTGGATAGGGATATAATTCCAGGAAATTACTGAATTAGTTCTTTTTTCCACATATTGACTAAGAAAACCCAAGAGTTCATGGGGTCCCGGGTCTTCTGAAACGCAATTTTCATATGATTCATAGTCATAACCATCAAATCAATCCAAACTGCTGCATGTAAAATATTGTTATTTCAAACTCTAGGCTTCATTTTGAATACTTTATAAGTATCTGCCCTCCTAACTGCGTATACAATGGTGGTTGTAAATGGTTATAACAGGTGAAAGGCAAGGCAGCAATTGACGTGGTTTGCAATCCATTAGGGAAATCAGGTGGAGCTTTGATACAGCAATTCATGATACTCACGTTTGGTTCGCTTGCGAACTCAACTCCATACCTGGGAGGTGTTCTCCTTGTCATCGTTCTTGCATGGCTTTCAGCAGCCAAGTCTCTGGATGGGCAGTTCACTGAGTTGCGGCGAGAAGAAGAGCTTGAAAAGGCATTGGAAAAGGCAGAAGCTTCGAAAATCCCTGTTGTGTCTCTAGGTGGAAATGGAAATGGTTTTCTTTCTAGCACCGGCTCATCACTGAGCAACCCCGCCATTGGGAGCGATTCTACCAGTGCTTCTTCTGAACCGTCCTCCAAGAGCGCGTGAATGTGCACTTCTTACATTTGTTTCTCAGGAATCTTAGGAATAATAATGCAATGGGTTGGTTGTGCTCAACTTGGAAACTCCAATGTTTGTCTTTTTATTTAACAAATAGGAAATTTGTTTTATCAGTAGAAATAATGTGTAGTTCGAAAGGGCAGCTTGGGCAGGTATGCATGAATTCATTTGAGTTCCAAGTTCCAACTTCTTTCAGAGTACTATATTTTTTCACCGTTTTTTTGGTTTTACATTTTTCTTTTTTCGAAATATATAAATCATTTTGGATGCACAGTCGTACTTAATGCGTTTTTATTTTTTCGTTGGTTTATAAACCTATTCATACATTCTCTTTTAGTTCATAAGATGAAGAAAGCTGCGTCTTTCATTCTTTTGAAGCTTTAACGCTCAGCGATGGAAATCTATACTAATATTCTCTCTTTTGAGAAGAAAAACTGCTTCCTTGAACCTGAAATTGTACTCAGGTTATGGTAGGATATATTTTCAAATAAATATAAGTGGAGAGGCCGTTTGGAGCATAAAAAATGGGCTTATAAGCCTGAAAGTGCATAAAAATAGCCCAACACTTATCAATTGGGTTGCTTTGGCTGGTTTTTCTTATCAACTGAAAAAACAAGTCTAAAGTTACTTTTTCAGCTGATATTTATTATTTGAACGTTGTTGGTTGCAACTTGCAAAGACTCATTTAACCCTTCCTGGCTTCTTTCTGTGTACTTGATACTTCCTGGAATACACCTTCATGCTTAGAAAACCCATTATTTGCGGAGACCGATCATTGGATTATAAGTATGGTTGGACTAGGGTCGGGCCATCCGGCCCGTGGACCGGCCCGGCCCGCTACTGTGTGGGACCGGGACCGGCCCGGTTCTCGGGTCGGGGTCTGGGTCGGGCCTAGGCCCGGGGGGTAGGGCGGGTCCGGACTCGGGTCTCAAATTTGGTGAACCGGCCTGACCGGGTCGGGCCCGGGCCAAATTGATTTTTTTTTAATTTTTTTTTTCATTTTTGGGGTTCCACCCGGGTTGGGCTTGATGGGTAAGATGGGTTTGGGGGGGTTTGGGAGGGTGGGGGGTTAGGAAAGCAAAAAAAAAATAAAATCCAAACCGGAGGCCCGGCCCGGACCCGGTGGCTACCCGGTCCGGTCCTGGGTCCACCATTCTTGAACCGCCGACCCGCCCGGGCCTAGGCCCGACCCGGACCCGGCCCGGACCCGAGTCCACCCCTAATTATAAGAGCAGCAAGCATAATTGGTCTCAAATATAAGATGGTCCATTTTTTGTTTTTGTTTTTATATTGTAATAAATTGGGCTGATTGTTTTTAATGCTCTTCATTTCATATTTCTTGTTAGCTTGTATAGATTTGGTGAGCATGCAGTAGGCAGTAGCAGTGTAGGACATATAACAACCTAATGCTCCTTATGGTAAGAGCCAATTTTTCAAAGTACGTAATCCGTTAATTAAGTAATCTTATAAGAACCCAATCGTGCAAAAATAATGTGCTAGCAAAGTTCACATTCATATATTCAACACAAATAAGTTAATTTACTCATATTAGTCACAAAAGTACTACTAATGCCGCTCATTCGAAAATACGCATGTTTTTGAAAGTAGTTGTATAAAAAAATCGACGTAAGAGTAAGAATGAAATTCCCAAGTAATCAATTATTTAAATAGGCTTATAATTAGCTAATCAAGTAAAAGTAGTTTATTAGTACAATTCACACCCATATATTTAACACAAATAAGCTAATACCCTTTATAGTAATTTTACACACAATCAACCATTTCAGCCAATATATTACCAAACACTTTCATTTCAGAAAATTAAGTCTTTTCAGGCTTTTCAGCCATTCCAACCAATGCAGCTGTCACCAAACAGGTCCGGAGTATATTTTTAGATTAAGTAATTGATCTAAGTAGGACTAAAACAAAAAATATGTTCCAAAATAAGACTTCTTATTGATTTATTCCCAGAATAGGAGTTTTAAATTTACTCGGTCGATTCTATTTCAATTTTACCGTTAGCTTTAATTATTTTTCTTTGACAGGCTTTTAACCTCTTATCTGTCTCGATCGCACCCACTCTTCGTACTGCTCTCTCTTCTTTTTCCTCTCCTCTTTCCTTTCCCCACACCGTCCTCCAGATTTGTGCTCTAGCACTCATCCATCTCCACACCTTCTCTTCAATATCTCAATCTCTAGCAGATAACAAAAATGGATTGTGATTTTTATCTTCAACTCCGGTCACTGGCAGAACGGTGAGATAAGGTTTGGTTTTCCTCTTCTTCTCTTCTCTCCTTCTTTTCTTCCCTTCTTCTCCCACTTTTTGTTTTGCTCGGCGATTGTAAGAGCATGTATTTCCTTTAATTGAACCTGCTATGTTGGTATAACCAACTTTTGAATTAATTTTAGGTTTTCTTTCTTTTTATTTACAGATTCATCAATCAATCAAGCCTTTCTTTTACTTTCTCCTTTTTCTCTTTTAATTTTTCTCACACTTTTTTTTATTTTGGGTTTCTATCTTTTTTGTTTACAAATCCAATCGGTCAAACTTTTTTTTTACTTTTTCTTTTTATCTTTCAATTATTATTTCATACTGGAGTATTTTGTTCTTTTAACTTTTCATTTTATCTTTAAAATTAGGTTAATAAATTTTTTACATTCTTCAATTTAATTATATGATTAGAAGACCAAATGGAAACTTTATGGTATTAAAATGAAAATGTCACTCCTATGCAAGTACAGGTCTAATAATGCCATGTTGAAAATATTATTTTGACATTTAGTGCCATTTTTATGGCAATATATGACAAAAACAATGCTAATAATGTCATGTTTTTCCATGGCATATTTTTCTACGCTGAAAATATTATTTTGACATTTAGTGCCATTTTTATGGCAATATATGACAAAAACAATGCTAATAATATCATCCTTTTTCATATATAAAAATGTTATTTCTGCACATTGACATTTGTATGACACATTGACACCGATTCCATAGAGATGACAATATTATTTTTTTATGAATTCAATATTTATAATGCCATGAAAATGTTAAAATGACACTAAAATTCATATCCTCTATTTTATATAAATCTCATTAAAAATGATACGGAGTAGTTAAATGTTTTTAGATGATATTTGAAAACACGGTTTCTAGATCTGGTGATGCTACAACATGTATGGTGCCAAATTAAATGAGGAAGCAGTGACACAAATCAGGTGGTGGTGGTGCAAATGGTGGCGTCAATGAGCGGCAGTAATGGCGGTGACTAGCGGCAGAAGAACATGGCAACTGTAATGTCGGCAGTGGCAGCGGCAACAATTGAGTTTGCAGCTTCGGCGAAGTCCGGCGGCAATGTCCGGCGGCGAAGTCCGATGGCGATTGGCGGCAATGGCTTGGTCGGCGGCAACTGGAGACGGCTGTGCTGGATGGTACTGCGGACAACTTGCTATTGGGGTGGGTGTGAGGGAAATAGACAATTATAGAGGTTTCAGTTTATTGTTGTATTTTTTATTTTTAATAAATAGAGTATTCATTAAGGGTAGATTTGACAACTCATCTCTGTTTTACTCCTATGAAACTATACGGATTACTTAACTCCTACTTTTGCACTTTTGTTATATTTTACTCCTAGATAGGGAATTAACTCAAATTTTTTTAGCAACAGACCCCCCTAGCTAGGTACATATCGTACTCAAGAAGAGTAAATAGTTTTTTTACACCAAAAAAACTAATTAGTTCATAAACACATTTCAGCAAAGTCTTACCAAGTCAAAATTGATTATGGTTATAATCTATTACGAAAATTTCAATTATAAATATAAATAGTTATTCAAATAATTTAGTCTTTCTAGTTTTCACAAACACTCTTAGGACCAGTTTGGTTTACTGCTAACATGGTGTTAAGCTGTGAATAAAACCTCGTTAAGCTATGACAATCAAATAAAGAAAGAATAATGTTAAAACGACTTTATGGGATGTCCCCGATATGGATTTTAATAGATTTCAAAGTTTTTTAGAATTCCATCAAAATCTAGGTGTTCTCAATTCGGAGTTCAATGAATTCTGTTACAATATGAATGTCCTCAATCTTTTCATGGATTCTAATTATTATTTGTCATATAAAAGCTACAACAATACCAAAAAAGATCTTACTATGTTCATGATTTCTTTTACAATTAGATTATGTGAACAAATAGTTTTACCATACGATACATGTTATATTAAACACAAGTTATATTAAACGTTGTTATTGTTAGTCAAAATTTAACAGATTTGGCATTTACATTGGAGATGCTGAATTACATTTACAACAATAAGAGTTGAATTACATAATCTGAATTGTCTAACACTTGAGAGAGACATTTACAACAAGAGCTGAATTACATTTACAACAATTCGGACAATTGAGAGTGACCTTTACACACTTGAAAACATGAGAATTACATTTTCAATGTGAGTACTATATGAGGCACTAGAAGTTCGATCCCCCCAAAATTAAAAACGTGTATATATTCTTGGACATAATTTAAAAGGTGTATTCATTCATGTCCTATTGCCTCAATTATTGGGTATTTCTGTATAATACAAAGTATAACATTTACTTGTTATAATTGGTATGTTGTGACCATTTCCTAAAGAATGTCAATAAATATCATTTAGAGGCTTACAATATCTACAATTCAACAACTTACATGGTGAATACATGACATGACTGACCGAGATAGACATATAAAATTAAATCAATGAAATTTTCTATCTTTCCTTCTACGGTGCTCTATATTTTAAATTACATCTTTATTAACCATATCAACCACAATGTTTACAACTAGTCGTGGTACTTGACATTGCGGAGAAAACATTACAGAAAAAAGAAAAAGAAAAGCTGTTTGAATAAGAAAAAATGTTATGTTTATTAATTTTTCATGTGTCTATATTTTTCATGCCTCATGTGTAATGTTCACATTTTACATTGGATATGCTCTTATACACTTTTAGGAAACAACAAATGATTAGTTTTTTCTAAAACTATGACTAGCTACTTTTAATTAATTCATGCCCAACTACCCACCTCTACCTCACTGCCCTGCCTGAAAGAAAATTTGATGATATTTTTGAAAATTCACAAGAAAAGGTGACTATAATTTTTTCTTAATTCATGCCCAACTACCCACCCCTACCTCACTGCCCTGCCTGAAAGAAAATTTGCTGATATTTTTGAAAATTCACAGGAAAAGGTGACTATAATTTTTTCTTAATTGTAGAAAATTTGCTGAAAATTCCCATGATAGTAGTGACACCGGTAGTAATACACTCCATCCGTCCCATAAAGAAGTTCCCGTTGGGTTTACGATGCTTGACTAACGATAAAACAAATTGATCCCTGTTCACAATCGGATTATTTTTAGTAAACAAAATTTACATATTTAGAAACTACATTAAAACCGCTAGAAAACCTGATCAAGAAAATTTAAATTTGATAAAAATTTCATATATAAAATAAAAAATTATGAGTGATTTAAGTTGACCAATGAATAGTGACGTGCTCTCGTCGTTAGGTGCACTCAAAATAAATAATCAATACAACACTAATACGTAGTTTAGTGTAGTAAGGTTCGTATCCACAGGGAAAGGAATACTTTTCTTTTATAAAAGTAGTAAAAGAAGGGGGGTTTAGATTTTGTTTGGTTTAATAACACTAAGATAAACGACCTATATGAGTTTAATTCAATGAGATGGGGACTTGGTTTTGCTTTTATCCACTTAATGAAATGTTCGTCGATCCCGGTTATATCTTTAACTATCTTCCTCTCGAATACTCAATCGAGGAGTATATCCAGTTCATCGAGGGTAGTTATTAATAACGAGATGCGTTCATTAATAAAACTTACTATCGAGTTAATATAGAACAAGCGCCGTATATTAACTTGATAGTAGCAATAAACTTAAGATGAAAACGATTGAGATTGATAACCTCAACACAAGCGGTTTATTGGTTTAATCAATATAATTAATTCCTCTTGGCATATTAACCATGAGATGCATGCATTAATATTCCAAGTTTACTACCGTTGAAAGAACCGAATTAATAACAAGCGTATTAACTGATTGATTCTAGTAATAATTAATATGAGAAACAATACTAGTTGATACTTTAAATAATGTTTAAGATATTAACATGAAATATGAATAGGAATTAATTAATACTCAAGGAAGAATATTAAAATATATGAATCCTACTATGATTAATATCAAGATGTTAACTAATTGTCATCTTAGTAACACTCCCCAATATTATCATAGAGGAAGAAATAGCTATTACTATAACCAATGTCAAGATGTTAACTAATTGTCATCTTAGTAACACTCCCCAACTTTGATATAGAGATAGTATTTTGAAAGAAAGAATTAATATTCAAGGAAGAAGATTAAAGAAAATAACTCACAACTTACAAATTCATTAAGCTTCAAAGTAGCAAAACCAAGATGGAAGAGTTTAGCTCCTCATTTGGAGACTAAACATGATGAAAATATAAAGAAAGAGCTATTCTATACTGAACTTAGATGTACAAAGGGATTGGATATCTTTTTGTGAAGGAAAGGAGGTGTATTTATAGGTTTTTGGGATGGGATTCGGGTACTCGATCAGGTATATACATGGTACCCGATCGAGTATGTGTGTAACACCCGATCCGAGGTATACTCGACCGGTTTCAGGGTATTTTCTAAGAGTATACCCGATCGAGTATATATGCATACCCGGTCGAGTATGCTTAGAACGTGGTATTCGGGCCATACTCGACCGATCTTTGTTTGCAATTCAAAGGCATACCCGATCGGGTATGTCGGTCTACCCGATCGGGTATAGACATAAAATCGTGGCCAAAATCTTCCCTGCATGTTCCCTTGTCTTCGGATCTGATCCGATTTGAAGTTCCAACCTAATACCCGATCGAGTATAGCTAATACTCGACCGAGTATAGACCAAAATTCAGGATCTTCTTTTGTCTTTGAACTTTTGCACCTTCTCTTCACTTTTTGGGTTCACCAACTGTACTTTGAGTGACCAAAACCTGCTTAAGCTCAGAATATATCTAATCTAACCTATTTACAAGAATTTAACAATCTAATCTATTACACAAAAAGTGTGTAATTTCCAAAGTAAAAGTCAAGCAAAACTAATTAAAAACATAAACATAGATATGGAAATTACGAACGTATCAACTCCCCCACACTTAAACCTTTACTCGTCTCGAGTAAGATCAAATGTTTACAAGTGTCAATGTTTGTCCAAAAGTTCCACAGTTCAACAAAAACATAATACAAACACAAAGACCACCAAGGATTACAAAGAAAAATGAGTTTTAAACTCAAATTACAAAAGAGCATCTTGGGTTTAATGGCCTCCTAGTGTTGTCTTCTTTTCTCCTCCTCTCTTCTTCTTTATCTTGAATCTTCATATTCTTCATAAGGATACAATGAGTGCCTGCAAGAACAAACATTTCTCTCATATCTCTCATTTTGCCTAGGAGCCTTTTCAGGTTTTCATCCTAGCACTTCTTTTCATTTTCCATTCTCTCCAACTCACTCATTTTTTTATAAGTCTTTTTTGCTTAGATTGCCCATTTTGTTGGGTTTTCAACCTAACTAGCATTTATTTTCTTTTGTTTATTTTCTCTTTTTTTTTTCGTTTTTTGTGTGTAAAAGTTCAAAAGAATTACATGCATAGTGCTAGGTAGAAATGAAAATTACATACCATCATGAGTTTCTCCCCCGCACTTGAATCAAGCACTGTCCCTAGTGCCCGCCTTCTCCTCCGTAGTAGCTCCCTCCAAAGCCGCTCCCTTGGCCACCATCTCCCATGTAAGTGTCCCCGCCATCTCCGCCGTCGTACCCTCCACCACCGGAGCCAGATCCTCCAAAGTTACCCCAATGAGTGGGGTCATACCATGAGGGTGGTGGAGGAGGGATCGCCATGGTATGGAAGGATCCCTGTTGTGCCATAAAAGAGTACATAGGTCCGTAGAACCTATGTTGGTCTTCCTCATACCGATGTCTATCGACCTCCCGGAGCTCCTCCAAACGTTGAAAGCCGGCCCTTTGCTCATCCTCCAATCTTTGAAAACCGGCTCTTTGCTCCTCCTCTAATCGGTTGAGCCGGTTGTCCATTTGGGCTATTCCCGAAAGAAGTTGTTGTTGACCCTCCAGAAGTTGTTGAAAGAAGTCGGGTGGTGGAGGGTTTTGGTTCTGTTCTGGGAAGTCCTGGCTCATGGTTGGATGGCTATGGAGTTGCTCATATGGCTCGTAATCGGGTTGGTTTCGGGGAGGTTCCTGTTCCGGTTCCTGGAGATGTGGTGGGAGGGCGTTTGGGAAGAGGTAATGTTGGTCCGCTCTTCCTGTTTTGAATTGGAGTTGGGGGAGTTCTGGGTTGGGCAAGAGGAAGTATTTGAGGGGTTTGGGGTGGATGTGCCAGTTGTACATATTTCTGGGCCTTTCTTCACCATAAACGGTGTGTGAAAAAGATGTACAGCCCGAGTGGCCCAGCCAAGATATGTTCATCAAACAGTAGTCGGGTATAGGAGAGTCATCCGTATACCCGAACTTTGTGGCCAAGTGCATAATTACCCCGCCCACTACAATAGCACCCTTTGCCACGCTCTCTTTTTTTAGATGTGCCCACATGAGATTACATAGGTTGAAATCCACGTGGATGCGGAATAAGGCTACCGAGATGAGGCATACATCCCCCATCCTTGTATGATGGTTGTTGGGACGTCCAAGCAAGGAGTTGGCAAGGAATTTCAAAAAGAGGCGTAGGACGGGATGTTGGACATGACTAATGTAGAGTTGGGAGGAGCTAAATTTAGTCTCCCCGGTCATCTTGGTCCATAGGGTGTGGCCGAAGGCGGTATTGTCGGATATAGACTTTTGGTACGGGACCGGAATATCAAAGTGTTCGGCGAATTCAAGTTTCGTGATGGTGTGATTGTGATTAAACAATCGAAACCTGAGTTTATCATCCCTAAAGTCCTCTTCATTGTTCTCAAAGTGCACAGAGCTTAGGAATTCATAGATAATTTTTTCATTTGAGTTGTATTGCATTTTGAAAATTTTATCCATGTGCAACTCATGAAAAAATTTCTTCATCAATTTGTACACTCCTAATTCCTTTAGGGCATCAAGGCATAAAAAGCGGGAAGGTTTAACTTGTCTTTCAATTGTGGACATGAAGCGTGTGCGTTGTTCGTTGTCCACGAAGAGGATGTCCTCGTAGCCCGGAATGGATGCCCTAGTGCTTGAGCTTTGCCCTTTCTCTTTCCTTGGATCCATTTGGAGTGAATTTGGCCTTTGAAAACCGAAATTGGAAGGTGGGGGTAGGGTTTTTTGGACCTCTGAAAGTTGGGGGAGAATGGGATTGGTGGGTATGAATGTGTAGAGGAGGATGAGGGGAGTGTTTTGGTGTTGAAATGGGAGGATTTGGTGAAGATTTGGAAGAGATATGGTAGAGAGAAGGTGTAAAAATGGGGTTTGGGCGTTTTTTGTTCGAGATAAGGTTTGAAATTCGGAGAAGACGAAGTATTTTGGGGCTGATTTGGGGTTATAATACCCGTATACCCGATCGAGTATGTGCTGGTACTCGGTCGGGTATGCCTGGAAAGTGGCTTTTTCGACCAGTCTGCCTCCTGTACTCGATCGGGTAGTGTATGGTTACCCGGTCGAGTATTGCTGGAAAGTTTAGTTTTTTAGTGGCCTGCCTCCTGTACTCGATCGGGTAGGGTGTTGTTACCCGGTCGAGTATGCTTAGAAAATGAACTTTGTGAGCAGCGTGTCTCCTGTACCCGGTCGAGTATTCCTCCATACTCGATCGGGTATGTGCTTTTTTTTTTCATTTTTGAAGCGGGTACTCGGTCGAGTGTGGGAGTCAGTCTCCTTCAATTTTAGCATTTCTATACATACCCGACCGGGTGTAAAGTGATAACCGATCGGGTATTCCTTGTTTTTCACTTTTTTGAGTGCTTCCTCGATCGAGTAATGCTCGGTCCCTTGTCTTTTTGGTCATACCCGACCGAGTATAAGGTGATACTCGATCGGGTATGTCCCCAGATGTTCCAAAACCTGCATTTTTTTATTTCTTTTCTTCCAAAAACCCATGATTAGTGCCCTCCCTCACTGATCTCTCAAATAATTAGACAAAAAATGAATTCTAAATACTTGAATTAAAAAAAAATGAATTATACACACTTAAATAAAAAAAAAACTTGGGTTGCCTCCCAAGTAGCGCCTTAGTTAACGTCGTGGCACGACGTTATTCATTTTTTTTTTTTTTGTTTTATGTGGGATCATGAGCATCCCTTGTTTCACTTTTCAAGGCCCTATTTGGCCATTTTTCATTTTTATTTTTCGGCCTTTTCCAGTAAGGCCGGGGTTTCTTTCTCGAAAGACATTTGATTTTATCCGCTTCTTTGAAAAACAGCGATTCTTGTGGTTCAACAACATGTAAAGAACACAGAGTTGGATTTTGCATTTGTTTTTTCGTAGAGTCCAAGATGTTGAACTCCACTTTTTGATCATCGAACTCTAAAGTTAGTGAACCACTAGAAACGTCAATTTTCGTTTTTGCGGTCTTCATGAAGGGTCTACCCAAAAGGATGGGTGTTGTTTGGTCATCAGTTCCCATTTCAAGGACATAGAAGTCAACAGGAAAGACCATATTTTCTACTTCTATTAGCACATCTTCTACTACACCCTTCGGGTAAGTACTAGAATGATCCGCCAATTGAATCACTACACCTGTTTGATGTAGTGGGCCAAGTTGTAGAGTTTTGTAAACAGAATAGGGGATGACATTTATTGATGCCCCTAAATCCAACAAGGCCTTAGGAAATGTGGTGTTTCCTATTTTGCAAGGGATAGTGAACATGCCTGGGTCGTTACATTTTTCGGGGAGTTTCCTCTGAAAAATGGCCGAGACGTGTTCACTAACTCTAGCCTCTTGTTTCCCTTTCAATTTATCTTTTCTTTTTGTTTTGCATAATTCTTTTAAGAATTTAGCAAAACGAGGGACATTTTTCATTAAGTTAAGAAGCGGAATGTTTACCTCACACTTTGCGAAGGTTTCATAGATGTCGGCATCTTTTTCTAGCTTCTTTGTCTCTTTCAGCGCCTCAGGGAACGAGATTTCTTGTTCATATGATAAGGGTGGGGGGAGCTTGGTTTCTGTGAGCTCCTCCTCCGGTGGGACTATTTTTTCAGGGTCCACACCCTCAGTCTCTTCATCGTTCTCTTCTGCCTCTTTCAACGTTGCACCACTTCTCAACGTTATAGCATTCACATGTTGTCTCGGGTTTTGCTCCGTTTGAGATGGGAGTTTACCCGAGTCCTTTGCTTCAAGTCGGTTCACGGCATTTGCAATTTGACTGACTTGGCTTTCCAAATTCTGAATGTTTGATTTGGTCTCATACTGAAATTGAACCATGTTTTGTTGCATGGTTGAGACATTTGAGGTGAGTGCTCGGATCATGTCCTTGGTGGACATACTTGAGCTTGACGTCTGGCCTTGGTGCTTTGGGAAAGTTGGTGGCAAGGGCTGATTTTGAGGATTCCCATACCTCAAATTCGGGTGATCTCTCCACCCAGGATTGTAGGAGTTAGAATGTGGATCATACCTCTTTTGACCTTGAAATCCCAAAGCATTGACTTGCTCGGAATTCTCCTCTTGTAGTGTTGGGCAGGAATCGGTGGGGTGCCCCTGTGTCGAGCATATGCCGCAGACCTTGACTTCTTGGTGTTTTGGATTTAAAAGGAAATCCTTTACCAAAGAAGTCAAGCCGGCTACTTGACTTTCCAACGAGATGTTGGATTCCGCTGCCATGACCCGTTTTGATGATGACCTCCCATTGTAGTGCCTAGAATTCTCGGCCAACTCCGAGATGAGGTTCCTAGCTTGGGAAGGGGTTTTGTTGACAATTCCCCCTCCAGATGCTGCGTTCACCAGGCGTCTATCTTGCTCCGCAAGACCGTCATAGAAGTAGAGGATGAGGTCTTGCTCTGTGTAACCATGATATGAGCAGCTAGCACACAACTTTTTGAAACGCTCCCAATACTCATATGTTCTTTTTGCTCAATGTTGCTTATTTGTTTTATCAAAGATGATGAGACAGATGCAGGGTAGTACCTTTCTAGGAAGCATTTTTTCATTGACGCCCATGTATCTATACTCCCTGACGGGAGGTAGAATAGCCAATCCTTCGCCGTGTCTTTGAGGGAGAATGGAAAAGCCCTCAATTTGATTTGTTCCTCGGTAACTCCATTGGGGCACATGCTTGTGCAGACAATATGGAATTCCGAGAGATGTTTGTTGGGATCTTCTCCTCTTAGGCCATGAAAGGATGGCAGTAGATGTATGAGCCCAGATTTTAGCTCAAATGTATTACCTTCATCGAGTGTAGGGAAGGTAATACATAGTGGTTGTTGATTGAGATTTGGAGCAGTGAGCTCCCGTAGTGTTCTTGTCTCAAGAGCCATTGTGGTTGGCTCTTCGGTGTCGCTAGAATGAGAACTAGCGCTGGATGAATCTCTGATAGATGATTCCTCCGAGTCGGTATTAGAAAATTTACTTTTCAACCGCTCGAAAGTTTGTTCTATTTCTGGGTTTGTTTGATATGTGATTTTGTTTATGGAGCGATGTTTAACCATAAACTCCACTAAGCTCAGAAATAGAAGAATAAGAACTCTTTATATTTTTTTTATTTAATATTTTTTTTGATTTTTCTTGATATGAAAATAAAAGAAAAATTAATTGCATTTCCCCGGCAACGGCGCCAAATTTGACGTGCTCTCGTCGTTAGGTGCACTCAAAATAAATAATCAATACAACACTAATACGTAGTATAGTGTAGTAAGGTTCGTATCCACAGGGAAATGAATACTTTTCTTTTATAAAAGTAGTAAAAGAAGGGGGTTTAGATTTTGTTTGGTTTAATAACACTAAGATAAACGACCTATATGAGTTTAATTCAATGAGATGAGGACTTGGTTTTGCTTTTATCCACTTAATGAAATGTTCGTCGATCCCGGTTATATCTTTAACTATCTTCCTCTCGAATACTCAATCGAGGAGTATATCCAGTTCATCGAGGGTAGTTATTAATAACGAGATGCGTTCATTAATAAAACTTACTATCGAGTCAATATAGAACAAGCGCCGTATATTAACTTGATAGTAGCAATAAACTTAAGATGAAAACGATTGAGATTGATAACCTCAACACAAGCGGTTTATTGGTTTAATCAATATAATTAATTCCTCTTGGCATATTAACCATGAGATGCATGCATTAATATTCCAAGTTTACTACCGTTGAAAGAACCGGATTAATAACAAGCGTATTAACCGATTGATTCTAGTAATAATTAATATGAGAAACAATACTAGTTGATACTTTAAATAATGTTTAAGATATTAACATGAAATATGAATAGGAATTAATTAATACTCAAGGAAGAATATTAAAATATATGAATCCTACTATGATTAATATCAAGATGTTAACTAATTGTCATCTTAGTAACACTCCCCAATATTATCATAGAGGAAGAAATAACTATTACTATAACCAATGTCAAGATGTTAACTAATTGTCATCTTAGTAACACTCCCCAACTTTGATATAGAGATAGTATTTTGAAAGAAAGAATTAATATTCAAGGAAGAAGATTAAAGAAAATAACTCACAACTTACAAATTCATTAAGCTTCAAAGTAGCAAAACCAAGATGGAAGAGTTTAGCTCCTCATTTGGAGACTAAACATGATGAAAAATATAAAGAAAGAGCTATTCTATACTGAGCTTAGATGTACAAAGGGATTGGATATCTTTTTGTGAAGGAAATGAGGTGTATTTATAGGTTTTTGGGATGGGATTCGGGTACTCGATCGGGTATATACATGGTACCCGATCGAGTATGTGTGTAACACCCGATCCGAGGTATACTCGACCGGTTTCAGGGTATTTTCTAAGAGTATACCCGATCGAGTATATATGCATACCCGGTCGAGTATGCTTAGAACGTGGTATTCGGGCCATACTCGACCGATCTTTGTTTGCAATTCAAAGGCATACCCGATCGGGTATGTCGGTCTACCCGATCGGGTATAGACATAAAATCGTGGCCAAAATCTTCCCTGCATGTTCCCTTGTCTTCGGATCTGATCCGATTTGAAGTTCCAACCTAATACCCGATCGAGTATAGACCAAAATTCAGGATCTTCTTTTGTCTTTGAACTTTTGCACCTTCTCTTCACTTTTTGGGTTCACCAACTGTACTTTGAGTGACCAAAACCTGCTTAAGCTCAGAATATATCTAATCTAACCTATTTACAAGAATTTAACAATCTAATCTATTACACAAAAAGTGTGTAATTTCCAAAGTAAAAATCAAGCAAAACTAATTAAAAACATAAACATAGATATGAAAATTACGAACGTATCAAATAGTGAATGAGAACTTCATTTCGGGACGGAGGTAGTAATAAATTAACAATGTCATAAAATAAGTGTAAGTGACTTAATAAATTGAAAATCATAATTTTTCAATGTTGTGCTTGAATGTAGAAATATTCAAAGAATGATTCCCCAATTTCAACATAAATTAAAAAAATAATCTCAACTATGTACCTTATGAAAATCTGGTTACATATTTCTCTAGTTTAAAGACCTAAGGAGTCATGTTAACCAGGTAAACTATACTATACAAGCCCTATGGGCTTCATCTTCTTATGCTGCTTTTGCACCTCTACTTTTCTTCTTGTAATGACAAAGTTCAGGTGAGACACATGAGTGCACTTGTAGAAGATCCCATGACTTTATTTCCATATTCAGGTGTATCTTTTTTTTCCTGACCAATAGGCATGATCATGTTTTTTACATATCAGGGAGAAATAATATGAACCATGGAATTCTCCCCTTAAATTAAAACAAAAACATTAATAAAGCAGACACCTTTTTTGGGAGACTTATTAAAGTTTAAGTTTATATGCAGTGTAGAAATAAAATGAATATACAGTAATACAGTATAGAGAAATAAAAGCAATGTACAAATATAGAGATTTTAAAAGAATGTTCTATAGGAGGATCCATCTGCTCACATAACAACCTGCTGTTACTGCAAACATTCTGAAACAATGCTGCTGCTACTACTACACAAACCAATCCAAAAGAATGAATGTTGCTATCACACACAAGTTCAAGCCAAATAGAATGTACCGGGGAGAGGGTCATATCTTCATTGCTTTCACAATTGTTTTGAAGGAGGATTTAATGATGTTTTTCCTGGTCGCTAGGCCCTCTTCACCTGCATGATCATCGTCGTCATCACCAGTCACTAATGGCTTCTTCCCCAGGCAATCAACTCTCTTTTTCATGCCGCTCAAGATCAGAGAAGGCGAAGACGGAATACGCCTAAATCCTCTGGTGCTTTCAGACCTGCTTAGTTTCCTGTCCTCCTCACCCTCCTCTTCTCTTTCTTTTCTATTAGATGAATCTCTAACTTCTTTGCATTCGGCATTGGCACTTGCATTGCTTTTTCTTTGCCGTTGGAGTCTTTTACATGGGGGAGGGGGAGGATTCAAGAAAAGAGTAGTGTTCTTGCATTTTTTCTCTCCATCATCATCTTCTAATTCATCTGTACTATTTCCTTTTATGTATTTTGCTGCAGCTTCTTTGGATTCTAGAGCAGTTGAAATGTTGATTTCTAATTCATCTGCACTATTTCCGTTTTTGTCTTTTGCAGTAGCTTCTTCTGATTCTATAACAGTTGAAATGTTGATTTCTTTGTGAGGGTATTTACAATTGAGCATCTCAACTATGCCAACTTTATCATTATTATGATCATCATTATCATCAATAGAAGTAGTAGTAGCATCATTTGTGCTTTCCAACAGAACTTGAAGCCATTTTTCCACATTTCCTTTCCCACGTTGCTTTCTAATATCTTCATCCTCTTCCGTTTCTGATTCATGACAAACTGGAAACTCAAGATTGACCTTTTTTATCCCATCCTCCTCCTGGACTACTTTCAAAGGTTCTAGCTGCTCTTCTTCAATGGCTGCTGCTGATGTTCTATGCTGCTGCTCTTCCTCCAATAAGACTCTTAATTGTTTATGGCTTTGCTCCACCTTTGACTCGGTGTTCGGCGAATATAGCACAATCTTTCCAGGAGTATCATCATCATCATCGTACCAGGTCTCTTCAACCATTCTTGATCTCTTCCTTTTCTGCTCATATTCTGGTCTTATTTGTTGTTCTAACTCATCTCTCTGCTTATATTTCAAGTACAGTTCTTTCTCTGCAGAATCACATATTGCCCTTTGAGCTTCAAGCCTTGCCATAAGTGAATTACTTGCTGCTAGATTCAATCTCACTTGTTGCTTATAAACAACACTCCTGGAACACATAAATAACACAGTAAAAACACATTAAAAAAGAAAAAGAAAAGTGAGCTCATAAATTTCTTACTGGTGCATAGCATCTCGTATCATCTTCTCCAGCATTGATCTATGGGAGGACTGTGCCTCAGCTAACTTGCGGCATTTCTCTGCACGACGCCTTTTCTTAATCAGGATTAACTCCAAATCTTGTATGCTTACGTTCTCCTCCTCTCCTTTCTGTTTTAGTTCACTCACTTCTTCATCTAATTTATTTATTTCTGCCTGCATCTTCGTGGCTTCTTCACGCTGCTTCAAAGAATTTCTGGCAACCACAATCTCCTGGTAAGGATTGGTGCTGCTGACCATGTCAGGGTCCTCATTTTCTTTTAGTTTCTTGGAGGCTGCACAAAAGAAGTATATTAGTAAATTGAGTACTTCTAACTGTATATGTCAAATATTCTCTTTAACTATATATTCAAAGTGATCTTAGCTTTGGGGTGAAATAGCTGTCGGAGATGTGCAATTCACCATGGATGCATTTTTTGTTGCAAAACATAAGTTTCTGGGGCTAACTGCACACTTTAAAACTCGACAAGTGCTCAGGTGTAATATTAAATTTTATGATATTTACCCGAAAAGTGCAAGTTTGTGGTTGAGTTAACACCTCCCCAATTTGGAGTATATGATAGACAAGGTCAATACCACCAGAAGTTCACAGTGAAAAGGGTAAGAGAGATGATCGGAAAACTTTATTAGCTAACCGAACAGTTCATGAAGGATACAATGCTCAGGGGCGAATTCGAGAGGCCCAATCTCCAAAGTTCTGACATCCAACAAAATAACAGCCTCCTCAATTAGCTATTCCCCCCTCTATTTATAGCTATTATCCACATGGATATGACAGATATTACTAATACCCCCCTCCCTTCTATTATTCCCCCCTTCTAATAATAGTAAAGGTAAAGGTACTTGTAGTAGTATTAATAGAAGGGAGGGGGGGTATTAGTAATATCTGTTATATCCCTGTGGATAATAGCTATAAATAGAAGGGGGAATAGCTAATTGAGGAGACTGTTATTTTGTTGGATGTCAGAACTTTGGAGATTGGGCCTCTCGAATTAGCCCCTGAGCATTGTATCCTTCGTGAACGGTTCGGTTAGCTAATAAAGTTTTCCGATCATCTCTCTTACCCTTTTCACTGTGAACTTCTGGTGGTATTGACCTTGTCTATCAATGATATTAGAGCACTCGCTCCTGGAGTCTTAACTATCGCGGAAGAGGAGAGTTTATGATTTGCGATGCTGAGATACGAACGAACGAAGATTGTCTCTGAGCAGAGCAGAGACCGCGACGGTCATAACTGGACGCCTTTGGTTCAAACCTGGAGGTGCGCTCGAACCTGGAGAAGCGTTCGAACATGAAGAGGAAATCTGCGATGGAGAACATCACTGCATCCTTGGCGGCGATAAACGAACAGTTTCAAACCAGAGGAAGATCGCACACTTCTAAACATCGACGAACAAAGGAATCTGCTACGTCGGAAGGTAATTCTGATCACTCTAGCACTAGTAAGGGACGCTATAGCAGTAGAAGAGATATCCATACAAGAATAAAGGTTGAACTACCGTTGTTTGACGGGGATGATGCAGACAGTTGGATTGTGAGGATGGAAGAATATTTCCGTCTCAAGGCTACTGGGGAGAAAAATAAAGTTGAAGTCGCAGCAGAGGCTATGGAGGATGATGCGTTTTTTACTGGTTTCAAGGGTGGGAAATTCAAACGCGAGGAAAGAGTTGGGAAGTTCTGAAGGAGGACATAAATCGGTGTTTCCAACAACGCAGTCGGAAGTCAGAGGACCAGGAGTCGCGATCGTCAAGGAATTCTCACAGTTCGCAATCGCGATTTTCTTCTTCGCAATCGCGAACTTCATCATCGTCGCCAACAACTCTTCCGGGTTCGCAAGCGTCTGGGCGAGCAGATGTCCTTAGTTCACCGGCCCCGTCGCATACAGCCTCTCATAGGTCGCAGAGTTCGACGTTCACATATCATTCCAGTTCGCAGGGGTTTCTGGAAGCAACTTCTCCTAATCCATCATATTTGCGGCAAACTGACACATACGCTAGCATATTCTCAAGTTCGCAGTCGCCAGTTTCCTCCCTATCAGATTCGCTGAGTTCGCAGGTTTCCTCACCAGCAGGATTTCACAGCTCATCGTCGATTGGAGTTTCTCACCTTGCGCCAGATTCATCAGATTCGAGTTGGTCTCATCAGGGAAGGAATCGCAGGGGACTACACCAACGACAATGAACACAGAACTGAAGCCGGTTGCAGCATCAGTTACAGAATCAGACCCTGAAGAGGATATTAATCAACCTACCGGATTTTCATCAGACACCAGGGAAGGTTTCACTGGACGTGGATTGGAGGTTTTGATGGATAAGATGTACTGCCATTCATCACATATTACTCGGAGAACACTGAACAATTTGGATAGCATCAGAATTGATGGCTTTACTTCGATGATGTATAATCAAAATGGATTGAGGGGAGGAATTACTAAGAATTTTAAGGAGTATGTTGGATATGTTACTGAAGTTGAGGCTGACGTGAATTTGTTGCTTGTCAACGATCTCAATCTTAATCTATTACTATACGCCATTATCTCTGAGGAAGAGGTTAGGGGTCTGTCTGCAGTTTGTCTATCTGTTCCAGAGGAAATGATAGGTTTTCACTACCCAACTCAGATGACTATTGCTGGTAAAAGGATCCAGGCACTCCATAAAAGAGATATGGAAGGAAAAAGGGGTGTCAATGATCTCAGTCGTGGAAGCTTCCTAGAGGCCATAATCATTGGTGAAGATGTGAGGAGAATGCCAGCAGTTCGTGTCCCTGTGCAGAATAGAGGGGTATGTTTTGACTACAGGTTTCATATGGAAATTGCTGCTCATCAACTCAAGATACTCAGGAAAAGACGTGAGGATTGGCATTTGAGTGACACACTTACTAATAGCAGATGGATGGGGAAGTGTGTTATTGATGCTGAAGATCACGATCAAACTCTTATGGGTGAAGGAGTTTTATTATTATTCCAGGGTGTTTTACCAAAGCAAGGTGTTATGAAGGAACTACATAATAGTGCAATAGAAAAATCAGTTTTCAATCACTCAGAGGTCAAGGCAGGGATGGCAATAATGGGCTGCAATTTGATACTTTCGGCAAATTGGGACTCCTCAGATTCTGGGCTAAGAGGGGATGATGAATTAGATCTTTGCAATGTTGACAGAAAATTTCACGCAATAAAGGAGTTGGATGCTGCTATCTATTTTAAGAATCATGGCGGTGTTTTTAGACCTATTTCAGACTACCTGATGAGTAGAATAAGTGTGGATCCGGACCCTACTATTCAGGCTGTTGTTAACGGACTGGAAGCTGAAGCAAAATGTCAACCTTACAAAATGGTCTTATGCTCCAATGATCCAGAAGAGAACTGTTATGTAGAGAAATACATTCAAATCAGGGAAAAGATAAATGGGAAGCAAGGCTGGAAAATGGCCAGTTCTCTTTCTGGTGAAGGGAAGGCTTACAGCAACAAAAAACATTTTGGAAACTTTACATGATAGGAAAAGACTGGAAAGAGGAAGAAGTTGAAAGGTACGGAGAGAAATTTGCATCCAGTGCAGTATTAGTTTCAGAAGAGAGAAACAATGAGGAGCTGCAGAAAAGTACAGAAACATTTGCTGCTGTTGAGTGGTTTGAAAGTTACTGAAGTGAATGAAACTTCACAAAAGATCTCTTCTGCCATTGAAAGGTCTATGATTTCAAAAGATCTAGTATTGAAGTCCCTAGTCCATCAACCAGTCAAGTATTGGGAAGGGAGAGATGCAAGAATGAAGTGCAAGTGGAAGATAATGGCTGATTCCTATCACCCACCTTGAGGACAAGGTGGTTGTTTAGGGGGGAGTATTGATAGGAATCTGGGTTTAGTAGGCTATTAATAAAAAATAATAATAATAATAGTAAAGGTAAAGGTACTTGTAGTAGTATTAATAGAAGGGAGGGGGGTATGAGTAATATATGGCATATCCCTATGGATAATAGCTATAAATAGAAGGGAGGAATAGCTAATTGAGGAGGCTGTTATTTTGTTGGATGTTAGAACTTTGGAGATTGGGCCTCTCGAATTCGCCCCCGAGCATTGTATCCTTCGTGAACTGTTCGGTTAGCTAATAAAGTTTTCCGATCATCTCTCTTACCCTTTTCACTGTGAACTTCTGGTGGTATTGACCTTGTCTATCGGTATATGAATAAAGTGGTTCACATTTGTATGTTTATAAACAAGATGGTGTTTCATTGGAGCATATCGATCTTATAGTTCATGTGCTTGTTGGAGCTTAACAACTCTGATACCATATTAAGACTTGAGATTTCATCTTAATGGTCAATCTGATAGGAATAACTCCAAGACTTTATGTATTTGTTTGTATCTTTATTCGTGACCGGTGTGAGATAACTTAATACTAACCTATTATAGAGGTGCTTGATCTTGGCCATCTGTTGATATCTAAGGACTTGAGTGCTGAATCATACGGTTCTCTTCTATTGAGGTGAACAACAGCAGCTGGAGAAAGACCAATCTTCTTTTTTGATTCCATGAAATGCTGTGGGAAAACATGGGAGTCTACCGTTTGAGTGGCATTCAGTTCTTGATCTTCTGCATCATAGAACAACCAAGAAAATGCCCTATGCCTGGAATAGCAACCAAAGTTGGGGATGATCAACCCAATTTCTCCATGCATTTTCTCTAACTTCAGATAACATCATACTAAACAACAGAACATTATAATAATAAGTTACCTGAAATCCGAATTTCTTGAGGCAAAGATGGATAAAAACTGGTGTATGGACAAACCAACTTGGAGATCCCACCATGGTATTTGGAACTCAAGCTTGCTTTTCTTCTTCTTACATACTTGCCACTGCAATATTCTTAGATTACTTGCAACAGTTAAACCTCCTCCTGCATTTAAAAAAAATAAGAAAAGCCATAAAAACTCATAAAAAATTAATAAAAATTTGCACAAATACGATTTTCCTTAAATTATCCCAAAAATAGAAGTAGTTAATACTACGTAATTCATAATGGTCAAATTCGAAAAATTGTGTTATGCTTTGGTATAATTCAATAATATTTAGTCACAAATGTAAGGAATTCAGAAAGTTATTACTTGAGCAAGGAAACCAATGATCAACACTCCAAGCTAGTGGAGAAGCCGAATCAGCATGATAATACAACACATTGCCATATGGATCTACACGGAAAATTTCAGGATCAAATCCAGCATTCCTGGAATTCCACAGTAAATACAATATCGTTCTATTAATATTCATCAAGGAATTCTAAACATGAAAAACAAAAGAGAGGTAGAAAAAAATTCAATCTTGGCGTACCCAAGGTGGTTGAGTTGCTTCCATAAGAGCCTCACAAATATCTTAACCTTAGCTGTGGGTTTCGCATTTGGATCAAGAATAGGAAACATATCTTCGAATTTCTTGATTCTCATCACCTGTAAAGCAAATCGAAAACCTCAACATTTCACACCCAGGGTAATAATTATTCCAGATTTGGAAAATGATATTACCTCTTGGTGAGAAAGGGCGTACGGAGTAAAAGTGAAAGGAGGGGCTCGGCTGTAAGGACTGAAGCTCCTTTCTTTACACAGCTTAGCATAGGCTTTGGGGTAGCCAAGGCCTTCGTCGACGGCCGTCTCATCGGCCGTGAAAACAAGATTGCCGGCAGCCATTGAAGTCAAACTAGATTCGGATTGCAGAGAGTTTAGTACACTGAACCAGAGGAAGTACTCCCTTGGTTTTGATGACGCGGAAGAGGAGCGGACTAACGGTCAAGTGTTCTGTTTTTTAATGTTTATTTAATTTTTTCCTAAAACGCTTCTAATGTCTGTGTTTTAAAAATGTTTCATTTTTTTCCCCTTTGAAATGGATGGGGAGTGTAACGGCTCTATACAGCTCCAATTGGGTAGCCTGCCCTTTGTTTTTAGACTACATTTTTCAAGCATAAGTCCCTGTTTTCTAATTTTTGTATTACTTCAGTCCCAAAAAATTTTGTCGATTTCAAAACTTTGACCAATTATATCTTTTTATTGGAAACTATTTATAATATAAAAATTATATGAAAATGCTCTTTGTTGAAAGTATTCTCATAAAAGTATAGAATTTGTAACTTTAATAATATTATACTTCGTACTAATCAAAATCATGGTTCAATTTTTTTTTGAAATGACAAAGTTTTTTGGGACGAAGGTAGTATTATTTAAAAAGTCTTTAAAAGCTTTTAGTTATATATTTGGCATGCCAGCTTTTAAGAACTTTATAAAAATAAAAGATCTTTTTTGAGATACTAAAGTGAGTAGCATGTCAGATAAGTCAGTAGCTTCTAGTATTAATTAATCTTAACAACTTTCATACCAAACAATGCTAAATCAAACAATCAGCTTACCAAACAGGTACTGCAATTTTTAAGATATTTTCAGTCACTAAAAGCTAGCAGTTACTAAAAAGCTCATAAAAGTATCTTTTCAGCTAGTTGTGCCAAACGTACCTTTAGTTTGGACTAACTCCGCCCATATGGAACAACAGTAAATAAATCGAGTAAATATTAAATTTGTCCTACTTAGTCCAAATTTCATCCCACAATTTGATCTGATTTAAACTGAAATAGTTTAACCATATGATATTGTATGACTTGCGATTCATTTTTATAAATACACCCCGCCGTCCTTTATAACTTTAATAACTTTTCTTTTTTATTATTCTAAAAAGTTTATCACTTTCTCTTTTAATCAATCAATTCGTATTTTTTATTATTTTTATCTCTTCTACACAAATCTTACCTCACATTTGTGCAAATTAAAATGCAATTTTTGAAGTAAAGTTATTTTTGTCCTTCAACATTTTTTGTTTGCTTTTCGGCCATTTTTTACGCACATGTTGAAGAATGTAATCATTACATGAAGTCGCTAATAATAAGTGGGTTATTAATAAGTCTACCCCGTAGAAAAAAACTTGTGAAAATTATGTAACAAAATGAGTTTTTGCCATTTTTGGTCCCTTGACTATTATGTCAATGACACTTTTGGTACTCGACTTCTAATTTTTCCATTTTTAGTCCTCGACTATTGTGCTAGAGACACTTTTAGTCCCCGACTTCAAGGTTTCCCACATTTAGTCCCTGAGTATTGTCAAATTGACACTTTTAGTCCTCCCATTATGATTTTAACACAATAAGTGGAGGACTAAAAATGTCACTATTATAACAGTTGGAGGACCAAAAGTGTCACTTTTATAAAAGTTGAAGGACTAAATGTGGAAATTTTCAAAGACGGGTACCAAAAGTGTCTCTAGCGCAATAGTCAAGGACTAAAAATGGAAAAAATCAAAGTCGAGTACCAAAAATGTCAATGACATAATAGTCAGAGGACTAAAAGTGGAAAAAACTCGTAACAAAATTGACCTCCCAAAATATGTTGTACTACCTCAGTCCCTGTTATATTGTGTCGGAGGAGAGTGACACGATTATTAAGAAAAGTGAGGTTGTATGATTGATATTAATTGATAAAGTAAGAATAAATTAAGAATGATTAAGAACCACACAAACTTTACCAAATATGGTATGAGACAATTTTAGTGGGACTTACCGAAAAAGTAAAATGGGACAATATAAGAGGGATGGAGGGAGTAGTTTTACACAGGACTCCCTCCGTCTCAAAATTATAGTCTTGTATTGTTTTTTGGATGTCCCAAAGTGATGGTCTTTTTTCCCTTTTTGGAAAAAAAAATACGTGGTCCATATCATTTCAATTTATTATACTCAAATCTCAACCACAATTTTTACCTTTTCAAACACTTTAATAAAATTTGTGTCTAAAAAAATGAAACTATCAAATTGGGACGGAGGGAGTACTATATATTACTCCGTATGTACGAATCAAATTCACCGTCAGTTTCACTGCTTCCACAGTCCACTCCCGCATTTCTAAAACATTTAAATTTAGTTTTAATTTGCGCTTTGATATTATTTTTAGTGTAATTTCCACATGTATATGTAATTTATATATTAACACCAGCTCAAATGCTATCACGAGTGAAATATATACTTGTACAATTTTTTAAACAGGACTGCATATCTTTCATTCTCGATAAAAGACTTATTTAGGGTATGTTTGGCACAACTAGCTGAAAAGATATTTTATGACTATATTTGGCAGACATAAGTCTCTACCTTCTAGTTTTTGTACTGTTCAAAAAGTCTCTAAAAGCTTCCAGATTTATATTTGGCATGACAATTTTTAAGAGCTTTTCAAAAATTAAAAGATCTTTTTTGAGATGATATAGGGAGTAACATCTGAAAAAAGCCCGTGACTTTTAATATTAATTAGTCCTAACAGCTTGTATATCAAACCGAACTAAATCAAACAGTCATCTTTTTATCAAACAGCCACCACCTTTTCTCTTTAAGATCTTTTCAGTCACTAAAAGTAGTAACAATTATTAAAAAGCTCACAAAAGTATCTTTTCAGCTAGTTGTGCCAAACATACTCTATGAGTTTTTGAGTAACTGTCACCTTTTAGTGACTGAAAAGATCTTAAAAAGAAAAAGCAGTATCTGTTTGGTAAAAAATTGACTGTTTGATCTAGCTCTGTTTGGTATACAAGCTGTTAACACTAATTAACACTAGAAACTACTGACTTATCTGAGATACTACTCACTGTAGCATCTCAAAAAAGATCTTTTATTTTTATAAAAGATTTTAAAAATTGGCATGCCAAACATACGACTAGAAGCTTTTAAAGACTTTTTAAATAGTAAAAAAGCTAGAAGACAGAGACTTATGCATGCCAAATATAGCCTTAGTTGTTTTAAAGAAAAAGAAAAAAACCCTTGAATAATATGTAGTGATTTTCCTATTCAATTTTATACTATGTACTCACTCCATCTGATTTTACATATCTTACATTTCATTTCGGATTGTCCCAAAATAAGTGTCATATTTTTTTGAAAAGAAAGATGTGGTCTACAACATTTCACTTTATTGTACTTATATTTCAACCACATACAATTTTTAATTTTTCAATCACTTTATTAACAATTGTGCTAAACCAAAGTATGACACATAAAATGAGACTGGAGATAGTATGTTTTATTCCACTTATGTTTAAGGGAAAATATCAAATAATAATAACTACAATGGCGTTCTAAAACTAATTTTGATCATCTAACAAAACGATAAGTCACTTATATATTTTAATTGTATATTCAATTGTAAACCGAATGATATAACTCGCGTGTAAAGAAATGTAACTCACGCTGATAAAAAACGTAACTGCAGGCAAGTCTAAATGTAACTTGTCTAATACGGATTATAAGAAATAAAACATTGATTTCAATGAAAAAAAGGAATTCAATTTTTCAATTACTTTACGTAAATAGTGAATATGTTTTTTTTAATATTCAGACCATAAATAATGTTTTTTTCTTAAAATCATTTATTTTGCGCGAAAAACGCTTTTTTTGCCAAACAAAATCATTTTTTTGCAAAAAAATGTTTTTTTTGTTTCAATAGCAGGGGATTACTTAAATAGTGAATACCTTCTATTTTTATACCAAGGCCATAAAACTATTTTTTAAAAAATCTTTTTTTTGCCTAAGAAATCATGTTTTGCAAAAAAATTTGCATAAAACTGATTGTTTTGTTTGAATAGCACGGCTTTATGATCTGATATAACTCATGTTATAGAAAATGTAACTCGCGTTGATGGCAAATTTGACTTAGGTGTATGCAAAATTTTACTTGTTAAAGCATGTCTAAATGTAACTCGCGTATAACAAGATGTAACGCACACATAAAAAGATGTAGCTTGCGCATAAGAAAATGTAATTCCATAGACTATCAAATGTAAAGAATGAAACAAAGAGTCTAATTGCTCAAATTAATTTACGTAAATAGTGATTATGTTTTGTTTTTAGTATTAAGGCCATAAAAATGTTTCAAAGAAAAATATTTTTTTGCCAAAAAAAAAACTGGTAGATGTAATTCATGCACAAGAAGATGTAATTCGCTCATAAGAAGATGTAACTTCATATACTATCAAATGTAATTCCAGAAATTATCTATAAACATAACTCAATATATGAAAAATGTAATATAATTTTATGTTTATGAAATTTAAATCGAAATAAACAAATTCAATGTCTTGAAAACACTAAAAATATACCAAAGAGATAAGAAATATGTTATATGAAAAATATTTTACAAAAAAAGTATATAAATGTAAAAAAAAATACACAAAAATTAAATTCGGTAGTAATTTCTATTGAAGAAAAAAAGTAAAAAAATGGTGTATGATTATTAATGCAATATACTTATTTTATGTGATTTAATAATATTTTTTATTAAATTGGTATTGAAAAAAGTTAATTTGGTTGTAATTTAATTAGATAAAAATAAAATCACAATTAAATATGTAGTATTTTCATGAAGAGGAGAAAATTAAAGAATTGAAGTAAATAAAAAAGAAAATTAAAGAGAAAGAAAAATAAAGAAATAAAACCTGAGTGCTCAACGAAAAAGAAAGAGAACATGCGTACTGCGTAGCCCTCTTCCAAAAAAATAGAAACGGTACAGTATTTGGTACCGTTATACCATGAGCATGGTACACCGGTACAGCTATATAATTTTCAATAATCCCAGAGAAGGGGGCTATAATTATGATTAATTATGGTTCTCCTTTCAAAAAAGAAAGAGATTAAGGCCATGTTTGGATATTGGTGGGTTTGGCCAACACTGCTAAAATTAAGCAGCGGTTTGGCTTGAAACCTCCCAAAAACAAACGGACCCTAATTGTGGTTCTTAGAGTCGTACGTAAGAAAGCGCCTTGTGGAAGTGTTTGGCTTTAATATCAAGATACTCGCTCCAGGCAATCTCCCTATACATGGGCGGCTCCCCGTTCGCCACCAGTTTGGACAACGGAGATATCTTCACCCCCGACGGTGGCCCGTAGAGATACGCCACCGACATCCTGTGCCTGCTCTGGTTCACCACCGCGCGGTGGAGCACGCTGTGGTAACCCCCATTCGAGAGCATGTGGAGGAGGTCTCCGACGTTGACCACCAATGCCCCGGGGATCGCCGGGACGGAGACCCACCCGTATCCTTCCCGGAAAACTTGTAATCCGCTAGTGTTGTTCTGGTGGAGGATGGTGAAGAGGGTGGAGTCCGTATGCTCCGCAAGGCCCATGGCCCGGCCCGGATCCGGACATGCCGGGTACGAGTTGAGCTGAATAGCCGAACGTCTCCCTTGGGCCTGATCCGTTTTTGGCCCAATAGCCCATTTCAGTTCTTCATCTGAAACCCCTATGGCTTCCAAAATTAGTCTCATCAATCTACCCGCTAACTTTATCATCTCTTTTTCGTACTCTTCAACTGTGTCACTAAACCAAACAATGAAAAACTCAATTAGCAGTATTCACAAAAGGAGAAACTCAATTAGAAAAACTGCAAAATTGTCTCATTTCAATGCAAAATCATATTCTAACAAATAAGTTACCGGCCGAGTGCATGATTCTTAGCATATGCATGAAGGCCATCTCCAACATTCTACACCATTTTTTACACTAAAATAGTGTAAACATCACATCATACAGTATTTTACCTCAAACAGTTTACACCAAAAAGGAATATTCTCTTTTTAATCTTTTACTAACTTTTTACCATTCTTCTGTTTAAGTATGTAATTATCATATATTTATACATTAGCCCCTCATTTCATATTTTGACATTTCACACATTATTTCACACATACAAACTAAAATACACCATTTTAATATGCATTTTCACGCATTTAACTAATTAAAATACAATAATCAATATTTTGCAAATACAAGCTAAAACCACATAAAATTAATATTACAATAATATTATAATAATTTGTACGTCATTTCTAAATTTTACAAAAAAAATAATAATTGGGAATCAGCTGCATTTGGGAATCAATTTGATGGTCTTGGAGGGTCAGGAAGCGGGTTGAATGACTACTAATTTCTAAATTATGTAATTTTCTTAAGTATAATTTGTATTCTGTTATTATGTTGTTTGGATTTGAAACTCTATTTATAATATTGTGTGATTTAAATTTAATTATATTTTTTTATTTTCTATCAAATTAATAATTTTAATTACTTGTTCTATACGGAGGTTTTTAGTTGGATTGCGATTTGTTCCAGCTTAGATCAGACCGGATTGACCAAACTTGAGTAGTTATAAAAATATAAAGAAATCAGACCTGACCACATCAGTTCAGATCAGATCAAATCATACCAGCCTAGAGCAGACCAGCAATTTCAGTCCAAGTAAAAACATCCTAATTTGTTGTTTTAAAAATGGGTCAAAACTATAACAATCAAAACTTTGGGTCACTTTTGAAATAAAAAAAAATTAAAACAAAAAATGGTGGAACATTTGGTGTGCGCCATATTTGGTGTGAACTCTCCCCCTCTCCCCCATTTTGGTGTAATGGTGTTGAAAATGGAGTGGTTGTTGGAGCAATTTTTTGGGAAATACACCATTTTGGTGTGATAAATGGTGCTTGTTGGAGTTGATCTAACTCCATTTAGTCAAGGTGGGCGGACTTTTTTATTAGTGATGGAGGTGAACATTTTATCGCTAATGTAGCGGGGTTCGCTAGTGTACCGGGACAAATATTTTTTGCTATTGTAGTGCGTGTGGCGAATTTTTTCGATGACATAGGACTCTGTGGCTAAGTTTTATTTTAAAAATTCCATCAGTACGTACATACACGATGACATTTAAATCTATGAGTACATTCTAAATTTACGCAATGGAATAATAACATTGATTTTGTAATTGTATGTGCTCTAGAAAACAATATTGATACATAAAGCATAAGAAATAGCAAATCAAAGGAAAATTATTTGAAAATAAAAAAGGATATACCCAGTATAACATTTTATCAAATTATTTGAAGGTAAAAAGTTTAAAATATACACAAAAGCCAATGCTTTTTTAAAAAACTTCTGTCTTTTTTAACCACATGAATCTTATCAGAATAAAGAATTGATTTTTGAATTACAATTTTTGCCTATCAAGAAGAGTATTCGTGGGTCACAAGGAATTTTGTTAATATTACAATAGTATATACGTAGTATGCATGAGATTGTTATATTTAAAATAATAATATACGTAGTATTGTTAATACATATATTTGATGCATATTATATTTGTATTAATGTTAAAATAAGTGAAAGTTGATCATTTATGCAAGAAATTGTCTTTAGAAAGTAACAAGCAATGAATTGTGTAATTTAATGTCAACAAACATTTATAGTTTGGGTTCACTTCACATGATCTAAAAATGTTTAACTAGTGTGTCTAGTATTCAATATCATTTGATATTTTACAAAATCAAGCACTAAATATCTAATAAGGATAATTAAACATTACAAAACTAGAAATCCTTATATAATAGGTATCCTAAGTCTTAAACAATGAGTTGTTCTCTTGTTTATTTGTTTAAGTTATGTAAACTAGATGTTACTCCTTTTTAATCTCTAATTAAGTATTACATTATGTAAAGGTATATATTAATTTTGAAAACTAAAAGTTAAGGGGAGCAAAAACATACATATGTAATTAAAATAAAAAAATTATGAAAATATTACATATGTAGTAGAAAAATTTGAAAGTTCAGCTGGTGGGATGGTGGCCCCCCGAATCATTCACATCAACTCCATTTCAATTTAGTCATTATTTTTAAACATACTAATTAATTAAGTAATTCAATATAGAGTGAAATACGCATTACTCATATTGAAGTTCTATAGACGCATTACAAATAATTTGTCTATAATTAGTATCTAAGATATAGATTGCTCGAGAAATTATTGCAAACACATTTAGAATCTGTTTTGTAACACTGGAATTGATCGAATCTGTTGAAATTTGGAAAATTAGATCAAAACACCTAAATGTGTTGAATCTGCTAAATAGAGTAAAAATTATCGTCAATAAAAGTTATATTGAGAATCCTACATGTTGGTTCATTCCTTAAAATCCAACATGTAGAATCGGCATATAACTATAGTCACTAAAATTTATTAAGCTACACTTTTATCGGTTATCCATATTTTCATTATATATTTGGGAAAATTTTGATTTTATACTCTATTGTTTGAGCTATATGGGGTATTAAGTGTTACGTAATACAACCTCCATCCCAAATTATTTTGTAAATTTAACCATTTTCGGTCAACCAATATTAAAGTTAAATACATTATCTTATTGATAATTAATTCAATTTTAATAATTAAAATTTTCATATTCAGAAATTACATTAAAATATTTATAAAGTTGAAAAAATCCAAATGAAAAATTTAATTAAGAATGAATTTACTAATTAAATAAAATAAATCTGTTCAAGTCAAAAAGTCAATTTTGGAACTCATTTTGAGAAAGAATGAGTATTTCTTAACAAAATGCATGTGTAAGTGACTCGTGCTTTTTAAAGAACTATGGCGGTACTCTTTGTGTGACTGAAAAGGATAGGTAAATACACGAAGGATACATCTCCGCGCACCTTTGTAGCTAAGCGACTGGTGGACATAGCTCAACTAGTAGTGAGGGAGTGCTACAGGGGTTAGGTCTCGGGTTCGAATCCCGCCAAATGCGATAAGAGGTTACTCTGCTAAATCGGGAACAGAGTCCCACTCTTTATCTGTCAGATTGGGATTATAGTCAAACTTACATCCTCCCAACGTACCGTCTGGTCGAGGTTGTGGGGCCCTCAGGGATGGGTGTCATCCTTTTTTGTTTTGGCTAAGCGCACCCCCCATTTTCAATGTAATTGGACAATTATGTCCTGATGTGTTTTGGAGTATATTATTTCACCAAGTTTATTCCTTCTTTAATACTCTCTAGAAAATATTTATTTTTTTATAATTTGTGTTTTTATAAACTATTACGCAATTGAAAAATATTACAAAATTTGACTAATAGTTACTACTACGTATAATACATCTAAAAACATGTTTATACTAATAATTGTTGATTCAATTTGAGGTTGTTTATCTTTTGTTTACATATTAGGTTTTCTATTCATACATATATGTATGTAATTATTTCTCATAATTTACAACCACGTTAAAAATAAAATTTGGGAAGTGAGTACATATTTATTTAAAAAGATGTCGTAACTCTTTATTTTAAAATAGTCATCTACAGTAACTTCAACCAAATTAGCCAAATAGTAACTACAACCTTTCTTATATTGAATATTATAGAATTCTGTATGTGAAATCAAAAGTTACATGTTTGACAAAAAATTGATCGACAATGATGATATCTGATATTATGGCTACCAAACTGGTCCTGTGATATTTTTAGATGTTCAAAATATTTTGACTTTTAACAATTAAGTCTACAAACAAGGGTGAAATTCTGACTAAAGCGATTAAATTGACATAATTGACTGAATTTTGAAAAAATGTTTGTAAATCAAATTTTGCTAATAAAATAAATAAATTATTATTTGAAAATAGCTATGCGTTCTTCTTCACCAAATTTAATCAATTCAGGTAGAAAAATAGTTTTACCTTTACTTATTTATTGTTATATAAAACAGTTATACGGTAAATTCCAAAAATGTAAAAAGAATGTTAACTCTAACATTTATTTCCATTTTAAAAACATATTAGTAAATTTAAATAGTATTATCTTGACCAATAAATTTTTGAAGGATGTAAATTAATGTAAACAAAACAAACATATTTACGATTTATTTAACACATATTTAAAAACTTTAAGGCCTTGTTTGGTTCAAAGGAGGGGAGAGAAGGAGGCGAGTCAAGGAGGCGAGTCAAGGAGGGAAGGGAAGAGAAGAGGAAATAAGGATTTTGATAAAAATTTGTGTTTGGTTGGAGGAAATAGGAGGAAATTAAATGTTTAATGAAAATATTTTCGCAATTTACTTTTATTTGATAGTTTACTTTAATAAATAGATACATGTCTAACTATTGTGAATATTACTCCTATGGTCATGTGTCATAATTTTATTTTATTTGATTTTTTACTTTTTTAATTTTATAATTTTTCATTTTTCAGTTTGGAATTTTTAATTTTTATTTTTTAATTTTTTTATTTTTAATTTTTAAAATTTTTAAATTTTTAATTTTTTTAATCTTTAAATTTTTAAATTTTTAAATTTTTAAATTTTCAAAACTTTTTGTTTTTTACCTTTTTATATTATAACGTTTTGTTCATTCAAATAGAAGATGAATAGTTTGTGGTTATCAACACGTTTTCTCCGAAATACCCCGATTTGGGGGGTTTAGAATGAGAGGAAGTGAAGGATTTTGAAAGCCTTCCACTTTCCTCCCATTCGCCCCTATTTTCTTCAACTAATTACCATACACAAACCCCCCACTTTCCTCCTCTTCTCTCTGAAACCCTTCAACCAAACAGGGCTAAGTAAAAAAATATGTGGCTGCATCAAGCCTACTTCATGTCTTCATTAGGCAATTAAAAACGAGGCCGGTTTCATACTGTCAAAAGGAGGTTTCATTTCGGACTTAAAAAACACATGCTTTAATGAGGATTAATAGATTACTACGTAATAGATAAGGTTGAATCTATCGACCTAGATTAGAACATCTTTAATGTTACAATGTGCACGGTGTACGTGCAGAATGAGAGAGAGAAACAAAAGATTAAATTTTTGACATTTCTCTCTCATTCTGTCCACGATCTTATGTTTTTTTGGTAAGTTTTTCTTAACAATGTCGACCACAATGTCTATATCTAGACATTGTGCTTGACATTGTAGAGAAAAGCTTACCCAAAACATATAAGACGTTCAAATAAAGAGAGAGATATTCTGTTTGTTGTTTTTTAATTGACTATCTCTAATGTCACGTATGCACCGTTCATGTTTTTATATTGAAGATGCTCTTAGATAAGTAACTTTGGGGGTGCCTAAAGCAACCCCTTTCAAAATTGATACTCCGTATGTAATCCGTATATGGGGTATTGCCGTTCAATTTTTATTAAACTAAACAAATTTAATTGAATAGTCCGTATTAAAAAGGTCAATATAGACATTAGGCCTGTCAATAGGACGGGTCTAGACCGGACCCGATCCGAACCCGGTTGTTTTTAATGGGTACGAGTTTATATTTTATTCCGTTAGTATTTTAAATAAACGGGTCATGTATGGTACTTATGATTCCGATCCGTAAAGGATCCGAACCCGTTTAAAATTTCTTATTTGTATACACATACACTAATACATAAAGTGATTAGTTATAACACTTTAAATAAAATAGAAACTAATTAAATACATATATACATAATAATACATAAAGTTATTAGTTGTGATTCTTCAATACAAATATACACACTAATACATAACTATTATATAAGGGATGATCGAGATAGTAAGATATCTTAAAACTAATGCTCATTTTGGCTGTAAATACATATTGATAAAGTGTGTATTGGGCTCGGTAGGAAAAGCACAATATTTATTACTATTATTATTATAATTATTATATCATTATCATATACTACGTATACTACTACATATGATTTTATACTCTTAATAGTCCAAGGGACCTTTTTATGATTTAATTTCTAGTTTATTCTACGAGCTTTTTGTGCTAGAGAAAGCAACGCAGATTGTGAAGCTATATGCCTGTACAAGAACCGATACTTTATTAGATAAAAATACCAATTTTCTATGAGAGACCTTGATTTTTTTTTGAAAAGTGAAGATATATTTTACTTTTAAATTTGTACATTTTGCTTTTTTTTTTGCTTTATATTTCACATACGTCTTGTTATTTTCACAAAGTTTATAATGGTGTCCGTATCATACTTGACGGGCGGGTCTACCCGATCCGACTCGATTCCGAGACCCATTGGGTCTAGGTCCGGATCCAAATTTTCAGATCCGCCGGATAAACGGATCGGGTCCGGGTCCATTATTAACTTAGCGGGTCCGACTCTGGAACACTACGTTCCGACCCGGACCCGATCCATTGACAGACCTAAATATAGTGATAGTGATTACATAAAGTAATAATACGGTAATAATAGATTAATAGGGGTGCGCATAGCAATCCCCATACACGAATCATGCCGTAAAAGGAAAAAGAGTTACTACGCATATATATTTTGGAACATATATAGAAAAGGATATACTCCACCCGTACAGTATAAATATAATTTTGAAATGGAAGTAGTATTATAAATTATAATTATAATAATAACTTTACTATATTTGAAATCTTGTCACGACAAGCTATGGTGATGAATTTTTAATATCGATACAATAATAATACTCACCTCCCAGGCTCCCACATTAAGGTTGTGCCCAAAAATGTCCAAAGGAAAATTATAGGATTTATATTATGGTATTACTAATAATTAGAACGAATACATTTATAAAAGAACATTACTCGTAGAAGTTAATTGTACTTCCTATAGAATAAGAAAATGTAAAATACTAGGGAATAGTATGTACTACCTCCATCACATTAAAAAAGATTTCAAATCACTATTGACATGGTCAACTTAAATCATTCTTAATATTTTGCTTTATATATCAAATTTTAGCGATTTCAAATTTTCTTAATTGATCAGATTTTGGAAAAATGTTCATGTAGTTTCTGAATATATAAATTTTATTTACTAAAAATAATCAAAGTGTGAACATGAATCAAGTGGAGCTAGTAATTATTTCTAACCCGCCAAGAGACGAGTAGTACTCCCTCCGTCCCCCAATTAAGTTACCACTTTCCTTTTTGGGCAGTCTCTAAATTAAGTTCACACTTCCTTATTTTCCTTATTTGGCAAATTATCTACATCAAAACAGTGTCAAACAGTGCAAAACAGTGCCAAACAGTGTCAAACAGTGTTTGAACAGTGCAAAAATAGTGCACTCCACAGTAAAGTCAAATTTATTTTCTTAATACGTGTGAAGTCAAATAAGGCGGGCATGTTCAAGGAGTGCGCACCTCAATACGGTCCAGAACTTAATCGGGAGACGGAAGGAGTATATAATTATTTCAGAATAAAAGTGTGTACCAGAAAGTGGTGTAGTCGTGAGGCCATAGAAGGCGGGCATGTTCAAGGGGCGAGCCGACGATGGTGAACCCTTCAGACCACATTCCTTTGGGAAAGAAAGACGAAATCCGAGCGACTCCGTAGCCGGAAACGCCGTCCACGGGGGAGCGAGCGGCCTTAAGCTTCTGATGCAAGGGGAGGGAGAAGAGGCTTTTCCCCGCGGACTCAATACGGTCCAGCAAATCTTGGGAAATGCCGTGGTTTTCTACCTGAAATGCCCCCCACGTCTTGCATGCACGCCCAATTAGCTCCGCCGTCCCCTTCGCCGCCCCGCCCAGGTCGATCACCGGAATCGATTCCCCCGTGGAAGCCGCGGCGGAGGTGTCGGACGACCACGTCGTCCACGCATGAGACTCCGGCAATTCTTTGACGGCGTTGAGGTCTAATTGTTTATGTACTTGGACAAAGGTTGGTTGGTTGTCTGCAACCCTTGAAGGCATTTTTAGGTCGTGTTATTATACGTACGTACGTAGTTGTATTGTACGTAGTACGAAGTTGCAACCGAATTGAAGGGAGTTGAAGATACGATGGGAAGTGTACATATATACATGTGTACATATAGGGGTTAATAAAGGGAGGGCCGGAGTGGCATGGCCTCGATCATGAGATATTTGTGTCGAGTTTATATATAGAGATAAATTAAAAGAATATTTTGTCACTCAAATATATTACCAGAAAGAGAAAAATCTTTAAATAAGATTAAAATATAAACAAGGTGACCATTTTCTTTTCAAAATAAGACTCATTCATTTCTATTTAAATTCTATTTGAAGAAATTTTATACTTTCAATAGGATCAAATACATCACAATTTGAAAATAAAACATAACTAGTCTTACTAATGCACTTTATTGTTTATGTTTTAGTCCCATTTTGAACAATTTCTTTACCTATACACTGTATGCACTTGTGGCCTAGTGAGATAGGACATGTCTCAAAATGATTTGCAAACTCAAATTTTCTCGATCAACATAGCCTCATTTCATTTATAATTTAACTTATCAATAATTTTATTATAATCTAATTTGCATTTCGTGACTTTATAGAAACTTTTTACCAAATAGCTACCACCTATTCTATTTAAGATATTTTCATTCACTAAAAGCTAACAGTTACTAAAAAGCTAACAAAACTATCTTTTCAGCTAGTCGTGTCAAACATATCCATAATAAGAATAATCACGAACTCATACTGCATCTCTCTTGAAAAGGTCCGTCATATTGACTTTTCTTGATTAATGATGACAAACTTTGAACAATAATTTTAATTATTATATTTGTATAAAATTTAAAATTTTTATACTTGTATGAAAACATTTTGAATCATGAACATTTTGATATAACTTTCATATTCTAAATAATTTCGTATTAAAAAATATCATTAGTAAAAGTTGATTGACATTGATCAAGAAAAGTCGAGTCTCTTCGGAAACGGAGGGAGTATTTAGTATACTTATTAATATTGTTTTAATTTTGTAGGAGCGTAGATAGGAGTCCGGAAGTCAAGATTCAATAAGAACAACGAATGTGACAAGTACAGTCACAACATTACTTCAAATTACAATAATCATCCGTATTGTTAGTTGTTACACAAAATTGTGCAAGGGGAGATACGGATCGACGATGTACGTAATGTACGTTTCATAGCATGCATTTAAAATGTTCACTTTTGGAATCAAAATTAATCGTTTATATATTGATAATATTGCATGAATCGGATATCTTACTAATACGTGAAAAACTTATAGTGTACAATTGTACATTCATCTTATTACTCTTTCTTTTATCTATATTTAACTATTTATATAATAGTCTAAGAACGTGTTTACTTCGTTGCTAAAGTTACAGTTAGGTTAGTAAGACAAGTGAAATAAACATACATGCTGCTTAATCACCTGCTTATTAATCGAGCTTGTCAATATAGTTGCTCAACAACTCTATCTTCCCAGTCATGTGTGTGGAGCAACCTGAATCAATATACCACACCTGATTGACCTCCAAAAATTAAGCAGCCTTTAGTACCCATTTGAGGATGGGACCGTCCTGTTTATCTGAAGAAATAATTAATGTAGTTCTACTAATTTCACTTTTAGGAACACAAACTTGCTTGACCTTTGGAACATGTTCATATTTGTTCAGGAAAGATGAGTGAGTATTTTTAACATTTGTGAATATTTTCTCTCTTGTTAATCTTTTAAGAAATTGTAAAATATTATCACCACAGTGACCTAATCTACGGTGCCACACAGGGCCAGAAGCTAAAACATAAGCTAAAACTAAGGATTGAGATGACTGTAAACGGAGAGGATAGAGTGACCCACTACTGGAAGCTCGCAGAAGAATTGTCCCCGAGGCTTTGTCCTTAATCAAAAAAGAATTTTTATCAAAAATGACAGTACGGTTATTATCCGCGCAAAGTCTTTGAATTGAAATTAAATTATATTTTAACTGAGGCACATGATAAACATATTTTAAGGTGAGAGAACGACCAGAAGAAGGTAATGCAACATCACCAACATGACAAATGGATAAATGGGCACCATTAGCAACACTAACAGAATTATAGCCAGTGTAAACAGATTTATTTTGTAAAATACCTTCGGATGCAGCCATGTGAGCCGAGGCCCCCAAACCGGGATACCATAGAGCGGGATTAGATTCTCCGGGAGAAGTCAACAGAGCAGGACTGGATGGCTGAGTGAAACGTGAGGGACAAGTAATCGCAGAATGACCTGCAGAAAAGCAAATTTGACAAACAACGGGATGGGGGACATATCCAAGAATACCTCCGTCTGATGGCAAGCCTGTAGAACTAGAATTAGTAACACCAACAGGTAATGCATTAATATTTAAATGTGACAAAGCAGAATTACAAATAACAGTACCCGTAGTCGGCACACCCCCTGCATGTGGAGCATACCCGACTGGAAACAAAGGAGCACCCCCTGCCGAGGCATAACCCGGCTGCCCGTGCTGCGGATACCAAAATCCTGGCTGTCCGTAGTGCACTCCCTGCTGGCCTCGTCCGCACCCACGGCCACCGCGTCCCCTGCCGTGACTGCGGCCACTTTGCAGCTGGCCTTGTGGACGTTGCGGCGCTGCTTGTGGCTGCGGAAACCCATGCGGCTGCTGGCCCGCCTGCTGGCCAGTCGGCTGTCCAGGGTACGAAGCAACGGCGCCAAAAGCCTGGTGTATAGAAGATGACTCCTGGGAGTGGAGATAGAGAACCCGCTATTCTAGCTCATAAATATGATTGCGCAGTGACTCAAAAGGAAAATTGTGAGGAAACAACGAGACATCAGTGAACAAAGATTCATACTCATGTCCCAACCCCATAATAGTAGATTTGAGTAATTCACGAGGAGAGACAGGACAATTAATTGTAGCAAGATCATCCGCCAAAGTTTTAATCTCCCGTAAATAATTATCCATAGACTGATCAGGTTTCTTTTTAATTTGAGAAAATAAGCGCTTTAATTCCATAGATCTGGCCAAACTGGCTGACATAAAACGATTCTCTAACCGTTCCCAAATTTCACAAGAATGTTTTAAATCCCGAACATCAATGAGAATATCACGAGATAGCGTGGCAAATAACCATGAACGAATTGTTTGGTCAATGCGTAGCCAGGTTGAAAATTCGGGATTGAGAATTTGACGGTTAAGCATGTCTATGGAATAAGCAGGGGGTACCTGAATGGAGCCATCTACCATGCCGAGAAGACCTTGCGAGACAAGGAATGACTCAAACTGAGTGCGCCCTGTAGTGTAATCTTCCACCGCCAGAAGTTTGGTAGTAACAATATTTGTGACGTTGGTAGCGACGTGGGAAATAGTCTGAGCTAAGTCGGACAGAGGAGATCCGTTGGTGCTGCCCTGTGTTGTTCGAATCGGTGGTAGGGTGGAGGAAACCCCAGGAGAGCCGACGAACGTGGGTCCGGAAAAAGGAGCGGCCGTGAATGGTGGCGGATCAAGCGATACTCGCTGCACCGGAGATGGTGCCGACCGTGGAAACACTGGTGGGATATTTTGAAATAGGGAATAAGGCATAGAAGTCTGGCAGGGTGATGCAAAACTAGAGGAGAAGGTCACCGCGGACTCAACGGAGCTCATGACCGGCTACGTTCCGATAGAGATAGGAGCGCCGGTGACTGCTGTGGTGCTGACCGTGGCTAACGAGCTGAAGACGGCGGAGGTGGGCGCTGCGGAAGAGATGACGGCTGATGAACTCATCCTGCTGTGGCGGCTAGGGTAACGCCGTACTTGGCGGTGACGTGTAGAAAGAGAAGGAGGACCGAAAAAAATATATTAGGTTTTTAATATGCTCTTGATACCATGTGAGAATAAAGAACATGATGCTCTCTAAGGAGCCCTGGCAGATATATTTATATTTTATAATAAAGAGAGTTTAATGTAACATACAATACTGAGCCTATAATAATTCTATTACCCATCTCTGCTCCAAACTCTAAACATCAACTTCGCCAGCGAACATAAGACGACGAAGAGGAGCATCGAAGAGGGCGATGAAGCTAGTTGGCGTCAGCGTCTCTGGCCGTCACCGCCACTTCTCGTCGGTGTCGCGTGTGCTGGTGGTCACCTCTTGGTAGGCGAAGAAGGAGAGTTGCAGGTCGAGAGAAGATGGTTGATGCTTCTGCGTCACAAGAGAGAGCTGTGAAATTGATGATGCCTGGGCGAAGAAGATGATGCTGAGATGATCGATAGGCTGGGCTTTTGTTTTTTAAAGAAGTCATCTTTTTGTGGGAAGTGGTCATAGTTTTGTCCATTCAAAGTCAATAGGTGATATTTTTGCCATTTTTTGTATATTGAGTATATTTTGGTCCTATTTAGAACCCTTTCTCTATAAGAAATAAGGATGTTTTCACATTGGACTGCAATTTTATGGTCTGGGCTGGTCTGATCTACTCTGGTTCGGTAAATGACTAGTCTCTGTGTATTCTATAACTATTGAAGTGTGGCCTGATCTGTTCTGCTCTAATCTGGTCAGATATTATCTAGTCCGGTCTGGGAATGAAAGCGGTACAAGTAAAAACATCCTAAGTCGTTTTGGTCCCTTTTTTATTTTGTTTATTATGCTTATTGGGTTTATCAATAGAAATAGACGAAAAAGTAAAATAACTTAAAACCGAGTTATTTGGTGGAGGTGGGATGTGATAGAAGGGGGCTAGAAGTGTTTAGATGTTTAGAGCAACCACAATGCTCGAATATCTAGTCCAAGTAAAACATGCCAAATGTCAATTAATTAAGAGGACTAGCCGGACGTTAAGCTACTAAAAACCCCTCCAATGCATAAAGTCTAAAGCCCATATTAAGTGTATATGTGGCTTTTATTTTATTAAATAAAATATTGTTATCCAGGTCAGCCAACTGATGCTCTATACGTTAGTTAGTTTTCAACATATAAACTGATGGACAGGTTGTGAATTTGTGATCGCTCCGACTCTTTCTCAGTATTCCATTGAACTCATTCCAAGAACATGTAATTTTATGTTGTTACTGGGTAATCAAATTGAACGTATATATGAACTCATGTATACTCGAGTACATATATATACATTATATATATATATATATATATATATATATATATATATATATATATATATATATATATATATATAAAATAAAGATTAAATGAGAACAATGCTTAACGTGAGAACGTGAGAACACCACATTTACCCCAACGTGTTGCACAACGAAGCTTGTATATTGCACATTTTCACATTTTCACAATATTTACCAAAATGCCACCGTGTTTATTACAATAGGCTTAATTCGAGCAAATTGAAAATGTGCAACAGAATAGTTCCATTGTGCACCATGTTGATTTAAATGTGAGTGTTCTCACGTTCTCATGTTAAGCATCGTTCTCACCGGAATCGCACCCTATATATTAAATAAAAAAACCTAATCTTCCTGTCCGGCCAGGCCGAACAAGACCTCGTCCGGCCACCTCAATTTGTGGTGGTTCCCGGTGGTATTTTTTGCTTAAATTGTTTGTGTATGTTTCTCATGATCTAAAAACTATTTAACCAGTGTGTCTGATAGTTAATATCATTTGATATTTTACAAAATCGAGTACTAATTATCTAATAAAGATAACTAAAGATTACAAAACTAGGAATTTTTATATAATAAATATCCCAAGTCTTAAACAATGATCAGAGTTGTTCTATTCTATTGTTTATTTACTTAAGTATGTAAATTATTTTAGACGTTTCTTCTTTTAAATCTCTAATTAAGTTTTACATGATGTAAGGCTATATATTAATTTTGAAAAGTAAAAGTTAAGGGAGGCGAACACATATATATCTATGTTGTAAAAACCGGACCGGAAGGTGACCCGGAGCAATGACCGGGTCAAGGGTCAGCCCGGACCCGGAGGGTCAACCCGGAGGGTCAACCCGGGCAACGGTTAATAAACCCGGTCAACATTGACTAAAATAAAAACATAAAATTTGGAAATATCAAAATTAAATTTTTAAGGAGAATATAATTTTCAATCATAATTTAGTATTGATAATACTTGAAAAACGTGAAAAATAAAACACTTGTTCTAAAATATACAAATTTTAACCATTTTTAAAATGTATTTGAAATTAAAGACAATAAATATGAATGTATCACTTTGCACAAAATTTGAAAATATTGTATTCATGTTTTTACTTCTAATAATAGGGATAATGTGTGTTCTTATTTTTACTATGATGATTATTATTTGCAGAATAACAATTACAACACTTTTTAAAGTCAACAAATATGTCGAAAGAGTATGACACTAGATAAAACGCATATATTGATAAGAAGTTGAAGTAGTCCATTGGTTTGGTGTCGTCCTTCATTTCTCGCGGGCGATTCCGGGCCAGTTCTGCGCGGTTCACCGGGTAAATCCGGTTATCGGTACATTAGCGGGTTCACTCCCTACCGGACCAGAGTTGAGCCCGGTTTGCAACTTTCCGGGTTGAACCGGCCGGTCCGGTTCAGTTCTTGTAACATTGATATATATATCTAATTAAAGTATGAAAAACTGTATTAAAATATCAATAATAATATAAAGTAACAAGGTGTATCACCTTGCTTTTCCCTCCAATAACCCATTTAATGATTCATACACATATATTAAACAATATGAGTTACATTAATAATTAGCAATTAGTAATCTATAATAGTAGTAGTAAATAGTAATATAATATAGAGTAATGAGAATATTTTCAATTCAAAATAATCATAATAATAATAGTAATATAATAATAGTAATATATCTATCTATAATAATAAAGTAACAAGGTGTATCACCTTGCTTTTCCCTCCCATAACACATTTAATGATTCATGCCCATTAAACAATATGAGTTACATTAATAATTAGCAATTAGTAATCTATTGTAACACCGTTCTCAAGTATATTTAATTTTAGTAAATCATGTAATAAACCTTGAATAATGATTCGTGAATTTACGAGGTTGTAAATTTTTGTTATTACGTTCGCGTGAATAGTAAATTGCACGTGGGGCCCACATCGGGAGCAGGGACCACCCGATAAACCCGGGACCACATATTATATTCATCTTGGTCTAGATAATATGTATATTGTGGTAGATATTTTAGTTGGACCATAGGAAGGGCATAGGGTTGACCCGTCGATCAAATGAGGCCCAATTACCGGTATCGATAATTTATCAGATAACAACCCGAAACGGATTTCGGAGATGTCTAAATTAAAGATGGGGAATGAATACTCATTCCAAGAGTCCATAATGATGGGGAACATGTAATATATTTTATTTGACCCGATAAAATAAAATATAATTAAAACAGTCCGAAAAATACAACTTTCGGGATCGATTGTACACTTTTGGACAAAAAGGGTTGACCTCCCACATGGGTGGCGGCCAACCCACGAATTTGGTCACCCAAATAAAGGGTTTGGCCGGTTGGAGTAAAGAATGGAACATGGGTGGGAATGGTGATTTGATCAATATGACATCAAACAAAAATGAGGTGGCCCCATCCACACTCATTTGTTCAATGAGACAAAGAGGTAATCCTCACCCTCTCTCCTTCATTCCTGCGGCCAGCACACCCCAATTAAGAGCAAGAACCTCTCCACCCATCATCCTCCATTGTTGAGGAGAGCTCAAGCAAGCAAGAAGCTCAAGGAAGGAGAAGAAATCGCAAAAATAGAGAAAACCCTTGGTAATAGAGGTGAGAAGATGTTTAAGTAATTTTCTTCCACATTTTTATTATCATATGACTAATACATCATATGAAGAGACCCTAGGATTTTTCTACATGTTTTGAAGTGTAGAATGAGGGGTTGGAATAGGTAGTCCAAGTCCAAGAACGGACTTAGATGCCAAAACAACCGGTTCGCCGTAAAATAACCTTTTAGAGGTTATTTGTATTGATATGAGTTTTGTGATGATAAAACCATGTTAGGAGCTTAACTAAGGTATTTCTAGAGTTCACCGGGGTTTCGCCGGAGTTTCGCCGGAGTTCAACCGAGGAGCGTAGAACACACTATAGCTCATTTAAGGTGAGTGGACGGCTTAATATCTTATAACTTTTGGGTTAATTATGAGATTACCTAAATAAAAGTTATATGTGTTCATAATTATGTTTAAAAGGTATTTAAACATGGGATTAGCCAACATGGTTAAGTTTGTATGAAAGGAAATAATTGTTATGCATGAAATATGATATGAGGAATTATATAAAATGCATTTTTGCTTGAGGTGTAAGAGAAGCACAAAGGAATATTATTAACTTAATTATATGATGATTAAGTTGATACGTACAAGGCTTGAAATGGCGGTCAACGAAACGTTGACCGATGGATAATGGATTAATTAATACCGGTTAGTATTAATTAATTATAAATTTATATAAATGCATGGCTTTGCATGGATTGTGATACATAAGCTTTATGTATTGATTTAGTTATGAATAAATAAATATGATACAGTCTCTATCTAAGTTGATAGGAGCTTGATCATAGGACTATATATTGGTGGAGGACCCTAGGACTTAAAGTCCTTAACACTCAAATTATATATTGGTGGAGGACCCTAGAACTTAAAGTTCTTAACACTCGGATTATATATTGGTGGAGGACCCTAGGACTTAAAGTCCTTAACACTCAAATTATAAATTGGTGGAGGACCCTAGGACTTAAAGTCCTTAACACTCGGATTGTAAATTGGTGGAGGACCCTGGACCCTAGGACGAAAAGTCCTTAACACTCGGATTATAAATTGGTGGAGTACCCAAGGATTATGATCCTCAAAACTCATAGGTTATGGTATATAAATATGGACAAGGAGGAGTCCTATACACTCATAGGCATATGGGTGGGTTGGGGTTTTTAGTCAAGAATATTGACTATTACTATTTTCCCAAATAAAACGGTGATCTACGGATCGGGTATTTTCCAAGTGTATATGTACTATTAAGTATTTCTTAACTTGGGGGGAAAGATTATTTATATAAATATCACCCTATGTTTGGATCTTATACTTGAAACACTAGTTATTCTATATTTAGCCTGCTACTCGCTCGGTACTTGTACTGACCCCTTCGGGGCCCCCCACTATTTTCAGGTTGAAGCTAGGGCTTGCTACCTGCACCTTCTTACGGGTGAACTCAAATCAAGGAAGACGTGGTTCGTGCTTCCTTATTTCCTCTCAAACTACCAAACACTTGCTCATGGATATTTGTTTTACTATAAACTATTTTGGGCCTGTGAGCCCATGTTTTGGCCGGTTGTGGCCCATGCTTTACCGTTGAATATTTCCGCTATTCATTGGGTTGAATGTGATGTTGTTATGTATGTTTACTACTGAGTATGGATGGATTATGTTCATAGACGCCTTGTATGATTAAGTCACGTTGACTTGCAAGTGACATCACTTGGTCATACAGCGGTTGTACACGCGCTTAGATGTGGTCTGGGGCGTGACAATTAAGTAGTATCAGAACCATCTCAGTTCTAAACTATGTAATCAACCTCTCACGAGAGATTTTGCAAAAAAGATTTTTTACCGAAAACCATGAGCATTGTATTTTGACGTTCATAGAACTATTGTTACCTAGGTTGCAAGGTCTCTAATTGTTAAGATGGTACCCTTAACAATTGGTATGGCAGTGACTTGGGCAAATACGTGTCTATAACGTTCTTCCGTCAATTGACATTGATAGGAGTCTAACGACTCGTCCAAATCTTATTTCAGAAATGGAGGGTAGGCGAATGGCAACGAGGAACAATCCGAGGGGCCAGGCACCAGTAACATCCATGAGGGGTAGCCGGGCTGCATCTCGGAGGAGAAGAGGAGGCCGAGTGTGCTGTGGGGGCCACCGGGCCCAAATAGTGAGCGACGGCCACATAAGCTCGGTGTTTGAAACTAACACTGACGACTATGACTCGACTTTTGTTCCCGGCACGGAGCATGAGGAGACCCCGTATGACGGGGGTGACTTCCACACTGACGAGGAAGACAACAATGAGAGTGATGCCCGATTCGCTCAAATGGGCGAATTGCTTGAGTGGTATCAAAAAGAGAAACTAAGGAGAGACCTGAGGCGCCAAGCAAGGCACGGTTCTCGTGGTGGTTCGGTTCAAGGAAGCCGGGGAGCTTCAAGGGCCACTCCAGCGGCGTCACAAGGTGGGCGTGAAGGAGGGTTTTGTGTGAGAATCTCCAAGTACCTCAAGGAGGCTAGGGCCTTGGGGTGTAAATCCTTCGACGGCACCAGTGACATTACTGTTGCCGCCGATTGGATCAAGAAAGTGAAGGATGCATCAATGGATATGCAGGTCACACCCGACATGAAGTTGACTGTTGCTTCACGTTTGCTTGAAGGAATCGCTTCTACATGGTGGGAGAGTGTAGAAGGAAAGTACCGGGGGGCCATCACATGGGCGAAGGGACACCTACATGGGAGATGGTGGCCAAGGGAGCGGTTTTGGAGGGAGCTACTACGGAGGAGAAGGCGGGCACTAGGGACAGTGCTTGATTCAAGTGCGGGGGAGACACTCATGATGGTATGTAATTTTCATTTCTACCTAGCACTATGCATGTAATTCTTTTGAACTTTTTCACAAAAAAAAAGCAAACAAAAAAAACAAAAGAAAATAAATGCTAGTTAGGTTGAAAACCCAACAAAATGGGCAATCTAAGCAAAAAAGGCTTATAAAAAAATGAGTGAGTTGGAGAGAATGGAAAATGAAAAGAGGTGCTAGGATGAAAACCTGAAAAGGCTCCTAGGCAAAATGAGAGATATGAGAGAAATGTTTGTTCTTGCAGGCACTCATTGTATCCTTGTGAAGAATAAGAAGATTCAAGATAAAAAAGAAGAGAGGAGGAGAAAAGAAGATAACACTAGGAGGCCATTAAACCCAAGATGCTCTTTTGTAATTTGAGTTTAAAACTCATTTTTCTTTGTCATCCTTGGTGGTCTTTGTGTTTGTATTGTGTTGAACTGTGGAACTTTTGGACAAACATTGATACTTGTAAACATTTGATCTTACTCGAGACGAGTAAAGGTTTAAGTGTGGGGGAGTTGATACGTTCGTAATTTCCATATTTATGTTTATGTTTTTAATTAGTTTTGCTTGACTTTTACTTTGGAAATTACACACTTTTGGTGTAATAGATTAGATTGTTAAATTCTCGTAAATAGGTTAGATTAGATATATTCTGAGCTCAAGCAGGTTTTGGTCACTCGAAGTACAGTTGGTGAACCCAAAAAGTGAAAAGGAGGTGCAAAAGTTCAAAAACAAAAGAAGATCCTGAATTTTGGCATATACTCGGTCGAGTATTAGCTATACTCGATCGGGTATTAGGTTAGAACTTCAAATCGGATCAGATCCGAAGACAAGGGAACATGCAGGGAAGATTTCGGCCACGATTTTATGTCGATACCCGATCGAGTAGACCGACATACCCGATCGGGTATGCCTTTGAATTTCAAACGAAGATCGGTCGAGTATGGTCCGAATACCATTTTCTAAGCATACTCGACCGGGTATTCATATATACTCGATCGGGTATACTCTTAGAAAATAGCCTGAAACCGGTCGAGTATGCCTCGGATCGAGTTTTACACACATACTCGATCGGGTACCATGTATATACCCGATCGAGTACCCGAATTAGCTCCCAAAAGCCTATAAATACACCTCCTTTCCTTCACAAAAAGATATCCAATCCCTTTATACATCTAAGCTCGGTATAGAATAGCTTTTTCTTTATATTTTTCATCATGTTTAGTCTCCAAATGAGGAGCTAAACTCTTCCATCTTGGTTTTGCTACTTTGAAGCTTAATGAATTTGTAAGTTGTGAGTTATTTTCTTTAATCTTCTTCCTTGAATATTAATTCTTTCTTTCAAAATACTATCTCTATATCAAAGTTGGGGAGTGTTACTAAGATGACAATTAGTTAACATCTTGACATTGGTTATAGTAATAACTATTTCTTCCTCTATGATAATATTGGGGAGTGTTACTAAGATGACAATTAGTTAACATCTTGATATTAATCATAGTAGGATTCATATATTTTAATATTCTTCCTTGAGTATTAATTAATTCCTATTCATATTTCATGTTAATATCTTAAACATTACTTAAAGTATCAACTAGTATTGTTTCTCATATTAATTATTACTAGAATCAATCGGTTAATACGCTTGTTATTAATCCGGTTCTTTCAACGGTAGTAAACTTGGAATATTAATGCATGCATCTCATGGTTAATATGCCAAGGGGAATTAATTATATTGATTAAACCAATAAACCGCTTGTGTTGAGGTTATCAATCTCAATCGTTTTCATCTTAAGTTTATTGCTACTATCAAGTTAATATACGACGCTTGTTCTATATTGACTCGATAGTAAGTTTTATTAATGAACGCATCTCGTTATTAATAACTACCCTCGATGAACTGGATATACTCCTCGATTGAGTATTCGAGAGGAAGATAGTTAAAGATATAACCGGGATCGACGAACATTTCATTAAGTGGATAAAAGCAAAACCAAGTCTTCATCTCATTGAATTAAACTCATATAGGTTGTTTATCTTAGTGTTGTTAAAACAAACAAATCTAAACCGCCCTTTGTTACTACTTTTATAAAAGAAATGTATTCCTTTCCCTGTGGATACGAACCTTACTACACTATACTACGTATTAGTGTTGTATTGATTAATTATTTTGAGTGCACCTAACGACAAGTGCACGTCAAATTTGGCGCCGTTGCCGGGGAAAGGCAATTAATTTTTCTTTTATTTCATATCAAGAAAAATCAAAAAAAAAATTAAATAAAAAATATAAAGAGTTCTTATTTCTTCTATTTCTGAGCTTAGTGGAGTTTATGGTTAAACATCGCTCCATAAACAAAATCACATATCAAACAAACCCAGAAATAGAACAAACTTTCGAGCGGTTGAAAAGTAGATTTTCTAATACCGACTCGGAGGAATCATCTATAAGAGATTCATCCAGCGCTAGTTCTCATTCTAGCGACACCGAAGAGCCAACCACAATGGCTCTTGAAACAAGAACACTACGGGAGCTCACTGCTCCAAATCTCAATCAACAACCACTATGTATTACCTTCCCTACACTCGATGAAGGTAATACATTTGAGCTAAAATCTGGGCTCATACATCTACTGCCATCCTTTCATGGTCTAAGAGGAGAAGATCTGAACAAACACCTTTCTGAGTTCCATATTGTGTGCACAAGCATGTGCCCCAGTGGTGTCTCGGAAGAACAAATCAAATTGAGGGCTTTCCCATTCTCCCTCAAAGACACGGCGAAGGATTGGCTATTCTATGTCCCTTCAGGGAGTATAGATACATGGACGTCAATGAAAAAATGCTTCCTAGAATGGTACTACCCTGTATCTGTCTCATCATCTTTGAAAAAACAAATAAGCAACATCGAGCAAAAAGATGATGAGACATTATATGAGTATTGGGAGCGTTTTAAAAAATTGTGTGCTAGCTGCCCATATCATGGTTACACAGAGCAAGACCTCATCCTCTACTTCTATGACGGTCTTGCGGAGCAAGATAGACGCCTGGTGAACGCAGCATCTGGAGGGGGAATTGTCAACAAAACCCCTTCCCAAGCTAGGAACCTCATCTCGGAGTTGGCCGAGAATTCTAGACACTACAATGGGAGGTCATCATCAAAACGGGTCATGGCAGCGGAATCCAACATCTCGTTGGAAAGTCAAGTAGCCGGCTTGACTTCTTTGGTAAAGGATTTCCTTTTAAATCCAAAACACCAAGAAGTCAAGGTCTGCGGCATATGCTCGACACAGGGGCACCCCATCGATTCTTGCCCAACACTACAAGAAGAGAATTCCGAGCAAGTCAATGCTTTGGGATTTCAAGGTCAAAAGAGGTATGATCCACACTCTAACTCCTACAATCCTGGGTGGAGAGATCACCCGAATTTGAGGTATGGGAATCCTCAAAATCAGCCCTTGCCACCAACTTTCCCAAAGCACCAAGGCCAGACGTCAAGCTCAAGTATGTCCACCGAGGACATGATCCGAGCACTCACCTCAAATGTCTCAACCATGCAACAATACATGGTTCAATTTCAGCACGAGACCAAATCCAGCATTCAGAATTTGGAAAACCAAGTCAGTCAAATTGCAAATGCCGTGAACCGACTTGAAACAAAAGACTCGGGTAAACTCCCATCTCAAACGGAGCAAAACCCGAGACAACATGTGAATGCTATAACGTTGAGAAGTGGTGCAACGTTGAAAGAGGCAAAAGAGAACGATGAAGAGACTGAGGGTGTGGACCCTGGAAAAGTTGTCCCACCGGAGGAGGAAAACACAGAAACCAAGCTTCCCACACCCTCATCATATGAACAAGAAATCCCGTTTCCTGAGGCACTGAAGGAGACAAAGAAGCTAGAAAAAGATGCCGACATCTATGAAACCTTCGCAAAGTGTGAGGTAAACATTCCGCTTCTTAACTTAATGAAAAATGTCCCCCGTTTTGCTAAATTCTTAAAAGAATTATGCAAAACAAAAAGAAAAGATAAATTGAAAGGGAAACAAGAGGTTAGAGTTAGTGAACACGTCTCGGCCATTTTTCAGAGGAAACTCCCCGAAAAATGTAACGACCCAGGCATGTTCACTATCCCTTGCAAAATAGGAAACACCACATTTCCCAAGGCCTTGTTGGATTTAGGGGCATCAATAAATGTCATCGCCTATTCTGTTTATAAAACTCTACAACTTGGCCCATTACATCAAACAGGTGTAGTGATTCAATTGGCAGATCATTCTAGTACTTACCCGAAGGGTGTAGTAGAAGATGTGCTAATAGAAGTAGAAAATATGGTCTTTCCTGTTGACTTCTATGTCCTTGAAATGGGAACTGATGACCAAACAACACCCATCCTTTTGGGTAGACCCTTCATGAAGACCGCAAAAACGAAAATTGACGTTTCTAGTGGTTCACTAACTTTAGAGTTCGATGATCAAAAAGTGGAGTTCAACATCTTGGACTCTACGAAAAAACAAATGCAAAATCCAACTCTGTGTTCTTTACATGTTGTTGAACCACAAGAACCGCTGTTTTTTAAAGAAGCGGATAAAATCAGATGTCTTTCGAGAAAGAAACCCCGGCCTTACTGGAAAAGGCCGAAAAATAAAAATAAAAAATGGCCAAATAGGGCCTTGAAAAGAGAAACAAGGGATGCTCATGATCCCACATAAAACAAAACCAAAAAAAAAATGAATAACGTCGTGCCACGACGTTAACTAAGGCGCTACTTGGGAGGCAACCCAAGTTTATTTTATTTTTTTATTTAAGTGTGTATAATTCATTTTTTTATTTATTTAGAATTCATTTTTTGTTTAATTATTTGAGAGATCAGTGAGGGAGGGCACTAATCACGGGTTTTTGGAAGAAAAGAAATAAAAAATGCAGGTTGTGGAGCATCTGGGGACATACCCGATCGAGTACAACCTTATACTCGGTCGGGTATGACCAAAAAGAAAAGGGACCGGGCATTACTCGATCGAGGAAGCACTCAAAAATTGAAAAACAAGGAATACCCGATCGGGTATCACTTTACACCCGGTCGGGTATGTATAGAAATGCTAAAGTGGAAGAAAACTGACTCCCACACTCGACCGAGTACAAGCTTCAAAAGTAGAAAAGAGCTCATACCCGATCGGGTATGGAAGAATACTCGACCGGGTACCGGAGGCAGGCTGCTCACAAACATCATTTTCCAGATATACTCGACCGGGTAACCATACCCTACCCGATCGAGTACAGGAGGCAGACTGCTCAAAAAGGTCACTTTCCAGACATACCCGACCGAGTACCAGCACATACTCGATCGGGTATACGGGTATTATAACCCCAAATCAGCCCCAAAACACTTCATCTTCTCCGAATTTCCAACCCTATCTCGAACAAAAACGCCCAAACCCCCATTTTTACACCTTCTCTCTACCATATCTCTTCCAAATCTTCACCAAATCCTCCCATTTCAACACCAAAACACTCCCCTCATCCTCCTCTACACATTCATACTCACCAATCCCATTCTCCCCCAATTTTCAGAGGTCCGAAAAACCCTACCCCCACCTTCCAATTTCGGTTTTCAAAGGCCAAATTCACTCCAAATGGCTCCAAGGAAAGAGAAAGGGCAAAGCTCAAACACTAGGGCATCCATCCCGGGCTACGAGGACATCCTCTTCGTGGACAACGAACACCGCACACGCTTCATGTCCACAATTGAAAGGTAAGTTAAACCTTCCCGCTTTTTATGCCATGATGCCCTAAAGGAATTAGGAGTGTACAAAATAATGAAGAAATTTTTTCATGAGTTGCGCATGGATAAAATTTTCAAAATGCAATACAACTCAAATGAAAAAATTATCTATGAATTCCTAAGCTCTGTGCACTTTGAGAACAATGAAGAGGACTTTAGGGATGATAAACTCAGGTTTCGATTGTTTAATCACAATCACACCATCACAAAACTTGAGTTCGCCAAACACTTTGGTATTCCGGTCCCGTACCAAAAATCTATATCCGACAATACCGCATTCAGCCATACCCTATGGACCAAGATGACCGGGGAGACTAAATTTAGCTCCTCCCAACTCTACATTAGTCATGTCCAACATCCCGTCCTACGCCTCTTTTTGAAATTCCTTGCCAACTCCTTGCTTGGACGCCCCAACAACCATCATACTAGGATGGGGGATGTGTGCCTCATCTCGGTAGCCCTATTCCGTGTCCACGTGGATTTCAACCTATGTAATCACATGTGGGCACATCTAAAAAAAGAAAGTGTGGCAAAGGGTGCTATTGTAGTGGGCGAGGTGATGATGCACTTGGCCACAAAGTTCGGGTATACGAATGACTCTCCTATACCCGACTACTGTTTGATGAACATATCTTGGCTGGGCCACTCGGGCTGTACATCTTTTTCACACACCGTTTATGGTGAAGAAAGGCCCAGAAATATGTACAACTGGCACATCCACCCCAAATCCCTCAAATAATTCCTCTTGCCCAACCCAGAACTCCCCAACTCCACTTCAAAACAGGAAGAGCGGAGCAACATTACCTCTTCCCAAACGCCCTCCCACCACATCTCCAGGAACCGGAACAGGAACCTCCCCAAAACCAACCCGATTACGAGCCCTATGAGCAACTCCATAGCCATCCAACCATGAGCCAGGACTTCCCAGAACAAAGCCAAAACCCTCCACCACACGACTTCTTTCAACAACTTCTGGAGGGTCAACAACAACTGCTCACGGGAATAACCCAAATGGACAACCGGCTCAACCGATTAGAGGAGGAACAAAGAGCCGGTTTTCAAAGATTGGAGGATGAGCAAAGAGCCGGCTTTCAACGATTGGAGGAGCTCAGGGAGGCCGATAGACATCGGTATGAAGAAGACCAACATAGGTTCTACGGACTTATGTACTCTTTTATGGCACAGCAGGGATCCTTCCATACCATGGCGAACCCTCCTCCACCACCCTCATGGTATGACCCCACTCATTGGGATAACTTTGGAGGATCTGGCTCCGGGGGTGGAGGATACGACGGCGGAGATGGCGGGGACACCTACATGGGAGATGGTGGCCAAGGGAGCGGTTTTGGAGGGAGCTACTACGGAGGAGAAGGCGGGCACTAGGGACAGTGCTTGATTCAAGTGCGGGGGAGACACTCATGATGGTATGTAATTTTCATTTCTACCTAGCACTATGCATGTAATTCTTTTGAACTTTTTCACAAAAAAAAGCAAACAAAAAAAAACAAAAGAAAATAAATGCTAGTTAGGTTGAAAACCCAACAAAATGGGCAATCTAAGCAAAAAAGGCTTATAAAAAAATGAGTGAGTTGGAGAGAATGGAAAATGAAAAGAGGTGCTAGGATGAAAACCTGAAAAGGCTCCTAGGCAAAATGAGAGATATGAGAGAAATGTTTGTTCTTGCAGGCACTCATTGTATCCTTGTGAAGAATAAGAAGATTCAAGATAAAAAAGAAGAGAGGAGGAGAAAAGAAGATAACACTAGGAGGCCATTAAACCCAAGATGCTCTTTTGTAATTTGAGTTTAAAACTCATTTTTCTTTGTCATCCTTGGTGGTCTTTGTGTTTGTATTGTGTTGAACTGTGGAACTTTTGGACAAACATTGATACTTGTAAACATTTGATCTTACTCGAGACGAGTAAAGGTTTAAGTGTGGGGGAGTTGATACGTTCGTAATTTCCATATTTATGTTTATGTTTTTAATTAGTTTTGCTTGACTTTTACTTTGGAAATTACACACTTTTGGTGTAATAGATTAGATTGTTAAATTCTTGTAAATAGGTTAGATTAGATATATTCTGAGCTCAAGCAGGTTTTGGTCACTCGAAGTACAGTTGGTGAACCCAAAAAGTGAAAAGGGGGTGCAAAAGTTCAAAAACAAAAGAAGATCCTGAATTTTGGCATATACTCGGTCGAGTATTAGCTATACTTGATCGGGTATTAGGTTAGAACTTCAAATCGGATCAGATCCGAAGACAAGGGAACATGCATGGAAGATTTCGGCCATGATTTTATGTCTATACCCGATCGGGTAGACCGACATACCCGATCGGGTATGCCTTTGAATTTCAAACGAAGATCGGTCGAGTATGGTCCGAATACCATTTTCTAAGCATACTCGACCGGGTATTCATATATACTCGATCGGGTATACTCTTAGAAAATAGCCTGAAACCGGTCGAGTATGCCTCGGATCGAGTGTTACACACATACTCGATCGGGTACCATGTATATACCCGATCGAGTACCCGAATTAGCTCCCAAAAGCCTATAAATACACCTCCTTTCCTTCACAAAAAGATATCCAATCCCTTTATACATCTAAGCTCAGTATAGAATAGCTTTTTCTTTATATTTTTCATCATGTTTAGTCTCCAAATGAGGAGCTAAACTCTTCCATCTTGGTTTTGCTACTTTAAAGCTTAATGAATTTGTAAGTTGTGAGTTATTTTCTTTAATCTTCTTCCTTGAATATTAATTCTTTCTTTCAAAATACTATCTCTATATTAAAGTTGGGGAGTGTTACTAAGATGACAATTAGTTAACATCTTGACATTGGTTATAGTAATAGCTATTTCTTCCTCTATGATAATATTGGGGAGTGTTACTAAGATGACAATTAGTTAACATCTTGATATTAATCATAGTAGGATTCATATATTTTAATATTCTTCCTTGAGTATTAATTAATTCCTATTCATATTTCATGTTAATATCTTAAACATTACTTAAAGTATCAACTAGTATTGTTTCTCATATTAATTATTACTAGAATCAATCGGTTAATACGCTTGTTATTAATCCGGTTCTTTCAACGGTAGTAAACTTGGAATATTAATGCATGCATCTCATGGTTAATATACCAAGGGGAATTAATTATATTGATTAAACCAATAAATCGCTTGTGTTGAGGTTATCAATCTCAATCGTTTTCATCTTAAGTTTATTGCTACTATCAAGTTAATATACGGCGCTTGTTCTATATTGACTCGATAGTAAGTTTTATTAATGAACGCATCTCGTTATTAATAACTACCCTCGATGAACTGGATATACTCCTCGATTGAGTATTCGAGAGGAAGATAGTTAAAGATACAACCGGGATCGACGAACATTTCATTAAGTGGATAAAAGCAAAACCAAGTCTTCATCTCATTGAATTAAACTCATATAGGTTGTTTATCTTAGTGTTGTTAAAACAAACAAATCTAAACCCCCCTTTGTTACTACTTTTATAAAAGAAAAGTATTCCTTTCTCTGTGGATACGAACCTTACTACACTATACTACGTATTAGTGTTGTATTGATTAATTATTTTGAGTGCACCTAACGACAAGTGCACGTCATCGGGCCAACCCTGACTCCGTTGCAGGTAATCCCTTGCTAATGCTTGATAAAATGCGTGTATTAATGTGTTAGAAGTGATAACGGGGTTGTACAGGCTGACCGGTGACTTTGTCGGTCGGTTTCTAAGTAAAAGGAGAAAGAAAAAGGGGAAGGGGCTGCCCAGGGCCCAACCGGCGCCGTTCCCCGGCCAACCGGCGCCGGACGTAGCGTCCAAAGCGCTACTGGCACCCACGCACGCGTGCGTCCCCCGTTTTTGGGCCAACGGGCGCCGTTCGTTGCGTTAAAACACTCTGTTACCCTACTGCCAACCACACACTCGTGCGTGGGAAGGGACGCACACGTGCGTACCCCATTTCCGACAAAACAAATCGGCCCAACCGGCGCCGGTTAGGCCCAGAACCGGCACCGGTTAGGCCCAGAACCGGCGCTGGTCGAGTACAACTTAAAAAAAACTAATTATTAGCTCTTTTTTGATTCGGTACTTCGGGTAAGGTTTATTACATCGTTTGTAAATGTAGGAACACTCTTGATCAATGGAAGAAACGCAATAATTCTCATTGATATCGGGGCGCAACGCTCTTTTGTGAGCGAAGCGTTTGCTGAAGGTCTTGACGTGCCATTGACGCCGATGACTCATACCTTGTTAGTCTCCACACCGTTAGGAGATGATGTGGAGAGGGACCACTATTATGAATCGTGTGAGGTAGAAGTGACGGGTCAACCTTTGACTTGTGATTTCGTACCTCTAAGTATGTTGGAGTGTGATGTGATCCTAGGGATGGATTGGCTCGAAAAGCATCATGCTATAGTTGATTGCTACACCAAGGTCTTAGAGCTTGAGGATGATGAGGGAAACACCATACATTTCAAGGGAGATCGAGGGAGATCTCAAAGTTGTATCATATCCGTGATGAGAGCACGGAAGATGATGAAGAAAGGTTGCCATGTGTACCTTGCTTACAATTGAAGTTGAGCTGGGAACTAAACCCATTTTCGATTCCTCCTTATCGAATGGCACCGGCGGAACTTCAAGAGTTGAAAGTCCAATTACAGGAGTTATTGGATAACGGGTTCATTAGACCTAGTCATTCACCATGGGGAGCACCGATACTCTTCGTGAAGAAGAAAGATGGTTCACTAAGAATGTGTATTGACTACTGACAATTGAACAAGGTCACAATCAAGAATAGGTATCCCTTACCGAGGATTGATGACTTGTTTGATCAACTTCGGGGGGCGATAGTGTTCTCAAAGATTGATTTGAGGTCGGGCTACCATCAATTTAAGATAAAGGAGAGTGGCATACCGAAGAGTGCATTTCGCACTAGATATGGTCACTACGAATTCCTTGTGATGTCGTTTGGTTTAACCAATGCACCAGCGGCATTCATGGATTTGATGAACCGTGTGTTTAGTGAGTACTTAGATCAGTTTGTGATTGTATTCATTGATGACATTTTGATATATTCGAAGAACGAAGAAGAGCATGAGCATCACCTGAGACTGGTGCTTGAAAGGCTAAGAGAAAAACAACTCTTTACCAAGTTCTCTAAATATGAATTTTGGCTTAAAGAGATTGGCTTTCTCGGTCATGTCATATCTGGATCAGGAGTTGCGGTGGACAATGCAAAGATAGAAGCCATTATGAAGTGGAAACAACCCAAGAATGTGAAGGAGATACGTAGTTTCCTTGGCTTAGCGGGTTACTACCGTAAATTTGTTGAGAAATTCTCCGTGTTGGCGTCACCACTAACGAAGCTCACGAAGAAGGGGGCTAAGTTCGTATGGGACGACAAATGTGAGAAAGGGTTTCTTGAGCTAAAGAAATGACTTACCGAGGCACCAGTTCTTGCCCTACCAATACAAGGTATTGGGTATGATATTTATAGTGATGCTAGCATCCAAGGGCTTGGATGTGTACTAATGCAGAAGGGTAAGGTGATTGCCTATGCTTCTAGGCAATTGAGAAAACACGAGGTGAACTACCCTACCCACGACCTAGAGTTGGGAGCGGTAGTGTTTGCACTAAAGATTTGGAGGCATTATCTCTACGGGGAGACATGTCACATCTACACCGATCATAAGAGCTTGAAGTATGTATTCACTCAGAAAGAGTTGAATATGAGGCAAAGGAGATGGATGGAGTTGATCAAGGACTATGACTTGATCATCGACTATCATCCCGGTAAGGCCAACGTTGTGGCCGATGCACTGAGCAGGAAGAGTACGTCGGGGATGTTACTCACATGCCTACAAGCGTTACAGGCATACGTAGAGGTGTCCTCGAGTGGGGCACTCATAGCGAGATTTGAGGTTAGACCTACGTTGCTGAGTGAGATCAGTAGAGGTCAAGACATTGATGAAGAATGTCAGAAGGTCCGCGAACGAATCCTTGCGGGACCCGTTGAGGATTTTCGGGTACGTGATGATGGCCTTTTATTGTTCAAGGATCGCGTATGCGTACCACATAATGAGGAGCTCCGGAAATCCATACTCGAGGAAGCCCATTCTTCAGCCTATGCTATGCATCGAGGAGGTACAAAGATGTACCGAGACCTGAAGGAAAGTTATTGGTGGTCTGGTATGAAGAGAGACATCGCGGAGTATGTGAGCCGATGCCTTACTTGTCAACAAGTTAAGGCGGATCATCAGCACCCGGCGGGACTTTTGCAGCCACTTACCATTCCAGAATGGAAGTGGGAACATGTCACCATGGACTTTGTGGTAGGGTTACCACAGACGGTGAACAATTACGATGCAGTGTGGGTGGTGGTTGATAGGCTTACCAAAAGTGCACACTTCTTACCTATCAACATCACTTATCCTCTTGAACGTTTGGCCAAGTTATACACGGAGGAGATTGTGAGGTTACACGGAGTTCCAATATCCATCGTCTCAGATAGGGACCCAAGATTTACATCTAGGTTTTGGCCAAAGTTCCAAGCATCATTGGGGACTAAACTGAAGTTTAGCGCGGCGTTTCACCCTCAGACGGATGGACAATCCGAGCGGGTGATACAGATTTTGGAAGACATGCTTAGGGCGTGTGCTTTGGAGTTCCAGGGGAGTTGGGACAAACATTTGGCACTAGTGGAGTTTGCCTATAATAACAGTTATCAGGTGAGTATTAGCATGCCTCCATACGAGGCATTGTATGGGAGGAAATGCAGGACGCCGTTGGGTTGGGACGAGGTTGGTGAGGCCAAGCTCGAAGGTATAGAACTTGTCGAGATCGCCAAGGCTAAGGTGAAGGTTATTCGAGATAGACTTAAGGCTGCCCAAGATCGGCAGAAGAGCTATGCCGATAAACGACGTAGACCGTTAGAATTTGCAGTTGGTGATGAGGTGTTTCTAAGGATTTCTCCTTGGAAATGTATCATCCGATTCATATCAAGGGGTAAGCTTAACCCCCGATACATTGGTCCGTTTGAAATCCTTGAAAGGATTGGGGCCGTGGCTTACTGTCTCAAGTTATCACCTGAACTTGAGAAGATTCATGATGTGTTCCATGTATCGATGCTCAAGAAGTATGTACGAGATCCGTTACAAATTCTTGAGAGACCACCGGTAGAGATCCGAGAGGACCTACAATATGCAGTGGAACCGATGAGGATAGTGGGCCAGCAGGTAAAGAGGCTTAGGAACAAGGAGATTCCTATGGTGAAGGTGCTTTGGAGGAGTGATCGAGTCGAAGAAGAAACATGGAAGACTGAGGTCTCAATGAGGGAGCAATACCCGTTTCTTTTCGATTAGACACGGGATTTCGGGGACGAAATCCCAAATAAGGGGGGGTGAACTTGTAACACCGTCCCCAATTATATTTACTTTTAGTAAATCATGTAATAAACCTTGAATAATGATTCTTGAATTTACGAGGTTGTAAATTTTTGTTATTACGTTCGCGTGAATAGTAAATTGCACGTGGGGCCCACATCGGGAGCGGGGACCACCCGATAAACCCGAGACCACATATTATATTCATCTTGGTCTAGATAATATGTATATGGTGGTAGATATTTTAGTTGGGCCATAGGAAGGGCATAGGGTTGACCCGTCGGTCAAATGAGGCCCAATTACCGGTATCGATAATTTATCAGATAACAGCCCGGAACAGATTTCGGAGACGTCTCAATTAAAGTTGGGGAATGAATACTCATTCCAAGAGTCCATAATGATGGGGAACACGTAATATATTTTATTTGACCCGATAAAATAAAATATAATTAAAACAGTCCGAAAAATACAACTTTCGGGATCGATTGTACACTTCTCGACAAAAAGGGTTGACCTCCCACATGGGTGGGGGCCAACCCACGAATTTGGTCACCCAAATAAAGGGTTTGGCCGGTTGGAGTAAATAATGGAACATGGGTGGGAATGGTGATTTGATCAATATGGCATCAAACAAAATGAGGTGGCCCCATCCACACTCATTTGTTCAATGAGACAAAGAGGTAATCCTCACCCTCTCTCCTTCATTCCTGCGGCCAGCACACCCCAATTAAGAGCAAGAACCTCTCCACCCATCATCCTCCATTGTTTAGGAGAGCTCAAGCAAGCAAGAAGCTCAAGGAAGGAGAAGAAATCACAAAAATAGAGAAAACCCTTGGTAATAGAGGTGAGAAGATGTTTAAGTAATTTTCTTCCACATTTTTATTATCATATGACTAATACATCATATGAGAAGACCCTAGGATTTTTCTACATGTTTTGAAGTGTAGAATGAGGGGTTGGAAGCTAGTCCAAGTCCAAGAACGGACTTAGATGCCAAAACGACCGGTTCGCCGGAAAATAACCTTTTAGAGGTTATTTGTATTGATATGAGTTTTGTGATGATAAAACCATGTTAGGAGCTTAACTAAGGTATTTCTAGAGTTCGCCGGAGTTTTGCCGGAGTTTTGCCGGAGTTCAACCGAGGAGCGTAGAACACACTATAGCTCATTTAAGGTGTGTGGACGGCTTAATATCTTATAAATTTTGGGTTAATTATGAGATTACCTAAATAAAAGTTATATGTGTTCATAATTATGTTTAAAAGGTATTTAAACATGGGATTAGCCAACATGGTTAAGTTTGTATGAAAGGAAATAATTATTTATGCATGAAATATGATATGAGGAATTATATAAAATGCATTTTTGCTTGAGGTGTAAGAGAAGCACAAAGGAATATTATTAACTTAATTATATGATGATTAAGTTGATACGTACAAGGCTTGAAATGGCGGTCAACGAAACGTTGACCGATGGATAATGGATTAATTAATACCGGTTAGTATTAATTAATTATAAATTTATATAAATGCATGGCTTTGCATGGATTGTGATACATAAGCTTTATGTATTGATTTAGTTATGAATGAATAAATATGATATAGACTCTATCTAGGTTGATAGGAGCTTGATCATAGGACTATATATTGGTGGAGGACCCTAGGACTTAAAGTCCTTAACACTCAAATTATATATTGGTGGAGGACCCTAGAACTTAAAGTTCTTAACACTCGGATTATATATTGGTGGAGGACCCTAGGACTTAAAGTCCTTAACACTCAAATTATAAATTGGTGGAGGACCCTAGGACTTAAAATCCTTAACACTCGGATTGTAAATTGGTGGAGGACCCTAGGACGAAAAATCCTTAACACTCAGATTATAAATTGGTGGAGTTCCCAAGAATTATGATCCTCAAAACTCATAGGTTATGGTATATAAATATGGACAAGGAGGAGTCCTATACACTCATAGGCATATGGGTGGGTTGGGGTTTTTAGTCAAGAATATTGACTATTACTATTTTCCCAAATAAAACGGTGATCTACGGATCATGTATTTTCCAAGTGTATATGTACTATTAAGTATTTCTTAACTTGGGGGGAAAGATTATTTATATAAATATCACCCTATGTTTGGGTCTTATACTTGAAACGCTAGTTATTTTATATTTAGCCTGCTACTCGCTCGGTACTTGTATTGACCCCTTCGGGGCCCCCCACCATTTTCAGGTTGAAGCTAGGGCTTGCTACCTGCACCTTCTTACGGGTGAACTCAAATCAAGGAAGACGTGGTTCGTGCTTCCTTATTTCCTTTCAAACTACCAAACACTTGCTCATGGATATTTGTTTTACTATAAACTATTTTGGGCCTGTGAGCCCATGTTTTGGCCGGTTGTGGCCCATGCTTTACCGTTGAATATTTCCGCTATTCATTGGGTTGAATGTGATGTTGTTATGTATGTTTACTACTGAGTATGGATGGATTATGTTCATAGACGTCTTGTATGATTAAGTCACGTTGACTTGCGGGTGACGTCACTTGGTCATACGGCGGTTGTACACGCGTTTAGATGTGGTCTGGGGCGTGACATCTATAATAGTAGTAGTAAATAGTAATATAATATGGAGTAATGAGAATATTTTCAATTCAAAATAATAATAATAGTAATATACAGGGCCGGCCCAGGGCATGTCTGCCCAGTGCAACCGCACAGGGCCCGGTTTTTTGAAGGGCCCAAAAAAATAAAAATTTAGTATTAGACCTAGCCCATTACTCCCATTAGCCTTTAGCCCAACATCCCATGCGTTAACTCCCGACTCCCCACAACCACACCTCTGCGGCTCCGCTGCTCCGCACGCCGTCAACAGTCCTCCAGGCACCAAACCACCAGCGTCCAGCCGTCCAACGTCCATGCAGTCAGGCACCACTAGTCCACTGCAATCCGCACTCTGCACACCGCCAGGCGGCCAGTTCACCACTAGTCCACTGCAATCCGCACTATTAATTTAGTTGTTAATTCTTGTGAATTTTTGAATTATTGAATTGATGAATTGTTTATTGAATTGTTGAATTGTTGTAATTGTTTATTTTCTGATTTCATGTTTGTTGAATTGTTGCATTGTGGTTTGTGTTGATTTTTTGCACTTAAAATAAACCATTATTTGAATTTATAATAAATGTGTAAATGTGTTTAGCAATCAGAATTTAAGAAAGTGGTATAAATATATTATTAGGTAACTCAAGGTCAATAAATTATAATTATACACTAGTATAGTCATTCATATTTTCACCCTAATTTTAAACTGAAAAGTTTAAGATAATTTGCTTGTGTTGCAACTTAAAAGGCCCAAATTTTATTTTCGCACATGGCCTCCGTTTTCTCAGGACCGGCCCTGGTAATATAATAATAATAATATATAATATATAATTGGCGGGATTTCAGTTAACGCATATTAGAACGTGATGGAGTATATGGCCCGGGAACACCCGGCCCACAGACTCCTACTACTCCAGTAAAGGCCCAACAGGCCCAGAAGGCCCAACAGGCCCAGGGGTTTCTCACAGAACGGGTTTCTCAAGCAAACTAAGAAACTGGGAAAAACGGCAGAAAACAGTAGCTTTCGGCACCCAGGGGTCCCCGGCACCCAGAGCCCTCGGCTAGTCCTCCGCAGCCGACGGCACCTCTCCCGACATAATATCCGCGCCACATGCGTACAGATCACCGTACCCTGTACAAACGTCCCATCCAACAGCCGCATTAAATGCGGCCACATGCGGCTGCCAGCGCCAACCAGTTGAGATGACCTCTCGGCCAATGGGCGCTTGACACGTGTCCCTGTCCGACATTTATTGCTACTATAAATAGCACCCCATTTCCCCATTTGTAACCAAGTCATAAACACTGCATACTTTCTGAATACACTTTCTCTCTCTATACTTATTTGCTCTGACTTCTCTCTTGTTATTCCCCGCAATAACAACCCCGGATAAGCTACCCCCGGGTACACTATCCATCAGAACGTTTATGATATTTTGATTGGAATGTTTTCAATTATAAGCTAGACCAAACAAGATTGAAAAAAAGACCAAATTAAATCAAATTTAAATAGGCTCGATCAAATCAGAATAGATAAGTAAAATATACATACACAGTACATAAGGGTAATAAGGAAGTAACAATGACATCTTATAGGTATACATAATAGTAGTAGTAATAATAACAAGGAAGTAATAGTAATAGTAGTAACAATGACACTTACCTAACCAGATCAGATTAGACCATCAGACCAAACTTAAACAGACGTGACCAAAAAACTTTAGTCTAATTGAAAGCATCGTTATTATTGTCTTGCAGTACATAAGGAAGTAACAATGACATCTTATAGGTATACATAATAGTAGTAGTAGTAATAATAATAATAATAATAGTAGTAGTAGTAGTAGTAATAATAATAATAATAATAGTAAGAATAATTCTTTTATGCTTCTAAATCTATTATTATATATGCTCTGATGGATAAGTGTACCTAGGGGTATCTATCCGAGGGGTTACTGCGGGAGTAACTTAGAGAGAAGTCAGAGCAAAAGTAGAGAGAGAGTGTATATTGATGTATTGCTTAAAGCGTATTAAGCGTGATTTACAAATGGGGAAAGAGGTGCTATTTATAGCAGCAATAAATGCTAGATAAGGACACGTGTCAAGCATCCGACGGCCGAGGGTCACGTCAATCGGGGTGGCACTGGCAATTGCATGTGGCCGCATTAAATGCGGTGGTTGGATGTGACGTTTTGTACTTGGTACGTTGATCCAGCGCATGTGGATGGGAGATTCTGTCGAGGAGGACGCCTTCGGCGGTAGATGATAGTCCGAAGGCTCTTCATCCTGGGGGCCTCTAGGTGCCGAGGGCTCTAAGTGCCGAGGGCTACTGTTTTCACCGTTTTCTCCCAGTAACTTCGAGTGCTTAAAAGCAGCTGTAATGTAAATTTATGAGCCTTCGGCCATGGAGGACGAAGGCGCCAAAGTGCATGTCGTGGGCTGCTTGGCACTTGGGGCGCTGTGATTTGGGCCTGTTGTGCTTCCTGGGCCTTTATAGTAGTGGGAGTCTATGGGTCGGGGGTGCCTGGGCCATATACTTCATCAGGAGTCCCTCACTCCTTTTACCGAAAGGTACTTGAGGGATAAGGAGTAAATGCGTTTGTCCTCTGATGCTGGCGTTTTGCCTTGTAGTTTGTGGAGTTGTGAGGAGTTCTTCGTCTGCATTGTTTGCCGAGGGCAGTCCCTCAGTCCCCCACATCTTGGGATTTGAGGGACCGGGTTGCTGTTTTGGGGAGATTTTTTATAATTTGCTTTTTTGAGATTTTCCCGAAGGGGTCTTACAGTTCCCCACTCCTTGAGGCACTTGTAAAGTGGTGAAAAAGAGTAGAGTAGTGCCTGTCTGCAATGTGGGCCGAGGGGTGACGCTTTTCGTTTCATTTTGGGGGGATGCCTCATTAAAAACCTCATTAGGAAAAATCCTGTGGGAAAAAGAGTGCACCGAATTCCCCCAACGATGAATCGAAAAGGTGAAACCTTGATGCCGAAGGCTACTCCTGATCGAAGGGCGTGTCTGTGGAGTTGCCGAAGGGGCTTTGTTGATATCCAGGAGGGTCTGCTGGGAGCATTCCTCCGAAGGTGTCCGTATTTTATAAGCATGAGCGAGCATCCCGGGGACTGCCGAGGGTAGTCTTTCAGTCAACGAGGCTGAAGGCGTGATCGTGGTTGATGAGTGTCAGTGATAGTCCCTGGGTGCCGAGGGGTTCCCTGGTGTTTTAGCCGGAGGCTAACCACAGATGGGGGGGTTTTGAAGGTGTGGCCCCGGGGGGCCTCCTGATTTCCAACATGTTGAGGGCTGAGGGGTCCCGAGGGGTTTTCCTGTTGTTAAACCGCGGGCTCCCCTTGATGAAGGATTCTGAAGGAGAAAGCCCGAAGGCATGCGTAGTGTTGTTTGATAGGTGCCAGCTGAAGGCAATCCTGCGTAGTGACCGCTTGAAGTATAGTCGTTGGGATATATGACCGTTGGAATATGACCGTTGGAGGTGATGTCCACGTGTCGTGTACCCGTTGGCTGGCTGCGGGCGGGCATCACCAGTTGGGTGAAACGACGGCATGTCATGATGACTTTTTTAACCGGAGGCCCGGTTTTCGGCCCAAGCCCGCATTGGGGAGCCTATAAATACCCCATGGCCTGAGCTCCACTCCTTGTGCGATTTCATTTTTTGCGAAGCTCTGGCAAAATATTTCTAGAGAGAGAAAGCTTCCCTCGATCCAATCCTCGTTTTCAAGGTCAGTTCTTCGCCCGTTCTTCACCGTTTTAGTAAGTTCTGCTCTCTGGCCTTAGATTAGGTGTTAGAGCTCTTTAGGAAGCCTTCAGTTTAGAATTTCTTGTACTCTAGTAATCAAAAAAATGTCGTCCCAAAGTGACTCGCAAGACATCTCGAGGGAGCCCTCGCTTGAAATAGAAAGCGTCTCCGAGGTGGAGTCTTCAAACGAACAGCCCTCGGCCGGTGGTGATTCTGCCCTCTCCATGGAGGTGCAAAAAGATCTGGTCGCCGAAGCCGAAGTTGAGGACTTCGAGCAAGTTAATGCTGACGAGAAGATGGCCCTCGCTATGCAAACTGCCATCGAGGAGGAGGAGAGGGAGCGCCAACGGGTAACCATCGGGGAAGGGACCTCTCGGGTCCTCAGCCCGGAACCTCTCAGAGCGGTGCCCTCGGCTAAGGGCAAGAAGAAGATGAAGGCTCCCAAGAAAAAGGGAAGTGTTGCAGACGCGGGGAAGCCTGTTGATATGCCCGAGGGGTACTCCTACCTGAACACCGCCGCCCTGGAGTTGAAGTCGAAGGCTCATAGGGCTGAATGCTATGTGACCAGCTTCATGTAGGGCCTTCAGCGACTGTGGTGGAACCGGGGCCTGATGACTTGTTTTCCCGGGCTCCCAAAGGGTGCATTGCAGTGCGCATTCTCTCGGTATCGATGGGCCTTAGGTTCCCATTGCACCCATTCCTTCGGGAGTACCTCAGGTTCGTTGGCTTAGCCCCCTGCCAACTTACCCCCAACAGTCACTCTTATATTGCCGGGTTCCTGCACCTCTGCCAGTCCCGGGGGGTAACTCCCAGCTTGGACCTTTTCTTTCAAAGTTTCAACCTGTGCCGGGGAGGCCATGCGAATGCTGAGGGCTTCGTTAATTTACAACAGATCGCCCAGTGGAGGCTATTTACCGAAGCGCCTTCTTCGAACAAGGGTTGGAGGGAGCGTTGGTGCTATGTCAGGCTGACCGAGAACCCCTTGCCGAGGGAATTGCGGGACCGTTTCCGTCGGCATGAGAGGGTGAGAAGTGTCGCCCTCGAAAAAGATGGCTTGGTGATTGCCAAGATCCCGGAGGGCCGAAAGAAGAACGTGACGATCAAGGAATGCATTATTGAGGATGGTTTGTACGCCCTCGGCTTCTGGCGATATCGTTTCTTGGGGGAAACAGATGAGAAATACCCCCTCATTGACAAAGCCTTTGAGGGGACAGGAGGTAGCTCCCGAGGGCCTTAATTTTTTTACTTAGGAATTTTTTTCACTTTGATATTTCTTGACGCCTTTGACCCTTCAGCCTAATTTACTTGTGTTATCTTGCAGGTGCTAGAATGGATATCAATGCTTTCGCCGCTTTGAAGAAACAGAAAGCAAAGGGCCCGGGTAAGAAAGAGCCCAGTAAGCAGAAGCCCCTCGGGGAATTTTTGAAGAGGGGTGGTGAGCCCTCGGACGATGCTGCCAAAAGGAAGGCAGCAGGCAAGGGTCCATCCCCCGAGGGGAAGAGGCTAAAAAAGGGGGATGTCGGGAAGAAGGCCCCTCCGGTGCTGATCGTGGATGAGCACTCCACCTCCGAGCCCCATGTTCTGGTGGCGACGACTGCTTCTAACCTTCCCTCGGCACAGGGGGTGAAGTAGGTTTGCCCCGGGAGGACATACGGTTCTCCTTTCCGAAGGGTGCCACCATTACACATGGCACCGTGGACCCTCGGGAGTTTCTGGGCAGGGCTACTCCTTCGCTGGATAGGAAAGCCCTCAGCAAGCTCGACGATGAGGCTCTCGAGTCAAAGATCCTCCGGTCCTCCCTCACTGTAAGCTTCTCTTTCCCTGCATAGTAGTCTAATTCCTCTATCTGTTGCACAATAGTCTAACTCCTCCATCTGATTGTTAACAGGCTTGCATAGCCCTCGATGAGCATGCCAGGAGGTTTGATGAATGGTGCCTCCAGAAGGTGCAACAGGATGAGGCTATGAAGAAGCTCATCCACGACAATGCTGAGGCCGTGAGGCAGATGGCCTGGCTCGAAGGGGACCTCCAGCAAGCGAAGGATGCGGCGGAGAAGGCAGCTAACGAGAAAGCTGAAGCCGAGAGGGCCGCTGCTGAGGCCACGAAGAAAGCCGCCGACGATGCCGAGGCTGCTAAAGCGAAGGCTGCCGCCAATGCTGTTGCTCCTTTCATGGCCGAGGGGTGGAGGGCCGAAGACCACAAGGACTGGGTGGCTTCGGTGGTGCAGGCGTCCGCCGACGGGTGGGTGAAAGGCCCTGGGACGATGTGGTTAGCCCGAAAGGGCAAGGACTACTATGCTGGGGGGAGTTCTTTACCCAGTCCCTTATCTACAGAAGGCTGGCCCGACACCTGAAGATTGAGCCGAAGGCTTTTGATCCGGCGGCATATGGCCTTCCCCCTCCAACCAGATATCAGAGCCCCCCTCCCTGCAGATGTTGAAAGGCCAGACTTAGAGGATTCTGAGCTGCTGAAGGAGGCCAGGGAGGAAGAGGAAGGGGCCGAAGGGGACGCCACTTCGAAATCTGCAGAAGGGGGTGATGTTGCAGCTGCTGATGATCTTGTTGTTGTATAATTCTGAAATTTTTTTTGTAATCAACATGTACAATCTTTCGGCTTCGGCCTTTATGTATAACAATTTGCCTTTTAGTTTTGTGAATTGATGAATGGATGCCTTCGGGCCTTTTGTATATAATTTGCTTTTCCCTTTGAATATATTCCTTCATCTTTCCCCACCTTGTTTTTCCTTTGTGCGTGAATGTATGCTTGGACAAACGTTTGGCCGAGGGCCCATTATTTAGGACTTAGAAAAATTTTCCAAGTGTTTGTCCACCACTTGGCCTTTTGTTGCATGCTGAGTTGACCAAGGGCCAATCATTTAGGACTTAGAAAAAATTTCTAAGTGTTGTTTAGTACCAGGTCTTCGGTAGATGCTTCCCTTCGATCTTGTGTGGCCGTCATGACTTGACCGAGGGCAATTTTTTTTAGGACTTTAGAATGTTTTTCTAAGTGTTGATCACAATTTCTGCCTTCGGTTGTCATTCTCTTTTGTATGCCTTCTGTTGTGTAAGCTGTGAGCCCCCCTCCATTGATGGCCGGGGGCTTGTAGTCTAGGACTTAGAAAATCTTTCTAACTGTAGTGTCACCACTGAGCCTTCGGTTGTGTGACCCCTCTGGCTGCATGGAGATTTGACCGAGGGCCAACCATTTAGGACTTAGAAATTTTTCTAAGTGGTGTGCATTGTGTGGCCCTCGTTATTAGGCCCCTTGACTTGCATGATGATTTGACCGAGGGCCTAATATTTGGGACTTACTAAATTTTCCTAAGTGTCACTTGTCACTTGGCCTTCGGTAAATGAACCCTGTGAGTACTAGCCCCCGGTGTTGATTGTAGTGTTGGGGGTTGCTGGAACTTGGACTTAGGAAATTCAAGATCATGTCTGTTGGTACTTGCCTTCGGTACTGTGTAGCATGCGCCTTCGGCCACAATGGGTTCCAAAGTGTGGACTTAGGAAAATTTTGTAAGGCATTCATGCGGTAGTAAGGGGGGACGGAAAGTGGATGCCTTCGGTATCCCTTGAGTTGTTGTTGAGTGGACTTAGCCAATTTTAATCCCTTTTGTAGGATTAGAGCCTTCGGTGTTGCCATTTCTTGAGGGTATTTGTTGAATGACAACCTTCTGGAATTAGTAGCTTCCTGGTAGCGGGGGTATTCCCGTGGGAGAACCCTCGGTATGACCTTTTTGTTTTGTAACAGCCCTTCTTCCTGTTTTCCGAAGGGTGTTCCGTCGTGGATTGTTGGAGTTGTGTACTCATTGACTGCTCGTTGAGTCTACTCCCCTTCACCCTTTTTTTGGGAGTGAAGGGAAGGCTTCAAGAAACTTGGTTTCTTGGTAAGGCTTGGCCTATCGGGAGGCAACAACATACACCATTAGCTCCCCCCTCGGGTTAACCTTCCGAGTTCCGAGGGGATCGAGGGTCGTTTCCTCGGCATAAGACATAGTCTGTAGCCTGCCTCCCCTTTGGGGACGGCACGGAAAGTGCCTCAGTTTTGAAAGTCGTCCTCTCAGCGCGAGACATAGTCTGTGGCCTGCCATACCCTTGGGGTAATGGCGCGGGGAGAATTTCGTTTTGGAAGTCGAATCCTGGGCATATTAGATGCCTGCCACTCCCTTGGGGCGATGACGCGGAAAGCATTCCGTTTTTGAAAGTCGAATCCTGAGCATATTAGTTGCCTGTCATTCCCTTGGGGCAATGACGCGGAAAGCGTTTCAAGGAAGGGTTTTCATTTGCACACTGGTTGCAAATGGCCGGGGGCACTACATGCTGCCGTCACCGATAGGTGGCGCCTTTGGTATAAATGCGTCCTTGAGGGGTCTTCAAAGGAAACACTTGGTGTTTTCCGCTGTCCAGAGTTGATAGGAGTACGTACCCTAGGCACTTGGTACCGAGGGGTCTTCTTAAAGACACTTGGTGTTTCCTTCTTTTGTTGTAGGTGATTGGAGTGTCTACCCTCAGCACTTGGTGCCGAAGGGTCTTGCTTGTGACAAGGCCTTGGGCCAGGAGTCTGCATGAGGGCTTGGCCGCTCATATGTGTCTTGTTTCTTGTTCTTGGTGTCTTCAATATGTCTTCAAATTTGAAGGCCTTGGGCCGTAGGATAATACATTCATTAGTTACTAGGGCTTGGCCGCTCTAATATTACTGATAAAATTTAACTAGGTGATGTACATTCCAATGTCTAGGGACTTCTGTCCCATTGGGACGTTTGAGTTTGTAAGTCCCATGCTTGATGATGGCTGCTACGATGTAGGGGCCCTCAAACTTAGGTGCCATCTTGCCACCCTCGGTTGATTGGCTGGCTTCCCTCCGTCAGAGGACATAATCCCCCATTTGGAATTCTCGAGAGCGGACCTTGGCTTCGATGTAGCTTTTGACTTGCCTTCGGTAGTTTTCCGCTCGTATGAAGGCTTGTTCTCGGCGTTCTGAAATGAGGTGAAGGTCAAGGGCCATGTTGGCGTCGTTAACTTTCGGATCATATTGGGCCACCCTTCGGGTAGGGAGGGTCACTTCAGTGGGAGCCTTGGCTTCGAATCCGTAGCAAAGGGAGAAGGGTGTTTCACCTGTTTCCCGCCGAGGGTTGGTGCGGTAAGCCCATAGGATGTTGTGGAGTTCTTCTACCCAGCCTCCCCCTTCGGCCTTCAGTTTCTTTTTAGGCCCTCAAGTAATGTCCGGTTGGCGTTCTCCACTTGACCGTTGCCTTGAGGGTAAGCAACGGATGAGAAGGTGTGCTTGATGCCCCATGCCTCTAGGAGGGCACAGAAGGGGGCTGCCTCAAACTGGGTTCCGTTGTCGGAAATGATTTGTTGGGGGACGCCAAACCTTATGAGAATGTTCTTTAGGACAAGGTGGCGGCACCTGGCCTCAGTAATGCTGGCGAGGGGCTCAGCCTCCACCCACTTGGTGAAGTAGTCAATGGCAACGATGATGTACCTGTTGTTGGAGGTATCCCTCGGCATAGGGCCCACAAGATCGATGCCCCATCTATCGAAGGGTATGGAGGTGCTGATGGGGGCATAGTTGACCGCTGGCCTGCCGGGAACCTTCTGAAAGTGTTGACAGGCAGCACACCTTCGGGCGAGATCCGCACAATCTCGGGCCATCGTAGGCCAGAAATAACCCTGGACTATGAGCCTTCGGGACATGGAGAAGGGTCCCTGGTGAGCTGAGCAAGTGCCACTGTGCACTTCCTCCATGGCGACTTCGGCTTCATCTTGATGAAGGCATCGGAGTAATGTGCCGTTGTAGGATCGTTTGTAAAGCCTTCCATCTTCGATGGTGTAGCTGGGAGCCCTCAGCTTTGCTAGTTTCATGCGAGCCTCATCCTCGGGCAGTCGCCTTGTGGAGATTAAGGAAATGATATCTGAGATCCAATCCTCCAGCCTTTGTTGAATTTGCATGATGGGGCTGGCGTGTATGCTTGAGAGGCTCAGTTCTTCTATCCTTGCAATTTTAGAGAGGTGCTCGGGGGACTCATCTGAGAGTTTTGATAAAATATCGGCTTCAGAATTTTGAGCCCTCGGTATTTGGGTGAGAGAGTGTGCCTCAAATACCTTGAGCAATTCTTTAGCTTCCTCCTTGTACTGTTTCATCCTCCCCTCCTTGGCCTCATACTCCCCAGAGATTTGGCCCACGACAAGCTTGGAATCACACTTGACGTGGATCATTCTGGCCCTCATATTTGCTGCCAGCCGAAGGTCACAGAGGAGGGCCTCATATTTCGCTTCGTTGTTGGAGACTTTGAAGGAGAAACTGATGACATAGTAGGCCCGAAAGCCTTCGGGAGTAATGAGAACTACTCCTCCCCGCATGCTTTGGTGGCTGATGAGCCATCGGTATAGAGGGTCCACCACTCATTCGAGGGTGCCGAGGGTTCTTCATCCACCACTGATCTGGCCGTGCACTCCGTCACGAAGTCCGCCAGGGCTTGGCCCTTTATGGTAGGCCTCAGACGGATGTCAATGTTGTATTGGCTGAGGAAGATGGCCCATTTTACCATCCGGGAGGAGCTGGTGGGACTCCTCATCAAAGCGCCGAGGGGTTGGTGAGTGAGGACTTGAACCGAATGGGCCTGGAAGTAGTGGCCTAACTTCTTGACTGTCCAGGCGATGGCTAACACCGTCTTCTCCACGGGGGAATATCTGAGCTTTGCTTACCTGAGGGTCTTGCTAACATAGAAGATGGCATGCTGGACGCCGTCTTCCTCCCGGATGAGGACGGAACTGATGGCAGTCGGGCTGATACCAAGGTAAAGGTACAGAGTTTCCCCTACCTTGGGTTTGGAGAGCACGGAGGGGAGGAAAGGTATTTTTTGAGCTCATCGAAGGTCTCCTGGCATTCTGAGGTCCATTGGAAGCCGGCGGTCTTCCTCATGATTTGGAAGAAGGGCAAGGACTTCTCCGCCGACTTGGATAGGAAACGGTTGAGGGCTGCCAGGCGGCCCGTCAGCCGCTGGACCTCCTTTACGTTGCGCGGGGGCTCCATGTTGACGATGCCCTGGATCTTTTTGGGGTTGGCCTTGATACCCCTTCGACTTACCATGTAGCCAAAGAATTTTCCTCCTTGTACGCCGAAGGTGCATTTCTTTGGGTTTAGCCGAAGGTTGAACTTCTGCATGATGGCGAAGATCTCCCGGAGGTCGTCAGCATGGCTTGATGATTGTTTGCTTTTGACAATCATGTCATCAACGTAGGCCTCCATGGTGCGCCCTAGGACAGCTTGAAAGACCCTGGCCACCATCCGTGTGTAAGTGGCGCCCGAGTTCTTTAGGCCGAAGGCCATGACCAGGTAGCAGAAGATGCCTTCGGGAGTCATGAAGGCTGTTTTTTCAGCGTCTTCCTCATGAATGAAAATTTGGTGATATCTGCGGAAGGCGTCAAGGAATGACATGATCTCGCACCCCGCCGTTTCATCCACCAATTGATGAATATTTGGCAGAGGGAAGGGGTCCATAGGGCACGTCTTATTGAGATCCGTGTAATCCACGCACATGCGGAAGGTGGGTGGTTTCTGTGCGAGGACTACTGTAACACCCCGGCCCCGTAGCCCCCGAGGTAGTTACTTCTGACCTCTAGTACTGTCCTCACAAACCGCCACTAGCCTTTTCCGCGCACTTTGTCTTCACTCGTGCGCGCCCTGAGAAACTTCCCAGGGGGTCACCCATCCCAAGACTACTCCCGTGCAAGCACGCTTAACCTTGGAGTTCTTGGCTAATGAGCCCCCTTAAAAGGAGATGCACCTTGTTGGCATGAGTAGTACTGTTAATCCTCTTAAATTAATCTCTGGTATTACAATCACCCCCACTTAGGAACGCAACGTCCTCGTTGCGTCCATAAACCAATCTCAATCACATCCCAGAATCTTCTCCCCTGCTAAGTGCCCGCCCGATATCCAACGGATCATCACACTGTCGCAGGGTTGCTCTGATACCACCTGTAACACCCCGGCCCCACCGGACCCGAGGTAGTTACTCCGGACCAATAGTACTGTCCCCACAAACCTCCACTAGCCTTTTCCGCGCACTTTGTCCTCACTCGTGCGCACCCTGAGAAACTTCCCAGGGGGTCACCCATTCCAAGACTACTCCCGTGCAAGCACGCTTAACTTTGGAGTTCTTGGTGATGAGCTCCCTTAAAAGGAGATGCATCTTGTTGGTATGAGTAGTACTATTAATCCTCTTAAATTAATCTCGGGTATTACAATCACCCCCACTTAGGATCGCAACGTCCTCGTTGCGCCCATAAACCAATCTCAATCATATCCCAGAATCTTTTCCCCCTGCTAAGTGCCCGCCCGATATCCAACGGATCAGCACACTGTCGTAGGGTTGCTCTGATACCATTTATAACACCCCGGCCCCGTAGCCCCCGAGGTAGTTACTTCTGACCTCTAGTACTGTCCTCACAAACCGCCACTAGCCTTTTCCGCGCACTTTGTCCTCACTCGTGCGCGCCCTGAGAAACATCCCAGGGGGTCACCCATCCCAAGACTACTCCCGTGCAAGCACGCTTAACCTTGGAGTTCTTGGCTAATGAGCCCCCTTAAAAGGAGATGCACCTTGTTGGTATGAGTAGTACTATTAATCCTCTTAAATTAATCTCGGGTATAACAACTACGTTAGCCAGCCATGAGGGGCACTTGACCTCCTTGATGTGCTTTATGGAGAGGAGCATGACAACTTCCTTCTTCACAAATTCCCTCCTCTCGGCCGAGAGGGGCCTTCTTCGCTGTTGCACAGGTTTGGCCGAAGGGTCCACCGAGAGGCGGTGAGTGATGTCCCTTCGGCTGATTCCGGGCATGTCCTCCGCCCCCCATGTAAAAACAATGGAGTAGGCACGGAGGGTATCCGTGATGCCGATCTTCAAATCTTCGGGGAGCTTGGCTCCAATCTTCACGACTCTCTCCGGCTTGGCCGGATCGAGCGCAAAGTCTTCTACCTCCTCGGCCGGTTCGGCCCTCGGCCTCCTCTCTTCTTCCTCTATGGTTCCGGTGATGGTGTCCACCCGGAATTCAATTTTACTAACCTTCTTCGTGATTTGAAGGTAGCAGGCGCGGGCCAGTTTTTGGTTCCCCCTTGAGTAACTGATGCCTCCTTCGGCCGGGAATTTGAGGCATAGGTGCCTCATGGACATGATGGCTTCCAGGTCCTCGAGGGCGGGCCGACCGAGGATGATGTTGTGGGCGCAGTCGATGTTGACAATGACAAACTTCACTTCGAGCTTGGCCCTATGGAGCCCGTCTCCGAATAGTACCGGGAGGGTAATGACCCCCTCGGAATCAATGGTGTCCCCGGTGAAGCCGGAAAGAGGGGTCTTGATGGGCCGAAGGGACTCCCTCTCCAGGTGTAGCTCCTTTGAAGTGCTGAGGTACATTACGTTGACGGAGCTACCTGTATCAACGTAAGTTCTGTGGATGATAGTGTCATTGATCTCCGTACGGATGATGAATGACGAGCGCATCCCTGTGTGGAGAGGAAGCCGGGGGAGGTCGGCGTTGGTGAAGGTGATGAGTTCTTCCCTCAGCCGCTTCACGGGGGGTATATGAGTGACTTCCCCCACATATAGTGATTGAGCCCACTTCTTTCTTTGGCTCGTGGAGTCCCCCCTGTGTTACCTCCAGTGATCATATGGATGTGGCGCTTCTTCTCCTGGTACTGGCTGTACTCCTCCTCCTCCTCGAGGTTTCCAATCTCCCTTTTCTTACCCTTCAGGTCGCCAAGGGGGATGGTGTTTGGGTTGACCCAAGCGTTTACTTTCTTAGGGGGGCCCTGGTAGTGAAGGGTCCCTGAGGAGTAGGGTCTCCGATGAACTGAGACAGGTGGCCTGCCTGTATTAACCTCTCAATGGCCGTCTTTAGCTGATGGCAATCGTCGGTACTGTGCCCTTGGTTGCGATGGAACCGACAGTAAGGATAATCAGGGTTGATGGCATATACCTCTAGGGGTGCGCGAGAGTCGCGCTCCACCACGCCCCTCTCCTCGGCGAAGTCCAGGATGACACTGACGGGGTGTGTCAAAGGCATCCAAGGGTGCTCCAAGAGAATGCGCTGGGCGCAAGCCTTCGGGTTTCCCCTGTAACCTCCCCCGGATTTGGCTTGGCCATGCCGGGGGCGATCACCAGGGGGTGCCGAACCTTTGGATTGGTTTGTGGGAGCCCCCAGCCCCCAGTTGCCTTTGTCATCTAACCGAAGGGTCTCCTCCTTTCTTTGTCTCACCGTCAGCAAATGGGAGAAATGTTTTCTTGACTGGCGCCTTCCTGCGAACTGCGTCAAGAAGCGTTGGGCGAGTTCTTGCCATGAATCGATGCAGCCATCGGGCTATCAGTTGAACGATTCGTACGCTGGTCCCTCTAAGGTGGAGAAGAACCAACGACACAAATATTCGTCCGATGCCCCCACCATCATCATACTGTTTTGATATCGGCTGTAATGTTCCTGGGGGTCCGTCTTTCCTTCATACGGCCTGATGGGTTGCCCCCGATATTTTTCTGGAATGCGGGCCGCCAATACCCTTGGGGTAAATGGCGTCCTAGTCCGAAGCTGGATGACGGGTTCCCCGGAGCCCTCGGCTATCTTCTTTTGCATCTCCTCCATTTTGGCCATCACGGCCTCATACTTGGGATCTGCATGAGGGGTGACGACGGCGGTATGCGCTCGATGGGCCTCCATCTCGTCAAGTCGACGCTGAAGGGCCGCAATGATCTCGTCCCTGGGATCCTTCGGGAGGTCCTCCGCCCCCTGCGAACGAACACGGGCCGAGTGGGCCTGATTGATCTGGTGCCGGGCGTCATCGTCATGGAGTGGGGCCTTGCCTTTTTCATGAAGAGGACGTCTTTCGTCTGCCCTGGAGATGGATCCACCACTTTCCTGAGGTCTCTGGAATGCCTTCCCCTCGAGGCGGTCTTGGACCCCTCGGCGATGTTGCGCCCCTCCGAGCCTCTCGAGGGCGGAGGTCCGGGGCCTTTCTTTGTTTGTGCCATGGCAGTCCCGGGATTGGACCTCCTGAGATGTGGTGTCCTGGGCAAAGACCCCCTCGTCATTCCCAATCCGAAGGATAGGTTTCGCGAGAGGGAGTGGTGGTGGGAGCGGTATGGCGTTCTCCCCGACCTGTGGTTGAAGAGGCACCAGAGTGCCGAAGGCACCCGGGTTCTGAGTGAGTCTCTGGATGAAGGCGGAGAACGCTGATTGCACGTCGATAGTAAGGACCGGAGGGCTCACTTGGTTTTCGCTCCGGTCCTTCTTCCTGGCCTCGATGCCAAGGTGGGCATCGGGGGCATTTTGTTGGAGCTTAAGGCGTAGGTCGACAGCCATCTGGTCCAACCCGGCGATGACGCCGCCCCCGGGAGCCCTGTTAGAGGCTTCGGGGACGTCGACTTCGTCGAGGGCCAGGTTCCTGTCCTCGTGAGTCTTGGATTGGGCACGAGTGTTTCTTCCCATTTTGATAGGTGTTTTTAGTTGAAGGGGAGGGTTTCTTACTTGATTGTTCGGGCCTCTCAACGAGAGCACCAAATGATGGATAAGTGTACCCGGGGGGTATCTATCTGAGGGGTTAGCGCGGGAGTAACTTAGAGAGAAGTCAGAGCAAAAGTAGAGAGAGTGTATATTGATGTATCGCTTAAAGCGTATTGAGCGTGGTTTACAAATGGGGAATGTGGTGCTATTTATAGCAGCAATAAATGCTAGATAAGGACACGTGTCAAGCATCCGACGGCCGAGGGTCATGTCAATCGGGGTGGCACTGGCAATTGCATGTGGCCATATTAAATGCGGTGGTTGTATGTGACGTTTTGTACTTGGTACGTTGATCCAGCGCATGTGGATGGGAGATTCTGTCGAGGAGGACGCCTCCGGCTGTAGATGATAGTTCGAAGGTTCTTCATCCCGGGGGCCTCTAGGTGCCGAGGGCTCTAAGTGCCGAGGGCTACTGTTTTCGCCGTTTTCTCCCAGTAACTCCGAGTGCTTAAAAGCAGTTGTACTGTAAGTTCATGAGCCTTCGGCCATGGGGGCCGAAGGCGCCAAAGTGCATGTCGTGGGCTGTTTGGCACTTGGGGCGCTGTGATTTGGGCCTGCTGTTCTTCCTGGGCCTTTATAGTAGTGGGAGTATATGGTCCGGGGGTCCCTGGGCCATATACTCCATCATGCTCATTAAAAAAGATAATAATAATGATAAATACACAACCATAGTAATAATTGGATAATGAAAATAATAATAGTAGTGGTAATAATAATAAGAAACATTGGTATAAGATAGCATTACAACAATAACAACATCAACATCCGAGGCTTACATGGAATAAGATAGCGTTACATGGTAAAAATTGCTTTACAAATATGTGTAAAAGACTATTATAAACGTATCTAAATACTTGAAATCTGAGCTCAAATTTTTTCACCATTTTGGTTTTCATTGTATAATAATATATGCAACTGTTTTTATGGAAATAATGAAATGTTTTACTATATAACTAAAATAAAAACTAAAATAATGACGCATTTACGATATTATTAAATTAGAGTCACTATAATTATGTTTAACTTTGTAGTATATGAAGTCATCATAGTCATAATAAATTTAGTCATATTTTTGTTCATGGGTTTTATTCATGTAATATTATAAAAAAATCTTCTATTTATGGAGTGCGACGGTAAGGAAGCACATCATAGTATCATGTCTTTTTCGTCAACAGAAATTGAATCTTTTTCTTTACGATTGACAATTTTTGTTAGATGAATTATAACAATTTTATAAGATTCATTTATTGATTTCTATATCCCGGTAGTAATTCTTCAGAATTTGAAAGCAACAATGAACAAATTGAGTGTGATATTGATTCATTGCGTAATTCTTTCTTTTCCCTTTATCAAACTAAACGGCCACGTGGAAACAACTTCATATATGATTGATTGTCATCAAGTAGATTCAACGTTACATTAGATGATTGACTAAAGATGAAGTATTACAACTTTCTAAGCATGTAATTATTTTATTTATTTTCCAATCTCGATGGAAAATGGTATGATGAATGATAAGTATACACCTTTAAAGGGTCACTTTTTCTACTGATATCAAGAAAATGTAATACTCCTTGCATAATAATATTGGGTGTTTGATAATGTGATTTTTTTTATTTTCAAAGCTGTAGTATCAATAACGTTTTTGGTTATTGGATGTTTACAAAAGTTTGATCAGTAACAGTTTTAGCATTCTTCAATTGCTTAGATCTTGTGTAAATATATTCTATAAACATAAATACAAAACATAATATTTATATATGTAATCATAAATGTTTTTGTTAGTATGAAATGATCCCAACTTTATCGAACTAATTTTATGCTTTAATAAAATTCATCCCAATTTTTTAGAAATGTTTATCCGAGTTGGTCAAACTATTCGTTAGATTATCACTGTCATCTAATCTAATTACATAGTTAAACATATAACGTGTGCATCCCGTGCAACACACGGGTTAAAAATCTAGTTACATATATAATGGAAAATTTTAAAAGTTCAAGGGGGCCCCATGCCTCCACGCCTCCCACGCCCCCCTAAATCCATCCCTAGACGACCGTCTCCCCTCTTTGTATATAGGGATGGAGTGGAAAATTATAAGGGTTATTCTCCACCGTCCCTATCAATATAAGGATGGAGTGGAAAATTATACAGATTTTAAGTGTTCTAACACTTGGAATTGCAACTACATCGGATGAGATAGCGTTGGCGGATGAATGAGTTGTGGCTGGGAGTTTGCATTGGTGCTGGATCCCTTGGTCGGCCGCTCCGACGGTGGTGGAGTTGGTATTCACTCACATTGCAAGAGCTCGTCCTCCGGAACCACCTCCATTCCAGGAAGAGTTTTGTGGAACAAATTTATTTCAATATTATTTTCTCTTTAGTGGTATCTGTTTCTGTTTTACTCCGAGTATATTTGGTTTGAATGTTTGGATTTTTGGAGTTCTTTTGATAGGCAGGGTTTCAAACCCGTTCGATTTAGGATTAAATTTGTTTGTTTCAGGTTTAGCGAGTCAAGTTGCTTTGTTAAGGTGGCTGACTAAATGTCTACAACTAGGATTCACGATTGTATCTGTAAATTCTGTCGGAAGATTGTCTTGTATGCGTTCTCGTTTTTAATATAAAGTCGCTCTTTTGTGATTAAAAAAGCGCATGTAATGAACAGTGTACTTGAAAAACAATAAGATCTATTGAAGAGCCATCTTAATGAAAACATAACTTCTAAAAGAAAAGAGTTTGATTTTTGAGCCAAACCACTGGAATCTTGTTTAAATTCATGCACCCGGGGATACTTCATTCCTCTTTTGGTCCGCGAAAAACTTTGTGTAAATTACTCTCTCTGTCTCATTTTAGTTAGTCAAACACTATTTTTTAAGTCAATGGTGTCTAAGTTTGACCGGTTATATATTTATATACATAAGTATTGATAATATGAAAAGGATATAAAAATGTTTTTTGTCAAAAATATCATTACAAAAGTATAAAATTATTAAATTCTACATAAGTATATTAGTTAAAATAATGGGAAAAATAATTAAAATACCCTAAACTTTGAAGGGGTGTGAGATAAACACGCCAAACTTGCAGATGCATTTTAAATACCCCAAACTTTCTATAAAAAGTTATTTTGGGAGCATAGTCAAGTATTATTTCTTTCAAAAATGTTAATTGATGGTGCTAATTTCATAATTTAAAATATTTTAGAATTCATGAACACACAATTAACACTATAAACTTCCATTGCGAAATAAATAATGTGACACCCAACCTATATAATTGCAACACTTTTAAATTGTTATTTTAAATTATGCAATATAACCCCATAAATTTACATTTTTGTAAGAAATAATAATAAAGATGATGCGAAAATAACTTTTTATATAAAGTTTGGGGTATTTAAATTACATACGCAAGTTTGGGGTGTTTACTTCACACTCGTGACAGTTTGAGGTATTTTTATTATTTTTCCCTAATATAATTGGTCAAAGTTTTTACCATCTTTGATTGAAAAAGTCAAAGATGACTAACTAAATTGGGAGGAAGGTAGTATTTAAATACTCCATATTACTCTGTACTAAATCATACTCCGTACTAAATTTGTTAAAATTTGTGTGACTCTAAATCATTTTTTATTTTATTTTTTCTTTATCAATTCAATATAAACCACATAACATCATTTTTCTTACTCCCTCCGTCCCAAATTGTTTTGCAAAGTCAACATATTTTGGTCAACCAATCATAAAAGTCAATCATCGCTATCGATAATTAACTCAATTCTTAATAATTAAAATTTACATAGTGAAAAACTACATTAAAATCTCTTCAATATTGCAAACTCCAAATAGAAAATAATTAAAATTTGACATCCTAATTAAAAAAATAAAATAAAACTGTTTCACAAAAAATTAAAATTTGCAAATCAATTTGGGATGGAAGTAATACTAATTATGTCACTTCTTGATGTTTGAGTATTAGTGGACGCAGGTATTATTGGGCCCGGCAAGCTAAGTTTGGGAAGCTTGAATCATGGACGTTTTACCTTTTTTTCTCGTTTAAACGCTAGGATCAATGCCTCCAAAGTCCACAACCAATCCTAATCACATGCATTCTTTATCAAGAAAACTACTAATCCCTCCGTCCCATAATTAACTTCATACTTTCCTTTTCGGTTTGTCTCAAATTTATCTTCCCTTTCCCTTTTTAGCAAAGAATTTGTGATTCACAATCATTCTTACACATTCTTACACATTTCTCTTTCCTATTCATAACTCTCCACCACACATTTTTCACTATCTTAATCTGTATGTCATTTGTACTTTAGGAGATAAATATGGGACGGAGGGAGTAGTAGAAGATACTCCCTCCGTCTCGTTGAAATGTTCCCGCTTTCCTTTTTTGGATGTCCAGTTGGAAAGTTCCCATTTCCCTAAATGGAAAGTTACCCTACATCAAAACAGGATCAAAAGTGCAAAATAGTGTCAAACAGTGTTGAAACAGTGTCAAACAATGTCGAAACAGTGTCAAAACAGTCAAATTTACCCCCTGATAAGTTTATTTCCTTAATATGTGTGTATGTCAAATCGAGAACATTCCAACAAGATGGAGGGAGTATATATCTCTGAAAACAAATTGAATGCATTAGAGGAAAACAAAATGAATGGCGGCAAGCCGCAAGGACATGTAAGTGTACCATTTCACGTCAGGAGGGGATCAGAAGAAGGTGTGGGGTTGGAGCAGTATATATTCTCTGTTTGGTGGCAGTGATTGGGGCCGGCCGGCCGGCCAGGCAGAGAAACGATGGTGCGTTTGTTTTTCTGATTGGAGTACAAGACATAGGCACATGAAGTTGAAGAGGAATAGACCCTCCTTGTTCATCAAATTCGGAACCACTGTTCACCGAACTAATTAAGTCATTTCGTTTATCTAGATGGTCTGGTTATGGTGAGCTTTTGTTGACATTTGATAAAAGTACTTGAACGATTTCAATTTGATGTGATTGCTAAAAGTAATTACAATTTGATTTGATTGCTAAGACAAATCATATATTTTAATTAATTAATTTGAATTTTCCAATGATTAATTTTGGTATAGGTATCCCAACTTTACCCCATTTCCTACCCCATATAAATACTCCCTTTTTACCATCTATTTTACCCCTTCCAAACATCTCTCATCCCACATCCCCTCATTTGTTTCTCCTATCCGTCCCCTTCTACTCTCTCACCCCGTTTCCCAATTTTTCCCCTCTTTTCATTTCAAGCTAAGAGATCTCATCTCAATTTTTGAAGTTTTCAAGACCTCCCCATTTAGTTGTGTCTAAGGTAACCACCCCTTCTCAAATCACGAGTTACGTACTCCATTTATGATTTTTCTTCATGTGCGTTTTTTATTTTTATTTTTTCCTTCTTTCGATTTTATGTATATTATGTATGATATAAAAGTGAATAATTGATGATTTTGTTTCATTGTAATGATTTTGAGGTGTTACCTAATTAAAATTTTAGTGTAATTTCTCTATTTCATTTTATGCCCATAACATGTTTGTAGAAATTACTCAATGAAGTTTTTGTTGAAATTCAAGACTTTTTTTTTTCATTTTTTGTACCTCAATGTTTAATGAGTATTTTTATGGATTTCCAATTTAATATGATATAATAATTTAATTGATGTTTTGGAAAAGAGTGTTGTTTTTTTGTCATTTGTTTGTATTTTGTTTGGCGAACAGACAATTTAGAACTCCAGTGTCTGTCTAGCCTAAAGTGAACACGGTTTTGTCTTAAAGTCTGGGTCAATTAACTACTCTCTGTCTTATAGCTAGACAAATTTTGTCTGGTCCAGACATTAGTAGTCTGGGCCAATTAACTACGCTCTGTCTTACAACCAGACAAATGTTGTCTAGGCCAGACATTAGTAGTCTGGGTCAATTGACTACTCTCTCTCTTACAGCCAGACAAATTTTGTCTGAGCCAGACATTAGTAGTCTGGCCCATTTAACTACTCTCTGTCTTACAGTCAGACAAATTTTGTCTGGGCCAGACATTAGTAGAGTGAGCCAATTAACTACTCTCTGTCTCACAGCCAGACAAAAGTTGGTTGTGCCAGACAACAGTTGTCTCTTCCAGACAAATTGATTATGCCTCACATATGCTATTTGTACCAAATATGTGTTCTGACTACGTGTTGTGTATTAATCGTAGGTATTCACTTCAAGATGACGAATGACTTAAAATGTAAGGCTGAAAAAGAGTTTCAAGCGGACGCTAATTCATTTACAAAAATGATACCAAGTGTGACTTCTTTTGCAATGCATAAATAAATGCAAGGATGCTGAAGTATATAGTGTTGGGGGAATGTGTCCGTTTTGAACTTGTGATTTTTTGAACATGTATTTTTTTCATATTACAGTTGGGAAAACGTGTTGAATATTGTACAATGTTACATGTTCAATGTTGAACAATTGGATTCAGTTTTTTGAACATGTGTAAGTTTTTGCAAATATTACATTTACAATTATCCACTTATGTATGTTGATCTTTTGTTTGTCTGGTTATCAGCGGTATTGTCTGTATGTGTAAATTTATTGTCTTTCTACGTGAAACTAATGTATGTCTGATTATCTGTGTTGTTTGTCTATCTAACGGTTGTGTTTCACCTATCATAGTCTATTTAGACTTATTTAAATTGCTTCTTTACTGGGGAACTCCATACCAACACATACAATATTATACATGTTTGGTTTTCACCAAATTCTGTTGTACATTAACAAATACAATCATATCTCCGAACACTTTTATATAACCACATTAACAATTACTAAACTCATCAAAATGTACTATAAAATAACTAAACTCATCAAAACAACCCACAAATATACATTCCCACATTAATAACAATTCCTATGCTTCCTCCACCTTGTTCCACATGTTTGCATACTCGCAACCTGGAATCAATGACAGGTGCTCTGCAAAGGAAGCCACCATCACTCATTCTCCCGATCTGTAGACAGACAACTCCGAATAAAGGCCAGACATTTTATATCACATTACAGACAATTTGTTGCAATACATATGTAGACAGACGGACTATTTTCACATTACATACAACTCAAATAGAATGCCAGACAACGCTTTTCACATACAGACAACTACAAATCAATTTTAAAGAATTCATTTCACATTACAGAAAAATCAAATGGAATGCCAGACAACTCTTTTCACTTCACAGACAACTACAAACCAATTTTCAACATCCGAAGAGAGACATCTCAAAAATCATCACACGTACTATAAAATACATTTGTAAAATAAGAAGATGTGCATACATACAGTTGCTCTATGTACTCAAACAAATTAATTTGTCTGTCCAGATAGACATCTTATATAAGACTCTATCAATTATGAAACCATGCTCAGCTAGACAGACGCTGCACTTCAAATTTGTCTGTCAGACAGACAACCCCTTTTCATGTGGAGTTGGACGAAAAATACCAAAAAATGAGGAAAAAATAGCAAAATGACAAAAGAGTGCCTCACATGACAGATGGGGCTTCCACCGGCCTCTATCGCCAGAGATCTGAGGCGCCGGGCCGTGCTTCGATTTATGGAGGATTTCAGATCGGCGAGCGTTGAGGAGAGGGAAATGATTGAGGCTCTGGACTCAGCCATAAATGAGCTCGAAACCTTCACAACATGTGTTTACGCCTTATAATAGGGTTGCGCCGAACAGGTGTGAACTGGGTTAGTTCGTGGGGGTGAGGACGGGGGTTGGTTGTTTCATGGGGGCCAAGACGACGGTTGGTTGTTTCGTGGGGGCCAGGACGACGGTTGTTGAGGATGGGTTGGGAACTTTTGAGGTTGGTGCGGGAAGGGAGTTCTTGGAAAGTTGCTGGGGAAGGAAAAAGGTGGAAGGAGTGGGAGATTTGGAAGTGAAGATGAGGGGGAAGGTTGTGCGCAGATGAGGGAGGGGAGGTGAAGTGAGGGGGGTAAATTTTTTAGAAGGTATTTATATGGGGTATAAAATGGGGTAAGATTGGGATACCTATAGCAAAATTGTTCTAATGATACGCCGATTTTTTCTGTTCAATTTATTGAAAATGGTGATATAAATATTACGGAGTACTACTTATTACTACTATTATTTATCTTCATTGGCCATTTCTTTTGAGGCGCTACACTGCTGTTAACTTATTAAGAGACGCAATAGCGGATACAATATGTTACTCCCTCCGTCCCATATTTAACTCTGATTTTGACCGGACACGGGTTTTAAGATAGTGGGATTTGTGTGGTGGAGAGTTATGCAGAGGAGAGAGAAATGTGTAAGAATGGTTGTGAACCACATATTCTTCAACAAAAAGGGAAAAAGGAGATAAATTTGGGACGGACCGAAAAGGAAAGAATGAAGATAATTCCGGGACGGAGGGAGTATTTCAAGTTTTGTACTCCCTTCAGTTTTTATTAATCTTCACAGTTTGACTTTTCAACATTTAAGGAAGTGAAATAATTTGTGTTAACTTTTCATTTATACCCCCAAAAGGAAGTTACCTCTATGTTCACAGTAAAAGAAAAAGGGCTCGTTTAAATAGAAAGATAAGGACACCCCGCCGTAATGGATATCTTCCCCGCCATGGCGCCATCGCCTCTGTCGTCTTTCCCGCCGCCTCCGTCGCTCTCTTCCCCATCATCCAGTGCTGGTCCCGAGTTCACTTATTCTCCATCATCGTCATCCAGGCCTTCCAAACCGTCGTATGTATCAGAAACAAGATTGGATCCGTATTTCTTACGCAAACGCCAGTTCAGATCTGTTTCAGAAGAGCTTTGAGAACCAAATCGAACTATGAATAGTCTGAAGGGATCTGAGTCGTGGTATCTATTTTCATACCATTGAAGTGGCGGTGCAATCTCAGCTTCTGGATTTACACACGACTCAATCTCGGATTTTGAGGGTCCAATCTCTGCAGCATGTGTGGGTTTTGGAAGCTGAGCCGCCTTAGGGTTTTCAGGGGGTGATCCTTTCGGATCCATTTAAGAGAGGAGAAGGAAGGGGTGGCGATGGAAGTGAGGAGAAGGAAGGGGTGGCGATGGAAGTGAGGAGAAGGAAGGGGTGACGATGGAGGTGATGAGAATAAGGGGTGGCGATGGAGGTTATGAGGCGGTGGAGGTTGAAGATAGAGAGAGAAGAGAGGTGATTAAAGAGAGAAGATTCGAGAGAGTAAATGGAGCTGCGAATAAATGGGGTGTGGGCCGAACAAATGGGTAAATGGGGTAGGGATATAAAGGGTATTTCATATTAAAAACTTTTCTAAATTGGAAGTGTGAAGTTTAATTTAGACCGTCCCAAAAAGGAAAGTGTGAAGATTAATAAAAACCAGAGGGATTATATTTTTTTTCATCCTGGTTGAATCCACCCTATGGTGGGGTAAGGGTCAGGGAACATTTTACCAATTTATTAAAAAAGTAAGAAATGCATGGTAGGGGGACTGTACTAAAACCTACCAGATTTAAACAACATAAGGATAGACAATTGCATCAAATTTTACAATGCCTGGAAATTTGCTTAAAATGACATGATTGCTATCAAAAGAATTAAAGTTAAGAGCGACGAAGTCTGCTGCTTTATTACAAGCTCTTTTGGAGTAGTTAAAAACTAGATCGTCATCTTCAAAGATCTCTTTAAACTTCAGGTAACTGGATATAGCTATCCATCCCAGAATTTTCTCACCTTTAAGAATCTGAATAACCTGTAATTTGTCACATTCGATAATTACCTTAGTGTAGTTTTTTCCAAGAGGAAAGCTTTAAGATTTATCAAAAGATCATAAATATTCGATGTGATATCCGAGTGGGAATGAGAGTTGGCTTGATACTTGATAATATCGCCTTGGTCATTTCTGATGATGTACCCCGAGGTGCACACATCATCTTTATCATTTCCAATGGAGATATTGATTTTAATAAAACCAGTGGGGGCTTATTCTAACAAACAATACAACTGTTCCGCTTATTCTTGTTCAAAACAGGATTGATACACATGATATTTTTAATCGGGGGGTTATGGGCTTTAGTGACCATCGGTTTGGCCCTACTCCCATCTCTAATCTCCATATTGACAAAGTCAATGGGCTCAGAAACTAAAAGATTTTTATCATCAAAGAGGAACGTATTTCTACGTTTCCAAATGATCCAACAAGTATAAACTGCAACTTGAAAATTAAGATTTTGAAAGTTATCATGGACATTAAACCATCTTTTTAACATAGAGTCAAAATTGTCTGATCTACGGACCGCAATATTGAGCAGTGTACCAAAATGAGACCACAGGTTGAAACTAAACTCACAGGTGAAATTGAAGTGATTCCAAGTGTCAGAGTTAGTACAAAAAGGGCATTTAAAGGGGCCATTAATGCCAAATTTTTGGAGATTTTCTCGAAAAGGTTGTAATTTATTAATGACTTTCCATATAAAAAAGAGATTTTAATTGGAATATTGCTATTCCAAATGTGCATACTATTGGGATTAGTAGGTCTCTTAGGCCGTGTTTCCTCATAGGCACTCTTAAAAGAGAAAGAGCCAGAGGGGGTAAGAGTCCAAACAAATATGTCACTGTGCGCATTAAAATGGATCCGGGAGGCGATCTTATCGATGATATTAGCGAGCAGATTTAATTGAATATCTTGAAAGAAGGAAGGGTGGAGAAAAGCTTCCCTGACAGTAATTTGTGCCTGTACCAAATTAGCATTGTTCACCAAATCCAGCAACCTACCAAATTCAGTCCAATTGGAACTCCAAAAAGGGGCAGAGCCATTACAAACCACCAGTGAGGTAAATCTGTCAAAGTCATGTTTAACCATCTGTAAATCTTTCCAAAGAACAATTTCTTTTGGACTAAGCAGACAAATAATGACAGAGCGAAAATCAAGTGAGTCAAAGAACTTACGGATGACCTCCATTGGAGGTCTACCTTTGCTGAATCGACCGATGAGGGTGAAGTGGAGGGTCTTCCGTGAGGATGGAGGTACGGGCCGATAAAATCTTTATAGCGATACAGTCCTTGTGTCGCCCAAACTGAAGCTTCATGTGTACTTCAATGGTTGGCCGAACCTTAGGCCTTGTTTGGTTCAAAGGAGGGGAGGGAAGGGGAGAGTCAAGGAGGGAAGGGAAGGAAGGATTTTGATAAAAATTTATGTTTGGTTGGAGGAAATAGGAGGAAAGGTTTAATGAAAATATTTTCGCAATTTACTTTTATTTGATAGCTTACTTAAAAAAATAGATACATGTCTAACTATTGTGAATATTATTCCTATGGTCATGAGTCATAAATTTATTTTATTTGATTGTTTACTTTTTTAATTTTATAATTTTCATTTTTCAGTTTGGAATTTTTAATTTTTAATTTTTATTTTTCAAATTTTTTTATTTTTAATTTTTAAAATTTTTAATTTATAATTTTTAAATTTTTTAAATTTTTAATTTTTTAATTTTTTAATCTAATTTTTTTTTTAATTTTTAAATTTTTAATTTTTTCAAAACTTTTTGTTTTTTAACTTTTTATATTATAACGTTTTGTTCATTCATATAGGAGATGAATAGTTTGTGGTTATCAACACGTTTCCTCTGAAATACCCCGATTTGGGGGTTTAGAATGGGAGAAAGTGGAGGATTTTCAAAGTCTTCCACTTTCCTCCCCTTCCCCTCTATTTTCTTCAACCAAACACACATAAATCCCCCACTTTCATCCCCTCCCCTCCGAAACCCTCCAATCAAACAGGGCCTTAGGGTTTCCAACCATGGATGGGTAGGTTCTTCTAGGTGGCGGGTGCTCCCCCCTGAGGAGGGCGAGTTGCCATGGCGGCGATGCTTCACTCACTGCTTAGGGTTATTCGCTGGAGCCTCTCTCTCTAACGGTCAAAAAGTCTCAACATAGAATCTTATTTTTTTCATGGGATTAGCTCTTTATTCGAAGTTTTGTACTATATGTACGTCTTTAAGAGAAAACATGGACATTCATCGTGTCTATGCACAAGCAAACAAGATTATTACGCAGTATAGGCTAGTAAGTAGTATATATGCCTATATAATAATAATAATAATAATAATAATAATAATAATAATAATAATAATAATAATAATAATAATAATAATAATAATAATAATAATAATAATAATAATAATAATTGTTATGCAATAGTATTTTCTTAGACTAATTTTGGAGTGACTTATGTTAACGGTTTAACATATTATAGTAAATAGTTAATGCCCTTGATGGGTCGAAAAAATCAAATGTATATTAATGTGATATATATTTGATGGGTTATTATCAGGAGTAGTCTAGACTCTAGACATCCCATGTTATAGTATGCACTATATATACAATGGGGAATAATTGTGTATCCAGAATTTTTTTGTGATCGGCGAAACTCACACTAATATTTATTATGAAATGGAAGGAAATAAGAAGGAGGTTACCGAAAGAAAGTATAGTATGAACACTTAATTATAAAATTTTTCTTAATGGTGTCTTACATGATGAGAAGACTCTTATTTACATAGAAAAGTTAATCTTCTTTGAATTAGGAGATAATTGTGAGCAACACAATTATCATCCTGAAATCATGATTATGATTTTTTTTCATTAGTTTGACAATGATGATGATAATTATCTTAATCATAGATAGTTAGAACACACTACATAAAAATTCGCCTCTAATGAAAGACTTTTTGTCCATTCGATATCGGTGGTTTTCCGGGAGAAACTTGCGGTGACAATCAAAGTAGCTTGGTTTTTTACTGAAAGTTAGCCAATTGGCACCTGATTTCTCCATGCATATCAGACATCCCATAAGATCATGTGTGCTCCATCCCGAAAGCATGCCATAGGCAGGGAAGTCGCTAATGATCCAAATGATGGCAGCTTTCATTATGGAATTTTGATCCCTTGAAACATCATATGTTGGTGTCCCAATGGCCAAAAGTTCTTCCATCTCCTCGATAAGGGGTTGGAGATAAATGTCTATTTTTTTCCCTGGATCATTGGGACCCGGACAGATTAGAGTCAAAAAGATAAAATAACTTTTCATGCACATGTCGGGAGGGAGATTGTAAGGAGTTAACATGACCGGCCAACATGAATAGTTCTTCCCAAACCTTCCAAATGGAGCAAATCCGTCTGAACACAATCCCAGTCGCACATTTCGTGGCTCCATCGCAAACTGAGGATGACAACGGTCAAAGTGTCTCCAAGCTTCACAGTCTGAAGGGTGAGACATCATACCCTCTTTTGTTTCGTGCTCAACATGCCATGTCATGTGTTTCGCAGTAGCAGTCGAAGCGTACATCCTCTGAAGTCGTGGAGCTATTGGGAGGTAATACAGTTTAGACAATGCCGACTTATTTCGTGGTTTCTTTCTACTTTGAGGAACATGTTTGTATCTGTTTCCACCACAGAACTTGCAGAATTCAAGTGCCTCATCATCCTTCCAGAACAACATACATCCTTTCGGGCACACATCAATTTCTATATAAGGTAGCCCCAACTTAGACATTAATTGCTTCATGTGATAATATGAATCCGGAAGGTTATGATCACGTGGTAGCATCCTGCCTACTGACTGCAAGACTCTAGTCATGCAAGTTTCAGGGAGACTGTATTCAGCTTTTATGTTCATAAACTCTGTAACGGCGGATAGCTGAGAGTATCCCTCACAATCAGCATACAAGGGTTGATCAGCTGCTTTTAAAACATCTTGAAATCTTTCAGCTAAACCTTCATCCACATAAGGTTCATAAAATATCGGATTTTCATCCTCATGTGGTTGATACGAGGTCGAAGCTTCAGGAGGATCGTTAGATGGTTGAGGGGGGTTGAACTGAGACATCGATGCACCGTATGCGTCATATACCATACGTTGCTCCCATCTCATTTCAGCAGGGTCTTCCCACGCACTCATCTCTGCAGGGACGTTACGAGACGAACCTACCGTTTGTGGTAAAACAGATGGATCCAAAGGTTCGCCATGAGAAGTCCAATTGTAATAATTGGGAAGGAAACCGTCCGCGTACAAATCCCACCCAACTTCATCTGGGTGTTTAAATTTGAGATTTTTACACTTTGAACATGGATATCTCATTTTATCACCACTCATATAAGCCGGGTGTTCAAGTGCGAATTTAATAAACTCCTCAACTCCTTCAAGAAAATTTGATTGCATTCCGTACAATACCGCATGTTTATCATACATCCAAATTCTATTTTGTCTATACATTATGCCTGAATATTATAATAAAAAAATTATACAGGTTAAAAACTCTAAATTATAAACATTACCAACATATTATATGTGGAGTATTATTAATATATTAAAATTAACTAATTCCCTAAAATTCCCTTAAAATTAACTAATTCCCTTAAAATTAACTAGTTTCCTTAAATTTCACTAAAATTCACTAAAATTCCCTTAAAATTAACTAATTCCCTAAAATTCCCTTAAAATTAACTAATTCCCGTAAAATTAACAAGTTTACTTAAATTTCACTAAAATTCACTAAAATTTCCTTAAAATTAACTAATTCCCTAAAATTACCTTAAAATTAACTAATTCCCTTAAAATTAACTAGTTTCATTAAATTTCACTAAAATTCACTAAAATTCCCTTAAAATTAACTAATTCCCTAAAATTCCCTTAAAATTAACTAATTCCCGTAAAATTAACTAGTTTACTTAAATTTCACTAAAATTCACTAAAATTTCCTTAAAATTAACTAATTCCCTAAAATTCCCTTAAAATTAACTAATTCCCTTAAAATTAACTAGTTTCCTTAAATTTCACTAAAATTCACTAATTCCCTTAAAATTAACTAATTCCCTAAAATTAACTAATTCCCTTAAATTTCACTAAATTTCACTAAAATTTCCTTAAAATTAACTAATTCCCTAAAATTCCCTTAAAATTAACTAATTCCCTTAAAATTAACTAATTTCCTTAAATTTCACTAAATTTCACTAAAATTCCCTTAAAATTAACTAATTCCCTAAAATTCCCTTAAAATTAACTAATTCCCTTAAAATTAACTAGTTTCCTTAAATTTCACTAAAATTCACTTAAAATTAACTAATTCCCTAAAATTCCCTTAAAATTAACTAGTTTCCTTAAATTTCACTAAAATTCACTTAAAATTAACTAATTCCCTATAGTTCCCTTAAAATTAACTAATTCCCTTAAAATTAACTAATTGCCTAAAATTTCACTAAAATTCACTAAAATTCACTAAAATTCCATTAAAATTAACTAACGTCCAATAATTAATATTATTAAACTATAAACATGCACAATACGTTAATGACATTAATTTAATCCACAATACTAAAATTATCAACATCTTAATCTTATTAATAATGCACATTTAACAATTTACTAAATTAAATAATATGAGCAAATCCAATAATTTGAGCATATATATATAATAAACACATTTAAATTAAATTAACGAACCCTAATTTAAATCATTAGTAATCCTAAATTAGGCCGCCTTAATTAACAATAATTGCCAATATAAAGAAATCATATACTTATATTTAATCATATATATATATATATAAAGTCATTTGAATTAAATAATACTTACATTTAACTAATATTAATAATATGCATTTAAATTATATTTAATCATATATACTTACATACGTATTTAACTAATTTACGTAATTTTAACCCTATATTTTAAAATTAATAACATATGTATTGCCAATATTATATTTAATAATATACTTACATTTGTATTTATTAACAAATTTACATATTTAACTAATTTACAAAAAATACGTAATTCAAATTACATACCTTATCTGCAAAAACAGGAAAAATGATATGAGATGGGTAGATTACATCCTTCAATTCTATCTGGAATTCTATCTGGAGTAGATGGTGTGATTTTGTTGAATGAAGCGGAGGCTGCATATATAAAATTTGTAGTCACGGACTTAGTCACGGATGTGTCCGTGACTACATTGTTTTGTACGAATTGTCGGTGCACTTTTAATTTGGAACGTTGAAAAAATCAATTTTTCACTTGTCACAGAATTAGTCACGGAACCATCCGTGACTAATTTCAAATTTTAAAAAAATCCCGCCGGAGGCGAAAATGGGTTGGCCGGAACACTTTAGTCACGGACTAGGTCCGTCACTACCTATAGTCACGGACGTAGTCACGGACAAATCCGTGACTACTTTTTTTTAACCGTTCTGTGACTAAACCGTGATTAGAACCGTGACTAACTAGTCACGGACCAAATCCGTGACTACGATCCGTGACTACAGGCGAATTTTTTTGTAGTGACATGACTAATTCAATTACTCAGTATATTTTAACAATATTAACAGTAGCACTCATATTTCATTTTAAACATTATTATGAATTTAAAGTTGCTACACATGTAAGGAATAGAAGATACCATGATGTAACATTAACATAGACTCCATCCATCTCCTTTCTATTCATATTCATTTGATCAATACAAATCACTCTCAATCTCTTACTTTAAGTATCGATTTTTTTATTAAATTTTATTTAGGTTTTTGCAACTTTGTAAAATTTTTATTGTAATTTCTAAATATGTAAGTTTTTTTCAACAAATAATTTGAGTGCGGACGAAAATCCGTTTGTTTTATTGTCGGTAAAACATCGTAAACTGCAATGAAACAATAATAGAAAGACGGAGGTAGTATAGAGCAACGGTGGGGAGTAGGCGACAAAATATTGATTATTATTACGGACTACATATCATAGTGCATCAAAATTGGACAATGGCTTATAAACCGAGGTACATTTTAACTCATCTCAGTCAACTAAGTTACAAGTCACTTATTTTACTTATTCATTTATTCTATTGATAAAGTGAATAAGCATAATAAGGCAATTAATCCCTCGAAAGGGGACCTATAATACTAATTTATGATTCTCATATTTAGTTAATTAATTAGCCCACTTGGACATGATTATGATCATTACTGTCCGGAAGCACATTTAGAGGGGTACAAAATCGTACAGAAGAAAGTGCCTTGTCAAAGTGTTTGGCTTTAGTTCCAAGATACTCACTCCACGTAATCTCCCTATACATCGGCGGCTGCCCTTTCGCCACCAGTTTGGACAACGGCGATATCTTCACCCCCGGCGGAGGGCCGTAGAGATACGCCACCGACAACCTGTGCCTGCTCCGGTTCACCACCGCGCGGTGGAGCACGCTATGGTAAACCCCATTTGAGAGTATGTGGAGGAGGTCTCCGGCGTTGACGACCAGCGCCCCGGGAATCGGAGGGACGGGGACCCACCCGTATCCTTCCCGAAAAACTTGTAACCCGCTAGTGTTATTCTGGTGGAGAATGGTGAGAAGGGTCGAATCCGTGTGCTCGGCAAGGCCCATGGCCCGGCCCGGATCTGGACAGGCCGGGTACGAGTTGAGCTGAATGGCAGAACACCTTCCTTTGGGCTGATCCATTCTTGCCCCAACGGCCCATTTCACTTCTTCCTCCGAGACCCCTATGTACTCTAAAATTAGCTTGGTCAATCTTCCCGCTAACTTCTTCATCTCGTTTTCGTACTCTTCTACTAGGTCACTGAACCAAACAAAAACACTTTCAATTAGCATTATTATTGAGAAAAAGAAAACAAATTACACAATCTTATAAAACGACTTTGGATTTAATTTACGTTTTAAAAATAAATTTGAATGAGGTACACTAAATCTAGTATACTCCGTAATATCATTGTCTAATTTGATTATGTATGATGATTTGATTGATTTGGCTCCCCTTTATATTCAGGGTCTCTACGCCATTTGTAAATTTGTCATGTTGGGAAGATTTGCGGCAATTAGTTTGAAACATCACATCTGATCTTAAAAATTAGCTAAAGATGAACCCGACCAAATTAATTATTCTCGATCAAATTACACATCAAACAGTTAGATTTAAATCTTTTAGCCCATTTGGTAGCACAAAAATCGATTGATTTGACTGATTTTGCTGAAATTTATCAAGTTCTGGCTGCATTGACTGATTCTGCTGATTTAAGAAAAAATAATTTTTAAATATATTTTATTAATAAAATAAAGACAAAATTATATGTAAAAATGGCTAAAATGATCATCTACTGTAACTTCAATTTTACCTTTTCTTCTTATTACGCAACTCAGCGCGCGAAAAAAAAAAAGTTACGTATTTGGTGAAAAAGTTAGTTGATAAGCCCGATAAATCGAAAAAGAGTGTCGGCGAATGGTATTTTAAGTGTTTCAAAATCGCATATTACGGAGTACGGGCTATAGCCTGGGGAGTGGGAGACAAATAATGGTGGGAAGTGGATGGATGATATTAAGTGTTAGAGGGACCTATTTTTCACATACAATTCAATTAGTGTATTTTCGTGTCATTAATAATTTTTAATAGTATTATTTTCTTCACACTCACAATATATAGATATTAAGATATACATATATAGATAGGGTTCGCGCGATTAGTGGAAATCTTTTTGAATGAAATTTTAATCTTTAATTTATAGTAAAGGAAGTTGACGTTTTTCGGTTTTTGAACTTTGTTTTCATCGGTGCAAGTTGGCGGATATGTCTTCGTAAGATCAAATTGAGATGTAAAAATAAATACGGAGTATGAGTTTTAAAACTAACTTTATCATTTGACTTTATTGTTCTCCTAAATTATTAATTCATAGGAAACGTCTTGAAATAGTAATAAAATTAACGTGATGTTTTTAAATATAAATATTATACGTAGTGTCTTTCCTCAATAGGAATAGCTTAGCTAAATCCCAAAGTCTTACTGTTGAGTTTGTCGGTTTGTGTGTCCTACTTTAAAAGAAAAGCAAGTGCCGTAAATAATTAGGAATAAAAAGTTTGTGGATTTGGAAACATGAGTATTATTATTTTTTTATAAGTAATCGTTTCCATATTTTTTTGATATTATAATACTTCAATTCAAACGAATTTTTAAAACTTGATTAGAATTACTTATTAATTATATATGTAGAGAATTAAAAATATAGTTCTCATGTTCCGAAATCCCAACACGTGTTTAATTTACTCCTATTTTAAACTCTCAAATTTCAATAACAAAATACTACTATTGGCTATAGTCTATTACTAGTAATAATAACAATATAAAATAACTTATTTTCCAATAGTTATGAGTCACGACAAACTTTCAGACCCGATCAATATATAAATGATCGCTAATTTCTACGTGGTAATAGATTATTATCTATAGTGCACATCCCACCATACATAGATAAGTATTAATATACCGGTGGGTTATTAAGGGAGTGTCAGAAGGGTTAGGTCCCGGGTTTGAATCTCAGCAACTGCGATGAGGAGTTACTATGCTAAAAAAACATATGACCTCTGTAAGTACCGGGAGCAGAACTTCACTCTCTATCTGTCAGATTCGGATTATAGTCCAATTTACAAAGTGTCAACGTACCGTCCGGTCGTGGTTGGGGACCCTCAGGAATGAGGTGCCATTGTTTTTAGAAAAGTATTAATATTTCCAACACTAAAGTTTTGCGCAAAAATGTCCAAGATTATACTACTTAAAACATATTCCCTCCAATCACCTATTTTTTATTTTTTGTCCCGGCCAATAAATTGTCTAAGACTTCATTTAGTAATATTTGTGTAATTCTAATTCATACCGAATATTACTTTTATCATGATTCATGACACTATCTATTTAATAACAACTAGATAACTCTATATTTGTTAAAGCCACACCACTGCTGGTCCGATTACTCTATAGATCCGAAGTTAGTATATAGAAATTGGTTAATATAGGATCAAAACACACTCAAAATGTAAATATAAGACTAAATGTATGTTATTCCCCAAATAGGACTTATTTAGTCATATTAAAAGAATAAGTAGATTAGAAGGTCCTAAAATAGGAACTTTATCATTGTTTTAATCCTTTCTAGAATTTTGGATTGAAAATAAAATCAGTTTTTGGAAGAAAGTGGAGTTTTATTATAAAAGATTGAGTACTATTTTAGTCTTAATATGATAAAAGATTATTATAAATTTAAGGAGACCTTATTTAGTCAACATATTGAATAATGTGGTACGTACCAGAAAGTGGAGTAGTCATGAGGCCATAGAAGGCGGGCATGTTCGAGCGGCGAGCCGACGATGGTGAAGCCTTCGGACCACATGCGTTTGGGAAAGAAGCACGAAATCCGAGCGACGCCGTAGCCGGAAACGCCGTCGACGGGGGAGCGGGCGGCCTTGAGCTTCTGGTGCAAGGGGAGGGAAAAGAGGCTTTTCCCGGCGGACTCGATACGGTCCAGCAAATCTTGGGAAATGCCGTGGTTTTTCACCTGAAACGCCCCCCACGTCTTGCATGCACGCCCTATGAGCTCCGCCGCCACCGCCTGCCTCACGCCCAGGTCGATCACCGGAATCGATTCCCCCGTGGAAGCCGCGGACGACGGCAACGTCGTCCATGCATGAGACTCCGGCAATTCTTTGACGGAGTTCAGGTCTAGTTGTTTTTGCACTTGGGCAAAGGATGGTTTATTATCTGCAATCCTTGAAGGCATATTTATGTCGTACGTACGTTGTTGTGTTATATTGTACGACGTTGCAAAGCAGGGGAGTTGAAGATACCATGGCGGGGGGTTACATATTTATAGATAGATCTAGAGGGTTAGGGGAGGGCCAGAGTGCGTGGCCTGCTGGTGAGATATATTAAAATATTAATTGTGCTTAATATAATAACCAATAATTAATAAATATATAATAATAATAATTGAGTACTATTTTACGGAGTATTTTTTAAAAGCTTGCAAGGAGACAAGAAGAACGATAAGTACAGTGACAATAATCCTCCGTAGCCTACATGGGACAGTGGGACACAGATAGTTTGAATCATTGTTAATGTACACACTTTTGTACATTTGATTGCCTGTCTAGACAGCCGATCGTGAATTAATTCTGTCTTTTTTCTTAAGGAATTGTTTCTGTACACAAGCCATTATGAGTGTACAAAATTGTGTACAAATAGATTTTTTGATTGTTTAATGGCGTCCTTGTCAAGTCCCCCGTTTCACTTTTGGTGTCCTTATTCATGATTAATAATAAATTAATAATGCTAACAGTCCATTTGTGTAGCTAACTCGTAGAGAGTGGTACAACATATATACAAGGAGTAAATATCGGGTTCAAATTTTATCAATTGCGATGAAAAATTACTGTATAAAAATATTTAATGTTAAATGTTCAGCTAGTGTCTTCATTTCTTGTTGATTGTATAAATAACTCTCTTAAATAGTTTAATTTGATCAATGCATTTGATTGATCAAGTGTATTATAGATTTCTCATTTATTTTAATGTAACATTAAAAATAGTGAGGTATTACTATTGTTAATTATCATTAGTATACAGTCACAAGTAAGAATAATTCAATTCCCACTTGAATCTGTCTGTGACAAAGTAAAGGGTATATCAATTTACCGTGGACCTAATAAATAATAGGAAAAACACCTGTATAGGACAAAAACTCGTGACAATTTCCTAGATATGACCGTCGGCTGGGAATGGTGACCTCCGTGGGTGCCTTAGCTTCAAAACCATAGCACAGGGCAAAAGGCGTTTCACCCGTTGCCCTCCTCGGCGTAGTACGATAGCACCACAGGATGTTGGGGAGCTCGTCGGCCCAACTTCCTCCTGCGTCCTGTAGGTTCTTCTTAAGCCCCTCCATTATGGTTCTGTTGGCGTTCTCAACCTGCCCGTTGCCTTGAGGGTAGGCAACGGAGGAGAAACATTGCTTTATCCCCCATTCTCGAAGGAGCTTTTGGAAGGGCGCCGCTTCGAACTGGGTGCCGTTGTCGGATATGATCTCTTGGGGGACACCAAAGCGGGTGAGAATGTTCTTGTGGACAAACTTCTGACACCTAGCCCCCGTGATGCTGGCCAAAGGTTCCGCTTCGACCCACTTGGTGAAGTAGTCGACTGCGACGATGATGTAGCGGTTGTTGCCAGCAGCTCTGGGTAGAGGGCCGACCAGGTCAATCCCCCATCTCGAAAAAGGAATTGCAGTGCTGACGGGGGTGTAGTTGACGGCTGGCTGACCAGGGGCCTTTTGAAGCACCTGGCACGTGGTGCATTTCCTTGCTAGATCCGCACAATCCCTCGCCATCGTCGGCCAGAAATAGCCCTGGACGACGAGACGCCGGGACATGCTGAAGGGGCCCTGGTGTGAGGAGCAAACACCGCAGTGAACTTCATCCATGGCCATGTCGGCCTCGTCATGGTGTAGGCATCGGAGGAGAGTACCATTATAGGATCGTTTGTAGAGTTTGCCTTCTTCAATGGTGTAGCTTGGGGCCCTGAGTTTGGCGAGCTTGGCCCTCTCCTCGTCCTGGGGTAGCTCCCCCGTCGTGATGAAGGTGGTGATGTCGGAGATCCAGTCCTCCGGTCGTTGTTGGATGCACAAGATGGGGCTGGCATGGATGTTGGACATGCTCAGCTCCTCGATCTTGGCTAACTGGGAGATGTGCTCCGGAGTGCCCGAGCTGAGTTTGGAGAGGATGTCGGCCTCGGCGTTCTCGGCCCTTGGGATCTGTGTGATCTCGTGGGTTTTGAACGCCTTCAGCAACTCCTATGCCGCTTGCTTGTATTGCTTCATTCGGCCTTCCTTTGCTTCGTACGTACCCTCAACCTGGCCCACTACCAGCTTGGAGTCGCATCTGATTCTGATGTGCCGGGCTCTGAGGCCGGCGGCGAGTCTGAGGCCGCTGAGTAAGTTGAAGTTGAAGTTGAAGCGGATGGCGTAGTAAGCTCTGAATCCTTCAGGGGATATGAGGACGACGACGCCGCCACATGATTTCGCGGCCGACGAGCCGTCGATGAAGAGGATCCATGTGTCATCGGGCTTTGGCCCGGGGGTGGTAGTGGTTGTCTCCCTTGCCGTGCATTCGGTGACGAAGTCGGCCAAGGCTTGCCCTTTGATGGATGGCCTTGGCTTGATCTCAATCTGAAATTGGCTGAGGAAGCTCACCCATTTGACCATCCTTGAGGAGCTAGTGGGGCTCCTCATGAGTGCGCCAAGGGGTTGCTGGGTCAGTACGTGGATGGTATGGGCCTGGAAGTAGTGCCCCAGCTTTTTCACCGTATGGACGATGGCTAGCACCGTCTTCTCAATGGGGGAGTACCTGAGCTCGGCCTCCCTAAGTGTTTTGCTGATGTAGAAAATGGCCTTCTGCACCCCTTCGTCCTCACGGATGAGCACGGAGCTGATGGCCGACGTGCTCACCCCTAGGTACAAGAAGAGGGTTTCGCCGGTTTTGGGCTTGGAGAGCACGGGTGGGGACGAAAGGTACCTCTTCAGCTCTTCGAACGCTTCCTGGCACTCCGTCGTCCATTTGAAGCTGTTTGCTTTGCGCATGATCTGGAAGAAAGGGAGTGACCTCTCGGCTGACTTGGAGAGGAAACGGCTCAGGGCCGCCAGTCGCCCTGTCAGCCGTTGTACCTCTTTGACGTTGCGGGGTGGCTCCATGTCGATGATGGCCTGTATCTTTTCCGGATTTTTTTCGATGCCTCTCCAGCTGACCATGTAGCCGAGGAACTTGCCGCCTTGGACGCCAAAGGCGCACTTCTTGGGGTTGAGACGGAGCTTGAACTCCTTCATGATTTCAAAAATTTCCCGGAAGTCGTCCGCATGTGTGGTGGCTTGCTTGCTCTTGACAATCATGTCGTCGACGTATGCCTCCATCGTCCGGCCGAGGACTGCTCTAAAGATCTTGGCCACCATCCTGGTATAGGTGGCGCCGGAGTTTTTGAGTCCGAAAGCAATGACGAGGTAGCGAAAAATTCCCTCCGGGGTCATGAATGTCGTCTTCTCAGCGTCATCTTCATGCAAATAAATTTGGTGGTACCCTCTGAAAGCATAAAGGAACGACATCAACTCGCATCCCGTCGTCTCGTCCACCAACTGATCAATGTTGGGGAGAGGGAATGGGTCCATGGGGCACGCCTTGTTCAGGTCAGTGTAATCAACACACATTCTGAATGTCGGCGGTTTTTGGGCGAGGACGACGTTGGCTAGCCACGTCGGGTACTTCACCTCCTTGATGTGGTGGATTGAGAGGAGCATGGCGACCTCCCCTTTGACGAAGTCCCGCCTGTCGGCGGATAAGTAGCGCCGCTTCTGCTTGACAGGTGCGGAGGCTGGATCGACGGTCAGCCGGTGGGTGATCACCTGCCGGCTGATGCCTGGCATGTCGTCCGGGCCCCACGCAAAGATAGCGGCGTATGACCGTAAGACGAGGAGGATGGCGTCCCGCTGGTCCTGTGGGAGTTGCTTCCCGATTTTGAGGACGCGCTCCGGCCGGGAGGTATCACGAGGGACTTCCTCGACCTCCTCGGCCGGTTCGGCATGCGGCCTCTTCTCGTCCTTGGCCACGGCTGCCGTGATGGTGTCTATCCTCTGTCCTTCCCTCTCGGCCGACCTCGTTAGCTTGAGGTAGCATGCTCTGGCTATCCTCTAGTTTCCTCTGGCGTAGCCGATGCCGCCATTGGTGGGGAACTTCAGACACAAGTGCTTCATGGAGATGATGGCCTCCAAGTCCTCCAGTGCTGGCTGCCCCAAGATCAGGTTGTGGGTGCACTGGAGGTTGACCACCATGAACTCCATGTCAATTTTGGCGTGGTGGGGGCCGTCGCCGACCTCCACGGGGAGGACTATCGTGGCCTCGGCGTCGATAGAGTCCCCGGTGAAGCCGGACAACGGTGTTTTGATCGGCTTCAGCAGAGCTTTGTCCAGCTTCAGCTGCCTGAAGGTGTCCAGGTACATCACGTTGACGGAGCTCCCCGTATCGATGTAAGTGCGGTGGATGATGGAGTCACCGATCTCACACCGGATGACGAGGGCGTCCCTATGTGATTCCGTACCCGGAGGCAGATCTTTGTCGGTGAAGGTGATCGCCTCCGTTCGCTGCTTCTTCGGCTGGGGGGGGGACGTGGGACACCTCCCCAATGTAAATGGATCGGGCCCATTTCTTCCTCTGGGTGACGGATTCCCCCCGGTGTTCCCATCTACGATGAGGTGAATATGGTTCTTCTTTGGCGGAGGCTCTTCAAAGTCCTCGTCATCGCTGAGCCTGCCGATCTCCCGCTTCTTCGTAGAGGGTTCGCCCCCAGATTTGCCGGTGTTTACCCACGTATTTTTGCACAGGCCACCTTGCTGGATGGCAGTATGTGCCGCCTTGCTGGATGGCAAGGACCTCCTCGGTTGGCCGAGGGGCTTGCTCAATGAGGCCATGCTTCTCGACGTAGTCGAGGATGGTGCTGACCGGGTGGGTGAGGGGGACCCCCGGCCGTTCCAACCTCGGCCGCCATTGGCGGTCTTTCTTACTTTGTCCACCAGAGCCGTGACGGCCCTGGGCACCCTGGCCGGCCGGGGATGGTCCCGGGACCGGCGAAGGATTTGTCTTCTTGGAGGGATGGCCTCCCTCTTTTTTGTGGTTGTGGAGCTCGTCGGCGTCAGCGTACAAGCTCCCGCGCTGGAGCGCCTTTGCGTACGACCTTGGAGGGTCGGTGATGAGGCTCCTGGCGTACGGGGAGCTGCTGAGCGCTCCCTGGTATATGACGAGGAGGGTGCGCTCATCGGCCCCCTCGACCTCTTCGGTCTCCCTCGTCCACTGATCAATGAATGACCGGAGGGGTTCGTCATGTTGCTGCTTGATGGAGAGGAGATGGGTGAAATACTTCTTCGCACGCTTCCTCCCGGCAAAATGGGTGAGGAAGCGCTGGGAAAGGTCTTGCCATGAGTCAATACTTCCTTCGGGAAGCGCGTTGAACCACTCGTACGCTGGCCCCTCGAGAGTAGAGAGGAACCAACGGCAGAGATATTCATCTGACGCGTTCACCATCAGCATGTTGTTCTGATAGCGGCTGAAGTGCTCCTGGGGGTCTGATCGGCCATCGTAGGACTTGATGGCGTTTCCCCTGTACTTCTCTGGGATGGGAGCCGAGAGCACCCAGTTAGTGAAAGGGGTCCTGGTCCTGACCTGGATGACAGGGTCACCTCGCCCTTCGGCCAACTCCCTCTCAAGGGCGCTGACTTTGTTCATGAGGGCGTTGAGGCCAGGGTCGTTGGAGGCGCCGGCCGTAGGGACATTTGCCGATTGTCTGGCCTCCATCTGGGCCAGCCTCCTTTCCAGCTGGGCGATGACCTCATCCCGGGGGATCCCTAGCGGCCGCAGCAGCGCCCTGCTGGTTCTTCATGTGCTCGTCGTGGGCCGCGTTGATCTGGTGGCGCACGTCGTCCTCGTGCAACTTTCCTTTGCCCTTGTCCAGGCGGGGCTGGTCCGCTGTCCGGGACACAGACCCCAAGCTTTCCCTTGGCGAGCCAGGCCGACGCTCACCAATCCGCCCTGCCATCCTCTCCGAAACCAGACGACGGCGCGTGTCACCTAGCCTATTGAAGGCAGAGGCTTTTCCACGCGCTGGGGTCTGCCCAGGCCGAAGAGGGGAAGCAGGGTGGGAGTGGGACGACGTCGTGTCCTGGGCCATCACCCCCTCATCGTTGCCTAGCCTGACGGCCAACGGTTGGGGCTGAGGAGGTGGAGTGGCGTTCCCCCCAGTCCTTGGCAAGAGTGCGCTGAGGACGGTGGGGTTCTGGGCCAAGCTGGCGATGATGATCGATAACGCGGCCTGGACCTGTGGATCCACAGACGGAGAAGCCGCGGCCATAGGCTGGGCCGGGGCGTGGTCTGTCTTCTCAGCTCGTTTCTTGTCCAGGCTGATGCGGGCATCAGGGGCTCCGCCGTTGAGTTGGTTGCGGAGGTCCGTCGTGAGGTTGATGGCCTCCTGGAAGACGTCTCCTCCGCCGACCTGGTCGGCCGTAGCGTCCTCCTCATGCTCCCTGGTCTCCTGGTCCTCAGGGATGGCCTTGCTGACGAGGTTGCGGTTTGACTTAGTTCTTCCCATGATCAGTGGTTAGTTGTGCTTGGTAGCGACGAAGGGTGCTAACTTGATTGTTCTGCCAAATGATAGAGTATATATATCTAGAGAGAAGTGAGAGCTAGAGAGAGAAGTGCAAGTAATGCTTCAATAGAATGATTTTGTAACCCCCATAACTACCTCCAGAGGAAGTATTTATAGGAAAAATACGGGCTGGGCTCCCAAGCCTTGGGCTTGGGAGGCTCATTTACAACTGGACCGCTATTGGGCCGAATACAAAGTAACTGATGAGCTACATAAATGAATAAGTGTAAAATCCGATTCTGTGAGACTTCCGTGGCCGACGTGGGTCTTGGCCGACGAGGGCACGGCCGATGAGGTCATATTCTGAGTCGGTCCCTCTTCGACCGACGAGGGTCTTTGGCCGACGAGGGCACCGCGTAGTGGCCGTGCTTTCTGTTCTTCTGAGTATGTGGGTCCTGAGGCCTAGACCCATATACTCCATCAATAAGGAATATAAAACAATTTTAATTATGGTTCAAATATTTAGTAGAGTAATAATAATGGTAGATAGGTGTTGTGGAATCGCATAGAGAAATTCAGAAATATATAGCCTGGACTCCATTAAAAATGCAACTTAAAAAACTGAAAAAATGAATAACATGATTGTCATTGGTTTAGTTTAGGCCAGCCAACCAACGTGGAAATGTGAAACGTAATAATAACAATACAATAATTACTGAAGAGAATGTCGCATTTTTGTGTAAAGAGGAAAAAACAAATTAGATCGAGTGGTGTTGAATTATTTATGTTATTTATATTTTAGTTATCCACAATATTCGTGATACCTATGCACACATGGCCTCGAATTATGTACTTAAGTGAGAAAGTAGGGTAACTGTAATTGAGAATTCATAGCACTAACAAAAGCGGAGGGACAGAAGGTTTTAGTGCAAGTCAATTGCACTCCACGACAATAACCCTAGCTAGCTAGCTAGCTAATCTACCTATGAATTAATTTATTCCATCCATATGTACTCAAGTGTTTGATGCATTTATTCAATTCAATAATGTTGATCCAATTTGGAGCCCGTTTGGTAACATTAAAATTGGCTGAATTGGCTGATTCTGCTGAAATTTATGATGTTCTGGCTGAAGTGGCTGTATTGGCTGATTTTGCTGATTTATGAAAAATTATGTTTAAAATATTTGTTATTAATAAATTAAACAAAAAATTATATGAAAAATAGCAAAAATGATCATCTACAGTAACTTCAGCCAATACAGCCATAAACGTAACTCTAACCTTACTTTTTCAGCTTATTACAAAATTCAACGCGCGAAATCAAAAGTTAAGTGTTTGGTGAAAAAACTGGCTGATAAACCTGATAAGCCGAAAAAAGGGGTCACCAAACGGGCTCTTGATCTTCTAATATTTTGTACAGATGAACGGATAATTAAAACTCATAACGACGTTCCTTTTCCTTTCTGAAATCACATTAACTTTATCACTCTCTTTTGTAAATAAAGAATTTGTAGTCCCAATTAATTATTTCTTTTTCCTCTGCGCAAACCTCAATCAAATCTCTGACAAAGTTTTAAGGGACAACGAAAGTACATAACTGATGTGTAATAATGAACACAAGAAACAATGTTATTCAAAATCATCGTAGTATATGATACATCCATCCCTTAAAACTTTGTCAAAGTTGACCGGCACGAAGAATAATAATGTAAAAAATTTGTGGTTGAGATTTGTGCAGAGGAGAGAGAAATAACAGAAACCACAAAATAATTGATTAAAAGGGAAAGTGACAAAGTTTTTTCGGACGTCCCAAAAAGGAAAGATGACAAAGTTTTAAGGGATGAAGGGAGTATCTATGGATCTCAACTATTCAAAATGTACTTCGGATCTCCCTCCTAAAATGTAGTACCTCCGTTCCCATTTTAACTTCCAAATGGGTTTGGCACAAAGTTTAAGATAGTGGATATTGTGTGGTGGAGAGTTGTGCAGAGGAGAGAGAAATGTGTAAGAAATGTTGTGAACCACAAATTCTTTACCAAAAAGGGAAAGTGGAAGTTTTAATTGGAACGGACGAAAAAGGAAAATTGGAAGTTTATTTAGGAATGGAGGGAGTATTCCTATGGAATTTCTGTTTTTTTTTTTGTTTTTTTCATGACATCTTTACAAAAAGCATGTTAGGGGTAGTGAGAGAGATAAAATGAGTGTAAAATAGGTAAATACAAGTGTCCATTGACTTGACGGCGTGACCAATGTTCCACTAACTTTCTGACAGTAGACCGTCTCGTGGCAGTCCCATTTTTCGAGTGATATTTGATTTTGCATCATATTTTTAAAATCATTAACATATTTCGCATTTCACAATAAAATCGTTTTACTTTTCACCTCACCCCTTCATAATTTTGTTGGGTGTGTTTCGGAAAATAAAGAAAATTAATTAAAATAAATTAATTAAATAAAATGACTAGAGAAAAACAAGAAAGGAGATGAAGCAGAATTAGTCAAAGCTCATGCTACGCACGATTTCCTTAAAACGTATTTGTTGTCTCCCACGGTGCTAGGAGCGTTGCAACAATCGTTTCCCAGGATACGATGACTACGAACTAATGTTTGAGCACACAAACAAGAGTTCCAGCGAACGAGAACCAAGTATGAACACAGAAGGAATTTTGCAGAGTAGCTGTAAGTGTTTTTAGCTCAAGAAATTCGTGAGGAAAGTATTGTGCGTTGTGTCAAACCGTGTGTTTGTTGCAAAGCACCTGCCAGCCTTTTATAGGAGGATTTGTTGTGTGTTAAATGGGGTGTTAATGGACCTGAACGTTGGACATCAATGAGAAGTCCGTTGGGCATTGAATCATCCATAAACTGTCCATTTAACGCTGCATTAAAAGACAAGAACGTTGGGCATTTAATGGCTGTAACGGCTTGGAGCAGTTCTGGTGCGCGATCAGAATACCCCCATCAGAGTTGGAGCAGTTTTTCTTCTCCGTTTCGAGATTTGATCGGCACCCCCCCCTGCGCGTAAGAGAGAGCCTTTACCCTTAGGAATCTTAACTCCTTAAAAGAGGCTTCCCTTTATAAGGGGGTGAAAATCCCTTGAGTTTTTCGGTGTGGGATAAAACACACTAGAAACTCATCATTTTCCCCAGTTTTTCCATTTCAACGAGTGAACTTCGAGAATCAATTTCTCACTCACCCGTTATCCGTTTTGAGTGTACCACATATCGAATTGTATCCCTTAACAAGGACAATCCGAAACCACTTTGACCCGACCCAAATCGGAAGTGGACCCCACTCAAATAATTGCCCCAAAATGACCATTTAATGCAATTTTTAACACATTTTTCCAACAAATTTTTGAGTTAATGATTGCAAAATGTTAATGCTTTTGAAAATGTGGTGCAAAGTCTAATATCGCACAAAACATGAGGTGCAAAGATAAATTTATCCAAATTATATATATCCATCCAAGTAATGACTATGTTTTTGAATGGCGGTACTAACTACGTAGTACTACGCATTTATTATTAATTTTTTTGAAAGAAAATTACTTATATTGATATCACTAGAATCATGATCGTTACATCAACCTCAAAGTGATCAATACTGGCTAGAACCTTCACCTTCCAACTACTACTATTAGCATACGATTAGACATAGACACGATCACTCCTAAAGGGACAATATGAATCGCTAACCATCAGATGAGCGTAATGCAGATATTGCTGAACAAATAGATCCTTCCACTTCTAACCATATCAAATCTAGCCGAAAACTTAGTCATCGAAATAAACTTAGCACCATGAACTTTAACCAAAATCAATATGATAAGAACAAAGTTCATAATTAAAAACTAAAGATGAACAAAACGAAATTAAAGAAGATAAACTGATGATATATGGAGCAACTCAATTCATCCTTCAAACATTTTTTTGTGCATCAATTTTTCATGGACCTACTAACATAATAAATTACGTACTACGTAGTAAATAGGACGTAGTACTCCGTAATTATCTTGTTTGCGTGTGCGTAGACAATATGAATGCCTATCACGTAAAAAAAATTGCATGTCTAGCTATGCTTAAAGACTTTCAAATTAAATAGTCCATAGCATATTGAGTCGCGCCTCTTATCAATAGCACCTGATCGAAAAGGCCAATTCCATGAACACAAATAACATTTTATATCATCGGATTTTAAATACTTCCCGTCACTTAAAACTTTGTTAACTTTTCTTTTTTGAATACCATTAACTTTATTACTTTTCCTTTGAAGTAAAGAGTTTATGATTATATATATATGTTTGGTTCTAATAAGAAGACATCTTAACGTGAGAAGTGATAAGCTTCACATTTGTCTCTTTCGGATGCACTTTTGCGCTAATTTGATGCACTTTTTGCGATAGCAGAAAAGTTTTGATTAATTACGGAAATGTCACCGCGTCTTGCATCACTTTTTTAATTAATCAGAACTTTTTTGCGATCGCAAAAAGTGTATCAGATTAGCGCAAAAGTGCATCAGAAAGAGCCAAATGTGACGCTTCTCACTTCTCACGTTAAGATGTCTTCTCATTTGAAGGGAAAATCATCTCACGTTAAGATTTAGGTTCAAGTGAGAAAATCATCTTAGGAGAGAAATAAGAAGGAAAATTCTCGAAATAGGAGTAAAAAAGTTTGAAAATTCCAAAACAGGACTGCCATTTTTTATTCCCAAAATAGGAGTAATTACTGCCAAGTTTGGCAAATAGCCATGTTTAAAGTCTGGTACTGCCAAAACATGGCAGTAATTAGTCCTATTTTGGGAATAAAAACATGATAGTCCTATTTTGGAATATACACACGTTTTTAGTCCTATTTTGGTTAATCCCAAATAAGAATGATTTATAACCATCCGATCTTGATGAAGTTCTTTAATAAATCATTAAGGGTAAATAAGAGAATTTGACATCATATTAAACCTACACCGTTACTTCCTTAAAATTTTGCAAATATTTTCTTAACGGTCTCCCTATAATCTTGCATGGTCAATCATACAATTTCTTTTTAATTGCTTCACGGTTCTCATGAGAATTCTTTATCAAATTACTTTTGATTTACTTACTCAATCCAAATAATTTCCATTATCCCATTTAATTCTTTCTTAACTTCAATATTCCTTGTTCATTTAATCATCTTATAATCAAATAAAAAGACCTCTTCCCGTGCAAAGTGTGAAGATATACACTTTTTCATATTTCGCTTGCACTTTTTCGTGTTTCTGTTGCACTTTTTCGCGATGTGGAAAAAATGTGGTTTATTTACGAAATTGCCACCGTGATTTTGGTCGAATTTAGTGCATTTTTAGCTCATTCTCACTTTGCATGGGAAGAACTTTTTTTATTTGAACTATAATATATATATATATGATTAGATGATTCAAATAAATATATTTAATCGGTGTTAGCAATCATATTGAATTCAAATCTTTGTAGTATTTTAATGGTATGTGGACAAAAGTTTGCCGTAACGGGTCCAGTTATTAGGTAATGAATGAATAAGGTGAGGAGGGCAGAGTGGTTCCAGTTTTGATGAACATGGAGCTCTGTACAACATCATGTGGCTGTGTCTTGTACTCATTTAGGAAAACATACGCATCACCGTTTCCCTGCCTGCTCCTAATCACTTGCAACAAACAAACAGACAATAGTGCTCCAACTCTAAATCCTCTCCTCAGTTGAATTGACACAATTTACCTGGCCCCTTGCCGCCATGCTTTCCTTCTTCCCTCAACCTCAGTCAATAAATCTAATCGATAGATGTTGAGGTTTATTCCTTCAATCCTTAACAAGCAAGATGAGGTTCAATAAGAAGTCTTAATACACTATGAGCCGGTACGAATGCTATAATGATAGAGTGCTAAGTTGCTAACCATTTACAATGAAATAGATGCTACTATTTATACTACTATGGGGTAGTTAGACATGCTGATGTGGTAGGATATGGATGAATAGGATCCCAACCACCAAATCTTCTACATTAAATGCGTCTTCCGCCAGAATCTGGGTTTGCCGCCAAGCTATGGGGACGAGCGTCCCCACGATCTTGCTTCATGAGTTTTGCTGGCCCCAAGTTATAGAGTCCGAGCGTCTTGCACTGCTCCTGGGCTAAGATACTTGTCTGTCCTTGGATACGCGTGTCCCGTAGGCCTTTCGATGTGGGCTGGTATTCTCGGGACGAGCCTCGCCGCTACGGGCCTGGGGTTTATGGGGACGTTCATGTAGGAGCCCTTAATGGTTGATGGGCCAACCCCTGTATTGGACCATTAACCCAACAATAGAGTTACACGACTAGGCTCAGAGCCTAATCGGTCCAGGCCTCAAACTTGGACCAGCAGGCCCAAGCCCAGCGACCAGAGCTTAAGTCGGTCCAAGCGATCAGGCCCATCAAGGAGCGGAAGTCAAAGACAGCCTGCCTTCCAGCCCAGCCAGCAGGCTGCCTCCAGTCCAGCATGGGGCCTGCCTTCCAGCCCGGCCAGCAGCCTGCATTCCAGTCCAGCCAGGAGTCTGCCTCCAGCTCGGTGGGGAGCCTGCCATCCAGCCCAACAGGGAGCCTGGCTTCCAGCCCGACCAGCGGGGAGCCTGCCTTCCAGCCCGGTGGGGAGCTTGTCGTCCAGCCCAACAGGGAACCAGTCTTCCAGCCCGGTCAGCGGGGAGCCTGCAATCCAGCCCGGTCAGGAGCCTGCCTTCCAGCCCAGCGGGGAGCCCGCCTTCTAGTCCAGCAGGAGGGAGCTCAAGTGTCCGCCCTGCCAGCCAGGTCGACCTGCCAACCAAAAATAGTAACGACCAGAGCAATTAGTGTGTGACTTAATTATGTATTTAATTACGTATTAATGTTGTAATTAATTAGTCATTAGTATCTTTGGCAGTTACCATTTGTAATCACCTATAAAAGGCAAGTCCGATTCAAATATTAGATATGCTATTTCTGTCAACTAAACTTCTTTAGCAATTTTCCTTATTCGTAATACTTTCTTGATTCCTGCTTGAGTGTCGAACTTAACTTTCCTAAAAGGGATAAGGGTCAAATTCGACACTATGGTTGTTTGAGAATCTCATATTGGACACTAAAGTTTCAAATGGACCAAATTGGACATTATGGTTACTCGTGTGTCTCATATCGGACACTAAAGTTTCAAATTGATCAAATTTTACGTTTTTCTGATCATTTTCGAACACCCATCCAAGATTTTCACCTTGAAAGATATAAGTATTCCTTTTTCTCTTGGTTTTATGTACCTAAAAAATAAATATAACTTAATTTGTGTATTTAGAATTAGAATATATAATTAGATGCTCCAATTAAGAAAATCTATTATAATGTAATTGAATTCTTTAATATTTTTAAATCAATTTAACAAATCGATATTTCTTAAAGTTCCATAAAAATCATATGAATTAAAAGTCCTAAATATATTTTTAAATTGTTAAAAATAAGAAGTTATTAATTAAAATAAAATTATATATTCTAAAACTTCAAATTAAATATTCCAAAATTATATACATAATTAAATTGGTTTACTTTCACCAAAAAGGAAAGGAAATGTAATACTAATGATTTTTATTAAGGGAAGAAGAGAATTATAAGTGAGTGTCCAAAAACTACGAATTATGAAATTTCAGTGTCCAATATGAGATGCATATGTAACCATAGTATCCAATTTGATCTATTTAAAACGGCTTTAGTTTCCCATATGAGATTCTCATGAAACCATAGTGTCCAATTTGAGCTTTATCCCTTCCTAAAAGCCTACGAGCGTCATATTTTGGACCAACACTAATCTCCAAAAGTTTATATGTATATTATTCACCTAATCAATTCAGTTTTTCTCTGGAATCCAACCCCGTCAATGTATCACTCAACACATTTTTTTGAATTAAAATGCACAAAATCTTACTTTTCTTATTACACATTATTTGTGTGATAATTTTGCTCTTACCAATAATAATGATTTAAAAAGTCAAAATTCATATGTACAAAAATAAAACATGTGAATTAATTTTTTTAAATATTAAAAATGCACACTCGAGTTCAAATTTAATAAATTTAAATAAAATGCACAATATTACATTGCTTTCTATATTGCTGTATTATAATTCAATTTTTTGTTAATTTTATTTTTGTGAACAATTATGATTTAAAATGTCAAACATTCAGATGTAAAAATAAAAATAAATTGGAGTTCAATTTTTTTGTTACATTAGATAATTTTTGGAAAAATAATTATAACTTAAAATATTTTGGATCCGAAAACCTCCAACAACTGAATGTTATTATTTTTTAAAAATTTATTTATCCAATATTGATATCATATGAAAGATAATAAAAACATACTTCCTCCGTCTCTTTTTAATTGCAACAATCAACATTTCACATTTGCCAACGCACAACTTTGACCGCCATTATATTTAATTCTGTATTAGTAAAAATAAAATAAAAATTAGATTATAAAACTTAGTAATGAGACGAATTTAACAACATTTTTCAAAAAATATATTTCGCATACATTAATAAATAAAATGTAGTCAAAGTAAAGTACATGAATAGTGTATATATTTCAATGTTGCAATTAATGAGATACGGAGAATAGTATGATTTCTGATTTATTTTTTATTAAAATTGAAGCATAAATAAAAATAGTTACTCTAAAGAAAAAAGAGAATTTAAATTCTCTACGTCCCACAGTTCTACCATATGCGCAAAAGTCCAATTTCCTCCCAAGCTAGGTAGTGTCCGTACTGGGGTGAGTTAAAATTAGGGGTGAGCATGGTCCGGAACGGTCCGCTAAACTAGTAAAACCCGTAATGTATCCGCTAGATTTTCAACGGTCCGGTGTGGTCCGGTTTCAAAGATAGAACCGTTCGATACCATGCCGTTTCAGAACGGTACAAAACGGTACGGTACAATGCCAAACACGCTAAAAAATTTGAACAAATCTTGCAATTGGTAGATATCTTCACACCAACCAACTCACATGAAATATTGATATAAATACAAGAAATTGCATATGTAGTACTAAAATTCACAAATACACAAATAGTGCAACGTAACTAAGAAAAAGTATAGCAAATCGATGACGCACGAGATAAATATCATCTTTAATTTACTAAGTTCATGTGAAAATATAAAAAAGAATATAATCAAATTGTTCAATATAATAGAAATCTTCAATGTTCTTCTTCTTCATTCTAGGTTAAATATTACATATTAATATATAATTTAATTTATAGTTGAACCTTGAGAGTTAAGATTTAAACCATATTAATTAAGTTGTAAAATTGCGCAAAAATGATACCACAAAAAGTCATGTACACTACATTACTAGAAATGAATAGTCCTTAATGATTTCTAAAATTTTAATATTCTTTCAATACATATCAAAATATAACATAAATTATCTAAAAAGGAAAAATAACAATATATATATATATATATATATATATATATATATATATATATATATATATATATATATATATATATATATATATATACGAAGTATAATATAAACACACACATTTAGCTAGTTTAGGAACGCAAGAATACATACGTGGGTGATAAAATTGTTTGTCTATAAAAGAGATCTATTGGTATAGATAAATTATAAAAAATTCAAATGCATTATTTTCGAACAGTTCGGTCCGGTATTTTTCGGTTCTCAAAATCTAGGACCGGTCCCGTACCCGTTTCAAACGGTTCGGTTTCGGTACGGGACAAAAATCTATAGAACCATTTAAATACCCAGTATTCGGTTCGGTACCACTACGGGACGGTTCGGTACCGGTTCGGTTCGGGTTTTATGCCCACCCCTAGTTAAAATATTTTGTTTTGGATTGAAATTTACTAGTCTTGTGTGATCTTGTCTGATCTAGTCTGGTTTGGTAGAGTCTGATCTGGTTTGGTCTCGTAAATTTATGCTTTCTATGAATTTTATAACTATGAAAGTTTAGTCTGATCCGTTTAAGTTTGATCCAGTTTGATATAGTCTGGTCTGGTCTAGTCTGGTCTGAGACTGAAACAATCCAAAAGAAAACATCCTAGGGATGCGAAAGCTCTCAGCTCCCCCATGGATGTTGTGTATGAGTGTATCCCTTATCGCACCTTCCAATACCACATATGCTCATGGTTGCAGTTAGAGCCCGTTTGATAGCTCCCTTTTCGGGATATCAGGCTTATCAGACAGTTTTTTCACCAAATACGTAACTTTTAATTTCACGCACTGAATTGCGTAATAATAAGAAAAAAGTTAGGTTGTATTTACTTTTCTGGCTGTATTGGCTGAAGTTACTGTAGAGTATCATATCAGCTACTTTTTCATATAATTTTTCATTTTATTTATTAATAACAAATATTTTAAATATTTTTTCTTTCATAAATAAGCAGAATCAGCCAATACAGGGACTTCAACCATAACTTCATAAATTTCAGTAGAATCAGTCAATTAAGCCAATTTTAGTGTTACCAAACGAGCTCTTAATTGAGGGTGAAATTTTCAGAATTAGGACATTCACCCTCACCATTGCGACCAGCCTTGGACATTATCAAATTGGAGTTTGGTGAGAAATTAGAAACTAATAATTGTGTGATTCTTATTAGTGTTATTAGTGTTATGGAAAGGGAAAAAAAGTAGAATTATAAATTATTTACTTTAAAGGAAAGTAACATGGTGGTTTAAACAAACAAAAACAAAATCCACAAAGTATGATGATACAGAAAGATTGTACACATACACACACACTAAAAGGATTATATATATGTTTTTGTAAAGGGGTTTTACTTGATTATTAGTTCCTTCTTTTTAGTTACTTAATTAACTAATAAAAAATCAGATTTAGAAAATTTAATGGAGATTTTTCCTTACTATACTAAAGTTTTTTTTAATATAAATGATCGGCTTTTTATAATAAAAGTGAGACAAGATACAAGATAACATCCAGACAGTTATTACAGATCCTATTGTGAGCCCAAGGAATAGACATAGAATCAGTCACCTCATACAAAGCAACATGATTCATTAAACACGAAACAGACAATTTAAAGCCTAAAACAATCAGGACTGAAACATTGTCTATCAAACGTACTCCAGAAGTCCAAATTTCCAAACCAAACCTACTCAAACCAAAATCAAAACAAATGCTACTAATTGAAAAATAAAATTGAAATAAAGTCTTTCCACAAAACTCTTCATGGCACAAAGGTTGTTCTGGAGGATGAACTCTACCAATGTCCACACACTCTAAAAGAAGACAACTGAAATCTCTTACTCGTAGACAAAGCTAATCGGCACACCATAAGAACTCCTCACATCGAGGGAAACAAACCACCCTAGAGCACCAGTGCCCGGGAAAGAAACGACATAGAGTAAAATCAACACAATCAGAAGGGGAGAACAATCCAAACAGATCATACCTCTATCAAGAATCTCTAAGCGTTTTAATCACCATGAGATAATTTGGATCGATCAGTGAACGGTTGAAACCATTAAAACGGAGTAGATAAACCCAATAAATAATCAATCAACTCTAAAAGATAGAGGAAGAAAATTGATCGATCATTTGAGTGACGGCAAGCGGCAGTAGAGAATTTAGGCAAAGAGGCATTTTCTCTTACTCGAAACCCTTGGCCATATCTTACTATATTATAGTTTTTTTATCATCAAATCCAACTAATATATTAAATCAAAATAACATTCGTCACATGGCCGATAATATAATAAAGGAAAAAGGAGTAAACAAAACGATAAAAAGTCTTATGTCTGTCGTCCGCCCTCGAACCAGACTGAGAATCTATCACCTCTGTAGAAGCAATAACATTCGTTGATCCTGTAATGGGCATAACTGAGCCAATGACTAGCAAACCAGACTTCTCATCACCTAACCTAAATTTAAAAATTTCTCTGCTAGGAAAAAAGAACACATCCAAAACAACATTCAATTCAACAGAAAAACACAAACTGAATAAAACGCAAATAAAATAGAGTTAACCCATCTTCTTCCAAACCCTAGATTTGCTTTCACTCCATGGCGGCGGCTCAGGAGGGGGACGCGCCCGTCGCTCATCCGCCACACCCTCAACATCAGCTTCATCTAGATCCAATTCTTCTTCCTCTGCCCCAATCGCCATCTTCTTGTATTTTTCCACGAAGTTGTCCATGCAAACCTGTTGCTTTAACCTTCTACCAGAATCTTGGCGCAGTTCGAAGCTCCTTCAATACAGCCGCCTCGAATCAGCCGCCGCCCATCTCAGCCCAAATCCCTCGAAACAGGCCCTCTTTGAAATCGAATCCCTTCCCCAATCCGAATTACTAAATACGAACAAACGAGAATCCACAAAACGCAGGAGAAACCCCGGGTCTGCCCCTCGACTAAGTCGACGGCGGACGAACTCTACCCCGAGATTGATTCCGGGGTAACTAGATTTCTGGCAGATCATGCTTAATTACATGAAAATTATTTAATTGAGCAACGCTAATCAATACTAAATTCTAACCACTCTCGTGGCGTAGAGTACAATATTTTAGGGAACCAGATTGATCTCTCATGCGATAGATATCTAAAATTATTGTCAAAACGAGCGAGCGTACGGCCCCTTAATCGCTACTAATCTCTTAGCGAACGATTAATTATGTGTGAAGGTGTCCTAGAATAAACTAGATCTCTCTTAATTTATTCTACATACAATTATAATCCTAGTGGTCATTCTAGGTTACAAGAGATATCAATTAAATCATTCATACACAAATTAAATAAAGATTCATGCAATTTAAACCATCAAAAACCTAGCCATAAATCATGAATAATCCCTTCATCAATCCCAAATCCCTAATTAAAAATACTCACAACTCATAATTGAAGACTCAATAGAATTGTGATGAAAAGAATTAATTGTCATTAATTAAAAAGATGGAACTTACAAATAATCTAAGGGTCGTGAAGGAATAAGCGGAAAAATACGTAAAATTTCGTCTCTAGGCCTCTCTCTAAGCTTCGTAACCTCAAATTAGGAGTATGGAGGCTTTATTTATAGAAAACAGATAAAGCCAGTCTCATATTAGGATTTCCGGATGCAGGCACGACATGCCTATTGGTCAGGCACGACCGTGTCTGGCCTCCAGTTGTTGGGTGCTAGTTTCTTCTACAGGCACGGCGTGCCTATCTGCCAGACGTGACCATGCTGTTTCTTCCGAATTTGACGATGGTTTCTTCATGAAAGTTGTATATAATGAATTCCTCCATCCACAAAACTTGCGAAACTAGATTTGAATCATCCAATCAAAAGATGTGAATAAAATGGTGGAATGTCGCATTCTGAAATCGCAACAGCGATCATCTGACTTCTTTGTCTGTTTACACCTTCCTCCTCTCAGATTCTAGCAATTGTGTCTTCATATGATTTGTATCCCTTGAAGTTTTTTTTTCATATGGATTTTGAATTGTGTACTTTGGATGTTTCTACAAAAAGATATGCTTGAATGTTTGACAAAAGGTCATCCTGATCGCTGTTTTCAAGCTCTATTCTTCTTCTTTTGATCCCGTTGCCAATCCTAGAGCTCTTTTATCTTCAAATCTTCATTGTGAACCTCCCACCGGTGGGCGTAGCTCAACTGGTAGAGAGGGAGTGCCCGGATTCGAATCCCGGCAACTGCGGTGAGAGGTTACTATGCTAAAATATGTATAGGGCCTCTGCAAGCACCGGGGACAGAGACTCACTCTCTATCTATCAAATTGGGATTAGAATCCAATTTACATCCTTCCAATGTACCTTCCGGTCGGAGTTGGGGGCCCTCAGGAATGGGATGTCATCCTTTTCATCGTGAACCTCCTAGTGACATCCAAAGCTCTCAATTCTCTCTCGAATGCATCATCAACTCATCCTGATTGCTTCTCAAACGCTGGTGCCGAACTCTAATTTCCTGATTTTGACTCCAAACAACACAAAATTCAAACCAGCGCCTAGTAAACATAAGTTTAGCTAAAATTGAGACTTATAACACCTTCAAGCTAGGAAAACCACCAAAATCTGATCCCAACACGCATCAAATGTGTGCTATAATACTAACTTATCAGATTCCCGTACATTTAAGCTTTTGTTTGTCCTCAAGCAAACTGAACAACGGGTGTTGGTCCCGGTTGCACTTGGTACAGTCTAGAGGGGGGGGGGGGGGGTGAATAGACTGTACTGGTTTTTAACTTTTTCAAGCTAAGTACCAGATTTAACAGAATAGCCTGTTCTGTTGGCAGAACAGACTGGCAGCGGATGGTCTTCTAGTAGGGGTTCTGTCCGGTTAGCCTCTAAGAGATGCAAAGGCAATAGGCCTTGTGTTAACTCACATGAGCGATTCTGCTGAACACAGAGACCAAATCTCTGGAGTTAAACAGTATAAAGTAAATTCAAGAATTAAAAACAGTAAGCAAATGACACAAGGGATTTTTATAGTGGTTCAATGAACAACTCGTTCCTCTAATCCACTGTTCCACTAAGCTTGTAAAAACGATAATTTACAACGCCTTAGCCCTAGCACTTAAGAATCTCTCCACGTCTTCTTCAAGCCTAGATGTCTCCTGGGATGCACTTCCTTGCTTCCTTTAAGACTGGTCCTTTCACTGAGCTTCCTTGAAGTATAACCACTTCACTACTCCAGCTACTTGGACGTCCTTCTCGTTAGAGAAGAGTTCTTGTAAGAACAGGGGTTTCCAACTCGCTTCATTACAAAAGATATGTAGTTGAGGAGCTTGAAGTGTTAAAGAACAGTTGAAACTTTGCTCTTGTTGGGATATGAAGATAGAAAAATATTATCTTCCCAACGTACGCCTTTCTTGTTGATGAGAATGAAGTTGTAATCTCAAGAAAACTTGAAGTATATTTCAAGGTGGTGGCAAAGTTATATGGTTGTTCTTTGAGTAATATCTCTTATACTGAGGTTGTCTTCCCATTGGAGGAGGAGGATAACTGCTTTAAATGTGCGAACAGTTGACTTGACCAGTAGGACCCAATAAAGTTGGCGAGTTGCTATTTTTTGTTAAAGCTATCCTGAAATGTCGGCCAATCATCAGCTTTTACTCTTCAGGGTACGGAGTGCATTAAATGTGCCTTTAATGCGCGTACTGTAGCTTTCCCGTTTAAGTCTCCTAGCCGTTGAAGGAATTTTCAGTTGGTTTCACCGGCTAAGGTAGATCCATGGTAATTCTCCAACTGTTAGGCCTTCTGGTATCTTCAGCAGAGGGTCAATCAGAGAAGATCTTGAGCACTTCTGTTGGAATAAGCTACCAGAGGATCCTTAGGTCTTTTGTCAAAAAGCGAGCCAACAGAGTGTCTTGACAGGTTCTGTTGAAGTGAAGTCCAACAGAGAACCATGAGGTCTTCTGTTTGGATATGAACCAACAGAGAACCAAAGGTCTTTTGTTCAGACTAAGTCTATTAGAGGGTCTTCTGTCAGGAGGTCTTCTGTCAGTCGACTATTCTAAGAAACTTTACAATGAAAATTTCTAATACAAAAATTCTAACAAGGGGTACTCTAAGATCCTAATAAATATAGCACCATCAAAATCTAATTACAATTATTCCTTACAATTTCCCCCTTTTTGATGATGCCAAAACCCTTTAACTATTTCCAGAGAAGTGCCTTTCATCATAAAAAAACAGTTCAAAAACTTTCATTAAAATTCTTGGTGGGCAACTTAGCATAGGAAAATAGTAAGAGTAAGATACAATCAAGATAGCATATAATAAGACAAAATTAAAATCAACATCCATAGCAGACAGAATAAGCAGAAAGTTAGAACAGATATGGAGTAATTGCCTTACAGATTGAAAGGCAGAGATGTGATTTTATAGACTGATAATTTACAAGGGTGTTTCTTTACAGATTTTCCCTTGCTGTCATAGCCATAGCTTCATCTTCCAGTCCTTGTAGTCTTTTTAGCTCTTTAGTTACTTTTTCTCTAATCCCACTGAGATTTCCAGGGGTTTGACAGGAGGCCCAGATAGGAGAGAGTTTGCAGTTGAGGTCAGAATTCCTTCATTGATATCTTTCCCTGGGAGGACGTTCATCTTGAACCAATATTCTGCTCCTTCCAGAGATCCACCATGTCTGAGTTTCACATAGCCATCATTGTCGAGATAGAAATTCTGCTGCTGAGTTGGAGTCATCTTCTGCTTCATTTCTTCAAATTGAGATCTATCAATCCTTTGAGATCCACCTAATCTCCATTCAGTGAAATTCAGGGCTTTCTTCTTCTTAGTGTCTTTCTTCTGTGGAGATGAAGGTCTAGAAATCCCAGTCAGCCTTTTCTTCTGAATGGTAGCTTCAAAATAAGGTGCTGGATCAACACCAGTAGAGGGGCCAACTGAGATCTTGGGGGCTTGCTTCTTTTTCAGCTGGGGATTCTCTTTCCCCTTTTTGGCATCATTCAGGTTAGTGATCATCATGGCAATCTTTTGAAACTCTGAAGCCTGAGATGTAGCAATCTGCTCAAGGGCTTCTAGGAGAATCTGAGTGACAGAAGTGAGACCTTCTATCAAGCTCTGTTGCTTGTCAACTGCTGATTGTATATCCTTGGTGCTTGCTTCAAGGAGTACCATCTTATGGTATCTCTCCTTGTCATTCTTGAGAAGAGTAGATGCTTGCTCTTTGTGATCTTTGCAAAGGCACTGGATCTCCATGAATCTCTCAGAGGATTGATCAGCATACCATTGCAGAATATCAATAGATTCAGTTATATTTTAGAGCTTTTCATTATGTTTGTTGAGAGTTTGGGTATGTGAGTAGAGGACAGAATTGACACCATCTACTTCCCTGGAGACTGCGTCTACTTTTGCATTTGATGATTCCATGAATGAAGTCAAGATATGGGTCAGAGAGTCAACCTTCACAGAAATTTGTTGTAACCCAGCCTCAAGATTAGTGTTGACCTCGGTCAGGTGCTCATAATGCTTGTCATTGATCAATACAAGCTTATTCATGCCATCCAACATCTGAGTGCCAAATTCTTCAGCTGCTGCAACAAATTGATTGAAGGGTATCTTAGGCTCTGCATTTTCAAAGTCAGGCATCCCTAGTCCTCTGCTCTTGGGCATAGGAATGTGCTCTAGAGCATATGAAAGAAGTTGCTGCTGCATTTCATGCTCAAGTTGAGTAAGGGGAGGGGTCTTCCACCTTTTAGAGGTAGCTTTGTTGGTATCGCTGACAATGAATCCATCCATGTCAGGGGAGTCTTCATAAGAGGAGTAGATGGGGATTCTGTCTCTGACCACATGCTGTTTTCTGTTAAAGGAGGTGTTGCAGGCAGAGGAGTGTCCGGAGTATCCCTTGGGAGCATGGATTGGGGATAAAGTTGTTGGATCAGAAGAGTTGAAGTAGTAGACTTGAAGTTGTTGAGAGGGTTTCTGTTGTGGAGGGGTAACAGATTTGGTGTTCTGTTTGTGAGAGCACTGGGGTGAGGGGGTTTTCTGTTGACTGGGGTTCCGTTGGAGGGGGGTTTTCTGTGGTTGGGGAGATGGAGGAGGTGAAGGAGATTTGTTCCTGCTGGGGGTTTTCTGTTTGCAGGGTGATGGGGGTTTGGTTTTCTCTGAAGGAGTTTTTGTTTTGAGGGGGTTCTCTCCTTGGAGGAGGTTTTCTGGTGTGAGGGGGAAGGGGTGTTCTATTGTGGGGTTGATGATTTTTGCTTTAATGGTTATTGAGGTGCATTGGTGATTTTGGGTGAGAGTTGTTGAGGAGGCGAAGAGATATTCTGGTGGTGAGGTGGTGTGGGTGGTGAGAGTATCAGGGGTTCTGTTGTAGTATGGACAAAAGGGGAAGGAGAAATTACCTCAAGTACATGATCTTCCACTAGAGAGGCTCTCCATTCTTGGGTTCAGAGGGTTCTCCGGGTGTGAAGGTGGGGTCCACAGATTCCTTTGCCCTTTTGCAAACAACCAGGCTTCAAAGGCTTCAATCTCATCATCTGCAAGTGGATCCACATGCTCTTCTGAAGGAGTGGAGATGAGAACAGCCTTACCTTTGTAACTGACCTTCTTTTTCTCAAGGACAGAGGTGAGAAAGTTAAGAGCAAAACACTTGGAGACATCATCAGTGCCTACCCAGTTGAGGAGTGCAACTTCCTCTTACTCATAGTGATCAAAATATTGAATGATCTTCTGTAGTGGTCCCATCCTCCAGCTTCTCCATGCTAAGACACACTCAAATTGCTTGTCCAGAGCAGCTCTGTAGTCGGTTTTAGGTTCTCTGTCTGGTGAGGCATTGGGTTCTGGAAAAGGTGTTATAACTTGGTGTTCTGGTGAGATGTCAGATTGGGCAGATTTCTTAGGTTCCTTCTGAGCAGTAGCATCCTTCATAACTGGTTAAACCTCGGATTCACTAGACTCAAAAGTGATCTTCTTTCCTTGCCAGAGAGGGTTCTTGATCAGAAGAGGTGATTCAGATTCTTCTAGTTCCCCCTGAGCTTGTGGGGTTCTCAGAATGGCAGGAGTTGTGGTCTTCTGTTTCTTGGTAACCAGAGAAGCAGAAGAGGTAGATGTTGTAGAGACAGAAGAGGGTTTCTTCCTCTTGGGATTGGGTTTCTTGGTCACTACCTTCTTGACCTTTTCTAGAGCAGCCTTCTTAATAACTGCTTTCTTCACAACCTTCTTCACCAAAGGTTCCTCCTCAGATTGGTGGGGGTGTTCTGCTGGGAGGGTTTCTGTTGAAGCTTATGTCTGTTTAAGTCTAGCTTTGCCAATCGCTTGATTTCTGCCTTGATTGCAGCATCTCTGTTGCTTGTGGTAGACATGAAAATCACCTTAGAGTGATCTACCATGATTGGCTTCCTGAGCCCAAATTCTTGTATCAACAGTTCAGAGATCAGAAGGGCATGTCCCACCTTTCCTGAGTACACGACTGTATCTGTGTTCTTCCTCTTGGCCACCTTGACAAACTCAATCATGGACATGAGGATGACTTGTCCCCAGTTAAGGTTTGCCTTGTGTAGCACAACATAGATGGCATTGGCCTAGGAGATGGTGAACTCGTCTGTAGATGTGTATCTGCACCAGACACATTTGTGAAGGATGTTCACAAGCAACTCAAGATTTCTCTTCAGAAAGTGCTTCTTCCCTGTCAGCTTGGGAATATTGGCACCTGGTCTGCCGTAGTTCAAGGCAAACTCTACAGCCATTGATGACCTCAGATTCTAAGTCCATGAGACCGTTGGCCTTCTGTCAATCAGAGAAGATCTTGAGAACTTCTGTTGGAATAAGCTACCAGAGGATCCTTAGGTCTTCTGTCAAAAAGCGAGGCAACAGAGGGTCTTGACAGGTTCTGTTGAAGTGAAGTCCAACAGAGAACCAGGGGGTCTTCTGTTTGGATATGAACCAACAGAGAATCAAAGGTCTTCTGTTCAGACTAAGTCTATCAGAGGGTCTTCTGTCAGGAGGTCTTCTGTCAGTCGACTATTCTAAGAAACTTTACAACAAAAATTTCTAATACAAAAATTCTAACAAGGGGTACTCTAAGATCCTAATAAATATAGCATCATCAAAATCTAATTACAATTATTCCTTACAACAGGAGTTACAATAATCACCACATAACATTAAAATTATTAGCATGCATATGTAGTTAAAAGGATATTCACAAAAAAGACGTACTAAACCAAAAAAAAAATCTTCCCTAAACTACCTCTTTGTACTCTGGCTAAAAATGATGACAAATTTAATCACAATATCCTTAAAGTTATGGCAGCATACACTAATAAACTAGTACTGATTAGAAGGACTTGTGAAGGTGGTGGTGAATGGTGAATGGTCAAGAATAAACAGTCCCTTTCTTGAAAGTTTGGAACACCCTAACAAAGACTCAATGCATTCAGGAATTTCAGAGCTATTCTTAGTTGTATACCATGTCTATACCAATGCATGGAGTAGACATGGTATACAACTAAGCTAAACCGTCGCGGCATATTGGTGCCTTGACGTATACTCTAAGTACGCGAAGGACTAAAACCAATTTTGCAATAGCCTTCAAGTTCATTAATTAAGTTTAGTTTTCCTTGTCATGTTGGCATGAGAACAACATTTCTTTCGAAAGATACCCAAGTCTCATCTTATTGTGCCAACACTTACGCTTTTTGAGTGAGGCTCTCATTCTCTTTTTCGCAAGGTAAGAGGTCTAGCTAATATTATTTTTTTCATTTTTCCATATTTTTACTAGACATTACCCTATTCTAATCTAGGCTTCACCAAGGAAAATTAGCAATTAAAGTTTAATTGATCAAAGTAAATCCATGCCTACAATGCAATTCTTGAAAATATCAAATTCCTAACACATGTGCATGATAACATTAGTAATCTCACGCAACAACTACTGCCTAAATGCCCAATTCACCTGATTCCCCCACACTTAAACTTTGGCATCTCCCTCGATAACCAAGAATGCACTATGCACAAGGGGGTAAAGAGGAAATGGTCACATGTGCTCACATTAACTCAAGTCAACAATTAACACAGGCAAACAGAATGATCATGAAAACTTCCCTAAGGGCATTGATCAATGCAGAACTAAACTGAGTCAAGTAATCCTCGACAAATCATCCCAACGAAAAACCCTGAGCTGCAACAAAAACACAAAGCAAAACAACCAAACAACAAACAAAAAATAAAAATAAAAACAATGCACAAATAACCTCAGGTTGCCTCCCAAGAAGCGCTATTTTTAACGTCGTGTGCCCGATGATACCTCATAGGCTCTCAAATAGCAAAGACTGTAATGGTGCACTAATTTTCAAAGCTTCTAACTTTCGCTCCACAAATGCCATTAAGTGGTGCGGACCTTCAAATTCTCGAGTACACGTAGGCAGCACATGGTCTTCATTACCCTCATCAGCACAGAAGTGAAGGATGAAACTCACATCCTTTTTGGGTGGACAGAGAACATGAGTCAAAACTTTGATTACTCTAGGCATCACCGGAAGCTCAAAACATGTCTCTAAACAAAGATCTGGAGCAAGACAATACTCAAATTTCATTGTAGGAAAATCTTTTACTTCCTCACAAATATCATGAAAATTCACAACATCTCCTCTGGACTCTGTATTACTCCCCATGTGAGCATCCAACTCTCGTTAACATCGTTCTTATCAATGTCTTCTCGGATGGTGTTGTCACTCTCCACACAAAAAGGAATATCATCATCAAGGAGTGAATCAAAGAAATCCAAATATGAAACCACGTAAGAGTGGATCGGTGCATGTGTAAAAGAGGGGTAATCTTGCTTGTGGAGCAGGGCTTCTTCATTATGGACATCATCTCCCCCCCTCCCACTCTCTTGGAGCTTGTGATCATCTTCTCCCAACTCATCTTCAATACTCAAAGCTACTACAGTAACATCATCAACATGACTGATCTGTTCCATGCCTGTAACACCCCGGCCCCGCAGGCCCCAATGTAGTTACTTCTGGCCTCTAGTACTATCCTCACAAACCACCACTAGCCTTTTCCGTGCACTTTGTCCTCACTCGTGCGCGCCCTGAGAAACTTCCCAGGGGGTCACCCATTCTAAGACTACTCTCGTGCAAGCACGCTTAACTTTGTTGTTCTTGGCTAATGAGCTCCCTTAAAAGGAGATGCACCTTGTTGGTATGAGTAGTACTATTAATCCTCTTAAATTAATCTCGGGTATTACAATCACCCCCACTTAGGATCGTGATCGATGTAATTTTTTGTGAGTAAAACGTAGTTGGTTAATCCGTAGAATAACCAGACCATGAGTATCGTCTCTCAAGGAGTGGCAAAAAGGAAGTTTTGAATACAGTCCGTGATCACAGGCTAGCACAAGTCATGGTAATCTTTCCGAATAAATTGTTTTCGGGTGGTAAAAAAAATAACAAACAACAAATGCAAAAATAAAAAGAGTAAAAAATCAACTTGATTCAAGATTTAAAACAGGGTTCAAATTGGATGGTTCGAGTTCTGGTTGTTCTTTCGAGATGAGAATTAAGTAAATTAATTTTCAATTATTCCTGGAAAGAAAATGAAATAAATTCTCATAGACAAGAATTAAATCAAATTATCACAATCTTAACTTATTTCTAAGATCAGATTGCTTGTATAAGATCCAAGCTAATTTAACGCAAATTTCATAGACAAGAATTGAATTAAATCCAAACATTCATATATGAGGCGATCAAATTCATATAGACAATTAAGAGTAATCTTATACAATTTTCCAGAAAATTAATTGAATTTTAAAAACTAAATTCACACCCTCAAGAGCCCATGAACCCTAACCCCAATTCGAACCCTATATGGAATTAGCTACTCATAATTAAAATTAACATCGCAATAATATTGATCAACATGGTAAGGCACTAGATAAATAATTGATAGAATTGGAAAGAAAGGAATGAGTTATTTAAATGGGAATTTCGAAAATTATTAACCGTAGAAGAACAAAGTATGAAATTCAGTCCAAAATCAAGAACTAATGCTGTAAATGAAGATTACACTTACAATACTTGCTGAAATCTAAACTAGAATGGAAGAAATTGAGAGAAAAGTGAAGCTCCTTGGTTTTTGATTACTGCTGCTGCTAATTCCATCGGAAACAGAAGAAAAATCTGCTGCTATCTTCTTTTATTTCTGCTGCGTCTAAGTGAAGAGAAGGAAAAAGCGCTGCTGCTACGGTTGATTCTCCTCGTGCGGCTAATCTGATGTGCTTCAAAAAATGGAATTGATCTGTGGCTTACTTAGCTAAATCCCAGGAAAGAAGAATGGGTGCGGCTGATAGTTCCAGGGAAGAAAAAACCCCACTTCTTTTTGTTTTTTGGGCTGCACTTGGATTAAACAACTTGCTGCAGTTTTATTTCATTTGGGTTGTGCAAAACTATTTTTCAAGAGCCTTTAGAGTGTCCCGCTCTAACATAAATGCGTTATTCACCGCAAATTCGGCCTGTACAATCACAACTACCCACACCCGCTAATCATATGCAATTTTACAATCAAATTACTCCAAAAATGTCAAATTATGTAGAAAAATACTACACCGAATACGAATGCCACCGGGACCGAAAATAGCAAATTTTCACTCAAAACCCCCAATAGTCACCCGATTTATTATAAAAATTAGACAATTAACACCCAAAATATGGGTGAAAGATAGGGACGGAATGAGCCTATCAAATCTCCCCACACTTGAGCATTGCTTGCCCCCAAGCAACAGTGTATTAAACCCACGAAAACAAAATAATCACATGTAACACCTGGTTCAATAATCATTCACACCCAAAACAAATGACTGCACAAGGTCTTTTCTTTCTTAACAACGAAACCAAGATTCACCTGTTAAACAATATTATCAAAAGTAAAATCCCCCTCCAACCGACTAAAATGTAGAGAAAAGCATGATGGTCCCAACGGTGTAGGTGTGTGAAATCCAAACCACCAATCATTACAAAAACCCAAGAATTGTGTGATAAAAACCGGTATGCTCGTGATTCATTTTTTTTTCGAATATATAAAGTTGGCCAGGTTCTGGATTACAGGGCTGATTCAAGCTATATGGCCTGGGAGTTTATCTCATTACTATGCATACTCAACTCTCACACGGGGTGATTCGCGAGATGAGCAGAGCCCCTTTCGGAGATGAAATTCTCGACACACGAAGTGTAACCCCATAACAAGAATCAGTTGCCTGCTTAGCATGAATTTATCCCGATATGCTTAGAAAGCAGAGCTCCTTACGGAGTAAGGATTTTCAACACCTGGCCAGTTAAACAATTATTGATGACGAACTAGTGAATCACGAGTAAAACCGAATTTAATCAACACAAATCAAACCATCTAACATGCCAACATTCCCAAGAATATACACACCACCCTGATGATTACATCATTACTAATTCTTTCCAAGAAAGATGGAGGAGACGGAAGATTACAAAAGAAAATAAAGATTAACAAGTTACCTCTGTTGCGTTGCTAAACTAGAAAAAAGAACCTCGTGCACCTCAAAATGTTTTCGGACAGAATAACTTCATCACCAAATGTCATGTCCAAGCTAAAACCAAACCTCCCCACACTTAGGGGTGACATCGCCCTCGAGGTCAAAGAAAAGATTAAAACAAAAATAACAGGGGCAAATTAACGAGTAAAATGATTTTTAGCCCGGCAACACATCATAATCAGAATAATAATCAACACAAATCAACAAAGGAGTAATATGATAGTAAGCACACATTTTCAACAGTGTAGTTAGAGTTGACAGGTTACCGTATAAGCCAAACTGCAGTGAATAACCTCCAGCTTAACATAAAACTCAGCATCTGATAGCCCCTCGGTCTCTGGTGGTGAGATATTCGGTCTTAGAACCATGATGTGCAAGCTGAAATGACTCTCCTAGATGTGTAGATGCCGCTGAATCCTGCCACTGGAATGCTGCAATAATACTGAGGCTGGGCAGTTTGTCCAAAGTGTGGTGAACCAAGGCCCAATAAACAATGGTCTACTGTCAACGGGCAGCTGATTCGGCCCTAAAAAATAGACCACCATCCAAAAACTGCCATCAAGGTCATGTCCCATCAAATTACACTTGATGATTGTGCTTGTCGTCGCTTCTTCTTCTAAACTGCGGTGCTCCTGCGGACAGCGAAAGAGCTCACGAACTCCATGGTGCATGGCAGCTGGTTTCACTCCTGGAGCATGCTTGTCTCCAATTATTGTCTCCAACTATTGGCCTTGAAAGTGTCTGCTCCCGAGTCTCCACAGATCTTCTGTAAAGTAAACGGGAGATGGTAGCCAGTATCCCCTAGGAGCTCCATTTATATAGGGCTACACTTCTTCTTCCACACCATTCCATGTCATATCTACAATTCAAAGAAAAGAAATCCAACCGCACAAGCACAAGATGAAAACACAAAAACAAAGACAAAAAATGCATAAACAAGAGATACTAAACTCCTAATTCCTTTTTTTTTAGTTTTTTTTTTCAGATTTTTTTTGGGTGGGTTGCCTCCCAGAAGCGCTTCTTTAACGTCACTAGCTTGACGATAAAATCTCATTCAAAGACAGGTTCTAGGCTTAAAACCTCCTTCTGCTTTTCAAACATTCCCCCAAAATAGTGCTTGAGTTGGTTGCCGTTGACCTTGACAACCCGGCCATCATTATGCTCAATCTCCACACTTCCATAGGGATAAACTCGACGTACAGTGTATGGTCCCGTCCATCGGGACTTCAGCTTCCCAGGAAAAAGTCTCAACCTTGAATTATACAACAACACCTTCTCCCCCTCTGCAAACTGGCGGTCCGTCTTAATGTGCTTGTCATGAGCTTGTTTTACTCTCTCTTTGTATAAGTATGAATTATGAAAGGCCTGAGCCCTCCACTCATCCAATTCATTCACCTGAAAGAACCGCTCCTTACCTGCACTAGATGAATCAAGACAAACAGTCCTTAAAGCCCAGAGTGCCCTATGCTCTACCTCCACAGGTAAATGACAAGACTTCCCATAAACTAATCGAAAAGGAGTAGTACCAATCGGAGTCTTATAAGCTGTCCTAAAAGCCCATAGCGCATCATCTAGTTTTTCTGACCAATCCTTACGAGTTTGCGCTACAGTTTTTTCTAGGATAGCCTTAAGATCCCGATTTGCATTCTCTACTTGCCCCTGAGTTTGGGGGTGGTAGGCTACTCCTTGCCGATGTTGAACCCCATATTTAGACAAAACACGAGCTAGCGGATCATTACGAAAATGGGTTCCTCGATCACTAATCAAAACTTTGGGGACTCCAAACCTAGAAAACAATTTTTTTACAAAACGCACAACCACTCTAGCATCATTAGTAGGGCTCGCAATAGCCTCTACCCACTTCGACACATAATCAATAGCGACTAAAATAAATTTATTGCCTCTTGAGCTAGGGAATGGGCCTACAAAATCAATCCCCCAGACATCAAAAACTTCACAAGGCAATAGATATGTCTGGGGCATCTCATCTCGTTTAGAAATATTTCCTACTCGTTGACACCTATCGCATGAGGCAACATAAGAATTTGCATCTTTGAACAATGTGGGCCAGTAATACCCACACTCTAACACTCTTCTTGCCGTCCTATTACCAGAAAAATGCCCCCCAGTGGGGCCAGCATGACAATGGTAAAGAATCTCATTCATTTCATCCTCAGGAATGCACCTTCGTACTACCTGGTCAGCACAAATCCTGAACAAATAAGGATCATCCCAGAAATAATACTTAGCATCGGACAGAAACTTTTTTAACATGTGTCGAGATAGCCCGGTAGGCTAAACATCGCCTACTAAGTAGTTGGCTATGTCTGCATACCAGGGTACCTCAGATCCAATCTCAACCTGCAAAAGACGTTCATCAGGAAAAAGTTCTTCAATAACATCATTACCAAAAGAGTCTACCAAGTCATCATCTAATCGTGATAAGTGATCAGCTGCTTGATTGGCGGAACCCCTCCGGTCCCTAATTTCTATGTTAAATTCCTGCAACAACAAAATCCAACGGAGAAGTCTAGGTTTAGAGTCGTGCTTCTGAAATAAATATCTCAACGCCGAATGATCGGTGTAGATAATTACTTCAGATAAAATAATATACGACCTAAACTTCTCCAAAGCATACACAATAGCTAGAAGCTCTTTCTCTGTAGTGGTATAATTCAATTGGGGTCCCGCTAAGGTTTTGCTAGCGTAATAGATGGGGCGGAAGTGATTATCTTTCCGTTGGCCAAGAATGGCCCCGACCACCTGATCGCTAGCATCGCACATTAGCTCAAAAGGGATTTCCCAATCTGGAGCAACTAAAACTGGAGCTTCCATCAACTTAAGTTTCAAACACTTAAAAGCAAGCAAACATTCATCATCAAACAAAAAATCAGCATCTTTCTCAAGCAAACGGGTGAGAGGTTTGGCTATTTTTGAGAAATCCCGAATAAAGCGACGGTAGAAGCCGGCGTGCCCAAGAAAGCTACGGACAGCCTTTACGGTCGTTGGAGGCGGGAGTTTCTCAATGGCCTCGATTTTTGCCTTATCAACCTCAATACCCTTAGATGACACCTTATGACCTAGCACAATACCCTCCTTGACCATGAAGTGACACTTTTCCCAACTCAAGGCCAAGTGGGTCTCCTCACACCTAATCAACACTTTCTCTAAATTATGGAGGTATTCATCAAATGACTCCCCAAAAATAGAGAAGTCATCCATAAAAACCTCCATAAAATCACCAATAAACTTCTCAAAGATAGCAATCATGCAACGCATAAATGTGGCAGGGGCATTGCATAGACCAAATGACATCCTACGAAATGCAAATGTCCCAAATGGGCAAGTAAAAGTGGTCTTTTCCTGGTCAACGGGATCAACGTGTATTTGAAAGTACACGCTCATCCCGTCAAGGAAACAATAATAAGCATGCCCTGCCAAACTCTCAATCAACTGATCAATAAAAGGTAAGGGAAAATGATCCCTCCGAGTGGCTTCATTTAGTTTACGGTAATCAACGACCATCCGCCACCCAGTCATTGTCCTACTAGGTAAGAGTTCCCCCTTCTCATTCTGAATCACCGTCATACCCCCCTTCTTGGGGACCACGTGAGTAGGGCTAACCCATTGGCTATCTGAAATTGGGTAAATTATACCCACATCCAAAAGCCTCAGGACTTCTGCCTTTACCACTTCCATCATCTAGGGGTTTAAACGTCGTTGCGGTTGCACGACTGGTTTATACCCCTCCTCACACTTGATTTTGTGGGTACAAAAGGTTGGGCTAATCCCACGAAGATCCTCAAGCTTACGCGCAATGACTTGCTCGTGACACCTAAGGACATCCATCAATTTTTCCTTCTGTCCCGACTCTAACTGGGCTGAAATAATGACAGGGTGTTGGCCCAGTGTGTCTAAAAATGCATACTCCAGGTGACTAGGGAGCGGTTTGAGTTCAGGAATAACCTTATCGGTGGGCTGCTCCTCAAACTCAGTAAGCAACGTAGGGAAATCATCATTCCTAATCACCTGCTCGCAATCAACAGTCATTTCTTCTTCATTTTCAGCCACCATATCCCCCACATAATGAATGTCACTAACAGGTGGGGTAATATCACTATCGCCTCCAAATAAATACCCCTCCACTGACTCAAACATATCAAGATAATGGCACGATTCAGCGGGGTCTGAGGCCTTACTCATCACCTCTGAGAGTTTAAAAGTGCACACATCGTCCCCAACTCTCAGAGAAAGTGAACCAACAGCAACATCGACAAGGGCCCTAGCAGTAGCCAAATTCGGCCTGTACAATCACAACTCACCACACCCGCTAATCATATGCAATTTTACAATCAAATTACTCCAAAAATGTCAAATTATGTAGAAAAAATACTACACCGAATACGAATGCCACCGGGACCGAAAATAGCAAATTTTCACTCAAAACCCCCAATAGTCACCCGATTTATTATAAAAATTAGACAATTAACACCCAAAATATGGGTGAAAGATAGGGACGGAACGAGCCTATCAGATCGCAACGTCCTCGTTGCGCCCTTAACACTTGATCGGGCTAAACTTGCAAGTGTACAAGTGCCGATATAGTAATAAATTCCGGTAAAATACCGGGTCGAATCCACAAGGAAACGTTGTTTATTTCAAGTCCGAGAGTAGATAACTTTAAATGAAGAATTGAATAAAGTGCAGGGATTTTGATTTGTGTTTTATATTTTTGGTTTTTTTCACTTTTTGTTCAACAAGATAATCGTTAACTAACTTTGAGTTCAAGATAAATGATAACAACAACTAAGGCTTCGGGAATCACTTAAATGCTTTAATAGGGTTGAATATTAGTTCTTTACCAATAATTATGAATACGATGTCGCTAATATATTCTCAACTCCGGTTAAGGCAGCGAGAGCGTGGTTTTCGTTACGTGTAAGTCTCGTTACGGCTTACATTCTTCTACCGAAAACCTCGTTGAATATCAAGACATCACACCCGTATCATATAAGACCGGATATATTTCTATTCTCGGTACTATATATGTTTATCCTTTAATGTTCATAGTTTAGACTTCAACGTTAATTGCAAGTATAAACTAAATTTAACATACTTCTATGTTGTACACCATAGTCATAAACAATCAATATTAATGGAGTATATGGGTCTGAGCCCCCGGACCCACGTACTCGGAAGAACAGAAAGCACAAGACACAGAGTGGCGCCCTCGTCGGCCAAGGGACCCCTCGTCGGCCGAATAGGTCATGGTCCTGAAGCTAAGGAACCCGGGTGCCCTCTTCGGTCGCGCCCTCGTCGGCCGTGCCCTCGTCGGCCAAGCCCAAGGCTTGGGAGCCCAGCCCGTATTTTCTCTATAAATACTCCCCTTGGGAGTAGTTATAGGGGTTACAAATTCATTCTATTGAATCATATTATTGCACTTCTCTCTCTAGCTCTCACTTCTCTCTAGATATACTCTATCATTTGGTGCTCTCGTTGAGAGCTAGAACAATCAAGTTAGCACCCTTCGTCGCTACCAAGCACAGCTAACCACTGATCATGGGGAGAACTAAGTCAAACCGCAACCTCGTCAGCAAAGCCATCCCTGAGGACCAAGAGCCCCGGGAGCACGATGAGGACGCCACGGCTGACCAGGCCGGCGGAGGGGACCTCTTCTAGGAGGCCTTCAATCTCACGACGGACCTCCGCAACCAACTCAACGGCGGAGCCCCTGATGCCCGCCTCGTCTTGGACAAGAAACGAGCTGAGAAGACGGATCACGCCCCGGCCTAGCCTATGGCCGCGGCCTCTCCGTCCGTGGATCCACAGGTCCAGGCCGCGCTGTCGGCCATCATCGCCAGCCTGGCTCAGAACTCCACCGTCCTCAGCGCACTCTTGCCAAGGACCAGGGGGAACGTCACTCAACCTCCTCAGCCCCAACCGTTGGCCGTCCAGATAGGCAACGATGAGGGGGTGGTGCCCCAGGACACGGCGTCGTCCCACTCTCACCCTGCTTCCCCTCTTCGGCCTGGGCAGAAACCAGCGCGTGGAAAAGCCTCTGCCTTCAATAGGCTAGGTGACACGCGCCGTCGTCCGGTTTCGGAGAGGATGGCGGGACGGATTGGTGAGCCTCGTCCTGGCTCGCCGAGGGAAAGCTTGGGGTCTGTGTCCCGGACAGCGGACCAGCCCCGCCCGGACAAGGGCAAGGGAAAGTTGCACGAGGATGACGTGCGTCACCAGATCAACGCGGCTCACAACGAGCGCATGAGGAACCAGCCGGGCGCCGCTGCGGCCGCCAGGGACCCCCGGGACGAGGTCATCGCCCAGCTGGAAAGGAGGTTGGCTCAGATGGAGGCCAAACAGTCGGCCAACATCCCTACGGCCGGCGCCTCCAACGACCCCGGCCTCAACACGCTCATGAACAAGGTTAGCGCCCTGGAGAGGGAGCTGGCCGAGGGGCGAGGTGATCCCATCATCCAGGTCAGGACCAGGACCCCTTTCACCAACAGGGTCCTCTCGGCCCCCATTCCGGAGAAATACCGGGGGAACGCCATCAAGTCCTACGACGGTCGATCAGACCCCCAGGAGCACTTCAGCCGTTATCAGAACAACATGCTGATGGTGAACGCGTCTGACGAATACCTCTGCCGTTGGTTCCTCTCTACTCTCGAGGGGCCAGCGTACGAGTGGTTCAACGCGCTCCCCGAAGGGAGCATCGACTCTTGGCAGGATCTCGCCCAACGCTTCCTCACCCACTTTGCCGGGAGGAAGCGTGCAAAGAAGTATTTCACCCACCTCCTCTCCGTCAAGCAGCAGCACGAGGAGTCCCTCCGGTCATTCATCGATCGGTGGACGAGGGAAACCGAGGAGGTCGACGGGGCCGATGAGCGCACCCTCCTCGCCTTGTATCAGGGAGCCCTCCGCAGCTCCCCGTACGCTAGGAGCCTTATCACCGACCCTCCGAGGTCGTACGCCAAGGCGCTCCAGCGCGGAGGCTTTTATGCCAACGCCGACGAGCTCCACAATCACAAGAAGGAGGGGGGTCATCCCTCCAAGAAGACAAATCCTTCGCCGGCCCCGGGTCCGTCTCCGGCCGGCCAGGGTGCCCAGGGCCGTCACGGCTCTGGTGGACAGAATAAGAAAGATCGCCACTGGCGTCCGAGGTTGGAACGGCCGGGGGTCTCCCTCACTCACCCGGTCGGCACCATCCTCGACTATGCCGAGAAGCACGGCCTCATCGAGCAGGCTCCTCGGCCGGCCGAGGAGATCCTTGCCATCCAGCAGGGGAGCACATACTGCCGGTTCCACAAGAACTCGTCGCACAACACCGACGATTGCATCACACTGAAGAAAGCCATCGAGCGCCTTATTCGCCAGGGGGAACTCTCCCAGTTTGTTAAAGGTGGCCCACACAAAAACACATGGGTAAACACCGGCAAACATGGGGGCGAACCCTCTGCGAAGAAGCGGGAGATCGGTAGGCTCAGCGACGACGAGGACTTCGAAGAACCCCCTCCGAAGAAGAATCACATTCACCTCATCGTAGGTGGGAACACTGGGGGGGACTCCGCCACTCAGAGAAAGAAATGGGCCCAATCCCTTTACATTGGGGAGGTGTCCCACGTCCCCCCCCCCCCCCCCAGCCGAAGAAACAGCGAACGGAGGCGATCACCTTCACCGACAAGGATCTGCCTACGGGTACGGAATCACACAGGGACGCCCTCGTCATCCGGTGTGAGATCGGTGACTCCATCATCCACCGCACTTACATCGATACGGGGAGCTCCGTCAACGTGATGTACCTGGACACCTTCAAGCAGCTAAAGTTGGACAGGGCTCTGCTGAGGCCGATCAAGACACCATTATCCGGCTTCACTGGGGACTCTATCGACGCCGAGGGCACGATAGTCCTCCCCGTGGAGGTCGGTGACGGCCCCCACCGCGCCAAGATTGACATGGAGTTCATGGTGGTCAACCTCCAGTGCGCCCACAACCTGATCTTGGGGCGGCCAGCGCTGGAGGACTTGGAGGCCATCATCTCCATGAAGCACCTATGTCTGAAGTTCCCCACCAATGACGGCATCGGCTACGCCAGAGGAAACCAGAGGATAGCCAGGGCATGCTACCTCAAACTGACGAGGCCGGCCGAGAGGGAAGGCCAGAGGATAGACACCATCACGGCCGCCGTCGCCATGGACGAGGAGAGGCCACATGCGGAGCCTGCCGAGGAGGTCGAGGAAATCCCTCTGGATACCTCCCGGCCGGAACGGGTTCTCAGAGTCGGGAAGCAACTCCCCCAGGACCAACGAGACGCCATCCTCCTCGTCCTACGGTCATACGCCGTTGTCTTCGCGTGGGGCCCGGACGATATGCCAGGCATCAGCCGCCAGGTGATCACTCACCGGCTGACCGTCGATTCGGCCTCCGCGCCTGTCAAACAGAAGTGGCGCTACTTGTCCGCCGACAGGCGGGACTTCGTCAAAGGGGAGGTCGCCATGCTCCTCTCAATCAAACACATCAAAGAGGTGAAGTACCCGACATGGTTGGCCAACGTCGTCCTCGCCCCGAAACCGCCGACGTTCAAAATGTGTGTTGATTACACTGACCTGAACAAGGCATGCCCCATGGACCCGTTCCCTCTCCCCAACATTGATCATGTCACGCCCCGGACCTAGCCGGACACGTCAACAACCCGCCGTACAGTACGAATAGTCAACCGCAGTCCAACTCATCCATACTATACAAGGCGTCATGAATATCATTCACACATAGTACATCCATAAACAAACATAATGTAAAACATGCATTTAAAACAGCGGAAGCATTAATACAATTGTTCAAGCCACACTTGGCATAACTAGGCATGCAAGCCCCCAAAGTAATTATTCAGAAAATATTATCCATGAGCATTAATGTAATTGTTTTTAAAACAGAACGGGAGAAGCACGAACCACGTCTTCTTCCCTTGATTCCTCCCGAAGCAACGGGCAATGGCAGCGACCTTCAAGTTCTACCTGAAACTGTGAGGTGGCCTCCCCCGTGAAGGGGAGGTCAGTACTTGGAAATATTTGACAAGTACAATAGCAACTATACTAAGTATAATCAACGTTTTAATTTCCAAGACCCTCAACTTAGGGTACTATTATATTATAGGCCATAACCCTCGGTTACCCCTCTTTCTTTTAACTGTACTTACTTTACATAAAGTCAAGTAGTCGGCCCGTAGGCCCATACTCATTTAGAATTCATCTTTTCCATTCCCCCGTGACCGCGAGTCACGATAACCCCGTGGGGTCCCATCGAGCCCCAATTGTATAGCATGGGCTCGGCCCAACTACATCTCTATACAATCCTCTAGCTCAATGTATCATATCAAAATTTGTATGGCAAGGGCTCGGCCCAACTACGTTTCCATACCAACCATAACTTCGTGGCAAGGGCTCGGCCCAACTACGTTTCCACGGAGGTCACATATACATGGCAAGGGCTCGGCCCAACTACGTTTCCATGCTAATCATATTACATGGCATGGGCTCGGCCCAACTACATCTCCATGTCATCCTAGAGTCCAACTCTAATTATTCTCATAATCAAATTCTCAAGCAAGTCCTATGCCTAGAATCAATTCCCGTAGGTGGCCTTTAGGCCTACCCCTATCACACCTTAGGGTTCATACCATTCATCCTTAAGTATCTCTTGAGACTACTTAAGGCATATCTATTCACAATTCTACCTCTTAGGATTTGTTTAATCATTTATTTATATTAATTCCCCGACTAGTATTTTGATACTAATTGGATAACCTTAGAACATGCCAAGTTCCTATTTCCCAATTTGCATTTCATTTCCATTGATTTCTCAACCCAAATATAGTTTAATCTCAATATCAAAAATATCACTTTAATCCATTCATGAATTTCATACATGAAGTAAAGTATATTTTATCACAATGTCATCATAGTAATTCCATTAACATGCCGTTCCATTCATTTCACATAATCATAGACAATTATTCTAAATTTATATATCATGCTTCACTTACTCATATTCATATTATTTTCATTTAGGCATTATTAATCATTAATAATCCATGAAAATCCCATCTAATTACTTTAGGCATTCTTATGAAATTAACTCACTAATTATAAGCAATATAGTCAGCCATCCTCACCTTATGAAGTGCTGAAAATAGTTGCCTTTGCTAAGTCCCTCGATCAATCCCCGTTCTAGGCCGATTGAAGGTGTGAAACTGAGCTGCTGGGCAAAAGCCGGGCGGCTTTCACGAAAGCCGGGCGGCTTTCGTGGTCTGCAGAAACGAGCAACTCCCTTAAAGTGGCGGTTTCCGGCGATTTCGACTCCTATCGATTCACCAACTCTTCTAAGTTAAATATCACCACTTTATATCAATATTCTACACTTTTAAACGTGTAGAACATCATGTTTAATCCGCCATATGATTTCTTAAAAATCATACACCATAAAACTAGTTAAAAGAACAATAGTTATGTTCTTACCTTAAACACTCTCCTTTTCTCCTTGGATTTCTTCTCCCCTTGCTTGAGCTTTGTGAGAGCTTTCCTCCAGAGCTACTCTCCCTTTCTCTATGCGTGTATGGCTCAAAATGAAGGGGATGTATCTATTCGCAATCAAAGACCAAAAATAGTACTAAGAGAGGACATGGGGTGTGGGTTTTTGTCTCCATGAGGCTTCCCATCTCCATCATCCGCCCCTCCCATGTTATTTGGTCACTCAGCACTCTTAAAAACGTGGGGTGGCCCCCACTCATGTGGGAGGTCATCCCATTATGTCCCGGTATGTACAATCGACCCCGAAAGTTGTATTTTTCGGACTATTTTAGTCATATTTTATTTTATCGGGCCAAATAAAATATATCCCGTGTTCCTAATAATTATGGGCCTTTAGAAACGATGTACATTCCCCAACATAAATTTTGGAGTCCCCGAAACTCATTTCGGGCTGTTATCCGCTAAATCACCAATACCGGTAATTGGGCCCCGTTTGACCAACCGGTCAACTCCATGCCTTTCTTATGGCCCAAATAAAATATCCACCACCAAATATACATTATCTAGACCAAGATGAATATAATATGTGGTTCGGGAATTATCGGGCGGTCCCGTTCCCGCTGTGGGCCCCACATGCAATTTACTATTCACGTAAAAGAAATAATAAAAATTTACAATTACGCAAATTCATAAATCATCTTTCAAGGTTTATTACATAATTTACTAAAAGTAAATATGCTCGGGGTCGGTGTTACAAGTTCACCCCCCCTTAACGGGAATTTCGTCCCCGAAATTCACAATCGATTATTCAAACAGAAATGCATACTGCTCCTTCATCGAGGCTTCAGTCTCCCAAGTTTCTTCTTCAACTCGGTCACTTTTCCAAAGGATTTTAACCATTGGAACTTTCTTGCTTCTTAGCTTCTTTACTTGTCTATCAAGTATCCTTACCGGTTGCACGGCGTAGTTCAAGTCTTCCCGTATTTCCACGGGTGGTTTCTCTAGTACATGAGATGGATCCGGAATATACTTCTTAAGCATAGACACATGGAATACATTATGTATTTTTTCCAATTCCGGAGTCAACTGTAATCGGTATGCTACGGCCCCAATTCTCTCAAGAATTACAAATGGCCCTATGTAGCGTGGGTTGAGTTTCCCTCGGCTCTGAAATCGGATGATTCCTTTCCAAGGTGAAACTTTCAAAAATACCTCATCCCCAACCTTAAACTCTAAGGCTCTTCGGCGCTTATCGGCATAGCTCTTCTGTCTATCCTGTGCCGCCTTAAGTCTGTCACGAATCGTCTTTACCTTTGACTTGGTGATTTCCACCAGTTCCGTGCTCTCGAGTTTGGCCATGCCAACCTCATCCCAACACAAAGGTGTACGACATCTCCTCCCATACAATGCCTCGTATGGAGGCATGCCTATACTCGCCTGATAACTGTTGTTATAGGCAAACTCCACAAGTGCCAAATGGTTGTCCCAACTCCCTTGGAACTCCAATGCACAAGCTCTCAGCATATCCTCTAATATCTGTATAACCCGCTCGGATTGTCCATCCGTTTTCGGATGGAAAGCTGTACTGAATTTCAGTTTTGTCCCCATAGATTCTTGGAACTTCGGCCAAAATCGTGATGTGAATCGCGGATCTCTATCGGATACAAAGGTTATAGGAACCCCATGCAGCCTCACGATCTCATCCACATACAACTTGGCTAACCTTTCCAGTGCATAAGTGGTGTCGATAGGTAAAAAGTGTGCACTCTTCGTGAGCCTATCAACCACAACCCACACGGCGTCATAATTCTTAATCGTCCGTGGCAGCCCTACCACGAAATCCATAGTCACGTGTTCCCATTTCCATTCAGGAATGGATAATGGCTGTAACAACCCAGCTGGATGCTGATGTTCTGCCTTAACTTGCTGACAAGTAAGACACCTACTGATGTACTCGGCTATTTCCCTCTTCATACCCGACCACCAGTAGGTTTCCTTCAAATCACGGTACATCTTCGTGCCTCCCGGGTGCATGGCATACGCCGATGAATGAGCCTCCTCTAAGATGGACTTTCGGAGCTCATCATCCAACGGTACACACACTCGGTCACGAAACAATAAGAGACCATCGTCTCTTTCCCTGAAATCCTCAACTGGTCCCGCTAGCATGCGTTCTCGGACCTTCATGAGCTCCTCATCAGCTTCTTGACCCTTCTTGATCTCATCAAGTAGTGTAGGTCTCACCTCGAATCTAGCTAACAAAGCACCGTCACTAGATACCTCCAATCGGGCTCTCAATGCCCTCATACTCGTCAACAATGCCCCAGACGAATTCTTTCGGCTCAGGGCATCCGCTACCACATTGGCTTTACCGGGGTGGTACTCGATAACTAGATGGTAGTCTTTTATCAACTCCATCCACTGTCTCTGTCTCATGTTTAACTCTTTCTGAGTAAACACGTATTTCAGACTTTTGTGGTCAGTGTATATATGACATGTTTCCCCGTAGAGATAATGTCTCCAAATCTTCAATGCGAACACCACCGCCCCCAGCTCTAAGTCATGAGTGGGATAATTTACCTCATGCTTCTTCAACTGTCGTGAAGCATAGGTAAATCACCCTCCCATTCTGCATCAAGACACACCCAAGCCCTTGGATGCTTGCGTCGCTGTAGACATCGTACCCCACACCCTGTTTGGGTAGTGCGAGTACCGGTGCCTCGGTCAATCTCTTCTTCAGTTCAAGGAATCCCTTCTCACATCGGTCATCCCATACAAACTTGGCCCCCTTTCGAGTGAGCTTTGTCAATGGCGATGCCAAAACTGAGAATCTCTCCACAAATTTTCGGTAGTACCCCGCCAATCCAAGGAAGCTACGAATTTCCTTGACGTTCTTTGGCCTCTCCCATTCAGTAATGGCCTCAATCTTCTTGTTATCTACGGCAATCCCTGATCCTGAAACCACATGCCCGAGAAAACCAATCTCCTTTAGCCAAAATTCACATTTGGAAAACTTGGCATAGAGTTGCTTCTCCCGTAGTGTCTCAAGAACAAGTATCAAGTGCTCTTCATGCTCTTCTTCACTCTTCGAGTAAATCAAGATATCATCTATGAACACAATCACAAACCGGTCCAAGTATTTATGAAATACTCGGTTCATCAAGTCCATAAATGCTGCCGGGGCGTTGGTTAGCCCGAATGACATAACTAGGAACTCGAAATGACCATACCTTGTGCGGAATGCACTCTTCGGTATGTCATCCTCCTTTATCTTCAGTTGGTGGTACCCCGACCTCAAGTCAATCTTCGAAAACACCGTCGCTCCTCGGAGCTGATCAAACAAGTCATCAATCCTAGGCAAGGGATACCTATTCTTGATTGTGACCTTGTTCAGTTGACGATAGTCAATGCACATTCGAAGTGTTCCATCTTTCTTTTTCACGAAAAGGACCGGTGCTCCCCACGGAGAGTGACTCGGCCTTATGAAACCGTTATCCAATAGCTCTTGCAATTGGGTTTTCAACTCGTTAAGTTCAGCGGGTGCCATTCTGTATGGCGGTATAGAGATTGGTTTGGTGCCGGGTTCAACCTCGATCACGAACTCAATCTCCCTATCGGGTGGAAGTCCCGGCAAGTCTTTTGGGAAGACATCCGGATACTTGCACACAACTCTCACATCGTTGATGTCTACCTCTTCTTTGGTTTTGTCCACCACATAAGCTAGATATGTGTGACATCCTTTCCTCATCATGTTCCTCGCTCTCACGGCGGATATGATACAACTGTTTGATTTGCCTCTATCTCCCTCAAAGCGTAAGGTCAATCCTTCACCGCTTTCGAGTTCAAGAATCTTCGTGTAGCAATCGACCCTAGCATGATGTTTCTCAAGCCAATCCATTCCTAGGATTGCATCGAACTCGATCATACTCAGCGGTACGAAATCACACGTCAAGGTTTGGCCCTCCACTTCCACCTCACACGATGGATAGTGGCTATTTCTTTCGATATCATCCCCTAGAGGCGTGGACACCAATAGGGTTTGAGTCATCGGTACAAGTGGTCTGTTGAATCCGCTGGCGAACGCCTCACTCACAAATGATCGTTGCGCCCCGGTATCAATAAGGATCCTTGCGTCTCTCCCGTTTATCTTTAGTGTTCCTACATTCATAAGTAATGTAAGACACACCACCTAATTAATAGGCTTGTTTCTTAAGTCGTAGAGTATGTTGGTTGTGGTTCGGGTGGGGTCCGTTTGACACCCGTCCGAAAATTCCCGGTTTCTGACCCTTAGAACCGTTCTGGGACTAACCCAGGTGAAAGCCGGCCGCTTTTCATGAAAGCCGGTCGGTTTTCGTCTGCGAGAGATTTTCTCATATGAAAATCACGAAAGCCGGCCGGTTTTCGTCGCCGCAGATTTATTCAGGAAATGGTCTCAAAGCCGGCCGGTTTCTACGAAACCCGGCCGGGTTTCAGCAGCGCAGAAATCCCCAGGTCCAACGAAAGCCGGGCGGCTTTCGCCAAAGCCGGGCGGCTTTCAGCTGCGAGAAATTTCCCCAGGTCAGGCATTTATGAAAGCCGGCCGGTCTTTACAAAAGCCGGCCGGTTTTTAGTTGCGTGAAATTTCCAGATTAAATGTTGACGAAAGCCGGGCGGTTTTTGGTGGAAACCGGCCGGCATTCATCGCCGTAGTGTTTTCCCAATAAATCAAGACGAAAGCCGGGCGGCTTTCGTCAAATGCCGGGCGGCATTCGCCCAGGGCGGGGATTCTTCCTCCCCATTCCCCTACAATCCCGACCAAACCGTCGGGGTTACAATTTTGCACATTACAAGCACTCCTATTGCATACAATGGAGTTAATAACATGAGTTTAGGATCTTACCCGCCACGGAGTCCGGGTTAGCACGTGTGTCCGCCTCCGTCATCGCATAGACCCTAGCCTGGGTCTTGCCTTGGTTCACGGATGCCGCGTTACTTGTACTTGGCCCTCCGTGCGCCGTGCTCGCGTGAAGTGCCCCTGCTCGGTTCCTACTTGCCGTAGTTCCGCTGCTAGGTCCTGCACCCGTGGCTCGCCCGAGTTGTGGGCAGTTTGATCTCAAGTGCCCCGTCTCCCCGCATTGGTAGCACCTAGGGGGATCGCGGCACTTGCCCGCGTGGTTCCTCTTGCAGTTGTTGCACCTGCTAATGCCCGAGCTTTGCGACCTCGAGCCTTGCCCTCCTGGGCCTTGATTTCCCCTAGATGGTGGTGCGGGCATTCTGAAAGACCCACCTCCCCCGTGGTTCCCCTTCTTGCTAGAACCTTGGGGGCCGGTGTTCTCCCATTTCCTCTTCTTCGCCTCCTCGGCGTTTTTCAGTTTTCTCTCTTCCCATTCTTTCTCCCCTTTCAGGACCTGCTCCACCACTTGACTAAACGTCATGTTGGGCAATTGTGTTGCCCGCTCACGCACGTCTAAATCCAAAGCATCCCAAAAGTGATTCACCATCCGGTTCTCATCACAAGCATACTCCGGTATGAACTCCGCGAGCTCCCTGAACTTGTGCTCAAGTTGCCTCACGGTATACATGCCTCCTTGGGTCAAGTTGGTGTATTCTCTCCTCTTCAAGTTCACCTCGAAGTCGGAGTAGTATTGGTTGAAGAATTCCTGTCGGAAATTCTCCCAAGTTACGGCCTCACCGTACTTCCCCTTGACACCGTCGCACCATGTGGACGCCATCCCCTCTAGCAACCTTGTTGCTACTCTCATCTTCATGTTTGGCGGCAGCTGCATATCAAGGGCCGCTTCATTGAACCGCTTGATCCACTCCGCCGCAATGGATATATCTCCCGTTCCATCGAACGGTTTACACCCCAAATCTCTTGCTTCTTTGAGGTACTTCGAGATCCTTATTATCGGGACCTCGATACCTCGATCTACTCGGGACTCCACATGTCCCCTAGAACCCGCATGGCTTCCCCTTCTTGAAGCCCCTCCCAAAGCACGCCTTGCCCGGCGCCTTTGGCGATCCTGTTGAAATTGACGGAGTAGTTCCTCCATCCTTTCTAGAGCGTCATCATCGTCGCTCCCCTCACTGTCATCATCATACTCCCCATCATATGGGGTCTCAACCGGCTCAGTTCCCGGTTGATACGTCGAATCCTCCTCGGACTCATAGGACTCGTTGACTGTTTCCACATAACTGTCACTCACGGTCTGATCTTGGCCTCCACGGCCCTGTCCTCTGGACACCCTAGAAGCCCCTCTACTGCCTTGCACGGATCCTCCCGGTGCTCGGCCAGTCGGGTTCCTTCTAGTAACTTTCCCGGTACGTTCCATTTCTGAAAGAAATTGAAAATGAGTCATTAGACTCGTATCAAATGTCAATTGACGGATAGGTACTTAAAAACATCCTTTGGCTCAAATCACCGCCATACCAATTGCTAAGGGTACCATCTTAACAATTAGAGACATTGCAACTTAAGTACCAAAAGTTCTATAAGTAGAAAACCTTATGCTCATGGTTTTCAAATTCATTTTCAAAAGAAATTTTGAAGCTTCATTATGATGTTTACGGACTAAGTCTCTGATACCAATTAAATTGTCACGCCCCGGACCTAGCCGGACACGTCAAAAACCCGCCGTACAGTACGAATAGTCAACCGCAGTCCAACTCATCCATACTATACAAGGCGTCATGAATATCATTCACACATAGTACATCCATAAACAAACATAATGTAAAACATGCATTTAAAACAGCGGAAGCATTAATACAATTGTTCAAGCCACACTTGGCATAACTAGGCATGCAAGCCCCCAAAGTAATTATTCAGAAAATATTATCCATGAGCATTAATGTAATTGTTTTTAAAACAGAACGGGAGAAGCACGAACCACGTCTTCTTCCCTTGATTCCTCCCGAAGCAACGGGCAATGGCAGCGACCTTCAAGTTCTACCTGAAACTGTGAGGTGGCCTCCCCCGTGAAGGGGAGGTCAGTACTTGGAAATATTTGACAAGTACAATAGCAACTATACTAAGTATAATCAACGTTTTAATTTCCAACACCCTCAACTTAGGGTACTATTATATTATAGGCCATAACCCTCGGTTACCCCTCTTTCTTTTAACTGTACTTACTTTACATAAAGTCAAGTAGTCGGCCCGTAGGCCCATACTCATTTAGAATTCATCTTTTCCATTCCCTCGTGACCGCGAGTCACGATAACCCTGTGGGGTCCCATCGAGCCCCAATTGTATAGCATGGGCTCGGCCCACGCAAAAACACATGGGTAAACACCGGCAAACATGGGGGCGAACCCTCTGCGAAGAAGCGGGAGATCGGTAGGCTCAGCGACGACGAGGACTTCGAAAAACCCCCGCCGAAGAAGAATCACATTCACCTCATCGTAGGTGGGAACACTGGGGGGGACTCCGCCACTCAGAGAAAGAAATGGGCCCAATCCCTTTACATTGGGGAGGTGTCCCACGTCCCCCCCCCCCAGCCGAAGAAACAGCGAACGGAGGCGATCACCTTCACCGACAAGGATCTGCCTCCGGGTACGGAATCACACAGGGACGCCCTCGTCATCCGGTGTGAGATCGGTGACTCCATCATCCATCGCACTTACATCGATACGGGGAGCTCCGTCAACGTGATGTACCTGGACACCTTCAAGCAGCTAAAGCTGGACAGGGCTCTGTTGAGGCCGATCAAGACACCGTTATCCGGCTTCACCGGGGACTCTATCGACGCCGAGGGCACGATAGTCCTCCCCGTGGAGGTCGGTGACGGCCCCCACCGCGCCAAGATTGACATGGAGTTCATGGTGGTCAACCTCCAGTGCGCCCACAACCTGATCTTGGGGCGGCCAGCGCTGGAGGACTTGGAGGCCATCATCTCCATGAAGCACCTATGTCTGAAGTTCCCCACCAATGACGGCATCGGCTACGCCAGAGGAAACCAGAGGATAGCCAGGGCATGCTACCTCAAACTGACGAGGCCGGCCGAGAGGGAAGGCCAGAGGATAGACACCATCACGGCCGCCGTCACCATGGACGAGGAGAGGCCACATGCGGAGCCGGCCGAGGAGGTCGAGGAAATCCCTCTGGATACCTCCCGGACGGAACGGGTTCTCAGAGTTGGGAAGCAACTCCCCCAGGACCAACGAGACGCCATCCTCCTCGTCCTACGGTCATACGCCGTTGTCTTCGCGTGGGGCCCGGACGATATGCCAGGCATCAGCCGCCAGGTGATCACTCACCGGCTGACCGTCGATCCGGCCTCCGCGCCTGTCAAACAGAAGCGGCGCTACTTGTCCGCCGACAGGCGGGACTTCGTCAAAGGGGAGGTCGCCATGCTCCTCTCAATCAAACACATCAAAGAGGTGAAGTACCCGACATGGTTGGCCAACGTCGTCCTCGCCCCGAAACCGCCGACATTCAGAATGTGTGTTGATTACACTGACCTGAACAAGGCATGCCCCATGGACCCGTTCCCTCTCCCCAACATTGATCATGTCACGCCCCGGACCTAGCCGGACATGTCAACAACCCGCCGTACAGTACGAATAGTCAACCGCAGTCCAACTCATCCATACTATACAAGGCGTCATGAATATCATTCACACATAGTACATTCATAAACAAACATAATGTAAAACATGCATTTAAAACAGCGGAAGCATTAATACAATTGTTCAAGCCACACTTGGCATAACTAGGCATGAAAGCCCCCAAAGTAATTATTCAGAAAATATTATCCATGAGCATTAATGTAATTGTTTTTAAAACAGAACGGGAGAAGCACGAACCACGTCTTCTTCCCTTGATTCCTGCCGAAGCAACGGGCAATGGCAGCGACCTTCAAGTTCTACCTGAAACTGTGAGGTGGCCTCCCCCGTGAAGGGGAGGTCAGTACTTGGAAATATTTGACAAGTACAATAGCAACTATACTAAGTATAATCAACGTTTTAATTTCCAAGACCCTCAACTTAGGGTACTATTATATTATAGGCCATAACCCTCGGTTACCCCTCTTTCTTTTAACTGTACTTACTTTACATAAAGTCAAGTAGTCGGCCCGTAGGCCCATACTCATTTAGAATTCATCTTTTCCATTCCCCCGTGACCGCGAGTCACGATAACCCCGTGGGGTCCCATCGAGCCCCAATTGTATAGCATGGGCTCGGCCCAACTACATCTCTATACAATCCTCTAGCTCAATGTATCATATCAAAATTTGTATGGCAAGGGCTCGGCCCAACTACGTTTCCATACCAACCATAACTTCGTGGCAAGGGCTCGGCCCAACTACGTTTCCACGGAGGTCACATATACATGGCAAGGGCTCGGCCCAACTACGTTTCCATGCTAATCATATTACATGGCATGGGCTCGGCCCAACTACATCTCCATGTCATCCTAGAGTCCAACTCTAATTATTCTCATAATCAAATTCTCAAGCAAGTCCTATGCCTAGAATCAATTCCCGTAGGTGGCCTTTAGGCCTACCCCTATCACACCTTAGGGTTCATACCATTCATCCTTAAGTATCTCTTGAGACTACTTAAGGCATATCTATTCACAATTCTACCTCTTAGGATTTGTTTAATCATTTATTTATATTAATTCCCCGACTAGTATTTTGATACTAATTGGATAACCTTAGAACATGCCAAGTTCCTATTTCCCAATTTGCATTTCATTTCCATTGATTTCTCAACCCAAATATAGTTTAATCTCAATATCAAAAATATCACTTTAATCCATTCATGAATTTCATACATGAAGTAAAGTATATTTTATCACAATGTCATCATAGTAATTCCATTAACATGCCGTTCCATTCATTTCACATAATCATAGACAATTATTCTAAATTTATATATCATGCTTCACTTACTCATATTCATATTATTTTCATTTAGGCATTATTAATCATTAATAATCCATGAAAATCCCATCTAATTACTTTAGGCATTCTTATGAAATTAACTCACTAATTATAAGCAATATAGTCAGCCATCCTCACCTTATGAAGTGCTGAAAATAGTTGCCTTTGCTAAGTCCCTCGATCAATCCCCGTTCTAGGCCGATTGAAGGTGTGAAACTGAGCTGCTGGGCAAAAGCCGGGCGGCTTTCACGAAAGCCGGGCGGCTTTCGTGGTCTGCAGAAACGAGCAACTCCCTTAAAGTGGCGGTTTCCGGCGATTTCGACTCCTATCGATTCACCAACTCTTCTAAGTTAAATATCACCACTTTATATCAATATTCTACACTTTTAAACGTGTAGAACATCATGTTTAATCCGCCATATGATTTCTTAAAAATCATACACCATAAAACTAGTTAAAAGAACAATAGTTATGTTCTTACCTTAAACACTCTCCTTTTCTCCTTGGATTTCTTCTCCCCTTGCTTGAGCTTTGTGAGAGCTTTCCTCCAGAGCTACTCTCCCTTTCTCTATGCGTGTATGGCTCAAAATGAAGGGGATGTATCTATTCGCAATCAAAGACCAAAAATAGTACTAAGAGAGGACATGGGGTGTGGGTTTTTGTCTCCATGAGGCTTCCCATCTCCATCATCCGCCCCTCCCATGTTATTTGGTCACTCAGCACTCTTAAAAACGTGGGGTGGCCCCCACTCATGTGGGAGGTCATCCCATTATGTCCCGGTATGTACAATCGACCCCGAAAGTTGTATTTTTCGGACTATTTTAGTCATATTTTATTTTATCGGGCCAAATAAAATATATCCCGTGTTCCTAATAATTATGGGCCTTTAGCGATGTACATTCCCCAACATAAATTTTGGAGTCCCCGAAACTCATTTCGGGTTGTTATCCGCTAAATCACCAATACCGGTAATTGGGCCCCGTTTGACCAACCGGTCAACTCCATGCCTTTCTTATGGCCCAAATAAAATATCCACCACCATATATATATTATCTAGACCAAGATGAATATAATATGTGGTTCGGGAATTATCGGGCGGTCCCCGTTCCCGCTGTGGGCCCCACATGCAATTTACTATTCACGTAAAAGAAATAATAAAAATTTACAATTACGCAAATTCATAAATCATCTTTCAAGGTTTATTACATAATTTACTAAAAGTAAATATGCTCGGGGTCGGTGTTACAGATCAGCTGGTGGACGAGACGGCGGGGTGCGAGTTGATGTCGTTCCTCGACGCTTTCAGAGGGTACCACCAAATCTCCATGCATGAAGATGACGCTGAGAAGACGACATTCATGACCCCAGAGGGAATCTTTTGCTACCTCGTCATGGCCTTCGGACTCAAAAACTCCGGCGCCACATATACTAGGATGGTGGCCAAGATCTTCAGAGCGGTCCTTGGCCGGACGATGGAGGCGTACGTCGACGACATGATCGTCAAGAGCAGGCAGGCCACCTCCCACGCCGACGACCTCCGGGAAATCTTTGAAATAATGAAGGAGTTCAGGCTCCGCCTCAACCCCAAGAAGTGCGCCTTCAGCGTCCAGGGCGGCAAGTTCCTCGGCTACATGGTCAGCCGGAGAGGCATCGAGATAAACCCGGAGAAGACGCAGGCTATCATCAACATGGAGCCGCCCCGCAACGTCAAGGAGGTACAACGACTGACGGGGCGCCTGGCGGCCTTAAACCGGTTCCTCTCCAGGTCAGCCGAGAGGGCACTCCCCTTCTTTCAGATCATGCGTAAAGCCAACAGCTTCAAGTGGACGACGGAGTGCCAGGAAGCATTCGACGAATTGAAAAGGTACCTGTCGTCCCCACCCGTGCTCTCCAAGCCCAAAGCCGGCGAAACCCTCTTCTTGTACTTAGGGGTGAGCACGTCGGCCATCAGCTCCGTGCTCATCCGTGAGGACGAAGGGGTGCAAAAGGCCATCTTCTACATCAGCAAGACACTCAGGGAGGTCGAACTCAGGTACTCCCCCATTGAGAAGACGGTGCTGGCCATCGTCCATACGGTGAAGAAGCTGGGACACTACTTCCAGGCCCACGCCGTCCATGTACTGACCCAGCAGCCTCTCGGCGCACTCATGAGGAGCCCCACCAGCTCCTCTAGGATGGTGAAATGGGCAATTTTCCTCAGCCAATTTCAAATTGAGATCAAGCCAAGGCCATCTATCAAAGGGCAAGCCTTGGCCGACTTCGTCATCGAATGCATAGCAAGGGAGACGGCCGTCGCCAACCCCGGGCCGAAGCCGGACGATACATGGACCCTGTTCACTGACGGCTCGTCGGCCGCGAAATCATGCGGCGGCGGCGGCGGCGTCCTCATATCCCCTGAAGGATTCAGAGCTTACTATGCCATCCGCTTCAACTTCAGGGTATCCAACAACGAAGCCGAGTATGAGGCCCTCCTCAGCGGCCTCAGACTCGCCGCCGGCCTCAAGGCCAAGCACCTCAAAATCAAGTGCGACTCCAAACTGGTAGTGGGCCAGGTGGAGGGATCGTACGAAGCAAAGGAAGGCCGGATGAAGCAGTACAAACAAGCGGCGGAGGAGTTGCTGAAAGCATTTGAAACCCACAAGATCACTCAGATCACAAGGGCCGAGAACGCCGAAGCCGACATCCTCTCCAAACTCAGCTCGGACACCCCGGAGCACATCTCCCAGTTGGCCAAGATCGAGGAGTTGAGCATGTCCAGCATCCATGCCAGCCCCGTCTTGTGCGTCCAACAGCGACCAGAGGACTTGATCTCCGACATCGCCACCTTCATCGCAACGGGGGAGCTGCCCCCGGACGAGGAGAGGGCCAAACTTGCCAAACTCAGGGCCCCAAGCTACACCATCGAAGATGGCAAACTCTATAAACGATCCTACAATGGCACTCTCCTTCGATGCCTCCACCAGGATGAGGCCGACATAGCCATGGAAGAAGTTCATTGTGGCGTCTGCTCCTCACACCAGGGCCCTTTCAGCATGTCCCGGCGTCTCGTCGTCCAGGGCTTCTTCTGGCCGACGATGGCACGCGACTGCGCTGACTTGGCCAGGAAGTGCACCGCATGCCAGGTACTCCAGAAGGCCCCTGGTCGGCCAGCTGTCAACTACGCCCCCGTCAGCATCGCAATACCATTCTCTAGATGGGGGATTGACCTGGTCGGCCCCCTACCCAGAGCCGCCGGGAACAACCGCTACATCATCGTCGCCGTCGACTACTTCACCAAGTGGGTCGAGGCGGAACCCTTGGCCAGCATCACGGGGGCCAGATGCCAAAAATTTGTTTATAAGAACATCATCACACGCTTCGGCGTCCCCCAAGAGATTATATCAGACAACGACACCCAATTCGAGGCAGCCCCTTTCCAGGAGCTCCTCCGAGAGTTTGGGGTGAAGCATCGTTTCTCCTCCGTTGCTTACCCTCAGGGCAACGGGCAGGTCGAGAACGCCAACAGAACAATCATGGAGGGGCTGAAGAAGAAACTCCAGGCCGCAGGAGGTAGTTGGGTCGACGAGCTCCCCAACATCCTGTGGTGCTACAGAACCACGCCGAGGAGGGCGACAGGTGAAACGCCTTTCGCCCTATGCTACGGCTTCGAGGCAAAGGCACCCACGGAAGTTGCCATCCCCAGCCGACGGGTGGAACAATATGAGCCTGACGCCAACGAAGAGAACATGAAGATTGACCTGCACCTGGTCGATGAGAGGCGTGAGCAAGCTTACGTCCGAGCAGAGAACTATCGGCGTCAAGTAAAATCATACTATGACGCCAAGGTATGTTCCCGGGAATTTCAGGTGGGGGACTACGTCCTCCGCCGAAGGGAAGCAAGCCAGCCGACAGAGGGTGGCAAGCTAGCATTGAAGTACGAAGGGCCCTACATCGTCAGTGCCGTGGTCAAACCCGGCACCAACAAGCTTAAACGCCCGAATGTGTCCAATGTACCACGAACGTGGAATGTACACCATCTGGTGAAGTTTTATCAGTAATCCGAAGGAGGTGTAGACGGCGAAGCCCTCACCCCTTAACGGGTTACTGATTGAACGCCACCCTCGGCCTCGAGCCACTTATGAATAAAATCATGTTCCTGATTTTTTCTCTGGAATTTAAAGTAAAACATTAGCAGGTGCCCCCGTCGGCCACCTTAGAGCGAAAGGCTCTGGTATGGCCGACGTGGCCCCTTGCATTTGCAGCCTACGAGCGACAAGCTCAGGCACTCCATTGTATTTTGTATCAGCGAAGGGCTCAGGCCTAGCTGAGAGAGCACATCGTCCTGGCCCCGTAAGCCTAGAAGTGAAACGCTCAGGTATGGCCGACGATGTCCCCAGGATGAGGGGCCCGCAAACGGCCCACGTCTTGAAACGGGAAGCTCACCGCGTCGTCCACGCGCCAGATCACAGGACGATAGGCCTGAAATCATGGTCGAGGTGACAAAATCCCAAAACTCAGGGATGGGCAACGACAGCCGTTGGAAACCGACCAAAAGTCTAGCCCGCGTCATAGATAGGCGACGGGACCCGCCCTGAGATCACGGACGTTATAAACGAAGTCCGAACCGGCCGAAGGACGAGCACACCCTTCGGCCGAAGCCTGAAAGAAGGATACTCCCCGAAACGAAATATATATATATATATATATATATATATATATATATATATATATATATATATAAGGGAAAAAGAGGGAAGCCGACGGCCGCGCACACCAGCCGGCCTCGAGCAATGAAAAAAGAAAATCCCCACAACTCAGGCCCAACTAGGCCAAGTACATATCAGTTGAACACAAGTGTAGTACCACTGACAAGTAACATGGACGACACGTCCACGCACTACAAGGGAATAATCAAGGCCGAAACACACGCCTATGAAACCCTAACCGCATCGGTTGGGTGACACGCGAGAGGTGACCTTCATCGGCCACAGTCCTTTGAAGCACCAACGCTTGGTATGAAACAAAGAATCACAATCCTGAGGATGACCAGGACGAAGCAGGCACTTAACACACCCGCGGAAGAATCAAGCAATCAGGAAACAATCCTTACTTGCCACAGCACCCCGGATAGCCGATACAGGCACTGGAACCAAGGCTGTTGGTCAAGCGAAAGATCTTTGGGAATTGGTTCAAGTGTTTACCAAACACTTAGAGAAAATTCTGAGGAAAAAAGAGGGTTCCTCAACAAGGAACCATGGTTAGCCGACGAAGGTAGAGCCATCTCCTTGGAAAAGTCATTCCTTTTCCGGCACCCTCATCGGCCACAAGCCAGACCTTGGCCGATGAAGGTAGGGCCATTCCTTAGCCGGCAGCGGTACCGCAAAGAAGTAAATCCCTTACATTCATACTTAGAAAATTCTCTTAAATATTCAAATGGAGGAACTCTAGACGAAGCGGGTACCTGCATACTTCAAGGCCGTTAGCTACCCACGCCTTTGCATGTGTACTTAGAAAAAATTCTAAGTTCAAAAGCCCAAGGTGAAGGTGCCCTTATCGGCCACAACACAAGGATGCAGGCCGACAACGACACTGGTTCAACCACTTGGGCAATCTCCCAAAGCATTTGTCAACAATGAGAAATCCAATGCCAGGACGATGAGAACACTCATCCACTTGAAGTTAGACACTTAGAAACGTTCTAACAAAAAGAAGAATGGGACAACGCCAGGCCGGAAGGGAAGCAACTACAAGAATCCAAAACACTTAGGAAATTTTTGAAAAAATCCTAAGTGTTATGATACTACATCAACACCGGTCAGGCCGACAAGGCCACCAGGCCAGGAAGAAAGCACCTAAGTGGATCCAAAGCACTTAGGAAATTTTCGAAAAAAAATCCTAAGTGTTATGATAGTACAGAAATGACGGTCAGGCCGACCAAGCCACCAGACCGAGAAGAAAGCAGTGTAGTGAGCCCAAAACACTTAGGAAATTTTTGAAAAAATTCCTAAGTGTTATGATAGTAAAGCAACGACGAACAAGCCGACCAGGCCACTGGACAGGGTGGACTACCCCATGGACGTAGCGGACACTTGCGGGTAACCCAAGTTGTGACCTTGACACTTGGACAAATTTCAGAATTGAAATGACAAAAGGCAAACAAGCATACAAGGAATTCAAAGCCGAGCAGGACGGCAAAAATTTTTCATTCATAGTCAGTTCATTACAATTGGGGGCGCTTCGGCCATTACATCAGTTTGGCAAAAAAATGAAAAGCTAATTACAAAGGAGCAGGGAGTAGCCGATCAAGCCTCTTGGGCACCTCCATCCGCGGCTGGCTCTTCGACCTCGTCGGCTCCCTCCTCGGCCTCAGTCTCCTGGCCGCCGGCGGCTGCAGCACTGGTGGCATCGTCCAGGAAATCGAACTCTATGTAATCCGGCTCGCCGAGGCTGGAGCTCTCAATGGGGGACTCCCGCTCCGACAGAGGAAGCTTGGCTTGCTCTTCTGGATCCTTCATCAGCTTTGGCAGCTTCAAGTTCCGTCTGGCCCACCCGGACGTGTAATTCATGGCCTTCAGAGCACGAGACAGCCGCCGACATAGGAGCCTCTGCATCCGCTCCTGGCCCATGTTATAATAGACGGCCATCTCCCTACTGAAATACTCCTGGCCGGCGGGGGAGTTCATCCCCCAATTTTCAAGCCTGGCGGCCACCACTTCATAGCACCAGGGGAGCCTCTCATCGGCCTTCCACCCTTCGGCCAGGAACTGCTCTACGGCCTTATCAGCAGCCTGCACAGCGGCAGCCTCGGCCTCAGCTCTCGCCTTTACGGCTTCCTCGTTCTTGCGCCGCTCGGCCTCCAGCGCCCTTTGGGTCTCCTCGAGCTTGGCCAGGGCATCGTCCCTGGCTGCAGCGGCTTCATCGGCCCTTTGCTGCAAAGCCTTGGCATCCTCCCGGAGCCGATCCAGGCAAGCTACCGCCTCGTCGGCCGAGGCAGCCTTCTGCTCAAAGCTCTTTCAAACGAGCTATCTCCCGGTACTGCCTCTTATGGCTCTCCATGAGCATAAAGGCACTCTGCAAAAAAAAAGAAGAGGGCAAACCAAGACTCAGACAACTAACTTTACACGGACGACGAGAAGAATTACACATTACAAGGCAGAGAACTTACTTGGACGAGGAGGTCCATGCCACCCTCGTACACCTTCACGTCCCCGAGCTTCTTGAGGTAAGCCCGGTCTTTGGCCGGCATGGCCTGTGCCAGCACATCGTGGCCGAGGACGGCATCGTCAAACACACCCCCGCCGACGGGGTATTCCACCACCTTCTGGTAGGTGGCAGCGGCGACCTCCTTGCCAGCCCTCCTCGTCCGTGGCTCTTGGACGATAGGGAGCGATTGGGCGGCATCACTCGGAGCAGCAGTAAGGTCCACGAGGGGACCACTATCGTCCACACTCGGGACAGTCAGAGTACCGGCCTCGGTAGCCGGGGAAGGAGACGGTGCCCTCTTCGTCTTCTTGGCGACGTTCAGGCCGGCTTCAGTCAATTTTTTCTGGCCGTCAGTGGCCGGCCTCTTCTTCGATTGGGTAGGCTTTGGGGCCGCACCAGCAGTAGCCCCGCCTCCCTCGGCCGCGGCACGTCTGGCCGTCTCGGCCGCCTTTGCGGCCAACTCCTCGGCCGCCTTGGCCTTTGCTATAGCCATGATGGAGCGACGGTCCATGACAAAATCTACAAAGGAAAAACACAACAGATTAGTAAGGCAAAAGAACAAAGCATAAAGACAGAAAGCCGAAGAAATAATTACCATCGGCCTCAGCAGGAATGCCCAAATCCGGGCCGTCGGCCTCTTCAAAGGTGGTGGTCATCCTCGGCCAGAGTTGGAGGTCATCCTCCTTATCGCCATACACATGGTATCTCAAGAAGCCGAGGGCGGTCATCTTGTATTCAGTGATGTAATCCTTCACGCTCCTCGGCCCCCCTTCCAAGAAAGCCTCCACCTGAGCGTCCAAAATAGAGCTCTTCGGCGGGTCATGCAGATTAAACCTCCCGGTATGGCCGAGGGAGGGAAACTCGGTGCCACTCTCACCAAGGGATACAAAAACGAACATGCTCTTCCACCCATGAATGGACGAAGGCAAGTCCGTGAAGCTCCTCTTCTTCGGCAGCTGTTGAAGAGTAGCATAGGCCGCACAGTTCTTGTGGCTTCCTCGGCCGATCTGGTACAGATTCATGAACAGGGCCGTCGTCGGCCTGTAGCCCAGCTCCTCACAACGGAGCAAAAACCCCACCATCAAAGAATAGTTGTTCGGCGTCAGCAAGGCCGGAGGGAGCCCTACCATATCCAGGTATTCAGTGATGAAGGGGTGAAGGGGGAACCTCAGCCCCTTGGCAAAACTCATCGGGTATACTCCAAAGTATCCCGGTGGCGGAAAAAGAACATGGTCCGTCGGCCGGGGTGCCCTAACCCGCCCATACGGCCCCACGTACATCTGGGCAACAAGGTAGTCGGCCGCGCTGCTCTCTGGCTTGATCAGGAAGATGTTGGTGAGGTCCAAATAGGAGACGCCCGGCCCACTCTTCGGCCTCCTCACCCTCTTCGGCTTATCTGCTCCCTTCACGGCAGACACCGGCCTCGGGCAGGGAATGACAGCGGAAGTGGACGCCCCGTCCACCACTCGGGACGCACCTGCGTCCTCACCTTTTGAAGACGAGGCGGACTCCTCGTCCTCGACTTCGTCGTCCGCCGGCTCTTCGGATTTGTAAGGACTCAAGTGTTGTATCTCCTCCTCGAACTCCTCGAGCACCTCATAATCAAGTGACCTCGTGGAGGGCTGGTCGTCGTAGGGATAGTAGTCTTCGTTCAAGCTCTTCATCATAACTACTACTACGAGCCTAAGGAGATTAACTTAGGATCTAAGGGTGTTCAAACGCCTAACACTAGATCACTAGCCTAGGAAGCAAAGTATGAAAAGTGAGGAAGATTGCGATGAACACTAACCTTGAACACGAAGAACACGAAGAACAAGTTTGGGAGTTTATCTCTCTAGAAAATTGGCCAGCACTTCGACAATTCAGAATGCAAATACGTTTTCTCGTCGGAGAGGGAGGGGTATTTATAGAACCCCCCACCCAACGGTCACTACACGTGGCACCCTCCCAATGGCCACATCAGCGGCCACCAATGGGAGGCCACCACGTCACCAACGGGCCAAACTACATGTCAACAGCCCACTAGCAAAACAGACTCTACGGCCTACACACTTGCCGGCTTCACGAGCGCCAGCAAGCGCCCACAACGTCCTATTTGCTTGCCAGGTTCACAAACGCCAACAATAAGGAGACGACAACGGCCAGGAACGTAATGAACGCCCGTAACGGCCACAGGACCAAAGGAACCAAGAACCCACAAGCCATCGGCTCCTCGTAATGACCCTTGATGATAACTCTCTACAAGCGATCTGCGCACAAGGGTTCTCCCACAGGGTTACCTTGGCCAGAAAATCACCATGAGGGTTGGATTCAGGTGGACTACGGAAAGGCCGCTTCGGCCAGGGACTCAAGCAACTCCTTCACCCCTCACACTCTTCGACCTGAAGCAGTGGGGGACTACATCGGCCTCAACAAAACAGAAAGGAACAATACAAAGAATATGAACGTAACCACAAAGCATGACCACATCGTCCACGCATCACAACGCCTCCTCATCGTTCAGAGGCACATAACATCATCAACAACGGCCAACAAGCCACTGAAGGCAAGGACACTCATCGTCCTCCGCCAACAGTTAATCATGATGGGCTCTTCGGCCAAGAACACGAAGGCCAACCAGCGACGGCCAAAAGGAATGCGCAAACACCCTCATTGAAGCAGGACACTTGTCGTCCCCAAACGAACACATCAAGGAAACAACGGCCTCCCCGCCCACAGCAAGGAGTAGATAGCGGCCAAGGCACAGAACAGGATCACCAAAATGGAAACAGCACCAACGCCGCAACAGCGGACGGCCTGGGAGTGCCCGCATCGGCCCAAAGCACTAAAGCACAGGAATCTACTCTCCTTCACTTCGTCTACGTCTCAGCTTAGAGAGTGGGGGACTCCTGATGGAGAATATGGGTCTGAGCCTCCGGACCCACGTACTCGGAAGAACAGAAAGCACAAGACACAGAGTGGCGCCCTCGTCAGCCAAGGGACCCCCGTCGGCCGAAAAGGTGCCAACTCAGATCATGGTCCTGAAGCCAAGGAACCCGGGTGCCCTCGTCGGCCGCGCCCTCGTCGGCCGTGCCCTCGTCGGCCATGCCCTCGTCGGCCACGAAGACTCCACAGACCGGATTCTACACTTACTTATTTGTACATCCCATTAGTGGCTTTGTATTCGGCCCAGTAGCGGTCCAGTTGTAGATGGGCCTCCCAAGCCCAAGGCTTGGGAGCGCAGCCCGTATTTTCTCTATAAATACTCCCCTCGGGAGTAGTTATAGGGGTTACAAATTCATTCTATTGAAGCATATTATTGCACTTCTCTCTCTAGCTCTCATTCTCTCTAGATATAGTCTATCAAATATATAAAGGATAAATCACAATTTATTGGTTTAGAACTTTTATCAAACACCTAGTGGACACAGATGTTCATCCCTAGCCTTAGCTAAGAAATTAGCCTCTAATGCTCATATTAATCACAATACAATAATAAATGTAATGGAACATGAAATTACAAAGGAAATAATACCTAAACACCAATGATTTCGGAGGATGAACTTCCCTCCTCAAGAACTTGAAGAAAATACCAAGAACAAAAATATAAAAGCTAAGAATTAATCTATGGAATGGAATGTGTTTGCATGATGAATTGAAGGCTTTATATAGGCTAAAGAATGACATCTTTTAGTCTATTCGAACCCAACAATCAGGTTTGGAGCAATATTTGATCAAGAAATGAGGAAGATGACCTTTTCCCATCAAAATCCTCTTGCACGTTGGCCTGTTTTGTGCAGAAATCGCCCCAACCGGCCCCGGTTGTGTCCCGACCGGCGCCGGTTCAAAACAGGCTCTATTATGGTCAAAAAATAACACCTGACCGGCGCCGGTTGTGGATGACCAGCGCCGGTTGCTGCGCCAAAAAGTGTGCTCCTTTCTCTTTCCCTTTTATGGATCAAAAAGTGTTGGTTTTTGTACCGAGATGTTGGGGATGTTCCGCTACGAATTTGGACATGATTCCCTCACCAAATTTGTAGATAATGAAGTCTTCTATCCAACAAAACTTGAATGACGTGATTTTATTCATCCAATCAACAGATATGGATAAAACACTAAGAGGTATGCATCGTGAAATCCCACCAGCAACATCTTACTTTATCGGTCGATCGAGTATTGTTCCTTTCCTATTCTGGCCATGATGTCTTCATAACATTTGTACCTTATTGAGTTACCATTCACATGAAATTCGAATGGAGTGATTTCGAGTTCTTTACAATACGTTATACTCAAATGATGGGCAAAGCGTCATCCTTTTGGTCCCAAAAGCCGTTCATCACAGTGTTTTATGCTCTAACTCTCATTCTCAAGATATTTTCCCAATTTCTCTTCTTTTCTTCAACAAATACGTATAAATACTTATGTTAAACACAAGTAAATATAACGGCTATCAAATCCCCCCACACTTGAGCATTGCTTGTCCTCAAGCAATTTCTTTGTATTGATGCACAATTAGAAAAGAAACTAAACCATGCAAATTAAAAGTTTAATAAGATGTTAAAAATTAGATATAAACTCTTTAATCTTTCTCGAGCCAAAAACCTTTTTCTATTACTCACAATAAATGTATTTAAGATTAAGAAAAATATTTAAACACTTGATGTGTTTATTTTGTGACAATGTAGGCAATGTGTGGGTATGTCGGTGTTTTTTTTCTTGTGGACTGACAACTTGATTTTGTAGAGAAGACTATTCTAGGAGAACATGAGTTTTTTTTTGCTTTTGTATATAAACCTTTTTTTTGTTCTCCGTAATTATATATCTAGATTGTCAGAAATGAGGAGAATCCGACAATAGAGTGATTTGGAGTTGGGATGAAACTTTTATTTTGAATTTTGCACTCTATGCACATTTGTATGAATTTGGAACATTGTCACAAATTTGAGTGAAAGTGGTGGTTTCAAGATTAATAAATATTTTAATTAATCTAAAAATACATTTTTGTGAGTAAAAGTAAATCTTTCTCAACCAAAACCCTTAAAAGAGAGAATATCAAAAAATTTAACCTTCCTACAAAAAACTTAATTTGCAAAGAAAAGTTTCTCAACTAATTATTCACCCCCCACACTTGATTTACATTGTCCTCAATGTAGATTGGAGAATGTAATGCAAGATGAAATCTTCAATAGTGGAATGAGATGTCTTTGAGAGAAGAAAATGCATGATACTTGAGCTGAGATCGATGATTTTTTTTGTTTATTTTTTTCTTTTCTTTTTTTTTTGATTTTTTTTTTTTGATTTTTTTTTTTTTGATTTTTTTTTGTTGGGTTGCCTCCCAATTAGCGCTTTGTTTAACATCATAGGTCGGACGAATGTACCTCTTTTAAGGCGGTGGATGTGATGCTTTTCTCCGGTAGAATTTGATCATTGTGCCTCCTTTCATCGGGTAGAGTTTCGGGAGAACTTCGTTGTTCGTTGGTGTGATCTCGAGTACGTCTTCGGGGTGTGTTGGAGGATCCTCGGGCCCAAATATTTGTGCCTTCTTGATGTCCATGATGTTTATGGCCTTGGGAGGTGTGAAACGGTTTGTGTTGTCCTTCATGTTTTGAGTTGGAGTGGATTGTGTCTTCCATACATGGAATGTTTCATCATCTCCTCCCACTCTTAGCTTTACTGTGCCCGCTTGTACATCAATGACGGCTGCGGAAGTGGCCAAAAATGATCTCCCAAGGATGACGGGGATCTCCATCTCTTCCATGTCCAAAATAAGAAAATCTACCGGGAAATAGAATTTTCCAACTTTGACAAGAACATCCTCCATGATGCCTACTGGATAGCGGATTGTTCTATCCGCTAATTGTAGGGCGACCGTTGTTGGTTGGATTTCCCCCACACCAAGCTTTTTAAACAGAGAATGAGGCATAAGATTTATACTAGCTCCGAGATCACAAAGAGATTTTACCTCTCCAATTTTGCCAATAGAACATGGGGCGGTGAAGCTTCCGGGATCCTTCAATTTTGGAGGGAGCTTATTTTGAAGGATTGCACTACACTCCTCCGTTAGTTCCACGGTTGCAAAGTCCGCTAGTTTCTTCTTGTTTGAGAGAATCCCCTTTAGAAATTTGGCATAAGAAGGAATTTCCGCAATAGCCTCCGCGAATGGTATGTTGATGCTTAGCTTGGTAAAAATATCAAGAAACTTCTTGTATTGTTTACCATCATCCTTCTTCCTCAATCTTTGTGGATATGGGATAGGAGGAACATAATTTGACATTGTTGGAGGTGGTGATATATGTTCCTCCAACTCTTCCTCCTCTTGTGATATTGGTGCATTCTCCGGCGATTTAGGATCCTCCGTTTGTTTGCCACTTCTTGTTGTTATGGCCATGACATTTTCTTTTGGGTTGACTTCCGTTGTTGTGGGGAACCGCCCTTGCTCTCTAGTGCTTTTTCCTTGGGTAATTTGCCCAATTTGTACCTCCAAGTTGTGAATAGATGACTTAGTGTATTGTTCTATGTTGTCCATGCGTTGGTGAAGTTTCCGGTTTTGATCTTCAAAACGGAGGTCAAGCTTTGTGAATTGTGAATGGAGATTCCCAATGGATGCCTCCACTCTACTATGATTCTCCTCATTTTGGGCCTTTACACTAGCCACAACATTTTGAGTGAGGGTTTTCATCATTTCCTCCATGGTTTGCCCTTGTGAAAATCCGGACGGGGGGTTAGACGGACCTCCTTGTGGTTTCCAAGAATTACCTTGGTTAAACCTTTGTTGATTGTTGGAATAAGTGTTGCCTCCTTGATTCCCCCTATTCCCATATGAATTCATATAATTCACATCTTCAGTAGTTTGAGGTGAATTACCTTCCGGTTGTGATATACTCTCCACATTGGCCACTTGATTAGCCCCTCCGATCACGGCTTGTAGAGCCGTGTGAATTGAAGCTTGAAGATCTTTGTGCATGGCTTGTTGAAAATTAGCAAACCGTTTGTCCAATTCATGAGCTATAGACATTTTACTCACACCGGCCACTTTGATATCTCCTCCTTGTAATTGAGGGTTTGAAGCAATGGATTCGAGGATCCTTAATGCCTCCGTTTCAGTTTTGTTGCCAATATACCCCTCCGCACGGCTATCTACAATGGCTTGGCATGAAGAGTTCAAACCATTGTAGAATGTGTCAATTTGAAGATCAAGGGGAATGCGGTGGTGTGGGCATTCCTTCAACAAGGCTTTGAAACGCCTCCATGCATCTTGATATAGTTCTCCAACTTGTTGTTTGAAGTTGAAGATTCGTTGCCTTAGCTCTTGAGTCATTGTGGGTGTGTAATACTTAGAAATGAAAGCATTATAGATACCTTCCCACGTTGTAAAACTCGCTGGTGTTTGCTCCAAGAACCATCCCCTTGCCGCCCCTTTCAAAGTGTAGGGAAAGCTTTTGAGTTTGAGATCATCCTCGGAGAGACCATGCCTAGGAATTCCTTGGATGAATCCATAGAACTCGGTGATGAAGTTAAGTGGATTCTCCCCCGGATGACCATGAAATTGAGGCATAGCATTGAAGTAGCTATTCTTCATTTCATAGTCCCTTGTCGCCTCGCTTAGGACAATACATGAGGGAGTGGCGGCAACCGCGGGCCTCTTCCTTTCGTTGAGTGTTGGCATCATCTTTGCTTCTTTTCTTTCCCTCCGGTTGTGTTTGAAAGTTCTTTCTATTTCAAGATCAATAGGTTCAAGATGTTTAGAACCTTGACTTCTCAAATGCATTCAAACACAAAGCGTAGGCTACACACATGAAATAAAAAAAATACCACAAGAACAAGTGAAAAGCAATGTGAAATGAAAAATTCAGGATTTTTGATTGATTGCTATTTTTTTTTTGTTTGGACTTTATTAAACAAGACCGTTTCCCCAGCAACGGCGCCAAAAACTTGATCGGGCTAAACTTGCAAGTGTACAAGTGCCGATATAGTAATAAATTCCGGTAAAATACCGGGTCGAATCCACAAGGAAACGTTGTTTATTTCAAGTCCGAGAGTAGATAACTTTAAATGAAGAATTGAATAAAGTGCAGGGATTTTGATTTTTGTTTTATATTTTTGGTTTTTTTCACTTTTTGTTCAACAAGATAATCGTTAACTAACTTTGAGTTCAAGATAAATGATAACAACAACTAAGGCTTCGGGAATCACTTAAATGCTTTAATAGGGTTGAATATTAGTTCTTTACCAATAATTATGAATACGATGTCGCTAATATATTCTCAACTCCGGTTAAGGCAGCGAGAGCGTGGTTTTCGTTACGTGTAACTCCCGTTACGGCTTACATTCATCTACCGAAAACCCCGTTGAATATCAAGACATCACACCCGTATCATATAAGACCGGATATATTTCTATTCTCGGTACTATATATGTTTATCCTTTAATGTTCATAGTTTAGACTTCAACGTTAATTGCAAGTATAAACTAAATTTAACATACTTCTATGTTGTACACCATAGTCATAAACAATCAATATATAAAGGATAAATCACAATTTATTGGTTTAGAACTTTTATCAAACACCTAGTGGACATAGAAGTTCATCCCTGGCCTTAGCTAAGAAATTAGCCTCTAATGCTCATATTAATCACAATACAATAATAAATGTAATGGAACATGAAATTACAAAGGAAATAATACCTAAACACCAATGATTTCGGAGGCTGAACTTCCCTCCTCAAGAACTTGAAGAAAATACCAAGAACAAAAATATAAAAGCTAAGAATTAATCTATGGAATGGAATGTGTTTGCATGATGAATTGAGGGCTTTATATAGGCTAAAGAATGACATCTTTTAGTCTATTCGAACCCAACAATCAGGTGTGGAGCAATATTTGATCAAGAAATGAGGAAGATGACCTTTTCCCATCAAAAATCCTCTTGCACGTTGACCTGTTTTGTGCAGAAATCGCCCCAACCGGCCCCGGTTGTGTCCCGACCGGCGCCGGTTCAAAACAGGCTCTATTATGGTCAAAAAAATAACACCTGACCGGCGCCGGTTGTGGATGACCGGCGCCGGTTGCTGCGCCAAAAAGTGTACTCCTTTCTCTTTCCTTTTTATGGATCAAAAAGTGTTGGTTTTTGTACCGAGATGTTGGGGATGTTCCGCTACGAATTTGGACATGATTCATTCACCAAAGTTGTATATAATGAAGTCTTCTATCCAACAAAACTTGAATGACGGGATTTTATTCATCCAATCAACAGATATGGATAAAACACTGAGAGGTATGCATCCTGAAATCCCACCAGCAACATCTGATTTTATCGGTTGATCGAGTATTGTTCCTTTCCTATTCTGGCCATGATGTCTTCATAACATTTGTACCTTATTGAGTTACCATTCACATGAAATTCGAATGGAGAGATTTCGAGTTCTTTACAATACGTTATACTCAAATGATGGGCAAAACGTCATCCTTTTGGTCCCAAAAGCCGTTCATCACAATGTTTTATGCTCTAACTCTCATTCTCGAGATATTTTCCCAATTTCTCTTCTTTTCTTCAACAAATACGTATAAATACTTATGTTAAACACAAGTAAATATAACGACTATCAACACTCTCAATCAAACCCCAGAATATTGCCCCGCTAAGTGCCCACCCGATATCCAACGGGTCAACACACTGTCACATGGTTGCTCTGATACCATTTGTAACACCCCGGCCCCGCAGGCCCCAATGCAGTTACTTCTGACCTCTAGTACTGTCCTCACAAACCGCCACTAGCCTTTTCCGCACACTTTGTCCTCACTCGTGCGCGCCCTGAGAAACTTTCCAGGGGGTCACTCATCCTAAGACTACTCCCGTGCAAGCACGCTTAACTTTGGAGTTCTTGGCTAATGAGCTCCCTTAAAAGGAGATGCACCTTGTTGGTATGAGTAGTACTATTAACCCTCTTAAATTAATCTCGGGTATTACAATCACCCCCACTTAGGATCGCAACGTCCTCGTTGCGCCCTTAACACTCTCAATCAAACCCCAGAATCTTGCCCCGCTAAGTGCCCGCCCGATATCCAACGGGTCAACACACTGTCTCAAGGTTGCTCTGATACCATTTGTAACACCCCGGCCCCGCAGGCCCCAATGTAGTTACTTCTGACCTCTAGTACTATCCTCACAAACCGCCACTAGCCTTTTCCGCGCTCTTTTTTTTTGGATGAAATGTAAATATATATTAACACCCAGAAAAATATACATCAAAAAGGTTCTAGATCTCCTAAAACCTCCCCCACCCCTACCTAGTGTTGGGGATAGGAGAGGTTTTTATTCGATCTAATCAAAATACAATCGGTGTTGCAGGATGCACGCACACAGAACATCAAAAACATCCATCCGAATAGGAAAAGCACAACTAATAGGAAGTTCTAATGTACACTCCCCTCAGCCCAAAAGAAGAAATCGTAGTGTTGCAAGGTGCACACACTAGTCACAAAGCGGTTGATGTCACGGCTTTGATGCGGTCAGCTGGTCTCCCATCAAAATTGGATCATGTCATGAGGGACAAATTAAAATAGTTTACCATTAATAGATCTAGCGGTTAAACCCATTATGGTATCATTTTGGTTATTAAAACAGTTCTTAATTTTATCCCTTATTGCCGCCAGCTTTTTCATAAGACTCGAGTCATGGCTGTGTGGGACAAATTCCCACACTCGTGCATCTTTACTCTCAGCCTTTTCCGCGCTCTTTATCCTCACTCGTGCGCGCCCTGAGAAACTTCTCAGGTGGTCACCCATCCTAAGACTACTCCCGTGCAAGCACGCTTAACTTTGGAGTTCTTGGCTAATGAGCTCCCTTAAAAGGAGATGCACCTTGTTGGTATGAGTAGTACTATTAATCCTCTTAAATTAATCTCGGGTATTACAATGCCCTAATCAGGGGTTGAGACTAATGGTAAATCAAACGGTTGCGGAGTTTCTATATGAAAATTGCAATGATTCGTGTCCCATTGATTTCAACTCATACTGTTTGAAGCTTTTGTATTAATTGTGTGCATTCATGGTACACAGACTCGAGACTACTCTCTTTTTGTTGAAATTCAAAGAGAGGCGAGACTTCAGAAGCATCTGGAAGTGTATCATCCATCATATTCCCACCTTCGCAGTCTAACTCACTCCCATAATCATCCCTCTTGGTCTCCCCAGTTTAGGCTTCTGCCGGCTGACCCACCATGTTGATTAGATTTTGCATTCGGGTTGTGACATGCATGAGTGTCGCTTCCAAATCAGACAACTTCTCTGAAATTGACTCCTCCAATTGATTCTGTGGCTTATAACTCGGCAAGGATGTAGGAATGGCTAAAACATTTATGTTCCTAAATTGTAAGGATGAAGAAATGGGGTATGCAGTTGCGCGGTAAGGATGGTCGTATGGAGGAACGGGGCAAAGACATGAATGATGACATCCTCCACAAAAGGAACAAATGCTATTCTTAGGAAAGTAATCAATCAAATCCTCAAGAGTTTTAGTCTGAATAAGGTATTCAAGAATGGAGCTGAGCCTGATCTTGCCCTAAGATATTGTAAATAATGATAATAACGAGGGGAATGAGATTGGGAATGTTGCGTATTTGGAGGAGGGTAAGACTAAGAAGACTGAAAATTTTGTGGTGGGGAAGGGTGATATTGGTGAGGAGTGTAATGAGGATATGGTGTATATGGTGAAATTCCATGGAGAGTTGAGGGTGAGGTGTTCCTCCATGAATCGAGCTGAATGGGTTCATCTCATCCTTCTTTAAAAAATGTACCTGAAAGGTTAGCACAGAAACATCCCACAAAAAAACCTAAAAACAAGTCGCTGAAATTAATTAACCCTTAAAACTGACACCGTCCCCGGCAACGGTGGCGCCAAAAACTGATGTGAGTTTTCTCACACATAAAATAGATAGTAGTAATGTGGTCAAAGTACAGGTATCGTCTCCAAAGGGACGGGCAAAAGGGAAATAAGAATTAACCAAATTTAGCGATTCAAAGGAAATAAAATAAAGCAATTGTGCAAGATTTGGTAGTTGGAAATTTAAAATGCAGAATAAAGAATAAAAATAGATTGGTTTTTTTCTAATTAACGACAAAAGGAACATGGATTGATTCCGGGGTAACAAGATTTTTGGCAGAGCAGGCTTAATTACATGAAAATTATTTAATTGAGCAACGCTAATCAATACTAAATTCTAACCGCTCTCGCGGCGTAGAGTACAATAATTTAGGGACCCAAATTGATCTCTCATGCGACAGGTATCTAAAATTATTGCCAAAATGAGCGAGCGTACGGCCCCTTAAAACGCTAATAATCTCTTAATTTATTCTACATGCAATTATAATCCTAGTGTCCATTCTATGTTACAAGAGATATCAATTAAATCATTCATACACAAATTAAATAAAGATTCATGCAATTTAAACCATCAAGAACCTAGTCATACATCATGAATAACCTCTTCATCAATCCCAAATCACTAATTAAAACTACTCAAACCTCATAATTGAAGAGTCAATAGAATTGGGATGAAAAGAATTAATTGTCATTAACTAAAAAGATGGAACTTACAAATAATCCAAGGGTCTTGAAGAACAAAGCGGGAAAATACGTAAAATTTCGTCCCTAGGCCTCTCTCTAAGCTCTGTAAGCTCAAATTAGGAGTATGGAGGCTTTATTTATAGAAAACAGATAAAATCAGCTTCAAACTAGGATTTTCGTATGCAAGCACGGCGTGCTTATTGGTCAGGCATGACCGTGTCTGGCCTCCAGTGGCTGGGTGCTTGTTTCTTCTACAGGCACGACGTGCCTATCTGCCAGGCACGACCATGCTTTCCTTTTCGAATTTGAAGATACTTCCTTCATGAAAGTTGTAGAGAATGAAGTCCTCCATCCACCAAAACTTTCAAAACTACATTTCAATCATCCAATCAAAAGATGTGAATAAAATGGTGGAAGGTCGCATTCTGCAATCGCAACAGCGATCACCTTCTTCCTCTCAGATTCTAGCAGTGGTGTCTTCATATGATTTGTAGCCCTTGAAATTGGCTTTCATATGAAACTTGAATTGTGTATGTTGGATGTTTCTACAAGAATATATGCTTGAATGATTGACAGAAGGTCATCCTGATCGCCGTTTTCAAGCTCTATTCGTCTTTTTTGATCCCGTAGCCAATCCTAGAGCTCGTTTATCTTCAAATCTTCATCGTGAACCTCCCGGTGACCTCCAAAGATCTCAATTCTCTCTCGAATTTATCATCAACTCGTCCCGATTGCTTCTCAAGCGCCGGTGCCGGACTCTAATTTTCTGATTTTGACTCCAAACAACACAAAACTCGCGCGCGCGAACCAACGCCTAGTAAACATAACTTGAGCTAAAATTGAGACTTATAACACCTTAAAGCTAGGAAAAACATCAAAAGGTAATCCCAACACGCATCAAATGTGTGTTGTATTACGAACTTATCAACGATGCAGAAGGGGATGAAGGCGATGGAGATTGATATGGATGAAAATTGATGGATATCTATGAAGGAATTAGTCAGAAAATGGAGATGAGGGGTGAAGCCTTAAGATGATGTGATTGCATAGGGGAAGACGTGAAGATACACGATGGTGTGAGACGAAGGTTAACGGATGATTCAGATGTGAAATGGTTTAGGCGGGATTACTATACAATGAACAGTAAAATATTGTATTATCTTTATTTATGTATATAATATATAGATGTAGCCCCCCCCCCCCCCCCCTATTAGGGGTGGGCAAACAGATACAGGAATCCGCAGATTGGGTAGGATAATACGAGTTCAAGGTGGGTTTTATATGGGTCCTAATTTTGGAAAATCCAAACGGGTCGGGGCGGGTGCTAAACAACACTAGTAGAAAAGTATCTATTGTAGCATTCATTTTGTAGCACCATAAAAATTGCTGCAATATAATATCTATTGTAACATTACTGTAACAATAAATGTCACAATAAAATGATAAATTGCTACAATACATTTATTATAACACCAGTCCAATATGATGAAGCATACTAAAAATGCTATATTTGATATACTGTGACATTTTAACACCTATTGCAACATTTTGCATATGCTACAAAAGCTATACTTTGTTGTAGTGAAATTAGAACGGATATTAGAATTTGAAAACACGGGTACACGGATCGACCCGTTTCGATTTAAAAAAGAGTATTATATAATATAACTTACCAATAACACCCGAAATTTTTCATATTCATGAATTATTAAAAAGAATTTCTAAATCAATATAAACTTCCACTGATAATCTTGCTCAAAAAATAAGATATAACAAGAACATGAAATATTAGATTCATAGAAAGAAGCAGACGGGAAAAGCATTCATGGGCGAGTTTTGGGGGGATCGGCGACACCGTGTCCTAGCAGTACAGAATCGGAAGGTTGTGCGACGGTAAGGCAGCGGTTGTGCGACAACAGGTTGGAGTAGTACAGGACAGCACAACAGCGAGCAGGGTAGAACTACGATCGTTTGTGATAGGTGGTGCGAGGATCTGGGTCATGAGCATCCGATCACGATTGAGTCACGATTCTTTGGGGCAAGGACCCGGTTCGCGTTTGATTTGCGTTTGGTTGGGGCAAGGATCTGTTTCGCGTTTGATTTGCGTTTGATTGGGCTTCAATCAATGGCTTTCCGTGGTTTCGAAGCCGACCGTGGATCTGCATCGACTAGGGTTGCGAGACCCGAAAATCTGATGCTTGGTTTGGCTATTTTGGCTCTGATGGTGATTGAGATGGGAGCTGCACCAGCTGTGTTTTATCTATGTGGAACGCTGGCTGTATGAGTCTCGGTTAAAGAGGGCCAAATTGGGCCCCAACCGGTTAAAGAGTCCTGGTTATAGGGGATCTGCGCGGTTGTTTTGGCTATCTCAGGTGGTGGAGGAAGAAAATGGTATGTGGATGATTCGTTCCCCTCCTGAACCGTCGCCACAGAAGAATTGTGTGAGTAGGATATGGAAGACAACGCTTGAGGAAAGGTTTATGCGGTTCCCGCAGCCGAAATTTATTTATATTTGATATGTTTTGTTTGCTAATCTTTATTTTGTTTTTATTAGATCAAATAATAAGGGTAGTAGATTTGTAGATTGGTTTACCTTAGTTGTTAGATTTCTGTTGAGAAGCAAACAAGTTGACTCAGTCGCTAATACCATCAAAGCTCTCACATTTTCAGCGATTACTCTCGCTTTTTTTGGGTGGGCTACTCTATGTCTGAAAAAGAAATGAGGGGGCCGGTGGGCTTATGCTTATGTTTGTCTAGAGGGATGTTAGTATATGGTTACTTTATTGTTTGCAATTGTCCCGATTGTACTGCAAGTTTTGATTTAATATAATGTGCCAGTTTCCAGTCGAAAAAAACAATATAAACTTCTAAATTATTATACACTATTCCAAATGCATCAAACTTTCTTTATATTTTTCAAAAAATACTCTTGTTCAATAAAGTGTGACATATTAATTTAATTAACTTAACTTTACTTATATTTTGAGATTTATTAAGCTTTAAATTATTTTCTTAAACATATATGTATAATGATTAGTCTAATTTCTTATAATTTTATGTTCATGTTTTTTTAGTTTATGGATGATGATGTCTAATTTTCTACATTTTAAATTAAAGTTTGGTGTTATTTAATTTGTGTAGTTGTGTGTTATTTAATAATATTGATGTACATTTGTGGTTAGATATTTTGTTAACTAATTCAAAACTTAGTTTTATATTTTTATTTTGAATTTTTATTATATTATTGTGATATTGATACTTAATTAGTTTGAAAATTTTATTACATACTAGATATTTTATTATTGTAGCGGTATTTTTAAGAACTGAGAACCCGGATTAAATCGGCCCATTTCAAACATGGCGAGTAAGGTATGTTTCCTATTTTGAGACTTGATATACCCGGACCGAACCTACCCGCGCTAGCTAAATGGAATTGACAATTCTTGAAAATTTATCAATTACCCTGACCGACCCGGGATCGTGTCCACCCCTATGTTGTATATTACACTACATTAAATACCTCCATAACAAAAAGATCATCCCACTTTTTTTCATCGATAACTAAATAATCTTCCCATTTCTAAATCTTCTTTTCATACATTCCTCAATCACGCTATTTCACTATCTTCTTATTATACTCTCAATAATTTATTCATTTTCATTATTCATAAACTATCTACTTTCAAAGTGGGAATTTTTTTTGTTACACAGGGAGTCCAATGTATTAACCCAGACGCATGCTTTTCATACTAACAGAGAGCCACATTCGGCTTTTGATCTGATCACCTTACAAGAACAATAAGCGAGCGCTTGCTATTGTTTCTAATTTAAAAAAGTGATTTTTTGAAGTTATTTTAGAAAAAATGCTTAATAGTAAAAGTTTGTAGTGTTTTATGAAAAAGTGCGTTTGAAAAAGTAAAAGTAGGTAGTGTTTGATAAAATAAATAATTTTTCTGTAATAGAATAGGTGAAAAACACTTTACGGCACCTCTCAACCTGCTTCTAGCTTTTAGCTTTTAGCTTTTAAGTGTTTAATTTAAGTAGAAGCTACCACTTGACAACAATCATTTCACCTTTTTTAAGCCAGAGCCTGAAACCCACTTTTTAAATGTAAGAAAATTGAGGTAACGAATAAATGCATTTTTGGGGTACCCATTCTTTGTTTCAACAATGACGGTAGACAGTTTGAGAACCGGTATTGCTAACCGGGTATTTTCTGGTTGGGTTAAATAAGACCGGATCCGGACGTTCTAAGCTTTCGAGGTGTATCTACATCAGTCTACAATATTTGGTACAAACTGAATAGAAAACAAGAATGGACTAGCAGTTCTAGTGGACCGAAAATCAAATTGGTATTAGCCGTTCCAACTAAGAACTCGTCTCGAAAAACTGAATTTAACTGAATTGGTTGAATTTTAAAGAAGAAATTCCACTTATGGTCCTTCGAGTTTTGCACTAATTCCACAATTAGTCATCGTCTTTCATTTTATCCATTTTTGGTACCTGATTATTGTTTTCTTGACCATTTATAGTCCTTTTCTGATAGTAAAAACTTTCAGAAATGGACCACAAATGGTCAAGAAAACAATAGTCAAGTACTAAAAATGGATAAAGTGAAAGATGAGGACTAAATATGGAAATGACACAAAACTCGGAGGACTTAAAGTGGAATTTCTTCAATTTTAAATGGGTGAAATTCTAATTGAAACTATTGAATTAGCTTAATTTTCTAAATTATTAGAAAATTATATTTAAAAGAAAAATTTGAAAATAATAATCCCAACTATTGTCGGTCCGCTAACAATAATCCCAACTATTGATTATTTTTGTATAATCCCAACTATATAGACCATCGCCAATAATGGTCTATGACTGCATATTACCTGCTCTAACAAGTGAATTTTTAATAGAAATTAAGCGTAAAAATTAAAATTCGGGATTATTTATAGGGATTACATGTTACATCTCTTTAGAAACTATAGGATTATTCTAAAATAATCGATAGTTGGGATTATTATGAGCGGATCACCAATAGTTGGGATTATTACAATCAATTTTTCCTATTTAAAATATATTCTATTAATAAAATAAGAAAAAACAATACCACACACGAAAAACTATCTAAATGGGCTTCTATAGTAAACTATACTACGTATGATAAACTAGATAAATGGTATTCGATAGTAAACTCAATTAGTTTTATCAGAAAAATAATTTCAACCTTACTTATTTTGATTATTATTCAATTCAATGTGTGCAATCAAAAGTTATGTGTTTGATAGAAAAAAAGTGTCAAATTAACTAAAATTTAGAGGTCTAAATTTCCTGCATTCAGGTAGGAGTGGACTCGGGCCAGGCCAACCGGCCCGGAACCGGACCGGCCCGCTACTGTGTGGGCCCGGCCCGCTACTGTGTGGGCCCGGCCCGCTACTGTGTGGGCCCGGCCCGGCCCGGTGAACCAGTTGGTTGCCCGGTTCGGGCTACCCGGCCCGGTTCGGGCCACCCGGACCGGTGGTATGGCGGTTCGGGCTCGGGTCCTTCAAAAGGTGAACCGGCCTGGCCGGTTCGGGGCCGGGCCGGGCCAATTTATTATTTTTATTTTTTTTTTTTGAATTTTTTTTAAGTTTTTGGGTTGGACTGGGTATTTTGGGCTATTTGAGGTGATTAGGGTTGGTTTGGGGTGAGGGGGAGGGTTGGGGGTTAACTAGGAAAAGCCAAAAAAAAAAAAATTAGAACCGAGGCCCAGCCCGGCCCGGACCCGGGGGTTACCTGAGCCGGTTCCGGGCCTCCCCTTCATGAACCGAGGCCCGGCCAGGCCTAGGCCCGAACCGGACCCGAACTAGTCCACCCCTACATTCAGGGGTGGAGATGGACATGACCCTAGTTCCAAACACGAACTCGATGGTTTTTTAATTTAATTAAAACCAAATTCGTTGCATAGTCTTGAACTGGCACCATAAACCTGTGTATATCAACTGATTTTTACCGTTCAAAATGGGGCCAGGCCAGCTGCATGTTTGTGTGGGATACCGGTTTATGAAGGTTATAAAATCAGGTGGAAAACGAATTGATATCATATAGATTTACAGAGATTTAGAGCACTGATTATAGAAAAAAGACATTAGCCAATTCATGAATTTAGAAGCAGGCAAGTAGCCCAATGGCTCATCTGCATGTTAGCATGATATTGCAAATTGCTTACCAAGTGCATGACTGATATCCAGGAAAGTGGTTCATAATATCTGAAGGGAAGATTGGAATGTTACATAAAAGTCTTTAACAGTGAAGATCAAAGAATGCCATGCAGCAGAGAACGCGTGTAGAAACATCTCAGTTTCTCCTTGGTATTTGAATAACTTGCATTGATTTCCTCCATCTGAACATGTGCAGTGCCAACATCATCTTCAAGCTTCTTGAGTCTCTCTTGGAGTATTCGGCATCTCTCCATGCAAGCTTCATATTCCTCTTTGGTGTCCGCCCATGTTTTCTTCGTTTCTTCAATCCCTTGGAGAGTCTTGGTCCTTGATTCCACTAGGCTGGGGAAACCTTTCTTGAACTCTTTTGCTTCAAAAGTTTCCTTCAACCGGCCATGAAGCCATCCGATGTCTACCTTGACAGGTTCAAGATCATTACCAACATTGAGCATGGATTGAAGCTCCTGACACGTCAGATCTGGAAATTTTGTTGACCTCAATCTTTGACAAATGTTGCAAACCGTCTCCAGCACCGAAGAACGATACTCAACTGATTTGAATATGCTTTCTTTCACAATATCACCATATCTCGTAAAGATTTGCTTGGCAAGAGGTGCAATTTCCACCCTCACTTTATATCCACCAACATTTTCTGTCAAAGAATTTTGGGTTGAGATTGCATCGTCCATATCATCATCAGCTCCGGCAAGCAGTATCTCTGTGAGGTGAAGAGTTTCAGATCGGGTTGGATGAACAGTAGCAGAAGCAGTAGCTCTCTCGTCAGTGTTGGGTTTTTGTTCACTGGCAGTAGAATTACTTGTTGGATGATTCACTTCATAGGCATTTGCAAATTCACTAGGCATGTTGGAGGCATTCACATATTCTATAGCCAGCAGGCCCTGGGCATTCTTGAAAAACCGAAATTTGAATGTTGGAAAAGAATACCTTCCATACGTCCCAATTTGACTTTTTTAAGTCATCATCCACTCACTTTGACCACTAATTTTCATTAATCTTTCTTCCTCGCCATCCTCACTTCATAACTTTGATAATTAATATACTTGACTAAAAAGATGATATTTTGGAAATTTACATTGATACAGATTTAGTAATACTATTTCTTAATATCATTTCTCAATGAATTAAAAAGTACTCCTTAATATACTATAAAAATCATGCGAACATTGCAAAAAAACAATTTTTGCCATTAATAAAAATGGAGGTAGTATTATTTTAGAATATAAGTGTTTCGGACCAAATATTATTGATATAAACTATTAAATACCCACTCTGGCCCAATTTATGTGTATATCCTATTTTAGATTACAAAATTAGAATGCAGTTATAATAAATGTATTGTTATCAATAATTAAAATTTAAATATTAAGAAAATACAATAAAAGAGTCCTTACTGTCTGGCCGTCGCCATTTGGGGAGATTCCCGATGGAATTTTTTATGATAGTTTTTGAGCATCTTATTCATTAAGTCTAGTTTACTCATACCAAATTTCAGCTAAAACTTCAATTGGGAAGACATTCAAATGAATTCTTGAAGGTAACTGCGCAGTTATCTTAAAGACTTCGTTTGAATGCCTTCTCGATTGAAGTTTTAGGTGAAATTTGGTATGAGTAAACTAGACTTAATGAATAAGATGCTCAAAAAATTTCATCAAAAAATTCCACCGGGAACCGCCCCGAAAGGCAACGGCCAGACAGAGTCTCTTATATATAGACTTATTTGATCCTTTTTTACCAACTTCGAGGATCAATCTGACCCTTATCTCTAGAATAAAAGTTCTATTGAGTCGCAAACATGCCAACAATTTTGATGCAAAAAGTTAGAGAATACAAAAAGGGAAGCTCAATGCACATTGGCATCCCTCCAAGGCGAGAGTCCAGGAAAGGGTCCCAACAAGGGTGTATAAGAGGCAAGCCTTCTCATGTCATTTTGACAAGAGGCAGCTCTCAAGAAGAGTTAAATTTGTGACCTCTTGGTCACACGACAACACCGTGACCGGTGCCTCAAGCCTCCTTTTAGAAAATTAGACATTAAAAAAAAGTAAATAGTGATCAAACAGAAGACACAGGATATTCAAAATGGGGTCCCTATATTCGAACAAGAGGTAGTTTTATGTATCATATAGAACATTTCATAGTATTACAACACTATCCCACTAAAGGCAAAACAAAGTAGCAAGCTTGATTGCAGTACCTGAGAAGGCAATCCAGTTACTTGTGCTCAGTGGCGGACCCACTAAGGGTCCCACGGGTCCCGGGACCCCATGGACCTACAAAAAATACCTATATATATTTGTATATATTTTACATAAAATTAAGTAATCAGTGTATTTATACAATTGAAACTAATTTAAATCACAAATATGGAGCTAGAGCAACGGTTGGACACCCAATCTTGAGGCTCTATATGTGCGGGAGGTTGAGGGATCGATTCCTTTGGGAGTCCACTTTTTTGAAAATAAAATTATGGAACAACTTAGGGCACCTATTGTTATCATGCACCTCTATAGCCCAACTTTTAATCTAAATCTAATTTTCTCAACCTATACCCAATTCTTTTCATAACAAATACTATTATAAAGCCAGTATGTATCCCCAAATTTGAGCTTATTTGTTTTATAAACTAATTTCATCATTAAACACGTAATTTTTGAATTCACGCACTGAATTTGTAATAATTAAAATATTATGGAACAACTTGAGGCACCTATTGTTATCATGCACCTCTATAGCCCAACTTTTAATCTAAATCTAATTTTCTCAACCTATACCAAATTTTCATATACTTTACTTTGACTACATTTTATTTATTAATGTATGTGAATTATTTTTGAAAAATATTGTTAAATCCGGGTCATTATTAAGTCTTATAATATGATTTTTATTTTATTTTTACTAATACAGAATTAAATATAATGACAGTCAAAGTTGTGCGTTGGCAAACGTGAAATGTTGGTTGTTGCAACTAAAAAGAGACGGATGAAGTATAATTTAAATATCATTATTTCATAATATAGCAGTTTCAGTCGCTTGAGCCATTATCGCATAGTTTGGCTTGATGTGATTTGATCTAAGACTTAAATCAGCCCAACAACAAAGTCCTTAAAGTTACACAAATAAATTGGTAATTGTATTAAATTAAAATAGAAACAAAGCTAACGAATATATTTTAAATAAAAATCCAAATAAAATAATGCGAAGTAATTGGATCGAAATTTTCAAATGTAGGCTTTTTAAATTTGATTTCTCATATGCATGCCCATTATTTTTAGTTGATAGAGGACATTAACTTTATAAAATTTAAGTGCCCGTTTAGTGACTCTGTTTTCGGCTTATCAGGCTTATCAACCAACTTTTTAACCAAACATGTAACTTTTGATTTTACGCGCTGAATTATGTAATAATACGAAAAATAAGGTTGTAGTTACTTTTGAGGCTGTATTGACTGCAGTTGTTGTAGATGACCATTTTATCTATTTTTCATATCATTTCTTCTTTATTTTATTAAAATAATATATTTTAAATATAATTTTTCATAATCAGCAGAAACAGTCAATACAACCACTTCAGTCAGAACTTTATAAATTTCAGCAGAATCAGCCGATTCAGACAATTTTAGTGTTACCAAACGGGCTCTAGTTGATAGTAGACATTTCTTTAAAATTGTTGTATACGTTATGTTATCTACGATATGTTATGCTATTTTTACTATTTTACTTCTTCTTTTTATTAATTTTTTATTAATTAGTTACATTACAGTAGGGACCCCGTGATTCTGAGTTTCTGGGTCCGCCACTGCTTGTGCTGCACTTCATTCGGGATTAATAGGACCAGCCTGGTTGGAGATGGAACATGAAGGTGTCCAGGGAGAACTTCCAGGACTGGATTTAAAAAATAATTCCCTTGCCCTTCGAGTTCTATATGTATGAGTGATAGTTTGAGTAGCCAGTGCCCAGTGGTGCATAGCCCTATGATATACTTCCTGATAATGATGGAAGTATTACATATCAATTAGAAATGCTTCTGGGCAGGGAATTATATGAACAAAGGATCTGCTAAAGAAGCTGCTATTAGTTAAGCCCCAAAATGGATGCATAAAAACCATGATTCCCTTCACTTCAAAGTAGACATGAAAGGATGGGGATGACTATGAATAACACTGATATACAACTAGAAAACCACTTCCAAACACATATTAACATTTTCATTTCAGACTGATTTCTGAACTCTATTTGCTTAAATTAGGGTTCTCAAATTCAACCAGAGAGTGCGGGCCGCCCAACACTTCTCAAGCTCATTTTGTTGATACATAAAAAGGGAAAGAGGGAGTTACCGGAGAAGGAGGCGGCGATGGTGATGGTGTTTCCTCTTTCTTAATCGGGTCCTCCTCCTCTTCATTGCCTTGAACACCACCGATCATGGACGGTTGTCCACGTCTCTGTCTGGTGCTTCTTGGCCTCCTTGTCGACAGTTTGGCTTTCTTCATCCTCTCTGAAAGTTCGATATTTTCTCACACATGAGAAGAAATGGCTTACTCCTCTCTCTGCCCCATATGATAGAGCACAGAAACGGAAATTGTATTGCAGGTAGCTAACCATCGGTCCGTTTGAAGTTGCTCAAAAGCGTGCTACTAGACAGCTACTCTCTACAGCTACAATGACGTGCTTTCCCATTTCGAGAACCAAATACAGAAAAATTTTCAGTCACATTTCTACCATTTCTGGTTTCGAGGAGAAAAGGATGACACCCATCCCTCCCCTGACCCCGATGGAACGACAGGAGGGTAAGTTCGAGGGATGTAAATTGGACGAGAATGAGACTTGTTCGGGTACTTGCAGGCCCTCATATTTAAAGTAACCTATTCATTTTTTTTGTCTCGAGGAGAAAGAAATGCATTTCCCTTAACGCACTCAATTCTACCAACGTTCAAATTCTTTAACCCTTAGAGAGTTTTCTCCTTACTTTCTAGCTGTATTGGTTGAAGTTATTGTAGATGACCATTTTAGCTACTTTTTCATATAATTTTTTCTGTATTCTATTAATAAGATATATTTTAAATATAATTTTTTCATAAATCAGCAGAATCAGCCAATACAGCTATTCAGCCAAAACTTGATAAATTTCAGCAGAATCCGTCGATTCAACCGATTTTAGTGTTACCAAACGGACTCTGAATTGTAAGTTTAATAATGACTAACTTTTTTATTCCAGAAGGCAAACCACAAACAATGTTGGATCCATTTAATAAATTTTAGTCTCTATTAAATAATAGGGGTGGGAGTGCTCTAGAAGGGTTCAGTACAATGCCAAATACATGCTAAAACATTTTAACAAATATTGCAATATTGTTTTTCGGGTGGTTCTTACTTGATTGTTTTAACCTTCTAATGAGAGCACCAAATGATAGATAGTCAATATCGACATACCAACTAGTGGTATCAAGAGAGAGGACAGAGCAAATAAATAGGAGAGAGAGAGTAATATATTAAATGAACAGTGGTCTGTTACAACTGTCAAAGGGCTGCTATTTATACTAGTCATAAATGATATGTGCATTAAATGCACATACACGTGTAAACTAATCTATGAAGGAGACACCTCCTTGTGGTGCGGATGCTGCACGTGGCGCTGCATTAAATGCAGTGATTGGTTATTGTGGAACTCTTGACGGAGTGGGACGTCCGTTCGAGGCCAAGGGTTTATCCGAGGGCTTGCTTGAGGAAGGGAATGTTCCAGACCTGTCATTGAGCCCGAAGGGTGATTCTCTGAGTTTGGCGCCTTTGGGCTTGGGCCCAAAGGGTGTTCCTTGTAAGGGATGGACTGTTTTATACATGGGCCGTTGTATTTGGGCCACTTGTAACTGTTGGGCCTGTTTACTGTAGCAGGAGTATATGGACCGCAGGGACCAGAGCCATATACTCTATCATATTTGATTCGGTTTCATAAAAATAGTAGTCCATCTCATCTTCTTATATTTATTCTTTAAATAGAATGTAAAGGGAAATCCAAGATACAAAAAGAAATAATAAAATATTACTTCATATAAATTAACAACTAATTTATCTTACTAAGACTATGACATGAAAACATCTAGCATCTTTTCAATCACGAGAAAAAAGATTCACCTCTCACATAAAAAATAGTTTATAGTTCATTGGCATTTATAATATCGCATACAATATTCAAAGAAAACTAAATGAGTCGGCGGTAAAGTTGTAAAATTAGCAATTTATTCAAATTAAGCATGTGAAATGTATAATGTACTCTAGTTTAACTGAAATTAATATAAATGCAATTTGTTATTGTTATCGCCAAACACCCATTCATATAAATAGAGTACAAAGTACGACAAATACAAGTATGTCTTATTAGCCAACTTTATCATAATGCATGCATAAAATGTGCAAAAATTAAAATGGTATATGCTAAACATGTATTTTTCATATCTAAATTGTTTCTTATATCCTAAAGACGAAGAATGAAGAGAAATACAAAGTTTTTTTATAAATACTACTCCCTTTGTTCCTAAACTTCCAACTTTCCTTTTTCGTCCGTTCCAATTAAAACTTCCGCTTTCCCTTTTTAGTAAAGAATTTGTGGTTCACAACATTTCTTACGCATTTCTCTCTCATCTGCACAACTCTCCATCACACAATACCCACTATCTTAAATTGTGTGTCAAACCTATTTGGAAGTTTTAATAGGAACGGAGGGTGTACAAGTTGTTCTGTGTTCAATTCGGTTTATGGTTTTCCGATTTAAAACCGAACCAAACCATTTTGTTTTAGCAAATTGTTACCAACTGGTACTTTTCTTAAGTAAACGCAAACCAAACCAAATTACAATTTTCGGTTTGATTCAGTTTGGTTCAGTAAAACCAAATCATTTTGCCTAAGCCTAGAATTAGGTGAGAGAATAAGAAAACAAAATCATTCCGGTGGACTTTGCCAACTTTGAATTAGGTGAGAAATAAGAAAATTAATTGTTTTGCAGTTGAGATTTGTACAGATGAGACAGAAAAGATGAGAACCACAAATTTTTCACTTTAATTAGAAATTGGCAAAGTTTTTTGGACCATGAAAAAAGAAAAGTTGACAAAATTCAATTGGCCAGAGGGAGTGATAAATCCATTATATCCGACATTGCTAACTTTATCTTGAGTTTGAAATAAGAAAAATAAAAATTGCATTGTTGAAGTTTGTGTAGAGATGAAAGAAATAAGTTGAACCACAAATTTATTACGTAGTACTTCAAGTGCAAAGTGTCAAAAAAATTGGAATAAACAAAAAATGAAAGTTAGCAAAATCTAATAAGAAAGAGCGAGTAATACTTGTAGTCTGAAATATTATATTGTTTGTACTCTTATTTAGAGAAATTTCTCTTATTAAATATACATCTTGATTTACGTCATTTAAAAAGGGAATGGGGTCGAATAAACATTTTTAACATGCTGTAGATTAAGCCATTTTAACATGCTGTAGCAAGTTATTTAAAAAAAGGGAGAACTATCAAATAAGTCCTCGAACTTTCATAAAAATTGCAAATAAGCCCTTTTATAGGAGGTTTTGTCCGGTCGTCGCCATTTGGAGCAGTTTCCGGTGGAATTTTTTGATGAAATTGTTTTAACATCTTTTTCATTAAGTCTAGTTTACGCATACCAAATTTCAGATAAAAATTCAATCCGGAAGGCAGTAAAATGAATTTTTTAAGATAAGTGCACAGTTAGGCAGCGCAATATATTTCATAAAATCATTTGACTACCTTCTCGATTGAATTTTTAGCTGAAATTCGATATACATAAACTAGACTTAATGAAGAAGATGATCAAAAACTTTCATCAAAATCTTCCACCGGAAACTGCCTCAAATGGCGATATCATGACAAAGCCTCCTATAAAATGGCTTATTTGCACTTTTTATGAAAGTTCGAGGGCTTATTTAATAGTTGTCCCTTTAAAAAAATAAACAAGTTGATTAATTCTACAAAAATCCATATGAACTTATAAAATGATGTAACGATACAAAATATAGTATAAGTTCAAAAATAGATAAAATATTTTAACTCGTTACAATAGAAAAATTATAAAAGTGAAAAGATAAAGCGAAAGTGTAAAAACATAAAATTATAATGCAATACCTGTTAAGTAGTTGTAGAGTATACAGAATTACAAATAATTCCAAAAATGCTAAATATAGACATTGACATTCTTAAATTGACAACACTTTTATTGATATTTCTTTGAATTTTAACAAACTTTTGATTGATTGATTTTTTAAAGTAGGTATACTTATATGATATATTTTTAACATAGAAGTTTAATAATTGATTAGGAATAGTAGAAAGATATATTTAACATTTTTTCCATTTGTAAATACATCATACTTCAATTTCTTGAATTATTCCAATAATGTTTTAACTTTATATGAACTTAACAAAATGGAGAATATGTGATTGGTATATGTTTGGAGGAGAAAAATAATAGCAATAATATTATTACTTCCTTAAAATAAAAATAAATGAGAATAATAATTTGGGGTTAATGATGAATGCAAAAGGAAAAAAGAAGCAAAGATTAAAAAAAGGCTAATCTTTTCTTTGAAAAACTATCAAGAAGTTGCTTAACATAAAAAATAAAACTTGGACAAAATTCAAAAAAAAAATGATTAGATATAAATTTCCCTAAAACATAGGGAGTAGAATAAGGTTTAATAAAATCTATAGATACCGATAAATGCTATTTTGGGAAGAAATGAGAAAATTCCTTAAATAGGATTAAATCACTACAAAAGTGCACAAATATGATCATTGTTTTTCCCTGAAATACGACTTATGCACTCCTAATAAGATCGTATGGGTCATGTTTTTGGAGCAGAACATCATTTTTAGTTTGTTTGTTTTTAAACCTATTTAAAGTAATTTGTCAAAACTAATTCTCGAGTCATGAAATATTGAAATGAAAAAAGATGGAAAGCAAATTTAGATATATTTTGTAACATAATTGTCCCACAACAACAATATCGATGCCTTATTCCCAAAAGATTTTGAGATCGTCGACATGAATTGATCCATGATATCAGGGCTAAATAGAAAAAGATAAGAATAATAAAAAAAACTACAACGAATGAATAAGATAAAGATAAATAATACGTATAAGATACTAACTTCGTCCCAATTTGATGGGCCCAGATTCTATTCATTTGGTCAACATAAATCACTCTTAATCTCTTACTTTTTTATATCAAACTTTTATCAAGTTTGATTTTTTCTTTTGCGATTTCGTAAAACTTTTAATGTAGTTTCTGAATATTTAAATTTTATTTGCTACAAATAATTTAAGTACGGACAGAGATCAATTTACTTTATGGTCTTCAACTATATAGTAAACCGCAACGAATGAAAACATTGTGCAGATGTAGAGTTACCATGATTGTATCTCCAAAATGTGATACGTACACAGTTTTGCTTCTCAAATTGGCCAGGAAAAACAATTTACTTAAAGGCGAATACAATGTTGTCCTCTTTCATCATTATTATCGACAATCCGAATTTCACAAATCACATTTCTAGCTTTAGTCTGCTCTGTTTGCTGGAAATGGATCTGATTCCGGGTCTTCCCAATGAAGTTGGACTTGAATGTCTGAATAGGGTTCCGTTTGATCAGTTCCCAGTTGCTACATCCGTGTGTAGAAAATGGAAGGACGAGATTATGAAGGCAGAATTCAGGAACCGCCGGAAAGCTTCGGGTCGGACCCGACCTGTCATTGCCATGGCCCAAGCGATGGTTGTTGGTTCAAGTAGCAGGCTTTCTCCTCCGGTTTGCCGGCTAACGCTTTTGGATCCCGTCAAAGGGTGTTGGTACGATCTGCCGCCGATACCGGAGATGGCGGAAGGGCTGCCGGTGTTCAGCCGAGTTGTCGGGGTCGGGCCGGAGCTCGCGGTGATGGGCGGGTGCGACCCGGAGAGTTTCCGGGTCCTGAATTCAGTTTTCATCTACAGCTTCTTAACAGGGACCTGGCGGCGCGGAAAGGATATGCCGGGCGAGCAACGGCTATTCTTCGGGTGCGCGGCGTCGGAGAGGGATGGTGTGATGGTTGTCGCCGGCGGGCACGACGACGGCAAGAACGCCTTAAAATCAACTCTGTCGTATGACGTGGCGTCCGATGTGTGGACGCCGTTGCCGGAAATGTCAAGCGGCCGCGACGAATGCGCGTGCTTCTTTTACCGGGGAAAGTGTCACGTCACTGGTGGGTACCACGTGGAGACACAAGGACAGTTCGAACGGACCGTGGAGACGTTAGACGCCGTCGCCGGCCATTGGTGCGCAAATGACGGAATGGCAGATGCGGCGAAAAGTACGTTTCCTTCCGTAGGTTTTGTGGAGATTGGCGGGAGAATATACACGAGCCGGGATGGTGACGTGGTGGCTTTTGATGACGCGACGAGCCAAGTCATCGGGAGGGTCCCGCGTGAAGTTTCTAACGTGTCGTTTGTGACAGGGTGGCATGGGCAGCTGATGGTGACTGGAAATGCGAAGTACGGGGAACCTCAAAAGGCTTATGTGTATGAGCTGAAAAGCGGGCTATGGAGCCAAATAGAAGTCCCCAATGAGTACTCCGGTCATATTCAGTCAGCCTTTTGTCTTGAACTCTAAATTTTAATGCTTTCGTTATTACGGAGTATATTATAAGCCCGTTTTGTAGCATGAAAATCGTTTCATTATGAAATTTATAAAATTTTAATTGAAAGAGTTGCATTGGCTGATTATGTTGATTTAAGAAAAAATATTTTTAAAATATATGTTATTACTCCCTCCGTCCCAATTTGATTTGCAAAATTTCCTTTTTTGGTTGTCCCAAAATGGTTTTCCACTTTCTATTTTAGATATGTAAATAAGAATAAAGTGACATATTCACCCTTACTTTTACTTTTTCTCAATTAACTTAAAGTCATTTACTTTTAGAAAGATGGGCAAAAGTGTAAAAAGCAAGCATCATTTATTGTCATTTCTTAATTCTTGTGCTAGTCAATGTTTGCAATTCAATTCGGGACGGAGGGAGTAGTAAAATAAAATAAAAAACTTATATGTAAAAATAGTTAAAATGGTCATCTACAGTAACTTCAACCAATACAACCAGAAAAGTAACTTCATTCTTACTTTTTATGCTTATTACACAATTCAGCGCACGAAAGTAAAAGTTACATGTTAGGTGAAAAAGTTGGCCGATAAGCCAAAAAAGAGTGTTGTCAAACGGCTTCTATGTCATGGCATATTATTTTTTTATGATAGCATATGATTTAATGATTTATGCATAACTCATCAGTCATCCCACAAAAGGTTATTGACGTGAAGAAAAAAATAAACATCGAGGACAAGAAAAAGGGAAATAATATGAGTAAAATGTTGTCATTTTCTTAAAAATTAAACAGGATCCTCTATTTTAAAATGCCATTAATAGAACATTTTATTTTTGATTGGACAAAAATAGCTTCACCTCGAGCACCGCTACCCCCAAGTTACCGGAACATTACTTGCCACTCTTCGTCGGAACCTGCCACCGCATCCAAGTTGTCATCACCACTAGACTGACTTTGGTTATGCAAGAGAAATAGGTAGATAATTAATTATATTGATTAATTAGTTAATTAAAATATGGTTAAAAAGGTAATGTTTAGTCTTATTTAAGAATGACAAGAAATATGGTCTTAGTTTTCGAAAAATTCTACTACATCCGTCTTACTAACATTGGAATATGAGAGAGTAACACGATTATTCAAAAAAATGTGTTTATGTGGTTGATTTTGAATTGAAAATAAGAATAAAGTAAAATGGATTTCGACTCACACAAACTTTATGAAATTTGGTATGAGACAATGATTTCATGAAAGCAAAAAAGGAACAATCTTATCGGGACATAAGTATAATGTAGTCCTACAATTAGCAATTATCTTTAAAATTGATTGATTATATTACTGAAATATACAATTTTGGGATTATATTAAAAGACAACAATAAATTTGAAATCATGTACAATTTTGATGTGAATAATTGTATATTACAAAATAAAATGACTTTAAAAAGAAGTAGTTTTTCAAAAAGTTTTGTATGACTAATATTCATTTACCTTTTAATATCAATTTAAGTACAATTCAATTTCAATTCAGAAATACTCTACTATGTTAGTACTACAGTAGATTATAACTTTAATACTTTTTGGTGGAGTATTATGTAAGTATAAATATAAATAGATCACATCAGAATAGACTCAATGATATGTTACCATCTTTGGTTGTTATTAGGGGTGGACTCGGGTCCGGGCCGGGTCCGAGTCGGGCCTAGGCCCGGGCGGGGCGGCAGTTCAGAAATGGTGGACCCGGGACCGGCCCGGGTAACCACCGGGTCCGGTCCGGGTCCGGGCCGGGCCCATTATAATTTTTTTTGTTTTCCTCTTCCTAATTAACCCCCCTCCCACCCCCAACCCGAAAATTTAAAAAAAAAATTGAAAAAAAATAGGTTTTGGCCCGAACAGGGCCCGGGCCCGGCCGGGTCGGGCCTTGTTTTGGGTGACCAGAGCCCGGACCGGAAAACCCACGGGCCGGGCCTACCCGGACCGGTCACTGACCGGGCCACCGGGTCGGGCCGGGCCGGAACAGTACCGGTCCCGGTCCGGTTCCGGGTCGAGCCACCCGGCTTGAGTCCACCCCCTAGTTGTTATTATGAGGGGTGGGCATGAAAAATAGTAACGATTGGCGATTGATCGTATTAAAGAACTCAAAAACGTGTAATTTTCGGCTAACCATACCAAGTTTTTAAAAATTCTTGGAACGGTTAACCAACCGAATAAAAAAATGATACTCCTTTCGTCCCTTAAAACTTTGCCAACTTTCCTTTTTTGGATGTCCCACTTACTTTGACACTTTCCCTTTTAAGTAAAGAATTTGTGGTTCCAGTTAATTCTCTCTCCTCTGCACAAACCTCAATCACACAGTTTTTACTTTATTAATCTTCGTGTCGATCAAACTTGACAAAGTTTTAAGGGACGGAGAGAGTACATGATACATTTACAGTTTACCACTTCTAGACTAATGGTCTTGTACCTGGAAGTACATGTCTCTTAATGGTAGAGAGTAACCAGAAACGATTATAGCTTATGGTCCCAGCAAAAAGTGCTAGTTAGTTAGGAATGAAGCCATATTATTATTATTACTGCCTCCCTCCCAAAATGATTAGTTGTTCCCAAAACTTTGACTAATAATATATATGTATTGAAAATTATTTATAATATAACAATAATATGAAAATGTTCTTTATTAAAAGTGATTTTATAAGAATATATACAATCTATAATGTTCATAATATTATACATACTAATCAAAACCATGATGTAAATTGGCTAAACATTTTGAGACGGGTAGTATTTTAGTTTGTCATATACTCATACGGCACAAATGCACAATCATGCAACACTTGGGAGTTGGGAGTGTCGAACTATACGGAGTGTTTCGTGTTTAACCCTACTCCAGTGCACAAACATATTTTAGTGAGGCATGTTTCAGTTTAACCCTACTCCAGTGCAGAACTATACGGAGTGTCCGACTCTCACGAGATAGATTGAAATTATTGGGAGTAAATTGAACTGTAGCTGCTTAATTGTACGAGACGCATTTGTGCATTAACCAATTAATGGTTAACCTATATTATGATTATATAGTACCTCCGTCCCGCTATAATTGTCCCATTTTACCTTATCGGTTTGTCCCACTAAGATTGTCTCGTACCAAATTTGTAACTGGTTAACCGATGTTATGGTACGATTAATGATATTAACCGAAATCACAGTTAATCAAAAATTGGTTAAATGAAATGTGGTTAACCAACCATGTCCACCCCTTTATAATTACCTTACTATTACAAATACATTACAAAGTATAATTACTAAATTATAGTCTGAGACCAGCAGCAGCGGTGGAGTTTCAACGACCAGCAAGCAATCCGGTGGCAGTGTTCTAACGTAGGGATGGACTAAACCGGGCCAGGCTCGGGCCGGGCTCGGGCCAACCTTTTGGTGAACCGGCCCGGGCGGTTCGGGCCGGGCCCGGTTCAATTTTTTTTTTTTTGGTTTTTCAGGGTTGGGTGTTTTGGGGGGGGGGGGGGGGGGGGGGTTGGGGGTGGGGGTGAAGGGGGGGGGGGTCGGGAGTTAATTAGAAACCAAAAAAAATTGAACTTGACCCGGGCCCGGCCCGACCCGGCCCAGTTAGGCCCGGACTCGGTATCAACCCGGGCCGGTTCCGAGCCCAACATTTTGCAAAAAAAGCCCACCCAGGCCCGGCCCGGGTCCATCCCTATTCTAACGGAAGCAGCTACCAGAGGCGGAGTTCTAGCAACGGCACATAGGGGTGGACTGGGCAGCTGGGCCAGTTCGGACCGGCCCGAAACCCGGCCCAGCCTGCCACTGTGCTGCACCGGTCCGACTAACCGAGACCGAGTCCTGGCCTTAGGGCCCAAACCGGGGTTAGGGTAGGCATGGACCGGTTCCGGTTCGGGCCCAGTTCGGGCCTGGGCCGGGCCTCAATACTTTTTTTTTTGGCTTTTCCTAGTTAACCCCCAACCCTCCCCCTCACCCTCAAACTAACCCTAACCACCTCAAATGGCCCAAAATACCCAGCCCAACCCAAAAACTTAAAAAAAAATCAAAAAAAAATTGACCCGGCCCGGGTCCGAACCGGCCGGGCCAATTCACCTTTTGAAGGGCCCGAGCCCGAACCGCCATCCCACCGGGCCAATTGGCCTAAACCGGGCCCGGAATCGGTTCACCGGGCCAGACCCGCACAGTAGCGGGCCGGTCCAGTTCCGAGCCGGTTGGCCCGGCCCGAGTCCACCCCTAGGTTAGGGGGCAGGCTACAGGACAGCCATGTGGTGGACCGGTTTGGGACCAGTCCGGGCCTTTTTTACTTTTTTTATTTTATCATTTTAAACAAATTAAAAAAAACTGACCTGACCCAGGGCCGGACCAGCCCAGTCCCGGGGTTCCAACCCGGGCCGGTACAAGGCCTTCTTCAGTTCCTCCCAAAACCCAATCCCGCCCAAATCCCGGCCCAGGGCTCAGCCCAACCCAAGCCCGGCTCATCCCTAGCGGCACTGACAGTCAGAGGTCTGGCAACAATATGGTGGCAGATATTCTTTTCCCAGCATGGAAAAACTTTAAATTAGGAAATTTTTAACATTCATTCCTTTTTTTCCAACATGTTTTACTTGTATTGAGTATTGACTGACAATTGAGGGAATTATCTCTATTGAGTTCCGTCTCAAGTCTCAACACGTACACTATTTCTTCCCACATCTAATAAGAATCATCTTGTCCGATTCATTGTAATACATCGGACACCCTTGAACCTAACGCTCAAAATTTATTTTTTAAAAATAACTACATATTGCATCACGAGGAGTTAAGAGACCCGTATTACAAATAATAAATCGTTGGAACACAAATTATACGCAAAACAGGGACATTATGTTTACGGGTAACTCAAGCTAGGATATACCATACTTTAAATAAAAAGTGAACTGCTAAACTAGTAACTCAAGCTCAGTAGGTGTGTGTACTCTTAGGTTTTACAAAATCACAACACAAACAGAGATCAAGAGGTGTGTTTGGTTTCAAGATTGCACTTTAACACAACTTTTGCGCCCACAGCCTGGTCACAAACAGCAAACGAAAAGCCATAATGATGAGCAAGAGGAATACAGTTACAGAACTTTGGTAGTTTGAATTTAAGGAAAGCTTCGATGGAAATTTTAATTAATATTAGATAATATTTATTTAAAAAAATACATCTTTGAAATTTAACAGAGATCAGCATAGTGATGATATCACAAATATTACAGATATAGTTTTCCATGCTTCTTGATATTTCCTGAATATATCTTTTTGTTATTCAAAAAATAGAAACTAATAAACTCAATTTTCCCCATCATCTCGGAATATCTCCACCTAACCGCAATCTAAAGAATCCCACATTTGCACCTATTTTATTTCGCTCGTCTCTGACCAATTGATGATGTGTTGTTCCAGTTTTTTATTTTTCATTAGAAAACATTAAACAAAAAAGACCACCTTTCACTTATTTCTAAATACAGTCTCATATATCACTATTTCTCTTTTCTCCCATATTAAACGATTATCAAGTCTTTATTTTTTATCCTCTTGACTGTTTTCCCCTTTTCATCTTCTTGTTGTTATTATTTGTTTTAAATGTTTTTTTTAAAAAACATTTGTTTTAAATGTTTATGCATCCCATTTTCCGCTCTATTAAGAGATTTTTTTTTTTTTTGTAAAATTTATGCTTTCGATAGTTTTTTACCTTTTTTCTTATTTTTTATTTCTTTTCCCTTTTTATGCATTTGTCTTCAAGTTAATCCCGATTCATAAAAGATGTTTTCCCACCCTACTCGTATTTCCTATTTACATCCACTTGTTCTTTCTTCCTATATTCTTTGTACCTTAATTTCATCAGTAATACGATAGTATATTTTACCCTCTTTTGCATCATCATATTTTTCTCAGAGTCCATTAATTCCATCAACTATCGGGAAAACTATTCAGATACAAAACTAGGGAAGAAGGAAAATTTGACATGTATCATTTACACAAAATGGTATAGAGGGGAGGGGTTAGCTGAAAAGAGAAAAAAAATGGTGAAAATGGAAGGAAAAAAAGACTTCTAATATGATGGAAAAAGAAGCAAAAAAAGACTTCTAATAAGACGAAAAGGGAAGAAAAAGGAAAAGGGGAAATGAAAAAGAAAATAAGACTTGAAAGAAAAAAATAAAACAAAGAAAAAGTAAAGACGCAGAAAAACGTCTTTTATAAAAAGAAAATGTAATCAAATAGGTAGACATTAAAAGGAAAGAAAATAAAAATTGGGAAGAAGAAAGGAAAAAAGCTATTAAGATGAAAATCTTTAAAAAAATATTTTCTGATAGGTCAAAAAGAGGGACATAAACAATGTAAAGAGGATAATAACAAAGATACAGTGAAAAAATAATACAGGGACTATTTTGAGAAAATTGGTGAAAGTGAGACTTTATTTAATATTTTCCTTAAAAAACAAAACACAAAATAGTAAGTCATGGACTACGCTAAGAAGACCTGGGATATTTAATCCCGATTTCACCTGTTTCATTTATTTCTCAAGTTCTAGAGAAAATCAATTACCCACGTATTGATGTTAGAGCCCTCAAAAATACAGAAATTTTGATAGAAACATTGGGAATGTTTAGCTTGGCTATTTCAGCTTATCACTAGTTTCAAATGGGATCCGTCAAATCTAGGCTCACATTGAAAGAAACATGAAAGCCTACTATTGGTTTAGTTTAGGTTAAAAGCAGAGACATCATTACAACAAACACGTTCAGCCAGCAGTTGTAACACATTTACACACATCAACGAAAAACTTAATTTATGAATTTTACATACAGCAATAAGCTGAAGTCTTGACTAGAACACCACTGACAGTGGTAAAAGCGCTATAGGTAGAAAATTGTTAGAAAAAGGTTAGGAAAATGGGAATATTTGATATGAAAAAGCATTGTGTAATTGTAATGTAATCAACCTTATTAGAGCTTTCTCGGAATCAATTCCCCAGCCCTCTCTCTACCCATACCATTAATCAAATTTGAATTGAAATTTGATTAACACTAAAATATAGGTCAAATAGTACAATAAATTGATAAAAAGTTAACAAAGAAATTACCACAGACCTAAAAGAACTTCCAATTACTTTTATGTTGACTGTTCGTCAGCCTCATTTCCATCAACAAGTAGAGGACCATCCGGTGAGTAAGCATCTACTAGAGCAGACTCTTCTTGAGGATCATCACCTTGCTCTGGAAACTGTACCTTATCCTCATTCTGGTCAGCTTCCTGCGTAAAAGAAAATGAAAGAACAAATTGTTCCTCTATTATGAGTCTATTTTGCTCATTTAAATTGAGTGTACAGAATAAAATAGCAACAAGACTAGTAGGTTACTCGGTAGCTTAGAGAAACAAAGACATTCATATAGATGTAAACTGTTAATATCTATTTTAGTTCAAAGAGCACCCTCAACTAAAAACAGCCTCAATTAACAGCACAAAAAGGCAAAAATGAAACTGGCGAACCTTACATTTCTACTTTTAATTGGTGGATGCATGTCTTTAGGGAGTGATATATGAATAAAAATAATGATTCATCTGTTGTGAAATATACATGCTGAGTGGATAATTAGAGCACACCCTAAATGTGATCTCTAGGAAGCTGATTTGCAGGAAAGATTGTATCACTATCACTATGGCTACTTGGCTAGAGAGGTTTTTTCAAATTTAAGGTGTCATTTGAAAATTTCAAACTGGTATGAGAACCTATTTGACCCTCCCCCTAAAAGTTTTACTAACTCTACCCCCCTAAGATTGGGACATAAAGGAGTGGTGTGGTTATTATAAAAAGTGGAGTTGTGTGATTGGTATTGAATTTGTAGTGTGAATGAAGTAAAAATGAACTGCAATCACCCAAATAATAACAATTATGGTATGGGACAAATTTAGTGGTCATAATATTAGTCATCTGCACAATTGAGAAGACATACCTCATGCTCCAAGTCTCCATTTTGAAGAGGTTCATCTTCATCCATCTTCATGTTCTTGAAAGCCTCAACAAGGTTTGTTGTTCTATGGGCTTGATTAATATAATCAGATGCTGGTGGAAGGCTACCTCTGCAAGGGAAATGAAAAAGGATTAATGACAGCAAACTTAGCAAATAACAGCAAAGAAATTAACACACACAAATAGAAACAAAATTTGTGTATACCTTTATCATCTATCTGTTTAAGTTTGTCCCATACCGTTTGGTAATATTTGGGTTGTTACAATTCATTCTTACTTTATTCACACTTTAAACTCAATACCAACCACACAATTGCACTTTTCTTAATAACCACACAATTGAACACATGCTTCATTTAAGTCTTTTTACAGTGGTAGTGATGATACCAGGAGAACAGAAACCCAAAAAAGATCCCAACTCCCAAGGCATATATTCTACACTCAAACAGAATGGAAAAAGACAGTACGGGGCGGCATAATTCAAGGTACATGATGAAGTGAGGATAGCCCTATATACCTTGCCTCACCAATACTAGATTCTACTGCAAGTGCAACCTGCCAATCTTCAAAGAGGTTAGGGTATTCTTCGGGATCAGCCAAAGCCTCTGCAGCTTTTTGGTTAATCTGCACCGCAAAATTCAAATACCAAAAAAGTCAAAAGCCTAGTCTTGAGTTTGGGTGGGAAAAGTGCCAACAAACCAAATGAAAGAAGATAGATCGAACTTTATATGAAGATAGCAAATCAAATACTAACCTTGCCAAGGTCCTTTCTCCAAATTTCAACTATTTCTGATACTTTACTAGGTAAATAAGATCGGGCCATAAATGCAGCCTCAGGTAGCCGATTGCTGAAACATTGAAAAGAATGACATTTTAATGATTAAATTAATGCAACAAAGAGGGAGGCACCTGGACACACCATCACTAGTGGTACCTGTCTACCAATAGCTGAATGCACTCTTCCACTTTACCCAATAAGAACAAACAAAGGAATGACACATTATTTTTCCCATTCTCCTTGGAAAGAGAAGAAAGTTCAGTTATTCCATCAGCATCTCCTAGAGAAGAGTAGAGTAATAGCAAACCACTCAAGTCATTTGCATGTTTCAAACATTGCTCTGCCAACTCAAACTGCAAAACACAGCAATTACAGTTATGAAAATCAAATCCCAAGAAAAGGAAAACTAAAATAAAAAAGGATACTGGGCCAAATGGCAACCCCACAAGCCAGAAAACTTGTGGGAACAATGAAAGCAATTAAGATACTCCATGTATTATTTTTACATGACCATCATGCACAACTCAATGTTGAACTAATTCAAGAGAACTAGAGACAATTACAGCACAATTGTGTATTTTACAATTACCATTCCGGAAGATATAGCAAGTTCACCCAACTGCTTCCATTTCGACTCACTCTGTACTGTTTCAGCAATTTCCTGCAAGCAAGTAAACATGTATGATCACTTCAACAAATCTGCAAGCAAGTATGGAAACTGAAAAAGAAATCTGAAGTACTTTGAGAATATAAGTTAGCTTATGCACTTGCCTTGGCAACTTCAAACTTCCTTAGTTGTATGGCTAGTTCAAATCTGTAGTCAAGATCAACTGCAACTTCTAATGCGTCCTCTACCATTCCTCGAGATTCCAGGAAACGGGCCACACTGATACAGATCATTTATTGATGATTAAAGAAAGCGTTTAAACCCAAGAAAAGAAAAAACGAAAAAAAATATTTTAAAAACAACAAACACATGTTACTTTGTCAATTACTCACTCCGTCCAAAAAACGTTTTGTTTAACCAAGGTACCTTTTCTTTATGTCAGGGTACAGCTGCTTTAAGTTATGAATTTTTAGAAACTATGGTTTACTTAAATTTATATTATTAAACATGTTTGTATTCTATTTTGGCAAACTTTTTGAAGAAATACTTTCATTTGATCAAACATGACTCTTTTTTGGGACCAAGAACTTCAGAAGCATGACTCCTTTTAGGAGACTGAGGGGTTACTTTTCAATGTTGCCACTTTCTGAATGAACATTGTGCAAATTCATAGAATCAGCTTTAGTCCCATTCTGAAGAACAATGTACAAGAGTGCAAAAATGGCATATATAACTTTCTTGAATTCAGTTCGTAACTCTTACAAAAACAGTTCTTACACAGAAGTAATATAAATTCAAATCCAACTGCAAGTACATCATTACTTCCTAATGGCTAGATGATTCTCTATTTTTAATAACCCAGGTAACATCAACCGGTGGAGTCCAACCACTTTAAGCCTTCACAGAAAAAACAGAGCCCGACAACCAGCACTTAGGGCCAACCAAACCTGGAGTGCACATGACCACCCCCCATGAGCCCCTCTCAACGATTCAATCCCACTGATGGAGAACGTGATGTCTAATGTGAGAGTTGAACCAGGCTGGGCAAGCTACTCAAGAAACAAAGTATGCCTCAGCGCCCAACCACCTTCCATGTTCTGACATTTGCTAGATGATTCTCTAATAGCTAGCCAGGCTAGGTAATGTTAAACAATTACCAAGAAAAGTAAACAACCAGCTACGTGACATACCTATTGTGATGCTCCTTAGGAATTGAGGGTAAGATCTCATTCGCTCGCTCTAGATCACCACGAATCACCAACGTCTTGTACTCAATCAAACCGAGGAGCAATGTGTATCCTATAACACTGGCAAAAATATGTTGAAGCCAATTACATACTTATCACAGTAACTCCTCCATCAAAACACTATGAAGCCTCTACTCACTTGAACTCTCGGTCAATGAAATAAATCCTACTTTGATTTGCCAGATAACCCAGCAGGTACATGGGATGGTCCAAATGAAACATTGTTGTGACCTGAACATGTGATATATAAATATATTGCTAGTTCACATCTAGGAAAGTAACGTATCTGCAAAAATACTATCTAAAAGGCCATCGAGGGGTGAATCTTTTACCTCACCGCCAACACAATAATTTAGTTTCCAGGATGAATTAGTGTAAATGAAGCAATCCCCAACCCACATTCCAGTTCTGACACGTTCGCTGATCTCATAAAGGAGTTCAAAAGCTTCTTCTATCCCTTGTTCATCAACAGATCTTCCTCCATCAAGATGTGCAGAAACAACATCACGCTGCAGTATTTGACTTAGACCCAATCAGTTCCGTGAATATAGGAGCATCAAGTGTTAATACACACACACATTATATACCATACAAACACACAAGTTATATAAATATATAGATTTTTTATAGATACATACATACATATTATTGTTTTATAACCCGGTGATGGCCAAAACCCGAAGGTATTTGGGGTGGGGGCAAGGGAACACCCCACCTATTTATTAAACATGCATACATATTATATAGCATACAAAGTACAAACACACATGTCATATATGTGTATACACACGTGACACACAAACTTGAAACTAAAAATTGAATCATTGATGAACAAGTTCTCACATTATATTTAAGAATGTAAAATGAAGAGTCACATGCAATTGCAACTAAATCACCACTGTCCGCCCAGTACAGATTCTGAAAAAATTGAAAAAGACAGTTATTGAATAAATAAAAAATCTCTAGGTTAACAACAAGCAATCACTATAGTTGTAGTCTTACTTTAACATTAACATCAATGTGTCGTATCAGCCTGCAGTCAGCCCAATCATAGAAGCAAATGAAATCACTTGAGCACATTGCCAATAAAGTACCCCCATATATATGCTCAACAGCAAAAGTAGGCCGGAAGCTCTTCTTCTCCTGAAGTTTGTCAAGATTAGAAGAGACACTATAACTAACAGACATTAAAACATTGCGGATACAAAGAATAAGATTGCACATTTCTAGTTACAGACCACCAGTCAAGCAAACAATGAGAAGTCATTTTACCTGAAAATTTTTACTGAATATCTTTACCCTTGATGTACTTTCCCTCACAGCATATTCTCCATCAGATGACCAAACAAATTCAAGTGCGGGGCCAAAAGACCGATTTCTCCAGGCTAAAGCTGTATATATGATGTGCTCCCCGTCTCCACAAACAACAACAAATCGTCCATTCGGATTATGTTTTAAGCTCTGTAGAGAGTTTGAGTGCAAGATGGAAAGATAGCGTCAGATATTAATATTAGGGAAGCAGCTTATCTGAATCTCAAAGTGATCCAAGCACACTAGATATGAATCAAATTAAACTATAAAAGGAATAATTGAGTTGGTCTGTTATGCAATCCAAACTGTACATATGATATAGTCATACGGCCAATGTTCTTTTTATACCCATTTAGTGGAGAGAAGAGAGAGAGAGAGAGAGAGAGAGAGAGAGAAATGACTTGGAACAACTTTTCATAATGTGGAAATTGTGTGGTTGGTATTTGTTTACAAAACAAGGAACAGTTTTTAAAAACAGATCCCTTTCCTAAAAATGAAAGAGAAGACAATTTAGGGATGGACGGAAAGAAACGGAGATAAAAAAAGGGATAGAGGGATTTATATAGTGTGCTCTTGTATAGAGGTTTTACTCTAGAACCAGACTGAACCACTACTACCAACTTTTGAATATGGTGATTGAGAGTCAATGTGTCACTGCTATGACATATTAAGTATGTGGTGCTGCTTGTTAGCATTCTTAAATTCTTTCTAACCGCGTTTTAGATTAAGAGTAATAAATAGATAGTGTTCCCCTGTTGACAAGGTTGTAGATCAGCTCCACCTTTGAAATCTAAAATGCTTCCACAGAGAATGACTCTAACTGATTGCAATTTACTAAGTAGACTGTAACATCGTATCAGCATATAGAAGATGAAGTAAAAAAGGAATATTCAAAACATAAACCAACTCACTTGAGGGTAGAGGTCACAGGTTCCCAATTCCTTGACAGCCAAAGGCAGTCTTTCTCCATCAGTGACCTGAGACATAAATCAAGCACTTGATTCACACAATGTGTTTGTAGTGTTAGTTAGTGTTGTCACTGAGCAATGTAGGATGTAAATCCAGCAGTACCTCGTAATCGGATCCCACACTCTTGATGTTGACAGTTTGAATCTCATTATGTTTTGCCCATATAATTTTTCCACTGTTGTCCATACTAGCAACGGGTTCTTCACGGCCCATTTTAACCATGATAGTTCCTTCATCGTAACCAATCACAACCCTGTCCAGTTACCCCAAAGAAAATGTTATTTAGTGAAGAAAAATCCTAGAAAAACTATTTTCCTAGTCATTACTATTCATTGTTCTTTCACAAATAGATTCACATAATTTGCAAATTTGTATTTTTAAGACAAACAAGTCTGGACTCAAGAAAGGAAAACATTCTCCACTCAACAAGTGTGAGATATTAGATATTCAAAACTTATTATCATCATCACCTTAATTCTAACTACATTGGGGTTGGTGGCATGAAAACTATAGCATCAATTGATTGTCTGGATTTAGTTAACGGTATAAACTCATGCAGAAAAGCATTGGCAACATTTTACACCAAATTTTTTTCCTGTCTCAACCTTCTAAAGAAGGAATATTGAGATTTATTTCAAAAAACACTGCCATTGGTTTTTCCCACTTGCATGGTTTTCCCCATTAGTCATGTCCCGTTGCAAAATTGATACTGTAAAATCAACATGCACATCATGCAACATGATTGTGAAATATGCAATATGGATCTGAAATTTAGACAGGGGTTTTATCCAACTAAATGAAATATAACGAAACTTCACACGACAGCAAATGCACATGAGTAGCACTTAATAATGCTATGAGAGATCAACTTACCTTCTTGAACCTTTGATAGAACCAACTGCCCAGACTCTTTCAAGACCATAATTCAATGTATTTTCGAGTCTGTAGATAAAGAAGGAAGCCGTTACAAAAAAACCCCAAATAACAATGTGATGGTTATATGCCTTGATGACTATTTAAACAAGAGTTTAAATAAATTATTCCTAAGTGATGCCTTGATGCAAGAGTTTAGATAAGGATGCTTATGCCAAAGTATTATGTCATGACAAGAATTTCTTTCAAAATCAGCACAGAGTTATCTAGATTCTAGAGACAAGAGGCTCATCCAGGAATAGTCACATGGATCGCGGTACACTCCAGAACGCAGAACAAAAACAGGATCACGGATTGCTAATATCTGAAATCCGATACGCAGGGGGTTCTTCGGTACGCTATTTTGGTATGTGGTACGTTGTACCATTTATTACGGTACGGTGTAACAGTAACTTATACAATTTATAAATTATAACTATAATATTAATAATATTAAACAATTAATGTAACATTCCAAAATCCAATTTTTCTCAATTCATGAACCGAATATAATTCAACTATAAGTTCAAGTGTTTAGCATATCATAAGTTTTACAAAATAACAAAAGTAACTTCAATAAAACTGTAAACAAACTTAACAAAGTTTGGAGCAATAGGAGATGAGAAGAGGTATAAGTGCTGAGCACATTAAATAAAGAAAAAAATAAAACTGGAATGCTGGATCTTCATTTGGACTTTGGAGCAATAAGTGCGTCGTTTGGAAGAACAAAGTCGCCGACCTGCGTCGCTTGGAAGAACGAAGTAGCCAACCGTCTGTTGGACTGCTGGAGCGTCGTTCGCGGGAGAAAACGTGCGAACAGCCAGAGCGATACACCGTACCGCCTGGGAGATACAGGCGAACTACGACCGGAAACCACCGTACTGAAGTCGCGACCCAGAGGCATCCGGCCCGCTGCTGTTCCATGATCCAGAACGTGCGATTCAAAATGCAGATCGTGGTTGTGCTGGCAATTTATGTAACTATGGATCCACTCATCGGTAATTTTGTATGCTGCTCGTTTCCCTTTTTATTTTCTTATGTTTTATAAAGATGTTGTAGAATTATCTTTTAAATTAAGCTAGTCATATCCGGTGGTGCCCTTATAAATACAATCTATTTGATGATATGCCTAACAGCCTCACTAATAACCGGGCTGAAGTCTATCATGAAGTTATGTGAAGCCCTTTATGATATTAGCTCAGATTGCATACAACAATACTAATCACTAAGTAAACTTGTAAATACAACATTACCTATAAGTTGTTGCATGCCATATACGAACAGTACCATCTTCAGAACCTGTGATTATGATAGGTAGTTCAGGATGAAAACAAACAGCAGATACATTATGTGTATGGCCTTCTAGGGTTTGTACACAGCTTTTAGTCTGGTAGTCCCACACCTGGTTTAAATGTAAATACACTTCAGATACCAACAGTCCAAAACCATTCTAACCAACCACAAAAGAGCAAGTGTGAAAAGAAAGAACGACAAACCTTAGCAGTATGATCATCAGAACCAGTTATTAAGTAAGGCTTATCACCACCAGTGAAATAATCTACACAGTTAACACCTTTCGTATGGGCATCGAGTGTAAAGTTTGGATCAGGGGAACCAAGATTCCAAATCTGTGAATAGAAGCATGCGCATACCATTATCAATTCAACCGAGTATACAATGACAGTATGGGAGAGTAGATAGATGAAAACCAGAAAAGCACACCTTTATTGTCCGGTCAAGAGATGCACTAGCAAAAGTATTTGTGTCCTTAGGATTAAATGTCACTTGCATTACATAATGGGAATGACCCTCAAAAATTTGAGTGCATGTCCAGCCCTTCTCCCAGTCCCATAGCTTTATGAGCATGTCATCAGAAGATGACAACACATATGGCAGAGTGGGATGAACAGCTACACACCTAATATAGTCCGTGTGTGCCTCAAATACTTTAATCTTGTCCATGGTATTATAATTGTATACTCGGATAAACATATCATCAGCACCGGCTACCACCCATTGCTTACGTGCTACAAACTTTGCAGACCTAACTGCAACAAAATAAATTAGGTGTTACGAAACAGCAAACTTCATCAAGGCAAAAGCTTGATTACTTTACGACACTCTGCCCAACAAAACATATAATATTCCTACTGACCTGGTAGATCAGTGACTTCAAAAGATTTTGTCATTGTCTGCAACAGACAAGATGAGATATGTGTTAGCATTTTATAACTGACAGCTGGTTTATCAAGGTATTTCGAATTAAATACTAAGAACTGCTTGCAAAAACGACTAATATGATTGCTAAAACTACTCAAGCATTGAATGTTATCCAGGTACCTAAAAGACAAGAGCAAAATACCTCATGAGTGGCAGTCGGTAAAAAAGCCACAATCAGCACGATGTGTGATTAATTTGTTTAAATGTGGTTGACAGATTTTATTTAATTTGATTGAATAACTTCACTAGCAATGTATTTTAGGAAGCAGTTTGTTAGGACTTCTTGCTATCATTGTTTTAAGTTTTTACTCCCTCCGTCCCTCTTATAATGTCCCGTTTTACCTTTCCGGGAAGTCCCACTAAAATTGTCCCATACCATATTTGGTAAAGTTTGTGTGGTTCTAAATCATTCTTACTTTATTCTTACTTTATCAATTAATATCAACCACACAACCCCACTTTTCTTAATAATCGTGCCACTCTCTTCCGACCCAATATAAGAGGGACGGAGGTAGTATATCATTCTATACATGTAACCCCTATTCTAAAACCGGACTTCGTTTTGCTAATAAATATCCAACAGTGCACTAAGAAGAAATCAAGGAGAAGGAAAACACCCTCAAATCGCATGCCCACCTCTGCTTATCCCATTCCAATCGTGATGTGATGAACAATCCTGGTACATATCATTTGGCATCCACACTAACAGGGAAGACAATAGATACAGACAGAACTACACATGTTGCAACTTTCAAAAGCTACCAAATGCAGTGTCAAAGGTGCAAGTTGTAACTGCACTGCAGCCAATAAACGAATGTTAAGAGCACAGACACTTTTTAACATGATTGACAACCTTGCCCTATTGTGGACTCCTTGGCAGTTAAAGAAGCACCCCCGACTAGTAAGCACTTCATCTACCGATGTCCCATCTCAAGCTAGTCCAATTGGTAGACTTCTTGGATCCATTTTGGTTTGCCAAAGCCGTGCAAATTGATCGTTGTCAATCAAGGGCATTTCAAATGGATGGGGCTCACTTGTATTCCACTACTATAACAAACTTGAAGTCTCCTTCAAAAATACAAGGATCGCTGGCACATTGGCACTTTGTAGGTACAATCACTCAGCACCATGTTCAAGTTTTCAAGCTCAAGGGCAGGCTTTAATATGTTGAAGGAGTGTAACGACTAATGATGCTACACTACTTTAAGACTATGACAAGGATAAAATAGAAATCAAGTAGAAAAATGAGGGGTGGTAGCTGATTGATTTGATCAATATTGTTGATTGATATTATTTTAAATAGATCATTATGCCTCCATTAACTTACCTATTTTAGAAAGGAATTTGCTAGGATTTCTTCCTTTCATTATTTTACTTATTTCTGAGTGAATTAGAGTAGTCAAGAATGATAAGGTATTTCTTGGGTTAGATGACAGTATGAACTTGGAGAGAGTGAAGTCAAGGGAGTGTATACGTGTGGAAGATTGGTCTGGTTTTGTGTGACTTCTCTATTTATTGTTTCTAACTCTGATTAGCGGACCTCAAACTCTTTTGGGATTAAGGCTTGGATGTTGTTGTTGTTTTACATATTTATATGCATGCAATCCCTATCAGAAAGGGGGCCTTTATTTTGCAAATAATATACCCAAAGAAGAATTAAGAACTCAAGGAGAAGGAAAACACCCCAAATTCCAAAGTAGAAGGAAAGCTCTGAAATCCAAATGGAAGGAAAACTTGTTAAAATTCCATTTCCATTTCTGGTTATCCCTTTTAATGCATTTCCATGAGTCCATGACGTGAACAACCCAAGATTCATACAAAACAAACACTGATTCATATTTAAAATGGATTGTGTTAACAATGAGAGCTATTAAACGTGTAAGAGGAAAAAGGCATGACATGTGTTATAGCATGCAGGCCACTAAGAAGCACAAGTCAAAAGTACATACAAGAAGAATTAATTCCACTATTTGTCCTATAAGTTTGATGCCATTTTCACATTTATTCCTTTTCTTTCACTTTGTTCACTTTTGGTGTTTGACTAATGTTTCTTGGCCACTTGTAGTCCTTCCGTCCAATTTTCTGACGCTTCTCCGGCGATTTTAAACATAGGAAATATCAACAGAAGGACTATATATGGTTGAAAAACAATAGTAATGTACCAACAGTGGTCAGAGTAAAAAACGTGAACCAAATACGGAATTGGTGTGATACTCCTAGGACCAAATGGAACTTATTCTAAAAAAGAATACAAATCATGCACATGTAAAACTACATTTACCTGAGTTTGGTAGTTCCAGATGGTAACCGCCCCAGAATACAAACTTGCTAATATCCTGGAAAAGCAGAAAAAAGTAGGACCAGTGAACATGTAGTTAATTACTTAAATACTCTAATGAGATCTTTCTTTGGTGCTTGCTTCTATTAGAGTATAAGTGATACCTTATCAGAGATTAAACATAATAAGTAACATACCCTAATGGCTAATACCCCAAATCCTAATGAGACCTTGAGCAACCTTGTTCCACAAGTATCACAATATGGACCCTCATAGATTGCATCCATTAAAATTAGAATGCCACTCAGGATAAGATTTTTTCATTAAGTAGAAGTTGGTTTGGCGTTGTAATTTCCAAGTCTCATAATGTTAGCATTTGTGAAATGCAGGCATGCAGAAATAACATGATTGTAAAGCATATACAGTCAATGATGTCTATGTTAAATGCTCAGTTTTCTTGATACATTGTCTAGGCATGTATACTATAATAAGTTTTCCAGATATCATGTTGACTCTTTGTTTCAAGAGGCATTTGGGCATAATGGCTAACTTTTTTATGTGTTGAGGCATCATTCCATTTTGATAGAGTTTGGGAGCATTACAGGAAGGTCATGTGGAAAATGTTGATATGCCAAGTGCCATATTACATCAAGTTGGAGGTCTCACAAGAGAAACACTTCACCTAAACTCAACACGTCCAAGGGAGAGACCAGAAATAGAGAAATACTGGAGGATCTCAATGTGTCAAGTTTGACATAGAAAAGACATTTCAGTGACCTTGCAATATGTGCTTTCTGCTATAGTGCTATTTAAGGGTCAGACCATGCCTTGCAAGTTGTAAGACATACCCGCAAGAGGAAGAGGAAGGCGTGAGGATCCATTCTTAGAAAAGAAAAATAAAAGATTTCACTACTCCATTCTATTGAAGACAAATATTGAAGCAAGAACAAGGGATTATCAACTCTAACTTTTTCTTTCCTCAAAATTCTGATGTAAACTCTATTTAGAAAATGAGTAGCTAAATTGTAATAGCCAATAGGAATTTAGATTTGTGTGAAACTATTTTCTATGGTTTCCACACTTGTAGGCTCTATATGCTTAATTACAAAATATATTGAATTTCAAATTTCTTGGGTGTTACACTTGTCATTTACCTTTATATTTGTTATAAAGTATAAACCAAATCAAGTTATATGCTTTTTATGTACATGTGTGTGTGTGTTATATAGCCAAAAGTTATACGCATAGAACTCATATGGTAAGCTAGCTTGTCAGTTATCGAAAATCGAAAACACTGAGTGGTATTTGTTATTTTGTTATTATATGATTAAATTATTATATATGTAGTTGCCTATTAAAATTTAAAAACAGATACAAAGCAACCCGTATCTAAAATGTGAAGAGTAAAGTTGTTTTTTCTCTCCATTTCAATCATTTTACCTATTAACAGGTTAAACCTCAGAATGAAAAACATGAGGTGTTTGGTAGGGAAAATGGTTGACACCCCTTAACAGCCCTAATCATGTGTCCAACATGCGAACATATAAGCTTACACACATACACACTTAGTATTTTACCGCATCGTATCATCGTATGTATAAATTCTAGGACAAGATGGTGAAGGATATTTATGTGTTTAATTTCCACACCTTAAATGGAAAGAAAGAACTGTAATCAATGTTGTTTCTCTGGTAGCAGACAAAATGCCATGTTGGATCAAGTGTTTGTCTTCATGGGGAAATTGTGAAGAATTGTGGTCTATCACAGTCTATGCCTTTATGGTGAAGTCATATGGCAGAATTTGGCCATCATCCATCTTCCACTATTACTCCTACAATCATATTCTTATCTGAAGTTTCCATTGCACAATGCATTCCATGAATTCAATCTCCTCCACTTGGAATTTGTTAACTTGTACGAAGTAATTATTTTCATTTTCATGAGATTGGGTTTGATGCTTTTGTCTACTAGATTATTCCTTAAAACCTAGTTCAATGGAAACTCATTTGTACATATAAAATGCTCAATTTTTCAATCAAGTAACATATTTTTATTCTCTATGGTTTCCACACTTGTAGACTCTAGGAGTACTTCATGTACTTCAATTCTATTTGCTTCAATCTATTTCATGCGCTTGCAGATTCCGATCTCAAGCATTGGAACAAATGAGATCTAAAGGGCATTGTCGGAAAAAAAAAACATGGTAGCTACTTACCATGGCTCTGTCGGATGTAGATCTACAGACTTTACTCTTTCAGATCTTTGAGCAAGTTTTCTCTGGTGCAACAATAAAAATCAGCATCGAATATATAGCTCATTGAAACTAGTATTTGATGCATGTAGCCAAAAGGTACCTTAATTTCCAAACTCAGAGGCTGCAATGTTCCACGCCCACAAGCACACAAAAAAAGGAATTAGTGATAACGAAACAGGATCGGATCTCAGTACATTCAACAATTCATCGAATTACAACTCTAGCATTAAAACTGCAATCCTAACTATTCAATTGGCAAAAAACGTCGTGAAGAAAGCCAACATCTAAACGATGATCAACCGACGTGGAAACATCCAATCAGGATTGGATCAGATCTTACTTGCAACAGGATAAGGATTGACACAGAAAACAGGATAAGACATGCTCACCATTGTTACAGAGGAAGGAAATGCAGGTCACGATGAAAAAACGAACAAAAGATCTTGATGAGCGATGTAAATCCGAGCTACAGAGAGACGAAGCGAATAACCGTGCTGTGTTGATATTATAATTATAATTATAATTATAATAATTATAGTAATGGCATGAACCAAGCGAGAGAAACTGTCGAGGACTCGAGGGTGCTCTCCTGCTACTGAACCTAATTTTATACGGGCTAATTTGAGTTCGCTAAGTAATACGGAGTATATTGGATTTTACCCTTCCTACTTAAAATTATTACAAAAATGATGTTTGTACACACTCTTATACACACTTGTGTACACACCTATGTTTGTGAAAGCTTTTTTTTGTCTGTGAATATCGATTCACAGACAATGTTTTGCACAAACAAAATATTGTCCGTGAACCGGATTCACAGACAAAAAAAAAACTTCACAAACATGATGTGTACAAGAGTGTGTACATCAAGAATGGTTGAAATTATTATTAGTAATATTTGCACTTTATTAGCCCAAAAGTTGGTAACAAGTGCAGTGCTAAGTCAAATGGTTTTGAGACTAGTTTAGTAGTTAGCACATTAAAGTTTTACATATGAAAACATTACCAGCAATGTTTAAGGATGTAATCACTTAACATGTAAAATAGATTACATTATTTGATTAGCAGTGTAATTTGTTTTAAGTTGCATGCAAAATATTTTACTAATATCCTCGAGTAAAATATTTTACATGATACAATGCAAAATGTTTTTAAAAAGTGTCTTACAGTTTGCATTAAACAATCAAGTAAAACGGGGTAAAATTTTTACATCCCTACACTTCGCATGCAAAGTAATTACTTTACATTCTACCAAATGCCTTCTTATAGTAAAATGGGATTTTAAACTCAAATATCACTCAAAAGATATGGTGCAAAGATAAATTCTCAATTTTGTATTTTTAAAATGACTTTAAATAGGTTAAAATAATTTTTGTCTCTCTGACATATTTTGTAATAGATTTCTATAAATAATTCTTTTATATTTCATCTCTTTAATATGCATTAGTTTGCAATAGATTTCCGAATAATAAAAAGGATTATTTAACCACCTTCTCAAAATTTAATTAGCATTCCGAATTAAAATAGATTTGAAATCTGCTAACGTCCTTAAAATTCAGATGGAGTGGGATGTGAATATGTGATGCACGGTTGCAAATCTACTTCGATTTTCCTATACTTTTCACTTCAACTTTATTAGTTTTAGAAAAACTTACCTTAACCAGCTACAATTTCTATCAGATTCAGTCTTTTTAAAGCACAATTAATTCTTGTCTAGGCAGCAGTTCTTACCGCCTAGGGATTCTTTTGGCACTTTTTAGGAAAAAGTGGAGCTAGGTTCAACCTGGGGGTGGACGCAGGAACCGGATCCGGCACTGTTTGGGACCGGGTCGAGTCCGGAAATTCCAGTTTCAGGCTTGGGACCACCCCTGTCCGCCCAAGAATGGTACCCGGTCCCAGTTCACCTATTTGGGGACCGAACCGAGCGGTTCCAGTCCTAGGTTCTTTCCCGGACCGGCCATTTTTGTAGCCTTCAAAACAAAAACAAAAATAGAACGGAACCGGGTCTGGCCCGCATACCCCGAATCGGCCTAGACTCAGATTTAACCGGTTCGGACCCGGGCTTCTCTACCACCGACTGGGATCGGAACCGGGACCGAGTCCACCCATAGTTCAACTCAAGAATTTATATTGTCTCCACTTTGAATGCACTTCATCAAATCTTAGAAAGTTGTGATTAACATGAAGCTGTTCATAAATTGGTGAATAGTAATAACATTTCGGCTAAAAAATAAAATCAGAATATTACACCGATAGTGTGTGTTAAAGAAAACTTATGAATCATCTTGCTCAGGAACTGAGGACTTCCTCTTCCTCACGTATCTCCTTGCAGAAATGGTTGCCTTATCATCAAGCCCTGTAACCTGCTCCCCGACATTTACAGGCGTGTTTGATGAATTCATTTGACTCCTTAGCCTCAATAATTCGCCTTTCGCCGATCCCAGTTCCTCCTCCAGCTTCTTTGCTCTCCTCTCAAAATTTTCTCTTTCCTTCCCGAGTCTCATCACAAGGTTATGAGCATCTTCCATGTTATCCCGAGCTTCTTGAGAAGCTTTCCTTTGCTCTGCAAGAGATTTAAGAAGAACTTGCTTTTCATCTTCAAGGCGAGAAACAGCAGTCATCGCAAGCTCCAGTTCCTTCGAGAGAGCCATAGCATTTTGGTTCATCTCAACAAGTGATTTCATAGCCTCTTCCAGATCTGCTTCCAGAGATTTATTACGTTCTTCTTTGTGTCTTAAAACTTCAGTCTCTAAAATCTGCAACTCCTTGTTAAGAGAAGCAACAACACATCTTTCTTCTCTTAGATCATTAGCAGCACTCTCAGCCTTTTTATATACATCAACCAGCTCCTTTTGTAGGCTGTCACGAGAGTTGGCAACTGAAGCTAGTTCTTGAATTATTATCTGCACTTCCTCATGTGCTTTCCCTAGAAGCTCTTTTGTTGAAGTTAGCTCTGAAGCTAACAGGTCTGCAACTTTTTTTGCCTCATCAGAGTTGATATGCAGTGTTTCCGTAGCTTTAACAATGTCCGACCTTAACATGGAAGCCTCAGCTTCGAGACCAGAGCAAAGCTCTCTTGACTGCTCTAGTTGGTTCTTTAAATCATAAGTTTCATTTCTTGAGTTTTCCAGATTTTCCCGAGCAATATCAAGCCCGTGTCTCAATTCCTTTGCAGTTTCCAGTTCCGTGTCCAGAATTTTTTTCATTTCAACTTTTTCCAGGGTTAGATCAGTAATTAATACTTTGTTCTTTTCCATTTCATCTGAAGCAATATCAAGGTGTTTCTGAAGGTGCTGCATTTTCTGTTTCTGTTCCTCCAAGAGCTTAGCATTTGAAGCTGCCTTATTTTCTGAAGTGTGTTTCAAGTCATTATACTCGTTTATCATTGCACTGTGCTTTTCGATAAGCTCATTTCTTTCAGCAATCAGAGAATTCAACTTCACTTCCTGACTGTCTACCTCAGAATTCTTCAAATACAACTCGCTCTCTTTTTTCAGGATCTCATCTTTGAGGTTTTTATTTTCTGAAGTTAAATCCAGAAGCTCAGTATGTGATTGTTGATGCATCGAAATAAGCTTACTGACCTCAGCTTCTTTTTCAGCTAACTGGGTGCTAATCTTCTGAAGGTTGTCATCCTTGTCTTTGATCTCCACACTCAGAAAGTTCATCTTCTCGTGCAGAATGTTTATAGAACCCAGTTTGTTCTTGAGCTCCGCCTCAAATTTGTTTTTTTCCTCTAAAGCTATCATGAGGTCACCTTCAAGTCTTCGCTTTGTGGATTTAAGATCTTCAACGAATTCCTTTTCCTTTAGGAGCTCTTGTTCAAGGTCTTTTATAGTGACATTTGTTGAATTCAGCCTGTTAAGTAAAATTTGGTGCTCTTCACTGGCCCTCCTTTGCTGTTTATTCTGCTCTTCCTTTTCTTTCAGCAGCTCAGATTCAAACATTTTCCCCATGGAAACAATGGTTGCTTCTTTTTCCTCCAGTTTCCCTCTCATCTAATGTGCAAATAATTGCAGATACATTTGATATGTAAAGCAGTCAAAACAACTTATAGAAATCAACATCCCTACACTGAAATAGTTTTTACAATTTCTCGATAACAGTCCGTTCAAATGAGAACAAAAAGTGAATTAGAATGTTTTTATTTGGATTGAAATTTAGTGGTCTGGTCTGGTCTGTTTAAGTTTGATCCGGTTTAGTAAATGCCCGGTCTCTTTGTATTTTATAACTATGAAAGTCTGGTCTAGTCTGGTCTGTTTAAATCTAGTCTGGTCTAGGACTGAAAACAGTCCAAGTAAAAACATCCTTAAAGGGGGAAAGAGAATTTTAGCATTTTACAAGTGTACCTTTTTTCTTCATTGCAAAACCATGATTTGTTTACTTGTTTCTTTTATACGTATGAGTATTACATATATAACATTCTTTTACCTTTTGTCTTGAATCCTGTGATTTCACAATCCGATTTTACGAACCACCCAATGATCCCGGTGAAAAAAGAGATTTTGACAACCTTTACTAGGCATGTCAATGGGTCGGGTCTAGACCCAGACCTGAGCCGGACCCAGTTGTTTTTAATGGGTACGGGTCTATATTTTATTCCGTTTACCAGGACCCGGATCCGGACCCGGATATGGACCCGTTAGTATTTTAAATAAACGGATCGGGTATGGTACATATGATTCCGACTCGTTAAGGACCCAGACCCGTTTAAAATTTTTTATTTGTATACACAGACACTAATAATAAAGCGATTAGTTATAACACTTTAAATAAAATCGAAACTAATATACATATATATACATAATGTGATTAGTTGTGATTCTTCAATAAAAATATACACATTAATAAAAATATACACATTAATACCTAACTACTATATAAGTGATACTGATCGAGATAGTAAGACACCCTAAATACATACCGATAAAATGTGTATTGGGCTCGGTAGGAAAAGCACAATATTTATTACTATTATGATTTTTGAAAAGTGAAGATATATTTTGCATTTAAATTTGTACACTTTGTTTTATATTTGACATACATGTTTTGTTATTTTCTCAGAGTTTATAATGGTGTGCGTATCATACTTGGCAGGCGGGTCTACCCGACCCGATTCTGAGGCCCATTGGGTCTGGGTCCGGGTCCAAATCTTCATACCCGTTGGGTAAACGAGTCGGGTCCGGGTCCATTATTAACTTAGCGGGTACGGGTCTGGAACACTATGTTCCGACCCGGACCCGACCCATTGACAGGCCTAACCTTGACTAAGAGAACTAAGAGCTTCATGATCCCAGTGAAAAAGAGATTTTGACAACTTTGATTAAGAGAACTAAAAAAGCTTCATGATATATAGGGTGCGGCTTCAATGAGAACAGTGTTTAACGTGAGAACGTGAAAACAGTCACATTTAATTATTTAAATCAATGTGGTGCATAATGGAGCTCTTTTGTTGCACATTTTTAACTTTGCTCAATTTTAGTCAATATTAAATAACACGATGACATTTTTGGTAAATATTATGACAATTCAAAAAAGTGCAACAGCGGAGCTTCATTGTGCATCATGCTAGGGTAAATGTATTGTTCTCACGTTCTCACGCTAAGTCTTGTTCTCATTTGATTTTTAATCTACATACATAGGGAGTTGTTCTGGTAAGAAAGGAATCTGAAGAGAGAAATAAGAATGAATCTGGACCACTGGATTGTATTATGTGAAACAGCATTGTGCATTTGGTGAAGCTGAAGTTTGCATTAGATGCAATCGAAATGTGTAGGGCAAAAGGTAAACTCAAATGTGGATTAGGTGAAATTGAAATGTGCAGAATAAAAGGTTTTAAAATGACATCGCGACGTACCTTTTACTTTGCACATTTCAGTTTCACCTAATGTACATTTTCAGTTTCACCTAATGCACAATTCAATTTCACATAATGTCACTGTATCGTACCCTTTGTGCTTCACATTTCAGTCTCATATAATACACATTGAGTTTCACCTGATGCACATTAAATTTCACATAATATATATCCTTGAAATCTTGGCCTTTAATTACTTGCAAATGGATGGATTAGATCAACTTTAATCACAAGACACGATGTCAAAAAATGTGCAAATGTTCATAGTATAAAGTGGATAGATAATGAACATAAGTGTACTCACAAGTGTTAAAAAAGTGTTAATTATTTTTAATTTGTGCACATTTTATTATGTACTATAATGCACTTTCGTACTCTACATGTGCACTTTTTGCATTTCCTAGTACACATTTGTTACAATATTTTCATTAAAAGTTCATCATAATTACCAAAATGTCATCGTGTTTCCAACTTACAATTTCATCTATTCCATCAATTTTTTCACATCAATGGCCAAGATTAGTTCTTATTTTTCATCTAGGAACCACTTTTTATTTGAAGCAAAGTCTATATATATATAGAGAGAGAGAGTGCGGTTCTAATGAAAACGATGCTTAATGTGAGAACGTAAGAACACTCACATTTAAATCAATGTGGTGCACAATGGAGCTCTTTTGTTGCACATTTTTTAACTTTGCTCAAATTAAGACAAGGGAGAATTATCAAATAAGCCCTCGAACTTTCATAAAAAGTGCAAATAAGCCCTTTTACACAAGGCTTTGTCCGGCTGTCACCATTTGGGGCGGTTTCCGGTTGAATTGTTTGATGAAATTTTTTGAGCATCTTCTTCATTAAGTCTAGTTTATCTATATCAAATTTCAGCTAAAAAAATCAATCGATAAGGCAGTCAAATAATTTTCTGAAATATATTTCGCTGTCTAATTGCGCAGTTATCTTCAAAAATTCATTTGACTGTCTTCCCGATTGAATTTGTAGCCGAAATTTGGCATGAGTAAACTAGACTTAATGAAGAAGATACTCAAAAAATTTCATCAAAAAATTCCACCGGAAACCGCCTCAAATGGCGACGGCCGGACAGAGCCTCCTATAAGAGGGCTTATTTGCACTTTTTATGAAAGTTCGAGGGCTTATTTGATAGTTCTCCCTTAAGACAATGTTAAATAACGCGGTGACATTTTGATAAATATTATGATAATCCAAAAAAGTGCAATAAACGAGTTTCATTGTGCATCACGTTGGGGTAAATGTGGTGTTCTCACGATAAGCCTTGTTTGTATTTGATCTGGAATATATATATATTTGAATATGTGTGTGTGTGTATATGTATGTATATATATATATATATATATATATATTAGAATATATATTTGAATATATATTCAAATATATATATATATATATATATTTGAGTATGTATATATATATATATTAGAATATATATATACACACACACATATTAGAGATCAAATACAAATCATGCTTAATTTACTAACCTACAAACTCATTTTGACCATCCGATCAGTTGATCTAAAGGCTATAAAGACAAGGTGGCATTTTTGTAATAAAAGCCAACTTTTTTAGGATGCAACTCTTAGAATGTTAATATGCAACTACTATTTTATAACTTGAATAATATGCAACACTTTGAACCTCAATATGCATCGTACAAACGTATACACGATAAGCACAGTTTGCACGATAAGGTTGAATTCAAGTAAAAAGCAGTCTTCCCATGAAAAGTGAGATATTAAATGGGTTGGATGAACTTTATTACTTGTAGATGCATGGATCAGATGAACTTTAATCACAAGACACAAAGTCAAATAATGTGCAAATATTTATTGTACCAAGTGAATATTAAATGAATAAAAGTGCACTCATGAATGTTAAAACAGATTGCCAATTTTTTTAAACTAGTGCACATTTTATGATGTACGGTTGGTTATGCACTTTTGTGCTCTACCTGTTCACTTTTTGCATATTCAGATACACTTCGTATAATATTTTTATTGAAAATTCCTTAAAATTACCAAAACGTCACCACGTTTTTAACTTAAAATTTGATCTCTTCCATCCATTTTTTCACACCAATGGCCAAGATTAGTTCTTATTTTTCACCTAGGAAGTATTTTTTTATTTGAACCAAACTCTATGGCCATGTTTGGTAAATGGTTGAATAGCCATTTTTCAGCTTATTTGACCACATTCAATTGAATTGACTAGCTGAATTGTCAAAATTTGTGTTTGGTAAATAGCTGGTGGGATTAGTTGATTGCTCTCTAAAAGCCAACTTTCAAAAAGCCAGCAACACCGGCGTTTGTGCTTGGCTGGTTGCTAAATAATTACTTAATACCTAATTAATCATTTATGCTACTTTCATTCGGCATTTTGAATTTGAACAGGTGTCTTCGACGCATTCAGGCACAACCAAAGTTTTTTTATTAGCTAGCACCATGAAAGAGTTTGATATAAGCAGAAATTCCCTTTATAAATAACTAATAAAGGCGAAACAAAGGAGAATAAGTCTACCAAATTTCCCTTATCATGGAGAAGTAGAAAACTACAGCCGAGTTTCTATCTCTTGGTAAGGGACTAACATCAGTAACGGCCGAAAGGAGTCCGTAACAATTAAGCCAGCTAAAGAGTATCAAGTATCAACAATGCCAACCTCTCTATTACTAATAGGCGCAAAGGAGAGTTTCCAACAGTGGCGTTCCAGTTGCTAAATTAAACTTTTACGCCTTTTGGAGTGATCTCCATCTCGAGCTGTTTCTTCAGATAACTTTGGGCAGTTGCATCAATAACCTTGACGAAAAAGTTGAGAAGCACAATTTGTGCTACAGTGTTCCAAACAGGACCCAATAACTTTGGGCAGGTGTTCCATAAGTTAGCTTATCAGTTGACTATTACTTTTTTAAAGAGAGTACTATACTAACAAGTTGTGTTTGGATTGAGGATTTTACTTTTAGCCTTAAGATTAGTTAGCAATCCTCTTGGAGTAGTTCCACTTTTAGCCTCATATTTTAAAACCATTTTGAACGTGTTTTTATGCCATTTTGCATTTCAAATCTATCTTATCTCTTAATTTTTCCAAACAGCTCAAGAGATTTGGGAGGCTGTGAAATTCACACAATTGAGCATTTATGAGGAGATATCTCAGAAGAGATTTGAGTATGTTTCTCTCAGAGCCTCCCAAATCTCTTGAGGTGTTTTGTATAGTAGGAAGTTTTCCCCTATACTGGTTGTCATGGAAGTTTTCCCCTATACTGGTTGTCATGGAATTGATGTTCTTATGTAGAGTTTGGAAAAATTAGGAGATAAGATAGATTTGAAATGTAAAATGACATAAAAAACACGTTCAAAATGGTTTTAAAATATGAGGCTAAAAGTGGAACTACTCCAAGAGGATTGTTAACTAATCTTAAGGATATCAAGTAAAATCTTCAATCCAAACACAGCTTGTTAGTATAGTACTCTCTTTCAAAAGGTAATAGTCAACTGATAAGCTTAGCTTATGGAACACCAAACATAGCTTATGCGATTAGTCGGTTTCTGAGGAGTATAATTCCACAAAATTATCATATGAGCATATATGTTATTATTTTTGGTATTTATTGTGATCAGGTGACCATTTGGGAGTTATTGAGTCCAGTTTGAAACACTGTAGCATGGATTGTGCTTCTAAACTTTTTCGTCAAGGTTATAAATGCAACTGCCCAAAGTTATCTGAAGAAACAGCTCGAGATGGAGATCACTGCCAAAAGGCGTAAAAGTTTAATTTAGCAAGTGGAACGCCACTGTTGGAAACTCTCCTTTGGCCTATTAGTAATAGAGAAGTTGGCATTGTTGATACTTGATACTCTTTAGCTGGCTTAATTGTTACGGACTCCTTTCGGTCGTTAATGATATTAGTCCCTTACCAAGAGATAGAAACTCGGTTGTAGTTTTCTACTTCTCCATGATCCGGGAAATTTGGTAGACTTATTCTCCTTTGTTTCGCCTTTATTAGTTTATCTATAAAGGAATTTCTGCTTATATCAAACTCTTTCATGGTGCTAGCTAATAAAAAAACTTTGGTTGTGCCTGAATGCGCCTAAGACACATGTTCAAATTCAAAATGCCGAATGGAAGTAGCATGAATGGTTAATTAGGTATTAAGTAATTATTTAGCAACCAGCCAAGCACAAACACGGGTGTTTCTGGCTTTTTGAAACTTGGCTTTTCGAGAGCAATCAGTTAATCCCACCAGCTATTTACCAAACATAAATTTTGACAATTCACTTGGTCAATTCAATTGATTGTGGTCAAATAAGCTGAAAAATGGTTGATCAACCATTTACCAAACATGGCCTATATATATATAGGGGATGGTTCAAATAAAAAGTGGTCTTAACGTGCAAATGCAAAGTTTGCACTTTTTCATTTTCGCTTTAACTTTTTCTTGCTTTCGTTGCACTTTTTCGCGGTAACTCAAAAAAAATGGTTTATTTACAAAACTGACACCGTCATTTTGGCCGAACTTGACCAAAATCAAAATGGCCAAAAAGTGCAACGCAAACAAGAAAAAGTGCGAGCGAAACATAAAAAAGTGAAAGCTTTGCACGGGAAGACCACTTTTCATTTGAACTCTTCCCTATATATATATATAAAATGATCTAAAATTTGGTTCAAATTAGAACATGATCTAAGGTGAGAAACAGTATACTCTGATTACTTTTTCATCTTTACTCCTTCATGTTTTTAATTTTCTAACACACTAGTCACTACCATTACACTTTTATTATTCTTAAACATGTGAAAATTCTGATGAAGCAAGTAAAAATAAACAGTATATATACTTTTTCCATCTCAAAATAATTTGCATTTTTACTTTTCTTGGTGAAACAAGGCTTTGTTTATTCTTTTATTTTGAGTACCAAACTTTTATTGTATTCGAAATTGGTTTTGGTGATTTAGTACAACTTTCAATGTAGTTTCTGAATATGTAATTACAATTAGATCATCATCATCATTATCATTACCCCAGTGCCGCAAAGGCTCCCACCTACGGTGGGGTAAGGGGGGTCGGATGTACACAGTCTTACCCCTGTACTAAAACACAGAGAGACTGTTTCCGAATGACCCATAGTGAAAATCGCGTCGAAAAATACATGGACTGACTGTTGCTTCATAATAAAGAAGCGCAGACAGTTTAGTGAACCATTTTGCTTTATTCCATCATATTCTCAAGCCAAAAAATAGTTAATCTTTGGCTACGTTGCAAATGATGGAAATAGGGTGGGGATGCAACACGAGGACTTTCCAGGGGGTCACCCATCCTAGTACTACTCTCACCCAAGCACGCTTAACTTCGGAGTTCTGATGGGATCCGGTGCATTAGGATGTTTTTACTTGGACTGTAATTCGTCCCAGACCAGACCAGATCAGACCAGACCAGTTCAGACCAGACTTGGATAGATATAAAAATACAAAGAAACCAGACCAGACCAGTTCAGACCAGACCAGCAAATTACAGTCCAAGTAAAAACATCCTTAGTGCTGGTATGATCGCATCCATGTAATTACAATTAGAATCACTGAAAAAAAGATTAGCAAGGAAGGTTTAACTTTATGACCAGACACGTTAAAAACAGCAAATTGCACATCAGTTTGGAACGGAGTATGTGTGTGTAAGTCTGTGTATGTAGGGACTTACATCTATTTATAACTATATATGTATGTCTGCGTGGAGCCAAACGCTTACCGATTCTAGGGCTGCAATAGACTTGGCATTTTCATTCTTTGCCAGTGCATAGAGAGCACCTAGCACTCCTGACCCATAAAAGCCGATCCCATTTAAAAGAGAGATGAGGGGGTTCTGGAACTCGTTGCCTTCAACTGTTCTTCGCTGACCACAATAAAAATATTCGCTTCAGAGAAGATCAAACTTGAGGAGACCATATACAAAGCAACAAGCGTAATCCACATTGCTCCTAAAGTTTGCAGACTATATTTTTTACAAAGAGTCAGACCTCAGCTTCTTCTTCCTGATCTTTTGCCTTCAATTCAAGAGTTTCTGAAATAGAATCTACTTGGTGTTGGTCATTCCTTTGAGAAGTATATCATGACTTGGAAAAAATACTTAAAGCGTAATCTTAGTAATTCAAGAAAGTGAAAAATGAGAAAAAGGATCACCCCCATTATAGCAAATATGAATTCTCCGAATCAATGTATAATCATAAAAAGAAAATGCTAGCGCTTATTCTTATTGGAAAGTAGTCATCAATAAACAACATCAGCAAGCAAACATTTCAGAAGAACAAGTCAAGCTTGGTTTGTTACATTTGGCATCAGAGAGTACAACCCATCGATTCAGTGGAGTGGACGAAGCTGAAAAGGTTGCATTTCAGAATCGAAGATGTGGAGCATCGATCAGATGTTTGGATTTGGACAGGTATTCAAGTAAAAAGATTTTCACCAACAGATCACTTGTAGTCTTAGTGCACTAAAGGTGGTATCTTATCATATACGGATTGATGCCCATACTTGCCAAATACTGAGAGATGATGGAAATAATTTTCACAGCTATGGTACAATATGATACCATATTGTCTTTTTGGTATACGGACGACTTGGAGAACTAGCTACACTGAATGTAAGGCTATCCCAGGTGAGAGTTTTGTCACTCAGCATAGGATGTTTGTGCTTGATTCTCAACGTAAAAAGAGAAGGCAAGTTAAGCAACAAGTGCAGCCAAAGATAAAGTATTGCACACAAAATATTGAAGGAAGATGTATGGTGTGTTGATAATGACACACATGTAGATGATGTGTGGTTATCAATGGAGTCGACCATTAACAAAGTGGCAAAAGAGATACTCGGAGAATCTAAAGAATGTATGTCATAAAAAACACATCTTGGTGGATGGCAGACATCCTGTCAAAACTTGATTCTTTTGTTGGACTTTCCAAAAATGTGGTCCCCATAGTTTCATATCACATTAACGCCTCATCTAGAGTATAAGCCTTGAGAAAAATGGAGCTATTTGATGGATAGGGAAATGTAATGACACTATACAATTGAGAAAGCCAATTAGAGTATGAGGAATGAAAGTTGAACTGGACAGATCATTTGAGAGCGCAGCAATTTTTTTCAGTTTTGGTAGGGATGCCATTAGAAGCAACAGAAGATTACATTTTTGCCACCTTCCCACACTTCATTCATCCACTCTCCTGTCCTGAACTATCAGTAGAAACTTGTTGTCCTCTTCTGCCATTTCCTAGCAATTTATGCTTAAACTTGATATTTGTGGTAGGAGAGTATCGACTGTAGAGGAAAGATTATCTCATGAACTAAAGTCTGATTTACTTTCTCTTCTCCCCTAAATTTTCTTCACATCCCCACTGCCGTCGTTGCTTCTCTCCTAGTTTCCTTTGTCATTCTGTGATTTCTAGCTTATTTCTTTCATATTGAAGTATCAAGCTTGGATTGTTACAGATTTTAATTATCTTGGAAGTAGTCACTTCTCAATTAGAAATCATAAGTGGTGAGCAGTCATACGGAATATAAACTGGATTCATCTTCAAATTTTCCCTTCATTCCAGGAATGTAACTGGGTAAACCCCACTTCACGGTATAATCTATCGATATGAGTAACGACTACCTCAAACTAACATCATGACTTCAAATAACCGCAATAAACAAAACCCTAACTAAGTGCAAAAAGACTAAAACAGTCGACGGACCTGCTAACGAGACTTCAATAGCTCTTGCTCTTAGTTGAAAAAGCGGAAGAACTGAAATACCCGTGAAAATGATCATCCTCCTGTTGCAGAAATCGCGGTCGTTTTGAGTTTCTGCTCGCACAAGCGCCAAGGCTGGACGAAGCTTTCTCCGATTCTGAGCATTCCTTGGGGCGAGGAAGAAGGATGAAGGAGAGGGCGAAAGGGACGAAGGGTGTGGATACGATAAGGGAAAAGAAGAAGAGGCGAAGAAAGAGTGATGGCATGGCGATTGCAGCAGGCAGCAAGGTGACCCCATTGCAAAATGTTGGAACTTTTATTCTTGATTGCTATGATAAGCAGCAGAACACGTCTACTGCCTTGAGGTAGCTATCTCCCAAACTTCCATTTTTCAATGGCGCTCCTGCTATTCTGTTCACAACACTGCATTTGATAGGAATCCATGTAACCTCTTAACAAGCTAATGATATTGTTATTACCAAAAAACAAGCTAATGATATTGTTAAATTTGGCTTACTCCATCCCTTTCAAATGTAGTCAAGTTGAGATTAATTAAATAAAAATTATATGGTACAGTTTTGTGCAGAGAAAAGAAAATTGAGTGAAATCTCAAATTCAACTTAAAGGAAAAGGGCAAAGTTAATGCATAAGTCACTACCTTCTGATTTTGTGATGTTTAAAAAAACTCTAAAATCTTCTAATTATATGTTCGGCATGATACTTTTTAGGAGTGTTTTTAAAATAAATTCTTTTTTGAAATGTTACATTGAATAGCACCTGAGAAAAGTCTCTACCTTTTAGCATTAATTAGTCACAACAACTTGTATACCAAACATAACTAGATCAAACAATCAGCTTTTTATCAAACAGATGTCATCTTAATTTTTCTTTTAAGATCTTTTCAATCATTAAAAGCAAATAAGTAATAAAAATATGGGAAACTATCAATTTGGTCCTCGTACTATCACAATAACGTCAATTATGTCCTCATACTTTAAAAAAATCAATCAAATCTCCGAAATTTGAAAAAACGTTCAATTGAACCAATTATCAGGTTATCTGCCACGTCAACAAGTCACATGCTGGCGTGGCACACACGTGATAGTTCAGACATCAGTGGTTTTGCTGACGTGACGCACGTGTGGAAGCTCAACCAGTCATTTTTCAATGATGCGGCGCCCATGTGAACTGTCACGTGTGCACCACGTCAACGGATGACATGCTGACATGAGAGGTAACCTGTTAATTGACTTAATTGAACTTTTTTTAAAGTTTGGGGTTTTGATTGATTTTTTTTTTTTGAAAGTACGAGGGCTTAATTGACGCTTTCGTGATACTACAAAGATATAATCTATATTCAAGAAAACAAACATCCTCACACTAGAGTGACAAAAGTTAAAGAAATCTACCATCCCCCATGATCAAAAACACAAATATAATTCTTAATTGAGGATTTAAATTAAGTTAAATTAAATAAAGGACTGAAAGATGTCATATAATTTGGAGAGTCATCCTACTTCTAACCAATATCAATTCAACCAAATCATACTAGACTCTAATGTCATATAAAGTGTAAAATATTTAATTGATCGAAAGTAGTGCAACATCCACCTTTTTAAGAAGTTTATGTCCTTCAATATTTTGATATGTCGTCGATGATGGAGTATTAACTCCTACAGAGAAGTGAGAGCTAGAGAGAGAAGTGCAATAAATGTTTGCTATTAATGATTTGTGAACCCCCTACAACTACTCCCAAGGGGAGTATTTATAGAGGAAATTAGAGCTGGACTCTCAAGTCTTGGACTTGGGAGGCCCATTTACAATTGGGCCACTACTGGGCCGAGTACAAAGAATCTAGAAATGACTAAGTATGGAATCCGGTTCTGTGAGTCCTTTGTGGACGACGAGGGTCTGGCCGACGGAGCCATGGCCGATGGTGACACCTGGTTCCCCTGTCCTCTAGATCATAATCTGAGTCGATATCTTTCTGGCCGATGGAGGGTCATCTGGCCGACGGAGACCCCACTGGGTGACAGTTGTGCCTCTTATTCTTCCAAGTATGTGGGTCCTGGGGTCCAGGCCCATATACTCCATCAGGAGTCCCCCACTCTCTGAGCTGAGATGCAGATGATGTGAGGGAGAGTAGATTCCACAATCTTGATGTTTTCTGGCCGTTATGGCCGTCGTGGCCATTTCCCGTTCTAGTTCTTCGTGTTTGGCCGTTGTATGCCCTTCACGGTGAACGAAGAAGACTGATGTTCCTCTGATGGTGTAAGGTTGTTTGTTTGTGGACGATGAGTGTCCTTGATTTGAATAGCCGATGAGGGTGATGTTTCTTCTTTCTGGTCGTTGGCGGTTGCTTTTTGTGTTTTGGGCAAGGAGGCCCCATGATTGTTTTCGTACTTCAGGCCGAAGCGATGATATCCATAGTTTGGTGTTCATCTCTTTGAGGACGATAGCGGCACTGATCCAGAGGAAGTTGTGCGTATTTTAATCTTGGCCGAGGATGATATCCGAGGACGTTGTGTTCCCGTTTTCTTATATTGGCCGAGAGTGGAGTACATGATCTCAAAGCCGTTGAGTGGCACGCGTCAAGGGATGACACGCATCACGTTTTGGGAGGTGAGCTATACTTCCTTGTTTGCTGACTTTGTTGCGGCCGAGGGTGCATCACAAGGTCCTGGACGTTATGGTGTATATATGACATAATGTTGTTGTAGTTGTGGACTTGTGTGTTTTTGGATTTTTGATTTTGTCCTTGCTTGCATTTAGAGGCCGGTGTAGTCCTCTAGTCCCCCACTGCTTCAGGCCGAAGAGTGAGCGAGGGGTGAAGGAGTAAGGTGTAACCCTAGGTCGAAGCGGGATCCTTGTATTCCCCTGAATCCAACCCCTTGGCGATTCCTGACCAAAGTAACTGACGAGCACTTTGTCACGGTGCGTCAAAATAATTTCAATACTAAACACTTATACGTAGTATAACGTAGTAGAGTTCGTATCCACAGGCAAAGGAATGATTCTCTTTTTATTAAACTAGTAATTAAAAAGGGGGGTTTTGGTTTTGAGTGATTTAATTCAATTAAGAAACTAAGATGAACAACCTATATGTGTTTAATTCAAGAATAAAAGGGACTTGGCTTTGCTGCTTTCCACTTGTTGATATATTTTAGTCGATCCTTGTTATATCTATAACTTATCCCCTCTCGAATACTCAATCGAGGAGTATCTCCAATTCATCGAGGGTAGTTATTAACAACGACCGTTCATTAATAACCCTTACTATTAATCAAATATAGAACAACGTCGTATACCGATATAATAGTAGCATTCAATCTTTTTAACTCCTTGATGAAATCAATTGAGATTTATAACCTTAACACAACGGTTTTGGTTTAACCAACAAAATTGATCCCTCTTAAGTTTATTAACCACGACCGTGCATTAATAAACCGAAGTTACTTACTTATGAAACCACCAACGATTAACCATCGGTTCGTTGATCGTTTCTAGTAGTAATTAATGTCAGAACGTTAACTAATCGTCACTTAGCAACCCTCCAACATTAATATAGAATGAGATTAAGGGAAGAATTAATAATCAAGAGAAGAAGTTAAGAAAATAACTCACAACTTTAATAATCAACAAGCTTCAAGAGCAAAACCAAGAATGGAAGTTTAGCTCCTCATTTGGAGACTAAACATAGCTAGAAAAATATAAAGAAATGTTATTCTAAACTGAGCTAAAGAGTATGGAAGAAGTGATGATTTTTTGTGAAGAAAAAGTGTGCTATTTATAGGTGTTTTTCAACACCTTTGGCCGGGTACCTGACCGGGTTTAGTGCTTACCCGACAGGGTACCGGTCAAAATCAGATTATCTCCCACGTTTTTTGTGTTTCAGCACGTTAAAATGTCCCGGGTCAAGTCAGACCCGACCGGGTCAAGTAGGGGACCCGACCGGGTTTGACTAAAAAATCAGATATTCTTTATTCGGGTGATCCTTGGCACGTTCTGGTGTTCCGGGTCACATCCGACCCGACCGGGTCAAGTAGGGGACCCGACCGGGTCTAGCGACTTTCTTGGCAATTTCGTCTGTTAAATCCTACCCGACCGGGTGGGGGTTTCTACCCGGTCGGGTTTCACTCCTAGGCAGTCAAATATCTTGTTTTCTTCTCTTCAAAGTCTTCCTTTCCAACACCACAAATCCTAACTATACTTTACAACTTAAAAATAAAGAATAAAATACAATTACAACTGAAATTACATAAATGTTTTCAAACTAAATAAAATGTCAAACAATCAACATAAATCAAACATAAAAACATGCAATTATGCAATACTAATTAGTGTGCATCAGTAACCTTGTGGGAGAACCCTTGGACGCAGATCGCTTTCAAGAAGTTATCATCAGGGTTTTATACAAGGCCGATGGTTGTTGGATTGTTTTTTGCTTTGCTGTTGTGGCCGTTGAAGGGGCCCCGTTGTTGGTAGTGTGTTAAGCCGATATGGGCGTACTTTGAAATGGGGCCAGCCGCTGAATGTTCTGCCGTTGTGGGTGCAACTTGTTTGGTTGTTAAACCGTAGGGTCTAACGTTGGGCTGATGGTGACGGAAGTGGGCTTGGCCCATCTGTGAAATGGTGGCACGTCACTGGGCCCTGAGGTGGTGAACGTTGGTGTAGCCACTAGGAGGGTGCCACGTGTAGTGACCGTTGGGGGGAGGTCTATAAATACCCCCCCCCCTCCTTCCGAAGGAAGTCCCTATTACATTCTGAGTTCACGAAGTGCTGCCCAAATTTCTAGAGAGAGAAAGGCTTGCTCGAGTGTCCTTCCGTTTCTTCAAAACTTCAAAGGTCAGTTCATCAACCCTTCTCCTCTTTTTTATATATTTTGCTTCCTTAGGCCTTGATCTAGTGTTAGTCAACTTAGATCCCATATAATCCCCTTTAGGCCTTAGTTAGCCGTTATGGTGAAACCTCTGGACGATGAGTACTACCCGTATGACGATGAGGCATCCGTGATCCGTCAAGTCCCTTGATTACGGGGTAGTTGAGGAGTGTTGTGAGGAGATTGAAGAGTTGAGTCCTTTTCGATCTGGGGAGCAGAGAGACGAGGAGATTTCGGACGAGGAAGCCGCGTCATCGTCTGAGGGTGAGGATGTCGGAGTATCACGTGCAGTGGACGGAGCGTCTACTTCGGCCACCATTCCTTGTCTGAAGCCGGTTTCCGCCGTTAAGGGCACTGCCCCAAAGAGAAGGCACCGGCCGAAGAAAGGTCCCACTTTCTCCTACCCGGATCTCACCAACGTTCGCATCATCAGGTCGCAGAGCTGCGCGGCCGAGTATAGGGCTGAGCAAAACCGACCCTACCCGAAGAACCCGATCGGGTGAACCCGATTTTTTGTTATTGGGTCGGTTGACCCGACCAGAACCCAGCGACCCAACCCGCCCACCCTATATTTTTTGGACCGACACCCAGCGGGTAGGGTCCTCCTAATCCCTACCCGAACCGCCCGAAAACCCTACCAAGCCTAAGCCCATTACCCAACTCCCCAACTACCCAAGCCTATAAGGCCATTACCCAACTCCCCAAGCCCATTAGCCCACTCCCTTTCCCTTATCCCTATTTCCCTTCGCCGGTTAACCACTTAACCCTAGCTTACACTCTCAGACTCTCTCTCTCTAACTCTCTAAGCGGCTAACCCTAATTTGGTCTGACTTCTCACTTCGTCGGCCGCCGTTGCCGTCGTTGTAAGGCTGTAGGCCTGTAATCCTCAACCGAGTGGAAGCCTTCATCTCCTTGTAGGGTTTACCGTCTCTACTCTCTAACCTAGTGGAAGCCTTTCATCTCCTTCGTCTCGAGCCGTTGAGGTATAAAATACTTATTCCGTTATTCGTATTATGGTAAGTTTAGTCCTTGATGATGCATGGATGTTCTGAGTTGTGATTAGTCTTGTGATGTTCGTATATTTGTGAAACTTGCATGTACAGATCTGTTCGAATGTTCGGTTATCCAGTTGTCCCTGTTAATTGTTGATGTATATTATGATGCATTCAGAATTTCAAATCTGTTTATTTGAAATATGAATGAAGTGTGGAAGCTAATCAAGCTATATATTCTATATTCATGTGTTGCCTACTGAGTACTGACTACGGTTATCCAGTTGTCCCTGTTATGTTGTTTGTTGTACATAAGTAACATAACTGCCTTATTATTTTGATGAAGAAGCCTTTTTCAACTCTAGTACTCAAACGAGTACAAAGAGTGAACTGGGTTCTTCAGAGTCTGTAGAGAAGTGAAAAGCAAAGTGCTTTTATCCTTCTGAAAATCAGCTTGCTGATTGTTCCAGACTTACTTATTATGGTTATTATTTGTGAGATATGAACTATGTGGAAGCTCTTACTGACTGCATATGTACAACTCGTATTCATGTGTTGCGTACGTGCCTTATCTGTGAGGTATGAACTCTGTGGAAGCTTAGTATACACATATCAATATATCATGTGTTGCTTACTTGCTTACATTAGATGGACCCTGAAGAATGTGTGACCTTTTCTACATCTGGATCTCAACCTCCTCTGAGTCAAGAAACAGTGGTGGAAAGTCAAATTCCTGAGCCTAACATTACCGATGAGCAGACTGCACCACCTGATGTTTCTCGACAAAAGAGAAAAGTGGTTGACAAAAGATCTAAGATTTGGGATCACTTTGATGAAATTAAGGATGAAAAGGGTGTGGTTATTAAGGGGAGGTGCATATACTGTGCAAAAATATACTGTTGTTACTCTAAGAAACATGGAACTTCCTCCATCAGAAATCACATGCTTAATTCCATGAAAAAACCCCATGCTAAAGACACTAGACAAGCCTTATTAACCTTCCAGCCTGTACCTCCACAGACAGGTGAACCATCTGGAAAGACTGGGGTCATGGGAACTTGGGTATTTGATCAACAAGCTATTATGAGAGCTCTAGGTGAAATGCTAATCATTGATGAGCTTCCTTTTAGATTTGTAGACAGACAAGGTTTTAGGAATTTTGTTGCTGCAGCCTGTCCTAGGTTTCAAATTCCTTCTAGATGGACAATTGCTAGAGACATTTTTCAAATATACCTTGATGAAAAAATGGCTCTAAAAAGGAATTTTAGGGAACACACTCAGAGAGTTAGTATAACTACTGATACATGGACCTCTATTCATAGGATAAATTACATGTGCATTACTGCTCATTTCATAGATCATCAGTGGAAGCTCCAGAAAAAAATAATTTCCTTTGTCCCTGTCACCTCTCACAAAGGGGAGTACCTTGCTAAAGCCCTAGAGAATTGCTTACTTGATTGGGGTCTGAAAAGTATTTTTACTGTGACTGTTGATAATGCTAGTAGTAATGATACAGCTGTTGGTTTTTTCAAGAAAAAATTAGTAGCCTGGGGTGCTTCTTCTGTAAAAGTAAAGTATGTTCATATGTGTTGCATTGCACACATCTTGAACTTAGCAGTACAAGATGGTCTTAAAGATTCAGACACTTCAGTCATGAGAGTTAGGGAAGCTGTTAAGTATGTTAGGAACTCACCTGCTAGGCTTCAAAAGTTCAAAGATATATCTGATTTGATAGGAGTGGAAGCCAAGAGTGGTCTGCACCTGGATGTTCCAACTAGGTGGAATTCCACTTACCTGATGCTAAAATCTGCAGTTTGTAATGAGAAAGTGTTTGAAGCCTATGAGGAGAATGAATCTGCATATAGTACTGATTTGGGTTCTGACATGCCTGATGTTTTAGATTGGATTGTTGTTGAATCTTTTGTGACCATTCTAAAACATTTTTATGAAATGACACTAAGAATTTCAGGCTCACTATATGTTACTTCCGATATCTTTTTTTCTGAAATTTCTGACTTGTTCCTTGTCCTCAAAGATATGGTTGCCTCTCCAACTGATTTTGTCAGTGCCATGGGGAGTACTATGAAATCCAAACTAGACAAGTACTGGGGTGATCCTGAAAAGATGAACTATCTAATCTTCTATGCTAATGTCTTAGATCCTAGGGACAAGTTTGAGTATATGCCATTTCAGCTAAATGCTTTATATGGTGATAAAAAAGGTGTTGCTTTTTTCTAAAAGTGAAGTCAGGTCTAACTGAGTTATTTGTTGATTATGTTTCAAGTTACCTTGACTGTGTTGGTGGAAGTTCTAATACAACTTTTACTTATGGAGCATCTATGGAGTGTGGTAATTATGAAAATAGGCCTGTGTCCAGGTTTAAGGCTGATCTTAAAAAGAAGAAGCTTGACAGTGGTCAGGTAGGAGTTAAAAAATCTGAACTTGATATATATTTAGCTGAGTCCATAATTGAGGAAGATGGGGACTTTGATATTCTAAGATGGTGGAAGTTAAATAGTGAAAGGTTTCCTATACTTTCCAAGATGGCTAGGGATGTACTTGGTGTTCCCATTTCCACAGTTGCTTCTGAGTCCACTTTCAGTACAAGTGGTAGGGTTTTGGACTGTTTTAGAAGTTCATGAAGTTGTAAAATTGTGGAAGCCCTTATTTGTGCACAAGATTGGTTGAGATTGGCTCACCAGCCTATCTCAATTGAAGAAAACATTGATGAAGTAGAGAGATTGGAAAAAGGTATAACTTTTATAGTTTTATGTGTTTTCATGTATTATTTGCTTATTATGAATCTTCTTGTTTATATTTCATAATTCTAACAATTCTCTTTGTTTGTTATAGAAATAATGGATGGAAATGTTGGTGGTGGAACTGCTGCTCCTACTGGATCCTCTATTGTGCCATTAAGTGTACATTTTCTATATTTTTATAGGGTTTAGGGTTGCCATTGCTCTTTGAGTTCATAACAAGCATTCTGACTTCTGAGCTATATGACATGTTTGGTTTTTGCCATTATTTGGTTGTTTGGCTATGATGAAGCTTCCACTCATTACTGCATTTAGGGTTTAGGGTTGGTGTTGCTCTTTCAGTTCATAAAATGGTAAGTTGTAACTGAAATTGTAGCAGATGCCCCCTATTTCCCCTTATGGATGATAAAAAGCATTCTGAGCTCTGAACATTAGTACATCAGTAACTGATTATGTGCATTCTGAGCTCTATGTGTATGTGCATTCTGACTTCTGAACTCTCTGATTATGTATAATGTATTATGAGTATGTATAATGTGTATAGGTTTGAATGTTTGAATGTGTATGCACATGAGTACATGACTCTCTGATTTGGCATTATGTGGTTGTTTTTCCATGTGCATTCTGACTTCTGAGCTCTCTCATTATGTATAATGTATTATGAGTATGTATAATGTGTATAGGTTTGAATGTTTGAATGTGTATGCACATGAGTACATGACTCTCTGATTTGGCATTATGTGGTTATTTTTCCATGTGCATTCTGACTTCTGAGCTCTCTGATTATGTATAATGTATTATGAGTATGTATAATGTGTATAGGTTTGAATGTTTGAATGTGTATGCACATGAGTACATGACTCTCTGATTTGGCATTATGTGGTTGTTTTTCCATGTGCATTCTGACTTCTGAGCTCTCTGATTATGTATAATGTATTATGAGTATGATTATGTCATTCTGGAAAGCATTCTGGCAATTGTGAACTGTCCCTGGACTCTTGTCCCTTGCTCTGACTTGTTCAGGTTTTGTGTAAGTAACTCATAATCCCATTAATCCTTGACTATATCATTTCTATTAAATTTCATTGGCTATGATGAAGCTTCCACACATTACTGAATGTATGGTTTAAGGTTGGTATAGCTCTTTCAGTTCACAACATGTAAGTTGTAACTGAAATTGTAGCAGTTGCCCCTATATTCCTGGTGAAGGATAACAAGCATTCTGAGTCAGTGATTTTTATGATTTGTTATTTTGTTTCATTAACTTATCCAAGTTACTTTGACTTATTATACATGTCTAATTGTCTATTGCTTTACATTTGCAATTTTGCATACTTGTATGCAGGTGGAAACTTGAAGCTGTGGAAAATAGTTGTGGTCTTGTGAGTTTTGGAACACTTGAACTTCAAATCTTGGATAGTTGGATACTTGGATGTATTAATTTTGCGTACTTGGAACTTTGGAATGTTGGATGTTAATGAATTATGTAGCATTTTGTAATTTGTAAACTGCAAGTCTGTAATATGTGCTTATTACTTTAGTCTTAAGTTCTTTACTTTGTTCTATAAGTTTAAAAGATTGGTATCAAATTGCCATATATTTTACTTGAACATTTTGTCTATGAACATTTTGTATGAGTTACTTGAACCCGACATAACCCGATACCCGAACCGAACCCGCCCTACCCGAAGCTCATTAAAACCCGAAAAATTTAGGGTAAAAAAACATAGGGTAGGATAGGCTAATTACACATCCGATACCCGAAAGGGTCGTGGGTTCACCCACCCGCCCGACCCGAACCCGCCCGATGCTCAGCCCTAGCCGAGTACCTGGTTGCCCAGATGTACATGGGACCGTTTCGTAGGGTAAGGGCCCCCAAGCCAACAGACCACGTACTTAATCCACCACCGGGCTACTTCGGGGTAAACCCCATGAGTTTTGCCAAGGGGCTCAGGTTTCCCCTTCATTCGTTCATCACGGAGTATTTGGACATGGTGGAGCTTCCTCCGGCCCTGCTGACCCCGAACAATTATTCATTGATCATTGCCTCTCTCCTTCGCTATGCCGAGTTGGATTTCAGGCCAACAACGGCTCTCTTCATGAACCTCTATCAAATAGGCCGGGGTAGCCACCAGAACTGTGCCGGCTATGCCAATCTGCAGCAGGTGAAGAATAGGAGGTCCTTCACTGATCTTTCGACGTCCATCCATGGGTGGAAAAGTAAGTTCGTCTTTGTGTCGATGGGCGAGGGTGGGACTGAGTTTCCTTACGTCGGCCACAACGGGAGATTTAACCTCCACGATGCGCCGAAGAGTTCAATCTTGGATGCTCAGGTGGCGGCGTTCTTGGAAGGGGGGCCGAGGAGCGTGAAGGAATATATCACGGAGTACAAGATGGCCACCCTTAGCTTCGTAAGGTACTTTGTGTACGGGGATGTGGAGGATGATGTCGACATTTGGCCGAAGATGACCACCACCTTTGAGGAGGCCGATGGCCCGGATTTGGGTGTGCCCGCCGAAGCCGATGGTAATGCCTTCCCAAAGTACTTGATCCCATTTTCTTTTGTGCGCTTTGCTAATGTTGTTTTTGTGTGTGCAGACTTTGTCATGGATCACATGTCTGTCATGAGCAGAGCTAAGGCGAAGGTGGCCGCCGAACAGGCAGCGAAAGATGCTACGAAGGTGGCCGCAGAGACCAGAGCACAGCCGAGCGCTGTTCAGCCGTCGAAGCTGCCCACCCAGCCTAAGAAGAAACGGCAGGCCGACGATGGCCAGAAGAAGCTGACTGGGGCCGGTATGTAGCCTGCCAAGAATTCAAAGAGGGCGTCTCCCTTGGCCGACGCTGACGTCGGGGCCATGACCGTTCCGGTCGGAGACTCCACCGCTGCTGCCATAGTGGACTTGACATCCGGCCCCTCGTCCACTGCAGTCTTTCAGCCTCCCCCCGTCGTCCAAGACTCTCGGAAGAAGCGGTCTGGTAAGGAGTTGGTCACAGGGACTTACAAATTGGAGGTTGAGTACCCTGTGAAGGGAGGCGTCTTCAACGAAGTTGTCGACGGCCACGACGTGATCTCGCAAGCCGTCCCAATTGAGGACCGGGCCTATCTGGACAAGCTTGGCAATGTCAGGATCTATGACGGCGGAATGGACCTCATCGTCCAAGTAAGTTCATTGCATACTCTGTTACTTCCATCTCTTTCTTGTCACCGTAGGTGTCTTCATCATCCTAATAATTTTGTTTTTTAGAGAGGGTCTTCATGCTGATGGAGAGCCACAAGAGGCAGCAACAAGAAATTGCTCGGCTGAAAGAGGTTGAGCAGAAGGCTGCCTCGGTTGAGGAAGCCATGAACTGCCTAGATCGGCTGCGGAGCGAGGTGGAGGCTATGAAGAAGATGGTCGATGAGGCCGCTGCGGCCTACCGCCAAGTGGCTGCTGACAGGGATGATGCCCTGGCCAAGTATGCCGGAGAGAAAGAGGCGCGTGAGGCTGATCACCATCGTGCTGATGAGGCCGAGAGGGCCAGAGCTGAGGCCGAGAAGGCTGCTGAGAAGGCCGCTGATGCTGCCATTGATAAGTTCTTGGTCGAAGGCTGGAAGGCTTAGGAGCATTGGCCTTGGTGCTATGAACTTTTGGCGGCCAGGCTTGAAGATTGGGGCTAGAACTCTCCTGCCACCCATGAGTACTTTGAGAGGGAGATGTCAGTTTACTACGACATGGGCCAGCAACGGATGCAGCGGCTGATCTACCGGGGACTTCATCGACGCTTCACATAACTAAAGCAGACGAAGAAGTTTGCCGCCAAGCTGAAGCTGCCACCGAAGATGAAGGACCCAGAGGCCGAGGTCAAGCTTCCCGCGGAGGAAAGGCAATCCCCCATTCTGAGCTCTGACATTGGCGAAGAAGATTGGGGTGATGATGACATTTTAGTGGATACCGCTTCCTCCCAGGCCAATGATGGTGCCAGCACGCCTGTCCCTGATGCCGGCGAGGGAGAAGCCTGGTCTCCCCTCCCTTTTTGTTGATAATATGTAATGATCGTAGTGCATGTATATGTAATGGCCGTTATGCCCTCCATTTTGCACTTTTGACTTATGAATGAAATGCTTGGCTACCGATGTCGGATTTAATGCCTTCTTCGTCTTGTGTCACTCCCCCCTCCTTTTTCCTTTTGTTTTACTTTGAAATTTTTCTAAGTGTCAAACAAAGGCTTAATCAGTTGCTTCCCGTGGTCGTGGCCGATGAAAGGCTTCGCCCTTTGTTCGGCTGAGGGAGTGACGTCTTCCTCGTCCTTGAACTGTTTTTGTTCTCATACTTTGGAAATGTTTCTAAGTGTTTAGCTTAGAGTAGGTAGTTGTTTCCTTCGGTTGTGGCCGATGAGAGTACTGTGACCCTTGTTCGGCCAATGGGATATTTTTCACTTTCGGCCAAGGAGAATAGGAGGTTTGTTTTTCTTTCATGCCTTAGAATCTTTTGTCCTCTTCATTGGGACTCTTGTCGGCCACTCGGGATGCCCCTCATCGGCATACCCCTTTTCCTTGTGTTCAACTGATATGTACTTAGTCAATTTTTGGGGATTTTGTTTTTATTGCTCGAGGCCGGCAAGTGCACGGTCCTTCGGTTGTCCGTCTTTTATTTTTTGGGGATTTTGCTTTAGGCCGGCGAGTGCACGGTCCTTCGACTGTCCCTCTTTTATTTTTGGGGATTTTGCTTTAGGTCGGCGAGTGCACGGTCCTTCGACTGTCCCTCTTTAATTTTTGGGAATTTCGCTTTAGGCCGGCGAGTGCATGGTCCTTCGGTTGTCCCTCTTTTATTTTTAGGGATTTCGCTTTAGGCCGGCGAGTGCACGATCCTTCGGTTGTCCCTCTTTTATTTTTGGGGATTTCGCTTTAGGTCGGCGAGTGCACGGACCTTCGGCTGTCCCTCTTTTATTTTCTTCCTCTTTACTTTTTTGAGCGAGGAGTATCCTTCTTTCAGGATTCGGCCAAGGGGATTGCTATTCCCTTGGCTGGTAAGGAGTCCTACTGGATCGTCCTATGATCTCGAGGAGGTCCCGTCGTCTATTTACGACGCGGGCTAAGGGTTTTGGTCGGTTACCGACGGCTGCCGTTCCTCAACCCCGAGTTTGGGGATTTCTGTCACCTCGGCCATGATTTCAGACTTGTCGTTCTGCTATTTCGCGTGAACGACGCGATGAGCTTTCCATTTCAAGACGTGGGCCGTTTGCGGGCCCCTCATTCTGGGGACATCGTCGGTCTTACCTGAGTGTCTCGCTCTAAGGGGTCGATACGAGGTGCTCTTTCGACCTTACCTGAGCGTCTCGCTCTAAGGGGTCGATGTAATATGGTATCTTTTCCTCAAACTTTTTTAGAAAAAAGCAAGTAGAATACAACTTTTGTTGATAAGTGGCTCAAGGGCGAGGGTGGTAATCGATCAATAACCCGTGGGAAGGTAAGGGCTTTGACGGCTTCGCCGTCCTCAGATTATTGATAGAATTTCACCAAGTGATGTACATTCCACGTTCATGGTACATTAGACCCATTTGGGTGTTTGAGTTTGTAGGTGACGGGTTTCACTACGACACTAACGATGTAGGGGCCTTCGTACTTCAGTGATAGCTTGCCACCTTCCGTCAGCTTGCTCGCCTCCCTTCGGCGGAGGACGTAGTCCCCCACCTGGAATTCTCGGGAACGTACCTTGGCATCATAGTATGATTTTACTTGACACCGGTAGTTCTCTGCCCGGATGAAGGCCTGCTCTCGTCTTTCTTTGATCGGGTGGGGGTCGATCTTCATGCTTTCTTCATTGGCCTCAGGTTCATATTGCTCCACCCGTCGGCTGGGTATGGTGACCTCTGTGGGCGCCTTCGCCTCAAAACCATAGCAAAGGGCAAAGGGTGTTTCACCCGTCGCTCTCCTCGACGTGGTACGGTAGCACCACAGAATGTTGGGGAGCTCGTCGGTCCAGCTGCCTCTTGCGTTCTGAAGTTTCTTCTTCAGGCCCTCCAGAATGGTTCTGTTGGCGTTCTCAACTTGCCCGTTACCTTGAGGGTAGGCAACGGAGGAGAAGTGATGCTTGATTCCCCATTCCTGGAGGAGCTCTTGGAAGGGTGCAGCCTCGAATTGGGTAACGTTGTCGGATATAATCTCCTGGGGAACGCCGAAGTGGGTGAGGATGTTCTTGTGGACGAATCTCTGGCACCTGGCCCCTGTGATGCTGACCAGGGGCTCCGCTTCAACCCACTTGGTGAAGTAGTCGACTGCGACGATGATGTAGCGCGGTTGTTGCCGGCAGCTCTGGGCAGGGGCCGACCAGGTCAATCCCCCATCTAGAGAATGGGAATGCGGTGCTGACCGGGGCGTAGTTGACGGCCGACCGACCAGGGGTCTTCTGAAGTACCTGGCATGCGGTACACTTCCTTGCAAGGTTAGCACAATCTTGTGCCATCGTCGGCCAGAAATAGCCTTGGACGACGAGGAGGCGGGACATGCTGAAAGCGCCCTGTTGTGAGTAGCAGACGCCACAATGAACTTCCTCCATGGCTATGTCGGCCTCATCCTAGTGTAGGCATCGGAGGAGGGTGCCATTGTAGGATCTCTTATAGAGTTTCCCATCTTCAATGGTGTAACTTGGAGCCCTGAGTTTGGCTAGCTTGGCCCTCTCCTCATCCTGGGGCAGCTCTCCCGAGGTGATGAAAGCCATGATATCGGTAATCCAGTCCTCCGGCTGATGCTGGATGCATATGACCGAGCTGGCATGGATGCTGGACATGCTGAGCTCCTTGATCTTGGCTATTTTGGAGATGTGCTCCAGAGTATCTGTACTGAGCTTGGAGAGGATGTCGGCCTCAGCATTCTCCGCCCTTGGGATCTATGTGATCTCATGGGTTTCAAATGCCTTGAACAACTCCTCAGCCGTCTGTTTGTACTGCCTCATCCTCCCTTCTTTGGCCTCATATGAGCCCTCGATCTAGCCCACCACCAGCTTGGAGTTGCATTTGATCTTGATGTGTCGGGCATTGAGGCCGGCGGTGAGTCTGAGGCCGTTGAGGAGGGCCTCATACTCGGCTTCGTTGTTGGACACCCTGAAGTTGAAGTAGATGGCATAGTAAGCTCTGAATCCTTCAGGGAGATGAGGACGACGCCACCCCACATGCTTTTGCAGCTGATGAACCATCAGTGAAGAGGGTCCATGTCTTGTCCGGCTCTGGCCCGGGTATGGTGGCAGTCGTCTCCCTTGCCGTGCACTCGGTGACAAAGTCGACAAAGGCTTGCCCTTTGATAGATGGCCTTAGCTTGATTTCAATTTGGAACTAGCTCAAGAAGATTGCCCACTTCACCATCCTCGAGGAGCTAGTGGGGCTCCTCATGAGGGCGTCGAGGGGCTGCTGAGTCAACACGTGGACGACATGGGCCTGGAAGTAGTGCCCTAGCTTCTTCACCGTGTGGACGATGGCCAGTACCATCTTCTCAATGGGGGAGTACCTGAGCTCAGCCTCCCGTAGCGTCTTGCTGAAGTAGAAAATAGCCTTCTGCACCCCTTCATCCTCGCGGATGAGCACAGAACTGATGGCCGACGTGCTCACCCCTAGGTAAAAGAAGAGGGTTTCACCGGCTTTGGGCTTGGAAATCACGGGGAGACGATAGGTACTGCTTCAGCTCCTCACTTGCTTGCTGGCACTTTGTCGTCCACTTGAAGCTGTTTGGCTTGCGCATGATTTGGAAGAAAGGGAAAGATCTTTCAGCCGATTTCGAGAGGAAACGGTTCAGGGCCGCAAGGCGTCCCGTCAACCGTTGTACCTCTGATGTGAGTTTTCTCGCACTTAAAACAGATCGTAATATAGTGGTGTAAGTACGAGTATCGTCTCCACAGGGACGGACAAAAGGGAATTAAAGATTAACTAAATTCAGCGATTAAAAATAAATAAAATAAATGTGTCGTGCGAGATTTGGTTGGTTGAATTGAAATTAAACTAAAGCGAATGAGCGATTAAAATAAACAGTTGGGTTTTTCTTAATTAATGACGAAGGGAACATGGATTGATTCCAGGGTAATCAGATTTCTGGCAGATCGGGCTTAATTACATGAAATTAATTTAATTGAGCCTAGCTAATCAATACTAAGTTCTTACCGCTCTCGCGGCGTAGAGTACAATAATTTAGGGGATCAGGCTGATCTCTAATGCGACAGGATCCTAAATTATTGCCAATACGAGCGAGCTTACGGCCCCCTTAATCGCTACTAATCTCTTAGCGAACGATTAAGTGTGTGTGAATGTGTTTCAGAATAAACTAGATCTCTCTTAATTTACTCTACAAGTAATTGTAAGTCTAGCCGCGGTTCCAGGTTACAAAAGATAGCAATTAAATGGTTCAAACACAAATTAAATGACATTCATTCAATTAAACCATCAAGAATCTAGCCATACATCATGCTTAACCTCTTCGTCAATCCCAAATCCCTAATTAAAACTACTCGCAATTCATAATTCAAGAATCAACGGAATTGGGGTGAATAGAAATAATTGTCATTAATTAAAAAGATGGAACTTACAAAGAATCCCAAAAGATTGATGAACAAGGCTTTAAACCTCTCTAAATTTCGTGCTAGGCATTCTCTCTAAGTTCCCCCTTGAAAACGGGGGTTTACATGTTGTTTAAATAGAAAAATCGGGTAAAATTTGAGCTGAATTGGGATTTCCGGAGGCAGGCACGGCTCCAGGCATGATCGTACCTCCGGATAAAAAATGCGCATTTTGGGCAAGCACGATCGTGCCTTGATGCACACTAATTAGTAGTGCATAATTACATGTTTTTATGTTTGATTTATGTTGATTGTTTGACGTTTTATTTAGTTTGTAAACATTTATGTGATTTCAGTTGTAATTGTATTTTAGTCTTTATTTATAAGTTGTAAAGTATAGTTAGGATTTGTGGTGTTGAAAAGGAAGACTTTGAAGAGAAGAAAACAAGAAATTTGACTGCCCAAGAGTAAAACCCGACCGGGTAGAAACCCCCACCCGGTCGGGTATGATTTAACAGACGAAATTGCCAAGAAAATCACTGGACCCGGTCGGGTCCCCTACTTGACCCGATCGGGTCAGATGTGCGAAGATCACCAGAACGTGGCGGATTATCTGATTTTGACCGGACCCGGTCGGGTAAGTACTTGACCCGGTCGGGTACCCGGCCAAAGGTGTTGAAAAACACCTATAAATAGCACACTTTTTCTTCTCTAAAAATCAATCCCTTCTTCCATACATTTTAGCTCAGTTTAGAATAGCATTTCTTTATATTTTTCTAGCTATGTTTAGTCTCCAAATGAGGAGCTAAACTTCCATTCTTGGTTTTGCTCTTGAAGCTTGTTGATTATTAATGTTGTGAGTTATTTTCTTAACTTCTTCTCTTGATTATTAATTCTTCCCTTAATCTCATTCTATATTAATGTTGGAGGGTTGCTAAGTGACGATTAGTTAACGTTCCGACATTAATTACTACTAGAAACGATCAACGAACCGATGGTTAATCGTTGGTGGTTTCACAAGTAAGTAACTTCGGTTTATTAATGCACGGTCGTGTTTAATAGACTTAAGAGGGATCAATTTTGTTGGTTAAACCGAAACCGTTGTGTAAGGTTATCAATCTCAATTGATTTCATCAAGGAGTTAAAAAGATTGAATGCTACTATTATATCATTATACGATGTTGTTCTATATTTGATTAATAGTAAGGGTTATTAATGAACGGTTGTTGTTAATAACTACCCTCGATGAATTGGAGATACTCCTCGATTGAGTATTCGAGAGGGGATAAGTTATAGATATAACAAGGATCGACTAAAATATATCAACAAGTGGAAAGTAGCAAAGCCAAGTCCCTTTTATTCTTGAATTAAACACATATAGGTTGTTCATCTTAGTTTCTTAATTGAATTAAATCACTCAAAACCAAATCCCCCCTTTTATTTACTAAGTATCATAAAAAGAGAATTATTCCTTTCCCTGTGGATACGAACTCTACTTCACATATACTACGTATAAGTGTTTAGTATTGAATTTATTTTGACGCACCGTGACAAAGTGCTCGTCAAATTTGGCGCCGTTGCCGGGGAAAGACAATTACTTTTCTTTTTATTTTATCTCATACAATCAAAAACAAAAATATATATATATATAAAAAAGTCTTGCTCTTCTATTTTCTGAGCTCACATGAGTTATGAGTATATGGATACCAACACTTCATCCTTAGAGAGTCAAATTTCCTTCTTGACTTCTCTAATAAAAGAATCTATCTTTAACTCAAAAGCTCAAGATGCCAAGACATGCAACATTTGCATGTCTCACAGGCACCTTACGGACTTCTGCCCAGAGCTCCAAGAAGAATACCTTGCACAAATTGATGATGTACCTCACATGAGGTATGATCCATTCTCCAACTCTAATATGTCCACGGAGGACATGTTTCGGGCTCTTACTAACAGTGTGACCGTCATGCAACAAAACATGGTGCAATTCCAAAATGAGACCAAGTCTAGCATTTTGAATTTGGAAACTCAAATGAGTCAAATAGCCGGAGTCGTGAGTAGGCTTGAAGCAAGGGATTCAAAAAAACCTCCTTCTCAACTAGAATGTGATCCTAGACAACAAAATTTTGCAATCACATTGACAAATGAAGAGGAGATGCAAAAGGAGATCCAGAATCCAGGAGAAGTAGAGGAAGAAAAAGACACGGAGCTCCAACTGGTCAAAGAAGAGGATAATCTGAGCTTCAAGGTTAAATATCTATCCTTGTCATCTTTTGAGGTACACCCATCAATTCTAAAATTTTTGAGGGAAACTCATAAACTTGGAAAGGACAATGACATTTCTGAAATCCTCTTCAAAATTGAGGGATCGAAAAACTTTTCATTGACCATAGTAAACGATAATTTCTTCCCTTTCCTCCTACCGCATGAATCAATGACAACCTGGATATTTGATCCTGGAAAGATTCCCAAATTGAAGAGTCAAGAAGTTGAGCACTCCTATGAACGTCCTAGGAGTGAAAGTGTGAAAAAGATAAACTATAATGATCCAAGTTTGAATGACTGAACACAATGATGGAGTTGTGCCGCGACGTTAAATTAGGCGCTTCTTGGGAGGCAACCCATGCAAGGTACGTTTACTTGTTTTATTTTATTTTTACACATTTAAAAAAAAAAACAAAAAAAAAAACGACCTGGGATTGAACCCGGCCGGGTATAAAACCCTACCCGGTCGCGTTACCTCTTAAAACACAGCACCCGGCCAACCGCTCGGGCGAGGCAGATGAAGAACAAAGAATAAATCAACCGCCCGACCGGGTAGACCCCTATACCCGGTCGGGCAACCCAGCAAAAAACTCTCTACCTCGGGTGAACAGCTTACGCCCGACCGGGTCAGTCACTATACCCGGTCAGGCGGTCGGGCAAAAGCCCGATAAGGGTGCGGGCGGGCAGCTTTTCTTCCCCATTTTCTTTTCTTCTCATTCGAACCACACCCCAAATTTCCTCCATTTCCAAAAAGTCAAAAGCTTCATATCTCCTACATCCATCCACCAATTAAACCCATTTCATTCATCTCCTCTTCACCCTTTTCATCTCCACACCCACGAATCACCAATAAAACCTCCCAAAAAGTAACAAAAAACACATTCATCTCAGACATAAGCACTAGGGACAATGCTTTGATTAGCTTGGGGGGAGAGTTTTATGGAATACTGACATTCATACTATTTATTCTTGTAAAAAAAAATTATAAAAACTTGTTAAGTTGAAAACCCGAAAGGGCAACTTAAGCAAAAATAAAGCAAAAATAAGAGTGAGTTGTGAGGATTAAAACAGAAAAATGTGGGAAGCTGGGATAAAAACCCGAAAGGGCACCTAGGCAAAATGTGAGAACGAGAGAAAGTATTTTCTTTTTTTTCTGCAGGATCCTAAGGGTAACAAAAAAAAAGTTTGAGGTTGATAAAGAAATATGGAGTTGAAGACCCTCTTTACTGTTATATTTTTGGGGATTTACTTTATGTGTTTCTAAAAACACTCGTGGATGTGTGTGTTGATATTCTTGTCATTTTAAGGACTTCTTGGACCGGATTTGATATTACTCGAGACGAGTAAAGGTTTAAGTGTGGCACTGTTTGATGCACACTAATTAGTAGTGCATAATTACATGTTTTTATGTTTGATTTATGTTGATTGTTTGACGTTTTGTTTAGTTTGTAAACATTTATGTGATTTCAGTTGTAATTGTATTTTAGTCTTTATTTATAAGTTGTAAAGTATAGTTAGGATTTGTGGTGTTGAAAAGGAAGACTTTGAAGAGAAGAAAACAAGAAATTTGACTGCCCAAGAGTAAAACCCGACCGGGTAGAAACCCCCACTCGGTCGGGTATGATTTAACAGACGAAATTGCCAAGAAAATCACTGGACCCGGTCGGGTCCCCTACTTGACCTGGTCGGGTCAGATGTGACCCGGGACAAAATGACGTGCGAAGATCACCAGGACGTGGCGGATTATCTGATTTTGACCGGACCCGGTCGGGTAAGTACTTGACCCGGTCGGGTACCCGGCCAAAGGTGTTGAAAAACACCTATAAATAACACACTTTTTCTTCTCTAAAAATCAATCCCTTCTTCCATACTCTTTAGCTCAGTTTAGAATAGCATTTTTTTATATTTTTCTAGCTATGTTTAGTCTCCAAATGAGGAGCTAAACTTCCATTCTTGGTTTTGCTCTTGAAGCTTGTTGATTATTAAAGTTGTGAGTTATTTTCTTAACTTCTTCTCTTGATTATTAATTCTTCCCTTAATCTCATTCTATATTAATGTTGGAGGGTTGCTAAGTGACGATTAGTTAACGTTCCGACATTAATTACTACTAGAAACGATCAACGAACCGATGGTTAATCGTTGGTGGTTTCACAAGTAAGTAACTTCGGTTTATTAATGCACGGTCGTGGTTAATAGACTTAAGAGGGATCAATTTTGTTGGTTAAACCGAAACCGTTGTGTAAGGTTATCAATCTCAATTGATTTCATCAAGGAGTTAAAAAGATTGAATGCTACTATTATATCATTATACGACGTTGTTCTATATTTGATTAATAGTAAGGGTTATTAATGAACGGTTGTTGTTAATAACTACCCTCGATGAATTGGAGATACTCCTCGATTGAGTATTCGAGAGGGGATAAGTTATAGATATAACAAGGATCGACTAAAATATATCAACAAGTGGAAAGTAGCAAAGCCAAGTCCCTTTTATTCTTGAATTAAACACATATAGGTTGTTCATCTTAGTTTCTTAATTGAATTAAATCACTCAAAACCAAATCCCCCCTTTTATTTACTAAGTATCATAAAAAGAGAATTATTCCTTTCCCTGTGGATACGAACTCTACTTCACCTATACTACGTATAAGTGTTTAGTATTGAATTTATTTTGACGCACCGTGAAAAAGTGCTCGTCATGCCTCCCTCCAGGCACGATCGTGCCTGCCTGGCAGTAGCTCCGCGATGCTTTCTTCTCATGCATGATCGTGCCTGACTTTGAGGGCACAATCTTGCCTACTTAAATTCCGAATTTGGAAATTCTTCTTTCATGAAAATTGTAGATAATGAAGTCCTCTATCCATGACAATTTGCCGAATGTGATTTGAATCATCCAATAAAGAGATATGCTCAACACGGTGGAAGGTATTATTCTGAAATCGCAGCAGGGATCATCTAACTTCATCGTCCGTTTTCACCTTCTTTCTCTAAGATTCTAGAAAAGGTGTCTTCATATGATTTGTAGCCCTTGAAGTTAGATTTCATATGGACTTTGAATCGTGTACATTGAATGTTGATATAAATAGATATGCTTGAACGATTGACATAAGGTCATCCTGATCGCAGATTTCAAGTTCCATTCATCTTCTTTTGACCACGTAGTCAATCCTAGAGCTCTTTTTCCTTCAAATCTTCATCGTGAACCTCCCGGTGACCTCCAAAGATCTCAATTATCTCTCGAATGAATCATCAATCATCCCGATTGCTTCTCAAGAGCCGGTGCCGAACTCTAAAATCCTCATTTTGACTCCAAATGACACAAAACTCGAACCAACTCCCGCTAAACATAATTTGAGCTAAAATTGAGACTTGTAACACTATAAAGCTAGGGAAAAACATCAAACCCGATCCCAAAACGCATCAAATGCATGTCTAAATACGGACTTATCAACCTCCTTCATATTTCGTGGTGGCTCCATGTTAACAATGACATGGATCTTCTCCGGGTTTATTTCAATCCCCCTTCGGCTAACCATGTAGCCTAGGAACTTGCCTCCCTAGATGCCGAAGGTTCACTTCTTGGGGTTCAAGCGGAGCTGGAACTTCTTCATGATTTCAAAAATTTCCCAGAGGTCGTCAGCATGAGTGGTAGATTACCTGCTCTTGACGATCATGTCGTCGACGTATGCCTCTATTGTCCGGCCGAGGACTGCTCTAAAGATTTTGGCTACCATCCTGGTGTATGTGGCGCTTGAATTTTTGAGCACAAAGGCCATGACGAGGTAGCAGAAAATTCCCTCCAGGGTCATGCATGAAGGCCATTTTCTCGGCGTCATCTTCATGCATGAAGATCTGGTGGTATCCTGTGAAGGCGTCCAAGAACGACATCAACTCGCGTCCCGCCGTCTCATCCACCAACTGATCTTTGTTGGTGAGAGGGAATGGATCCATGGGGCACGCCTTGTTCAGATCGGTGTAATCAACACACATTCTGAACGTTGGCGGCTTCTGGGCAAGGACGACGTTGGCCAGCCAGGTTGGGTACTTCACCTCCTTGATGTGGCTGATTGAGAGGAGCATGGTGACCTCCCCCTTGACGAAGTCTCGTCTGTTGGCCGAAAGGTAGCATCGTTTCTGCTTGACTGGCGTGGAGGCGGGATTGACTGATAGCCGGTGAGTGATCACCTTCCGGTTGATGCCAAGCATATCGTCCGGCCCCCATGCGAAGATGATTGCATATGACCACAAGACCTTGAGGATGCCGTCGTGTTGGTCCTGTGGGAGTTGCTTCCCAATTTTCAGGACTCGTTCCGGTCGAGAGGTGTCCAGGGGGACCTCTTTAACTTCCTCGACCGGCTCTGCATGTGGCCTCTCTTCTTCCTTGGTGACGGTGGCGGTGATAGTGTCCACTCTTTGCTCGGTGCCTGCGGCCGGCTTTGTCAGCTTGAGGTAGCATGCTCTGGCTATCCTCTGGTTTCCCCTGGCGTAGCCGATACCGCTGCTGGTAGGGAACTTCAAGCACAAATGCTTCATGGAGATGATGGCCTCCAGGTCCTCTAGTGCCGGCCATCCCCAGATCAGGTAATGGGCGCACTCGAGGTTGACCACCATAAACTCCATATCGATCTTGGTGTGATGGGGCCGTCGCCGAATTCCACGGGAAGGGCTATCGTGCCCTCGGCGTCGATAGAGTCCTTGGTGAAGCCGGGCAACGGTGTCCGTATCGGCTTGAGTAATGCCTTGTCCAAGTTCAACTGCTTGAAAGTTGATAAGCGTTTTATTAACGTATTTTATACAATAATTTATAAACGCTTTTATACTTAAAAGAATAAAACTCTCACACATATGTCTCGTTTTGCAAGATATACTATAACCGACAATTGGATCAAATACGAGGATGAAAAGACACACGAAGAAATCCCGACAAGTAAAGGTCAACCAAATTCATCCCGAAGAACAAAAGAAAAAGAGGAAAATACACCAAAGGGGTGAAAGCCGCCCGACTTTCACCAAAACCGGCCGGTTTTCACCAACTAGTCATCCAGTTGCCGTCCGAAGATGAAGGAAAAGCATCCGGAGCAAAACAAGACGAAAGCCGCCTGGCTTTCATGAAAGGCGCCCGGTTTTGGGCGTCGTGGAATTTAATCAATAAATCGAACCAAAAGCCGCCCGACTTTTGGCATAAGCCGCCCGGCTTTCGGTCCCTGGAGCGGAGAAGCCTGTTTTAAACGCGCAAAAGCCGCCCGATTTTTGCGAATGTCGCCCGCCTTTCGCGTGGAGCTGATTAAAACAAGCAACAGTCATCACAATCATTCGGGCAAAACACCAAATCCCATTAAGGAGCTTGCTTCCTTGTCCAAAAATGGCCGTTGAGAACTCAATATTTAAGAGGACTCAAGCCCTCTCAATACATTATTCCAGATTCTACACACTTTACTTCTACTTTGGCATCCCAAGAGCAACCCCTTGGTCTTGGGAGAAGTTCTACATTTGGGGAAAGCTTTGTCCACCGTAGCTTTGGAGTTGTGGTATCATTTTCTTATGTATTTCATTGTATTTTATCATTTCAATACTTGTAATTTCATTATGAATTATTCTAGCTAATTTTCTATAGCCAAGGTTAGGGATGAAACTTTACGCACTCTAGGTGTTTGATGTATGTTCTTAACCAAATTATTATGATCTTTCCTTTATATTTTAATGTGTATAACTACGGTGTACAACGTATGATTATATCGTTGGGTTTATTTGAGCAATTAACGTTGAGTTATAAACCGTACACTTAAAGGTTAGACATATTATAATTATGGATAGAAATATACCTCAATTGAGTATGGTGGTTTTTATAATGTCCTAATCTTCAATGGGGTTAATTTTAGATGAATGTGAACCGTGACGGGATTCACACGTAGAATTAATCACAATCTCGCTGCCGTAACAGGAGTTATAATACTTTAGTGACATTCCACTCATAAGAATTGGCGAAAGAACATATATTCATCACTAGGAGTCGTTTAGGAGTAATCCCGAACCCTTGGTTGCTTTTATTATCTCTTGAAAAAAATCAAAAATCTTTACTCTTTTCGTAACTCTTTTACTAAACCCCCTTTCCCTTTTGAATCATATAAACAACGTTTCCTTGTGTTCGACCCGGTATTTTTACCGGAATTTATTACTACATTGGCACTTGTACATTTGCAAGTTTAAGCCGATCAAGTTTTTGGCGCCGTTGCCGGGGAAACGGTTTTGTTTTTTACGATTCAACAAAAATTCCTGAATTTTCCCTTTACATTTCACTTGGTATTGTTTTAAATTTTGTTGTGGAGACAAGCTCTTAGTGCATGCTATTGAGAAGTCAAGTCTCTACAAACCTTGAACCTATCAATCTTGAAATCGAGAGAGCTTGTAGAAGGAATCGGAAGAAGGAAGCAAAAGCACCAACAATGCTTCCTACATTCAATGAAAGGAAGAGGCCCGTCATTGCAACAACTCGTTCTTGCATCGTGCTCAGCGAGGCGGCACGAGACTATGAGTTGCGGAATAGCTACTTCAACGCTATGCCGCACTTTTATGGACAACCAGGGGAGAATCCATTAAATTTCATCACTGAATTTTATGGGTTCATTCAAGGTGTTCCAAGGAATGGCCTAAATGAAGGTGATCTTAGACTCAAGTGCTTCCCCTACACTTTGAAGGGAGCGGCAAGAGGGTGGTTTCTAGAGCAAGCACCAGCATCCTATACTATTTGGGATGAAATATACAATGTTTTCATCTCCAAGTACTACACCCCAACAATGACGCAAGAGCTACGACAACGAATCTTCAACTTCAAACAACAAGTTGGAGAACTCTTTCAAGACGCATGGAGGCATTTCAAGTCTTTGTTGAAGGAATACCCCCATCACCGCATTCCTCTTGACCTTCAAATAGACACTTTTTACAATGGCTTGAACCCATCTTGTCAAGATATTGTGGACAATCGAGCGGAGGGATACATCGGCAACAAAACCGAAACGGAAGCTTTTAGAATTCTTGAGTCCATTGCTTCAAATCCTCAACTTCAAGGAGGAGACATCAAGGTGGCGGGAGTGAATGAGATTTCTATCACTCATGAACTAGACAAAAGATTTGAAGAATTTCAAATCAAAGTCCAACAAAATGTGCAAACATAAATTCAAACGGCTTTGCAAGCCGTTATTGGAGGCGTTCAACAAGTAGCAAATGTGGAGAGTGTCTCCAACGTGGAAGGTAACTCATCTCAACATCTTGAAGATGTTAGTTACATGAACTCTTACGGGTAACGAGGAAACCAAGGAGGAAATAATTTCTCCAACAATCAACAAAGGTACAATCAAGGGAACAATTATAAGCCGCAAGGAAATTCTTCAACCCAACAATCCGGAGTTCCTACATTCGGCCAATCCAAAGAACCTACTATGGAGGAGATGATGAAGCTTCTCACGAAGAATGTAGCCGCTATGAAAGTCCAAAATGAAGAAAACCATAGTAGAATGGAGGCATCCATTGGGAATCTCCACAATCAATTCACCAAACTTGACATGCGTTTTGAAGATCAAATAAGGAAGCTTAATCAATGCATGGACAACCTTGAGCAATATACCAAATCATCCAATCGCAATTTGGAAGTTCAAATTGGTCAACTTGCTCAAGAAAGGACCACTAGATAGCATGGAAGATTTCCCACAACAACGGAGGCTAATCCAAGAGAAACGGCTATGGCAATCACTTTGAGAAGTGGTAAGGAAATGAAGGGGCCGGTTATTCAAGATGTACCCTTGGAGAAGCAAGGAGATGAAAAGCTAGAGGAGCATGTCTCATTACCACCACCCATGGCAACATATGTTCCCCCTATTCCCTACCCTCAAAAGTTGAAGAAGAAGGATGAGAAAAAGCAATTCAAGAAGTTCCTAGACATTTTTACCAAGTTGAGCATCAACATCCCTTTCGCCGAGGCTATAGCGGAAATACCCTCATATGCGAAATTTCTGAAAAATATCCTCAATAACAAGAAGAAGTTAGCGGATTTTGCAACCATACCACTCACGGAGGAGTGTAGTGCTATCATCCAAAACAAACTACCTCCAAAGTTGAAGGACCCCGGAAGTTTCACCATCCCTTGTTCTATTGGGAGTCTAGGAGAAGTAAGGTCCGTTTGTGATCTTAGAGCTAGCATCAACCTTATGCCCCTCTCCTTATTCAAGAAGCTAGGTGTGGGGGAACCTAAACCAACAACTATAGCTCTTCAATTAGCGGATAGAACAATCTGTTATCCCATCGGAGTGGTGGAAGATGTTCTTGTGAAGGTGGGCAAATTCTATCTCCCGGTTGACTTTCTTATTTTAGAAATGGATGAAATGGAGATTCCAGTTATTCTCGGGAGGTCATTTCTAGCCACAACGAGCGCTCTTATTGATGTCAAGAACGGAATAGTGAAATTCCGTATTGGAGAAGAGGAGCAAGAATTTCATGTTTGGGAGTCCCTAAAGAATCCTCCTAACGACTCCACATGTTTTAATATCAATGATTTTGATAATATACCCCAAGGTACTCCAAAGCGGGAAGCTCATGAGGATTCTCGTATCTACAAGGAGAAGGTTGAAGCATGGCATGACAAAAAGAAAGGTGAAATCGAACTTCAAATTGGGCATAGAGTGCTTCTTCATGACTCAAAGTCCCGGTTGTACCCCGAAAAACAGAAATCTCCTTGGTCGGGACCGTTTACCATCACCGAGGTCCAGCCATTTGGAACAATGATGATCCAACAAGGAAGTAGTCCACCTTTTGTTGCGAAAAGCCATCATCTGAAGCTGCACAAAGAGTACTACACCACTTCCTACCCATCTAAGAAATTATCAAGAAGAACGTCCGGCCAACGACGTTAAAGAAGGCGCTTATTGGGAGGCAACTCAACTTCATATCCTTTTTATTTACATGTTTTACTTTTATTTCGTTGTCATGCTCCTATTGCTTGTGGACAATGCAATTCAAGTGTAGGGGGAAAGGTTTGGAACAAAAATCAAAAAGACGAGGCAAAAATTGACAAAAATGGGCGAAATACGTGAAAAAGGCGAAAGCCGCCTGACCTCTACCAAAAGCCGTCCGGCTTCCTCATATATTCCAGGTATTTTTCTCGCAACCAAAAGGCGCCCGGCTTTCGCAAAAGCCGCCCGGATTTGGGCGCCGTAGCTTTATTCACGTTTATTTAAATCGAAACCCGCCCGGGTTTCGTGTAAGCCGCCCGGCTTACGTGCGCAGGCATCCCACTGTCAAGCGAAAGCCGCCCGGCTTTCGCCAAAGCCGCCCGGCTTTCGCCAAAGCCGCCCGGCTTTCGGGTTGCGGAATTGTTAAAACCCCTTCTCTTTTAAACACAAACACACGCACACCTTCCAAACTCCGGCCGACGTTCGAGCTCCAGCAGCCATAACATCGTTTTCTCTCATTTCTTCCTCTTCTTCAAGCTCAAATCAGGTATTTCTCAATCACTTTCACTTCTTAATCCTTATTTCACAGCTTTTACATCATTTAATCGATAGTTTTGATTGTTCTTCCCAATTTCGAAATTTAGGGTTTATGCAAATCGATAGCTATTAGGCCAAATTCATTGCATGATATCTTGTTATTGTTGCCTATATTGCTTGTATGAACCATTATAACCTATTTTCAAGTTGTTATTTTCAAAAATTTTGAAATTTTTGCTACTTGATTAAAATAGGGGCTTAGGGTTCGAAATTCTTGTTTAAATTTGGGGGTTTTTCAATTAAATTCTTGTGATTACTTGTTGATGAATGAGGTTATGATTACATTGTCCCTTGTTGTGATAGATTGAGATTATAGTCAATTTTTTGGGGAATCCATGTCAAAAATTTTGAGAAATTGACTAGAAATTGTTTGAGTTTGTAGGTTGAAATGGCTTCAAAGGGCAAATCTGTGAGAAATGAGGCTGGCCCGAGCAACCCCAAGCGGGCTAGGAACAACAAGGCACCCGCGGCCTCCTCCACCATCTTGCCGGCTAGTCGGTTTGTCAACACCCAATGTTACGAGCGTTACCTAGAGTCCCGGGACAACGACTTTGTGATTGAAAAGACAGTCTCACAACCTATTGATCACGAGTTCCAGCTCACCGCGGCCTTCGCTAATATCACTTGGGAGCCGGTGCTACATCTCCAAGACACTTTCTACCCGGAACTTGTCAAGGAGTTCTTCGCAAATGTTGACGGGAATTACGCCCAAAAGATGATTGAGAGCCGAGTCAAAGGGGTCAAAATTACTATCACCAATGACCTTTTGAGCTCTCAATTTCACATCACGAAGTTTGGCACTCCTTTCGCCCCTTCCCAAGCCGGAACGATGAATAGCGACGGGAACTACAACCCCATGGATGCAATGCAATATTTTGGGTTGCAAGGACTTGATCTAATGACCAAGAACCTTGGCCAACCACACATCCGGACCCGAGTTTTGATGTATCTCTACTCGTTCAACGTCATGCCGAGAGCAAGCGGCTACAACAAAATCCGAAGTGTCGACCTCTACTTTGCATATAGGATGCACACCGGGCTTGGTCGTCATGAGGGGATTCCTCTCTCGGGCATCATCATCAAACAATTATGGAGCGCGGTCTTAAGCAACAATCAAGATAAGGCCTTCATTTTCCCTATTTTGCTCTCTAAAATTTTTGAACATTTTGGTGTTAGTTTTAGAGGAGAAGAAGAACGGGAGATGCACGCCGTGCTTGATGATAGTGTCATGACACACCTTCGCTATTTCCAACCGCCGCACGGAGGACCATGGAGGTGCGTGGCGAAATTCCATAGAGTTGTACCGGAGGAGAATGAAGAAGAGATGATGGAAGGTGGGGAGCCCGCGGGAGGCCATGAGGAGCACCATGAAGAGGCAGCTCACGTACCCCCAAGCCGGAGCTCCTTACGACATGGACTACTTGACCGAGCAATTTGGTCAAATCCGCACGGAGCTTGCGGTGCATAGACGGGACTTGAGAGATCAACGCCACGCTATCCAAGGAATGTGGAGTCATTTGTGGAGCATGAACTACTATTGTCAAGAGTTGGGGAGACATTTCAACATACCACCACCACCGCCCTACGATCCAAACCTCTTTTTCCCTTCCCGAGAAGATGGAGATGAGAATGATGAGTAAATTTGACAAAAAAGGGAAGTGTACTAAACTTAAAATAATTCTTATCTATTTTTGCTAAAACTCCTTTTTGTTGTTAATTTGACTCTAATGTATTTTTTGTGCTATGTGTGTATTACCTTGCTTTGATTGCTCTTTGTGATCCACATTGAGACATTGTGGAACAAGTGTGGGGGGTGGTCTTTAAACTTCTAAATTGCAGGATTTTTTCTCCTTAATTTGTTCACTTTTGGTCCATATTTTTTCAAAAATATTTTAGCAAAACCCTTGTCCTCCAAAACTTTTTTCAAAAGAATTTTTCTTAAGGTTTTGACTTAATAATTCCACAAAAAAAAAATTTAAATTTGCTTGAGGACAAGCAAAGCTCAAGTGTGGGGGTATTTGATAAACGTTTTATTAACGTATTTTATACAATAATTTATAAACGCTTTTATACTTAAAAGAATAAAACTCTCACACATATGTCTCGTTTTGCAAGAAATACTATAACCGATAATTGGATCAAATACGAGGATGAAAAGACACACGAAGAAATCCCGACAAATAAAGGTCAACCAAATGCATCCCGAAGAACAAAAGAAAAAGAGGAAAATACCCCAAAGGGGTGAAAGCCGCCCGGCTTTCACCAAAACCGGCCGGTTTTCACCAACCAGTCATCCAGTTGTCGTCCGAAGATGAAGGAAAAGCATCCGGAGCAAAACAAGACGAAAGCCGCCCGACTTTGGGCGCCGTGCAATTTAATCAATAAATCGAACCAAAAGCCGCCCGACTTTTGGCATAAGCTGCCCGGCTTTCGGTCCCTGGAGCGAAGAAGCCTGTTTTAAACGCGCAAAAGCCACCTAACTTTTGCGAATGTCGTCCGCCTTTTGCCTGGAGCTGATTAAAACAAGCAACGGTCATCACAATCATTCGGGCAAAACACCAAATCCCATTAAGGAGCTTGCTTCCTTGTCTGAAAATGGCCGTTGAGAACTCAATATTTAAGAGGATTGAAGCCCTCTCAATACATTATTCCAGATTCTACACACTTTACTTCTACTTTGGCATCCCAGGAGCAACCCCTTGGTCTTGGGAGAAGTTCTACACTTGGGGAAAGCTTTTTCCACCATAGCTTTGGAGTTGTGGCATCATTTTCTTATGTATTTCATTGTATTTTATCATTTCAATACTTGTAATTTCATTATGAATTGTTCTAGCTAATTTTCTATAGCCAAGGTTAGGGATGAAACTTTACGCACTCTAGGTGTTTGATGTATGTTCTCAACCAAATTATTATGATCTTTCCTTTATATTTTAATGTGTATGACTATGGTGTACAACGTATGATTATATCGTTGGGTTTATTTGAGAAATTAACGTTGAGTTATAAACCGTGCACTTAAAGATTAGACATATTCTAAGTATGGATAGAAATATACCTCAATTGAGTATGGTGGTTTTTATAATGTCCTAATCTTCAATGGGGTTAATTTTAGATGAATGTGAACCGTGACGGGATTCACACGTAGAATTAATCACAATCTCGCTGCCGTAACAGGAGTTATAATACTTTAGTGACATTCCACTCATAAGAATTGGTGAAAGAACATATATTCATCACTAGGAGTCGTTTAAGAATAATCCCGAACCCTTGGTTGCTTTTATTATCTCTTGAAAAAAATCAAAAATCTTTACTCTTTTCGTAACTCTTTTACTAAACCCCCTTTCCCTTTTGAATCATATAATCAACGTTTCCTAGTGTTCGACCCGGTATTTTTACCAGAATTTATTACTACATTGGCACTTGTACACTTGCAAGTTTAAGCCGATCAAAAGTGTCCAGGTACATGACATTGACGGAGCTCTCTGTGTCGATGTAAGTGCGGTGGATGATAGAGTTGCATATCTCACATCGGACGATGAGGGCGTCTCTGTGTGACGCGGGGCCCGGAGGCAGATCCTTGTCGGTGAAGGTGATCGCCTTCGTCCGCTGTTTCTTTTGCTGGGGAGTGTGGGACACCTCCCCAATGTAAAGGGATCGGGCCCATTTCTTCCTCTGGGTGGCTGAGTCCCCCCCAGTGTTGCCCCCCATAATGAGGTGGATGTGGTTCTTCTTTGGAGGGGGCACTTCGAAGTCTTCATCGTCCTCGCTGAGTCTGCCGATCTCACGCTTCTTCGTAGAGGGTTCGCCCCCATTTTTGCCGGTGTTTACCCACGTATTTTTGTGTGGGTCACCTTTAACAATTTGGGAGAGTTCCCCTGGCGAATCAGCTTATCGATGGCTCTCTTCAGCGTGACGCAATCATCGGTGTTGTGGGAGGTGTTCTTGTAGTAACGACAGTAGGTACCGCCCTGGTGGACGGCGTAGATTTCCTTCGCCGATCGAGGATCCCGTTCAATGAGATCATGTTCCTTGGCGTAATCGAGGATGGAGCTGACCGATGGAGTGGCGGGTGTCTTCGACCTTTCCATCCTCGACAGCCATAGGCGGTCCTTCTTGTTCTGTCCGCCAGACCCGTGGCGGCTTTGTCCTCCCTGTCCGAGGGTGCGCCTGGAGCTGACACAATATTTTTCTTGGATGGGTACCCTCCATCCTTCTTATGGCTGTGGAGCTCGTCGGCGTCAGCGTATAAGTTCCCTCGCTATAGCGCCTTTGTATAGGACCTTGGAGAGTCAGTGATGAGACTCCTCGCATATGGGGTGCTGCGGAGGGCGCCCTGGAAAAGGACAAGGAGGGTGCGCGCGCTCAGCGCCCCCTCGACCTCATCGGTCTCCCTCGTCCATCGATCGATGAATGACCGGAGTGATTCGTCATGTTGTTGCTTGATGGAGAGAAGATGAGTGAAATATTTTTTCGCGCGCTTCCTCCCGACAAAGTGGGTGAGGAAGCGTTGGGCAAGATCCTGCCACGAGTCTATGCTTCCTTCGGGGAGCGCGTTGAACCACTCGTACGCTGGCCCTTCAAGAGTGGAAAGGAACCAACGACAGAGGTATTCATCCGACGCTTTCACCATAAGCATGTTGTTCTGATAGCGGCTGAAGTGCTCCTGTGGGTCCGAGCGGCCGTCAGTGGGCTTGATGGCATTTCCCCTGTACTTCTCGGGAATGGGAGCCGAGAGTACCCTCGCAGTGAAGGGAGTCCTGGTCCGGACCTGGATGATAGGGTCACCCCGTCCCTCGGCCAGCTTCCTCTCCAAGGCGCCGACCTTATGCATGAGTGTGTTGTAACCAGGATCCCTGGAAGTGTTGGCCGTAGGGATGGTGGCTGATTGTCTGGCCTCCGTCTGTGCCAGTCTCCTTTCCAACTCGGCGATGACCTCGTCCCGAGGGTCCTTGGTGGCCATAGTGGCGCCTTAGTGGTTGCGCATGCGGGCTTCTTGAGACGTGTTGATTCGATGGCGCGCATTGTCTGTGTGCAACTTGCCTTTGCCTTTATCCGGGCGGAGCCGATCCGCTGTCCGGGATACGGACCCCAAGATTTCCCTTGGTGAGTCTGGCTCACGTTCACCAATCTGTCCCGCCATCCTCTCCAAAGCAGGCCGACGGTACGTGTCACCTAGCCTATTAAAGGCTGAGGCTTTTCCACGTGCTGGGGCCGGTCCAGCTCGAAGTGGGGAAGCGGGGTGGGAGTGGGACAACGACGTGTCCTAGGGCACCACCCCTTCGTCGTTGCCTAACTTGATGGCCAACGGATGGGGCTGAGGAGGCGGTGTAGTGTTCTCCCCAGTCCTTGGCATGAGTGCACTGAGGACGGTGGGGTTCTGGACCAGACTGGCGATGATGGCCGAGAGTGCGGCTTGGAGCTGAGGGTCAACGGCTGGAGAAGCCGGTTGCCCCGAGGCATTGTCGCCCTTCTCCAAACGCTTCTTTTCCAGGCCGATGCAGGCGTCAGGGGCACCGCCGTTGAGCTGATGGCGAATATCATTCATGAGGTCAATGGCCTCTTGAAAACATCCCCGCCTGCGGCCTTGTCGGGCGTAGCGTCCTCCTCATGTTCCCTGTTCTCTTGGGCTTCAGGGATTGCCTTGCCGAGGAGGTTGCGATTGGACTTAGTTCTTCCCATGATTAGTTAGCTGTGCTTGGTAGCGACGAAGGATGCTAACTTGATTGTTCTAGCTCTCAATGAGAGCACCAAATGATGGAGTATTAACTCCTAGAGAGAAGTGCAATAAGTGTTTGCTATTAATGATTTGTGAACCCCCTACAACTACTCCCAAGGGGAGTATTTATAGAGGAAATTAGGGTTGGGCTCCCAAGTCTTGGGCTTGGGAGACCCATTTACAATTGGGCCACTACTGGGCCGAGTACAAAGAATCTAGAAATGGCAAAGTATGGAATCCGGTTCTGTGAGTCCTTTGTGGCCGACGAGGGTCTGGCCGACGGAGCCATGGCCGGCGGAGCCATGGCCGATGGTGACACGGTTCCCCTCTCCTCTGGATCATAATATGAGTCGATATCTTTCTGGCCGATGGAGGACCATCTGGCAGACGGAGGTCCCACTGGGTGACAGATGTGCCTCTTATTCTTCCGAGTATGTGGGTCATGGGGTCCAGGCCCATATATTCCATCAGTCGAGGTATTTTCTTTTTTTCTTTTCAGCCATACGAATGTCTAAAAACAAAAGTCAATCATATTTAGGAAAACTCGATATGTATTAGTCATATCACAGAAAATTTATCATATGTTCTTTTCTCTAAATATGAGTACACTACTACCACCGAAAATTCATTGTCATGCTTTCGTATTATCATACTTTAAAAATATAGTAGTATACTGTCAAATTGGTAGCACATCGCCATAATTGACAATATTTTCTAATCATGATAATTTACTCATATTTGTTTGGTAATCTCAATTTTTAGCTTACCAGCTTTATCAACCATCTTTTTATCAAATACACAATTTTATACTTCGTGTACTGAATTTTGTAATAATAAATATAAGTAAGGTTGATGTTACTTTTCGGGCTAAATTGGCCGAAGTTACTTAGAGGGCCATTATAACAAAGTTTTCATGTAATTTTTTCTTAATTTTATAAATAAAATATATTTCGAATATAACTTTTATATAATTCAGCAGATTCAACCAATTCAGGTACTTAAGTTAAAATTTCATATATTTTAGAAGATTCAGCCGATTCGACCAATTTCACTGTTTCCAAATGAGCTCTTAAATAGATAAAAAAAAACATCTACTTACTTAATAATAAAGTAGAAGCTTGCAATTGAAACTGAATTCTAAAATATTTGCTATTGAGTCCAATTAAGAGATTTAATATTTGCTATTATATTGAGTCCAATTACTAAATTCTAATATTACTATTGAGCAGGGCAAATGGATTGTCATTAAATTTGACATTTCGAATAGATTGTCTGTATTTGACATTCAACATTGTGAATTTTTAATTTTGATTACTACCATAATTAATGAGATCATTGAAAGTACAAAGAAAGGAAAGAAATTAAATACGAGTAATTGATATTGATATCAAATACAAATAAAAGATTGATCATACAATCATACAAATATTTTTTTACTTAATAATAAAGTATAACCTGCAAATTGAATTTGAGGTATCAATTAATTGCTATTGAGCAGTTCTTATACCGTGTGAGCAGTGCAGGGTGAGCATCCTGCTCCCACATTTATATGAAATGTAAATCTTGTGAATTAATATGTAACTTTAGATTAATGAAAATGTAAATTACACTCATTGAAATGTAACTCGTTGAAATTGAAATGTAACTTGTTGAGGTAGGTAAAAATGTAAATAACATGGACTTAAGTGTAACTTGGTACAAATTGTAATGTAAGTTCGGTTAAAGAAAATGTAACATAAGGCATATTGAAATGTAACTTAACACCAATCCAAATGTAAGTTCTCATATACTCCATACACTCCAAATATATCAGCGGTCCTTGAACCTATGTACATAAAAACAAACTCGCCAGCAAGAGGACCACAACCATGGCTGGAGATGGAGACATCTATAACACCAATTAGTGCTTCAATATATCATCATGTGTCTGCTACCAGGGGAGCCTCTTTCTCAAAGTGGGTTTCAAACCCATCTGCGCACATGCAGCGGCGGAACTATTCAGGGGCTTGGAGGGGCTTGTGCCCCTGCGGCCCGGCGGTTCTTTTTATTTATATATGTATACTCCGTATATTATATCCAGCCACGGTTTTGCTTGTTGCTCCTACTGTTTGAATTTTTGAAATAAGGATGTCGTGTCCAAATGTGAAGCTTGTTTTACTAGGTTGAATGGACCCTACATGTCCACTCATTTACTGAAGCTGCTGGCAGCTGGCATTTTATTATGTGTCCGAGGGAGGAATTGGCTGGGAGCATTAGGCTCTAGTTTTTGTGGACTTTTGTGGGGTGGGGATGAAATGGGTGATAAATTTTTGCAAGGAGTATTTAGAATTTACTTGTATTATAAAGTCATATTGCATCCCAAGAGCCTTTATTGATGAATATTACTCCTGTTAAGATGGTCACATTTTATTTTTCGGAAAATCACACTAATAACTAATAAGATTATCTCATACCGAATTTAGTAAAGTTTGTGCAACTTTAAATCATTCTTACTTTATTCTTACTAGATTCTCACCTGCGCGATGCGCGGGATATAAGAATGAAATAGTCATATGATATTATTTGTAAACAATGTACGCGTGTGAAATGTTTGGAAATTGTGTTACTCAAAACATGCATTAGAACTTTTAATTGAATATTCAAAACTCAGAGATAGATAGTAAGTATGTGTTGGAATAAGTAGATAAAAGGAAATGTTAGATAGTGTTTCACAGTCTACACATTGCGAAAAACTTCTTTATAAACAACATTTGTGGTATGGTACGTTGGTTGGCCATCTTCATCGCATATTAATATCTTCAAACCCTTAGGATTTGTTACCCTTGACACTGCAACATAAAGTTGACCATGTGTAAACACCGACTTTTTCAATAAGAGTCCAACATGAGTCAAAGATTGTCCTTGACTCTTATTTATAGTCATCGCATAAGAGGTCATGACGGGAAATTGTCTTCGCTGAAACTTGAACGGTATTCTTGAATCCGAAGGAGTTAAGCTCAACCTCGGAATGACAACTTCATGTCCCGCATATTTCCCGCCCATGATTTTTGCCCCTAGGATGTGATTTCCAAGTCGTGTAACAATTAACCTTGTTCCCTTGCAAAGCCCCATCGAAGGATCAATATTCCTTAAAAGCATTATTGGAGTACCAACCTTGAGGGTTAACTCATGGTTTGGAACTCCAGACGCTCTTATTTTGTTCAGAAATTCTGGAGTATGTAAATCAGCCAGAAAATCATCATTGGAGTCTGACTTGCAAATGCTATCTGAACTCAGATAGGTTCTTGACTCTTCGTTAACATTCAGAGAAGTCATGTATTCATTGATTGCATCTACAACATCGAGGGTTGGAGCCAGGATTGCGCGGTGTTGCAAGTAAGTCGGGTCATTGACAATATTCTCAAAGTTTGGGTAGGTGCTCTGGACAATAGTGGCAATGGGGTCGCTTCCACACTCTAACAAAAACTCTTTTGGAATTTGAACATCGGCAAAACCATCATTATCTTCCCCCACATTCCCGTCCCCTAAACTCGCAATCCACTTTGCAAACTCAAGCAAATCTTCATATTCATGATCACCAGTCAATGATTGCAACCTCATGTTCTTCGTCAAACGTAATACCAAGCACTGTTCCCAAATATAGGAAGAATTAATCGTGGCATTCACAATGTCTTGTCTAGTTCCTTTTGTAACGACAGGTAAAATTTGTCTGAAATCTCCCCCGAATACCACAGTTTTCCCTCCAAATGTTTTTTCATCACTATTTGAATTAGTGAATCTCAAGATGTCCCGCAAACTTCTATCTAAGGCCTCGAAGCAATACTTGTGCATCATCGGCGCCTCATCCCATATAATCAGTTTGCAACGAATGATCAATTGAGCAAGTGCACTACCCTGTTTGATGTTGCACGTGGAGTTTTCATTAGGGTTGATTGGTATTGCAAAGCGTGAATGAGCCGTCCTACCGCCTGGTAACAACAAAGCTGCTATGCCACTTGAAGCAACATCCAAAACAATTTCTCCTTTGGACCTCAAAGCAGCTGACAACGTCTTCCACACAAACGTTTTCCCTGTACCTCCATAACCATATACAAAGAACACACCACCACTATTTTTTTCAATAGATTGCATAATGGTTGTGTACACCTGACGTTGTTCATCATTGAGACTCAGTATGCATCTGTCATGCTCTTCACGTAGAGCAGCACGATCGTATTGCGATTCGTCAAAAATCAGTCTGTTTTGATACATGGCAGTATCACTTATCGTGGGAAATGGCATTGATGGATAGTCCTTTAAAGTCCTACCGATCCTTCTCAACATCATTTCTATTTCAGTCAATGCATAATTCTTAATCTCATCCTCGGTCAACTTCAAATCTGATATTACACGTATGAAAAGACCATTATCAAATAACATGTGTAATATATAATGTATGGTTTTGAATATACATGCACACACACATGTGTGTACACACACACACACACATGCATACTTGTGTATAGGTATATGTATGTTTGAAATTAAAATTGTTTAGTACCTGGATGCATTAACGCTTTTCTTTGCCTGTGTAGAATGTCATCTGACATAAATGTACAATACTTGTCCCACACATATTCTGGTCTACTCATTGTATTAGCTGCCAATAAGATCACAAACAACTTTCTAAGTAACCATGCAGTAGCCCAATAACTACATTCTGAAAACCCTTCAACGTACTCCTTGTCATCGTCCAACAACCCTAAAGTGAAACATGCCTCGCGATATGTATTATGAATAATTCCATCCACAGTTCTGAGATCATCATAGCTTGTAGCCCCACGCCTCAAATTAAGCACACATCGCAAATAATAAGACTCTCCTGAACCCGGTGGCACATACGTTAGACGGCCTATTGCAAACCCTTTTTGTCGAGGTACAAATTCTCTTGTTTTTGCTTTCCACACAAACTTTTGTGGGAATTCCGCATAAGTTAGATCCCTTGCCTCGGGGTACTTAGCATTTTCTTTCATCCATGCAAGAAACATACTCTCCTTAACAAATTCACGCAACACGACATCATTAACTGATGCACCATCTTCAAAATACACATATTGTTAATTGTGGAAGTGAAAGCTCAATCGTTCAACAGGTGGATTCTTATACTGAATTTGAAATCCATAAATTCTCCACATTGCCTCACATGGAGAAATATACCGACAATCATAGTACAATTTTATTTCATCAACAGGTTTGTCAGTGTGATCTTTACCAGTTGTTTCATAAATCCAGCTGTGACACGATCGTGTCCCTTGTTGACGTATTTGAATAAATACTTTATAGACCTGGATTGGTTGCACCACTCGACATTCAGATGAGCACCGTACATTATTAATAACGACCGGTTGTGGGGGACAACATATCTATTGTCTAGTGGAACGCCACCTTTGACAATTGTTCTTCCACCATTTCGCCTCCTATATTTAGGATAACCCTCTTCATCAACATTAGTTTCCTCGTTGAAATTCTTTGGAAAGTGCTTCAAACACTTAGATTGAACCATGCAAGGAGCTTTCTTTGCATCAGTGCCACACGGTCCGTGCATCATATGTGTGCACACTGCTTTGAAATAGTCAGGATCACCCTTCTCGTCAGGAATTTCAGCTGATATAATGCGGTTAATGTCAGCTGGCGTCGGATATTTGTCTGCGTTCCCCATGAATAATAAAACATGAGCATGAGGTAAGCCACACTTCTAGAATTCAACCGTGTAAATGACTGCAAGAAGTGAATGTAACAGTTTTTTCACACACACATACGCATACATGTAAATGTGTAATCTATATAAATGTATAAACATGATATTTAACATACCTGCTCGAATTTCTCCAAATATCTTACCTTGTATTAGATACTTGATTAAGCCATCCAACTTCATCTTAAACCCTTGGGCTTGGGAGGCCCTTTTACAACTGGACCGCTATTGGGCCGAATACAAAGCCACTAGTGGGCCATTTAAATGAGTAAGTGTAAAATCCGGTTCTGTGAGACTTCCGTGGCCGACGAGGGTCTTGGCCGACGAGGGCACGGCCGATGAAGGCACGGCCGATGAGGACACCCTGGTTCCCTGGCTTCAGGGTCATATTCTGAGTCGGCCCCTCTTCAGCCGACGAGGGTCTTTGGCCGACGAGGGCACCGCGTAGTGGTTGTGCTTTCTGTTCTTCTGAGTATGTGAGTCCTGGGGCCTAGACCCATATACTCCATCACTGGATTTAGCTCATTTATTCTTTTCAAGTACCCTCCTTGAGTTTTAACCATTATATCCCTTTGCCCTAGTGCTTCATCAAAATCACCTACTACCAATGCCGCAACCTCTGAGACTGTCGGTAAATTATAAGTTCTGGCATCTTTGGTTCTCCTCCCTATTAACTGCAGGGATACTTTTCTTTCCTCGTCCTCTGCTAGTTTATCTCTGACCATTCTGAAGGACTTAACTAAAACATTATGTTGGTCTAACATTTTCCTTAATGTAGTCACAATATGTGCATGCAAACTTTTCTCCTTTTTATCATCCCTAGATTGATTTAACTAAATTTCATAAAAAACAGCGTAACAACAAATCTAAATATGTATGCATGACTACATGAGTATAATAGTTTTAAGCTTCAAAATTACCTCACTGAGCTCAAACGATTAGCATCCTCATGATGTGTGTCATATATGTATAGTTGTGCAAATTTCGGCACACATCCTTCTTGCGGTAGCAAACTCCCAATGAGGTGATAGTTCTGGCCTCCTAGTTTAAAGATTGGGGGAGATCCACCAACGTTTTGCGTTCTATCCACCTTTCCTCCCATGGAAGTGAACGAAAACATGTTGTTGTATGAGCGAATGTTCTCCTGAAAGTGTTTAGAAACTGCATCTGTGCCATCAATGAACTGCTGCAGTTCCACGGGGGCTCCTTCAAACGTGGCAGTTTAATTTTTCCCTTACCGCAACACAAAGAATACTTTGGGTTTTCTTTTGTAGAACCTTGGATAACTATTTCTTCATACCAAAACAATGCTCCACAAGCTGCACAACTGTGTGACGCATCACCAATGCTCCAATATTCAGCGTTAGGTAGGTCTGTGACAAATTAAGAAAACCAAAACCTTCATATCGAAATGTGCCTTTCTGTCAAATAATTGTAGGTTTTAATCGGTGTACTCAAATATCAGCACACCTTCGAGATCGTGTATTTGATGACCCAAGATATCATCTTCTTCTCTTGATAGATCATTACATGGTTCTTGATGGTCAGAGTGAACTCCCCAAGATTCTTCCATATGAATTCCGATTGAGGATTGCCCCCTTGGGAAGCCATTAAATGACAAATGAGGAACTACAATTGACGGTGTAGCAAGAATAAGATAAATTATAAGTGACGTGTGCATTCATAATAAGTGAGTTTTGAAGTAAGTATAAATAAATAAATATTACAATAAGATTTTTAAAATCTACAAATTTCGAAAAACTTCTTTGTAAACAACATTGGCAGTATGGTTTGTTTTCTCGCCATCTTCACTGCAAATCAATATTTTCAAACCCTTACGGTTTGTTACTCTTGATACTAATGCGTAAACACCGACTTTTTTAAATTGACAATGCGTAAACACTGACTTTTTTAAATTTAGCTTTTCAAAATTATAAGTCTAAAAATTGAAGTATACATTACAACATTTGACCAAGTTTATAGAGTATTTGCCTTAAAGAAAAACGAAAGTGATTTTCACTTTTTGGTTAAAAAATTGAAATAAGTGTTTTAAAGTGACATATTACGGTTAAATTAAGCACCTAAAACATAAAAGCTTAAAACATATGGATGAGTGTTTTAAATTATTTATAATTTTTTCAATTACTCAAAAAACACTTATTTTACTAAACACTACCAATTTTTTTCGAGAAACAAATTTTTCTCAAAAATTATCAACTTTTACTATAAAGCACTTTTTCCAAATCAGTTTAAAAACGCTTCTTTAAAGTAGAAGCAACCTCAAACATTCCCCCCTCATGGTTAACTTTACATTATAATGACAAAAGTTACAAATTGTAAAGATTCAGACAACTCTTCCAAAACCGTAGGTTTCAATGTATTTAATTTTTTATTTATATTATGTCTATATTTTGTCACATATTTTGTCATTTTTGTATATAGAAAAATACTTGGTCCAACTCATTTTTTTGGACATTATTTATAAGGTAAATACACAATTATGAATTATGTAGTATGTAAAATTACTAAGGTGCTATTACTATGCTATTATCAATTATACAATTAACAATAATATTTATACAATTAGTATAAATAAATAAATATTATAATAAGATTTTGAAAATCTACAAATTTCGAAAAACTTCTTTGTAAACAACATTGGCAGTATGGTTTGTTTTCTCGCCGTCTTCACTTCAAATCAATATTTTCAAACCCTTACGGTTTGTTACTCTTGATACTAATGCGTAAACACCGACTTTTTAAATTGACCATGCGTAAACATCGACTTTTTTAAATTTAGCTTTTCAAAATTATTAGTCTAAAAATTGAACTATACATTACAACATTTGACCAAGTTTATAGAGTATTTGCCTTAAAGAAAAACGAAAGTGATTTTCAGTTTTTGGTTAAAAAATTGAAATAAGTGTTTTAAAGTGACATATTACAGTTAAATTAAGCACTTAAAACATAAAAGCTTAAAGCATATGGATGAGTGTTTTAAATTATTTATAATTTTTTCAATTACTCAAAAAACACTTATTTTACTAAACACTACCAATTTTTTTCTAGAAACAAATTTTTCTCAAAAATTATCAACTTTTACTATAAAGCACTTTTTCCAAATCAGTTTAAAAACGCTTCTTTAAAGTAGAAGCAACCTCAAACATTCCCCCCTCATGGTTAACTTTACATTATAATGACAAAAGTTACAAATTGTAAAGATTTGGAAAAAACTCTTCCAAAAGCGTAGGTTTCAATGTATTTACGTAGCAAAAATAAGATAAATGATACTCTATTGTATTTTATACGTAAATTTTGGTTACAAAAATCATCCATTTCGTCTTCTCCGAAAAATAAGACTCGTATAACAAACAATACACAGTAATTTTGTTCACAACAATAAGACAAAAATGACTTTTAATGAATATTGCAAAATACATATATTTATAATTACCGCTTCTTTTAGCAGCCAACACTTTAGAAGTGCCCACCACTTCATTTGTTGTTGTGTTGACAGAAGAGCCTATTTTAGTGAAATCACAATGGAGAACATGTTTGGTGTGATTTGGATCACAATTTTCTGTGGAAGATAAACAAAATAATGAGCATATTAAAATTTATCATGTAACTAACTATTTTAGTAATGAACAATTTTATAAATTGAAAATAACATTTTTTACTATATTTTATCATTTTGTTTAGATTCTCACCCCTTTTTTACTAAAGTAACTTTTTTAGTAAATTAAAATTAATCTACTGGAGAAATTATGTAAAACATATTTATGTATTTTTTGTATAATATATTAATCCATTTATGAAATGTATTAATAATTAATGTCCCTCATTTATTAATAATTATTAATTAATAATTAATATTAATATTTAATATTAATATTACTCACTCCGTCCCATTGGACTTTGTCAACATTCACTTTTTTGTTGTTCTAACAAACTTTGCCACTTTCCTATTAATAATACTTCCTAGTATTCTTTGAGAAAGTCTAACAATAAAATATTATTTTTTTATACTTGCTTTAATATAGATTAATAACAATCTTTGTAATAATATTATGGTATAATAATATAATATTTTTTGCAGAATAATGAATTATAATTTATAATTTATAATATGAAAACATAATTTATAATTTATAATAACATTATAATATAATATAGTTTTTAAAATATAGTTTCTATAATACATAAAAATACCTCAGCCCAAACAACTCAGCCCGGCCTATTTTAAAATATAGTTTCTATAATACATAAAAATACCTCAGCCCAAACAACTACTCCCTAAGCCTAATATACTTCACTAATAACCTAGGCCCAACCGTCCAGCCCAATCCCTAAGCCCGACCTACCCTCCTATATAAACACTCTACCCAACCCTTATTACCCTTCGGTCCGAACCTTTACCCTGCGGCCGCCTTCTACAACCTTCAGTTCTTCCGGTGGTTTCTGTGTTTGGCGTTAATGCTCCAGTTCTGACCCATCAGCCTCACTAAAAACTTCCGATTATGTGTTGCTACTCTTATCGTCCTCAACAATAATTTAGCTCTCCACCTGACCATTTTGCTTAACACCATGAACGAAGTTCATACCACCTTGAGTGATAATGAAGGATTTCAGAGATGCCATCGTTTCGATTGTGGTATACATCTCATATCTCTTATCCTTTTGTATTAGAGTTCCTTTGATTTGTTCTCATATATTTAAATTTAGGATCTTTTTCATTAATATTCCGGTGTTCAACTCATTTGGCCGATGTGGTCTTATTGAACCACTACGACGGCGGAAAACGCCTGTTCAGATCCAAACATTTTAGATCTGCTTTGTTCTTCAGTTTTATTTTTTTGAGTTGATTTTTTTAGGTTCATTTTCAAACCGGGTTGAGTGACATTCCATGATCTTAGACCTAGGTTTTTTCAATCTGTGAACTTGCATGTCATCTGGATGATCAGATGTTAAAGCCACGAAAAATATGTATGCGTTTCTACATAAAAATACCCTTGGAATCTAGTTTTATTTCAGATCTGAGTCTGCTTTCGACCTATTCATATTTTAAATATATGCTTTCATTTTCTGTTTTGCACTTGTATGAATGATACCACATGATCTCAGTCTGAGTGATACCTAATTATCTTAAACGTTATTGTTATTCTACTTAGCATATTTGGGTCATTTCTGTTTTAAAATTCAAACTTTGTTAAATATTATACCCTATTCCTAAAAGGATCTCAGGTCTGTTTTTTTCTGGCCAATTCATATTTTAAATGTTTGTTTTGTTTTGTATAGATTATCAACGAATAGGTGGGAACACAGTGCAGTTTTTATTTTGCCTACTGTTTAATGTTCTAGATTGATAGTTGACATGTATCAACAGTCTCCTATTTCCTCCCAAATGTTATTTCTTTGTCACTCACAAACTGGATTGTCCCTAATGTTCAAAAGTTTTTTTTGTACAGACTGTACGTGCATCTCCCCTTCTACAAATCTGAATCTTTGTCAGTAACTAAAATCTGAATCTCATTTCTAAACTTTGAAACCCTAATCAACCTTGCCTAAATTTCAATTGTTCACAATTTCTAAAATCTGAATCTGATTTCTTAAGTTTGAAACCCTAATGTTCGATAGTTATTCTGTATAGACTTAACCCTCATTTAGGGTTGTATCACAAATAGTTTCTGAACCTCTTTTTATGTACCTTGTTTTACAAATGTAAAAGACATTGATAGTGTATACAAAACTACCTTTGTTGGTCAAGTCTTGAAGACTTCTTTTACGGTTGATTGTTGTGCTTTTCGTAATCTTCTTCATTCAAGAGCTGTCATTCTGTTGTTTACAAATGATGCAAGACTACAATAATTGTAAGGAATTTCAGTCATTTAATGTTAACTTATGAATTAATTTTGTTTAAAAGACGGTTCATACACTTTTTTCATCTCATTTCACTATCAATATTTTCAGGTATGGTGGTCATGTTGTTACTGGTTGTTAAGGCCCATCCCATAGGACTGCCAGATACCCTGCCAGCCACCATAGTGGTCTTCGGAACTGCGTGGTCTGGCAGTCCGTTGGCCTGAACATCGGTAACCCATGAACTCCTTAATTTCTGATTTACTTTCATCTGCATCTCATCTAATATATATTTAATTTTGTATTGAATGTGAAAACATGTAAACTTTACTTATTTAAATTTTTTTATATAGCATTTGTCATATGTATGAATTAAACATTCATTATTGCTAACTGCACATGTATGTTTTCAAAAAAAAAACATTCATCATAGCATTCCATAATATTTCATTTCTTACATAGAATTCCATAACATTTCATTGATTACATAGCATTCCATAACATTTCATTGATTACATAGCATTCCATAACATTTCATCCATTACATAGCATTCTTTTACATAGCAAACTGAACATGGCTGAGCATTTCATCCGATAATACAGGCCACACAATTTCAAAACCTAAAAGAGTTCACTACTTTTACATAACTAACAAAAACCATGGACATATTTCATACTGGGAATGCAACAGTGTTTTCATGCCATGTTTAGCCAACCAAAACTCATCCCCACACATATTTTTTCATTGAAATACTTCTGGTTCAGGGTTATGATCCGACCTGATCTTCTAGGTATTTCATGACCTGCATCTATCCATTCTTGACATTCGTTGCATAAGTATCTACCAGTATACCTTTTTTTGTTTAGAGGATTCATACAGTAAAAGTGATTTAAATTTTTACACCGAAAGCATGGCACCAACCAAAAGAGTCCATGCATCCTCCCACATGCGTGACATTTTGGAGAATCATTTGTGCTTGACTCGCATCTCATCTTAAATGGCAAAGTTAAAATTTGTTATTTAATCTATATTCATTAGTTAAAGTATGATCCACTTTGCATTTTATGAAAGTTCATTATATTCATAACCAACCATTTTCATTGTACATATTTCATTTTTTTCGTCTATGCTTAATTGAATACATATCATAGTTCGAAACATACCTTTGCTTGGTGGGGTAAGAACAGTCGTCGTCAGTCGTCACACTTTATACTCAAAACTCTCTGTTGGACTTTGAAGTTGTATGTTGTTGTTGAGCTCAGTAAATGAGTTTCTGAGCAAGGAGTTAATGCAAGTGAAGTGGTATATATGCTTACAGATTGGAATATTGGTTATAGGCCATTGGTAAGTACTTTTGTAATTAATTATGAAGTTCATTTGATGCTGTGTATGCTCATTTAATGAGCAGACCTACATTGTCTATTCTCATTTAATGAGCAGACCTATGCAAAATTCTCCTTTGAGATATTGCTGATATCTCCATTTAATGCTAGCCGACCTACACGCCTACTACTGTGTACTTAAATTTATGAGTATGCTTTTTCGTATAAAAAACTGTTTTACGAAATCTTTAATTTGAGTACTCTTACAATTCATTAATACCCTTGAGCCACACACTCTAAAACACTGTCAGTTGATAGCTGCATTAATTGCCAGCAGCTCTTCAGTACAGTGGTGCTGGTAAGTTCATTCATGAGTTTTGCATACTTTGAAATTTATTATTAATTTAATGTTTATATACATAATTAAATCAGTAACTATAGATATTTTTCGGAACTATACATATTCTTTTTGGGCCTTTTACGAAATCTTTAAGCATTTACAGAATTTTTTTAAGAAATTCCGAAAAACATTCATTCAGATATTTTTCTTTACTTTTCACTCACGGCCTTTGGGAACCTAGGTTATTGAAAGCCAAAATACCTGGGCTACCTTATTCTGGCCAAAATACATATGCTCAAATTCTCAAGTGCAACCATGTACTTCTCTAAATTTTTTTCCACTTAATGTCATATATGTCTCTAAATACCGTATCCCTCATAAAAGTGATTTTTAAATCGATATTTCATATTACGTAGTTACTTTAAGCACTGTATTTTATAAACATTAGTCAATTCCACAACAATTTTTCATATATTTTACCCAAATTACATGATTTCAACTTCGAACTGGTGAAATGTCTTTTAAAATTTTGACACTTCAATCTAATTTGAGCAGATATTATTTAAACATCTATATATATAAATATATAGACATCAATTTGTTTTTAGAATACATACACATATAACAAACTACATATATATAATTAATTTTTTTAAGTATGCCTATATTTATGTCAAGAAAAAATGTACTTCTTTCATTTTCTAAAAACATTTATTGTTATATATATCTGAATATTGCTGATCCATTATAAAAGAATATTTTAATTTCATTTTTCATTTTACAAACTTAATTTCAGTACTTTAATTTTTTAACTAAAAATAAACATTCTCTGGTTTATAGGAATTGCTTATTGCTTATATTCAATCTTGAAACAATTTATAATAAAAGATTTTACAAAATACTTGGGTTTTTTGGAGTAAAGTTAAACTTTAGAAGATAAGTTGACATTTAAACTGCTTTTTTAACCTGTTTTGATCAATAATTCAGAAACTTTTTTTTTTAAATGTGTAAGATAACATCTAAGTCATTAGTTACTTAAAATCTTTGTGATCTTATTCCCTAACTTATGTTGTTTGCAGGTATTGCACAATTCCTCATTCATGTGGATGCTTTGGCTTAGATTTCTGACTTAGAAAAATGTTTAGGGATAGTTCAAGGACCTTAGAGGTATGTAATATATTTAAGGGGTCTGTAATATTAATTAGTCCAAATAGGAAATGCAGGTGGTGTTCTACGGCTGTTTGAGGTATGTACTCCATTCACCAACTCACTTGCCATTTTATTTCTATTCTTTCTTGACAGTTGTAACTCATAAATGTGTATTCATATGTAATATTCTAACGCATCAAGTGCAAAACCAATATCACTTTTCCATTAAAACCATTGCTTTACAACATTAATAATATTTACATTTTGGACTTAATATAAACTCATGCTTAGTGCCTCCTAGATCCCCTCGGTGGACTTTAGAAGGTCCATTGTCCTTGACCTTAGCCTCATCCTTATGTACTCCCATGACCTGAATGAAATTCATAGGACCTGGAGACACTCATTTATAAACATTGAAGTATTATTTTTTAAATCTATTCTCCCAAACTGTTGAAGTGTTGCCCGTGTCCTGCAAAATAAACATATCACATCATCATATCGATAATACAATTTTTCAAAATAGTACTTAGTTCCCATAGGAGAAATATAGTGTCATGCTTAGTTTGTCCACACTGCCGAAAGTAAGACACAATCATGCCCAAGATAGTGTTTTAGGCTACAACCCAACACCACAAAACAAAATATAAGTCCAAGGATGCCTCAGTACAAAATATCAGTCCCGACCAACAGACTGGCCCTTGTTCTTCAGAGTGGTTCTTCTTTAATTTTTATCTTCAGCTTCTTCACAGCACCACTTGTAGAGAATTCATCTATCAGATTCCTTTTGAGTTGTCCATCCATTTCCACCTCCACCACCTTCTGCGTACCCAGTGGGGGTGAGTCTGGGAGGTCAATTGCCTCGACAACCTTTTTAAGAAAAAATGTAAGCATATCTCTTTAATATATAACCCTACTTATACAAATATATAAGAGTAATACAGTCGGTATACCTCTTGTTTTTGGACATCTTTCCCTTTTTCCTCGCTGTAGAACTTTCACCATTGTGGAGACTTGACCCAATCTAAATTTAAGGTATTGGTCATTATCTTTTATTATACAAAAGCAAATTTCTATAAACTCCAAAACCATTGAAAATACCTTCTCAGTTGGAGTGTCATGAACTGATTGTTGTTCCTTATCCGCTTCATACAATGCCATAACCTTAGGGTCTCTTATCATGGTCACCACAGTAAATGACTTTGTTTTCTTGTAAGTATTCTCCTCACTTTTTGTCTTCAGTTATATTTTAAACAGGCCCTTTTGGTCAACCAAGCTTTCTATGTCTTCTGGAAATCGAGTTTGGTCTTCAGTCTTCTGTTTTATTCAAACCATTTGCATTAGTCATAAAATTTTTTAATTTTGATAATTTCACATATAAATTGAAATCAAGTTTTTGCCTTCTCCATCTCAGCCATTAGAAAAGCAAGTGTTTTTCCAAAAACTTCAATACATTCCCTGTCCCACAGAATGAAGGTTGAATGACCAGTCTGGTCCATGATGCAAATGCTGACTTTGTACCTAAAATGAATGCCAAATATTTTTCAGTGGACTCGATTCATACAAATCATAGCTACATACAATAGCAATTCTCTTACCGATACACCCCATCTGCCATTGTGACATGGCAAATGGTACACATGAACCTATCATCCTCTGGTTTTAGTTTTTTGTGGCATGTGGGACAGCCTAGGTAACACCATTCTCTATAGTTTTCAAGAGACACAATGTCTCCGATGATCCAGTAAACCCCATCCTGTTTGTAAACACAATATTTGACATAAGCGTTGAAAATGTCGTCACCTAAAAGAATAGGTCATCTTGTACACACCTCTGTAGCCTTAACCAATTCCTGAATAGTCGTTATGACAGCTTGGCCCGCAAGGACATCTTCACGGCTCTCATCACCATGGGAAGATTGTGAGACGGTTGTGGCTGTGACGTTGTCATCACCATCTACAGGAAATCTGTATCATAGTGCAGAGTTCATTATGAGTATAGTTTTTATAAGCCTTCATTACAATGCCTACTTTTAAAAAATTCTTACTCGCTTTGAAATTCAATAAACTCGCTTGAGTTCCCATTGATTATCAGTTTTGACACATCAAATGAAGATGATACAGATAGGGTGCCTGTCATGAGTAATTAGTTTTTTAGAATCATACGGTTTTGGCCTGATGGCAGGAGTCATAAACATCCCTACAAAAGGGATTACCTTGGTATCTCTTTGGCCTGCATAGCTGAAAAATTACATACACAGGCACACCAACATTCTCGGTCACATACTCCATATACTGGTATATGTACTTGTTCCACAATACACATCCGAGTCTGTTCCCTCTGCAATTTATAAAAGTTATTTAATAATAAATATTATTCATGCTCCATAACCATTTCTCTCTTAAGTTTAGATTGTATACAAATGTTTAAACAAAACTCACTCAGGGTCTCCTAATGTCAACTCCATCATCCTTTAAGCCCTTCCACTTATGATATGGTTTTGAACGCCGCTCTTACATATGACTTTGCCTATGACATCTATAACCAAATTCCAGCATAAGATATTTATTTCAGTAAATTAAAACGTAAAAGTTTTCGGTTGTCCTCACCAATCATTTTTTTGTCTTTGACGACGCGTTGAGCCTGCAGCATGTCAAATGGCTGAAAGTCGTACACCATCATTGGCAACTCTGTCCTAGTGTCTTCGGTGAACTGAGTTTTGCTGATGAATTGAATCAGGTAAGGATGGTCACTTGTTTTGACAGTTTGGTAGTTGTCCAGGACCAAAAACGTCCTTAGAGCGTAATTTTTGTTTTCCTTGATCATGGTCTTGTAAACCTCCACTTGTGGCCTCTTTATTATAGCGTGAATGCGGTCTCCCTAAATATCAAAATGTGGGCAGTGTGAATATAATAATAATAATAATAATAATAATAATAATAATAATAATAATAATAATAATAATAATAATAATAATAATAATATAATAGTAATAATATTATTATGATAATATGATATTATATGTTTTTGATATCAAAATATGTTTTTGATATCAAAATGAAAATCTGTGAATATGTTTTTCTACCAGCTCATCATGCAACACCATCTCGAGTGTTGCCCCCCTTTTGAGTGAGGTGGGACTTCGTATGCTCTGACCACCCGCACCCTTAAGGCTCAAGTGGTCTTGGTATGATCAACATCCTTGATCAGGGACCACATGCCTCTTTGTGTTGAGGAACCTGTCATAGCTCACAAATTACTTAGGAAACTTGAAAATACAGAGAATGTAAAAGAGATTAGCTTGGTTGTGGTGTGGTTTCTGACCCCTTCAATGGGTATTTATATTGGGAAAGGGAGGAAGTGGTGTAGAACAAATTGTGTAATTGTGTAATAACCATTGGTCAAGGCACACCCAATTAAATGTGAAGTTGCCATTTACTATTATAGCCAGTACATTGCATTTAATGTTGTGTGGCTCAAGAAAGGCAAAAAGAGTAAATGTGTTGCCTGTGGAATTTCGAGTACAATGCTCCCCATTTTTTATTAGAATTGCAGCCCTCTGTTCAACTAAAACTGCATTGCTCACTGGGCCATCATTTACCATCACTGAGCAACAAAATACGGATTAACCATCACTGGGCCTTTGGAATTTCGAGTACAATGCCCCCATTTTTTTTAGAATTGCAGCACTCTATTCAATGTAAAATTGTCATTTACTATTAGAGCTAGTACATTGTATTTAATGTTGTGTGGATCAAGAAAGGCAAAAAGACTAAATGTGTGGCCTTTGGAATTTCGAGTACAATGCCCCCATTTTTTTAGAATTGCAGCACTCTATTCAATGTAAAGTTGTCATTTACTATTAGAGCTAGTACATTGTATTTAATGTTGTGTGGCTCAAGAAAGGCAAAAAGACTAAATTTGTGGCCTTTGGAATTTGGAGTACAATGCCCCCATTTTTTTAGAATTGCAGCCTCTATTCAACATTATTTCATTGAGCCAATAAAGTAATTTCAGCATGACCTGATTTTGGACCCACTTTAACAGGCCCGGCTCATTACTGTACACTTTTTGGGCGGGAACACTGTGCAGTTTTCATTTTGCTTTTGTATAATAAAAGATTTTATCAATTCGATATTAATCATATAAACTTACTTTTCTTAATAACTATGTCACCTCCTCTTGTTCCAATGTTAGTGGGATAAAAGTAGCACTAAATTAAATTCAAAAGATAAAATAAAACTTATTTTAAAATTTTCTAAAAAGTGACATATTCAGTGACTAATTTCTAGTGACTCGTCATCTACCAGTGACATGTCACTTTGAAATACCTTATAGTGACTTCTGTCCAGATACTCGTACACAGTGACTTGTCATATTTTTATCCAAAAACGTAACTAATCATATTTTTGTCAGAGGAAACTCTGTTAGTAATATACATGTCATTTTTTCAAACATTATATTTATTACAGTCCTCAAGACACTAAAATAAAAATAAAAATAAAGCAAAATAAAATAAAAATAAAAAATAAAAAGTTGCTTGCCTTGCCGCCTATTGGAGACCTCTATTGCGTAGCAAGCCACAACGGCTCATAAGGCCGACACAAACTCTTCTAAAGGGCTCATAGTACGCAACGTCGTAACCTCTTTGGCACTTCCTCTTGCCACTGTCTATCTTGTCGGAGACCGGAAATTCAGGGACGCGGCAAGCCGCCCACCTTGTCGAAGACCTTTTCCTTTCCCAATATGTGCCCCTCCAAGATCCCCAGGCTGGTTCCGCCACTGCGCACATGAGGAATTAAACGGAATCAGATCATCGCAGCAGGCAGAGATTAGATTTCAACATAGATCCAGGGTTGCTCGAAAATTCACTGCGGCGCCGCCCCTCAATTCGGACAAAGACGGCCATCTGCGAGTGAAGGTCCAAAGGATGCAGGTAGAGCAATGAACGAAGTGATGCAGGGGCGGAGGAGGATTAATATTTTTTTTAACAAAAACGGTACAGTTTTTGGGATCGACACACCATGCACACGGTGACACGGTATAATTTGCGCTATTGAATCCAATTAATGAATAATCATTAATTGCAACTAAGTCTTAAATTCGTAAGATTATACTCGATATAAAAGTTCACCTCCTTCCTTAATTCCGTCGTTCGGCCTCCGTGATTCAAATCAGTTCTTGGTGAAGATTTTTTATGGAATCTTTGGACCATGTTCTTCATGAAGTTTAGATTATGTCTACAAAATTTCAGTTTAAAATCATTTGGGAAGTTAGTTAAATAAATAATTGAAAAACACTGCATTTTAAATACATATTTTGGCGCTATGTTTTTCAATAATTTTTTAATTGACTTGTTGATTTAATTTTAAGTTGATATTTTGTGTACATAATCTAAATTCATATCGAACATACTCACAAAATTTCATTAAAGAACTCCACTGGGAATCGCCTCAAATCGCGGCGGCCGGACGACGATTCTGGTCAGAACCTCCTGATCGGAATATTACTCTATTATTAGATTATGTATCTATTTATTTTTATTATTAATTTTGTTGCTAATTTTTTATGATTCTTTCTTCTCAAAAGTTTCTTAGTTTTATAACATTAAAAAATATTTATTTTTTTAAAGAATATTAAAACTCGTGAAGTTTTAGGTCTTAGATTGATAGTTTTCGATCACTCAAGCCCTATATTGATATGTTTTTATCTTTCAGATCTCTTATTGATAATGAACATATCTTTCAAGTCATAAATTGAAAAAATTCCATTTTCAAATAAACTACAAAGAAATCTATCATTCCATTTAGAGATAATATGTATACTTTGAATATTTTGTAATATTGGAATTCATTCCATATTTTTTAATATTTATCGAAGTGGTTCTAGAAACCATGCATAATTTGTAAAACTTTCAATTGGTATTTTGAAATACTTTGTATAATCTTTTTTAATAAAATACATATATTTTGAAATGTTTTATATAGTTCTTATTCCTTTCAATATATATACTAATACTATAGGTCAAATCCATGCAATGCCTGGAGGACGACCAATAATATGTGATAATTGTTAGTTCAATTGTAATATACTGAATATACTCCGTATAACTTTTCTTGACAAATTTCATATTGATACATATTTATTCGAATGCACGGTATAACTTTTCTATTCTACAATATTAAGTTGCTTTTAATGATAATAGTTATTTTCATTTAAAGAAATAAAAAAACATATAAAAGAATAAATTGAATTTTAAAAATTTATTTTCAAAATTTACATTTTGTAGTTACTAATAAAGTTACCTTTCAAATTACACTTAAAATAGGAGAAGAATTTAAATATACGAATTGAGATAAAAGAATTCAAATCATACTAATAATGTATAATAAAATAAGTAAATTGTGACTACATACACATTGTGTGATTCTCCTAAATAAATATAAATCACATGGAGTATTTATATATACTTTTGTATTCTCCATAAAAATGGGATTAGTATTTCCTAATACATATTAAAAAACTAATTGGATTAATTAGAAGTATATAATAATGTCATGACACACTGTATGCTCCTGTTAGTCCCAAAATACTAACAATCATACAATCATAAGCAGTAATATAGAAGCAGATAGAAAGAAATCGACAAGATTGAACGCGAATCTGATATACCGTATGAACCTGCCTCTACTCTCCCTGGAGAAGGAGAGCGGCGGCAACCCTAATTTCTCTCTACCTCGCCTCTGCGTCTCTAAGCCTCTATCGATCAGTTTGGGTTCCCGTAAGTTAGCCTCCTTTTATAGGAGAAGTTGGCTAACTTACGGGTTACAAGGAAGCCCACGGGCTGATACACATTTGTGGCCCGTATTACACGATTAATTAATAACTACATAAATACAAAGATAACTAACTAGATTGAACACCATAAAATATTCCCAACAATCTCCCCCTTGGTGATCAATCGTGTTGAATCAGCATTGCAGCGCATATATCTTTGTCTTTGTTGTTATTGAGCTTCCTTTGTCTTTGAACTTGACTTCTGAGGAAGGCTATCTGAAGAAATCCTTGCAATCTCCCATTTGATGTCTTCTTGACAATTTGATCTTTGATGTCGGGGGTTGAGGGACCTTCTGTATCTTGCATGTAATCCTTGCCTTCCAGAAGTTGCTCTTGATCAGCTTGGATGAAGTCCGGTGACGCCTCTAGAATGAATATTCTTTGGAGAATAGGAGACACCCATGGAATTCATCTTCAGGACACGAGTATTTGACCTCTGTCTCCTCCACAATGTAGTCTTTTTGACTATTTGGAATGAATACATTTGAGGAGAACTTGTCGGTGGCACAGCGGAACATAATGATGGTTGATTTGTGAGTGTAGCTGACCATTTGATTTGAGTTGCGGAGATAGTAGAGAGGATGTTGAATTTTGTGATGGAGAAGTGAAGTGTCCCAGAATGATTTGTTCAGTGTTAACAGCATGTGGACCACTCTCCCCCTCATGAAGATCCGATGAATCGGGACGTCATGCTTTTATTCTTTTATTCTGCGGAAATAAAAACATGAAAAACAAGCAGAATCTAAAAAAGATAACGTAGCCCCCCGGGGTCGTGAAGACGCCCGTTATCATCACTATAGAGATAAACTCTAAGGCAATGGCCTGAAAATGTTGGTGATTCTTATGTTGCAACAGCAGGACTTCCTTCCAATTATTGGTCTACATCTGTAATAGATGAGCCCTATGGAAGTTCTCGCAAGTCTTGAAGACTAGCAACTGACTCTAAAATGTGTCTGTGTCCTAGAAAATTTCAAAACATTTGGGAGTGAGTAACTAGACACAACATGATCAATGAAAGTTCAGTGGCATGGGGCTGAGGCCACTGTAGTCAGTATTACTTGCCTCGGAAGGAGACAGTAATGAGAGATGCGGTTCCCCGTGAACTATGATTAAACACCTGTCTGTTGGGAGACAAGTGAGTGGTCTAGGGTAGGGTTGTGCATGCGCCGTTTGGACAAAATGCAGCGACTTCTACCCGGGATCTGAATAAATTCAGTCCTGAACCTATGGGGATAGTCCAGAGTATTTTAGTGGCTAGGAGCAAATGTTCAATTCATAGCAGGCAATTGAGGTAGCAGACTCATCATTGATAATTGTTTTTCTTCTCACTTGAGCCTTCTGCTTCCTAATGCTCATAATGTTCACTCACTCACTCGCTCACATACGCACTTACGCTCGGCTTTGTCCCTTGGGTAGGCTTAGTTGGGTTTACTAAGCCATAGGGACATGTTCTCTCATTACTTTCTTCATTTTCTCTCTGTACTCCCCCTCAACTGGAGCACTCGGTATGCTTTGTCATTGTTAGGCACCGGGGAGGATTACTTTGAACACTCCCCCTAGAATGTTGCATCCGTTGAGAGATTCCTTGCTTTGTCGGTGTAAGGCGCCAGGAGGAGAAAACTGAAACTCCCCCTCAGAATGTGCAAGGTTTGATTGCTCACAGCTTGTCATCCCCGCCATGTGTGTGGAGCAATCTAAACATGTACCACACATGACGGTTTCCCTGACCTCATCATGTAGAATTTCAGCATATTGATGATCACATAATGTTGACGAGTCAGGGGAGGCTTCAGCAGTTGATTGTTGATTGTTGTAAGATGACCGTTGACGCGAGGTTGATTGAATTATCTACGATTTTCAGACCTTTTCATTGAAGTTTAGAAAAGCTTTGACCTCAGGGTTGACATTTAAAGAATATGAACAGATTAGCCTAAGTTTTGACCTGGACATCGGTGATTTAGAATGTTTGTCGGAAAACTAACTTTTTGACCCTCAAAGACTGCGAGTGAGGGCGCGTGAGAATGGGTTCTGGGGCATAGCCCAAGAATTAATGTAGATCGTCTCGTTAGCTTTCCAACAAAAAAAAGTTTGCTCAAATCGGATCACCGAGTCAAAAGTTATGGCCAAAACAGTGCGGTGTCGCAGAAAATCTCTAATTTTGAGTTTTTGAGGAATTTCTTCGAAAGATGAGGTGCTCGATGTTGAATGTCGAGAGAAGGTGGATTTTAAACAAAATTCTAGAGATTGCCTCGAAGAATAATGGCCAAATCCACCTGCAAAACAAATCTCAGAATATCGAAATCTGCAGAATTTCAAAATGTTTGAACATCGAAAACTTTGGAGTTTCGAAAACCTCATAATCTCGAAAACTTGCTGTTTGAAAAAACATCAGAACATCGAAAACTCATGAAACATATATAATCAGGGAATCATTTAGAGATCCTTATAATGTAAAGCTTCGATTAACTGCAAAGGATGTCAAGATTCGAATTATGAGTTCCAAGAAACTGCAAACTTTGAAAGATTCAAAACATCGAGAAATTTTGAAAATCTCGAAATCTTCAGAATGTCGAGATCCAAAACATCGAGATCCCAAATGTCGAAATCCCAAAACTCGAAATTCCTAAACTCGAAATTCCAAATCTCAAGATGTCGAGATGCAAATCTCAAAATCAAGTGGTCCACATGTTGTTAACACTGAACAAATCATTCTGGGACACTTCACTCCTCCATCACAAAATTCAACATCCTCTCTACTATCTCCGCAACTCAAATCAAATGGTCAGCTACACTCACAAATCAACCATCATTATGTTCCGCTGTGCCACCGACAAGTTCTCCTCAAATGCATTCATTCCAAATAGTCAAAAAGACTACATTGTGGAGGAGACAGAGGTCAAATACTCGTGTCCTGAAGATGAATTCCATGGGTGTCTCCTATTCTCCAAAGAATATTCATTCTAGAGGCGTCACCGGACTTCATCCTAGCTGATCAAGAGCAACTTCTGGAAGGCAAGGATTACATGCAAGATACAGAAGGTCCCTCAACCCCCGACATCAAAGATCAAATTGTCAAGAAGACATCAAAGGGGAGATTGCAAGGATTTCTTCAGATAGCCTTCCTCAGAAGTCAAGTTCAAAGACAAAGGAAGCTCAATAACAACAAAAACAAAGATATATGCGCTGCAATGCTGATTCAACACGATTGATCACCAAGGGGGAGATTGTTGGGAATATTTTATGGTGTTCAATCTAGTTAGTTTTCTTTGTATTTGTGTAGTTATTAATTAATCGTGTAATACGGGCCACAAATGTGTATCAGCCCGTGGGCTTCCTTGTAACCCGTAAGTTAGCCAACTTCTCCTATAAAAGGAGGCTAACTTACGGGAACCCAAACTGATCGATAGAGGCTTAGAGACGAGGTAGAGAGAAATTAGGGTTGCCGCCGCTCTCCTTCTCCAGGGAGAGTAGCGGCAGGTTCATACGGTATATCAGATTCGCGTTCAATCTTGTCGATTTCTTTCTATCTGCTTCTATATTACTGCTTATGATTGTATGATTGTTAGTATTTTGGGACTAACATTAGACTACAAATCTCGAGATCTTGATTTCGAGATTCAAATCTCGAGATCATGATTTCGAGATTCAAATCTCGAGATCTTGATTTCGAGATCCAAATCTCGAGATCTTGATTTCGAGATTCAAATCTCGAAATCATGATTTCGAGATTCAAATCTCGAGATCTTGATTTCGAGATCCAAATCTCGAGATCTTGATTTCGAGATTCAAATCTCGAGATCAAGATGTCGAGATGCAAATCTCGAGATCAAGATGTCGAGATGCAAATCTCGAAATCAAGATTTCGAGATTCAAATCTCGAGATCAAGATGTCGAGATGCAAATCTCGAGATCAAGATGTCGAGATGCAAATCTCGAGATCAAGATGTCGAGATGCAAATCTCGAGATCAAGATGTCGAGAAGAAGAAATCGAGTCCCTAAATGTCGAGATCCTGCAAAACGAAAACATTGATTTTTGAAAAACTGAAACCTGTTCTGAATAGCCCTGAAAGTCGAGATTCTCTTGTATCAGTTTCAAGCCAAAAACGTTTCTGCAGCAGTGAGAATTAAGGATTTCGAGATCTCAATGTAGAGATCTTCGAAATATAAAAATTGCAGAAAACGAAAAAAGAGGTATGCTGCTGGATCGGTTTTGAAAGGCGAATCCAACAGTATGATTTTTACAAAATTTCGTTCACAAACGAGGTTACAGGAGCAAATCTCTACATGTAGAAAAACTGAAGAAAAAACAGAGCAGTTATTCGTTAAATCCAAAAATCGCAGACAGATCCAACCTGTTTCACGTCTCGGCTCTGATACCAAATGTTAGTCCCAAAATACTAACAATCATACAATCATAAGCATTAATATAGAAGCAGATAGAAAGAAATCGACAAGATTGAACGCGAATCTGATATACCGTATGAACCTACCGCTACTCTCCCTGGAGAAGGAGAGCGGCGGCAACCCTAATTTCTCTCTACCTCGCCTCTGCGTCTCTAAGCCTCTATCGATCAGTTTGGGTTCCCGTAAGTTAGCCTCCTTTTATAGGAGAAGTTGGCTAACTTACGGGTTACAAGGAAGCCCACGGGCTGATACACATTTGTGGCCCGTATTACACGATTAATTAATAACTACACAAATACAAAGATAACTAACTAGATTGAACACCATAAAATATTCCCAACAGCTCCCGAAAAGTTTCATTTTCATATATTTAATCTGTTCTTTGTTAGCTACACCACTTCCATTTTCACTATTGTCAACACGCCACTTTGATTATTAATATATATAATTCGCTATAAGTAAAAATAAAATTAAAAATAAGATTTTTTGGGAATTTAAATTGAGACGAGTTGAACATTATTTTTCAAAAATGTCTAATACATTAATAAATAAAATATAGTCAAAGTAGGACAAGTGGTTAGTATAAAAATCAACACGTTGAAATTATATAGGAACTGAGATAGTGTGTGTGTGTGAGTGCGTCTATATATATATACATATGTGTGTGTATATTGTGTCATTCTATTTCAATAAATGGAATCACACGAGCACATTAAGATCTAAATTTTTGTAGAAATGCACGGTGCAAGTAATTATCGGTCATATATTAACCAAAAATGCATCCATGCCTTCTACATATTTACTTTTAAAGCTAATTTTAATTCATCATTTGATATCCTATTTTCATAAATATTGTTGCACTACCTTCAATGTTCATCAGGCAAGTGCGAAGACAACTGTTGCATGTCACGTTTTTTTTGGATAAAATGTAAATATATTATTACCCAAAGTAAAGTTTACAAAATTTGAAGCTCCCCCCCACCCCCTCCTGTGATAGGAGAGGGTTGGAAGGAGCTTTCACTTCAAAACGGACATCACCAAACATAGCCACAAGGCTCACCTATGCCGCGGCATAGAAAATCAAAAAAGAAATAGTATGGGACTGCGACTTGGTGTACGCATATAGCCTATCAGATACCGAGGCTATATAAACGGCTTTTAGCAGTCTTATCAAAAAGTGATCAACTCATGTGGGTATATGCTGTAGAGTACCTTATACACCACATGTTTGACCTTAGCAATAACCTCCTCCTCCGTCTTCATTTTTCCATCAAATCTGCACTCATTCCTTGCGTGCCAAATGTAGTACACCGTTGCACAGAAAGCAATGCGGGCTGCTTTGGCCTTCATCGTTGATCCTTTATGGATCTTCTTGATCCATTTGATTGAACTCAACAAGGTAGACATCTCATGCCTTGGTCCCATCCAACTCCTTACGTGATGCCACACCCTACAAGTAAAGGGGCAAAGAAAGAAAAGGTGTGGTATTGTTTCCAAACCACCCTTACAGAGATCACACCGATTCACGATATAAAGATACCCGAGGCTATCTTGTGTAGGTAGTCGGTTTCTTAGGGCCAGCCATGTGTTAAATGAGAGTTTGGGGGGAATGTAGGATTTCCATATCAAACTCATAGGAGTCCTAGTTTCTCCCTTGACCCTTAGGAGATCGTAAATTTTTGTGGAGGCTAATTTACCATTAGAGGCTCTCGAGGCAAGGCCCATGATAGTGTCATTGAGATTATTGAAGCACCCTCGGATTTTATCACGGATGAGACTCAACCACTTCATGAGATGTGAGTCCCGGGTGTGTGGGATAAAATCCCACACGGTTCTACCTTGAAGGTATACACCGTTCACCCATTTGACCCAAAGGGTGTCCTTCTTCATATGGACATCCCATAAAGTACGAGAGAGGAGGGCGTGATTCCATACCTTAGCATTATGAATGCCAAGTCCTCCTTCCTCCTTTGGGAGACAAATGTCTTCCCAAGCTACTTTCAAAAACTTACCACCCCATAGGAAGATTCGACAGATCGATACTATCCTATCCAAAATAGTTTGGGGAATCGGGAAAACTTGGAGCCAAAACGACTGGACCCCTTGGATCACAGATCATATTAGGTCTAGTTTACCGGCATAGGAGATCGTCTTTGTGTTCCACGCGTTTAGAAAATCGTTTACCGTATCAAGGAAGGGAGCATATTGTGCCACGGAGATTTTTAGCGGTGCTAGTGCGATTCCAAGGTATCTCACCGGGAATACTCCACGACCATAGTCAACGAGGTCCAATATGTTTTGCAAATCCAGCCCATTAACCCCACCAACGAAAATATTGGATTTATTATGGTTAATTCTAAGGCCCGAGACGTCCCCAAACTCTTTAAGAGCATCAACCAATATTCCAATGGAATATTTGTCTCCTCTCGAGAAGAGCATGAGATCATCTGCATAGGCCAGGTGAGTTATTCCCAATGAGCCACATAGCGGGTGGTGATTAAACCTCGAATCCATGCTTTTGATGGTAAGGAGGTGCGAGAAATATTCAAGGCATGCAACGAAGAGCAAAGGGGACATTGGATCCCCTTGCCTAATGCCACGCTTACCATTAAAGAAACCATGTAATGTACCATTCAAAGAGACAGAAAAAGAAGCGGTAGAAACACACTCCATAATCCATTCCACAAATCTATCGGGGTAGCCCAAACCCCTAAGTACATTGGCAAGAAAGTCCCACGAGATAGTATCATAGGCCTTTCGCAAATCCACCATTATCATACAACGAGGTGAAATTCGCTTCCTATTGTATCCTCTAACAAGTTCCTGGGCAAGGAAAATGTTATCAAACATTAGGCGGCCATCCACAAATGCACCTTGTGCCTTGTTAATCAAACCCTCAAGGGTCGGGATCATTCTTGTCGCAATAATCTTTGTAATAATCTTGTAAAGCACATTAGTACATGAAATAGGCCTATAATCCGAGACCTTAGGAGAGTGACTAGTTTTAGGAATAAGTGCTATAACAGTATGATTTAACTGTTTAAGCAACCTTCCCGAGTTAAAGAACTCCTTAGTCGACCGGATCACATCCTCCCCCACAATATTCCAATTTTTCTTAAAAAATGTCGAGGAATAACCGTCCGGCCCCGGTGCCTTGTCATCCCCGATATCAAACAAAGCATCTTTAATTTCTTTGCTAGTTATCGGAGATAATAGGCTATCATGAACACTTGGTTCAATCAAGGGGCCGGTTCCTAGTACCGTTTGGTCAATGGAAAGGGTTTCCATCTCGGTGCAAAAAAGATCAACAAAAAATTTTACAAATTCATTTCCAACATGATCAATGGACGTAGTGAGGTTACCATCATCCATCGTTACCTGTTGGTAGTGTTACCTTTGTATTCAACTGATATGTACTTAGCCAAATGTGTGGCTGATTTGTGGGGATTTATTTTTACACCTCGAGGCCGGCAAGTGCGCGCAGTCCTCGGCTTCCCTCTTTTTTCCCTATTTCGGGGAGTGTCCTTCTTTCAGGCTTCGGCCGAAGGGGTCGATAGTCCTCCGCCGGTTTGGACTTCGTTTATAACGTCCATGATCTCAGGGGGGGTCCCGTCGCCTGTTTATGACGCGGGCTAGACTTTTGGTTGGTTTCCAACGGCTGCCGTTGCCCATCCCTGAGTTTGGGGATTTTGTCACCTCGGCCATGATTTCAGGCTTGTCGTCCTGCGATCAGGCGCGTGGACGACGCGGTGAACTTCCTGTTTCAAGACGCAGGCCGTTTGCGGGCCCATCGTCCCGGGGACATCGTCGGCCCTACCTGAGCGATTTGCTCTGAGGGGCCGGTACGACGTGCTCTTTCAGATGGGCCTAAACCTTTCGCTTATACAAAATACAATGGGGCATACCGGAGCTTTCCGCTCTAAGGCTGCAAATGCGAAGCGCCACATCGGCCATGCCTGAGCCTTTCGCTCTAAGGTGGCCGATGGGGGCGCCTGTTAATGTGCTACTTGAATTCCAAGAAATCAAAGGAAACATGATTTTTATTCAAAAGTGGCTCAAGGCCGAGGGTGGCGTTCAATCAATAACCCGTCAAAGGGTGAGGGCTTCGCCGGCTGCACCTCCTTTGGGTTATTGATAAAACTTCACCAAATGGTGTACATTCCACGTTCGTGGTACATTGGTCCCGTTGGGGCGTTTAAGCTTGTAGGTACCGGGTTTCGCCACGGCACTGACGATGTAGGGACCTTCATACTTCAAGGCTAGCTTGCCTCCTTCTGTCGGCTGACTTGCTTCCCTTCGGCGGAGGACGTAGTCCCCCACTTGGAATTCTCGGGAACGTACCTTGGCGTCATAGTATGATTTTACTTGACGCCGGTAGTTCTCTGCTCGGATGAATGCCTGTTCACGTCTTTCGTCGACCAGGTGGAGGTCGATTTTCATGTTTTCCTCGTTGACCTCTGGGTCATACTGCTCCACCTGTCGGCTGGGAATGGTGACCTCCGTGGGTGCCTTTGCTTCAAAACCATAGCACAGAGCAAAAGGTGTTTCACCTGTTGCCCTCCTCGGCGTACTACGATAGCACCACAAGATGTTGGGGAGCTCGTCGGCCCAACTTCCTCCTGCGTCCTGTAGGTTCTTCTTCAGCCCCACCATTATGGTTATGTTGGCGTTCTCAACTTGCCCGTTGCCTTGAGGGTAGGCAACGGAGGAGAAACGGTGCTTTATTCCCCATTCTCGAAGGAACTCTTGGAAGGGCGCCGCTTCGAACTGGGTGCCATTGTCGGATATGATCTCTTGGGGGACACCAAAACGGGTGAGAATGTTCTTGTGGACGAACTTCTGACACCTAGCCCCCGTGATGTTGGCCAAAGGATCCGCTTCGACCCACTTGGTGAAGTAGTCGACTGCGACGATGATGTAGCGGTTGTTGCCAGCACCTCTGGGTAGAGGGCCGACCAGGTCAATCCCCCATCTCGAAAAAGGAATTGCAGTGCTGACGGGGGCGTAGTTGACGGCTGGCCGACCAGGGGCCTTCTGGAGCACCTGGCACGTGGTGCATTTCCTTGCTAGATTTGCACAATCCCGCGCCATCGTCGACCAGAAATAGCCCTGGACGACGAGACGCCGGGACATACTGAAGGGGCCCTGGTGTGAGGAGCAAACACCACAGTGAACTTCTTCCATGGCCACATCGGCCTCGTCCTGGTGTAGGCATCGGAGGAGAGTACCATTATAGGATCGTTTGTAGAGTTTGCCATCTTCAATAATGTAGCTTGGGGCCCTGAGCTTGGCGAGCTTGGCCCTCTCCTCGTCCTGGGGTAGCTCCCCCGTCGTGATGAAAGTGGTGATGTCGGAGATCCAGTCCTCCGGTCGTTGTTGGATGCACAAGATGGGGATGGCATGGATGCTGGACATGCTCAGCTCCTCGATCTTGGCTAACTTGGAGATGTGCTCTGGAGTGTCCGAGCTGAGTTTGGAGAGGATGTCGGCCTCGGCGTTCTCGGCCCTTGGGATCTGTGTGATCTCGTGGGTTTCGAACGCCTTCAGCAACTCCTCTGCCGCCTGTTTGTATTGCTTCATCCGGCCTTCCTTTGCTTCGTACGTACCCTCAACCTGGCCCACTACCAGCTTGGAGTCGCACCTGATTCTGATGTGCCTGGCTTTGAGGCTTGCGGTAAGTCTGAGGCCGCTGAGGAGGGCCTCATACTCGGCTTCATTGTTGGATACCCTGAAGTTGAAGCGGATGGCATAGTAAGCTCTGGATCCTTCAGGGGATATGAGGACGTCGCCGTCGCCGCATGATTTCGCGGCCGACGAGCCGTCGGTGAAGAGGATCCATGTGTCATCAGGCTCTGGCCCGGGGGTGGTAGCGGTTGTCTCCCTTGCCGTGCATTCGGTGACGAAGTCGGCCAAGGCCTGCCCTTTGATAGATGGCCTTGGCTTGATCTCAATATGAAATTGGCTGAGGAAGATCGCCCATTTCACCATCCTTGAGGAGCTAGTGGGGCTCCTCATGAGTGCGCCAAGGGGCTACTGGGTCAGTACATGCACGGCATGGGCCTGGAAGTAGTGCCCCAGCTTTTTCACCGTATGGACGATGGCTAGCACCGTCTTCTCAATGGGGGGTACCTGAGCTCGGCCTCCCTAAGTGTCTTGCTGGTGTAGAAAATGGCCTTCTTCACCCCTTCGTCCTCACGGATGAGCACGGAGCTGATGGCCGACGTGCTCACCCCTAAGTACAAGAAGAGGGTTTCGCCGGTTTTGGGCTTGGAGAGCACGGGTGGGGACGAAAGGTACCTCTTCAGCTCTTCGAACGCTTCCTGGCACTCCGTCGTTCATTTGAAGCTGTTTGCTTTGCGCATGATCTGGAAGAAAGGGAGTGACCTCTCGGCTGACTTGGAGAGGAAACGGCTCAGGGCCGCCAGTCGCCCTATCAGTCGTTATACCTCTTTGACGTTGCGGGGTGGCTCCATGACGATGATAGCCTGTATCTTCTCCGGATTTATTTCGATGCCTCTTCGGCTGACCATGTAGCTGAGGAACTTGCCGCCTTGGACGCCAAAGGCGCACTTCTTGGGGTTGAGGCGGAGCTTGAACTCCTTCATGATTTCAAAAATTTCCCGGAGGTCGTCAGCATGTGTGGTGGCTTGCCTGCTCTTGACAATCATGTCGTCGACGTATGCCTCCATTGTCCGGCCGAGGAATGCTCTAAAGATCTTGGCCACCATCCTGGTATAGGTGGCGCCGGATTTTTTGAGTCCGAAAGCCATGACGAGGTAGGAAAAATTCCCTCTGGGGTCATGAATGTCGTCTTCTCAGCGTCATCTTCATGCATGAAAATTTGGTGGTACCATCTGAAAGCATCAAGGAACGAAATCAACTCGCATCCCGCCGTCTCGTCCACCAACTGATCAATGTTGGGGAGAGGGAACGGGTCCATGGGGCATGCCTTGTTCAGGTCAGTGTAATCAACACACATTCTGAATGTCGGTGGTTTTTGGGCGAGGATGACGTTGGCTAGCCACGTCAGGTACTTCACCTCCTTGATGTGGTTGATTGAGAGGAGCATGGCGACCTCCCCTTTGACGAAGTCCCGCCTGTCGGCGGATAAGTAGCGCCGCTTCTGCTTGACAGATGCGGAGGCTGGATCGACGGTCAGCCGGTGGGTGATCACCTGTCAGCTGATGCCTGGCATGTCGTCCGGGCCCCACGCGAAGATGACAGCGTGTGACCGTAGGACGAGGAGGATGGCGTCCCGCTGGTCCTGTGGGAGTTGCTTCCCGATCTTGAGGACCCGCTCCGGCCAGGAGGTATCCAGAGGGACTTTCTCGACCTCCTCGGCCGGTTCGGCATGCGGTCTCTCCTCGTCCTTGGCAGCGGCTGCCGTGATGGTGTCTATCCTCTGTCCTTCCCTCTCGGCCGGCCTCGTTAGCTTGAGGTAGCATGCTCTGGCTATCCTCTGGTTTCCTCTGGCGTAGCCGATGCCGCCATTGGTGGGGAACTTCAGACATAAGTGTTTCATGGAGATGATGGCCTCCAAGTCCTCCAGTGCTGGCCGCCCCAAGATCAGGTTGTGGGCGCACTGGAGGTTGACCACCATGAACTCCATGTCAATTTTGGCGCGGTGGGGGCCGTCGCCGACCTCCACGGGGAGGACTATCGTGCCCTCGGCGTCGATAGAGTCCTCGGTGAATCCGGACAACGGTGTCTTGATCGGCTTCAGTAGAGCTTTGTCCAGCTTCAACTGCCTGAAGGTGTCCAGGTACATCACGTTGACGGAGCTCCCCGTATCGATGTAAGTGCGGTGGATGATGGAGTCACCGATCTCACACCGGATGACGAGGGCGTCCCTGTGTGATTCCGTACCCGGAGGCAGATCTTTTTCGGTGAAGGTGATCGTCTCCGTTCGCTGCTTCTTCGGCTAGGGGGGAACGTGGGACACCTCCCCAATGTAAAGGGATTGGGCCCATTTCTTCCTCTGGGTGACGGAGTCCCCACCGGTATTCCCACCTACGATGAGGTGAATATGGTTCTTCTTTGGCGGAGGCTCTTCAAAGTCCTCGTCGTCGCTGAGCCTGCCGATCTCTCGCTTCCTCGTAGAGGGTTCGCCCCCAGGTTTACCGGTGTTTACCCACGTATTTTTGCGTGGGCCACCTTTAACAAATTTGGAGAGTTCCCCCTGACGAATAAGGCGCTCGATGGCTTTCTTCAGCGTGATGCAGTCGCCGGTGTTGTGTGAGGAGTTCTTGTGAAATCGGCAGTATGTGCCGCCTTGCTGGATGGCAATGACCTCCTCGGCCGGCCGAGGAGCTTGCTCAATGAGTCCATGCTTCTCGGCGAAGTCGAGGATGGTGCTGACCGGGTGGGTGAGGGGGATCCCCGGCCGTTCCAACCTCGGCCGCCAGTGGCGGTCTTTCTTGCTTTGTCCACCAGAGCCGTGACGGCCCTGGCACCCTGGCCGGCCGGGGATGGTCCCGGGGCTGGCGAAGGATTTGTCTTCTTAGAGGGATGGCCTCCCTCTTTTTTGTGGTTGTGGAGCTCGTCCGCGTCGGCATACAAGCTCCCGCCCTGAAGCGCCTTTGCATACGACCTCGGAGGGTCGGTGATGAGGCTCCTGGCGTACGGGGAGCTGCGGAGGGCTCCCTGGTATAGGACGAGGAGGGTGCGCTCATCGTCCCCCTCGACCTCTTCGGTCTCCCTCGTCCACCGATCAATGAATGACCGGAGGGGTTCGTCATGTTGCTGCTTGACGGAGAGGAGATGGGTGAAATACTTCTTCGCACGCTTCCTCCTGGCAAAGTGGGTGAGGAAGCGCTGGGCAAGGTCTTGCCATGAGTCAATACTTCCTTCTAGAAGCGCGTTGAACCACTCGTACGCCGGCCCCTCAAGAGTGGAGAGGAACCAACGGCAGAGATATTCGTCTGACGCGTTCACCATCAGCATGTTATTTTGGTAGCGGCTGAAATGCTCTTGGGGGTCTGATCGGCCGTCGTAGGACTTGATGGCGTTTCCCCTGTACTTCTCCGGGATGGGGACCGAGAGCACCCTGTTAGTGAAGGGGGTCCTGGTCCTGACCTGGATGACGGGGTCACCTCGCCCTTCGGCCAACTCCCTCTCAAGGGCGCTGACCTTGTTCATGAGAGCGTTGAGGCCAGGATCGTTGGAGACGCCGGCCGTAGGGACGTTTGCCGATTGCCTGGCTTCCATATGGGCCAGCCTCCTTTCCAGCTGGGCGATAACTTTGTCCCAGGGATCCCTGGCGGCCGCAGCGGCGCCCTGCTGGTTCTTCATGCGCTCATCGTGAGCCGCATTGATCTGGTGGCGCACGTCATCCTCGTGCAACTTTCCCTTGCCCTTGTCCAGGCGGGGCTGGTCCGCTGTCCGGGACACAGACCCCAAGATTTCTCTTGGCGAGCCAGGCCGACGCTCACCAATCCGCCCTGCCATCCTCTCCGAAACCGGACGACGGCGCGTGTCACCAAGCCTATTGAAGGCAGAGGCTTTTCCACGCGCTGGGGTCTGCCCAGGCCGAAGAGGGGAAGCGGGGTGGGAGTGGGATGACGCCGTGTCTTAGGCCATCACCCCCTCATCGTTGCCTAACATGACGGCCAACGGTTGGGGCTGAGGAGGTGGAGTGACGTTCCCCCCGGTCCTTGGCAAGAGTGCGCTGAGGACGGTGGGGTTCTGAGCCAAGCTGGCGATGATGACCGACAACGTGGCTTGGACCTGTGGATCCACAGACGGAGAAACCGCGGCCATAGGCTGGGCCGGGGCGTGGTCTTTCTTCTCCGCGCGCTTCTTGTCCAGGACGATTCGGGCGTCAGAAGCGCCGCCGTTGAGCTGGTTGCGGAGGTCCGTAGTGAGGTTGATGGCCTCCTGGAAGACGTCCCCTCCGCCGACCTGGTCGGCCGTGGCGTTCTCCTTATGCTCCCTGGTCTCCTGATCCTCAGGGATGGCCTTGCTGATGAGGTTGCAGTTTGACTTAGTTCTTCCCATGATTAGTGGTTAGGTGTGCTTGGTAGCGACGAAGGGTGCTAACTTGATTGTTCTAGCTCTCAACGAGAGCACCAAATGATAGAATATATATCTAGATTCTAGAGAGAAGTGAGAGCTAGAGAGAGAAGTGCAAGTAAATGCTTCAATAGAATGATTTTGTAACCCCTATAACTACCTCCAGAGGAAGTATTTATAGGAAAAATACGGGCTGGGCTCCCAAGTCTTGGGCTTGGGAGGCCCATTTACAACTGGACCGCTATTGGGCCGAATACAAAGTAAATGATGGAATATATAAATGGATAAGTGTAAGATCTAGTTCTGCGAGACTTCCGTGGCCGACAGGGGTCTGGCCGACGAGGGCATGGCCGACGAGGACACCCTGGTTCCCTGGCTTCAGGATCATATTCTGATTTGGTCCCTCTTCGGCCGACATGGGTCCTTTGGCCGACGAGGGCACTGTGCAGTGGTTTGTGCTTTCTGTTCTTCTGAGTATGTGGGTCGTGGGGCCTAGACTCATATACTCCATCAGTAGTAATTCTATTTTTGAATTCCAAAATAGTTTTGTTCATATGTAGAAAAATGCATTTAAATAAATGTTAAACAAGAAAAATTCAAGTCAAAGTACAAATATTTAAATCAAATTAGATCAAGTCAAATCTTTTTGTTAGATATCATAATATAGTTTGTGTAAGGAAGAGAACACATCCTTCAATGTAATACATGAATGTCGTGAAGCTTGTCAAACTCTAAGAGGTCGTTTGGTAACACTGTTTTTCGGCTTATCGAGCTTATCGGCCAACCTTTTCACCAAACACGTAACTTTTGTTTTTGCGCGCTGAATTGTGTAATACTAAGAAAAAGTAAGGGAAAAAGAATAGTACGTAACAAAACCCTAGAGCTTGTTCTGGCGATGTCGTAGTTTGATGGTCGTTGCACCAGTTTGGGCTGCCCCGGCCGATGGGTCGGGGCGGCGGTTAGGTCTTTCGCTGAGGTTTTGGCTGCTAACAAGGAAATACCACTCAAAGTGCCATTTAGGCATCGTGGTATGCCCGCAATTAGCTTTTCAGAAGATGAGGTTTCATTGCTTGCGGAGCAACACAAATATGCCCTGGTGGGTTCTTTTGCTCGAGGGAGGCCATCAATGGCTATCATTAGGCAAGAGTTTGAGAAAATTGGGTTCAATGGTTCTCTTACGCTTGGCTTGCTTGATCAACGACATATCTTGCTTAAGTTTGGATCGGAAGCGGATTTTCAACGGTGTTGGTTGCGGCAATCTTGGATCATAAGAGGCTTTCGTATGAAAATAACTAGATGGACACCGGATTTTTGACCGGATGTTGAGTCTCCGGATGTTCCGGTATGGATTACATTGGATGGTTTACCACTTCATTTGCAAGACAAAATGGCATTATTCTCTATAGCGGGAATGATTGGCAAGCCTCTTAAAGTTGATGTAGCAACGACTAATTTTTCTAGACCCTCTACGGCCAAAGTTTGTGTGGATTTGGATTTACTCCAAGAAATCCCCTAAAAATTCTAATATTGCATGGCAAGAAGGAAATTATTCAGACGGTTACATATGAGGATCTTCCCAAATATTGTGTGAAGTGCAGTAGGATTGGTCATTCAAATGAAGAGTGTGGTGTTCCTAGGATCCTTCCTCCTACAGAAGGCAATGCCCAGGCTGGGCAGAGTATACGGAAAAATGAATCAAAGGTGGGAAAGGTGGGACCAGAGCAGTGGATTAAAGTTTTGAGGAATAAGAAAGGAAAAGATAAGATGATTGTGCAAGATAAGCAGGCCGAGACGTCAAAAAAAGGACAAAAATGGAGGAGGGAAGTCTAGTCTTCAAATAACTGAAAAAGGAGAAAGAGTCGCAGACCATAAGAAAGCGGAGGAGGCTACACTGATTCAACCAATTGTAGAGGCAGTAAATCAAACGGATGAGCATATTCATTTGGAGGACTCTCCTAAGCGGGAGGAAGCTGAAGCATTAATTGAGGAGATGGCGGTTAATCACAAGGCAGAGAAGAGTATGGTAAATGATGGGGCAGTTCAAGGAGTGCAAAGTATAGATGTGGGGCCTTCCACATTAAATGTTACCAAATTCATTTCCTTTGAAGAGGGCAGTGGTCATGAAGAGGAAGAGAGAGTGGACATAGAAGGCTTCGTTTCAGATGGAGAATAGTCCATACTAGGTGATATGGCAATAGAAGCTTGGCAAGCAGTGTGCGTAGAACTACAAAATAAGGTGGAAGCTATAGAAAACAAAAAGAGGGAAGTTTTGGAAGGGGTGTCAAATAGGAAGATTAAAGATATTCCTCCACGGGCAGTCACAACTAGGATGGCCGCTAAGAGGATCAACACAGACCCCTCCGCTGAGGTTTCCTTATGAAGCTCTTTTCTTGGAATGTGTGTGGCCTTGCTAATTCGTGCCCGAGGCTATGTCATTTTGTAAGGCACCATTCCATTGATTTTGTCTCTATTATTGAACCGATTGTGAATCAAAGAAGAGGGGGCTTTTTTAAATTTAGTTTGGGTTTCTCGGATTTGTATATGTCGACAAGTAACAAAATTTGGTTGATGTGGAATTCCAACTCTTTTGAGGTAACTGACATTCAAGATAAGGATCGGTTTCTTTTGATTACGGTCAAATTCATCCCTATGAACTATGTTTTTACATTTTCTCCGGTATATGGGCTCCATACTAGGGCGGACAGGGCCAGATTAAGGGAGGGGTTGTGTCTATATGCTCAGCAAAGTCAGTTGGATTGGATATTAGGGGGAGATTTTAATGTTGTCTCTTCGGTTGCTGATTATAAAGGGCCATCCAGCCCTTCTCTTAATGATATGCTGGTTTTTCAAGATTGTATTGATAGGTGTGAGTTGGTTCAACTACCTACTATTGGATCTACTTACACCTGGTCGGGTGTGAGAAGGAATGGTAGAGTTTGGGAGAAACTTGATCGTTACTTGGCTAATCAAGGTTTCCTTTCTAAATTTAATGTAGTAAGTACACAACATCTGACTAAATCGCTGCCTGACCATTGCCCAATTTTACTGCTCTGTGAAGAATCTACTCAGAAGGGTCCTAAACAATTCCGGTTTCAAAATATGTGGCTATCCCACGAAGAATTTTTGCCATTTGTTAAGAAGTGTTGGGCTGAGTATCCTACGGACTATGGTTGGAGGGATGAGGGGACTGTGTGATAAGCTAAGGAGACTAAAGATGGATATTAAAAATGGAATAAAGAAGTTTTTGGGGATATTTTTAATGAAGCAAAGAAGATTGAAGAGGAGGCAATGATTGCAGACAAGGCTTTTGAAGAAAATCCTACTTAGAGCAATAGAAGTAATTGTTTCCAGAAACAAGCAGAGCTCTTGTTGAGGGCTAAGCAACAAGATTTTTTTTGGAAGCAAAAGGCGAGAATAAAATGGCTAAAAGAGGGAGATGCTAACACTCACTATTTCCATGAGGCGGTGAAAGATAAGTTTCGAAGGCACAATATTGTGACCATTAAAAAAGACAATGGAGAAAGGTGTTATGATAAGGATCAAATTGCAGATGCAGCGGTGGCTTTCTTCAGCAATCTTTATAAGGAAGAAGAAGTTTCTTCCTATGAAGGCGTACTGGAGAATATTCCTAATGTTTTAAATGAAGAGGATAATGACTATCTTGGGAGACTTCCAGGTGAAGCTGAAGTTCGGGAAGCAGTTTGGGGTTTTAGTCACGAGGCCGCACCTGTGCCAGATGGATATGGGGGAACTTTTTATAGAAGCTGCTGGGCTATAATTAAATCGGATGTCATTCTTGCTGTACATGAATTTTTCTTAGGAATTCCTATTCCAAAGGGAGTGGGAAGTGTGAATATGGTTCTCATCCCTAAAAAGAAAAATCTTGTTTCCTTTGGTGATTATCGTCCTATCTGTTTATCTACGTTCATAAGCAAGGTAAACACTAGGATTCTTGCAAGCAGGTTGAATTCCTTACTGCCAAAAATCATTTCCCGTGAACAGTCCGGTTTTATGAAAGGGCGAGAGATTAAAAATCAAGTATTGGTTGCTCTTGAAATGCTACATAATTTAGACAAAAAGGTGAGATCTTCTAACATTGTGGTTAAACTGGATATGGTTAAGGCTTTCGATATGGTTTCTTGGGATTTCTTACAGGCTATTTTGGGAAAGTTTGGTTTAAATCAGTGTATGAGTGATCTCATTGTGGGAAATCTTCGTGCTACATACATATCCTTTCTCATTAACGGGGTCCCCTATGTTTTTTTAAACCTGGTCGAGGAGTCAAGCAAGGTGATCCTTTGTCACTGTTACTTTTCATTATTATGTCTGAAGCATTCTCTAGGGGCCTAAAAAATTTGGTGTCTACAGGAGCTATTGAACCTTTCAATCTGGGCAGAGGCATCCGTATCTCTCATCTGGCCTTCGTAGATGATTTAATGGTATTTCTCAACAGGTCATCTAAGTCTATTAAGAATTTTAATAGATTTTTACAGACTTACCAACGTGCTTCGGGGCAGCTGGTAAACAAAGAAAAGAGTTGTTTCGTGGTTGGAAAACATACTACGTTAGCCAGAATTCTACAAATTGAAAACTTACTGGAGATGAAAGTTGTGAAACTGCCTTTTAAGTATCTGGGTGTTCAGCTTCCCCAAGGAATTACTAGAGTGTCACATTGTAAAGACCTTTTGGAGTCTTTTGACAGAAAACTATCTTCTTGGAGTAAAAGGTGGTTGTCTCAAGGGGGAAGACTGGTATTAATTAAGCATGTGCTTAACTCCTTACCTTTACATTTATTGCCAGTTACTAATTTGCCTAGGTCAGTCTCAAACATGATAAAAAAAAAGGTTGCTGCCTTCTTCTGGGGCTATACGAATAATAAACCGAAATATCATTGGATTAGCTGCAAGAAGATGTGCAGGCCTAAGGAGTGTGGTGGGATGGGTATAAGGTCCCTGTCTGATATTCAAATTGTCTCTACCATTAAACTATGGTGGGAATATCAGGAGGGTGATTCTATTTGGACTGATCTAATGAGGAGTAAGTATGGTAGACGGGTTTTGGGGGATTTTAAGCCATCTGACTCGCCTACTTGGAGACGAATCAGCCTCATTCACGAGAAGGCTGAAGAGATGGTGACCAGGGATACACAGAACATAAAGTGGAAATACACAAAAGATGGAAGATTTACATCTAAATCAGCTTATCAGGCTTTATGGCCTCAATAGGGTAGGGCTTTGTCTAATGATCTTATATGGCATCCGAAGCAGGTGCCAAAGATCAGTGTTTTCCTTTGGAGATTGTGGAACAAAGGGCTACCATTTCCGGAGCGGTTGGTGGATTTTTTTGTAGTCTATTCGACTATGTGCCCTTTTTGCAAGAAGGAGTGCATCTCCCAGGATCATATTCTGCTTTTATGTCCTTTTGCAAACTCAGTTTGGAGTTCTTTTGCTAATTCTCTGTTGGCAGGAAATGGCAAGGATACGAACATTAAGGGGCAGATTATGACATGGTGGATTTCAACAAAAGGTAAAAAATGGATAAAAGTTATACTTTAATTTTACCTAGAGTCTTAGCCTGGCATCTATGGAGAGAATATTGGGATTCTGTGTTGAATGCTTCAGAGATGAATACGGATGTTGTAATTAAAAAGATTACCAAATACATGTTAGCATGGTGTTGTGTGAATGATAAAATTCAGGGTACGGAAAAACTCAAGGAGGTAGGTCTTTTACCTGTCTCGTTTAAGCTAAGAAAGCCCCAACTATGTCGATGGATGAAGCCGAAGAGACCTCATGGGAAGCTAAACTGGGTAATCTTCAGGAACTACGGGAAATCAGCTGTCGGGTTTCTGTTGAGAGATCATACTGGTGCGATGGTGGCAGCGGAGGGGTTCCCTTTGAGTGGATCGAACGTTGGAGAAGATGAAGTCTTCGCTCAGGAGGTGCAATGGTCGGAAGGGTTTTGATTTCCTAATGTGGAAGTCGATGTTTCCTATTTACATTTGTTGGGTCCAGGTAGAGGGAATGTGGGCTTGTTTTTTAACCATACTAGTAAACTTACCCGTGCGATGCATGGTCTGAGAATTTTTCTTTCAAATTTATGTGTTCTTAGTGATTCAAATCAACTATCAATTGATGACATCATCTATCTTCATGTAATACTGATATACATAAAAGCATTAAATGAAACACACTTATAATATTGTGGTCAAAATGAGAGTACCAAACATTACTTGAAAGATCAAAAACATCTAACAAATACGTTGAAACCATCACATTGTAAATATACATTTAATGTAAACCTAAACATTGTTGAACACTTCTTTGAATACAACATTCTGAGTCTTGTCATTTTGTCAATGGTTCCTTCATCTTCATCGCCAATTAGAATTTTTAAATTTACACGAATTGCTTTTTTTAGACGAATTGTCTCTCTAAATAGGTAAAATAAGGGAGTAAAATATGTGAAAGTGTGTTATGTCATTCTTGAATTATACTTGAATCTAAATTTGTGGGAAAATGTTCAAATAGATGCTTCTACTATTTCTAATATCCAAGTATGGTCTGGTCTGTTTTGTTTAAGTTTGGTTTGGTTTGAGACTGAAATAAGTCTAAGTATAAACATCTCAAGTAATATGGTGACTATGCATTTATACGAATTGCATTTTTTACACGAATTGCCCAGGTAAATTGGCAAATCAGGGGGTGTGCTATGATAATTTAAACAATACTCAAATATGATAATTCTTCAATCGGGCCTTAACCAATAAGGTTTAAGTACTTGACTATCCCACCATCCATTTCAACCAATAAGGTTTAAGTATTTGACTATTCCCACCGCCTATTTCAACCAATAAGGTTTAAGTATTTGACTATTCCCACCACTCATTTCAACCAATAGAAAATTAGTATTTTAATCAAAATAAAGCATCCAATAAAAATTAAAATAAAACTTGATGTTGATATTTGGGGGGGGGGAACACTATTCCTCAAACTTCTTTTGCTTTTATATTAGAATAGATAAGGTTTAAGTATTTGACTATTCCCACCACTCATTTCAACCAATAAGGTTTAAGTATTTGACTATTCTCACCACCTATTTCAACCAATAAGGTTTAAGTATTTGACTATTTAAATGAGCAGAAGCAGTTTTAAGAATCAGATTCAAACAACACCTATAAATAGGCCTGTCAATGGGTCGGGTCTAGACCCGGATCTGACCCGGACCCGGTTGTTTTTAATGGGTACGGGTTTATATTTTATTCCGTTTACCCGGACCTGGATCCGGACCCGTTAGTATTTTAAATAAACGGGTCGGGTATGGTACATATGATTCCGACCCGTTAAGGACCCGAACCCGTCTTAAAATTTCTTATTTGTGTACGTAGACACTAATACATAAAGTGATTAGTTACAACACTTTAAATAAAATAGAAAGTAATATACATATATATACATAATAATACATAAAGTTATTAGTTGTGATTCTTTAATAAAAATATAGACATTAATACATAACTATTATATAAGTGATATTGATCGAGATAGTAAGATACCCTAAAACTAATGCCCATTTTGGTCGTAAATACATATTGATAAAGTGTGTATTGGGCTCGGTAGAAAAAGCACAATACTTATTACTATTATTAATATTATTATATCATTATCATATATAGTACTACATATGATTTTATACTCTTAGTAGTCCAAGAAACCTTTTATGACTTGATTTCTAGTTTATTCTACGAGCTTTTTGTGCGAGAGAAAGTGACATAGAGTGTGGAGCTATATCCCTGTACAAGAAGCGATACTTTATTAGATAAAAATACTAATTTTAATTTCTATGAGAACTTGATTTTTTTTAAAAGTGAAGATATATTTTTTTCTTTTTAAATTTGTACACTTCCAAGAAATGTGAACACCATTGTGTTGTTAATGTGCCTCTAAACTATTATTATGTGCTATGAGTTTATTGCCTTGCTTAAATCGTTCTTTGTGATCCACTTTGGGACAATGTGGAATAAGTGTGGGGGTGACTTTACTTTGAAAAATTGTTCATTTTTGGTCCATAATTTATGGGGAAAAAAAATATTTTAGCAAAACCCTTGTCCTCCAAAACCTTTTTTAAAAGATTTTTTCTTAAGGTTTTATCTTAATATCTTCACAAAAAGTTTTTAAATTTGCTTGAGAACAAGCAAAGCTCAAGTGTGGGGGTATTTGATAGGCATTTTATTAACGTATTTTATACAACAATTTATAAACGCTTTTATAATTAAAAGAATAAAACCCTCACACATATGTCTCGTTTTGCTAGAAATACTATAATTGACAATTGGACCAAATACGAGGATGAAAAGACAAACGAAAGATTTTGACAAGAGAAGGTCAACCAAACGCATCCCGAGGAACAAAAGAAAGAAAGGGAAATGCACCAAAGGGGTGAAAGCCGCCCGGCTTTCACCTAAATCGCCCGGCTTTCACCTAAACCGCCCGGTTTTCACACGCAAACCAACCAATTGCCGTCTGAAGATGAAGAAAAGGCCCCGGACTCAAAGAAGACGAAAGTCGTCCGGCTTTCGTGAAAGGCGCCCGGCTTTCGTGAAAGGCGCCCGGCTTTGGGCGCCGTAGAATTATTTCAATAAAACCAGCCAAAATCCGCCCGGCATTTGGCTAAAGCCGCCCGACTTTCGACCCCTGGAGCGGAGATGATTATTTTAAACGCGCGAAAGCCGCCCGGCTTTCGCGATTGTCGCCCGCCTTTCGTCTGGAATCGATTAAAACAAGCAACGGTCATCATAATCATTTGGGAGAAACTCCAAACCTCATTAAGGAACTTGCTTCCTTGTCCAAAAATGGCCGTTGAGGACTCATTATTTAAGAGGATTGAAGTCAGGGGCGGATCTAGCATTTACGTTCAGGTGGGGCCAAAATTTAATCAAATAACGTATATTATAAAAAAATGTCAAAATGTAATACAATATAATAATATCTTAGAAGTCAAAATGTAAATTATAGAAATGTCAAAGAATAAATTGAATATTACGGAACCGACAATACAATTATCTTAAAAGTCATAAATATCGAACCGAAGTTTTATCGGTTACCCAAATATTTAGTGCCCATTTTTAGGTTAGTTTCTCGGAAACAAGATAAACCGATTTTTTTAATCTAAAATCTATACTCTATGTAAAGAAAACTTATTTTCACCTACGAAATCCAATGTATTCAACTAATTAATTTTTTGGTCAATATTCAAAAGTCCAATGAATAAAACTAATTAATTTTTAGGACAATATTAAAAAAGCTCAATCAATTGAACTAATTGGTTTTTCAGACTAATAAAGCCCAATTAGTTGGACTACTTGATTTTTGCATCCTAGTATTCAAAAGTTTAAATTCAACTTGATTTGTGTAAGATAGCTTGTTCCTGGACTTGGATGGAAAATAAAAAAAATATGCTCTAGATAGGAATCAAACACATAACCTCTAGACTGCACAATCACACCTCTACCATCACACCAATGTAGCTTTTGTTTATAATAGGACGTTTGTTCTAATTATACCATTGCTTCACAGTACATATATAATATATATATATATATATATATATATATATATATATATATATATATATATATATATATATATATATATATATATATATACTAGTAATTTTTTTTTTGAGGTGGGGCCTAGGCCCTCCCTGGTCCTATGCTAGATCCGCCCCTGGATTGAAGCCCTTTCAACAAGATATTCCATATGCCATACACTTTACTTCCATTTTAGCATTCCAAGATCAACCCCTTGGTCTTGAGAGAAGTTCTGGGAATTCCATTGTCCACCATAGCTTTGGAGTTGTGGTACTACTTTCTTATGTATTTAATTGTATTTTATCATTTCAATACTTGTAATTTCATTATGAATCGTTCTAGCTAAATTTTCTATATCCAAGGTTAGGGATGAAACTGTACGCACTCTAGGTGTTTGATGTATGTTCTCAACCAAATTATTATGATCTTCCCTTTATATTTTAATGTGTATGACTACGGTGTACAACGTATGATTATATCGTTGGGTTTATTTGAGCAATTAACGTTGAGTTATAAACCGTGCACTTAAAGGTGCAGACATATTCTAATTGTGGATAGAAATATACCTCAATTGAATATGGTGGATTTTATAATGTCCTAATCTTCAATGAGTTTAATTTTAGATGAATGTGAACCGTGACGGGATCCACACGTAGAATTAATCACAATCTTGCTGCCGTAATAGGAGTTAGAATACTTTAGTGACATTCCACTCATAGAAATTGGTGAAAGAACATATATTCATTACTAGGAGTCGTTTAGGAGTAATCCCGAACCCTTGGTTGCTTTTATTATCACTTAAAAAACAAAAAACTATACTCTTTTACTAAGTCTTTTACAAATTCTATTCTCAACTTTTGAATCATATATACAACGTTTCCTCGTGTTCGACCCGGTATTTCTACCGGATTTTATTACTACATTGGCACTTGTACACTTGCAAATTTAAGCCGATCAAGTTTTTTGAAAAGTGAAGATATATTTTTTTCTTTTTAAATCCATATTTTTTCACATACATGTCTTGTTATGTTCACAAAGTTTATAATGGTGTACGTATCATACTTGGAATTGGCGGGCGGGTCTACCCAACCCGATTCCGAGACTCGTTGAGTCTGGGTCCGGGTCCAAATTTTCAGACGCGTCGGGTAATGGGTCGGATCCGGGTCCATTATTAACTCAGCGAGTCTGGGTCTGGGCACTACATTCCGACCCGGACCCGACCCATTGAGAGGCCTACCTATAAAAAGAATAAGTTCCAAACACCCTTAATCCAATTGCACGTGTTTCCTTCCTGTTAGTCCTGTCACTACATGACTAAATCCTATTCCCAGCTGGGGCAGTAGACTTTCAGTAGATCCCAGGTCGGTAAGAAATGCAAACGGGCGCTCTACATTACAGAAACTGCTGCTACCCTTTCCAATTTCTCACGTCCTCATCTATTCTCACCCAAGTTTTGCACCTGTGAAGCTCCGTTTTGGTCATCACTTCCAAACTCAGAGCTGCTCTAGAACAAAATTCAGTACTTTCATGAGGTAAGAGCGGTCTATTTCTTGTTCTGGGTTTTCTTCTGTAATCCAGTGGAATTGGAAAGTCTTCATCATTTGAATTGTATTGACTGTTCATATATGTGTTGGTTGATCACTTGATTGGAACTATATCTTGATTTGGTTTAGGTATGATGTCTGTCTCTGAAAGCAATTGGTGTTCATTTACAGGTATCGGGAATGACTAGTAATTTGATGTTGATTTGATTTTTTTGTAGGATATTTATATTAAACTAGGCTAAAAAACAGAAAGTGGAATCGAAGTGTTTGTATATTCTTTGGGTCTACTAAAAGAATCTGACATCTAGAGGAAAAACAGTTCAGTTGCTTTTTGGGGATCTGTTCTGCCCACTTTGATGACTGGGGTGCATCCGGCATAGGACTGACTATAGGAGACTGGATCTTGGAAAGCAAAATTAGCAATTAGGGTATCCTGCTGAAAGAGATTATTTTCATAAGTAGACTGAGCTGTTGTGACTTTTGTGTGGATGGATGACACTGAGAATGATGCTACAAACACGGGGAGGACAAGCGATGATTACGGGTCACCTGATAATCAAAAGCATCCTCATGATGAAGCCGAATGGGATGATAATACAAAAAAAGACAATGACGAGGAGGAGGAGGAAGAAGAAGAGCATGAGGAGGAAGATGGTTATGAGGACAATGGAGATTCAAAAAAGTATCAGAAGAACAGGAGGCTGAACAGCTTGTTATCTGTTTATGAGTTGGCGCCTCAGGCGCCTTCTCTTGGTGACTGGTCCGAGCACGAGACATTCATTTTACTAGAAGCTTGGGGCCATAGGTTTGTTAAACAAGGGAGGAAAAGCCTTCTGTTCGATGAATGGCAAGAACTTGCAAAAGAAGTGTCTCAATACTCCAAAGTTAAGAGGACAGACACACAATGTAGGAACCGTTTGGATACATCATCATTTTCATCATTTTCATTTACCCCAGTGCCGCAAAGGCTCCCACCTATGGTGGGGTAAGGGGGGGTCGGATGTACGCAGTCTTACCCCTGTACTAAAGCACAGAGAGAATGTTTCCGGATGACCCATAGTGAAAATCGCGTCCAAGATTGCATGGACTGACTGCTGCTCCATAACAAAGAAGCGCAGACAGTTTAGTGAGCCATTTTGCTTTATTCCATCATAATCTCAAGCCAAAAAATAATGAATCTTTGGCTCCATTGCAAATGATGGAAAAACCGTTTGGATACACTGAAGAAGAAATACAAACAGGAAAAGATGAAGTTTGGAGATAGCAAAAGTGTGTTGGGTAGGTGGGTATACTTCCGAAAGATGGACGCATTACTTTCTCCAAACCATAAACAGCAAGGAGGAGACCTTTCTTGTGGCGTGAACGTAAAATCTCATCTATGTGAAGCTTTTAACAGCATGGACGTGATGAGGGGCAGTCCAATTTCGGAAAATTCAGAGGGTCTTCTTCTGAAAAGAACAAAGAAAGGACAAACAAGTAGAGGGGATGAGTCGTCTTCCTTTAAACTACTGGTGGACTCTATCCATAAATTTAGTGAGATATATGAAAAGATTGAGAGCAGAAAGACTCAACAGTTGCTGGAATTGGAGAAAATAAGGATGGACTTCCACAGAGAATTGGAAGCACAGAAGCTGACAGATGCTTGAGCTAGCAAAGGATGAAATTATGAAAATCGGGGAAGGTGATTATGATGCCTGAGCATGAGTGGTTTTAGTAGAGTATATTTTAGCATTCTACGTAGTATTTAGGATCGTAGTTGTTAGGACTTGGGGTATAATTATATGATGACGATTGTGACTCAAACTTTTCATGAGGAGTCATTATAGAATTAGCTTGTAAGTAATATTAGCAATTAGCATGCAGCAGCATTACTTTAAGAGCCTGTTTGCAGTTTGCTAAGATGAAAATATGCCAGGTTTGCTCAAATAGACCAAGGATGTTTTTACTAGACTATTTTCAGCCTCAGACCATACCAAACTTAAATAGACCAGACTTAAACAGGTCAGACCAGACCAGATTTCCTTAGTTATAAAATACACAGAAACCAGACATTTACTAGATAAGAACAAACAACTTCAGACCAGAACACCAGGCCAGACCAGTTCAACAAATTTGTCCAAATTTCAGTCCAAGTAAAAACATACTTCGTACTAAACTATGCAAGTCTGCAAATATAGACTAAAACCTGCTAAGGGGATGTTTGCATTTGCGTTTAGTTTTGACAAGTGATTTATTTTAGAAAAAATATGAAAAGTGGTTTATAGTAAAAGATATTTCGGGAAAATAATTTAAATACCCCAAACTTTGAAGAGGTGTGACATAAGCACCCCAAGCTTGCACATGTGATATTTATATCCCAAACTTTATATAAAAAGTTATATTAGTATTATGATCATATATTTTTTCACAAAATGCAATTTATGATGTTAAGTACATAACTTGAAATACACAAATGAAATTTTAGAATGTTAATTGCATTCTAACAAAGCTTAGAGTATTTTAAATTATGTATTTAGTTCAATAAATTTGTATTTGTAAAAAGCATACAATAATGGTCGGAAAATATCATTTATATAAAATTGTATACATATATATATATATATATATATATTATGCAAGTTTGTGATATTTATCTCACATCCCATTAAAGTTTGGGGTATTTATATTATTTTCCCCAAGATATTAATATTTGAAAAGAGAATTATTTTGAAAAAGTAAAAGTTATAGTATTTGTAAAAAAATATTTTTTGTGTAATAGAAAAAGGGAAAATAACTTTAAATAATACAAACTATCTTCCATGAACCAAGAATAATACATACTTTGAAAATGATTTATGATAATACCAATGATAGAGTATATATCTAGAGAGAAGTGAGAGCTAGAGAGAGAAGTGCAAGTAAATGCTTCAATAGAATGATTTTGTAACCCCTACAACTACCTCCAGAGGAAGTATTTATTGGAAAAATACGGGCTGGGCTCCCAAGACTTGGGCTTGGGAGGCCCATTTACAATTGGACCGCTATTGGGTCGTATACAATGTGTGTAGAAATGATTAAGTGTAAGATCTGGTTCTGTGAGGCTTCTGTGGCCGACGAGGGCACCCTGGTTCCCTGGCTTCGGGATCATATTCTGAGTTGGTCCCTCTTTGGCCGACGGGGGTCCTCTGGCCGACGAGGGCACCGCTTAGTGACTTGTACTTTCTGTTCTTCTGAGTATGTGGGTCCTGGGGCCTAGACCCATATACTCCATCAGGAGTCCCCCACTCTCTAAGCTGAGATGCAGACGGAGTGAAGGAGAGTAGATTTTCTGTGCTTGATGTTCTTGGCCGACGCGGGACCACATGGGCCGTTCTCTGTCAGCGTTGGTGGCCCTGTTCTGAGTTTGGCCGTTACCTGCCCCTTGATGTGGACGGGGAAGGCTGTTATTCCTTTGGTGCGCTTGTTTGTGGACGATGAGTGTTCTGGTATGAGTGGCCGATGAAGGTAGCGTCCAATCCTTGATCGTTGATGGTTGCACTTTCCTTTTGGGCTGATGAGGCCGCTGGGGTTGCGTCTTGTTTTGGGTGGCCGGTGAGGGTGCTGTGCACTCCTTTTGGCCGGTAAGGGTGTTGTGCACTCCTTTTGGCCGTTGTTGATGACACCATGTGCCTTTGGGTGACAAGGCACCTTGTTGCCCAAGGTTTTGGAGATGATAACATTGTCTGGCCGGAGATGGAGTTGTGAGGACCTTGGAGCCGTTGTGGTACATGGACGATGGTGATCCAGGTACGTTAGCCTCCTGTTCTGTGATTCCTAGCTGAGAGTGCTGTGCGGTCTCAAAGCCGATAAGTGTCACGTGATCTCAAGCTTCGCTGTGGCCGATGGTGCACCACGATGTTATTGACGTTGTGGTGCATGTCTGATGTTGTAGTTGTGGACTTGGTATATTTTTATTTTCTCATTTTGCCTGCTATTCTTGAGGCCGGTGTAGTCCCCCAGTCCCCCACTGCTTCAGGCCGAAGAGTGACTGAGGGGTGAAGGAGTAGCTTGAAACCTAGGCTGAAGTGGGATCCTCATACTACCCTTGGATCCAACTCTTTGGCGATTTCCTGACCAAGGTAACCCTGTGGGAGAACCCTTGGACGCAGGTCGCTTTCAAAGGCTATCATCAAGGGTTTAGTGCGAGGGCCTCATGGCCGTTGGGTTCCTTTCCTTTGGGGTATTGTGGCCGTTGTAAAGCCTTCCTTTGCATAATATGCGTGGCCGATTAGATGGCCGATACGGGTGCAACGTGGATGGCCGTTGGCTGTGTTGGCCGTCATGGGTGCTATTTTCCCTTCCTTGCTCCGTAGGGCCTGCTTTGACAGAATGGTGGCATCCCATTGGTGGCCGTTGGTGTGGCCACTAAGGTGATGCCACGTGTAGTTACCATTGGGAGGGGGGCTATAAATACCCTCCCCGTTCCGAGGACAACCTTCATTTGCATTCTGAGTAACGAAGTGCCGCCCAAATATTTTAGAGAGATAAGGCCTTTGCTCAGTGTTCTTCACCTTCTTCAAAACTTCAAGGTCAGTTCCTTAATCCATTCTTCTACTTCTTACATATTTTGCCCTCTCTAGGCTTTGATCCAGTGTTTGTCACAAAAACACTTTATATCTAAAGTAGATCCTTTTAGTGCCTTAGGAGTTGTTTAAGATGAAAACCTTGAACGAGGAGTATTACCCGTATGACGACGAGCCCTCCGTCAAGTCTCTTGACTATGATGTGATCGAGGAGTGCGTCGAGGAGATTGAGCACTTGAGCCCGTATAAGTCCGGAGATAATGTGGACGAGGAGGACGAGGACGAAGGGTCCGCCTCGTCATCTGAGGGTGAGGACGCAGGGGTCTCCCGCGTAGTGGACGGGGCGTCTGCCTCTACTACCATTCTGTGCCCGAAGCCGGTGTATGCTGTGAAGGGGGTACCGCGGCCGAAGAGGAACAGGCGGCCGAAGAAGGGGCCAGGTTTCTCTTACCTGGACCTCACCAACATTTTCCTTATCAAGCCGGAGAGCAGCACTGCTGATTATTTGGTCGCACAGATGTATGTGGGGCCGTTTGGGAGGGTTAGGGCGCCTAGGCCGACAGACCACGTGCTCAATCCGCCGTCGGGATACTTCGGAGTATATCCGATGAGCTTCGCCAAGAGGCTAAGGTTTCCCCTTCACCCCTTCATCCAGGAGTATTTGGACATGGTGGGGCTCCCTCCGGCCTTGCTGACCCCTAACAGCTACTCGCTGATGGTGGGGTTCCTCCTCCGTTATGCTGAATTAGGTTACAGGCTGACAACGGCCCTATTCATGAACCTTTATCAGATTGGCCGAGGGAGCCATAAGAACTGCGCCTGCTACGCCACTCTGCAACAACTGCCAAAGAAAAGGACCTTCACGGACTTGCCTTCATCCATACATGGTTGGAAGAGCAAATTCGTCTTCGTGTCCCTGGGCGAGGGTGGCACTGAGTTCCCTTCCGTCGGCCATGATGGGAGGTTTAACCTTCATGACCCGCCGAAGAGTTCGATCCTAGACGCTCAGGTGGAGGCATTCCTGGAGGGGGGGGGGGGGGCGAGAGGAGTGTGAAGGATTACATCACGGAGTACAAGATGACCGTTATCGGCTTCTTTAGATACTTCGTGTATGGTGATAAGGAAGATGACGTCCAACTGTGGCCGAAGATGACCACAACCTTCGAGGAGGCCGATGGCCCCGATCTGGGCGTTCCTGCCGAAGCTGATGGTAATACCTCCTACGGCGTCCTCATTTTACTTTGTTCTTTTTCTTTGCTAACTTGTTTCCTTGTTGTGTAGATTTTGTAATGGATCGTCGATCCGTGATGAACAAGGCCGCTGTGAAGGCAAAGGCGGAGTTGGCCGCCAAGGAGGCTACGGTGAAGGCAGCTGCCGGTGGTGATGTAACGAAGAGGCCACCTCCCCCACCGAAGAAAAAGAGGCTGACGGAGGATTCTCAGAGGAAGCTGACTGAGGCCGGCATGCAACCCGCCAAGAAGTCGAAGAAGGCTTCATCTTCTGCCATTGCCGATGAGGCCGGTGCACTAGCCGTCCCGATTGTGGACGAAGGAGGATCCAGTGCTGCAGCTGCCCTCGTGGACCTTACCTCTGGTCTTTCCGGGGATGTTTCTCAACCCCTCTCCCTTGCTGAGAATTCCCGGCCTAAGCGGTCCGGCAAGGAGGTGGCTACGACCACTTATAAGCTGGAGGTTGAATACCCCAAGGACGGGGGTGTTTTCAACGATGGCGTTGACGGCCACATCATGCTTTCTCAGGCCACTCCGGCCAAGGACCGGGTGTATCTTGACAAGCTTGGCGATGTCAAGATATACGATGGTGGGATGGACCTTGTCGTCCAGGTAATTCCTTTCGTCCTTAGCCTTATTGTTTTCCTTTGATATTTTTGCAAACTTGTCTGATAGCATTTTGTGTTGCAGGGTGCCTTCATGCTCATGGAGAGCAACAAAAGGCAGCAGCGGGAGATTGCCCGCTTGAAGGAATTTGAGCAGAAGGCAGCCTCGACCGATGAGACCATGAGCTGCTTAGGGAGGCTGCGAGAGGACTTTGCAGCCTTGCAAAAGAGGGCCGATGAGGCCGATGCGGCCAAGGAAGATGCCCTGGCCAAACTGGCCGAAGAGAGGGATGTCCGTGAGGCTGATCGTCGGCGGGCTGATGACGCTGAGAGGGCCAAGGCTGAAGCCGAAGCTGCGGCGGTGAAGGCCGCTGATGGTGCAGTGGAGAAGTTCTTGGCCGAAGGCTGGAAGGCCGACGAGCACTTGCCCTGGTGCTATGAGGTCGTAGCGGCCAAGCTTGAAGACTGGGGGTAGAACTCCCCTGCCGGCCAAGAATATTTTGAACGCGAAATGTCCGTGTATTACAACATGGCCCAACATCGGATGCAGAGGCTCCTTTATCGGCGGCTGAGTCGCGCTTTCAAAGCCCTGAACTACACTAGGGGTTGGGCCAGGCGGAATCTATAGCTTCCCAAGCTGATGAAGGATCCGGAGGAGCAGATCAAACTTCCTCTATGCGATAGGCAGACTCCAATTGATAGTTCCGGCCTCGGTAAACCGAACTATGGTGAAGATGATGTCCTGGCCGACACCGTTACTTCCGCCGTAGAGACCGGCTTGGATGCAGAGACCGAGGATGGTGTTGAGCTCGTCATTGACCAGGATGTTGCGGGTCACGCTGCTGAGGAGGCCTGATCGTCCGCAACTGACTCTGCTTTGTTATTTGTAATTTTTGTTTCATCGTCTGAATGTATTGGCCGAAGCACCCTCCCATGTAATGACTATATTAATGAAACATGTTTCTGGCCTTGCTCTGTCTTGTCGTCGTCTTGTTCTCCCTTTATTTTTGTTCTCCGTTTGGTTTCTCTCTTTTTTTCACAATTTGTCTAAGTGTTTTGGAATTGGGACTTAGAAAATTCTCTAAGTATCAGGGCTTCAAGTGAGTGGGTGTTCGCGTCGTTTTGGTGTTACGCCCCCCTTCACTTTTGCCCGAGACTTTGGAAAATTTCCTAAGTTGAACCAAATACCACACATGGTGATCTCGTCGGCCCGGTGTTCTTTTCGGCCCTTTTGTTCCCATGCCCCCTGTCTGAACAGGAAGTCACCTCTGGTTTCTGTAGTCGTAGCCGATAAGGGTGTGAGATCGGAACTTATGATTAAATGGATTGCTTTTGTCCCCTTCGGCTTTAAGTGCTTTTGTTTCTTGCCTTCGTTATTCCAACTTTGAAATTTGTCTAAGTGTTGAGCCATGTAGCTTTCTTCTGCGTAGTTTCGTTGTCGGCCAAGTTGGGCGGTGTGGCCGATGAGGGTGCCCGGGTGTTTGCCTTTTCCTTCGCATTTGCTTTCCTAAAAAATTCTCTAAGTGTTTGAAGTTCACTTAGGCAACTTTCTCCAGAAATTTTCTAAGTGTTTGGAAATCACTTAGACAACTTTCTTCAAAAAATTTCAGCTTAAGCAACCGCCTAGGTTTTAGCGCCTTTAATGGCCAGCAAGAATGTTGTGGCCGGTAAGGGTTGCCACCCGTGTGTTCAACTTTCCCGCGGGTGTTTTAGTGCCCGCTTCATCCTGGGCCTCCTTTCCGGTGTTCAACTCCAGGATTGTGTTAAGTGTCAAGCTAGGATTCTTGGTTTTCATGCTAAGTGTTGGCACTTCAGGTGGTCATGGCCGATGAAGGTTACCACCCTCGTTTCACCCAACCACTTTGGTTAGGATTTTATGGGCGCATGCTCCGTCCTTGACACTTTCCTCGTAGCGGGTGGCCGCTTCGTCCGCGTTACCTGTTGGTAGTGTTACCTTTGTATTCAACTGATATGTACTTAGCCAAATGTGTGGCTTGATTTGTGGGGATTTATTTTTGCTGCTCGAGGCTGGCAAGTGTGCACGGTCCTCGGCTTCCCTCTTTTTTTTTGTTCCCTATTTCGGGGAGTGTCCTTCTTTCAGGCTTCGGCCGAAGGGGTCGAGATCCTCTTGCCGGTTTGGACTTCGTTTATAACATCCATGATCTCAGGGGGCGTCCTGTCGCCTATTTATGACGCGGGCTAGACTTTTGGTTGGTTTCCAACGGTTGCCGTTGCCCATCCCTGAGTTTGGGGATTTTGTCACCTCGGCCATGATTTCAGGCCTGTCGTCCTGCGATCAGGCGCGTGGACGACGTGGTGAACTTCCCATTTCAAGACGCAGGCCGTTTGCGGGCCCATCGTCCTAGGGACATCGTCGGCCCTGCCTGAGCGTTTCGCTCTGAGGGATCGGTACGACGTGCTCTTTAAGCTGGGCCTAAACCTTTCGCTGATACAAAGTACAATGGGGCATACCTGAGCTTTTTCGCTCCAAGATTGCAGATGCGAACGCCACATCGGCCATGCCTGAGCCTTTCGCTCTAAGGTGGCCGATGAGGGCGCCCGTTAATTTTTTTAGTCAAATTCCAAGAAATCAAAGGAAACATGATTTTTATTCATAAGTGGCCTAAGGCCGAGGGTGGTGTTCAATCAATAACCCGTGAAAAGGGTAAGGGCTTCGCCAGCTGCACCTCCTTCGGATTATTGATAAAATTTCACCAGATGGTGTACATTCCACGTTCGTGGTACATTGGTCCCGTTTGGGCGTTTAAGCTTGTAGGTGTCGGGTTTCACCACGGCACTGATGATGTAGGGACCTTCATACTTCAAGGCTAGCTTGCCCCCTTCCGTCGGCTGACTTGCTTCCCTTCTGCGGAGGACGTAGTCCCCCACTTGGAATTCCCGGGAACGTACCTTGGCGTCATATTATAATTTCACTTGACGCCGGTAGTTCTCCGCTCGGATGAATGCTTGCTCACGTCTTTCTTCGACCAGGTGGAGGTCGATCTTCATGTTCTCCTCATTGACCTGAGGGTCGTACTGCTCCACCCGTCGGCTTGGAATGGCGACCTCCGTGGGTGCCTTTGCTTCAAAGCCATAGCACAGGGCAAAAGGTGTTTCACCCATTGCCCTCCTCGGCGTAGTACGATAGCACCACAGGATGTTGAGGAGCTCCTCGACCCAACTTCCTCCTGCGTCCTGTAGGTTCTTCTTCAGCCCCTCCATTATAGTTCTGTTGGCGTTCTCAACCTGCCCGTTGCCTTGAGGGTATGCAACGGAGGAGAAACGGTGCTTTATTCCCCATTCTCGAAGGAGCTCCTGGAAGGGTGTCGCTTCGAACTAGGTGCCGTTGTCGGATATGATCTCTTGAGGGACGCCAAAGCGGGTGAGAATGTTCTTGTGGACGAACCTCTAGCACCTAGCCCCCGTGATGCTGACCAAAGGTTCCGCTTCGACCCACTTGGTGAAGTAGTCGACTGCGACGATGATGTAGCGGTTGTTGCCAGCAGCTCTGGGTAGTGGGCCGACCAGGTCAATTCCCCACCTTGAAAATGGAATGACAATGCTGACGGGGGCGTAGTTGACGGCTGGCCGACCAGGGGCCTTCTGAAGCACCTGGCATGTGGTGCATTTCCTGGCAAGATCTGCACAATCCCGCACCATCGTCGGCCAGAAATAGCCCTCAACGACGAGACGTCGGGACATACTGAAGGGGCCCTGGTGTGAGGAGCAAACACCACAGTGAACTTCCTCCATGGCCACATCGGCCTCGTCCTGGTGTAGGCATCGGAGGAGAGTACCATTGTAGGATCGTTTGTAGAGTTTTCCATCTTCAATAGTGTAGCTTGGGGCCCTGAGCTTGGCGAGCTTGGCCCTCTCCTCGTCCTGGGGTAGCTCCCCCGTGGTGATGAAAGTGGTGATGTCGGAGATCCAGTCCTCCGGCCGCTGTTGGATGCACAAGATGGGGTTGGCATGGATGCTGGACATGCTCAGCTCCTCGATCTTGGCTAACTTGGAGATGTGCTCCGGAGTATCCAAGCTGAGCTTGGAGAGGATGTCGGCCTCGGCGTTCTCGGCCCTTGGGATCTGTGTGATGTTGTAGGTTTTGAACGCCTTCAGCAACTCCTCTGCTGCCTGTTTGTACTGCTTCATCCGGCCTTCCTTCGCTTCGTACGTACCCTCAACCTGGCCCACTACCAGCTTGGAGTCGCACCTGATTCTGATGTGCTTGGCTCTGAGGCCAGCGGCAAGTCTGAGGTCGCTGAGGAGGGCCTCATACTCGGCTTCATTGTTAGATACCCTGAAGTTGAAGCAGATGACATAGTAAGCTCTGAATCCTTCAGGGGAGATGAGGACGACGCCGCCCCCGCATGATTTCGTGGCCGACGAGCCGTCGGTGAAGAGGATCCACGTGTCATCCGGCTCGGGCCCGAGGGTAGTAGTGGTCGTCTCCCTCGTTGTGCATTCAGTGACAAAATCGGCCAAGGCTTGCCCTTTGATAGATGGCCTTGGCTTGATCTCAATTTAAAATTGGCTGAGGAAGATCGCCCATTTCACCATCCTCGAGGAGCTAGTGGGGCTCCTCATGAGTGCGCCAAGGGGTTGCTGGGTCAGTACGTGGACGGGGTGGACCTGGAAGTAGTGTCCCAGCTTTTTCACCGTGTGGACGATGGCTAGCACCGTCTTCTCGATGGGGGAGTACCTGAGCTCGGCCTCCCTGAGTGTTTTGCTAATGTAAAATATGGCCTTCTGTACCCCTTCGTCCTCGCGGATGAGTACGGAGCTGATGGCTGACGTGCTCACCCCCAGGTACAAGAAGAGGGTTTCGCCGGCTTTGGGCTTGGAGAGCACTGGTGGGGACGAAAGGTACCTCTTCAGCTCTTCAAATGCTTCCTGGCACTCCGTCGTCCATTTGAAGCTGTTTGCTTTGCGCATGATCTGGAAGAAAGGGAGCGACCTCTCGGCTGACTTGGAGAGGAAGCGGCTCAGGGCCGCCAGGCGCCCCGTCAGCCGATGCACCTCTTTGACGTTGCGGGGCGGATCCATGTTGATAATGGCCTGTATCTTCTCCGGGTTTATTTCGATGCCTCTCCGGCTGACCATGTAGCCGAGAAACTTACCGCCTTAAACGCCAAAGGCGCACTTCTTGGGATTGAGGCGGAGCTTGAACTCCTTCATGATTTCAAAAATTTCCCGGAGGTCGTCGGCATGTGTGGTGGCTCGCTTACTTTAGACAATCATGTCATCGACGTATGCCTCCATCATCCGGCCGAGGACTGCTCTGAGGATCTTAGCCACCATCCTGGTATAGGTGGCACCGGAGTTCTTGAGCCCGAAGGCCATGACGAGGTAGCAAAAAATTCCCTCCGGGGTCATGAAGGCCGTCTTCTCAGCGTCATCTTCATGCATGAAAATCTGGTGGTACCATCTGAAGGCGTCGAGGAACGACATCAACTCGCATCCCGCTGTCTCGTCCACCAATTGATCAATGTTGGGGAGAGAGAATGGGTCCATGGGGCACGCCTTGTTCAGGTTAGTGTAATCAACGCACATTCTGAATGTCGGTGGTTTTTGGGCGAGGACGACGTTGGCTAGCCACGTCGGGTACTTCACCTCTTTGATGTGGTTGATCGAGAGGAGCATGGCGACCTCCCCTTTGACGAAGTCCCGCCTGTCGGCGGATAAGTAGCGCCGCTTCTGCTTGACAGGCGCGGAGGCCGGATCGACGGTTAGCCGGTGGGTGATCACCTTCCGGCTGATGCCTGGCATGTTATCCGGGCCCCACACGAAGATGACGGCGTATGACTGTAGGATGAGGAGGATGGCGTCTCGTTTGTCTTGTGGGAGTTGCTTCCCGATTTTGAGGACCCGCTCCGGCCGGAAGGTATCCAGGGGGACCTCCTCGACCTCTTCGGCCGGTTCAGCATGCGATCTTTCCTCATCCTTGGCAACGGTTGTCGTGATGGTGTCTATTCTCTGCCCTTCCCTCTTGGCCGGCCTCGTTAGCTTGAGGTAGCATGCCCTGGCTATCCTCTGGTTTCCTCTGGCGTAGCCGATGCCGCCACTGGTGGGGAACTTCAGGCATAAGTGTTTCATGGAGATGATGGCCTCCAGGTCCTCTAGTGTTGGCCGCCCCCAAATCAGGTTGTGGGTGTACCAAAGGTTGACCACCATGAACTCCATGTCAATTTTGGCGCGATGGGAACCGTCGCCGACCTCCACGGGGAGGACTATCGTGCCTTCGGCGTCATTAGAGTCCCCGGTGAAGCCGGACAACGATGTCTTGATCGGCTTCAGTAGGGCTTTGTCCAGCTTTAGCTGCTTGAAGGTGTCCAGGTACATCACGTTGACGGAGCTCCCCGTATCGAGGTAAGTGCGGTGGATGATGGAGTCACCGATCTCACACCGGATGACGAGGGCGTCCCTGTGTGACTCCGTACCCGGAGGCATATCCTTGTCGGTGAAGGTGATCACCTCCGTTCGCTGCTTCTTCGGCTGGGGGGAACGTGGGACACCTCCCCAATGTAAAGGGATTGAGCCCATTTCTTCCTCTGGGTGACGGAGTCCCCCCCGGTATTCCCACCTACGATGAGGTGAATATGGTTCTTCTTTGGCAGAGGCTCCTCGAAATCTTCGTCGTCGCTGAGCCTACCGATCTCCCGCTTCTTCGTAGAGGAGATGGGTGAAATACTTCTTCGCACGCTTCCTCCCGGCAAAGTGGGTGAGGAAGTGCTGGGCAAGGTCCTACCATGAGTCTATACTTCCTTCAGGAAGCGCGTTGAACCACTCGTACGCCGGCCCCTCAAGAGTGGAGAGGAACCAACGGCAGAGATATTCATCCGACGCATTCACCATCAACATGTTGTTCTGATAGCGGCTGAAGTGCTCCTGAGGGTCTGATCGTCCATTGTAGGACTTGATGGCGTTTCCCCTGTACTAGTCCGGGATGGGGGCCGAGAGCACCCTGTTAGTGAAAGGGGTCCTGGTCCTGACCTGGATGACGGGGTCACCTCGCCCTTCGGCCAACTCCCTCTCAAGGGCGTTGACCTTGTTCATGAGAGTGTTGAGGCCAGGATCGTTGGAGGCGCCGGCCGTGGAGATGTTTGCCGATTGCCTGGCCTCCATCTGGGCCAACCTCCTTTCCAGCTGGGCGATGACCTCGTCCCGAGGATCCCTGGCGGCCGCAGCAGCGCCCTGCTGGTTCTGCATGCGCCCTTCGTGGGCCGCGTTGATCTGGTGGCGCACGTCATCCTCGTGCAACTTTCCCTTGCCCTTGTCTAGGCGGGGCTGGTCCGCTGTCCGGGACACAGACCCCAAGCTTTCTCTTGGCGAGCCAGGCCGACGCTCACCAATCCGCCCCGCCATCCTCTCCGAAACCGGACGACGGCGCGTGTCACCCAGCCTATTGAAGGCAGGGGCTTTTCCACGCGCTGGGGTATGCCCAGGCCGAAGAGGGGAAACGGGATGGGAGTGGGACGACGTCGTGTCCTGGGCTATCACCCCCTCATCGTCGCCTAACCTGGTGGCCATCGGTTGGGGCTGGGGAGGTGGGGTGACGTTCCCCCCAGTCCTTGGCAGGAGTGCGCTGAGGACGGTGGGGTTCTGGGCCAAGCTTGCGATGATTACCGACAATGCGGCTTGAACCTGTGGATCCAGAGACGGGGAAGCCGCGACCATAGGCTGGGCCGGGGCATGGTCTTTCTTTTCTGCACGCTTCTTGTCCAGGCCGATGCGGGCATCGGGGGCGCCGCCATTGAGTTGGTTGCGTAGGTCCGTCGTGAGGTTGATGGCCTCCTGGAAGACGTCCCCTCCTCCGACCTAGTTGGCCGTGGCGTCCTCCTCACGCTCCCTGGTCTCCTGATCCTCAGGGATGGCCTTGCTGACGAGGTTGCGGTTTGACTTGGTTCTTCCCATGATCAGTGGGTAGTTGTGCTTGGTAGCGACGAAGGGTGCTAACTTGATGGTTCTAACTCTCAACGAGAGCACCAAATGATAGAGTATATATCTAGAGAGAAGTGAGAGCTAGAGAGAGGGAGGTGCAAGTAAATGCTTCAATAGAATGATTTTGTAACCCCTACAACTACCTCCAAATGAAGTATTTATAGGAAAAATACGGGCTGGGCTCCCAAGCCTTGGGCTTGGGAGACCCATTTACAATTGGACCGCTATTGGGCCGAATACAATGTGTGTAGAAATGATTAAGTGTAAGATCTGGTTCTGTGAGGCTTCTGTGGCCGACAAGGGTCTGGCCGACAAGGGTCTGGCCGACGAGGGCACCCTGGTTCCCTGGCTTCGGAATCATATTCTGAGTTGGTCCCTCTTTGGCCGACGGGGATCCTCTGGCCGACGAGGGCACTGCTTAGTGGCTTGTACTTTCTGTTCTTCTGAGTATGTGAGTCCTGGGGCCTAGACTCATATACTCCATCAACCAACTATATGCACATAAAACAAAAATAATGTGCGTGGAATCACTTTTCATCAAGAAATCCAGTTATTTAAGACATTAAAATCTAATAACAAACTATCAAATAAATGATATTTGGAAATGCAATCACCTATTTGATATTTTGATACTACTTTTTGATGAATTAAATAACTGAATTTTCATTGAAAAATTGCTTTATATTACTTGTGGTCTATGTTTGGATAGTTGGTATTATTAAAAGTAATTTCCAAAGTATGTATTATTCTTGGTTCATGGAAGATGATTTATATTATTTAAAGTTATTTTCCCTGAAAACAGTTTAAAGCTTTTCTCCCCTTCTTTCCCAATTCGTATACCGTGGGAGCAGCCCACGGTGAGCATGCTGCTCCCTCAAAAAAAAACGTGTTACTGTTCACGTGCGTGAACAGTAACTTCATTTTTGTTTTTTCATTGTCCCAGTAGCGGAATAGGTGTAATTTGCGTGTAACAAAATCTAACTCACGCTAATAAGAAATGAAACAACAAGCAAGTTGAAATGTAACTTGTCTGATACGAATTATAAGAAATAAAACATTGATTTTAACGAAAACAAGGAGTCTAATTGCTCAATTACTTTATTTTAATAGTTTATATGTTTTGTTTTAATATTAAGGACATAAAAATGTTTTTTTATCTTTTTTTGCCAAAAAAATCATTTTTTGGCCAAAAACTCATTTTGATTTTGTAAAAAACAAGTGAATATTTTTATTTAATAGCAAGTGTTAACATAAATGGTGAATATATTTTTTTTAATATTAAGTCCATAAAATTATTTTCAATTTTTTTTTTTTGCCAAAACATATTTTTTTGGAAACATTTATTTTTTTTTGCATAACAATGATTATTTTGTTTCAATAGTAGGCTTTATGTTGTGATGTAATTCGTATTACTGAAAATGTAACTCGTGTTGATTGAAAATCTAACTTTAGTGTATGCAAATTAAAATGTATCTTGTTAGAAAAACTCAAATGTAACTCGCGTATAAAAAGATGTAACTCACGCACAAGAAGATGTGCACAAGAAGATGTAAATCGTGCATAAGAAGATGTAACTTCATATAATATCAAATTTAATTATAGAAATTGTCTATAAATATAACTCACACATACGAACAATGTATTATTCTCATGTTTTTTCAAATTTAAATCGAAATAAACAGCCTTAATGTCTATAAAACACAAAAAACATATAAAAGAGATGAGAAATATATTATAGAAAAAAGTACATGAATATAAAAATATTTTACAAAAAAAGTGTATAATAAATATTAAAAAAGTATACAAACTAAGAAATAGTGTATGAATATGACATACAATATACTTATTTTATGTGAATAAATAAAATTTTGTATTAAATTGGTAAAGAAAAAAATTAATTCAGTTAGAATTTAATTAGTTCAAGATAAAGATAAGTAAAATATCACAAATAATTAGATGTAACTCGCGCATAAAAGTATGTAACTCGCGCATAAGAAGATGTAACCCACGCATAACAAGATGCAACTCACGCATAATAACATGTAACTCGAGTATAAGATGATGTAACTTCGTATATTATCAAATGTAACCCAAGCTAGAATCAAAATAAACAAACTCAATAAAAAATATTGAGTGTATGCATATAAAAATATATTACAAAAAATATATGAATATAAAAAGATATTACAAAAAATAGTGTATGAATATGAAATGCAATGTACTTATCTTATTTAGATTATTAAACTTTTTGTTATGTATTGATAAAGAATAAAAAAAATAGATTCAATTATAATTTAAATTGAAGATAAGAAAAATTAAAACTGCAATTAAATTTTTAACATTTTAATTTGATGGAAATGGAGAAGAATTGAAGAAAAGAAAAATAAACAAAGAAAACAAAGAAAGCTCTAGGGAGAAAAGAAAGCAACGTAACTTGCCAAAAGTGGGATCGACACACCATGCGCCCACGGTATAATTTGCCCTTCTTTCCCGTTTTTTTGGGTGGCCCGTTTTAATTTTAAAGTATTTAATTTCATAAAAACACCTATTTGAAAACACGATTTTAATTTTTTAAGCTAAAAGTTAAAAAGCACTTTTCAAGCAAATGCACACTCCTTAAGTTTGCCCAAATTGCTCAAAGTATGACTCAAGTGGAAAATTGGTTAGATATGCCAAAATTTTGAGAAAAAAACTTAATGCATAATTTATCAATAAAGAACAAAATTTGACAAATTTTGTTACAAAAATTAATGTAAAAAAATTATGCAAGGTGAATATATTGACGGTACCTGAATTGCTTGCAAAAAACTTACTCCGTATTTGATAAGTGAATACATTATTTTCGTATTAAAAGGTTGAAATTTGTGTTTTTTGACGGATATGTATTGCGGGTAACCTTAAAACCATTTGCAATCCGGACTATATAGTTGCAAATAGGGTCGTCTTCAGAATTTTTGGTGCCTTAGCTTGACAAATACTCTGTAATAAAGTAAATTGTAGTTATCATGTAAATAAGTCCTAATTTGAAACAAAAATATAATAATATTTGAATTTTGAAGTAATTAAGAAGAAATTGAAAACTTGAACAATGTCCGGACCAATAACATTGTTTAGATGATAAGTTATTTGATATATTTTGTGAAGAAAACTTAATGATTTTTTCCTTAAATATCACTGATAAAAAAGTCATGGACAAAAATATTCTTTAATGATCATTAGTGACTATAATTGTGTTCAAAATTTACATTGTAGTAACTACACGTAAGGTACTACGATGTAAACTTTGAACATATATAATTGTAGTCAATAATAGTTACTAAGCAACACTTTTGTCCATCACATTTTAAATAGTAATGGATTTTTTCGAAAACTTAAACATAAATTTATAAAAATCAAATTTAAGAATAGACTAGTGTAACACCCGGGGCATGTTAATGTAAATTATAATATTAAATATTAATAGAGGTTTTTATTAGTTATTACTGAACTCGCAAATAACATTTCTTTGTTGAAAAAGAGAATATATTAACTTATATTTTATTATTATTTTGGTCTTAGACTTATTATTATTATTTTTTTTTATACTATTTATGAGCACATTAATTGAAGAACGTCCATACTATGCATAACATTTCATTGTAGCAAGACAACAACTATTGCTTGTAGTATCACCAAAAGTATAAGAATTTAAAACCATCATTTACAAACAATTATAAGATAAATTTGTTTAATATATAAATTTGTTGAGTTCAATTTTATCCAAACAATTTCAATTTTATTTAAATAAAATTTCTTTTAACTTTTTATGCACAATTCAAATTTCACGTTCTGATTTTAATCGGACTGAAATTTTCTGGTCCGGTTTAATTTTATTTGATCTGGTTCAGTCTTGTTCGTTTAAACTTGGTCTGATCTTGCTTGACATAGCCTGGTTTGGTAGATGTCTGGTCTATGTTTATTTTACAATTGTCAGATTCCGTTGCGGCCTGGTCTCTTTAAGTCTAGTCTTGTTTGGTTTGAGTCTTATTTGGTTTTTCTGACGAGTTTGGCCTGTGACTAAAAATAGTTCTAGTAAAAACATTTTTATTTCTAAATCTATGTGTATCGTACCATTTTTCTGTGGCTCAGAGTTTTGGTATGCTAACTATTCAAATTGTCCTATAAACTAATATTTTTATTTTTTATTATCTGTTTTGATTTCTATAAAATCTTGTACTAATAAATGAGGGTTCTAAATCAAATAATTATTTTTGTAACATTAACATATGTCGATTCTCAAAATTAACCGAAGTAGGATATCTTAACCAAGATTGGTGTCTTAATTCAATCACGATTTAATAGAAAAAGTAAGCAACCATTAAATGTAAAATACAATTTTTCGGACTTTGCTCCCATAGACGGTTTGACTCTCACATTGTATATATTCTTTCATTAATTATCTAACTTTAACATTTATTCGATCTTGATCTACCATGATCATCATGTCGAGCTACTTAGTGACCAAGAAGAAAAACAAAAAATCAATGATCACCTGTCTAGTTCCCGAGGCACTACAATTCTCGATAAAATTGTTTTTACTTATATTTACTTTTAAAGGAATTCAATAATAATGATTATATAATTATAAAATAAAATCAAATGAAAATAATTAACAGAGAGAAAACAACAATTAAAAGTGAAAAGCATTGTACGTGCTAAAAGAATTGAACACTAAAAATTAAGAGCATGTTTGGTAATATCCAAATCGGTTGTATTAGCTGATTTAGTCAATACAGACATAAAAGTAACATCAACCTTACATTTTCTTATTATTACACGATTCAGCGCGTTAAATCAAAAGTTATGTATTTGATGGAAAAGTTGGCTGATAAGTTTGATAAGCCGAAAAACAGAATTACCAAACGGGCTCTAAATTGGAATGAGATACAAATATAATACCTAAAATTAAAGACTAAAAGAGAATTAGATTTTCTACATGAACAATGAATAATAATAATATTATGAAAATTATTACAGATAAATAATCAATCAAAAAAGATTTAAAGATAATGATATCCTGGTGGATATGCACAAACATGTTGTATTTTCTCCACCTTTTCTTCCTTGTGCCTTTTCCATTAGCTCTTTTAGCTATTTTTTGGGATTAATAATTAATAATTATTTATACACATCATCGCAACTATTATTAAGCAAATATTTTAATTCGTGGACTCAAGTATCTTGTTTGGACACCTCTTCTGATTTCTCCTATCACTTGATTAGGTAGGTGATCCCTTAATCAGGTCAAGTCTGGCTCAGCAATTGTTGTCTGGGCCGATCTGATTTTTCGTCTTTAGATTCTTCATATTTGTCTTCAAGATTATATTTAAAATTGTTGACCGAATTTGTTTGTCAGCAGCCAACTCTGGTTCTAGTTCTAGATCTTGAGCAGATGTCTCCTTGAAGTTGATCTGGTTTATGGGTTATGTGGCATCTTCAATCGAGGTTTGATCATCAAACTTCACATGAACGGATTATTTTACCAACATAGTTCGTTTGTTGAGAACTATGTAGGTCTTCATTGTATCAAAATATCCCATGAATATTTCTTCATCTGCATTCTTTTGAAACACTTTTAGATGGTCTTTCCAATTGTTTGGAATGTAAAACTTACACCCAAAAATGTTAAAGTAGATAATATTTGGTTTCCTTCCTTTCCACAGTTCATCGGGAGTTGTCTGATGAACTTTGTGAATGATGTTTTTGTTTTGAGTGTAACAGGCAGTGTTGATGGCTTCTGTCCAATACCTCAATGGTAATCATAATTTTGCAATCATGATTCTGACAGCTTCCTTGAGAGTTTCATTTCTTCTTTCTACAACACCATTCTGTTGGGTGTTCTAGATGCAGATAATTGTTGTTGAGTGCCATTCTGTTTACATAACTCTTTGATATTTGGTTGAAACATTCTCTTCCTCTATTTGATCTGATCTTCTTTACTTTCAAAATCTGCTCATTCTGTAGTAGCCTCAATAAAGACGACAACCTCTTCAAAGTCTTGTTCTTTTGCTTTAGAAACAATGTCCATGTAAATCTAGAATAGTCATTAACCATGACCAGTGTGTATCTCTTTTTTAGCTAAAAAAAGTGTGTCTCTTTTCACTGACACTTGGAGTATCAATAGGTTCAAGTAAATCAATGTGGATAAGATTTAAATGATTGCTAGAAAGATCTCCAACAATTGGTTTGAGGCAATTTTCGATTTGTTTTTCTTTCTGGCATGCACCACATAGATTCTCCATCTTGTAAACAATATCTTGTAGTCCATCAACAATGTGTTATCTGGCTAAATTATTGATTATCTTGAAATTTAGATGGCTAAATTTCTTGTATCAATCCATTAAAGCTTTGGATCTCTTTTCGCTATCAAGCGAACACAATCTTTTGTTGTAGACCAATAAAAAACATATGTGTTTCTTTTTTTGTTGACAGTAAGAACCATTTCTCTTATTGTCTCATGTTTGACATAACAAATGTCTCTTAAAAATTCTACTGTATAGTCTTTGTCACAGCATTGGCTAGTGCTTAGTAGATTGAACTTTAATCCTCTGACATATGAGACATCTTCAATGCTTATATTATTTCTGACCAATTTTCCTCTTCCTTTTGTTTGCCCTTCCTCATCCTGTCTAACAAAGACAACTCTGGATCCATTGATGTTCTGAAACTCTGTTAGACAACTATTGTCACATGTCATGTATCTGGAGCACCTGCCATCGATAAACCATCCTTGATCAGAGATGTCTCTAGCACACAATTTCTACACAATAGAAAATAAGATTTAGGTACACAATCAATGTTGGGTTCAAGAGGTTATGCAGCCTGGAGAACCGGTACCATTCCGATCTCATCAAATGAGTTCTCGATGGCTGGTACCATTTTACACCGAGTAATCGTAGTAAACATAAGTGTGATTCACTTTGAGGATCTGCTTGTGAGGGTCATGCTTCCAATTTACATACTTCTGTATAGTCTTTTTCATTGGGAAGAAGTCCTACCCAAATACTGTCAAGAGAGGAACGATGGTTAACTCTGGACTTTGGAGGTTGTCCAGACCCCCCAGCCTGTGAGCAACCTTCTCTTGAAACTTGTCTTTTTGGTGGACATGTCTAGTAGGGTGATCATGTGGTTGTCTATTAAGGTTTACACTTTGGTTTTTATTCTTCTGAAATCTGTTTTTTTTTCTTCGTAGGACCCCAACCAGGTTGAGTTCCTTTTTGTCGGGTCCATTGATTTTCAGTCTATATTTATTGATCCTTTATCTTTTTCTATTCTGGATCGACTTTCCCATGAGTAACCTTGGTAGTACCAGATATACCAGTGTGACAATTGGGGCTAAAGGTTTGTGGGTCCATGACTCCGTATGTCGTACCAAGTCTGGTGCTAGACTTCCGAGAAGGCTCACTTAATATCACATGTCAATATCATATAAATCATACTCCCTCCGTTCCCGAATGATTGTCCTAGTTTGACTTCACACATATTAAGGAAATGAATTTACTGAGGAGTAATTTTTACTGTAGAGTGCACTGTTTGACACTGCTTTGACACCGTTTCAACACTTTTCCGACATTGTTTTGCTATATTTGATGTAGAATTGTTTACCAAATAAAGAAGTTAAAGAAGTAGAACATTCATTTAGGGACTTCCATTTTGGGAAAATAAGGGCCTGTTTACTGACAGAGATATTTTCCTGTTTTTTGCTTCTGTTTTTTGTTCTCCAATTTTCTGTTTTTATTTTTCAGTTTTTCTATCTCCAGTTTTCTGTTTCTATTTTCTAGTTTTCCATTTTCAAACCTGAAAACATGTTCATCAAATTTTTCACCCCAGTTCTGTGATCATCCAGAAGACTCACACGTTTACGTCACGGGGTACTAAATGGTGCTTATTAAGACTCGCGTTAATAAGCGACGCATAAAATAAGCAATGTTATAAGATCATGTTTACTTCAAAAGGTTTAAAACACCATTTAACATTAAAATGTCCAGAATAACCCTATGCATATATAGACACACAAACATTCATGAACACAAATATAATATAATATGATATGTGGGGTCGATCACCTCGTATGTGTACCCATACTCCTAACCCCTACCCTGCCCCTATACCTCGTACCCCCACCTTACACCCTACACCCAATTCCACACCCTTGACCTCTACCCATACCCTTACCACGATCTTACACTCTACCCATACTCCTCTAAAACCCTTCAGACCCACCCATACCTACTCGTAGGGGTCGGGGTAGGGAAGGAAGGTATGGGTGGGGGTGGGTGGGGTGGGATAAGGTGATGGTCGGGGTGGGGTGGTAAGGTCTAGGGGTACGAGGTTGGGTGGGGTAGTGGGTGGGTTAGTGATAATCATGTAATTTCCATGTGTATGTTTGTATTTTTTAATTAGTTTTGATTGATTTTTACTTTGTAAATTACACACTTTTGGTGTAATAGTTTAGTTTGTTAAATTCTTGTAAATTGTTTAGATTAGGTTCATTCTGAGCTTAAACAGGTCTTGATCACTCAAAGGACAGTTGATGAACCCCAAAAAGTGGAAGAAAGGTGCATAATCTCAAGACAAAATAAAGATCCTGAATTTTTTGCCTATACCCGGTCGGGTATCATCTATACTCGATCGGGTATCTCGTTGAAACTTCAAATCGGATCGGATCCGAAGACAAAGGAACATGCAGGGAAGATTTTGACCACGATCGAGTATCTATACCCGATCGGGTAGACCGACATACCCGATCGGGTATGCCTTTGAGTATAGCTCGAATATCATTTTCTACACATACTTGATCGGGTATAAAAGCACACCCGATCGGGTATACATATAAAATATAGCCAGAATCGATCGAGTATTCTTCGAAGTTGACGTTTTACACATACCCGATCGGGTACCGTGTATATACCCGATCGGGTACCCGAGCTGCATCCCAAGAGCCTATAAATACACCTCATTTTCTTCACAATGAGGACACCAATTCCTATATACTTCTAAGCTCAGTCTAGATAAGTACTTTCTTTATATTTTTATCATGTTTAGTCTCCAAATGAGGAGCTAAACTCTTCCATCTTGGTTTTGCTACTTTGAAGCTTAATGAATTTGTAAGTTGTGAGTTATTTTCTTTAATCTTCTTCCTTGAATATTAATTCTTCCTTTAAAATACTATTTCTATATCAAAGTTGGAGAGTGTTACTAAGATGACAATTAGTTAACATCTTGACATTGGTTATAGTAATAGTTATTTCTTCCTCTACGTTAATATTGGGGAGTGTTACTAAGATGACAATTAGTTAACATCTTGATATTAACTATAGTAGGATTCATATTCTTTAATATTCTTCCTCGAGTATTAATTAATTCCTATTCATATTTCATGTTAATATTTTGAACATTACTTAAAGGATTAACTAGTTTTGTTTCATATATTAATTATTACTAGAATCAATCGATTAATACGCTTGTTATTAATTCGATTCATTCAATGGTAGTAAACTTGGATTATTAATGCATGCATCTCATGGTTAATACACCAAGGGGAATTAATTATATTGGTTAAACACTTAAACCAATAAACCGCTTGTGTTGAGGTTATCAATCTCAATCGTTTTCATCTTAAGCTTATTGCTACTATCGAATTAATATACGACACTTGTTCTATGTTGTCTCGATGGTAAGTTTTATTAATGAACGCATCTCATTATTAATAACTACCCTCGATGAACTGGATATACTCCTCGATTGAGTATTCGAGAGGAAGATAGTTAAAGATATAACCGGGATCAACGAACATTTCATTAAGTGAATAAAAGCAAAACCAAGTCCTCATCTCTATTTATTAAACTCATTTAAGTTTTTCATCTTAGTGTTAATTAAATTAAATCAAATCAAACTCAAAACCTCCCTTTCGTTACTGCTATTATAAAAGATAAATATTCCTTTCCCTGTGGATACGAACCTTACTTCGTTATACTACGTATATTCGTTGTATTGTATTTATTTTGAGTGCATCTCACGACAAGTGCACGACAGTTAGGGTGGTGGTCAGGGGTAAGGGTGGGGGTAGTGAGTAGGGTTGGGGTTAGGCAGGGAGTTGGGATAAGATGGCGGTAGGGGGGGATCAGGGTGGGGCCTAGGAAGGGGAAGGGGTGGGGTGGGGGTAGGATGGTGGTGGGGGTAGGATGGTGGTGGGGGTAGGATGTCGGTACGGTGGGGCCTAGGAAGGGGGAGGGGTGGGGGTAGGATGGCGGTACGAGGGTGGTGGTAGGATGGCGGTAGGGTGGGGCCAAGGTAGGGGCATATAGGAAGGGGTAAGGGGTAATATACGATGTGGGGGTAGGGTAGGGTGGGTCAGGGTGGGGTTGAGGTGGTAGGGGTGGCGGTAGGGTAGGGTGGATCGGGGTGGGACCGAGGTAGGGGCATGTGGTAGGGGTGGAGGTAGGGTCATTGTAGGGAAAAAGGGTATGCGGGGCGGTGGTAGGGTAGGGTAGGGGTAAGGTACGAGGATGGAGGTACTAGAATGGATTCGACATCGGAGCGGGACTGGACCCACCACTAGGTGTAAGTATGCAAATTCATTGCAGCGGCCTGTAGCATCTGCGTTTTTCAAATTTGGAAAATTAGTAAGTCACTTCTCCAAATCATTAAGGAAAAGAGAGACATGTCTCGTTTTTTTTTGTTTTGTAAAACGGTTTGGTAAACGCGTTTTTCTGTTTTCCTTTCTCCAGTTTTCCAACAATTTTCTTTGGTAAACACGTTTGCTGTTTTCTGTTATCTAGTTTTCTAGTTTTCTGGAAAACTGGAAAATATCTCTGTTAGTAAACGGGCCCTAAGACTTTCTTTCAGGGATGGAGGAAGTAGTAAATATCAAACATTAACTTTTTAGAATTAAGAATTAAGAAGTAAACATAATATTACAATAAATGATTAATAAATAAAATAACATATTGTAAAAAGGTTCTTTTTGTTTGGTTCAATTTTTGGAGGTGAAAACCAAAACAGAAATCAAATAACTAGCATTCAGTTGTTTGAGTTTGACTTTTATTTTCTTGCGGTTAGATTTATTTTACTTGGGTTCAGATTTTATCAACAAAAATGATGTTTGTACACACTCTTATACATACTTTTGTACACACCTATGTCTGTGAAAGCTTTTTTTCTTGTCTGTGAACATCGATTCACAGACAATGTTTTGCACAAACAAAACATTGCCTGTGAACCGGATTCACAGAAAAAAAAACTTCACAAACATGATGTGTATAAGTTGTGTACAAGAGTCTGTACATCAAGAATGATTGTTTTATCAATTCGGTTTCCGTTTCTCCCTAATGTGAAGAGATGATGTAGATAATTGGAGTACTTGACATGTGATATGACTCCAAGATAATTCTTTTGAGGGCTTTTATTTTTCCACATAGATTGTTTTGGCACACGTAAAAAGGGTTTTTACCATGTCACATGACTCGAGCAAGAAAAGTTGTGGACTTTTTGTGCTTGATAAATAGACATTTGTTGCGGGATTTTGAGAGAATCAAGAAAACAATGGGCTGAGAAGTTGCCCCCGCCCCCACCCCCACCAGAGTATATACTTCGTGCGCTCTTGCTCCGTTGCTCGTGCATTTCCTCCTTTGGTTTACTCATGTATTCATTACACGCACATGCTCTCAGAGCCCTTGCCTTAAATTGCAAATGTGAAGTGTGATCATTTTTTGTTTTTGTTTGATTTTAAATTTGATGTTTCCTCTGCTATGTGCACCATTCTCCACCAGTTTTTGGCTTCCCCCTCAATCTCTCACTCTATATCTTTGTTTCTGTCTGCTTCTTTCTTTCCTCAGATCTTACATTGAACTGTTTTGTAGTTGGATTTTGATGCTTTAAATCACAGTTTAGCTGGGAGTTGATTTCTTTCCTTCTAACAGTACCCAGGTATCAGTATCTCCCTCCATCTTCTTTAGTTTCATCTCAATTATCTTTGAGGCCTTTCTCCCGATTCATTTCCATCTAAGCTACCGCATACACCTTATCCTCTTCTAATTCATCTTTTTTCCGCAGCTAGTGGCAAGAATTTAAATGAGACAAGGCTGATTTACTTTCTCAGACTACTTCCTTCAAGATTCGACGGATGCTCCTTAATTGAACATGTAAAAAGTTTGAACCTTAGTCCTGTTGCTGTTTCTTTTTTGACGAATTTTTAGGAGTATTTAGGAGTCTTGTGTGTGTATATTTTTGGCTTTGAAATATGAGTCTACAGCCCTACTATAGCATGTGTATATTAATTAGGTTTTCTTTTTCTTTCCGGATCACTTGTTCTTGAGCCGTGTACAATTTGGATAAATAATTGAAACGTATAGTCTACACAAAACAGGCTTTCAATGGAGGCAGCAGCGGCAGGGGGCAAGACGTGTCTGAATCCCTAAAACCCATAAAAGAATCTTTAGTTTCAATGTTGCTGCAGATAGAGTGTTGCAATGAAAGTGAAGAATCAAACACGTCAATGCAGGAAACCAAGTGCCCTGCTCCTTCTACTCCCCAACTCAAACAAGGTGTGAGGTCACTCGATGATCAAACACAAGATAGTAGTAGTGTGGAGCAAGATGGGGGAGAATATACTAAATTTGTCGAAACTACTTTTTGTGACTCGGTTTCCCAAACTACTACACCACCGGGAGATAGTGTCATTAAGAGGGAAAGGGAATCGAGCCCCGAACAGAATGGTAATTGTAACCACCGTTCAGAGAGAAGCAAGGATGCTCGTGACAGCAGTAAAAAACAGCCTGGTTTCAATGGTTCATGTGAGGTGACAACAAAAGCTTATAAAAGGAAATTAAAGGTAAGATAGTTATTTTGTAGAATCTTGACTCTTTTTATTTATCTATTTGTCCTAGGGATGGCAGCGACTAATCGACTTGCCTGAATCGGGCAATGAGACGGATTTGGATAGACAGTAATCCCGTATTGGTTTGTTTGGTCTTAGTGTAATACCTAAACCAGAGCATGTATTAATATTTATTTTTTATTAATATATTGTAAAATCATAATTGGATATAAATGTGCATGTATACATATTAGTGTAATAGTGTATACATTCGTATATATTTATTTATTAATAACAAAAATGGTGCATTGGATGGAATGATATAAGCTTCCCGAAATTATATAGCTTCCCACTGGCTTAAGAAAATAAATTTTTGTGGTTGAGATATATTTAGAAACAAAAAATGTCAAGCACACATCTTTTCACCAAAAGAAAATGACAAAATATTCCATTTTAGGCCATCCCAAAGTGTTGTTTCTTACCAAAGGTGACCATATTTTGTGGTAAATAATCATCATCATTTTTTAAGAATTTAAATACCGATTACAGATTTCCACTTTTTAGTAATATTTGTGCCAAACCTGTATCCAAAACTTAATGGGGAGGAAGGTAGTAACAATGTTACTACAAATGCGTATCTATATACTATGGTTTGGGTCAAATTTGAGTATGTTATTTTTCTGAATTTGTAAACAGGGTTTGGGTCAAATTTGGGTACCCACCCATAGATAATTCTGAAGGGGATGGGGATGGGTAAAGGTAGTATTATAAGAAATCAGGCGGGAGCTCATATCGTGGTGAATGGGCAGGTATCCGACCCACTGCCATCCCCAGCAAACAAGTGGTGGACAGTACGTATTGAAGTTGGCATATTTTTGGTAGTAAGTCCCACTTATCCGGTCTATGTTTGGTTGGTTAGGTAGACTGGACACCCGAACTGCACAAGAAGTTTGTACAGGCGGTGGAACAACTTGGTGTAGATCAGGCCATCCCTTCCCGAATCCTGGAACTGATGAAAGTTGAAGGTTTGACGAGGCACAATGTAGCCAGCCATCTACAGGTAGGTATATATATGTATATAAGCAACTAAGCAAGTGCAATGTACTTATATTATTATCAGAGTGATCAAGAACGGGTTCTTATGCTGTTCACCATCACTGCACGTAAGAATGGTTCTCAAGAGATTGCTACTACCTCCCCCAATGAAAGAGTCATGTTTTTAGTACTGGGACCAGTATTACAAATGAGACTCTTTTTTTGGGTGAATGAAGTTCTAAAATACCTCATGTGCTGATAGTGGTAGGATCTAATACCGGAAAGTAGGGATTAAGAACAAAAAATTGGGTCTACTTTGTAATTAAATGTGATGTGAGTTCTTACGTCCTACCCATTAGCGGGACTAGCGGAGCAGTCATGACATGGTGTGGCACCTATGTGAACCTAGGCCTCTTTTATTATATTAATTATTATTAATATTATAATACATTACTCTGTGTTATTTTCAGTTGATGTTTTTTGTTATTTTAAAATGAATTATTTTCATAATTATAATGAAAATAGGTCATATAGTTTGTAAATGTTTTGTTTTATAATAGAGGAAATTTTCTAAATAAGACCAAAACATAACACATTTTTCAAATACATTCACAATTGTTTAACTCATTTGTTCTGAAAAGAAGAAGTATTGATTTGCTTTATTCCTTTATTAGGACCAACTACGTACTGTTTTTAAAACAAAATTAGTTAGTCCTATTTATAAACTTGGTCTATGCTTGATTTCCCTCATTGGCAATCTCTTTTTAAAATAATAATCAGCAGTAAGTTATAAAACAAATAATAGGGAAAAAGGAATGAAGGATTGAACATGACATACTTATAACTTAAATAAAAATGGTGGATACAAATGTGACCTCTTAAGTGTAGTGATTATAGTAATAACTTTTAGTGACTTATTTATATGTTCAATTTTTACACTTATGTGATCATGATGTTACTTATGGTAACTTAAGTCATTTTTTGTCAACAAGCTTTATTCCAGTAACATTTTAGGAAATAACTCTTCTTTATTAGTTAAAATAGCTCTTAAACTTTCAAAGGTTCTACATTTTTGTGTTAAGATTGTAATTTCAGATAAAATAGAATGATGAATGATATACCGTGGTGCATGATGTTTGCCGACGATATTGTATTGATTGATGAGACGCAATCAGGTCTTAAAGCAAAGTTGGAAGTATGGCGACAAACATTGGAGAATAAGGGTTTCAAACTAAGTCGGAGCAAGACAGAGTACATGGAGTGCAAGTTTGGTGGAGGTAGAAGTAGTGGTAATAGCGGAATTACTCTGGATGGTAAGGAGATACCGGTCAACGATATGTTCCGTTACTTGGGCTCCATAATTCAGAAGGACGGTGAGTTAGATGGAGATGTATCCCATAGAATCAGAACAGGGTGGATGAAGTGGAAGAGTGCGTCAGGATTTCTATGTGACCGAGGTATGCCGACTAGACTGAAGGGTAAATTTTATAGGACAGCAATTAGGCCTGCATTACTGTATGGCGTAGAGTGTTGGGCGGTGAAACAATGTCACATTCATAAGATGAGTGTGACAGAGATGCGCATGCTGCGTTGGATGTGTGGGCATACTAGGAAGGACCGCGTGAGGAATGAGACAATCCGACAAAGGGTGGGAGTAGCACCTATTGAAGACAAGATGCGGGAGTCGCGCCTACGGTGGTTTGGTCATGTGCGTAGAAGACCGAGTGATGCACCTGTTAGGCGAGTTGAGATGTGTGGACAAGAGGCAGGGAAGAGAGGGAGAGGAAGACCCAAACAGACGTGGGTTAGGGGAGTTCGAAGTGATATGCTTTTTCTGGGGTTGGATGAGGGCATGACTTTGGAGAGAACTAAGTGGAGGGCGGGTTATCACGTGAAGGAGTGATCTTGATAATCTTTTTCCCTCATCTTTTTTTTTCCTAGTTTTTTATCCTTATATATATATATTTATAAGCATTATTTGCAACCTTTTTATTTTATCATTTATATATATATATTCATCTTTTTTATATTATCTTTTCATAATAGCTTATCTTTTTATCTTTATTCCTTCTTTTCCTTTTGGTTGTGATATCATGTATCGATTCATGTTAGCCGACCCCAATATCTTTTGTGACTAAGGCTTGGATGTTGTTGTTGTTGTAATGATCAATGGTATCGACGTATTGTATAAGCAGGAGCTAAAAAGAAACAACGGAAACCCAAGCTGTGTTCTTACTTACTCATACTCTTCATTCATTTAGTTAATAAAAAGCATTAAACAGGAGCATGAAGGCAAACTGTTAACCAAACCCAATTTACCGCATGCATGGATGAATGCACACGTAGCGGCTATCCTTCACGCATTGGACTCTCGGCTCACCAACAGTAGACCTACTCCGCTTCATCTACCTTGACCATGCTCCCACTTTATGTGGGAAGTTTGTTAACACTACGTACTTTTTTATCATACATGTGATATTATCTTGTATAGTAGTTTAGTTCCTTTGTAACACTCAGTTGCATTACGACCCTTTCTTTGTGCTAACCATTTCATCTCCCCCTTTTAAAAACTTCACCCACCCCTCCCTTGCTGTCTCCAATATCAAGAATTTCATTCGTGTTAGTCTTGATATGGAAAATGTGCAGTATTCCTCTTGAGCTGAACGGTTCAAAATAACCGCCCATGCTTATCAAGTTAGCGACCACATGTCCCCACCACCTTCTGATGATAGATCCTTGGAGGACACCATCGTTAAGTCTCTCACCCCTGTGCAACAAGCACACCACCTTATCAAATCCGAAGCTCGGGCGTTATGGCAAGGTTTGGATGTTGTTGTCTTACAATGGATCTATGACACCATTTCCATGGATCTCCTTCACACCATCATCGAAGCGACTCCACTGCCCTCCGGTGGCGGACGCGGGAATTCCTGATAGTAGCGGCGATAATGTTAAAAATACTCCCTCCGGTTCTGAAAGATCTTTACACTTTCCATTTTTAGCAGTACCAGAAAGATCTTTACACTTCCTTATTTGCCTTATTTGGCAAATAAATCTACACAAAACAGTGTCAAACAGTGCCAAACAGTGTCAAACAATGTTTATTTCCTTAAAAACTGTGAAGTCAAAGTGTCAAGATCTTTTGGAACCGGAGGGAGTACATACTAATATATATATATATATATATATATATATAGAGAGAGAGAGAGAGTAAGGATCAAATGATAATACTTCTTAACGTGAGAAATGAGAATGATTCTGGAGCTTTGGATTTTGGCATTGTGCATCAAGTAAAACAGAAATGTGCATATAAAAAATTGGAAAATCTGTATTTCAAGTGTGCAAAAGTTTACACGTAAACATGCACATTAGAATTTTGCATTACTTTAACTATAAATGTGCATTTTCGTGAATAATAAAGTGCATCGTTTTGGAGCGTTCTCATGTCTCACGTTAAGAAGTGTTCTCACCGGAACCGCACCCTATATGTATGTATGTATATTTTTTTTGAATAATTATACCTAGTAGATTTTTTTTTGGGGGGGGGGGCACTTGCCCCCCCTTTGTGTCCACCAGTACTGCCTTCGAAGGATGGGATCGCGGGGCGCATGGAACAGCCCTGGGCAGCACTTCCGTGTCTCTCCCCTTCATGGCCTAGTCAACAGTCTACGTGTTCATCCTCGGTCTGCATTCTAGGTCCCCGTCCGTCCTTGCCTGCTCAGTCTTATAGCTGCCTCTTCATGTCCTAGTGATGCCAATACTGCCATGCACACATTGACACATTGACACACATTCTGGCTCCCCGTCCATCATGGACACTGGTGCCAGATCCCAATACATGACGTCGGACTCAGATACTTTCTTGCCTTATTTTTGTTAAACACCAAACACACCATTCTTGTTACCCATGGTCTTACAATTCCTATTTCCGGTCTTGGCTGGGTTTCTCTACCACTCCCACAACCTCCCTTACTTCTCCATAATGTTCTTTATGCCCTTAATATTATTAAAAGGGGAAAACTGTCAAATAAGCCCCCGTATAATGTCAAAAAAGTCAAATAGACCCTCGTACTTTAAAAACATCCAATTAAACCCTTGAACTTTAAAAAACGTTCAATTGAGCGATTTAGTAGGTAATCGACCGGTTTTCCGGTTAGCTGCACGCGTGGTAGCCCACGGCGGCCTACGTGACAGTTTGATTCTTTTTCTTTTTTCTCTTTTTCTTTCTTCCTTTTCCCGTTCTCTTCCACCTTTCTCTTCCTTCTGCGCATCTGGTTTGCTTGCAACTTCCTTCCTTCTTGCTTGCTTTCTTTCTTTCTCTGTTGCTTGCTTGCTGTCTTGCTTTCCTTCATTCCCATACACGAAAGGATTTCAGGTTGGAGTTGCCATCGCCTGAGTTGCTGCTCGTGGCCACCATTACCGGAGTTGCAGTTCACGGCCGCAACAGATGTGGAGCTCATCCCCGCCGTCTTTCCCCTGTCGAAGATGCCTCCCTACTAAGATCATTCGATGTGATAATGATCACGAGCATGATAACTCCAATTTTCGTGATTTTGCCACCAAAAAAGGAATTTACTTCCGCTTTCCTATCTCTACACCTCCACTTAGAATGGTAAGTCTGAATACTCCATTCGTACAATATATAATTGTGCCCGTACCCTTCTTATACATGCATCTCTACCGCCTACTTTTTGGCCTCACGCCGTCCAAATGGCTACCTACATAACATCCTCACCCCCACCCCCCCTCTCTCTCTTACCTATCTCCTACTCGGATCTTATATAGACGTATTCCAATTTACTCACACCTATGAGTTTTGGGGTGTCTATGTTTTCCCCATATTTCCACCCCAACACTCATAAACTACTCCCACAGTCCACCCGTAACGTTTTTCTCGGTTTTCCGTCACACCATGTTCAGCCCGACTACTCCTTCCTCGACGAGCCTACCCATATTCTATATGGCGTCAATCACCGTACTACATGCACCTCCTATTTCCCCACATCAGCCTACTGCCTTCGCTGCCTCCTCACATATGACCTTCCCCATTTCCCAGCCTTGTTTATCCCCCTCCCACATCACCTCCTTCTTCCACCTCAACTCCCAATCCACCCTCCCTAAATACCTCAGTTTCTACTCCTTCGACTGCCTGTCACCACCATATTCACCCTATGGTGACTTGTAGCCATTTTGGTACATTCAAAACCAAACTCCCACTAAATCTCTCTGCCCAAACTACCACCCTCTCTCCTCTCCTCTTCCACGCTCTCCTCTAACAGCCTTGAATGATCCAAATTGGGAAGTTGCTATGAATGATGAATTTGGTGCTCTTGAAAAGTAAGATGTGGGAGTTGGTTCCCTGCCCCCTTTATGCTAACATTATTCATTGTATGCGGCTTTTTAAACATAAGTACAGATCAGATGGCTATCTGAAACGGCTCAAAGCCTGGCTTATGGTCAGCGGGCGGTTGTGATGAGACTTTTAGTTGGGTGGTCAAACCGGCGAGCATATGTACCATTCTCACCTTAGCCCTTCATCATTCTTGGACCTTGCATCAACTTGATGTAAAAACGCCTTCCTTCACGGTCATCTTGAAGAAATAGTTTACATGCATCGACACCTAGTTTTTGGGATCGAACATAGCCTCACCATGTCTGCCATTTGCTCAAGTCTCTTTATGGACTCAAACAAGCCCCCAGGGCCTGGTATCACTGCTTTGCCACTTTTCTTGCTACTCTCGACTTTCGTCACAGCAAGTCCGATCACTCCCTCTTTATTTTACGGAATGGCTCTCTATGACATACTTATTGTTGTACGTCGATGACATTATCATCACAGCTTCCTCCTCTCAGTTTCAGCGTGCTATTATTCCAAGCTTAGCTATGAATTTGCAATGACGGATTTGGGTCCAATGAGCTATTTTCTTGACATTTCTGTTAAACAACATCCTGACGGGTTATTTCTATCTCAACATGTCTATGCTTCTGAAATCCTTACTTGCGTGGGTCTTAGCTCTTGTAATCCGTCCATCACCCAATCGACACTACAGCAGAGTCAAGTGCTCAAATAGGCCCCTATGCGTATCGAAGTTTTGTGGGGCCGCTATAATACTTAACTTTCACATGGCCCAATATCAGTTGTGCTGTCCAACCGATCTCTCTCTTCATGCATGACCCACGAGAACCACATCTTCATGCCTTAAATGAGAATTTTGTGTTACATTAAAGGTAAAATTCGTCTTGGTCTCCATCTATGACCTTCTCCTATGTGTGGCCTTGTAGCCTATTCTGATGTTGATTGGGGTGGTTGTCCCGAACACCCGTCGATCCACTTCTGGCTATTGTGTTTTTCTTGTATATAATTTTCTTTCCTGGTTTTCTAAGCGGCAGCCCATCGTATCCCGCTCCAGTGTCTGAGGCTGAATATCAGGGTGTGGCCAATGTGGTTGCCAAAACCTATTGGTTGCACAATCTACTACTCGAGCTTCATTGTCCATTAAAATAGGCTACTATCGTCTATTGTGATAATATTAGCACTGTTTACATGTTTGGTAATCCTATTCAGCACCAACAAACCAAACATATCGAGAAGGATATTGACTTTGTTAGTGAAAAGGTTGCACGCAGTCTTGTTTGTGTTCTTCATGTTCAATCTGACCACCAATCTACTGATATTTTTAGCAAAGGTCTCTCTGCAGTTTTACTCACTGATTTCTGAGAGTCTAAAGGTTCGCCCGTGTTAGGTAAACCCAATTTACTGCATGCATGGATGCATGCACATATAGGGGCTATCCTCTACTCATGGGACTCTCGTCTCACCAACAGGAGACCTACTCGGCTTCATATACCTTGACCATACTATTCCACTTTACATGGGAAGTTTGTTATACATGTGGATAATACTTCATTTATCATACACGTGATATTATCTTGTATAGTAGTTTAGTTCCTTTGTAACACTCAGTTGTGCTACTATCTAATGTTCAGTAATGAGAACAGAGAACACATGGTGAATTTATCATATATCTTAAACTATATAAGAACTATAAACACAAGCAAAGTTCCCCTGACGTGCTTATGTGCTTTTTATCTTCAAAACAGAAGTACAGAATGCATCGCCGGCATATATTGCCAAAAGAAGACGAGAGGAGATGGCTTCTCTCAATAGATCCTACACAAAGGACTTACTATCCTCATAAGCAACCCATAGTGGCCTTCCCGCAGCATCAATCTACTAACGCCCTGCCTGCCAGGCAATTCTACTCTGCCTGGGGCAGTTATCCTGGTGTCCATGTGTGGGGCTCACCTTGCCACTACCCCGGGTGGCAACAGACAGAGGATTGGAACTGGAAGACTAATGTGGGGGTGGGTAATACTATTTTAATCTCCTTGAGAGAGTCGCAGTTGTTTATTCATATCAGGGGAACTGTGTAAATACACCCTTAAAGTATATGTGCAGGTACATATATACCCATAAAGTTCTAAAAGATGCAAGAATACCCTCTAATGTTCCTATAAAGGAGCAAATTAGCCCTTATTGATTTTAAGTAAATAAAATAAAATTGAAAACACCAAAAAATAAAATATATATTGAATTTGGAAACTGAAAAATATATAGTTTATTCTATTTTTTTAAGAAAAATAAGTTTTTCATTTTAAATATTTCAATTTTCTGAACCCAATATATTTTGATTGTTTTGGTGTTTTTTAATTTTATTTTTATTTAAAATCACCAAGGGTAATTTGCTCCTTGATAGGAACATTAGGGGTATTTTTGCACCTTAGAAGTTCAGGGGCATATCTGCACCTGTACATATACTTTAAGGGTGTATTTGCACATTTCCCCTTTGTATTAACGGTTGCTTCATCCTATATTTGACAAAAAAAATTGAGCTACTGTTCCAATCCTCTTTTTTGGAATCGGAATCCAAGTCTTCATATTCCTTCCAATAGACTCATAATATTAACTAACTATTGAGAACTTATTTCAAGGTTTATGCTCATGCATGGGGCTGCCCTATTATGCCACCATTTCATGGATCATATGCAACACTTTCTCAGGTGAAGAATTGTCCTATAATTTTACTATGTAACATGTGAATTAGCTCTTGTTTGGTTGGGAATTTAGGAGACGGGTGTAGGGGATACAGTTGAAATTTGTCCCAAGCCGGTCAGATATAAAATATTAAATCAGGCGATTCCCTGTATAAAGTTAACCTTTTGGTAGTGTGAAATCCCGAAACTTAATATCTTACTCCGTATTACTTCTATAATTATCATAAGATCATGGGCTACTTTTATTATAAACTTAAACTTTTAGTAGTATAGAACCACAAGTATGAATAGAAATGTATTTTTATTAATATGTTCTTCTTATGTTTTTCAATTAGATTGGCTATGGAAAAAGTGATAAATTAGAAAAGCAAGAACAATTCATCCCCTTCCCTCACCTTGAAAACCTCCAACCAAAACAAGGCCATAGTAGTAATGTTATATAGTTGTACGGAGCAAGTAATGTCACCCTAAGCAAACGCGATGATCTGGATCATGATACCATGATGTGGGTCAAAATGTGCAGAATGCATCGGGGGGACGATGCATCGGCGGTGGAGCACCAGAAAGATACAACATGCCAGAGAAGAAGTCATTTGATATCCAGCCGGTAAGCTTGTTGTGCGTGTGTGCGCTATTTGATGCATCTGTGGGGCTAATAAGCATTGAGTTGTCCTTACATAAGCAAATACTCCGTATTAATTATGTCCTTTATGGATTCAAATGAACCTGTGACCAACTGGCTGGAGCAAACCGGTACCTTAGCCTAATATTTTTGGATTCATACATTTACATAATTCATACATATATATTTCAATTTTGCAGGCAGAAGAAGTGATTGACAATGTTGTGAAGGAGGCATTAGACAACCCGTGGATGCCCCTCCCTCTGGGGCTAAAGCCTCCTTCAACCGACAGTGTTCTAAATGAGCTGTCCAAACAAGGTATCTCAACCATCCCTCCTCCGGTCAACGGCTCCCATTTGCGCTGATATGGCCCTCTCGTGCCTGAATGCAACCTTGGGCGGGCAGCATGGCACTCAATCACGGATCCATGGAAGATCCACCTTCACATGCGCGGCAAAGAACGCCCCCCTTACGTGGGCAGGGTCCAAAATTGAGCATACTGATGTTAATAAAACCTCCCGTGGCCAATTTGAAGAAACTATTCTTATTCATACCATATGCTCTTCCTTTGGGGTGGTCCCTCGTTGTGGTTGTAACTTGTAAGCTGTAGCCCATGCAATAATAATAATAGTAATAATAATAATACTAATAATAATCATAAATAATGCTTTTGTTGACCTTTTGGCACATGCCTCATGAATAAATGAATAATTCATGAGGTTTCAAGTTCAATTTTCACCTTTTCATGTACACCACTAAAATCTTAATATCTTCTCAGCAACAATTTCAATGGGAACAAAATCAATAGTTCAACGACATCACCCACATCATTGTTATTGCTAAAGTGCAATAAGTAATGCTAAAGCCCGTTTGGTAGGCATGGACCGGTTTCGGGCCGGGCTGGTCCTAACCGGGCTTTTTAATGGAGGTAAAGGCCCGGAATTGAGCCGCGACCGGGTTGGGTCGTGTACCAGTTTATTTTTTGCTTTTCTAATTATTTCCTACCCCCACACCCCAAACCCCTCCAAAACACCCAGCCCAACCTGCCCTACCACCCAAAGACCTTGAAAAAAAACTTTTGGCTCGGACCGGGCTCGGCCCGTCCGGACCGGTTCCAAAGAACCCTGTAGCCCGAGCCCGCCCCCAAAACGCCCCCGGGTCGGGTCCTAGGCTCGGGTGCGATATCGGGCAACCGGGTCGGGCCGGTCCTGCACAGTGGCGGGTTGGGCCGAGCTGGGCAGATCGGAACTGATCCATGCCTACTGTTTGGTAACATTGAAATCGGCTAATTCTGTTGAAATTTATGAAGTTCTGGCTGAAGTGGATGTATTGGTTGATTCTGCTGATTTATAAAAAAATTATATTTAAAATATATTTTATTAATAACATAAAGAAAAAATTATATGAAAAAATAGCTAAAATGATCCTCTGTAGTAACTTCAACCAATACAACTAGAAAAGTAATTCTAACCTTACTTTTTTTTTTTTATTATTACACAATTCATCGCGCGAAATAAAAAATTATGTGTTTGGTGAAAAAGTTGGTTAATAAGCTGAAAAATAGGCTCACCAAACGGGCTCTAAGAGACATTCTATAATGGGAGTAGGAGTCACATTTAGTCGCTACATGTAGTTAGGTCCGGTTTTGGTCCGGTCTCGGTCTCGGATTGGCCCCGATCTCGGACCAGCCTCGGTTCCGGTCCTTGATTGGCTGGTCTTGGTCCTTGGTAGGCGAAGCCCGAGTCCAACTCGGTTAAATTTGGCTTTGGGCCGGTTCGGGTACCCGGGTGGTGTATCCTGGTCCTAGCACGAACCGGTCTCGCTCTAATCCCCCCTTTTCACGCGTTTTCAAGTAAAAAAAAACAATAATTGGCCGGTCCGTGATCGGAATTGCACAGTTCGGTCCCCCTTTAATGCGTTTTTTTGAAAGGTTAATTCGTGTAGTTTTAAAAAAGTTCATACACTTTTTATGATTTAATTCGTTAATTTATATAAATCTCTTAATTTCATATGTAAGTTTTATATCAATTTTATGAAAAACAGAAGTTTAAACAAAAATCATGTTAACAACTCGCTCAGTCCCATATTGATTTTTCAACTTCCTTTTTCGTCGGTTCCAAAATAAGCTTCACTTTTCTTTTATTGCAAAGAATTTGTGGTTCATATCATTTTCCTTTCCTCTGCTCAATTCTACGTCACACCACTTTCACTTTCTCAATCTACATGCAAAAACTATTTGGATGATCATATTGAGACATAGGGAGTAGCATTCTTAAATCTAATATCATCATAAGTGACCAAATATATGACTACACAAAATGACAAGGAACACTTAAAAATATCTCAAACAAAACAAATGTAATTCATGTACTAATGTGAAGTTATGAAAGAATAAATCAAATATAAGCGTCTAAATTTATTCTTTATCATAAATTTATTCATTGTTATATTATCTCAGTCAATGTGTAAGACCGATAATTGTTACACTCATTGTTGCATGTGATATGAATATATGTGCAATAGATCCTTATAGGTGTGGCAGCTGATGCAACCTTGGGTGGTATATGCGGTTCAGAAGCCTCCCGTACCAGGTAGGTTCGGCACAGGTTCTCTTCGGTTTCTATGCCCACGCCTGGTTTAGCACAAGTAGAGAGGGAGGGAGAGAGACTTGATTGGGTTTGCTAATGGGGCGTGAAATCGAGCCTGATTGTGGCTGCGATGCAGTGGAGGAGGAGAAGATGGTAGAAATCAATTTGAGAGTAATCGGCCCATGGCCGCCTTCTCGTATCGCCGTTCCTTCTTCCATCAAAGTAAACACGCATCCTCGCCTTAGCTATGCGATTTACGTTGTTTAAATGGAAGTATTTTTTCCCTGTAGTCTTATTTTTCTTTTTTTTCCTGAAACATACGCGTATTACCTTAACAATTTCACTTCTTTTGGCGTTGGACCTGCTAGGATGTTTTTACTTGGAGACGGTAATTTACTTGGACGAATTACTGTCCAAGTAAAAACATCCCTAGTGTTGCAAATACTGAGTAGTAAAAAAGTAGAAGATTTCACATTTCTTGTTAATAGAAAGTTCCTAGAGTATGTCGCTGGATTCAGATTGAATGATATGATCTCAGGCTCATAGTTGTTGAATGTGTTCTTGTGGAGCTAATATGCTTCTAACAGTTAACCTTCATTTACTTATGGAGAACTTGATGGAACATGTGAAGGTATATCCAGTGAGAATGTGAGATTTGATGTCATTGCTCATGAGTCATGAGAACAATTATCTTCCTTTACCTCAGTTGTGGTTAGAATTGTAGCTATGAAGATGCATGTAGTGAAAGTCGTGATATGAAAAAGAGATTAGTGATATCTTCACTTCAATTCCAGATTTTATTGTTGAAAGGAAGAGATCCCATTTCCAAAATTTAAGCATAATGTGCATAATGGACTTTGCTATTTTTCTTACTAGTGAAGAGTCATCTTGGTGTGCTACTTCAGTTGTATTTTCATCTTATTTTAATTTTTGGTTTGCTAGATTAGTTGCTAGAACTCCACGAAAGAATTATCTTAAACTGGTTGATAGTGCAAGACTTATACAGAGCATTTTTATACCTTGTTGATTTCTATCCTCAAAACATTGCAACTACATTTTATTGCAATACCTTATGGTGCTGCATGCTATCAATAACTTTTTAATGGTGTCAACAACAAACAGGTGCGTGATTTAAGAAAATCAATTGCCAAAATTCGCCATTTGCCTGTTGAAGCTTTGAAGCTTGTTTTGCAAGGAAACGTGTTGCATGACAACCAAAACGGAGATGATATAATTGTTCATCTCAAAAGTGGAGGTCTGTTACTTGTATGAGATTCTGAGGACAAGACTCATTTATTGAAGTTTTATTTTGCTTCTGAATGGGATGTTTGTAACTAAGAGATTATAAGTCCAAAGTCATTTTCACTATATAATCACGATAAGTCGGCCATATAATCACATTTTCAAATCTCTTCCTTTTTATGCTTATTTAGGCATCTTTGCCACCTTTTGTGGTCTCACTCATAATGGCATAATATTCTATACTATGCTACTAAAGCATACTTTGATGGGGTATCCTCCTCTTTCTTTGAATTTATGGGCCATCTATATGCAGAATACATTGGGAGTTTCTGATTGTTTGATGTTTCTTTTTTACTTCTTCGTGCTTTACCATTTCGATAAGTATTTTGCAATTCACTGAATGTGATGAGTTTCAATGCCCACCCAAGTGGTAACATTTAATGCGATGATTTTCTAGATTCTTTGACAATTGCCGTGAAACCAAAGTCTCCTGCCAATCATTTACGAGATGAATTTGACAATGATGAAGACGAGCTGGTATTAACCAACCTTTTTCATAGAATTTACTTATACTTGTTATGTAATTTCTGATATCAATTCGCATAAGCCCGTTATTTTTGGTGGTTTTAGAAGTTTCATCTGCCACAATCAAGTAGTTGGTGGAAAAAGAAGTTTTTCTTTGTATTACGGGATAGATTGAAGCTTCCAGGTAATAGCCTCATCGTTTGCACTAATATTCGTTCTTCTACAAACTAACCACTTCTGAACACTCTTACTTCTCGTAGATATGTTTTTGATGGCAATTTTCTCAATCAGCTTGAAGATCTGGGCAATCATTGTTGTTTGGTTTGTTCTGGCACCTATTGCCCATAGATTTGACATTGGACCATTATATGTAAGTACATTTTACAGATGCATATTTCAAATACCCAATTCTAACAACAACGTCCATACCTTAATCCTAAAAGATTTTGGGGTCGGCTAACATGAATCGATCCATGATATCGATGCCAAAAAGAGAAGACAAACAAGAAGAAGAAAAAGGAAAAAAAGTAAGATAAAACGGATAAGATAAAGATAAATAAATATAAAATAACAATAACATAAGAATGTAAGAACGATAAAAGATAAAAAGATAAAAGAGCATAAAAAGCTAGAAGATAAAAAAACATAAGCACATAAAAAGATAACGAAGATAAACGATAAAAGAAAAAGAGAGAGAAAAGATAAAAAGAGTACACAAATGTGCACCCTCCACTTTGCTCTCTCCAAAGCCATACTCTCATCTAACCCAAGAAGATGCATATCAATTCCGATTCCTCTAATCGAAGTTGGTTGGGTCTTCCCCTCCCTCTCCTCTTGTCTCTTCTCCCCACCCCGCAAGTTGTCTAACAGGTGCATCACTCGGTCTTCTACGCACATGCACTAACCACCGGAAACGAGACTCCTGCATCTTATCTTCTATAGGTGCTCTTCCACCTTTTGTCTGATTATCTCATTTCTTAAGTGGTCTTTTCTGGTATGTCCACACATCCAATGCAACATACACATCTCTGTCACACTCATCTTTTGAATATGACATTGTTTCACCGCCCAACACTCTACGCAATACATTAATGCTGACCCAATTGCCGTTCGATAGAATTTACCTTTTAGTCTAGTCGACATACCTCGATCGTATAGAAATCCCGATGCACTCTTCCATTTTATCCATCCAGCTCTGATTCTATGTGATACATCTCCATCTAATTCACCATCCTTCTGAATTATGGAGTCCAAGTAACGAAACATGTCACACATCGGTATCTCCTTACCATCAAGAGTAATCCCACTGTTGCTACTACTTCTACCTCCACCAAACTTGCACTCCATATACTCGGTCTTGCTTCGGCTCAGTCTGAAACCCTTGGTCTCTAATGTTTGTTTCCATACTTCCAAGTTCCAACTTTGCTTTAACACCCGACTGCATCTCATCAATCAATACAATATCGTCGGCAAACAACATGCACCACGATATATCTTCTTGAATTGACTTTGTAAGTTCATCCATGACTATACAAATAAGAAAGGACTCAGAGCCGATCCTTGGTGCACTCCGATAGTAATAAGGAACTCTGCGGTCCTCCCTACACTAGTACGAACACTCGTAGTACAAGTATCATACATATCAATGATGATACTGGTATACTTACGTGATATGCCTATTCTAATTAAGCCCCTCAAAGGACTTCTCGAGGTGCCCTATCATCAGGGGTGGCCCTGGGGGGCAAGCCGGGCGGGCGCCCTAGGCCAAAAAATGGCTAAAAAATAGGGCCAGGTTTAGTTGTTTCTACTAGATGTGAGTAGACTGATTTTTCAGCCCTAGACTAACATTTTTTCGGGTGAAATTTGAAGTTCTTCATAATGATTTTTTTGGTGAAAACCATACTTGTCACAGCGGTAAGTCGAGTCGCGGCGTCAACTGACCGCCATATTGCCTAAGCGACAAGGCGCCCGCCTAGGCGACAATTAGGCGACTAGTCGCCTATATGTGTATATTATATTATATATTATATATAATTATATATTTACATATATAATTTCATATTTAATTATATATTGTATAATATATTACTAACTAAAATGTATATAACTTAGAATTGAAATCCATAATTAATAATTAAAAACAAGGTTTATTAATGAGAATTAAGATTAAAAATGTATATATCAAATAAGCAACCTAAAGATCAAACTACAAGGTTCTCAAAAATCATCAAGAACTAAATCATCTTTACGGCCTTCATTGCCCTGATCATCATCATCATGAGTAGGAGTGGGTGGTGTTTGGCTATAGTCATTTTCAACATCTTCATCATCATTTGGAAAACTTTCTTCTTCATTGTTCATGTCTTCATCAATCAACCTTAATGAAGAACTCGAACCACGACGTCGATAATAAACCGGTTCTCCACGAGAGCTATTAGTTCTAGGAAGATTACGACCCTCAAGATTGCTTAATGCACACACAGCTGCATCAACTTGACTCCATAGAAGATCATCACCAGGATGAATAGCTTCATTGCTGACCCATTCATTGTCCCATTGGAAATCTTCAAATATTAAAGGGTTGAAGTTTGTTCCTTCTTCACGCCGCTTCTGAAACCTGATTGCTATCTTCCGATTATATTGAATAAAAACCAAGTCATTCAACCTCTTATGCTCCAACCTGCTTTTTCTTTTTGTATGAATCTAAAATAAAGATAAAAATATATTTGATAAGTGTTTTGATTTAATTAATTAAAATCTTGTGTAATTTAAAATTTTTAGTTAGTGTTCAAAATTGTAAGTCTATTACTTACAAACTCAAAAGTGCTCCAATTACGCTTACAGACAGAAGAGGTACAACAGAGACCAACTATGTGTTTTGCGAACGATTGCAGCTCAACAGCGAGTCCACCAAAAGCATCCCACCAATCAACTATAAATTAATCACAAATAAAATATTAGTTAATTTTTAATATATTTAAATTAATTTTTAAATATAATTAAAAGTATCACTTACGAGGACTCTTAGTTTTTTGGTAATTAATCGCGGGCTGCTTTGCAAAACTTCCTCTCAATTGTCATAATCTGTCGTTGATCACTTATCTTGGCCTGCAATGTTTCATCAGTGACCATCAGTGACCATCTTTTCAAGCACATCGTTAAACAGTGATCGTTGCTTTGATGCTGATGTGGGATCGGTCTGTTTGAGATCAAAGTATTTAGACAGATTCAAAAACAAAGCTGCCCCGTATAGTTTGACCTCCATCTGAACTTCCCATCGTGTCTCAATGATCCTAACTAGGCTCCTCAAAACTCTTGGCTTATTTTTTAAATGACTCGCTGATTTTTTTCTTGGCACAATCCATGGCTAGTGAAAGCTTTGGCATAACTGGTTTCCCATCAGCATCAACTATCCTCAAGACAACTAAAAGCGATTGTGAAGCTCGTATGCAATCTTCCACTGCACTTCAGAATCTAGTAGCCAACACAATCTCACTAACCTTCATTCCTGCTTCTGTGGCAGCCAATTTAGATCTACCCCAAACCGGACCGCTAAATTGATTCTCAATGCTTCTCTGTGTTTATATAGAGATTGCAAAGTGAGAAACGCTGTTGCAAATCTAGTAACTCCAGGTCTTACAAGATCCTTCCCACCCATCTTTTGTCTCATTGAATGGAGGATATCGGTTAATTTACCGATATCCTCCAACATCAAATCCAAACAATGTGCAGCGCATGGAGTCCAATAAAGCGTGGATATCTTGTGTTCTAGAAGCTTTCCCGCAGCCTTATAGTTTAGAGCCATTGTCTGTCACCACTTGCACTACTTTGTCTTTTCCAACTTCTTTGATTTTTTTCTCAAGCAAACTTGCTAGCAATGTTGCATCTTGAGATTCACCCGATGCATCAATCGAGTCTAGGAAAAAAGTACCTTCTGGACTATTGACAAGGAAATTAATCAAGTGTCGATTCCTTCGGTCAGACCATTCATCAGACATGAGTGTGCACCCGTATTCATAGTCACATAGTTCGCGGTACAGTTCGGTACGGGAACTAGGAATGGGAACGCGATTCGCTAGATCTAGCGTATCCGATTCGGAGGGGGGTATGTTCATTCGGTACGCGTTCGGTACAATGTACCATATGTTCGGTACGCTGTACCTAATCTTTTGGTACTATAATAAAACTGAATTACAGAATAGAGATCTCAACATTGAACAAAACAGATTTCATAACAGTAAACAAAAGCAAACACATTAATATTCAAGAAGTCTAGGAGCAGATCATTTTGCCTCAATTTATAATTGTTATTAGAGGGTAAAATTGATGAGTAGGATCAGAAATGAGAAAACTAAGAGTCTAGGAGCGTGGTTCTAAAATCAAAGTTCGTACTTCGTACGCTGTTTACACATGGGAAATGAACCGAAAGTAAGAGTCGCAGACCTGTTTGAACTTTGAAATCTGGGAAACGACGATTCAAATCTGGATGACGGGAAACGACGTTTTCAAGCTGCGTGACTACTGGGAACGGCGAATACAATCGTTAGTAACATCGTTTGGGATCGATTAGAAGATTGATTGAGATCGACTATGAACAGCGACCGGGAACGACACGAAGAACGTACAACATAGCGTATACCGACCAGTGACCGGTTCGTTTTCGTACCGCGATTGGGTACGGAACGTTTGGTACGCAGATCACGCCTTCTATAGTGATTTATGTATCTATGCCCGTATTCCTTCCAAGCAAGTTCGTGTTTTTCTTTGAGCTTCTCTGTATTTTTCTTTGCTTTTTCAAGAAGTGGTACACGCAACTCATGATAGCTAGGATGTTTAAGTCCCGGTCCAAACTGCCCAATTGACTCCACCATGATCTCATAACTCCTGGAGTTTGCTGCATTAAAAGGAATGCCGTTTTCATAAAAACAATCAGCACTGTGCATGAAGACCCTCTCTTCCTCCTTGCTTTTTGTGCATTGTTCTACTGTAGTTTGGGTTGGGCCTTTCGTGTGTCTTTCATCAACAACCTCCTCAGGAGTTTTGCGAATGATGGAGGCAATTGACTTGTTTTGTTTGGGCATTTTTGGTGGAACATTAAGGAATTGTGTAGCACCATTTTTTCTCCTGGTTGCTGTCCCAAAACTCGGTTGAGAAGTTGGAGTATCTATTTGAGTCAAAGGTACTTCGGCATCATCCTCATTGCTGTCATCGCCGTCGTCTTCAATATGGATCGGTTTTCTCCTGGATTTCTTCATTAAATATTCTCGCATCTCCCTCATAAGTTCTGTTGTCGTATGAGAATATTTAGCAACATCTCCATACCCGCCAGCTAAATGTTACTTTAATCTCTTTATGCCATAACGCATTTGCTTATTACAGTACTGACATTGGACTATGTCTTTGTTGTTCAAGTCTGGCCAAATTCCATGATGCCATCCTGTGTCATTAGATTTTGCTCTTCTAGCAGGATCTTTGGATGGATCATACACGGTTTCACCTTCATGGTCCGCCATAACAATCCAACTAACAAATAAAAAACTAATAAGAACAAAAGGTTGAACTATGTAAAGTACGCACTTCATATATTAGTGTACTTGATACTTCAAAAAAAGTTAAATATATAATAAATTAATGGTTTAAGAATATTATTAAACTAATATACGAGCATATCAGTATATCACCACTTCACCGATTAAATTAATGGTTTAATGTCTATATCATTATCACCATGTTCACAACATTTAATAAATTAATTGTTTTATACTTGTAGTATCTATGTGGAAAGTTCCATTCTTTGTAAGCTTGCTCTTATCCATTAATATAATAAATTAATTTAAATACATTGATTGATACTTCATCATTGGCAAAAATATAAAGGGTTCAAGAAAAGTAAAAGTAACTGGACACATATATTGATAATTTGATATACATATATATATATATACCACCTAGTTAATAAAAATATTAAAAAATAAGTCCACTACACCGACCTAGAGAGTAGAAAATAAAAAATAAGACTAGATAAGAAATCAGTGGACTCAACTGGACTTCAAGCTTCAAGGATGAACTGGATGGAACGAACTGCGACTTCGTCTTCTTCGTTCGTCTGCCTCCTGCGAAAAGTATTGCGTTGGATGTGTGGGCATACCAGAAAAGATCGCTTGGGGAATGAGGTAATCAGACAAAAGGTGAGAGTAGCACATATAGAAGATAAGATGCAGGAATCTCGTTTGCGGTGGTTTGGGCATGTGCGTAAAAGACCGAGTGATGCACCTGTTAGACGACTTAAGGGGTTGGGAGAAGAGGCAGAGAAGAGAGGGAGGGAAGACCCAAACAAACTTGGATTAGAGGAATCAGAACTGATATGCGTCTTCTTGGGTTGGATGAGAGTATGGCTTTGGAGAGAGCAAAGTGGAGGGCGCACATCCGTGTGGACGATTGATGTCTTGTCTACATGTCAAAGTGGAGGGTGCACATCCGCGTCATCTTTTTTATCTTTTATCTTTCTTATATTCTTGTGTTATTGTTAGCTTATATTTATTTATCTTTATTTTATTCATTTTATCTTGTTGTTATTTCTTTCCTTTCTTGTCCGTTTTCTCTTTTTGGCATCGATATCATAGATCTATTCATGTTAGCCGACTCCAAATTCTTTTGGGATTAATGCTTGGATTTGTTGTTGTTGTAGGTTGGAAATGAAGAAAAATAAAGTTGTCCCATTGAAGAGAATTATAAATGAAATAGAGATAAAGTTTGAATCAAAGTTGTTTGGTAAAAGGAAGTTATTAGTGTAATATTGTATTTCCCTTGCTTTCCTTCAAATTAGGATGGACCCCTCTCCCCCACCATTTTCTTCCTATTTCTACCCTAGCAAATAAGTAAATGCATCGTATTTGGTATTTTCCATTTCCGTTCCTTCTCTTCCCTTCTACTTTTTTCCAAATAGGCTTCAAGTCTCGGTATCCTCTCCAAATTCCACCAAATCAGCTTCCGGAGAGAAATTTTCCTTAGGAGTGCTTGAAAGATTTGTCATCCACCCCGGGATCAGCACTGCCTAGTTCAGTTTCTCTGCCTAAGCCCGCTTAGTGCCTAGTACTTTTTTGGGCACAGTTTTTTATTATTGTGAACTTGTTTTCAATGATTGCATCTACAGATACTTGGGACAGGATTTGGAATTATTTTCTATAATCTGGGACAGCGGCAGCATGGGGAACTCAGGTAAAAGACTATAAACACAAAAAAAGTCAATGAAAAACTTTTCAAATATTGGTTAAATGTGTTATATGTACAAAAACGTCTTCTGTATATGATACACATCAACACCTCAGCATATATTACATAATGAAGATATGATCAGATCAAATACTACACGAGTTGAGATTGAAATTGGAAATGTTTATGAATTTCATGGTAATCTGTACATTTTTCTTAATACATTGTAATTGAAGGTGGAAAACTAGTTTTAGAACTCAAAATGATCTTTCCAATGAGATGTAAAACGCTAGAAGGGGAAGCAGAGGCGGAGCCAGGGCACTAGACCGGACTGGACCGGTACAAAGAATATTTTTGGAAAATCTTTTAGACGGAATCTTTTACACTAAAAATATGAACATTTTTTAAATTTAGGCCGGACCAGGGCCAGGGTTGGCCCTCTCCCAGCTACGCCCCTGAGGGGAAGAACATACAGGAAGATATTATCAAATCAAACACTTAGTATGTTTTCTGCAATATAGTGTTTTCAGCGTAAAGGGAGCATATTTAACGTAATATATTGGTTAAATGTCTTATTTGGGAGCATATTTAACGTAATATATTGGTTAAATGTCTTATTTCTATACGCATAATGAAGAGCTATTATAAATTTGGTGTATGTTTGGATTTCAAGCTTGGCTCTACTGGCACGTTTTTTGTGTGGTATTTTGGTTAACAGAATGACCCGACCAATTTTTTTTGTTAATCAATGCTTGGTTAGCCAATACTAATGTTATGGTTACTAGTGTTGAAAATTTGCTATCCAAAACGTTGGTTAACCAAAACATTGGCTAGCCAAAATCCTGGTTAAATGAACCTGGCCCACCCCACTACCCCAGCTAATATGAGCTTATTTATTGTTTTTCATCTCTTCAGTGCCTACTCCATATTCAATGAGGATTTCAGAGAGCTTCCTGGAACTCTCAATGCGGATCACTTAGACAGAGACATTAGGGCAGGTCGGCTTTGAACACCTTAAGTTGACATGTTGTACACGTAAAACAATCGAAGAGACAACCATCACTTGCTAATTAGTTAGGGGCTTAGGGCTATAAACTATCATTGTCTATCATCTTTGTGTTGTATTTGTATAGGTTACGGACTGTTGTGGAACTTTGCAGGTGATTTTAAAATACAATACAACAAGGCCTTCTTTTTGTAGCCCTACATTTTTTTCATGGTCTACATTTTTGGTGATGAACGCGTTGTGGGCTTCTAAATTTCTTAATGAGTGTTTATTTTACTTCTATTTTTGAGAGAATTGATTTTAGGGATTATAAGAAGAGTTTTTAATATCAAACATTGGTAGTGTTTTAAAAGAAAAATTCTTTAAAAAAGTAACTTTGGTAAATAATGATTTTGAGTGTAATCAATTAGGGTAATCTATGTCAAAGCTACCTATGGGTTATGGCTATGCCCGTTTTCAGATAGGGGTATAATATTAATTTCCTCACAAACTTGGGTTTGTGTTTTCGGCATGTTAGCAATTTCTGTTCCAAGCCGGTAACGACTTGAAAGCCCAATAGTGAAAGAACATGTTATTGTTTTTTAGAAATGGGAATTTTATTAATTAAAGAGCAAACGAATACAGGAGATAAAGCTGAAAAGGGAAAAAGATGAAAGAAAACAACAAGATAAGAAAAACTAGAAACAACAAAAAACCCAAAAAGGGAAAAAAGAGGAAAGAAAGCAACCCCACAAGAAAAAACTAGAAACAACAAAAAAACAAACCCGAAGCGTAACAAAAGGTCCCTCTCGGAACAACTTGAGGACTCAGTCAAGTCATCAAAGTTCCACTCGTTCTCGGGATCTAGTTCTCATTATATGAGATTGATCATTCAGCAATAAATGTGTTGACCTACAACAAGCTCTATTTTTTTTGATGAAAGGTGACTTATATTGATATCACATAAGGGCCAAAAAGACAAAGAGATCGCAAGCAAGAAGCAACTGTCGACTCTCGAACCAGACCCAGAGTTAATCACCTCAAAATAAGTAATATAACTCGCTGATCCATTTAAGGGCGCAACTGAGCCAAAGATGGTAAATGCAAACCTCATGTCACCCAAATCTTAACTCGAAGTCTTACAATGTAGAAAAATAACAAACTGAAAAAAAACCAAACTACTCAATCCCAAAGAAAGCAAACATTACGACAAAATAAAAACCCTGTTGCGACTTCCAAAGCACTAAGACGAGACATCGTCCCGAACCTGCTCCTTGCATCTGCACCTTTGGTTGGCTTAAGCATCTGAGCCTGCCTCCTCCCTGTTTTTTGGCTTATCAACAGACATAGAGTCCTTGCCTGGCCCCTCCTGCTCCTGATCTTTCCAGATTCTTCTTCTCTTTTGTTCTCCTAACACTTCCTCAGTATTTCCCAAGTCCCCATCCTTAGTCGTGCTATCTCCCGTGCTAATCACAGATTCCTTCCAGCCGTGTCCTCCTGATCCGTCTCCCATATTGGAATTCTCGTGAAGAGAGTGACTTGGAGATGCACTAGGGGAGTCCTCCACAAGCCACTTGTTTCCTCTTGTTGGACTAGTCTTCATCGCACTACCTGTTCTCAGACTAGTCCTAAAAGATTTTCCCAATACTAGATTGTCCTCATATGTTAAAGGACAAAATTTATCGGTGTCCAATAATACCAAAAATAAAACAAAAATTGGGCATTTTTTCATATTTGAAATCAACCCAGTGCCCAACTCCTGCTTTCTTAAGAGATGTTCCTTTTTTCAAGGGTTTACGCACATCCATACAAACTCTGACACGCAAATAAGCTTCCCATTTTTCCTCAAACTGATTGTCATCATATTTAACAAAACTGCCAATAAAGTTTACCAATTCTTCTAGCGGTACCTAGGTTCATCAAGCTATAAGGAACATTATGAACTTGAACCCAGAATTCCGTCTCATTAAGATCAATTTTAAGAGGAATATCATATGGTTTAACCTCTTTCATTATCAACAAATTCCTTTCAAACAGCCATGAACCACCATCCAACACACGTTTCATATCCACACTATGATAAAAAGTAAAGAGATAACTTTTCTCGCCAATCTCCTTGATGGACACCCCTTACCCGGTCTCGATAGCGAAGCCATAAGATCTTTGAAAATATGAACGTTAATAGAGCACCAACCACCAGGAACGTCGGCCGTACCTCCTCCGCCGCAATCTCATCGATTTCTTCCTCATCCAGGTCCAATTCCTGTGTCATCTCGCCAATAGCCATCTGCTTGGACTGATTAACGATTGATTCCATTAATTTTCTCCGCTTCTAGCAACAATCCGTTGCCCCTCCCCGTCGGCCTGCCTCCACGATGGGCAAACCAGACCGGCCAAACCGCACAACCTGGTACCGATTATTCCCCTCCATCGTCAAGCTCTCCTCCGTCCAACCGGTTACTCCCCTCCCTCGTCAAACTCTTCATCGCGAGTATGAGAAGATCGCTCCTTGAACGCGTCGATAGCGGAAATAGGCGCTAGCGGCGGAAAGCCCTAGAGAGAATTGACTTCAGTATGTAGGAATACATTTAAAAAGTGATACGTAGTATTCTACAACAAGCTCTACTTAAAAATAAAAATTTAAAAAGTGATACGTAGTATTCTACAACAAGCTCTACTTAAAAATAAAAATTAAATGTATATTCTTTTTAACACTTGTCTAAGCGACTTAGATCAAGACTTTTTACTTATGTTTTAAAATTTTTAAATTGTCAACAAAAATTAAACATTGGGCCTAATTAATTAATTGAATTTATAAATAAAAAAGAAGCCTATTGACATTACAAAATAAATAAAGAAAAAAATTTGGGCCTAATTTTGTTTCTACCTTTTCGGGCCTAGTGCGGTCGTCCTGCTGCCCTCACCCCATGGCCGGCCTTAACTATTTAAAAAAATTCTAAAAGTTTCTAGTTGTATGATTGCCATGACAATTTTTAAGAGCTTTTCTAAAAATAAAAGATCGAGATGCTACAAGGAGTAGCATATGAGAAAAGACAGTAGCTTCAAACATTAATTAGTCCCAACAACTTGTACATCAAACAAATCAAAATCAAACAGTCAACTTTTTATCAAACTGCTACCACATTTTTTCTTTTAAGATCTTTTCAGTCACTAAAACCTAACAATTATAACAAAGTTGCTAAAAGTATTTTTTCAACTTGTTGTGCCAAACATACCCTAGGATTTTATAGTAAACATAAATACATATTCTTTCCATAGTCAGAGGCGGAGCTAGAGGGGTGGCCAACCGGGCCACGTGATGCACACTAATTAGTAGTGCATAATTACATGTTTTTATGTTTGATTTATGTTGATTGTTTGACGTTTTATTTAGTTTGTAAACATTTATGTGATTTCAGTTGTAATTGTATTTTAGTCTTTATTTATAAGTTGTAAAGTATAGTTAGTATTTGTGGTGTTGGAAAGGAAGACTTTGAAGAGAAGAAAACAAAAAAATTGACTGCCCAGGAGTAAAACCCGACCGGGTAGAAACCCCCACCCGGTCGGGTATGATTTAACAGACGAAATTGCCTAGAAAATCACTGGACCCGGTCGGGTCCCCTACTTGACCCGGTCGGGTCAGATGTGACCCGGGACAAAACGACGTGCAAAGATCACCAGAACATGGCGGATTATCTGATTTTGACCGGACCCAGTCGGGTAAGTACTTGACCCGGTCGGGTACCCGGCCAAAGGTGTTGAAAAACACCTATAAATATCACACTTTTTCTTCTCTAAAAATCATCCCTTCTTCCATACTCTTAAGCTCATTTTAGAATAGCATTTCTTTATATTTTTCTAGCTATGTTTAGTCTCCAAATGAGGAGCTAAACTTCCATTCTTGGTTTTGCTTTTGAAGCTTGTTGATTATTAAAGTTGTGAGTTATTTTCTTAACTTCTTCTCTTGATTATTAATTCTTCCCTTAATCTCATTCTATATTAATGTTGGAGGGTTGCTAAGTGACGATTAGTTAATCATTGGTGGTTTCATAAGTAAGTAACTTCGGTTTATTAATGCACGGTCGTGGTTAATAAACTTAAGAAGGATCAATTTTGTTGGTTAAACCGAGACCGTTGTGTTGAGGTTATCAATCTCAATTGATTTCATCAATGAGTTAAAAGATTGAATGCTACTATCATATCGGTATACGGCGTTGTTCTATATTTGATTAATAGTCAGGGTTGTTAATGAACGGTCGTTGTTAATAACTACCCTCGATGAATTGGAGATACTCCTCGATTGAGTATTCGAGAGGGGATAAGTTATAGATATAACAAGGATCGACTAAAATATATCAACAAGTGGAAAGTAGCAAAGCCAAGTCCCTTTTATTCTTGAATTAAACACATATAGGTTGTTCATCTTAGTTTCTTAATTGAATTAAATCACTCAAAACCAAAACCCCCCTTTTTAATTACTAGTTTCATAAAAAGAGAAACATTCCTTTCCATGTGGATACGAACTCTACTTCGCCTATACTACGTATAAGTGCTAGTATTGAATTTATTTTGACGCACCGTGACAAAGTGATCGTCAAATTTGGCGCCATTGCCGGGGAAAGGCAATTACTTTTATTTTTATTTTATCTCATATATATATATATATATATATATATATATATATATATATATATATATATATATATATATATAAATAAAATCATGCTCTTCTATTTTCTGAACTTACATGAGTTATGAGTATATGGATACCAACACTTCATCCTTAGAGAGTCAAATTTCCTTCTTGACTTCTCTAATAAAGGAATCTATCTTTAACTCAAAAGCTCGAGATGCCAAGACATGCAACATTTGCATGTCTCACAGGCATCTTACGGACTTCTGCCCAAAGCTCCAAGAAGAATACCTTGCACAAATTGATGATGTACCTCACATGAGGTATGATCCATTCTCCAACTCTAATATGTCCACGGAGGACATGGTTCGGACTCTTACTAACAGTGTGACCGCCATGCAACAAAACATGGTGCAATTCCAAAATTAGATCAAGTCTAGCATTTTGAACTTGGAAACACAAATGAGTCAAATAGCCGGAGTCGTGAGTAGGCTTGAAGCAAGGGATTCAGAAAAACCTCCTTCTCAACTAGAATGTGATCCTAGACAGAAAACTTTTGCAATCACATTGACAAATGAAGAGGAAATGCAAAAGGAGATCCAGAATCCAGAAGAAGTAGAGGAATAAAAAGACACGGAGCTCCAACTGGTCAAATAAGAGGATAATCTGAGCTTCAAGGTTAAATATCTATCCTTTTCATCTTTTGAGGTACCCCCATCTGTAACACCGTCCCCAAGTATATTTACTTTTAGTAAATCATGTAATAAACCTTGAATAATGATTCATGAATTTACGAGGTTGTAAATTTTTGTTATTACGTTCACGTGAATAGTGAATTGCACGTGGGGCCCACATCGGGAGCAGGGACCACCCGATAAACCCGGGAGCACATATTATATTCATCTTGGTCTAGATAATATGTATATGGTGGTAGATATTTTAGTTGGGCCATAGGAAGGGCATAGGGTTGAGCCGTCGGTCAAACGAGGCCCAATTACCGGTATTGGTAATTTATCAGATAACAGCCCGGAACGGATTTCGGGACCGTCTAAATTAAATTTGGGGAATGAATACTCATTCCAAAAGTCCATTATGATGGGAAACACAAAATATATTTTATTTGACCCGATAAAATAAAATATAATTTAAACAGTCCGAAAAATACAACTTTCGGGGCCGATTGCACAGTTCTGGACATCAAGGGATGACCTCCCACATGAGTGGGGGCCACCCCACGTTTTTTTGTGCCCAATTAGACTTTATGGGAGCTGGTTGACAAATAAATGGGTGGAGGAGATGCATTTGACATCAAAGTACCAAAAGGGATCCCTCACCCTCTCCTATTGCTCAATTGAGACAAAAGGGGGGCATCATCTCTCACCCCTACCTCCCTAGCTCGACCAAGACCACAAGGAAAGAGGAAGAAGATCTCAACCAAGCCTCCATAGCTGGAAAATCCGAGCTCAACAATAGAGGTCCAAGGAGGAGGCTTAAAGAAGGAAAAAGTTAGGGAAAGTGTGAAGGATTAAGGTGATAACCTTCTAATAACTTTTCCTTTCCTTTTTATCTATCATATGAATTTTATACCATATGAAGGACCCCTAGGATTATTCTACATGTTTAGAAGTGTAGAATGAGGGGTTGGAATGTGGTTCTAAGTCCAAGAACGGACTTAGAAGACAAAACGACCGGTTCGCCGGAAAATAACCTTTTAGAGGTTATTTGTATTGATATGAGTTTTGTGATGATAAAAACATGTTAGGAGCTTAACTAAGATGTTTCTAGAGTTCGCCGGAGTTCGCCGGAGTTTTGCCGGAGTTCAACCGAAGAGCTTAGAACACGCTATAACTCATTTAAGGTGAGTGGATGATTTAATATCTTATAACTTTTGGGTTAATTATGGGATTACCTAAATAAATGTTATATGTGTTCATAATTATGTTTAAAAGGTATTTAAACATGTGACTAGCCAACATGGTTAAGTTTGTATGAAAGGAATTAATTGTTTATGCATGAAATATGTTATGAGGAATTATATAAAATGCATGTTTGCTTGAAGCGTAAGAGAAGCACAAATGAACATTATTAACTTAATTATATGATGATTAAGTTGATACGTATAAGGTTTGAAATGGCGGTCAACGAAAACGTTGACCGATGGATAATGGATTAATTGATACCGGAAGGTATTAGTTAATTATGAATTTATATAAACGCATGACTTTGCATGAATTGTGATACATAAGCTTTATGTATTGATTTAGCTATGAATGAATAAATATGATATAGATCCTATCTAGGTTGATAGGAGGTTGATCATAGGATTAAAAATTGGTGGAGGACCCTAGGACTTAAAGTCCTTAACACTCATATTTTGGTGGAGGACCCTAGGACTTAAAAGTCCTTAACACTCATATTTTGGTGGAGGACCCTAGGACTTAAAAGTTCTTAACACTCATATTTTGGTGGAGGACCCTAGGACTTAAAGTCCTTAACACTCGGATTATAAATTGGTGGAGGACCCTAGGACTTAAAGTCCTTAACACTCGGATAATAAATTGGTGGAGGACCCTAGGACTAAAAGTCCTTAACACTCAAATACAAATTTGGTGGAGTACCCAAGGATTTTGATCCTCAAAACCCATAGATTATGATATTGAAGTATGGACAAGGAGGAGTCCTATACACTCATAGGCATATGGGTGGGTTGGGGTTTTTAGTCAAGGATATTGACTATTAATATTTTCCCAAATAAAACGGTGATCTACGGATCGGGTATTTTCCAAGTGTATATGTACTACTAAGTATTTCTTAACTTGGGGGAAAAGACTATTTACATAAGTATCACCCTATGTTTGGGTCTTATACTTGAAACGCTAGTTATTCTATATTTAGCCTGCTACTCGCTCGGTACTTGTACTGACCCCTTCGGGGGGGGGGGGGGGGGCACCATTTCAGGTTGAAGTTAAGGCTTGTCATCTACACCTTTGCACGGGTGAAGAGAATCCAAAGGAAGACGTGGTTCGTGCTCCCTCTACTATTTCAAAAAAATAAACTATGCTCATGGATACTTTTGTATTAATACATTGTTTTGGCCTGCGAGCCTACGTTTTGGCCTGTGAGCCTACGTTTTGGCCATGTGTGGCCCACGATTAATTGTTGAATATTTCCGCTATTCAATTAATCTAAACTGTGATGTTGTTGTGTATGTTTACTACTGAGTATGGATATATTATGTTCATGGACGCCTTGTATGATTAAGACACGTTGACTTGCGAGTGATGTCACTTGGTCATACGGCGGTTGTACACGCGCCTAGATGCGGTCTGGGGCGTGACACCATCAATTCTAAAATTTTTGAGGGAAACTCATAAACTTGGAAAGGACAATGACATTTCTGAAATCCTCTTCAAAATTGAGGGATCGAAAAACTTTTCATTGACTATAGTAAATGATAATTTTTTCCCTTTCCTCCCACCGCATGAATCAATGACAATCTGGATATTTGATCCTGGAAAGATTCCCAAATTGAAGAGTCGAGAAGTTGAGCACTCCTATGAACGTCCTAGGAGTAAAAGTGTGAAAATGATAAACTATCATGATCCAAGTTTGAATGACTGAACACAATGATGGCGTCGTGCCGCGACGTTAAATAAAGCGCTTCTTGGGAGGCAACCCATGCAAGGTACGTTTACTTGTTTTATTTTATGTTTACACATTTAAAAAAAATGACCTGGGATTGAACCCGGCCGGGTATAAAACCCTACCCGGTCGGGTTACCTCTTAAAACACAGCACCCGGCCAACCGCCCGACCGGGTAGACCCCTATACCCGACCGGGCAACCCAACAAAAAACTCTCTGCCTCGGGTGAACAGCTTACGCCCGACCGGGTCAGTCACTATACCCGGTCGGGCGGTCGGGCAAAAGCCCGATAAGGGTGCGGGCGGGCATCATTTCTTCCCCATTTTAATTTCTTTTCTTCCCATTCAAACCACACCCCAAATTTCCTCCATTTCCAAAAGTCAAAAGCTTCATATCTCCTACATCCATCCACCAATTAAACCCATTTCATTCATCACCTCTTCACCCTTTTCATCTCCACACCCACGAATCACCAACAAAACCTCCCAAAAAGTAACAAAAAAAACACATTCATCTCAGACACAAGCACTAGCGACAGTGCTTTGATTAGCTTGGGGGGAGAGTTTTATAGAATACTCACATTCATACTCTTTATTCTTGTAAATTTTTTTTATAAAAGCTTGTTAAGTTGAAAACCCAAAAAGGCAACTTAAGTAAAAATAAAGCAAAAATAAGAGTGAGTTGTGAGGATTAAAACAGAAAAATGTGGGAAGCTGGGATAAAAACCCGAAAGGGCATCTAGGCAAAATGAGAGAATGAGAGAAAGTATTTTCTTTTATTTCTGCAGGATCCTAAGGGTAACGAAAAAAAAAGGTTGAGGTTGATAAAGAAATATGGAGTTGAAGACCCTCTTTACTGTTATATTTTTGGGGATATACTTTTTGTGTTTCTAAAAACACTCGTGGATGTGTGTGTTGATATTCTTGTCATTTTAAGGACTTCTTGGACCGGATTTGATTTACTCGAGACGAGTAAAGATTTAAGTGTGGGGGTGTTTGATGCACACTAATTAGTAGTGCATAATTACATGTTTTTATGTTTGATTTATGTTGATTGTTTGACGTTTTATTTAGTTTGTAAACATTTATGTGATTTCAGTTGTAATTGTATTTTAGTCTTTATTTATAAGTTGTAAAGTATAGTTAGGATTTGTGGTGTTGGAAAGGAAGACTTTGAAGAGAAGAAAACAAGAAATTTGACTGCCCAGGAGTAAACCCGACCGGGTAGAAACCCCCACCCGGTCGGGTATGATTTAACAGACAAAATTGCCAAGAAAGTCACTGGACCCGGTCGGGTTCCCTACTTGACCCGGTTGGGTCAGATGTGACCCGGGACAAAACGACGTGCAAAGATCACCAGAACGTGGCGGATTATCTGATTTTGACCGGACCCGGTCGGGTAAGTACTTGACCCGGTCGGGTACCCGGCCAAAGGTTTTGAAAAACACCTATAAATAGCACACTTTTTCTTCTCTAAAAATCATCCCTTCTTCCATACTCTTAAGCTCAGTTTAGAATAACATTTCTTTATATTTTTCTAGCTATGTTTAGTCTCCAAATGAGGAGCTAAACTTCCATTCTTGATTTTGCTTTTGAAGCTTGTTAATTATTAAAGTTGTGAGTTATTTTCTTAACTTCTTCTCTTGATTATTAATTCTTCCCTTAATCTCATTCTATATTAATGTTGGAGGGTTGCTAAGTGACGATTAGTTAACGTTCCGACATTAATTACTACTAGAAACGATCAACGAACCGATGGTTAATCGTTGGTGGTTTCATAAGTAAGTAACTTTGGTTTATTAATGCACGGTCGTGGTTAATAAACTTAAGAGGGATTAATTTTGTTGGTTAAACCGAGACCGTTGTGTTGAGGTTATCAATCTCAATTGATTTCATCAAGGAGTTAAAAGATTGAATGCTACTATTATATCGGTATACGGCGTTGTTCTATATTTGATTAATAGTAAGAGTTGTTAATGAACGGTCGTTGTTAATAACTACCTTCGATGAATTGGAGATACTCCTCGATTGAGTATTCGAGAGGGGATAAGTTATAGATATAACAAGGATCGACTAAAATATATCAACAAGTGGAAAGTAGCAAAGCCAAGTCCCTTTTATTCTTGAATTAAACACATATAGGTTGTTCATCTTAGTTTCTTAATTGAATTAAATCACTCAAAACCAAAACCCCCCTTTTTAATTACTAGTTTCATAAAAAGAGAATCATTCCTTTCCCTGTGGATATAAACTCTACTTCACATATACTACGTATAAGTGCTAGTATTGAATTTATTTTGACGCACCGTGACAAAGTGCTCGTCACCACGGCCCGCCCCAAATTTGAAAATTATTTGTATTTTTAGTCTAAAAATTTATGTGAAAAAAAATTATCAGAAAAATTCTTTGTACCGACTCAGCCCAACCTTCAATCCTAGCTACGCCCCTGTCTGTAGTTACCATAAATTACCAACAATTTTCTTCAACAAATTGATAATTTTCCATTACTATTATTTTGTAACACCAGCAACACAATTAATATTGAAATTGAGTTTGTGCTTCAACTTTTTTTTTTTACAAATTCATATGAGTAAAATTAATGCTGGTGTTTCTATTATAGACTTATTATCACATTACTAGTATTTAAATTTAATGATAATAATTGTTTAATCACTACAAAAAAATACGGGATTGATAGAGTTTTTGATAGGGATTCACCCTAATTTATAATGGTTTTGACAGGGATATGTCAAATTCATGTAAAAAGCACTTTGACACGAGTTATTTGGCATAAAATCATAATCAATTCGTGTCAATCTCGCAAATTTTTTGTAATGAATGAAACTAATTGTAAACCACTAAGGATGTTTCTACTTGGACTATAATTTGCTGGTTTGATCTGAATTAATCTAGTAAACTAATTAAATATGATGGGTGCTATATATGGTCTTGGGATACATATTATATTATATTGATTGAAAAGTAATTTGAAACAATGCAAGTGTATGTATGTGAAGTATCAATTGATTTGAAGAATGAACACCGACAAGTGATATGGTATTTTGTACTGTAGTTCACATTGAATTAACGAACGAATTTGAATTTTGCAGTCATGGATGCCCAAATCACGTTGCTTCTAGCTTGCCGGCCTCTACTTCCAATGTGTTGCACGCAGTCAACACATTACCTCTGCCAACAATATTCAGTTTGATGTGAGTATGTGATGTCGAGTTTAGGAATTGATCGAATGTTGTCAACAATGTAACAACAAAAAATTGTATTGGAAACTACATAACTAAAAGTGTCCTAATTAAATAGGATTCACAAGTCTCTAAAAAGCATAGATAGTAACACTACTTTTTAAATTCTCCAAATAGGACTAAAAATAATTTTTCTACCCTAAATACCCTAAGGGTATAATTCATAATGAAATATTTTAATTCATAATAAAATCATAAAAAATAATAAAAAGTCGTAATAAATAATAAAAAATAATAAATTAATAAAAATATTTATAAAATAAAAATTATAAAAAAATATATTTTTTTTAATTTTAAAAAAATAGTAAAAATCAATAAAAAATGAATACCCTTCCCACCGCCTCCCAGCACCACCGCCTCCGATTGGTGAAAATTATGCCACTTTTGTAAAAAAATGTCAGTTTTTTTGAAAATGTCAAGAAAATGGCATTATTACTCTTTATTATGCCAACATTTTCATTGAATCTGACATCATTATGGCATTACTAAAAATGTTGGCTGATTTTCTCCGGTGATGGGAGCTGGTGGTGCTGGGAGTGGCAGAGGCGACAATTTTTTTTACCTTTTTATTTTTTTAATTTTTTAAAATGTTTATTTTATACTCCGTATTTTAATTTTATAATTTTTTTTTTAATTTTTTAATTATTTTTTTAAGATTTATATAATTTTTTAATGATTTTATTATTAAAAAAACATTTCAAAAGCTACAAGGGTATATTTGTCCAAACACACATAAATAGTCAAATTAGGGGAATTTAAAAAATGTAGTCCTATTTGTGCAAATTTCGTCACTCTTTAGTCCTATTTACGGAATTGACTAACGGAAAATTCCCTAAATAGAAGTAAATACGTTTTGAAATTCCAAAATAAAACTCTTATGTTTTTGTTCTCTAAATAGGAGTAATTTATTTCAAGTTTCCAAAAAACTGTCATGTATAAAGCCTGATAATGCAAAATTTGGCACAAATTACTTCTATTTAGGGAATAAAAATATGAAGCTCCTATTCAAAACGTATTTACTCCTATTCAAATTTTTTATTATTATTTAAAACCAACAAAAATAATAAGGGAGATTTCCCAAAATAGGAGTAAATGAGGTTTGAAATTCCAAAATAGGACTCCTATGTTTTTCTCCCCGAAATAGGATTAACATGACAGTATTTACTGTCATCTTGTAGGCATGACTGTCAAATAGTTGCAGTACTATGTATTCAACATGCAGGTATTTATTATAATTAATGACAATATTTATTTAATCATGGTAATATCTTTTCATCTACGGCAATATCGACTCATATTTCGGAAAGAAAAACATAATAGTCCTATTTCGAAAGAGTGCGTATACCGTGCAACCGGTATACGGTGAGCACCGTATACCGGGACGGATTTATATTTTTTTTTTCCTTTTGCTTTTAAAAAATGGTAATAACTTTTTTATTTTTGATCCGATTTTTATAAAATTTATATCAACATTTTTTATTTTTCATGATCTTTCAAATGAGACCAATATTGCCTATGTAATTTTAACATATTAACATTTGTGTGTGAAATATGTAACTTTAAGTGTTACAATATGTAACTCACGTTCAGTCAAGTCAAATGCAACTCGTGTGTATAAATATGTATCTCTACGTGTAACAATATGTAACTTTACGTAAAAAAATATGTAACTCGCATTCAGACAGGTCACATGCAACTCGTGTGTATAAATATGTAACTCGCGTGTATAAATATGTAACTTTACGTGTAAAAATATGTAACTTTACGTGTAAATATATGTAAGTCGCGTTCAGACATGTCAAATGCAACTCGTGTGTATATATATATGTAACTCGCTTATAAAAAGATGTAACTTGCTTATAAAAAGATGTAACTTGCTTATAAAAAGATGTAGCTCACTCATAAAAAGATGTAACTCAATGTATTATCAAATGTAACTGAGGCCACTGATCCACTCCCAAACAAATTCGATCTTCTATTTCACAAACCTATCATCTCCCAAACAGATTCGATTTTTCTTATAATCCAATACTCATTAATATAATAGTTCGATAATTTCTTAAAATTAAATACACAATATTGGTCTCATTTGAAAGATCATGAAAAATAAAAAATGTTGATATAAATTTTATAAAAATCGGATCAAAAATAAAAAAGTTATTATCATTTTTAACATCAAAAGCAAAAAAAAAAAAAAAAGACACTGCGTCGTTTTTGCAACAGGGCGCACCATCCTCATGGTGCGCCGATTGCACCATATAATTTGCCATTTCTAAATTCCAAACCTCATTTACTCCCATTTGAGCAATTTTCCAAATAACAATAGAGTAAGCACTTTACCTCAAGCATTAAAGTCTTCAACTAAAGATTGACGGTATCATATCTTTACCTTGAATTGATATGGTACATTTGTCTGCAATACAAAATTAAACAAATGACGAATCAATTCATAGTTAACCTTCCTTGTACTACCTCCGTCCCGGAATTATCTCCTTATTTGACTGGACACGAGTTTTAAGATAGTGAGAAATGTGTGGTGGAGAGTTGTGCAGAGGAAAGTGAAATGTGTAAGAATGGTTGTGAACCACAAATTCTTTGCCAAAAAAGGAAAAAAGGAGATAAATTTGGGACGGACTGAAAAGGAAAGAATGAAGAAAATTCCGGGACAGAGGGAGTATATAAATGTCACAGTACAAAATAAAACATAAAGCACCAATGAATAATAAAAAAGAACCTCGATAACCATTTACATAATTACACTCATTTAGGTTTAATTTAACATTTCTACACTAAAGATATGTTTAGAGTTCAAAGAGAAGAGGAGGGAAAAACTTTAAAAGTTACAACAATTTATTACACCAACAGAACTAAATCAAATAGTCACCTATTTAAAAAGTTTTAAAAAATATCTTTTCAGTTTGTTGTGTCAAACATACCCTTAATTTAAGGGAGGGAAAGAGGAGGAAATCCTTCTTTTTATTTGGGAGTTACAATTTTGAACGGAGAAGACCAATGAGGAATTATAATTATATTAAAATCACTTCAAAAATATGGTGAATTTAAATAGTTGAACTTATATTTATAAGTTCATCGTTTTAATTTTTGCCTCCTTTTGACTTTTGATTTTTCCTTACTCCCCATTTACTTCTCGATAAGAAACGCTATTTCAAATTTGAATCTTGTAAAACACAAGTGTCCACTAATTGAAAAAATGTATATGATTTGTTTGTTTGCTTGCTTGCTTGATTGGTTGTTTGGTTGTTTATTTATTTATTATTTATTTATTTATTTATTTATTTATTTATTTATTTTGACTATTTTATTTTAAAATTTGCGTTGGGAAACCCCATAACTTCCGCTCCTCTATGTCAACTAAGCAAGAAGCAATCAAGCATTCAAAATGAGGTATGTAGTCGCTATAGCGAAACTATTGGACCTGCAGATCTTGTAAGATAAAGATAAAACTAACCAGGCCCTGGATGCAAGCTTCGATTCATTAAAGAAGAGCCTAAGAACCCAGGGCAGGAAGAGCGAGATCACGAGTTTAAGGTTTGCGATAGATGTTGCCTTTCCTGGATAAACGATCTCAAATCGGTTTTTTATTTAAGCAGATCTGTTCAAATTTTCGGTTTTTTGAAGTCATTTGTCCCTGGCATCTTATCTTCCGGTTGGAAGTGCAAGGCGTTTGAATTGCCGGTTGGCTTTTTCCAACCAAGAAAGACGGATGCACAAACACCTAAAAAGCAATCGAAGCGCTCAGAAAACTGCGGACCTGTATAGGGCGACCCCCTATAAAAAAGGGAGAGAGCGCCTCAAGGGTATCGGCTGCGGGTTTTCATTTGAATAAGTTTGATACTTACGATGATGCGGTATCTTGAACAGGAACTTCATAGAAGATCTAATGAGAGTCTCATTCAGTTATTTATGGGAGCGAGTGATCCCTATCAGTTCTGAAGTCAAGTGATATGTCTGGAAATATTGATTTATGGAAATAGACTTGAGAGCAATTCCATTTTTATGATATTACATTTATCTCCTTTATTGAACGATGGCCACACATTAAAGTTTTGCATGTTCAAAGTTATCATGGAAGTGGGTTTCAAAATGTTGCTTCAATATACTATGTATATTGTTTTAGAAAAGGAATCCACTATAACAATATCCCTCACTCGTCTTAGGTTATATTTGTGAGTTAGGTTTTGGGGGAGAGAAAGGTTGATGAGAGTTTATGACCCCCCTTTCATGTTCGTGAGTTTAAAAAAATGGAGAAGATGGTTTTGAAATTCTCCAAAACTCTCCAAATGTTCAATTTTAAGTTCCCCCAATTTGGAGGTTTTTGAAAAAATAAAAATAAATGATGATTTTAATTTTATTTAAAATAAATACAATGCAAGTTCAACTATTTGAATTCAATATACTACCTCTGTCCCGGTGGGCTTTGCTAAGTGCAAAGTAGATGAGAAATAAAAATAGTAAAAACTGTGAGGTTGAGATTTGTGGAGAGGAGAGAGAAATGTGCAGAACCACAAATTAGTTGTTTTAATATGAAAGTGGCAAAATTTTTTAGGACAACCAAAAAGGAAAAGTTGGCAAAGTCCAATGGGACAGAGAGAGTATATCTTAAGCGATTTTAATTATAATTCTCCATATCCCCCTATCTTTTCAAATTTATAACTCTTAAACAAAAATTAAGGTTTCTTTCACTTCCCCTCCCCCTTCCCCTCGCATGGCTTACCTTTAAAATCATTCCCTTCCCTCTCCCCCAAACTCCCAAACATACCTGATAGATCACTGGTAAACCGTTAGTGGTATTGTAAAGAGAAGGGAGAGCTATGAGTAGAGAGATAAAGTAATCTTGTATTAATGAGATTCGAACCATTTACAAGTGCACCTAAGGGAATCATTTATACTAGTAATAAATGAGTGATGCATTAAATGCGCATACACGTGTTGGCTATTCTATGGACGAGAACTCTAATGCATGACAAAGCGTTTCGCGTGTCATTTCTTTAAACGACTTCTGAACGGATGTCTTCTGTTGGATGAGGTGATGACTGGTGGTGGCCAAGGTGGCTTATGAACGTCGTCCCTGTTGTCCCTCTTGTTCCCAGAAGTGATTCCGCCTAGGATATCTGGGTGGGCATGACCGAGGTGTCATAACTGAGGTGTCTAGTACGGACAATAATTGTATTTCTATATTCTAGACTTGCTTTGGTTGAGAGACCTAGATGGCGGCTTGGGCTTGGGCCGTTGTGTATCTAAGAGCATGTGAGCCGTGGATGTGGACCCATGTATTCTATCAATACCATTAAGGTATGTTTGGGAGTGGTTTTGGAGATGTGGAGAAGGTTGAAAAGAGTTTATATATGATTCTTCCTTTCTTGTTTCATGAGAGTTTAGAAAAATGGAGGGAAAGGTTTTGGAGGGGTTTTGTAACACTTCAAAAATCCTCCAAATGGTTAATTTTTAAGTTCCCCCAATTTGGAGATTTTCAAGGATAATAAATTAAATGACAATTTTAGCTCAATTTAAAACGAATACAAGTTCAATTATTTGAATTCGATATATATCTTAAATGATTTTAGTTATCTAATTTATAGTAGTTTATCTCTTTCTAACTTATAACCCCAAACAAAAATAAAGGTTTCTAATGGATCGCCGACCCTGGGGTAGCTGGAATCCAGGAAAAGTAATGGAGAAGATCAAAAAAGCTTTAGTAAGATCGGATAGGTATTTCTGCAGAGTAACAACAAGAGAATTAAGTTTCGGATCTCTTTCCACATGTTGGAAGGTGATATTTATACTAAATGAGTAATACTTGGTGCCTAAGTAAAAAAGATGCTATTCTATTGTGGAGAGGACACAGGCCCTGCATGTCTAACAAACTAAACAGACTAATCTAATGGGGTGTTGCCACGTGTAAAGGTGATTGGAGAGAGGAGTAGAATAGCTAGCTGATTGGAATTGTGTGTAACAAACTTGTACCAGAATACACATGCGGGCTGCACGTGTATTTATCCGGAATGTGCTTAACTTTATCCGCTGGGAGTGACGTGGCACCTCTTAGGGTACTGGTGATGTGGCGGCAGCTTGGGCTGCACTTGCTTTCGTGAAATGCTTAAGTCCATCGAGTGTTTGATGAGACCCCGAGCTCCCTGAGGTCAGAGCTCAGATGCTCGTGCTCATTGCCGGAGGATGTGCCTCTGGTATTTGGTCTTGTCTTGTAGCGTTGACTTTCTTGCCTAGCTTGGCTTGACTTCGGTTGACCTTGCGTCAGTGCCCGATGTCAGAACTGGTACCAAGCTCGGTGTGCTCGAGGTTGCCTTCATATTTTGCCTTGTCTGGGTGATTCCCGAGTTCGGTGTTTTTGCCGACCTCAGAGAGTCGAGGTCGGCCTCGGTTGGTCTTATGTCCTTTGTCTATTCGTCGTCTTGTGCTTGGTCCTGACCTCGGTGGGTCGGGGTCGGGGTCAGCCTCTGTTGGAAGCTTGGTACTTCAAGTATTTTGAGATGCCTTTGTGGCCTTTGACCAGCGATTATGATACCCGTGGGGTATATGGAAATATACTCCATCAATTTATTTCACCCCCTTCCCCTCGCATGTCTAACCTTCAAAATCTCTCCTTCTCTCTCTCTCGAAACTCCCAAACATAACCTTAGCTTAAATTTTGATTCCTTAGCAAATGGAGTGGCATAGAACAAGAGAAGAGAAAAAACAAGGTGGAGGAAGACTAATTTACATATAAGAATTCTATAGGCAAGCTATCTTTAGAATAAGTACGAGGTTATTATTGTTAGGTTAATTAGCTTGTGCAATTTATATTTCTCCCCTTTACCTACTAATATAATTTCTCCTATAGATGTTTGTTTGTAGCATCTCTATTTGTTTGTAAAACGTTTTCCTTAAATTCTTTGATATCAAATGAGAACAGTTTTTAAAGTGAGAACGTGAGAACACTCACATTTACCGCAATGTGACGCACAATAAGACTCGTCTGGTTGCACTTTTGCAAGTTAAGCATGTTATTTACCAAAATGTCACCGCAATTATATATTTAATATTGGCTTAGTTTTGACAAAGTTAAAATGTGTACCAGACGATCTCGATTGTGCTTCACATTGACTTAGAAGTGAGCGTTCTCACGTTCTCACGTTAAACATTGTTCTCAATGAAACTTCACCATATATATAAGGAGTATATGTTAGACCCATATCTATAACAAGATCCACATATGGACTTTACACGGGATTCAAGGAGGAAAAGTAGATGCTAAGTAAGTTAAAAGTAATATAACAAAGAAAATTAAAATTAATTAGGAGATATATGCATGGGTCCTACACAAACAAATGGTGAGATAAAAAATGAGAAGCTAATGAATCGAGTTTCAATTTTTTTGCACAATGTCATATCCCAAAACTTAAGGCCTTCAACTACCCGGTAAAACAAAAAATGCACCAAATACCTTTCTAATATACCAAGTTTGTAGAAAAATCCCTTTCTGATTAAATGTGTGCCAAACCATTTGCGTTATAATTAGTCATGATTTTATATATATAACCTCCTAAAAGAAAAAATTTAGGTTCCAAATAAAACAAAGTGACTATTATTTTTGTATAATTTAGAGATCTAGATATATATACCTGCATGCTCATTCATAATATTACGACAGTTGACTATTAAATTCTTAAATTTGTTACTTTAGAGTTTATATGCAGGGATTAGTTAACAATATCACAATGGGACTTGGTCCATTTTACCCCACCCCAAACTATTGAATGCGGAGTACATTATAGATTCTTGCATTGGATTTTTTTTAATACAAAAGAATGATATTATTTATGAACAAATTAAAGATTTTATCAATGAAGGACCCAAAAGAGATGTTAAGTATAATCAAGAATTTGAAGTAAAAATGTAAAACACATGGCTCGTCAATTTAGGACTTATTACTCAAATGATTAAAGGCAAATTCTTTGGTGCTCTTAAACCATCCTACCTTAGTTTGTTCCGAATGGAGCAATTAAAATATTGCAATTGAATATTTTAAACATAAAAAAATGATGAAATAATGACTTAAACTCTAATTAAATGATGAAAGGTAGATGTTCAAATTTTTCAATTGGATATTGTAACACAGTGTGATTAAAACTACATACGAGCATACAAATGTTTTTACAAAAGAAGGACGTAACATTTATGAATAAATTAAAGAATTTTTTATTGACAGACCCAAAAATATGCTAAAAGTATAATCAATAATTTGAAGTAAAAGTGTAAAAAACACGGCGTGTCCATTTAGAACTTATCACTCAAATGACAAAAGTGTTTTTATGTAATTAGACATCTAGACATATTTACTCGTATGTTCATCAATAATAAAATTATGACAGTTGACTTTTAAATTTTTAAATTTGTTATATGCAGGATTAGTTAAAACATGGGGGGGATTCGATACATATTTTAAAAATTAAAAACAAAATGAACCAATGCATATAATTTATACTTTATATCACACGGGGACTTGGTCCATTTTATCGCACCCCCAAATTATTGAATACATTATAGATTCCTACATTGGATTTTTTAATACAAAAGAAGGATATTTATGAATAAATTGAAGAATATTTTGAAGAAGGACCCAAAAGATATGTCTAAGTATAATGAAGAATTTGAAGTAAAAGTGCAAAACACACAACGCGTCAATTTAGGACTTATTACTCAAATGATTAAAGGCAAATTCTTTGGTGCTCTTAAAGTATCCTACTTTAGTTTGTCCAAACGGAGTGATTAAAATATAATAATTTAAACATAAACAAATGAGAAAATAGTGACTTTGAACTAATCAAATGCATTAAAGGTACGATGTTTTAGTTTTTCAATAAAAATAAGTACGGTTGAAATATATTTTATGACATAATTAACTGAAGTTACCATAAATGATCATTTTAATTAGTTATTTTTTCACATAACCCTTCTTTATTTTTAAAATACTTTAAATATAATTTTTATTATTGAGCAGATTCAGAAAGAAGTTCATCAATTTCAGGAAATTCAACTGATCTAGCCAATTTTTACCAAAAGGGCTCTAGCTAAGATTGTCATCATCACCGTTACCCTAATGGCTCCCACCTACGGTGAGTCAAATGTAGCCGACAAATTCACAAATAAATTGTTTCGGAATGAGCCATTGTCAAATTCAGAGTGGATTTAATAAAAACAAGGAAAACGACCATCAAAATGAATGAAACTGGAAGTCTGGTAGTGATCATAGGTTTGAAATTGAAAAGATTTGAGCCATATATTAACATCTTCAAAACACTAGCTCATTTAAAAAGAACTCGGAAAATCGCCGCCAAAAATCGCTATCAATCCATATACGAAATAGAAATGATAGTATTAATTACCTTATTGACGTGATGATTGATCAAATTCGCGAAGTGAGCCACTCCATCGAAATCAACGGTGGCATCGAAAGGAACCTCTGTACCGATAGCATCAATGATAAGCGAGAAGGCATCCCCGATGAGCTCGCCGACGTCGACGTCAACCTTGACCTTGACGAAAGAAGAAGACTTCGTCCCGAGTTCGCCGGCAGTCGCCGACGTGACGTTGGCCACCGGGTCGCCGCGGTACCGGACATCTACGGAGAAAGAGCGGTAGCTGAGGCTGTAGAAGGAATCTGTGTTGGTGACATTGACAGTGAGGTCGACGGTCATGAAGAAGCCGGTGGGGAACATCAATTTGTTGTGCTTTACGGTGACGTTTGTGACGTCGTGGTCGACGATGGACACTATGGGATCGTTACAGAGCTTGTGCTTGATGTATTCTGCAAGGGCGACGATGCCCAAAACCACAATCAACAAGACGATAAAGATGCAGCATTTAGTCCGACGTTTTGTCCTCCATAGCCTTTTAAAACATCCCACCCTTTTCGTCATTAATTATATTCTTCTCACCTTAATCCCTACTCCGGAATTATCTTGATGATATATATATATATATATATATATATATATACATATATATATATATATACATATATATATATATATATATCTATATACATATATATATATATGTATATACATATATACATATATATATATATGTATATACATATATGTATATATATATATATATATGTATATGTATATATATATATATGTATATGTATATATATATATATATATGTATATCTATATATATATATATATGTATATCTATATATATATATATATATATATATATATATATATATATATATATATATATATATATATATATATATATATATATATAACACCCCACTACGCTAGCTTATGGCAGCAACCCCTTGTGTGAAAGTGTCATTTTCTTTAAATCTTGAACTAATTGTCAACAACTAAATGTAAATTGCGATTTAATATATCACCATATTTGTATGAGAAAATTGTCCAATATAGGACTAAAACTCAACATTTTTCTCAAAATAGGACCACATGCATGTTTTTCTCTAAATAGGATTAACCTTACCTTTTTTACCCCTAATTCTATTTAATTAATTAATTGATCTAAATAATTGCCCCCCTAGTTTCCTTGCACAACCAAGGCAGTCTGGAGGTGGCGGCAGCTCGGCGGCAGCGGAAGAGGCGGTTTCCGGTGGCGGCGGCGGCAGTGGCGGCGGTTTCCGGCGGCGGCAAGAAAATAACAGACATTAAATAGACAATAAATAGACAATAAGTAGACAATAAATAAACAATAAATTCTGATAAACACCATTGCGGCGGCGGAGGTGGCGGCGGCAGAATCTGACGATCAGCCAGATATTTTTTGGAATTTTCCGGCGGTGCTCCGGCGGCGGCGGCGGTGGCCGGAGGTCTGGCGGCAGGCGGTGGTGTCCGGAGGTCTGGCGGCAGGCGGCTGGCCGGAGGTCCAGGGGCAGCAGTGGGGGTATTTTGGTCCAATCATACATAAAAAGTCCTATTTAAGAATGTTTAAACTAATTGATCCTATTTTGAGAAAAAAGCCATGTTTTGGTACTATTAAGGTAAATCTCCCGTACTAAAATGTATGTATAAGTGTTTCACTTAATTGAATCCTAAATATCAAATGCATATCTTGAAGATTATAGTAAATCGTGTATTCCCTCTGTCCCAAAAATATTTCCTACTTAGACTTGAAACGCTTATCGAAAAGTGGGAATGTATGATTGTGGTTGAGTACGCATAGTAAGACAAAGGTAAATGAATGTTATCTTCACAAAATTTTCCAAAAAGAGAAATGGAAAGAATTTTTTGGGATACCGATCCCAAAATAACAAGTGGAAAGAATTTTGTGGGACAGAAGGAGTATCAGTTATTATCTTTAATTTCTAGAATTAAGAATATATTAAGAACTAAATGAAATATAATACTTTATGATTAATAAATAAAATAGCCTGTTTTAAAAAGTTCGGTTTATTTGATTCGGTTTTTAGAAGTGAAAACAAAAACGAAACCAAGCAGGGGGATTTCTTTTTTTACGGGAGTGCCGCACATGGGTTGCCGAAATGCGGGACTTTTTTTAGGGTTTCTAAAAAAACGGGAAACGTGTTCCATGAATCCGAAATATGTAGGGTTTTAGGTGGGAAGTTAAAAAACAGATTAGATGAATCCGAAATATGTAGGGTTTTAGGTGGGAAGTTAAAAAACGGATTAGATGAATCCGAAATATGGTTTTAATTTTTTTGCAAACTGCTGGAAGATGCTGCGGGAGGTGTAGGGAAAGTTAAAAAATGAATTATTTAATTTTTAATTTTTTTTAATAGACTTCTTAGGTTTTTTAGATTGGTTAGTTACATTTTTTTCAAAGAGGAAAACACAAATACTTCAATAAAAATTTGTGAGTGGGATAAATAATAGAGCATATATATGAAGCATAATATGTACAAAAATAAATAATTTAGTGATATTTATAGTTGGAAAGATGTGTATTATTTTATTAAATAAGAAATAATCAATTGTTATGTTAGAGATTGTAATAGTGAATATACATATTTAATTATATTGTATTACGAATTTATTCAATGTTCCCGCAAAAATAAATAATATAAATATTTCATTACTCATTTCTTCTTGAACAACAACATGACAAAGAAATACAAATTTTTATTCATTGAAAAAGAGTTACAAAATACATATAAATTTTTACTCTTGTGCTCTCCTACTCGGACGCATATCCATTTCATTTGTAGATCGTGTCCTTTGAGGCCTACCGGTTTGACTGCGTCGAGCACTTTGAGGCGGTATCACTACATATCCGGTATCAGGCATCGCACTTATGTCATGCATAGGCATAATATCTGTAGCATACGTACGGATGTACGCACCTAATTTATACACGTCCGGGATGAGATGATCTACAGTTATTTCTAAGAAATGGCATGTTGCATAGGCGTGCACACATGGAAATCCATTTTGCTTCCAAAAACCGCAATCACATTCGCAACGTGAGAGATTTACCGTTACCGGCGGATAATCACGGATGGAAACAGAGTATATTCCCGTTGTTCGGTTATGCGGGACAATAGTGCACTGATGTCTTTTCTGCGAACGTTCAAGAATATCTTTCCATATATTTTGCGGATATAGGAACCCAGCTTGCCGCCACATCTGACCGGCCCTACGTCGATCGACAAATAGTTGGACAACTTTGTTATAAGTTGCCTTAACCAGCGCGATGATTGGAAGTGTTCGACATCCCTTTAGAACGTTATTGAAGCTCTCGGAAAGATTTGTTGTGAGGATGCCGTAACGTCGTCCATCGTCGAAGCACAGTGCCCAATTTTCACGTGGAATAGCGTTCAAATACGTGAACGCATTCTCATTCGTAGCACGAATTTGAGCCATTGTTTGGTAAAATTCACTCACCCTGGGTGTACTCCCGGCCTGTCAACAGAGCTTTTTCAATTCAGTGCTCCTGAATTTTGTCATGAAATTGCTTCTAATGTGTCGGAGGCAGAACCGCTTCGAAGTCTCAAATTAGTAGTGATGACTAAATTAAAATGTTCAACTAACTAAACTAAATTTAAATTGTAGTCGCAACGTAGTCTCAAATTACCATATACACTAATTTAGTACTCCCTCTGTCCTAGAAAATTCTTCTCACTTTAACTTCACACGGAGATTAAGAAAGTGGAATAAAGTGGAAATGTGTGGTTGTAGTTGTGTAAGAAAAAGGTCAAATAAATGTGAACCACACAAATTGTCCAAAAATGGTAAGTGGGAAGATTTTTTTGGGACGGTCCAAAAAAAAAGTGGGAAGAATTTTATGGGACGGTGGGAGTATTTAATACATTAGTAACAAATATTAGTGAACCAATTATTAGAGTAATTGAAAAACAGTAAATGTGCTTACATTATCAACATAAATTAACTACTGTAAAGGAAACACTACAAATAATTATAAGTTGTGGGCTAATTATTTCTATTGTTATATATTTAGTATGACATATATCAACAATCTTAATAGCAATTAAGATGAATTACATATTAATATTAAGATTTTCGAAATATTCAGGCTGACATAACACAACCAGTACAAAAAATTAACGGTAAAGAGTAAATATATAATTAAAATTCTAACCTTTCTTTGAAAAACTCGGAGAATAGAATTAGCAAGAACACTCAATAGTTTTTTGTAACTAAATTTATTTTTATGGTAGTAGGCTGAATATGATGTTGAAGTGATTTAAATAGGTTAAGTTTGAGATTGGGAGTATGGATTTCCGTGCAAAACAATGGACAATTGGGATGAGTTTGTTAAATCCTACGATTGAAAAATGAGCTGAAGAAGCACGATCCGGGTAAACTTGTTCTGGCCAATCCGGGAGCTTCATATTTCGGATTAGGGAAATCCGAATTTCATTGCCACAGTACCACTCCTGACAACATGGCTTACACTCCTGACATCCGATTTCTTTTTTTTTTGGTTTTGAACATTTCGGATTCACTAAATCCATTTTTCACTCAAAATAAAACCCAAAGTCGGATTAGGAGAATCCGAAAAAAGAGATGTTGACAGCTCTGCAAAACCCTAAGAAAAGTCGGATTAGCCAACTCCGTTTCCCGTAAATTGGTACCCTAATTCTGACATTCGTAAATCCATCCTTTTCTCAACCAAGCAACTACTATTTGACGTGGGGTTGTGAGTTCGATATCAATTTTCTTGTGGTTAGATCTTCGCTTGCGGTTCCGATACTGTTGATTTCGTTTTTGATTTTCCATTTTTGGTTTCACCGCCCTACCCTAATCGTAACATTCACCGTAACTAAGTAACTATTAACTTTCTTGACTCTTAGCTTGTATCTTGCCGGCTCGTAAGGAATTCACACTTTTCTTGACTTCGTAATTTAGTTAGCATCTTTGACTTTTCCAATCAAAAATCAGAAATTTTGACCAATTATTTTAACTAATATATTTATGCAAAATTTAATAGTCTTATACTTTTGTGATAGTATTTTTAACAAAGAACATTTTCATATCATTTTCATAGTATGGATACTTTCTCAATATAAACATATAATCGGTCAAAGTTAGAAGCCATTGACTTGAAAAATCAAGTTTGGATAACTAAAATGGGACAGATGGAGCATGTAATTATATTTATAGAAGATTTTAAGATATGTATGCCACATCAGAAAGCTATAAGACTAAAAACGTTTGTATATTCCAAAATAGGACTATCATGTTTTTATTCCAAAAAGAAAACTAAATACCGTCGTATTTTGGTAGTACCATACTTTAAACATGGCAATATTTTCCAAACTTGGCAGTAGTTACTCCTATTTTAGAAATAAAAACAATAGAAACATGACAATCATATTTTGGAATTTTCACTTTTTTACTCCTATTTCTGGAAGTTTCCCTATTTATTATTCATGTGCAAGCTAAGTTAAGCAACATGCGTACTTGTGCAGTATATTATTTTATGGACATGAACATCTTATATGCATTATTGTAGGCTTGTAGCCTTCTATTTACTATAATTATACAAGCTAGGAGACTTAAATATGGATTCCATCGTTATGAAAATAGTGTATAAATTCTGCCAATACTCAATAATGTTTTTCCATGCATTCTAGCACGGTTAATAAAATATACTCAACACACACACACACATATATATATACACATAACAACTCTATGAAATTAAAAAACACACGTTGATGTTAAAAATAAAAACATCGTTACTTTTTATATTATTTTTTTCAGTTAATAAAAAATAAATTAAAATCATGTAAAGTTCTGTTATTTGTGATGGCACCATGGGTTAAAAATTTATGTTTCATGTTTATTTTGGCATATAAAAACTTTATATATGCATATTAGTGTAATTTGTAATTTAATTTTTTTATATATACAATACTTTTTAAAGATCATAAAGTTATACACTTTAGCATATTTATTGTAAATTTGGAATACAAGTAAAATGTTATAAGCCTTTAGAATGTTAATTTGGAATGATGTCAGCATAACTTCACTCCATCAACCCCTCTTCAGCCTTTACCTTTTCGTCCGCATTTTTCTTTGTTTTTGGCCGTCTTTCCTTCATCTACATTTAGCCACTCCCACTTCGATCTTTTCTACGGAGTATTTTTTATCCCCTCAATTAATCTTCAAGAATGTTCATATTTAATATTTTGAACTCTTAATAAGTTATGACTATAGATGGTCATACCAAAAATTTCCGTGACACTGATATTGAAGCTTTGACAAAAAAAATTACTAATCCAATAAGAATGTTTTCTTTTGGATTGTTTTCAATCCCAAAACAGACCAGAGTACCAGACTAGACTAGACCAGACCATATCAGATAAGACCAGATCAGATCAGATCAGACTTGACTTCCGTAGTTATAAACTACACAGAGATCAGACATTTATAAGACCAAACGTGATCATACCAGACTAGATCAACAAATTTCGATAAAAAAAACATCCTGACAGAATACGGAGTATTAATTAAATTTCCGTGACACTGATATTGAAGCTGAGGGCAGTATCAACATATCCCCATATTTCAAAGTTTCAAATTTGGGTGGTCCCAATAAAAGCATTTATTTGTAGAATTACTAATTAAGTTCTTGACAATTGCCATTGAGTTCTGTAAAAAGATTGCCCTCCAATCTTTAATTATACTTTTTCCCTTAGGTTCTTGACCCGTTTCCTAATTACGTAGTACTAATTACTCCGTATATGACTTGACTATGTGTGTGTTGCCCACAAGAAGCACCATTTTAATTAATACACCGTACTAGTGTACTACGTTTCTCTAAATCTCTTACATGAAAAGTTGTACAATTATTAATAAAAAAGAATTTATCTAATTGATATTGAATTGATAAAATAAGAATAAAAGTTAGAACAATTTACATCTACACAAACATTATGGAACGAAGGGTGTGAAACAATCTTAGTTGTACAGATCCAAGATGAAAAGTGAGACAATTTTTACGGAACGAAGGAAATGACAGAGTCCTATTACTTCTATTTTTATGTGGAACAGTCCTATTACTTCTATTTTTAAGGAAAATAAATCACAGAGTCCTATTTAGAGAAAACTCCTACACTTTAATCCTATGTAGTGCAATTTTCTCATAACTAAATCATGCAGAATAGATAAGAAAAGTAGCTCACATACCCTTAAAGATGCTTTATGAAAGCGATCCTTTTGAAATGCTCATAAAGTCATCTTATTTCTCGGGTTAATAGTCAAAAGGCATGCTAATGATAATGCTACCAACGTACCGAGAAATCAGAGATGTGAGTGAACAACTAAATTCGTAGGGACAAGCATTAGCAAGACAGCCAACCCTAGTTGAGTATAAATAGGGCGTAGAACTAGGGCTGGCATTTTAATAGGCATGAATAAAAGAATTACCTATATGATCGTGAAGTGTAGTTACGCTTCAAAAGACTTTAGATTTGGCTTTTTATACAATCAAAAGTTTCTAGTTGAGTATAGAAACTTATAGAAATAATGACCCCTTTATGACATATGACTTTTCAATTTCCACAAATATGACTGATTTAAAATCTGACAAAAAAGTCACCACCCTAACCCTATCTCCTTCGTCTCTCTCGCAGCCCTGTATATTTCTTTTCCTCTCTCAATCGGCAATCAAGCTCACTCCCCTCTCACCACCTCACAAAATCAGCCACCGCACTTCCACACCTCCGTTAGCTTCTCCCAACATCTGACCATCTTCATCGCACCTCCTGTAATACTTGAGATTTAATTTAAATGGATTAATAGTACTACTCATACCAACAAGGTGCATCTCCTTTTAAGGGAGCTTATTAGCCAAGAATTTCAAAGTTAAGCGTGCTTGCACGGGAGTAGTATTGGGATGGGTGACCCCCTGGGAAGTTTCTCAGGGCGCGCACGAGTAAGGACAAAGTGCGCGGAAAAGGCTAGTGGCGGTTTGTGAGGACAGTACTAGAGGTTAGAAGTAACTACCTCGGGGCCTATGGGACCAGGGTGTTACAAATGGTATCAGAGCAACCCTGCGACAGTGTGCTGATCCGTTGGATATCGGGCGGACACTTAGCAGGGGAAAAGGTTCTGGGATATGATTGAGATTGATTTATGGGCGCAACGAGGACGTTGCGTTCCTAAGTGGGGATGATTGTAATACTTGATATTTAATTTAAACGGATTAATAGTACTACTCATACCAACAAGGTGCATCTCCTTTTAAGGGAGCTCATTAGTCAAGAACTCCAAAGTTAAGCGTGCTTGCACGTGAGTAGTCTTGGGATGGGTGACCCCCTGGAAAGTTTCTCAAGACGCACATGAGTGAGGACAAAGTGCGTGGAAAAGACTAGTGGTGGTTTGTGAGGACAGTACTAGAGGTTAGAAGTAACTACTGATGGTCCCGGATAGGGTAAAAGTCTAGAGGGGGTGGGGGGAGGGGTGAATAGACTTTTAAATCTTTTCGACCTTTTCAGATATTTCCCTCTAGAAGAGTTGATCTATAATCTTTTGAGAGATTAATAGATGCACAGCGGAAGTCTTTACCCTTTATGTAATGTGTAACAGCTTTCTGTGATGGATGAAAGTCTTTGCTTATTGGTGAGCAGTTGGCTAGGCAGTTGGCTAGGAAGCAGGGAACTACTTAGTCGTCTGCTTACCAAATACTTGAAGTATGATGAGGGTTCATTCAGAATATTTCTGGGAGTGGGAAGAGCTTCCTGATGATGTACTGAAGTGGATTAATAATCAACCTTAAATGAGAGCAGTTGTCTCAGCAGTTGGGTGGAAACCAGGGAACTGCTGAGGCACCTGCTGAAGTAATGGTGAAGGTATGAAAGGTTTGATTATATGGCGTTGCTCAGGATGATGTGAGCTTTATGAAGACGTGCTTTGTGCCAAGTAAGTAGAGGGTTTTACTTAGGCAGAGGTGTTAGGCCGTTAGGTGATAGTGAGGGAACTGTAGAGGTACCTGCTTGGTTATCACCCTGAATCACAGAGATTATTTTGAACAGACTTCTTAGAGATAAAGATGTAAAGGTCTAGTAGTGTCAAGATGTTCACAGGAAATACTTTTGTATGAGCAGTGGGCTCAGCAGTTGTGTAGTCCTTAGGAGACTGTTGAGGCAACTGCCATGCCTTAAGTGGTATTTCCTGAAAACTTAATGAAACAGACCTTTTTGTTGTGATATTGTGAAGCTCTTGTATCTCAAAGAGAGTGAGTAATTAAGCAGTAGGATAAGCAGTTGGGTCAATTAAGACAACTGCTTAGGATGCTGCTGGCAAACTCCAATCTTTATGTGAGAAGTGTTCAGTGTGTGTCTTGTTGACTGAAAGTAAATCAACACACAATATATCCTGGTTCAGAGGTGGTGTAATCCTCCTACATCCAGTCCCATCCTATTTCAAATGGATTTCACTAATGTATTAAGCCCAATACACTTAGTGCCAATCTAGCCTTGACAACTCTGACCTATATTGAAGGTGTTTCACGAGGAGTACAACACCACTCCAAGCTACTCAATTCTTTATGTTTTTCTCAATTGATCCAGTGGGGATCAAAAGGTACTCCAGACCTATCTAACCACACTCAGGCCGGGAACAACTGTCCTCCTGAAGTGTTTTACACAACCTTGTGATATACAAGGAAATTCTAGTCTCCAACTATGAACTAAGCTCTAAAAGTATGACAATGATGATATATTCTAAGAGCTTAGTGAAGCATGAGCCAAAGCAGAGTTGCTGGATATTCTTTGAATGCTTATGGAATCTCTCTGCTTTGAGCTCAAAAACTTGGTCGCTTTAACTCATGCTTCGCCTTCATTTATAGGCATCTCCGGTAGATTAATCTCATCCGTTGGTTGAGATGATTTAATCTTGTTCGTTGAATCTTGATCGCAGAGGATAAGCAACTTGTTGTTTATCTTCCTCTTCGGAGCCGATATATCTTTTTGTCTCTTTCTGCCTAGCTGCTGCAGTTCTCCTGCGTTTATCCAAATAGACTGTACTTCCCAATGCGTTGTACGTCCTTAGCACCCATGCTGGATTTTGATTGGTTCTGGATTAAACACGAGGCAGTGTGTTCGAACAGACTAATTTTTTGGTCTAATAAAATTATACTGGTAGGATTTAAATATCCTATTAAAGGTAAATAAGTTTACCTTATTGCATTTTTATTGTCCAGTAATAATTTTATTAGTACTTAAAAATTGTACATTTATTTGTTCTCTCTTTGACACATTTTTCACACCAATATGCCTTTTGATAAAAATGTTCGTAATTAAGTAAATATATACCGGTAGGATTTAAATATCCTTTTAAGGTAGTTTTTACCTTATTGCATTTTTTCTTTTCCGGTATAATTTATTTGATACATACATTTTTCTTTTGACTTCTGGTCATACTTGGTTGTGATTGGCCGAACTAGTATTTTGATCATAAATAAACATTCAAATGGTAGGATAACAAATCCTATTAAGGTACAAACAATTACCTTATTATTTTTGGTGTTCCAGTCGAATAGTTTATTTATTTGAAATGTCTTAGTGTCTTCTTTTTTTCTTTTTGTAAATAAATATAACTGGTTGGATCTATAAGAAATCCTTTTTAAGATAATGAGGATTACCTTATTGCTTTTTATGTTTTTCCAGTTATATTTATTTGTTAATTGATAATACAAATGAGACACATTCGGATAACACTTTGCTGGCACTTGGTTGACACAAAATACATCACGTTTGATTTCCTAATGCTACAAAAGAAGGGGGAGCATTTGAAAGGCTTTGGCATCATCAAAACTGTTTACACAAAATCTAGGGCCTAACAATTTCCCCCTTTTGTGATGATGCCAAAAGAAGATAAAAGTCAAACTTAAAATAAGGAAAGAAACAGAGCAAAACGTTTGACTTCTTTCTTCCCCCTCTTTTGGTAGCATTCACCAATCATCCAGTCCTTCTTCTGCTGCTTGATGCCTCCCCAGGGACATAGTTTGGGAGTCTCCTTCTCATTCTTTGATCATCCTCTTCTCTGAGGTTCTTCATTTTTTCGTAGAAGACTCTTCAAATTACTGACATGGACATGGCGGTTTCAATGCTTGTTTCTTGAAGCCATTAAAGAACAAATTGTTCTTCATTTCTGACAAGCACAGCAGCTTGAGAGAGTACTTCTATTGGAGCCATTCTCCAATTTCTCCACCTAAGAACTCTCTTGAGTTGGAGATCAATAGCTTCTTTTTCTTTCAGGAATTGGACTCTTGATTCTAAGAATGCAATGTTGTCCAATTGCTGTCGTGTCAGAATGGGTCTTTGAGGAGCATGAAGTGGTGCCAGTGAAAGCTCTAGTGATGGTTCAAGATGGCCATTGTTGAAGTTGGTATTCGCCATTTGGAGAGAAGAAGGTTTTGAAGGAAGGTTTTCGGAAAAGAAGATGCAGGATTTTTGAGATGATCAATTTCATGTTTGAGAGGAGAATTTATACTCAATTTGTTTGATCGTCTTTTCACCTTTCGAAATTTGTTTAGGAGATCGAAGCAATGTTGATTTAATGCTTTTAGCGGCGAGTATCTCTTTTCAAGAGATTATGAGAATTTTCATTTAAATGGCATTGATTACCATTATTAATGAAGCCACTGAGTCGATTTATTCGGATCAACAAGTGTTGCTCTTGCATGTTGCATGTGTCTTTAAATTTCATCTGTTTTGAAATATGACACTCCCTTTTTGCATGCCTTGTTTGCTCAGAATATGGATAATTCTAGGGTACTGTTTTAGCTTGTTTATGGCTAATTCTGACAGTAATTAAAAATAGGAGGCTAACTATCTTTGTAGGTAATCTTTATTTTTATTAGGACGCTGCAAGCAGGATGCTCCTAATAAATTTAAGATTCTACAGAGTAGTGGTATTCCTTTTTCAATCCATGTATGAGTCTACTGCTGAATTTTTGAGATCAATGTTTGTACCTTTTTGAACTGGTATTTGATTGTTGATCTCCAGTAGTTTGAGCAAGTTGTTTTTCTCGTTCTCCAATGATCATGACTTCCAAATTTGGTGAGATGATTCTTTGTATTCCCTCTCAATTGATACTTGCATTTTCTTCCCTTCTGGACTTTCTTTGTTTGAGGAGATCAAAGTGTCTTTCAAAAGATGGCGTTTCATGAGCCTTTGCTGATTGTTCATTGGAGTGACCTGCTATACTTCTGGGCAAGTCACCTGCTTGATTGAGCCACTTGCTTTGAATAAGAGTCAAAGTATGAAGAATAAGAGAGCAGAGTCGTTGATGGTATTTGAAAGATGTGGAAGAGTCCTCTGCTTCTTTTTGGATTTTGGCAAAGGGGAGGCAACTGCTGTAAGAGAGATGCTACCTCCTCTATTTCTTCCTGGTGGCTGGTTGGTATGGGAGAATGTAGCAGTGGGCTTATAGGCAGTCACCTGCTGATTTGAAAGTCAGTCACCTGCTGAGCATACTGCTTGGATTTTGAATTGATGCTGATTTAGCAGGTGACTTCCATTAAGAGTTGGGGTTAGAGTTCCCCCTCAGCAGATGCCTAGGAATTCCCCCTCAATTTATGAGTTGAGTTCCCCCTGAATGGTACAGGGCAATTCCTCTTCTTTGATTATCATCCCAAGCTTTTGTCAGAGATGAATTGAGTCTTGCTTCACTCACTTGCTTGGTTTGATGTGGAGACTTTGTGGATTCATGCTTTAAATAGCATGTTGTCTACTTTGTCTTTTGTGAACCCATTTTTCACAAAATGTTTAGAGAGTGTTGTTAACCGTTCTTTTGGAGTTTGCCTGACTCCAGAGAATGATTAAGTTTGTATGCTTTATCTCTAGTAATTTCAAATCAAGGGGACTGCTCCACGTAGTCCTTTTCTTAGTAGACCTTTTTGAGGAAGACACATCCAGTATGTGAATTTGCTTATGGGCAGCACATTGTTAAGGATGTTGGATAGTGATGTTGTAATGACCCAGAATACGTTGAGTACTATTTGAGTACTTCTGTTGAGATTAGAATGCTTTATCAGAGGTTGGGGTGTTCTGTTCAAGGGTTACCAGAGATCCTCCTCAGAGATAATTTCAACAGAGAACCTCATCAGAGAACCTTAACAGAGAACCTTAACAGAGGGCCTCAACAGAGATCCTCATCAGAGAATTTTAACAGAGAACCTCAACAGAGAGCCTCAACAGAGAACCTTATCAGTGAACCATAGAAGAGAGAAGCAACTCTCATTCTGATAGTAAGACGTTACTGGGGCAACTTTGGGCAGGGGTTTTATCAAAATCTAGTCCTTCTCTGTGGTACCCTTTTGCCACGAGTTTTGCCTTATCCTCAACAATGATGTCTTCCTTCATTTTTGGAGACCCTTTTTGTTCCTATCTCTTCATGATGATAGGATCTGGACACAAGCTTTCAGGAAATGTTCTTTGAGTACTTCTTTCATAGCATGTGTGCAATCAGAGTTCAGTAGGGCTTCTCCAGTTATTAATAATTTTCTGAGGAGGTTGTAGGTTCAACCAATATGGTTTATTTGAGATACCTGCTCATCCTCCTTTATCATCTGGTAGAGTGAAGATTGGGATCTTTTAAGCCTTTGTGCTTAATTTAGCTGAAGCGTCTGGACAGTTGATTTTGAATGAGTCAACTGTTGGCAGTGATCTCCCATTGTAGTCCTCTGCTGGCAGTGGTCTGCTTACATGAGTCAACTGCTGATTCCAGAGTTCAGTGGTCTTTGAGCTTCTTTTTCTGGGAGGGCAGCTTGGAGCCTTTCCAGTGTTTCTTCAAGAAAAGTCCCTTGCATGGTTTGCTCAATTACTTATTTGAGTTCTGTAATCGAGATGGAGATCTCACTTGATGATACCACCTGATGGTACCACTTGATGGTTTTTGAGCTTGATATGGCTATTATATGATGCCATTGTCAACTCATGTATGAACCTGCTTTTGGAGAGCAGTTTCCTTCTTTTGTAACCTCCAATTGATACCATGCTTCTTCTTATCCCTTTACCAGTTAGCACAACTTTGTTTTGGGCATCTATGCAGATGTCCATGGAGACTGTCATAGTGTGAATCTTGTCTTGGAGCTGGCTTGTGCTTTTTGAGTTTGAACTTCAATCCTAGGTTGGATTGAAAGCTCGCATTTGATTTGGATCTTCCAGCTCCTTTGTTTCTCCGGTTTCTTCTCATTCCCAATTTGTAAAATTGGGTCCTTCTTCCAGATCTCATAACTTGATAGTAGCCCCCTGCTAACTATCATGTGCATGGAGTAGCTTGAAGATAAATCTTTTCAATGTTGGCTACTCCAGCACCTTCCCGTTTTCATCGGTTTTGAGTAACAGCCCACAAGTTTGTGGGCATCTTCCCTTGAATGCGTTTGGGCATCCATACCAATTTAGGACCATTTGGATTTGAGCTGATGGGTCTATAGCCGTTTGGATTTGTGTGTCCATGAGGAAAGGCTATATGTTTGTGTTCATTATTCCTTGTGTGTGGGGGAGAAGGAATATGAGTTTTAGAAGTGATCAGCTTTTTGGGAAATGTGTTGGTGGTCTTTGTAATTGGTTGCCAACCAATTCTTTGATTTGGTTGGTTATTTAGGGAGTTGAATTTGTAGGGAAGTTTGGATTTTGGTCTGGAGGAGGACTGAGTCCTTTTCTTTGACAAAGTTTGGGAGTGAGGTGGTTGGTGATTTGAATTCCTTGTGTTTAGTAGATCTGGGGTGGGTTTTGTGATAGGAGAGTATTTAGGAGAGTGTTTCAATGGTTGGGCTAATGGTGTGTCTCCTGATCCTGTGTTCTTCCTGTTTTGAATTTCCTCACCAATAGGAGTAGTGAGGGAGCTCAGCCTTTCTTTTAAAACGATGTTTTCGAGTTCAAGAAAATCTTTCATCTTTATCACTTCACCCATTTGAGCTTGGGCTACTATTAGATTTTCTTGAAGTCTACAGTTTTCGTTCATTAAAAGAAGGTGATCCTTTTGAAAGTTTTCAAATTGATGGAGTAAGGCCTCCATGTATACACTGGAACAACTAGAATCATTTGAGCTATTTGAAGAACAGGATAATACCTCATCATTGTCAATACTTGTTGTTCTTATCAAGGAGCAGTTGTTGGAGGAGTTTTCAGGATGATGCATTCCATAGAGACAAATCAGAGTCTCCTCCTTACTCCCTGATGAACTGCTTTCATCACTTGAGCCTTCTTGATCATCCGCTGATTGAATCATTGAGAGCTCATCCCAGACATCCTCGGTTCTCCAGTCATCATACATGTTTTGGTTAGACAAAGAATTTGTGGCCAACCGTTTGTCCATTTCAGAAAGTGTTTGGGAAGTTTAGTGGTTTGGATCTTTAGTTCAAATTAGCCAGAAACTGACTCTAAGAACACTCCGCTCTGATACCACTTGATGGTCCCGGATAGGGTAAAAGTCTAGAGGGGGGGGGGTGAATAGACTTTTAAATCTTTTCGACCTTTTCAGATATTTCCCTCTAGAAGAGTTGATCTATAATCTTTTGAGAGATTAATAGATGCACAGCGGAAGTCTTTACCCTTTATGTAATGTGTAACAGCTTTCTGTGATGGATGAAAGTCTTTGCTTATTGGTGAGCAGTTGGCTAGGCAGTTGGCTAGGAAGCAGGGAACTGCTTAGTCGTCTGCTTACCAAATACTTGAAGTATGATGAGGGTTCATTCAGAATATTTCTGGGAGTGGGAAGAGCTTCCTGATGATGTACTGAAGTGGATTAATAATCAACCTTAAATGAGAGCAGTTGTCTCAGCAGTTGGGTGGAAACCAGGGAACTGCTGAGGCACCTGCTGAAGTAATGGTGAAGGTATGAAAGGTTTGATTATATGGCGTTGCTCAGGATGATGTGAGCTTTATGAAGACGTGCTTTGTGCCAAGTAAGTAGAGGGTTTTACTTAGGCAGAGGTGTTAGGCCGTTAGGTGATAGTGAGGGAACTGTAGAGGTACCTGCTTGGTTATCACCCTGAATCACAGAGATTATTTTGAACAGACTTCTTAGAGATAAAGATGTAAAGGTCTAGTAGTGTCAAGATGTTCACAGGAAATACTTTTGTATGAGCAGTGGGCTCAGCAGTTGTGTAGTCCTTAGGAGACTGTTGAGGCAACTGCCATGCCTTAAGTGGTATTTCCTGAAAACTTAATGAAACAGACCTTTTTGTTGTGATATTGTGAAGCTCTTGTATCTCAAAGAGAGTGAGTAATTAAGCAGTAGGATAAGCAGTTGGGTCAATTAAGACAACTGCTTAGGATGCTGCTGGCAAACTCCAATCTTTATGTGAGAAGTGTTCAGTGTGTGTCTTGTTGACTGAAAGTAAATCAACACACAATATATCCTGGTTCAGAGGTGGTGTAATCCTCCTACATCCAGTCCCATCCTATTTCAAATGGATTTCACTAATGTATTAAGCCCAATACACTTAGTGCCAATCTAGCCTTGACAACTCTGACCTATATTGAAGGTGTTTCACGAGGAGTACAACACCACTCCAAGCTACTCAATTCTTTATGTTTTTCTCAATTGATCCAGTGGGGATCAAAAGGTACTCCAGACCTATCTAACCACACTCAGGCCGGGAACAACTGTCCTCCTGAAGTGTTTTACACAACCTTGTGATATACAAGGAAATTCTAGTCTCCAACTATGAACTAAGCTCTAAAAGTATGACAATGATGATATATTCTAAGAGCTTAGTGAAGCATGAGCCAAAGCAGAGTTGCTGGATATTCTTTGAATGCTTATGGAATCTCTCTGCTTTGAGCTCAAAAACTTGGTCGCTTTAACTCATGCTTCGCCTTCATTTATAGGCATCTCCGGTAGATTAATCTCATCCGTTGGTTGAGATGATTTAATCTTGTTCGTTGAATCTTGATCGCAGAGGATAAGCAACTTGTTGTTTATCTTCCTCTTCGGAGCCGATATATCTTTTTGTCTCTTTCTGCCTAGCTGCTGCAGTTCTCCTGCGTTTATCCAAATAGACTGTACTTCCCAATGCGTTGTACGTCCTTAGCACCCATGCTGGATTTTGATTGGTTCTGGATTAAACACGAGGCAGTGTGTTCGAACAGACTAATTTTTTGGTCTAATAAAATTATACTGGTAGGATTTAAATATCCTATTAAAGGTAAATAAGTTTACCTTATTGCATTTTTATTGTCCAGTAATAATTTTATTAGTACTTAAAAATTGTACATTTATTTGTTCTCTCTTTGACACATTTTTCACACCAATATGCCTTTTGATAAAAATGTTCGTAATTAAGTAAATATATACCGGTAGGATTTAAATATCCTTTTAAGGTAGTTTTTACCTTATTGCATTTTTTCTTTTCCGGTATAATTTATTTGATACATACATTTTTCTTTTGACTTCTGGTCATACTTGGTTGTGATTGGCCGAACTAGTATTTTGATCATAAATAAACATTCAAATGGTAGGATAACAAATCCTATTAAGGTACAAACAATTACCTTATTATTTTTGGTGTTCCAGTCGAATAGTTTATTTATTTGAAATGTCTTAGTGTCTTCTTTTTTTCTTTTTGTAAATAAATATAACTGGTTGGATCTATAAGAAATCCTTTTTAAGATAATGAGGATTACCTTATTGCTTTTTATGTTTTTCCAGTTATATTTATTTGTTAATTGATAATACAAATGAGACACATTCGGATAACACTTTGCTGGCACTTGGTTGACACAAAATACATCACGTTTGATTTCCTAATGCTACAAAAGAAGGGGGAGCATTTGAAAGGCTTTGGCATCATCAAAACTGTTTACACAAAATCTAGGGCCTAACAATTTCCCCCTTTTGTGATGATGCCAAAAGAAGATAAAAGTCAAACTTAAAATAAGGAAAGAAACAGAGCAAAACGTTTGACTTCTTTCTTCCCCCTCTTTTGGTAGCATTCACCAATCATCCAGTCCTTCTTCTGCTGCTTGATGCCTCCCCAGGGACATAGTTTGGGAGTCTCCTTCTCATTCTTTGATCATCCTCTTCTCTGAGGTTCTTCATTTTTTCGTAGAAGACTCTTCAAATTACTGACATGGACATGGCGGTTTCAATGCTTGTTTCTTGAAGCCATTGAAGAACAAATTGTTCTTCATTTCTGACAAGCACAACAGCTTGAGAGAGTACTTCTATTGGAGCCATTCTCCAATTTCTCCACCTAAGAACTCTCTTGAGTTGGAGATCAATAGCTTCTTTTTCTTTCAGGAATTGGACTCTTGATTCTAAGAATGCAATGTTGTCCAATTGCTGTCGTGTCAGAATGGGTCTTTGAGGAGCATGAAGTGGTGCCAGTGAAAGCTCTAGTGATGGTTCAAGATGGCCATTGTTGAAGTTGGTATTCGCCATTTGGAGAGAAGAAGGTTTTGAAGGAAGGTTTTCGGAAAAGAAGATGCAGGATTTTTGAGATGATCAATTTCATGTTTGAGAGGAGAATTTATACTCAATTTGTTTGATCGTCTTTTCACCTTTCGAAATTTGTTTAGGAGATCGAGGCAATGTTGATTTAATGCTTTTAGCGGCGAGTATCTCTTTTCAAGAGATTATGAGAATTTTCATTTAAATGGCATTGATTACCATTATTAATGAAGCCACTGAGTCGATTTATTCGGATCAACAAGTGTTGCTCTTGCATGTTGCATGTGTCTTTAAATTTCATCTGTTTTGAAATATGACACTCCCTTTTTGCATGCCTTGTTTGCTCAGAATATGGATAATTCTAGGGTACTGTTTTAGCTTGTTTATGGCTAATTCTGACAGTAATTAAAAATAGGAGGCTAACTATCTTTGTAGGTAATCTTTATTTTTATTAGGACGCTGCAAGCAGGATGCTCCTAATAAATTTAAGATTCTACAGAGTAGTGGTATTCCTTTTTCAATCCATGTATGAGTCTACTGCTGAATTTTTGAGATCAATGTTTGTACCTTTTTGAACTGGTATTTGATTGTTGATCTCCAGTAGTTTGAGCAAGTTGTTTTTCTCGTTCTCCAATGATCATGACTTCCAAATTTGGTGAGATGATTCTTTGTATTCCCTCTCAATTGATACTTGCATTTTCTTCCCTTCTGGACTTTCTTTGTTTGAGGAGATCAAAGTGTCTTTCAAAAGATGGCGTTTCATGAGCCTTTGCTGATTGTTCATTGGAGTGACCTGCTATACTTCTGGGCAAGTCACCTGCTTGATTGAGCCACTTGCTTTGAATAAGAGTCAAAGTATGAAGAATAAGAGAGCAGAGTCGTTGATGGTATTTGAAAGATGTGGAAGAGTCCTCTGCTTCTTTTTGGATTTTGGCAAAGGGGAGGCAACTGCTGTAAGAGAGATGCTACCTCCTCTATTTCTTCCTGGTGGCTGGTTGGTATGGGAGAATGTAGCAGTGGGCTTATAGGCAGTCACCTGCTGATTTGAAAGTCAGTCACCTGCTGAGCATACTGCTTGGATTTTGAATTGATGCTGATTTAGCAGGTGACTTCCATTAAGAGTTGGGGTTAGAGTTCCCCCTCAGCAGATGCCTAGGAATTCCCCCTCAATTTATGAGTTGAGTTCCCCCTGAATGGTACAGGGCAATTCCTCTTCTTTGATTATCATCCCAAGCTTTTGTCAGAGATGAATTGAGTCTTGCTTCACTCACTTGCTTGGTTTGATGTGGAGACTTTGTGGATTCATGCTTTAAATAGCATGTTGTCTACTTTGTCTTTTGTGAACCCATTTTTCACAAAATGTTTAGAGAGTGTTGTTAACCGTTCTTTTGGAGTTTGCCTGACTCCAGAGAATGATTAAGTTTGTATGCTTTATCTCTAGTAATTTCAAATCAAGGGGACTGCTCCACGTAGTCCTTTTCTTAGTAGACCTTTTTGAGGAAGACACATCCAGTATGTGAATTTGCTTATGGGCAGCACATTGTTAAGGATGTTGGATAGTGATGTTGTAATGACCCAGAATACGTTGAGTACTATTTGAGTACTTCTGTTGAGATTAGAATGCTTTATCAGAGGTTGGGGTGTTCTGTTCAAGGGTTACCAGAGATCCTCCTCAGAGATAATTTCAACAGAGAACCTCATCAGAGAACCTTAACAGAGAACCTTAACAGAGGGCCTCAACAGAGATCCTCATCAGAGAATTTTAACAGAGAACCTCAACAGAGAGCCTCAACAGAGAACCTTATCAGTGAACCATAGAAGAGAGAAGCAACTCTCATTCTGATAGTAAGACGTTACTGGGGCAACTTTGGGCAGGGGTTTTATCAAAATCTAGTCCTTCTCTGTGGTACCCTTTTGCCACGAGTTTTGCCTTATCCTCAACAATGATGTCTTCCTTCATTTTTGGAGACCCTTTTTGTTCCTATCTCTTCATGATGATAGGATCTGGACACAAGCTTTCAGGAAATGTTCTTTGAGTACTTCTTTCATAGCATGTGTGCAATCAGAGTTCAGTAGGGCTTCTCCAGTTATTAATAATTTTCTGAGGAGGTTGTAGGTTCAACCAATATGGTTTATTTGAGATACCTGCTCATCCTCCTTTATCATCTGGTAGAGTGAAGATTGGGATCTTTTAAGCCTTTGTGCTTAATTTAGCTGAAGCGTCTGGACAGTTGATTTTGAATGAGTCAACTGTTGGCAGTGATCTCCCATTGTAGTCCTCTGCTGGCAGTGGTCTGCTTACATGAGTCAACTGCTGATTCCAGAGTTCAGTGGTCTTTGAGCTTCTTTTTCTGGGAGGGCAGCTTGGAGCCTTTCCAGTGTTTCTTCAAGAAAAGTCCCTTGCATGGTTTGCTCAATTACTTATTTGAGTTCTGTAATCGAGATGGAGATCTCACTTGATGATACCACCTGATGGTACCACTTGATGGTTTTTGAGCTTGATATGGCTATTATATGATGCCATTGTCAACTCATGTATGAACCTGCTTTTGGAGAGCAGTTTCCTTCTTTTGTAACCTCCAATTGATACCATGCTTCTTCTTATCCCTTTACCAGTTAGCACAACTTTGTTTTGGGCATCTATGCAGATGTCCATGGAGACTGTCATAGTGTGAATCTTGTCTTGGAGCTGGCTTGTGCTTTTTGAGTTTGAACTTCAATCCTAGGTTGGATTGAAAGCTCGCATTTGATTTGGATCTTCCAGCTCCTTTGTTTCTCCGGTTTCTTCTCATTCCCAATTTGTAAAATTGGGTCCTTCTTCCAGATCTCATAACTTGATAGTAGCCCCCTGCTAACTATCATGTGCATGGAGTAGCTTGAAGATAAATCTTTTCAATGTTGGCTACTCCAGCACCTTCCCGTTTTCATCGGTTTTGAGTAACAGCCCACAAGTTTGTGGGCATCTTCCCTTGAATGCGTTTGGGCATCCATACCAATTTAGGACCATTTGGATTTGAGCTGATGGGTCTATAGCCGTTTGGATTTGTGTGTCCATGAGGAAAGGCTATATGTTTGTGTTCATTATTCCTTGTGTGTGGGGGAGAAGGAATATGAGTTTTAGAAGTGATCAGCTTTTTGGGAAATGTGTTGGTGGTCTTTGTAATTGGTTGCCAACCAATTCTTTGATTTGGTTGGTTATTTAGGGAGTTGAATTTGTAGGGAAGTTTGGATTTTGGTCTGGAGGAGGACTGAGTCCTTTTCTTTGACAAAGTTTGGGAGTGAGGTGGTTGGTGATTTGAATTCCTTGTGTTTAGTAGATCTGGGGTGGGTTTTGTGATAGGAGAGTATTTAGGAGAGTGTTTCAATGGTTGGGCTAATGGTGTGTCTCCTGATCCTGTGTTCTTCCTGTTTTGAATTTCCTCACCAATAGGAGTAGTGAGGGAGCTCAGCCTTTCTTTTAAAACGATGTTTTCGAGTTCAAGAAAATCTTTCATCTTTATCACTTCACCCATTTGAGCTTGGGCTACTATTAGATTTTCTTGAAGTCTACAGTTTTCGTTCATTAAAAGAAGGTGATCCTTTTGAAAGTTTTCAAATTGATGGAGTAAGGCCTCCATGTATACACTGGAACAACTAGAATCATTTGAGCTATTTGAAGAACAGGATAATACCTCATCATTGTCAATACTTGTTGTTCTTATCAAGGAGCAGTTGTTGGAGGAGTTTTCAGGATGATGCATTCCATAGAGACAAATCAGAGTCTCCTCCTTACTCCCTGATGAACTGCTTTCATCACTTGAGCCTTCTTGATCATCCGCTGATTGAATCATTGAGAGCTCATCCCAGACATCCTCGGTTCTCCAGTCATCATACATGTTTTGGTTAGACAAAGAATTTGTGGCCAACCGTTTGTCCATTTCAGAAAGTGTTTGGGAAGTTTAGTGGTTTGGATCTTTAGTTCAAATTAGCCAGAAACTGACTCTAAGAACACTCCGCTCTGATACCACTTGATGGTCCCGGATAGGGTAAAAGTCTAGAGGGGGGGGGGGGGGGTGAATAGACTTTTAAATCTTTTCGACCTTTTCAGATATTTCCCTCTAGAAGAGTTGATCTATAATCTTTTGAGAGATTAATAGATGCACAGCGGAAGTCTTTACCCTTTATGTAATGTGTAACAGCTTTCTGTGATGGATGAAAGTCTTTGCTTATTGGTGAGCAGTTGGCTAGGCAGTTGGCTAGGAAGCAGGGAACTGCTTAGTCGTCTGCTTACCAAATACTTGAAGTATGATGAGGGTTCATTCAGAATATTTCTGGGAGTGGGAAGAGCTTCCTGATGATGTACTGAAGTGGATTAATAATCAACCTTAAATGAGAGCAGTTGTCTCAGCAGTTGGGTGGAAACCAGGGAACTGCTGAGGCACCTGCTGAAGTAATGGTGAAGGTATGAAAGGTTTGATTATATGGCGTTGCTCAGGATGATGTGAGCTTTATGAAGACGTGCTTTGTGCCAAGTAAGTAGAGGGTTTTACTTAGGCAGAGGTGTTAGGCCGTTAGGTGATAGTGAGGGAACTGTAGAGGTACCTGCTTGGTTATCACCCTGAATCACAGAGATTATTTTGAACAGACTTCTTAGAGATAAAGATGTAAAGGTCTAGTAGTGTCAAGATGTTCACAGGAAATACTTTTGTATGAGCAGTGGGCTCAGCAGTTGTGTAGTCCTTAGGAGACTGTTGAGGCAACTGCCATGCCTTAAGTGGTATTTCCTGAAAACTTAATGAAACAGACCTTTTTGTTGTGATATTGTGAAGCTCTTGTATCTCAAAGAGAGTGAGTAATTAAGCAGTAGGATAAGCAGTTGGGTCAATTAAGACAACTGCTTAGGATGCTGCTGGCAAACTCCAATCTTTATGTGAGAAGTGTTCAGTGTGTGTCTTGTTGACTGAAAGTAAATCAACACACAATATATCCTGGTTCAGAGGTGGTGTAATCCTCCTACATCCAGTCCCATCCTATTTCAAATGGATTTCACTAATGTATTAAGCCCAATACACTTAGTGCCAATCTAGCCTTGACAACTCTGACCTATATTGAAGGTGTTTCACGAGGAGTACAACACCACTCCAAGCTACTCAATTCTTTATGTTTTTCTCAATTGATCCAGTGGGGATCAAAAGGTACTCCAGACCTATCTAACCACACTCAGGCCGGGAACAACTGTCCTCCTGAAGTGTTTTACACAACCTTGTGATATACAAGGAAATTCTAGTCTCCAACTATGAACTAAGCTCTAAAAGTATGACAATGATGATATATTCTAAGAGCTTAGTGAAGCATGAGCCAAAGCAGAGTTGCTGGATATTCTTTGAATGCTTATGGAATCTCTCTGCTTTGAGCTCAAAAACTTGGTCGCTTTAACTCATGCTTCGCCTTCATTTATAGGCATCTCCGGTAGATTAATCTCATCCGTTGGTTGAGATGATTTAATCTTGTTCGTTGAATCTTGATCGCAGAGGATAAGCAACTTGTTGTTTATCTTCCTCTTCGGAGCCGATATATCTTTTTGTCTCTTTCTGCCTAGCTGCTGCAGTTCTCCTGCGTTTATCCAAATAGACTGTACTTCCCAATGCGTTGTACGTCCTTAGCACCCATGCTGGATTTTGATTGGTTCTGGATTAAACACGAGGCAGTGTGTTCGAACAGACTAATTTTTTGGTCTAATAAAATTATACTGGTAGGATTTAAATATCCTATTAAAGGTAAATAAGTTTACCTTATTGCATTTTTATTGTCCAGTAATAATTTTATTAGTACTTAAAAATTGTACATTTATTTGTTCTCTCTTTGACACATTTTTCACACCAATATGCCTTTTGATAAAAATGTTCGTAATTAAGTAAATATATACCGGTAGGATTTAAATATCCTTTTAAGGTAGTTTTTACCTTATTGCATTTTTTCTTTTCCGGTATAATTTATTTGATACATACATTTTTCTTTTGACTTCTGGTCATACTTGGTTGTGATTGGCCGAACTAGTATTTTGATCATAAATAAACATTCAAATGGTAGGATAACAAATCCTATTAAGGTACAAACAATTACCTTATTATTTTTGGTGTTCCAGTCGAATAGTTTATTTATTTGAAATGTCTTAGTGTCTTCTTTTTTTCTTTTTGTAAATAAATATAACTGGTTGGATCTATAAGAAATCCTTTTTAAGATAATGAGGATTACCTTATTGCTTTTTATGTTTTTCCAGTTATATTTATTTGTTAATTGATAATACAAATGAGACACATTCGGATAACACTTTGCTGGCACTTGGTTGACACAAAATACATCACGTTTGATTTCCTAATGCTACAAAAGAAGGGGGAGCATTTGAAAGGCTTTGGCATCATCAAAACTGTTTACACAAAATCTAGGGCCTAACAATTTCCCCCTTTTGTGATGATGCCAAAAGAAGATAAAAGTCAAACTTAAAATAAGGAAAGAAACAGAGCAAAACGTTTGACTTCTTTCTTCCCCCTCTTTTGGTAGCATTCACCAATCATCCAGTCCTTCTTCTGCTGCTTGATGCCTCCCCAGGGACATAGTTTGGGAGTCTCCTTCTCATTCTTTGATCATCCTCTTCTCTGAGGTTCTTCATTTTTTCGTAGAAGACTCTTCAAATTACTGACATGGACATGGCGGTTTCAATGCTTGTTTCTTGAAGCCATTGAAGAACAAATTGTTCTTCATTTCTGACAAGCACAACAGCTTGAGAGAGTACTTCTATTGGAGCCATTCTCCAATTTCTCCACCTAAGAACTCTCTTGAGTTGGAGATCAATAGCTTCTTTTTCTTTCAGGAATTGGACTCTTGATTCTAAGAATGCAATGTTGTCCAATTGCTGTCGTGTCAGAATGGGTCTTTGAGGAGCATGAAGTGGTGCCAGTGAAAGCTCTAGTGATGGTTCAAGATGGCCATTGTTGAAGTTGGTATTCGCCATTTGGAGAGAAGAAGGTTTTGAAGGAAGGTTTTCGGAAAAGAAGATGCAGGATTTTTGAGATGATCAATTTCATGTTTGAGAGGAGAATTTATACTCAATTTGTTTGATCGTCTTTTCACCTTTCGAAATTTGTTTAGGAGATCGAGGCAATGTTGATTTAATGCTTTTAGCGGCGAGTATCTCTTTTCAAGAGATTATGAGAATTTTCATTTAAATGGCATTGATTACCATTATTAATGAAGCCACTGAGTCGATTTATTCGGATCAACAAGTGTTGCTCTTGCATGTTGCATGTGTCTTTAAATTTCATCTGTTTTGAAATATGACACTCCCTTTTTGCATGCCTTGTTTGCTCAGAATATGGATAATTCTAGGGTACTGTTTTAGCTTGTTTATGGCTAATTCTGACAGTAATTAAAAATAGGAGGCTAACTATCTTTGTAGGTAATCTTTATTTTTATTAGGACGCTGCAAGCAGGATGCTCCTAATAAATTTAAGATTCTACAGAGTAGTGGTATTCCTTTTTCAATCCATGTATGAGTCTACTGCTGAATTTTTGAGATCAATGTTTGTACCTTTTTGAACTGGTATTTGATTGTTGATCTCCAGTAGTTTGAGCAAGTTGTTTTTCTCGTTCTCCAATGATCATGACTTCCAAATTTGGTGAGATGATTCTTTGTATTCCCTCTCAATTGATACTTGCATTTTCTTCCCTTCTGGACTTTCTTTGTTTGAGGAGATCAAAGTGTCTTTCAAAAGATGGCGTTTCATGAGCCTTTGCTGATTGTTCATTGGAGTGACCTGCTATACTTCTGGGCAAGTCACCTGCTTGATTGAGCCACTTGCTTTGAATAAGAGTCAAAGTATGAAGAATAAGAGAGCAGAGTCGTTGATGGTATTTGAAAGATGTGGAAGAGTCCTCTGCTTCTTTTTGGATTTTGGCAAAGGGGAGGCAACTGCTGTAAGAGAGATGCTACCTCCTCTATTTCTTCCTGGTGGCTGGTTGGTATGGGAGAATGTAGCAGTGGGCTTATAGGCAGTCACCTGCTGATTTGAAAGTCAGTCACCTGCTGAGCATACTGCTTGGATTTTGAATTGATGCTGATTTAGCAGGTGACTTCCATTAAGAGTTGGGGTTAGAGTTCCCCCTCAGCAGATGCCTAGGAATTCCCCCTCAATTTATGAGTTGAGTTCCCCCTGAATGGTACAGGGCAATTCCTCTTCTTTGATTATCATCCCAAGCTTTTGTCAGAGATGAATTGAGTCTTGCTTCACTCACTTGCTTGGTTTGATGTGGAGACTTTGTGGATTCATGCTTTAAATAGCATGTTGTCTACTTTGTCTTTTGTGAACCCATTTTTCACAAAATGTTTAGAGAGTGTTGTTAACCGTTCTTTTGGAGTTTGCCTGACTCCAGAGAATGATTAAGTTTGTATGCTTTATCTCTAGTAATTTCAAATCAAGGGGACTGCTCCACGTAGTCCTTTTCTTAGTAGACCTTTTTGAGGAAGACACATCCAGTATGTGAATTTGCTTATGGGCAGCACATTGTTAAGGATGTTGGATAGTGATGTTGTAATGACCCAGAATACGTTGAGTACTATTTGAGTACTTCTGTTGAGATTAGAATGCTTTATCAGAGGTTGGGGTGTTCTGTTCAAGGGTTACCAGAGATCCTCCTCAGAGATAATTTCAACAGAGAACCTCATCAGAGAACCTTAACAGAGAACCTTAACAGAGGGCCTCAACAGAGATCCTCATCAGAGAATTTTAACAGAGAACCTCAACAGAGAGCCTCAACAGAGAACCTTATCAGTGAACCATAGAAGAGAGAAGCAACTCTCATTCTGATAGTAAGACGTTACTGGGGCAACTTTGGGCAGGGGTTTTATCAAAATCTAGTCCTTCTCTGTGGTACCCTTTTGCCACGAGTTTTGCCTTATCCTCAACAATGATGTCTTCCTTCATTTTTGGAGACCCTTTTTGTTCCTATCTCTTCATGATGATAGGATCTGGACACAAGCTTTCAGGAAATGTTCTTTGAGTACTTCTTTCATAGCATGTGTGCAATCAGAGTTCAGTAGGGCTTCTCCAGTTATTAATAATTTTCTGAGGAGGTTGTAGGTTCAACCAATATGGTTTATTTGAGATACCTGCTCATCCTCCTTTATCATCTGGTAGAGTGAAGATTGGGATCTTTTAAGCCTTTGTGCTTAATTTAGCTGAAGCGTCTGGACAGTTGATTTTGAATGAGTCAACTGCTGGCAGTGATCTCCCATTGTAGTCCTCTGCTGGCAGTGGTCTGCTTACATGAGTCAACTGCTGATTCCAGAGTTCAGTGGTCTTTGAGCTTCTTTTTCTGGGAGGGCAGCTTGGAGCCTTTTCAGTGTTTCTTCAAGAAAAGTCCCTTGCATGGTTTGCTCAATTACTTATTTGAGTTCTGTAATCGAGATGGAGATCTCACTTGATGATACCACCTGATGGTACCACTTGATGGTTTTTGAGCTTGATATGGCTATTATATGATGCCATTGTCAACTCATGTATGAACCTGCTTTTGGAGAGCAGTTTCCTTCTTTTGTAACCTCCAATTGATACCATGCTTCTTCTTATCCCTTTACCAGTTAGCACAACTTTGTTTTGGGCATCTATGCAGATGTCCATGGAGACTATCATAGTGTGAATCTTGTCTTGGAGCTGGCTTGTGCTTTTTGAGTTTGAACTTCAATCCTAGGTTGGATTGAAAGCTCGCATTTGATTTGGATCTTCCAGCTCCTTTGTTTCTCCGGTTTCTTCTCATTCCCAATTTGTAAAATTGGGTCCTTCTTCCAGATCTCATAACTTGATAGTAGCCCCCTGCTAACTATCATGTGCATGGAGTAGCTTGAAGAAAATCTTTTCAATGTTGGCTACTCCAGCACCTTCCCGTTTTCATCGGTTTTGAGTAACAGCCCACAAGTTTGTGGGCATCTTCCCTTGAATGCGTTTGGGCATCCATACCAATTTAGGACCATTTGGATTTGAGCTGATGGGTCTATAGCCGTTTGGATTTGTGTGTCCATGAGGAAAGGCTATATGTTTGTGTTCATTATTCCTTGTGTGTGGGGGAGAAGGAATATGAGTTTTAGAAGTGATCAGCTTTTTGGGAAATGTGTTGGTGGTCTTTGTAATTGGTTGCCAACCAATTCTTTGATTTGGTTGGTTATTTAGGGAGTTGAATTTGTAGGGAAGTTTGGATTTTGGTCTGGAGGAGGACTGAGTCCTTTTCTTTGACAAAGTTTGGGAGTGAGGTGGTTGGTGATTTGAATTCCTTGTGTTTAGTAGATCTGGGGTGGGTTTTGTGATAGGAGAGTATTTAGGAGAGTGTTTCAATGGTTGGGCTAATGGTGTGTCTCCTGATCCTGTGTTCTTCCTGTTTTGAATTTCCTCACCAATAGGAGTAGTGAGGGAGCTCAGCCTTTCTTTTAAAACGATGTTTTCGAGTTCAAGAAAATCTTTCATCTTTATCACTTCACCCATTTGAGCTTGGGCTACTATTAGATTTTCTTGAAGTCTACAGTTTTCGTTCATTAAAAGAAGGTGATCCTTTTGAAAGTTTTCAAATTGATGGAGTAAGGCCTCCATGTCTACACTGGAACAACTAGAATCATTTGAGCTATTTGAAGAACAGGATAATACCTCATCATTGTCAATACTTGTTGTTCTTATCAAGGAGCAGTTGTTGGAGGAGTTTTCAGGATGATGCATTCCATAGAGACAAATCAGAGTCTCCTCCTTACTCCCTGATGAACTGCTTTCATCACTTGAGCCTTCTTGATCATCCGCTGATTGAATCATTGAGAGCTCATCCCAGACATCCTCGGTTCTCCAGTCATCATACATGTTTTGGTTAGACAAAGAATTTGTGGCCAACCGTTTGTCCATTTCTTTTGACTTCTGGTCATACTTGGTTGTGATTGGCCGAACTAGTATTTTGATCATAAATAAACATTCAACTGGTAGGATAACAAATCCTATTAAGGTACAAACAATTACCTTATTATTTTTGGTGTTCCAGTCGAATAGTTTATTTATTTGAAATGTCTTAGTGTCTTCTTTTTTTCTTTTTGTAAATAAATATAACTGGTTGGATCTATAAGAAATCCTTTTTAAGATAATGAGGATCACCTTATTGCTTTTTATGTTTTTCCAGTTATATTTATTTGTTAATTGATAATACAAATGAGACACATTCGGATAACACTTTGCTGGCACTTGGTTGACACAAAATACATCACGTTTGATTTCCTAATGCTACAAAAGAAGGGGGAGCATTTGAAAGGCTTTGGCATCATCAAAACTGTTTACACAAAATCTAGGGCCTAACAATTACCTCGGGGCCTATGAGACCGGGGTGTTACACCTCCACCATCACAAGCAATCTTGCCGCCTCAACAAAAATTCTATTTTCTTCTCCTTTCCTTTTTGTCGAATCTGGTCAGAGAGGTCGTTTCTGTATGTGGTGGAGCGACTCCATCGCTGGAGGAGCTGATGTTGACGGCGGACGAGCTCATCGATTGGAGAAGGAAAAATACTTCATCGACGAGGTTAGCGATGCTGTTGACGTGGACCACCGGCGGAGAGAAGTTCGGACCAGCGACGAGTAGCTCAGACCAGCGGAGAGAAGCTCGGAACACCGTGAACATCCGGCGGTGAGAAGCTCGTCTATCAGATCTAAAATGGCTAGAGGCCAGATCTGGGAGGGCTGCGGCTAGAGTTCTTTGGTGGGTGGTCGGGTCTGACTTGGGCTGTCAAAGGTGGGGTTGTGAGGGGTGATTTGGGGATGCATATGAGAATGATGTTACAAATGACAGAACTCGAAGAACTTCAAAGGGATGCATATGAGAATGCCCGCATCTACAAGGAAAGGGAAAAAGCTTGGCATGACAAAAACATCAACCGGAGGGACTTCCACGTCGGCCAAAAGGTACTACTCTTCAACTCTAGACTTCGCCTTTTTCCCGGAAAGCTAAAAACCCGATGGTCGGGACCATTCACAATCACCGAGGTCCGACCATACGGGTCAATGATGATTCAACACGGTGACCAAACACCTTTTCTTGTAAATGGTCACCGACTCAAGCCATACATGGAGTATCATATCACCTCGGCAACCACCGCTTGCCCTTTGGAGGAATAAAAGGTACGTTGCGTCCGGCCTACAACGTTAAACTGAGCGCTAATTGGGAGGCAACCCAACATCAAAATTTCAATTATAAATAAACATGTACAATTTTTTTTAATGTTTATTTATAATTGAATTAAAAAAAAAATTACGGATCGACCGGCCCCGGTTAGTGGCAACTGACCCCGGTCCAAAACAGAGAGTTCGGAACGCATCAGAAACGCATAACCGGCGCCGGTCATCACACATCCGGCGCCGGTCGTCCCGTTTTAAAACCCCCCCGGTCGCCAAAAACACAGCAGTTTTCGAACCCTACCCCCAAATTTTACGAGCTAAACGACCAGCCATCACCCCAAACCACCCAAATCCGCCACCCATAGCTGTAAATCACCCGTAGGAGCATTGAATTAACACCAAGACTCACTCCTCAAAGCTTCATCATCACTTTACTTCATCAATTCAAGGTATTTCGACTTTAAACTCAAATTCCCTTAATTTTTGAAAACTTTTCTCTTTTACAATTCTTGGCAAATTGAATGCTTATAAATGTTGAATGATGATCTCTTGTGTTCATTTAGTATATATAAACATGATTCTTGTCTAAACTTGTGAGGTTAAAGTTCAAAATTAGGGGAAATTCTTGCAAATTTTCTCAAGAACCCTAATTTCGAATTTCTTGTTCATTGATGAATTCTTTTAATTGATGCTTAGAGATATGTTGATATGACTTGTTGTTGATATATAATATTCTAAACATGATTGTTGCAAGAATTCTTGAATGAACATGAAATTTGGGGAAATTGAAGAAATTTTTGAAATTTTACCTTGAATTGATGAACAAATGGTGTTATGTGTATATGTTGAACTAATTGTGCAGGTCAAATGGCTCCTAAACGACGAAATGATGCTACTTTTTCCTCTTCATCCGTACCACGTTTCACCTCCCCGGAGAATGAGGCTTGGTACGATCAAAGGAAGAAGTGGAAAATTGTGATTGAAAAGACCGTGCATCCGGAGATCGAAGCTCTCTATCGACTCTCCGACGCTTTTCAAAAATTGGGATGGGCCGTCATGCTCACTTTGACTGGGGCATTCTACCCGACGCTTGTACGGGAGTTCTATGCCAATATTGAGAGGAAAATGGACCCGTTTGGGAATATTGTGAGCACTGTTAAAGGCACAAAAATCACCATTAGCAAACAACAACTGAGCACCTTGCTTCGCGTCCCCAACGACGGTCATCCGGTTGAAATGAACTCTGTAGTGGTGCTCACCGACCCCGCTTACAAGGAGATTGATGTCATGAACAACTATGGATTCGATGAAGAACTCAAGGCCCGTGTTCTTGAATCCCGAGAGAGACTAATTGCATACCTTTTGAGCTTCAACATCTTGCCAAGAGCTAGTGACACGCATGAGCTTCGGCGGTTGGACCTCTATCTCATGCACAAAATGATGAACGGGCTTGGAGAAATCGAGGGCATTCCGTTGGCCCCTCTCATCATGACAGAAATGAGGGGCGTCGTCAAAACTAAAAGAGGTGATAAAAACTTTACTTATCCTCTTTTACTCACAATGATTTTCAGGAGTTTTGGCGTCGATCTTAGAAATGAAGATGTAGAGTACACCACCGAAGCCCAAATTTTGAGGCCAAGCACTATGGTGTCCCTCCACTTCAAGAAGGTGGGAGGTGCATGGGTTCGCAAGGACGATAATGGGGACGAAGAGATGGGAGAAGCTACCGCATAACCCGCAGCCCGGCCACGGCGAACTATGGCACATGGCATTGATTATATTGTTGACTCCATGGACCGTATGCATACGCGGATGGATGTGTACGAAGCTAACCAAGAGGACATCCGCACCCGTCAAACAAGGATGGAAGAGCATTTGGACCACATTGACCGAAGGTTTGGGCAATTCACCCAACACTACTATGGTCAATTTGGACACCCCCTCCCGACCCACAAAATTAGGTTCCCATTCTTGTTATTTCATATGACATACTCTTCTGTAAACACACACTTTATGGGGGATTGAAGTTTTTATGTTCCTATGGCTTCTACATTGAGGACAATGTAAATCAAGTGTGGGGGGTGAATAATTGGTTGAGAAACTTTTTTTTTGCAAATTAAATTTTTTCTAGGAAGGTTAAAATTTTTGATATTCTCTCTTTTAAGGGTTTTGGTTGAGAAAGATTTTCTTTTACTCACAAAAATGTATTTTTAGATTAATTAAAACCACCACTTTCACTCAGACTTGTGACAATTGTCCAAATCTATACAAATGTGCATAGAGTGCAAATTCAAAATAAAAGTTTCATCCCAACTCCAAATCACTCTATTGTCGGATTCTCCTCATTTCTGACAATCTAGATATATAATTACGGAGAACAAAAAAAAAGAGTTTATATACAAAAGCAAAAAAAAAACTCATGTTCTCCTAGAATAGCCTTCTCTACAAAATCAAGTTGTCAGTCCACAAAAAAAACCGACATACCCACACATTGCCCAAATTGTCACAAAATAAACCCATCAAGTGTTTAAATATTTTTCTTAATCTTAAATACATTTATTGTGAGTAATAGAAAAAGGTTTTTGGCTCGAGAAAGATTAAAGAGTTTATATCTAATTTTTAACATCTTATTAAACTTTTAATTTACATGGTTTACTTTCTTTTCCAATTGTGCATCAATACAAAGAAATTGCTTGAGGACAAGCAATGCTCAAGTGTGGGGGAATTTGATAAGCACAATAATTACTTATGTTTTATATAAGTGATTATAATTATCTGTACAAAAATATAAAGTAAAAACAGGTAAATATTCCCGAATGAGCGGAAACATGAAATGCGGCTTGGAACAACAAAAATAGGGTCAAAAGTAAAAAGGGGTCGAAAACCGACACTTCTGGATAAATTTCGGGCATCAAAAGAGAAAAAGAAGCTAAGTACAAGTTTGGGCGCAAGAACCGGCGCCGGTCATCACACATCCGGCGCCGGTCGTTGGGAATTTTTTTCCAAAAGCGGCCTGTTTCCAACCGGCGCAGAGCGATCGGTGCATTTTTTCACACGACCGGCGCCGGACACCCCATAACCGGCACCGGTTGTTCCGATTTCTGCTACAAACACAGCTACGTGCAAAAGATTTCTTGATGGGAAACTTCATCTTCCTCATATTTGATCAAATATCTCCTCCATACTTGTTTGTTGGGCTTGAATAGACTAAAAGATGCTATTCTTCAGCCTATATAAAGCCCTCAATTCATCATACAAATACATTCCATTCCATAGGTTAATTCTTAGCTTTTATATTTTTGTTCTTGGTATTTTCTTCAAGTTCTTGAGGAGGCAAATTCATCCTCCGAAATCATTGGTGTTTAGGTATTATTTCCTTTGTAATTTCATGTTCCATTACATTTATTATTGTATTGTGATTAATATGAGCATTAGAGGCTAATTTCTTAGCTAAGGCTAGGGATGAACTTCTATGCCCACTAGGTGTTTGATTAAAGATCTAAACCAATAAATTGTGATTTATCCTTTATATATTGATTGTTTATGACTATGGTGTACAACATAGAAGTATGTTAAATTTAGTTTATACTTGCAATTAACGTTGAAGTCTAAACTATGAACATTAAAGGATAAACATATATAGTACCGAGAATAGAAATATATCCGGTCTTATATGATACGGGTGTGATGTCTTGATATTCAACGGGGTTTTCGGTAGATGAATGTAAGCCGTAACGGGACTTACACGTAACAAAACCACGCTCTCGCTGCCTTAACCAGAGTTGAGAATATATTAGCGACATCGTATTCATAATTATTGGCAAAGAACTAATATCCAACCCTATTTAAGCATTTAAGTGATTCACGAAGCCTTAGTTGTTGTTATCATTTCTCTTGAACTCAAAGTTAGTTAACGATTATCTTGTTGAACAAAAAGTGAAAAAACCCAAAAATATAAAACATAAATCAAAATCCCTGCACTTTATTCAATTCTTCATTTAAAGGTATCTACTCTCGGACTTGAATTAAACAACGTTTCCTTGTGGATTCGACCCGGTATTTTACCGGAATTTATTACTATATCGGCACTTGTACACTTGCAAGTTTAGCCTGGTCATGTTCCCGTACAAAGTGCGAATCGGTTGCATTTTTCCCTCACCGCATGAAATTGTCACTGTGTTTTTGATCAACTTTAGTGCATTATATTGTTGGCTCATCTTGAAGCAATAGATGTGGAAATGAACGTACAAACTTTATTCCCACTATGCATGAGAATATATCTCTTTGTATTAAAACCCTCCTATATATATATATATATATATATATATATATATATATATTGTATTAGAGGCTAATTTCTTAGCTAAGGCTAGGGATGAACTTCTATGCCCACTAGGTGTTTGATAAAAGTTCTAAACCAATAAATTGTGATTTATCCTTTATATATTGATTGTTTATGACTATGGTGTACAACATAGAAGTATGTTAAATTTAGTTTATACTTGCAATTAACGTTGAAGTCTAAACTATAAACATTAAAGGATGAACATATATAGTACCGAGAATAGAAATATATCCGGTCTTATATGATACGAGTGTGATGTCTTGATATTCAACGGGGTTTTCGGTAGATGAATGTAAGCCGTAACGGGACTTACACGTAACGAAAACCACACTCTCGCTGCCTTAACCGGAGTTGAGAATATATTAGCGACATCGTATTCATAATTATTGGCAAAGAACTAATATTCAACCCTATTTAAGCACATAAGTGATTCCCGAAGCCTTAGTTGTTGTTATCATTTATCTTGAACTCAAAGTTAGTTAACGATTATCTTACTCCGAGCATTCTGAATAGGATTAGATGATAATTAAGATGCAGACACGTCATCACATAAGAGCCGAACAGGTTGGGTAATGGGTACCCCTAATTCGAACAAGATGGAGCGGATGCGGAGAGTATCCTGAACGGTGTAAGCAATGACCCTGTACTCGGCTTCTGTGGAAGAGCGGAAGACAGTTGGTTGTTCTTAGATTTCCACGAGATCAAATAAGAACCCAGAAAAATAGCAAAGCCTGAAGTGGACCGACTGCTATCTGGACAACCAGCCTAATCAGCATCAGAATATGCCTGTAAGATAGGAGAAGAGGTGCTCGGCTGAAGGAGTAAGTCATGGTCTGGAGTTCCCTGAAGGTACCTGAAAATACACTTAACAGCCAAGGAATGTGAAGTGTAAGGAATATTTGTATTTAGATTTTGATGATGCTAGATTAATTAGGAATTTAGAGTACCCCTATTTAGACTTAATGTACTAGAAGTTTCATTTGTAAAGTTCTTAGAGTAATCGACTTGGCAGAATGCCTTCAGAGCAGAAGACCTTCTGAGCAGAAGGGCTCCAAGAGCAGAAGACCCTCTTAAAGCATTATTGAAACAGAGGACCTTTGGTTCTCTGCTCCAGAACAGAAGACCTCAGGGTCTCTATTAGTCTTTACTCTGACAGAAACCCTTCTGGGTCTCTGTTGGATATACTCTCAACAGAAGTGCTCCAGACCTCCTCTGTTCTACTCTCAGTTGAAGACACCAGAAGGTCTGACACTTAGAAGCATTTCACAGAACCGGGAAGTCAACTAAAAGATTCCTTCAACGGCTAGGAGTATGAAACGGAAAAGCTACAGTGCACGCATTAAATGCTCATTTAATGCACCCCATGCTCCGTAAAGTAATTGCAGATGATTGGCCGCAATGTCAGGAATACTTTATTCCAAAATAGTAATCCGCCAACTTTACCGGGCTCTACTAGTCAAGTCAACTGATCGCTCATTTAATGCAGTTGTCCTCCTACTCCTCCAACGGGAAGACAACCTCAGTATAAAAGATACACTACGAAGAACAACCGGATAACTTTGCAACTTTTGCTAACCTTTGCTACAACTCTTCATACAAGATATTCAAACTCTAAAATCAAAAAGCCTCCTTGAGATTAACCCTTCATCATCTTCTACAAGAGAAGGCAGAAGTTGGAAAAATACTTTTTCCAACTCAAGCAAAGTTCCAAGTGTTCTTCAACTCTTCAAGCTCATCACATACAAATCATTTGTAACGAAGCTAGTTGGAGGAACCCCTGTGTTAACAGAAACTCTTCTTGCTACAAGAAGGACGTCCAAGTAACTGGAGTAGTGAAGTGGTGATACTTCCAGGAAGCTCAGTGAAAGGACCAGTCTTAAAGGAAGCCAGGCAGTGCATCCCAGGAGACATCTAGGCTTGAAGAAGACGTGGAGTGCTTCTTAAGTGCTAGGACTAAGGCTTTGTAAACGGAAGTTTTTACAGCTTAGTGGAACAGTGGACTAGAGGAACAAGTTGTTCCTTGAACCACTATAAAAATCCCTGGTGTCATTTACTTACTGCTTTAATATTTGCACTTAGATAGAACTGTTTAACTCCTCAGACTTGGTATCTGTGTTCAGCAGAACTTGTCCTACGAGTTAACAGAAGGCCTACTGCCTTTGCTTCTCTGAGGCTAAATCAACAGAACTCCCTACCAGAACCCCATCCGCTGCCAGTCTGTTCTATCAACAGAACAGGCTATTCTGTAAAATCTGGTACTTAGTTTAAAAAGCTAAAAACCAATACAGTCTATTCACCCCCCCCCTCTAGACTGTATCCAGTACAACCGGGACCAACAAGTGGTATCAGAGCCTCCTTGTTCTAATAATCTCTTAGGTTATTTGCTGAACAAAGATCCACTTGTTTTTCTGTTTAACCTCATTTCTATCTGATATAATGGATCACTCCTTGTCCAAGAATCTTATGTTTTCAGATCTTAAGTTTGATGGCTGGAGGATCCGGATGAAAGCACATCTTTGTGCTCTGCATGATGAGATGTGAGAAGTTCTAGATATTGGCCCTTTCACAAGCTTCCAGAAGGTCAATCTTGAGCATGCTATAGACAACACCAGACCCCAGATGATCAGTAAAGCCAAGTCAGAATGGACCACTGAAGAGAGGAGAAAGTACAACCTAGACAATATTGCTAAGGACATCCTCTACAAGTCCATTGATGATAGGTACTTCAACAGGATAAAGAAGTGCAAAACTGCAAAGGAAATCTGGGATACTCCTGAGCTCATTGGAGCTGGTGATGAGCAAGAGAAGGACAACAAACTGACCATAGCCAACAAGAAGTTTGATGACTTCAAACTTCTCCCTGGTGAAAGCATCTCCAAGATGTATGACAGGCTCCTCACTCTCACTGGAGAGATCTCTGAGCTTGGCAAGGAACTCACCACCAAAGAGATCAACCTGAAGGTGTTGAGGGGACTGCCCTCAGCATGGAAGATGAAGGTGGTTGCTGTCCAAGCCAGCAAGGATGTAAAGACTTATCCCACTGATAAGCTCATTTCAGATCTCAAAGCTCATGAGTTTGAAATGATTGAAGAAAAGGAAGATGTACCAGAAGAGAGGACCACTACAGCCCTCACTGCCAGCACATCAAAGGTAAATGATTTTGACCCTTCAGTACTTTTATCTGATGAATATATGGCTGCCTTTGCCAGGAGATTCAAAAAGTTTATGAAGAATCCCAAAGATGGAAGGAGTCCATCTTTCAACAGAAAGCCATACCAGAAGGTCAAATCAACAGAAAGCAGTGGAGAGCTTCTCTGTTACAACTGCAGACAACCAGGTCACTTCAAGGCTGATTGTCCCCATCCTAGAGTGTCCAAGAAACAAGGACAGGATGTAAAAAAGAAGAAGTACGAGGACAACTCCAGAAGGAGAAAGGCACTTGTGACAGAACAGCTAGAGAAAGAACCTCTGTCAGAAACAGAATCCAGTTCTGACTCAGATTCTGATGAGGCCTTCTGTTGCCTTGATACTGAGACAGAAGACCTTTGCCTCATGGCTCATTCTGATGATGAGGTAACCTCTACTTCTGAATCTAGTTTTTCTTCGGTAGGCTTAGCTTTTGATTCTGATTCAATGTCAGAATTTTGGGAAGAGTTTAAGGCCATACAAGCCACTTATTCTTCTGTAACAGAAGAAAACAGTAAGTTAAAAGCTGAAATTCTTGACTTAAAGAAGGAGGTTGAGATCAAAATCAATCTTCTAATTAAGGAAAGAGATCAACTGGAGACTGAAAATGTTTCTCTTCTCAAGAGAATAAGAGAAATAGAGCCTCTCGAGATTAAGTACAAAGCTTACCAGAAGGCCCAGTCTTCCATGGAAAAGATTGTACTTGATCAACAGATTGGCACTGGTTTTGGTCTTGGTTATGGCTCAACAGAATCAGGTGAGCCTTCTGTAATGCCTAGCACCAGTGTTGCTAAGGCAGATAAGGTCATAGTGCCACTGATTTCTAGCCCCATCTGTCAAGCTGGTGTATCTGGCACCAAGGTTGTTCATGAGGAAGTCAGACCAGAAAAGGGAAAGATAAAGGTTCAACAGAAACCCTTTTTAAAAAATAATGAACCTGGCAGAAAACCTAACAAAAGAAGAGGTTTTCAAGATAACAAAAATAAAAGACCATTCATTGACAGACAACCTCATGTCAATCGTGCCAGAAATGATCACCAGAAGGGCAAATATCAAGAGAAAGTTAACTTCAGGCAGAAGAGGTTGGCTGGTCAACTTAAAAAGCCCAAGGTTAACCGTCCCTCTGCTCTTGATAGTATATGGGACTTCTTTCCAACAAAAAAGGCTATGCAAAAGTATGTAAACAGGAAGCATGACCCTCACAAGCATCTGCTCAAAGTGAATCACACTTCAGTTGACTATAACTACCAGGTGGACAATGTGTACCACCCACCAAGGTTTCACTTGATGAGACCAAAATGGTACCAACTACCCAGACTCCATGACCCCCCAGGACCCAGCATTGCTTGGGTACCTAAATCTTTCTTTTGATCTTGCAGGAACTGTGTGCTGGAGCCATCTCTGAACAAGAATGGTTTATTGATAGTGGATGCTCCAGGCACATGACAGGTGACAGAAGTTGCCTAACTGAGTTCCAGAAATGCAAAGGACCTAGAGTTACCTTTGGAGGTAATGACAAAGAAGGTCAAACAAAAGGAAGAGGAAAGTTGATCAGGAACCAGATAGTCATTGATGATGTCTCATATGTCAAAGGACTGAAGTTCAACTTGCTGAGTGCTAGTCAATTCTGTGACAAAGGCTACACTGTTGAATTCACAAAGGACTTCTGCTATGTGAAGCATGAGACAACAAAGGAAGTGGTTCTTACAGCATCAAGAAAGAAGAACATCTATGTAGTTGATTGGAACACTGCAAAGGATGGAGTTTGCCTAATAGCCAAAGGAGATTCAAAACTGAGCTGGGACTGGCACAAAAAGCTCAACCATTTGAATTTCAAAACAATCAACAAACTGGCCAGAGAACACATTGTAGAAGGGCTACCAGACATTGTGTACAAGAAGGAGACCCTCTGCAGTGCATGCCAGAAGGGCAAACAAGTGAAGAATTCCTTCAAACCCATTGCTGGAGATCTTTCTACAAGTCCTCTAAATCTGATTCACATGGATTTATTTGGACCTGTTGAGACTCCAAGCGTTGGTGGCAAGAAATATAAGTCATGGTTGATGACTACTCCAGATATACATGGACTGTTTTTCTATCAAAGAAAAATGAAACTCTTCAGAAGTTGCCATCTCTGTTAAAGCAACTTCAGACTGAGAAGAATTTGAAAGTGAAGACAATCAGATCAGACAGAGGAACTGAATTTGTCAACCTAGTCATAAAGGACTTCTGTGATCAGAATGGGACTTTTCATCAACTTTCTGCCGCCAGAACCCCTCAACAGAATGGCGTAGCAGAAAGAAGGAACATAACCTTAAAAGAAGCTGCAAGAACAATGATTGCAGAATCTGGATTGCCTATGAGATATTGGGCTGAAGCAATCAACACTGCATGCTATACTCAGAACAGAAGCATGATCAACAAGAATCACCAGAAGACCCCTTATGAACTCTGGAAGGGAAGAAAGCCAAACATCAGCTACTTTCATGTATTTGGATGCAAGTGCTACATTCTTAACAATGGAAAGGAGCATCTGAAAGTATTTCAAGAAAAGGCTGATGAAGGAGTCTTTATAGGCTATTCAAACACCAGTAAGGCCTATAGAGTACTCAACAGAAGGACCCTACATGTTGAAGAATCTATACATGTGAAGTTTGATGAAAGCACCTCTGTTAAAGAGATAACAGAGATCCTCAAGGAAGTCAGCATAGAAGACAGAACACCAGAACCAACAGAAGAGGTAGCAGATAATCCTGCATTTCCAACACCTGCACCAAACCTCCTTCTGTTGAATGAAGATGAAGACTCTGAAGATGAGGAACAAGAGAGACCAAGACAGCAGGTGACAGAACCTGACCTAACATGGTTAAGAGATCATCCCCCTAACCAAGTGATTGGTCAAATCAGAAGTGGAGTTCAAACCAGATCCACATCTAGAAGAGAAGCAATGCTTGCCTGCTATATATCTCAGATGGAACCTATGACAAGGAATATTTGTATTTAGATTTTGATGATGCTAGATTAATTAGGAATTTAGAGTACCCCTATTTAGACTTAATGTACTAGAAGTTTCATTTGTAAAGTTCTTAGAGTAATCGACTTGGCAGAATGTCTTCAGAGCAGAAGACCTTCTGAGCAGAAGGGCTCCAAGAGCAGAAGACCCTCTTAAGGCATTATTGAAACAGAGGACCTTTGGTTCTCTGCTCCAGAACAGAAGACCTCAGGGTCTCTGTTAGTCTTTACTCTGACAGAAACCCTTCTGGGTCTCTGTTGGATATACTCTCAACAGAAGTGCTCCAGACCTCCTCTGTTCTACTCTCAGTTGAAGACACCAGAAGGTCTGACACTTAGAAGAATTTCACAGAACCGGGAAGTCAACTAAAAGATTCCTTCAACGGCTAGGAGTATGAAACGGAAAAGCTACAGTGCACGCATTAAATGCTCATTTAATGCACCCCATGCTCCGTAGAGTAATTGCAGATGATTGGCCGCAATGTCAGGAATACTTTATCCCAAAATAGTAACCCGCCAACTTTACCGGGCTCTACTAGTCAAGTCAACTGATCGCTCATTTAATGCAGTTGTCCTCCTACTCCTCCAACGGGAAGACAACCTCAGTATAAAAGATACACTACGAAGAACAACCGGATAACTTTGCAACTTTTGCTAACCTTTGCTACAACTCTTCATACAAGATATTCAAACTCTAAAAGCAAAAAGCCTCCTTGAGATTAACCCTTCATCATCTTCTACAAGAGAAGGCAGAAGTTGGAAAAATACTTTTTCCAACTCAAGCAAAGTTCCAAGTGTTCTTCAACTCTTCAAGCTCATCACATACAAATCATTTGTAACGAAGCTAGTTGGAGGAACCCCTGTGTTAACAGAAACTCTTCTTGCTACAAGAAGGACGTCCAAGTAACTGGAGTAGTGAAGTGGTGATACTTCCAGGAAGCTCAGTGAAAGGACCAGTCTTAAAGGAAGCCAGGCAGTGCATCCCAGGAGACATCTAGGCTTGAAGAAGACGTGGAGTGCTTCTTAAGTGCTAGGACTAAGGCTTTGTAAACGGAAGTTTTTACAGCTTAGTGGAACAGTGGACTAGAGGAACAAGTTGTTCCTTGAACCACTATAAAAATCCCTGGTGTCATTTAGTTACTGCTTTAATATTTGCACTTAGATAGAACTGTTTAACTCCTCAGACTTGGTATCTGTGTTCAGCAGAACTTGTCCTACGAGTTAACAGAAGGCCTACTGCCTTTGCTTCTCTGAGGCTAAATCAACAGAACTCCCTACCAGAACCCCATCCGCTGCCAGTCTGTTCTGTCAACAGAACAGGCTATTCTGTAAAATCTGGTACTTAGTTTAAAAAGCTAAAAACCAATACAGTCTATTCACCCCCCCTCTAGACTGTATCCAGTACAACCGGGACCAACATGAAGTACGAGGTGCATGCATAAACTGAGAAACCAAATGTACATAATGTAATATCTGGTCGAGTCATGGTCAAATATTGGAAAGCACCTACCATACTTCTGTACTCCATAGGATCTGCAAGGAGATCACCATCAGTGAGAGATAGCTTAGTGCGGGTAGGAAGCGGAGTACGAACAGGCTTAAGGGTGTGCAAATGAAACCGAGTTAATAGATTAGACACATACTTCTGTTGAGATAGGAATAGACCTGAGGACAATTGAATAGCTTGGACACCTAGGAAAAAATTTAAATCCCCCAAATCTTTCATGGCAAATAGCGACCAAGACAACAGATAAAAGCAGCAATAAAAGATGGGGAATTGCGAGTAATAATAATATCATCAACGTACAATGAGAGATAAATAACAAAAGACCCATGGCGGTAGCTAGATAAACAAGGAATTATCAGACTTACTAGAAACAAAACCATGAGTCAACAAAAAACTACTGAATCGATAAAACCAAGCTCGTGGAGCTTGTTTATGACCATAAATAGCCTTCCATCAACAAATATGATTAGGAAATTGTGGATGTACAAAACAGGAGACTAACACATATAAGCTTCTTCAGTTAGATTGCCATACAAAAATGCATTTTTGACATCTAAGTGATGAATGGTCCAACGACACGAAACCGCAAGAGACAAAACAATACGAATAGTAGTAGGTTTAACAACAGGACTAAAGGTTTCAGAAAAATCTACACCAGCTTGCTGAGTAATACCTTGTGCAACTAAGCGAGCCTTATAGCGCTCAACAGACCCATCGGAGTTAAATTTTATTTTATAAATCCATTTAGACCCGCAAACATTCTTATTAGCACTAAAAGGAACTAAATCCCATGTATGATTATCAATGAGTGCATTAAACTATTCTGCCATAGCAGCTCTTCACTTAGCATCTCTATTAGCCATAGAAAAACAAGTAGGATCACATGCCGACACATCTGTTTTAAGAGTAAAAATATTTTTGGGTTTAAAAATCCCAGATTTGACCCGAGTTTGCATAGGATGACAATTCTTGGGAGAAGGTATAGGTGAGGAGTCGGGTGATGTAGGCTGGAAGAAGTGGGGCTGGGCACCGGGTTGGTGTTTGATGAGGTCGGTACATCATGGATCGGGGTTGCTGGGCAGCAGCGGGGTGGCTGCAGCCGTGGGTGTACATGAGCCAGTGTTGTGGTTGGGTGGTGGTGATAATAGAGTGGCAGACGACTGGGTGGAGGTGGGCGGACAGCCAGGTTGGGACGACTGCAGTTCGACGGTAGGGGTAAAAGGGGCGGCTGCAGGCGGAAGATGGCGGTTATGCATGGCTATGGTATGTGTACTAGACCAACTGGACTCGTCCCTAGGGGATGTGGAAGATGTCAAGGAAGAATATGGAAAACAATTTTCATAAAATCTTACATTCCGGTTGATGTAAATCTTGTCAGTAAGAGGATCGAGACAACGATAAACCTTATACTCGAAGGCATACCCTAAAAAGACACACAAGGTAGATCTGGGAGAAAGTTTGTTGGCAGAAGTGGCATTAAAATTTGGAAAACAAGCACATCCAAATACACACATAAAAGAGAAGTCAAGAGTATGGCGGAATAATTTTTCAAACGGAGAAAGTCCATTTAAATTTGGAGTAGGGAGCCTGTTAATAATAAACGTGGTTGTGAACACAACATCTACCCAAAATTTAGCTGGCATGTTTGCTTCAAAAAGCATAGTGCAAGTTAATTCAAGCAAATGTCTATGTTTACGCTCAGCTACGCCATTCTGCTCAGGAGTATCGGGGCATGATTTGTGAAATAAAATGCCATTGCTTGCAAAAATATTACACATACCATCGTTGTGACTTTCCTAAACGACATAAAATACAATCATACGAAAAACTAGAAGTACTATAAATAGTGCCAGACTTTTTTAATTTATCTAAAATATGACTTCCACAGTGTCTCAAGCGACGATGCCAGACCGGTCCGAGACCAACATGAGAGATGAGAGCTACTAGTGAGGGATGAGCTATGGAAATATGGTAAACGCCACCATTACTGGAAGCTTGGAGGAGCACCTTCCCCGAAATTGTGTCCTTAACACATACAGAATTTTTATCAAAAATCAAAAAATAGTTATTATCGGCACATAATCGTTGAATAGATAAAAGATTGTATTTAAGACTAGACACACGATAAACATATTTTAAATGGAGAGGCCGGGGCATAATAGATAACTGCAAATCACCAACAGTCATAACAGGGACATTAGAGCCATTAGCAACTGTAATATGTAGTGGTCCAGAATAAATAGACTTATTTTGCAAAATACCTTCATTTGCGGTCATATGAGCAGAGGCTCCTGAGTCAGGATACCAAACAGCTGGAGTAGATTCTCCAGTAGGCACGGCCAAGGCAGAGGCTTGAGTTTGAACAAAGCGGGATGGACACGAGACATCTGAATGACCTGGAGAATGACAGATCTGACAAACAACGGGTGGGGGGACTGAACGAAAACTATTCTCATCCGATGGAGAGACGGCAGAACCATAATTAGTACAAAAAGTAGAGAGAGCAGGAGTATAAAACGATGACTTAACGGAATTACAAATTACTGTACCCGGTCCCCATGGATTGAAATGTTGTGCTCCTCGGGCGCCTGGTAACTGCTGGAATGGTGGCTCACCGTGACTACCATAATATGGAGGCTGGTCGGGCGCTTGATGTTGCTGGTTTCTGCCTCAGCCACGCCCCCTGCCGCGGCCATCGCACCTTCCGCCACGCCCACCGAGAGAAGCAAGAGCCGGATGTTGCTGCTGGTCGCCAGAAGCTAGAGCCGTACGTCCACCCCCTGCAGAGTTGGGGGCAGTAAACGCTGGTGCATTAGGAGTGTTTTCCAAAGACTGTTGGTAGCGGAGACGGGCATCTTGATGAACCAATTTTGTGCCTAATTTGTCAAAGGTGATTCCTTCAGGAAACAAAGTAAGGGGTCCCACTAGCGACTCATATCCCGGTCCCAAGCCTAAGAGTGTGTACTGAATGAGATCGGCATTGGAGACCGGCAAATTAATTGCGGCTCAACTTTCAGCAATATTTTGAATTCCACGAACATATTCCTCCATGGGATGATTCTCCTTCTTCTTAATGTGTGACAACATCTGTTTTAATACTATGGAGCGTGCTAGACTGGCAGCCGTAAAGCGGGATTCCAAACGTTGCCAAATTGCCAAAGAATTCTTCAAGCTATGAACTTCCATGAAAATTTCACGGGAAAGTGTGGCCAATAACCAAGCACGCACCATTTGATCCAATTTGAGCCAATGATAATATTCAGGATTCAGGGATTGATTATGATATAAATCATAGTGATAGAGTATATCTAGAGAGAAGTGAGAGCTAGAGAGAGAAGTGCAATAATATGCTTCAATAGAATGATTTTGTAACCCCTATAACTACTCCCAATGGGAGTATTTATAGAGAAAATACGGGCTGGGCTCCCAAACCTTGGGCTTGGGAGGCCCATTTACAACTGGACCGCTACTGGGCCGAATACAAAGCCACTAATGGGCTGTACAAATAAGTAAGTGTAGAATCCGGTTGTACGAGGGCACGGCCGACGAGGGCACGGCCGACGAGGGCGCGGCCGACGAGGGCGCGGCCGACGAGGGCACCCGGGTTCCTTGGCTTCAGGACCATAATCTGGGTTGGCACCTTTTCGGCCGACGGGGGCGTCTTGGCCGACGAGGGCGCCACTCTGTGTCTTGTGCTTTCTGTTCTTCCGAGTATGTGGGTCCGGGGGCTCAGACCCATATACTCCATCAGGAGTCCCCCACTCTCTAAGATGAGACGTAGACGAAGTGAAGGAGAGTAGATTCCCGTGTTTTAGTGCTTTTGGCCGATGCGGGCATTCCCAGGCCGTCAGCTGTTGCGGCGTTGGTGTTGTTTCCATTTTGGTGATCCTGTTCTGTGCCTTGGCCGTTACCTGCTCCTCGTTGTGGGCGGGGAGGCCGTTGTTTCCTTGATGTGTTCGTTTGGGGACGACAAGTGTCCTGCCTCAACGGTGGCCGTTGAAGGCACGCTTTCCCTTTCCCGGACGTTGATGGTTGGAGTTTATGTTTGGGCCGATGAGGCCACTGAGGTTGAACCTTGTTTCGAGGATGATGGCGTCCTTTCCTTTGGGTGGCCGATGAGGGTGTTTGCGCCTTCCTTTTGGCCGTCGCTGATTGGCTTTCGTGTTCTTGGCCGAAGAGTCCCTTATGGTTAACTGTTGGCAGGGGATGATGAATGTCCTTGCCTTAGGTGGCTTGTTGGCCGTTGTTGATGATGTTATGTTCCTTTGGCCGACGAGGCGCAGTGTGATACATGGACGATGTGGCCATGCTTCATGGTTACATTTGTTGTTTGTATTTTTCCTTTTGTTTTGTTGAGGCCGGTGTAGTCCCCCAGTCCCCCACTGCTTCAGGCCGAAGAGTGTGAGGGGTGAAGGAGTTGCTTGAGTCCCTGACCGAAGCGGCCTCTCCGTAGTCCCCCTGAATCCAACCCTCATGGCGATTTTCTGGCCAAGGTAACCCTGTGGGAGAACCCTTGTGCGCAGATCGCTTGTAGAGAGTTATCATCAAGGGCCATTACGAGGAGCCGATGGCTGTGGGTTCTTTGTTCCTTTGGTTCTGTGGCCGTTACGGGCGTTCATTACGTTCCTAGCCGTTGACATCCCCTCATTGTTTGGCATTTGTGATCTTGGCGAGCAAGTAGGCCGTTGTGGGCGCTTGCTGGCACTCGTGAAGCCGGCAAGTGTATAGGCCGTAGAGTCTGTTTTGCCTGTGGGCTGTTGAGATGTGGGTTGGGCCTGGCCCGTTGGTGACGTGGTGGCCTCCCATTGGTGGCCGTTGATGTGGCCATTGGGAGGGTGCCACGTGTAGTGACCGTTGGGTGGGGGGGTTCTATAAATACCCCTCCCCTTCCGACGAGAAACCTTATTTGCATTCTGAATTGTCGAAGTGCTGGCCAATTTTCTAGAGAGATAAACTCCCAAGCTTGTTCTTCGTGTTCTTCGTGTTCAAGGTTAGTGTTCATCGCAATCTTCTGCACTTTTCATACTTTGCTTCCTAGGCTAGTGATCTAGTGTTAGGCGTTTGAACATCCTTAGATCCTAAGTTAATCTCCTTAGGCTCGTAGTAGTAGTTATGATGTAGAGCTTGAACGAAGACTACTATCCGTACGACGACCAACCCTCCACTAGGTCACTCGACTATGAGGTGCTCGAGGAGTTCGAGGAGGAGATACAACACTTAAGTCCCTACAAATCCGAAGAGCCGGTGGACGACGAAGTCAAGGACGAGGAGTCCGCCTCATCGTCAAAAGGTGAGGACGCAACTGCGTCCCGAGTGGTGGACGGGGCGTCCACTTCAGCTGTTATTCCGTGCCCGAGGCCGGTGTCCGCCGTTAAGGGAGCTGCTAAGCCGAAAAGAGTGAGGAGGCCGAAGAGTGGGCCGGGCATCTCCTACCTGGATCTCACAAACATCTTCCTGATCAAGCCGGAGAGCAGCGCGGCCGACTACCTTGTTGCCCAGATGTACGTGGGGCCGTACGGGCGGGTTAGGGCACCCAGGCCGACGGACCATGTTCTTCTTCCGCCACCGGGATACTTTGGAGTATACCCGATGAGTTTTGCCAAGGGGCTGAGGTTCCCCCTTCACCCCTTCATTACTGAATACGTGGATATGGTAGGGCTCCCTCCGGCCTTGCTGACGCCGAACATCTATTCTTTGATGGTGGGGTTTTTGCTCCGGTGTGAGGAGCTGGGCTACAGGCCGACGACGGCCCTATTCATGAATCTGTATCAGATCGGCCGAGGAAGCCACAAAAACTGTGCGGCCTATGCCACTCTTCAACAGCTGTCGAAGAAGAGGAGCTTCACGGACTTGCCTTCGTCCATTCATGGGTGGAAGAGCAAGTTCGTTTTTGTATCCCTTGGTGAGAGTGGCACCGAGTTTCCCTCCCTCGGCCATACCGGGAGGTTCAATCTGCATGACCCGCCGAAGAGTTCTATCTTGGACGCTCAGGTGGAGGCTTTCGTGGAAGGGGGGCCGAGGAGCGTGAAAGATTATATAACTGAGTACAAGATGACCGCCCTCGGCTTCTTGAGATACCATGTGTATGGTGATAAGGAGGATGATCTCCAACTCTGGCCGAGGATGACTACCACCTTCGAAGAGGCCGACGGCCCGGACTTGGGCATTCCTGCTGAGGCCGATGGTAATTATTTCTTCGGCTTTCTTTCTTTATGCTTTGTTCTTTTGCCTTGCTAATCAAGTGTTTTTCCTTTGTGTAGATTTTGTCATGGACCGTCGCTCCATCATGGCTATTGCTAAGGCCAAAGCGGCCGAGGAGTTGGCTGCTAAGGCGGCCGAGGCGGCCAGACGTGCCGTGGCCGAGGGAAGCGGGGCTACTGCTGGTGCAGCCCCGAAGCCTGCCCAGTCGAAGAAGAAGAGGCCGGCCACTGACGGCCAGAAAAAATTGACTGAGGCCGGCCTGAACGTCGCCGAAAAGACGAAGAGGGCATCGTCTCCTTCCCCTGCTACCGAGGCCGGTACTCTGACTGTCCCGAGCGTGGATGATAGTGGTCCCCTCGTGGACCTTACTGCTGCTCCAAGCGATGCTGCCCAATCGCTCCCTATCGTCCAGGAGCCACGGACGAAGAGGGCTGGCAAGGAGGTCGCCGCTGCCACCTACCAAAAGGTGGTGGAATACCCCGTCGGCGGGGGTGTGTTTGACGATGCCGTCCTCGGCCACGATGTGCTGGCCCAGGCCATGCCGGCCAAAGATCGGGCTTACCTCAAGAAGCTCGAGGACGTGAAGGTGTACGAGGGCGGCATGGACCTCCTCGTCCAAGTAAGTTCTCTGCCTTGTAATGTGTAATTTTCCTCGTCGTCCGAGTGGAATTATTTGTCTCAGTCTTGGTTTGCCCTTTTTTTTGCAGAGTGCCTTTATGCTCATGGAAAGCCATAAGAGGCAGTACCGGGAGATAGCTCGTTTGAAAGAGCTGGAGCAGAAGGCTGTCTCGGCAGATGAGGCGGTAGCTTGCCTGGATCGGCTCCGGGAGGATGCCAAGGCTTTGCAGCAGAGGGCCGATGAAGCCGCTGCAGCCAGGGACGATGCCCTGGCCAAGCTCGAGGAGAGCCAAAGGGCGCTGGAGGCCGAGCGGCGCAAGAACGAGGAGGCCGTGAAGGCGAGAGCTGAGGCCGAGGCTGCCGCAGTGAAGGCTGCTGATAAGGCCGTTGAGCAATTCCTGGCCGAAGGGTGGAAGGCCGATGAGAGGCTCCCCTGGTGCTATGAAGTGGTGGCCGCCAGGCTTGAAAATTGGGGGATGAACTCCCCCGCCGGCCAGGAGTATTTCAGTAGGGAGATGGCCGTTTACTATAACATGGGCCAGGAGCGGATGCAGAGGCTCCTGTGTCGGCGGCTGTCTCGTGCTCTGAAGGCCATGAACTACACATCCGGGTGGGCTAGACGGAACTTGAAGCTGCCAAAGCTGATGAAAGATCCAGAAGAGCAGGCCAAGCTTCCTCTGTCGGAGCGGGAGTCCCCCATTGAGAGTTCCGGCCTCGGCGAGCCGGATTACACAGAGTTCGATTTCCTGGACGATGCCACCAATGCTCCAGCTGCCGCCGGCCAGGAGACTGAGGCCGAGGAGGGAACCGACGACGTCGAGGAGCCAGCCGGTGATGGAGGTGCTCAAGAAGCATGATCGGCTATTCCCCGCTCCCTTGTAATTAGTTTTTCCTTTTTGCCAAATTGATGTAGTGGCCGAAGCGCCCCCCATTGTACTGAATTGATCATGAATGAAAAGTTTTTGCCGTCCTGCTCGGCTTTGGATTCCTTGTATGCTTGTTTGCCATTTGTCATTTTAATTCTGAAATTTGTCTAAGTGTCAAGGTCACAACTTGGGTCACCCGCGAGTGTCCGCTACGTCCGTGAGGTAGTCCATTCTGTCCGGTGGCCTGGTCGGCCTGGTCGTCGTTGCTTTATTATCATAACACTTAGGATTTTTTTTTAAATTTCGTAAGTGTTTTGGGTTCACTTAGCTGCTTTCTTCCCGGTCTGGTGGAAACGTCGGCCTGGCCGTCGTTTCTTTACTATCATAACACTTGGGATTTTTTTCAAAAATTTCCTAAGTGTTTTGGATTCACGTAGTTGCTTCCTTCCCGACCTGGTGGCTTGGTCGGTCTGTCCGGTGCTTCCTTACTATCATAACACTTAGGATTTTTTTCAAAAATTTCCTAAGTGTTTTGGATTCACTTAGGTGCTTTCCCTTCGGCCTTGACCGTGGTGTCCGCTCCGTCCTGGCGTTGTCCCATTCTTCTTTTTTGTTAGAATTTTTCTAAGTGTCTAACTTAAAGTGGATGGGTGTTCTCATCGTCCTGGCATTGGATTTCTCATTGTTGACAAATGCTTTGGGGGATTTCCCAAGTGTTTGAACCAGTGTCGTTGTCGGCCTGCATCCTTGTGTTGTGGCCGATAAGGGCACCTTACCTTACTCTTTTGGACTTTGAATTTTTTCTAAGTACATATGCAAGGCGTAGGTAGCTAACGGCTTTGGAGTATACAGGCACCCACTTCGTCTGGAGTTCCTCCATCTAAGTACTTAGAGAATTTTCTAAGTATAAATGTAAGACATAGTTCCGTCTTTGTGGTACCGCTGCCGGCTAGGAGGTGGCCCTACCATCCTCGGCCAGGGTCTAGCTTTGTGGCCGATGAGGGTGCCCCCTGCTTTCCCCAAGAGAAGGCCCTACCTTCATCGGCTAAGGCATAGTTCCTTCTTGAGGAACTTTTTCTTCAGAATTTTCTCTAAGTGTTTAGTAGACACTTGAACAAATTCCCAAAGAGCTTTCGCTTAACCAACGGCCTGGGTTCCAGTGCCTGTAACGGCTATCCGGGATGCTGTGGCAAGTAAGGATTGTTTCTTGATTGCTTGATTCTTCCGCGGGTGTGATAAGTGTCCGCTTCGTCATGGTCATCCTCAGGATTGTGATTCTTTGTTTCATACCAAACGTTGGTGCTTCAAAGGACTGTGGCCGATGAAGGTCACCCCTCGCGTGTCACCCAACCGATGCGGTTAGGGTTTTATAGGCGTGTGTTTCGGCCTTGATCCATCCCTTGTAGTGCGTGGACGTGTCGTCCATGTTACCTGTCAGTGGTACTACACTTGTGTTCAACTGATATGTACTTGGCCAAATTGGGCCTGAATTGTGGGGATTTTATTTTTCATTGCTCGAGGCCGGCTAGTGTGCACGGCCGTCGGCTTCCCTCTTTTTCCCTTGTATATTTTTTTTATTTATTTATTTTTTGTTTCCGGGGAGTATCCTTCTTTCAGGCTTCGGCCGAAGGGTGTGCTCGTCCTTCGGCCGGTTCGGACTTCGTTTATAACGTCCGTGATCTCAGGGCGGGTCCCGTCGCCTATTTATGACGCGGGCTAGACTTTTGGTCGGTTTCCAACGGCTGTCGTTGCCCATCTCTGAGTTTTGGGATTTTGTCACCTCGGCCATGATTTCAGGCCTGTCGTCTTGCGATCTGGCGCGTGGACGACGCGGTGAGCTTCCCGTTTCAAGACGTGGGCCGTTTGCGGGCCCCTCATCCTGGGGACATCGTCGGCCATACCTGAGCGTTTCACTTCTAGGCTTACGGGGCCAGGACGATGTGCTCTCTCAGCTAGGCCTGAGCCCTTCGCTGATACAAAATACAATGGAGTGCCTGAGCTTGTCGCTCGTAGGCTGCAAATGCGAGGGGCCACGTCGGCCATGCCTGAGCCTTTCGCTCTAAGGTGGCCGATGGGGGCACCTGCTAATGTTTTACTTTAAATTCCAGAGAAAAAATCAGGAGGAACATGATTTTATTCATAAGTGGCTCGAGGCCGAGGGTGGCGTTCAATCAGTAACCCGTTAAGGGGTGAGGGCTTCGCCGTCTGCACCTCCTTCGGATTACTGATAAAACTTCACTAGATGGTGTACATTCCATGTTCGTGGTACATTGGACCCATTCGGGCGTTTAAGCTTGTAGGTGCCGGGTTTGACCACGGCACTAACGATGTAGGGCCCTTCGTACTTCAATGCTAGCTTGCCGCCCTCTGTCGGCTGGCTTGCTTCCCTTCGGCGGAGGACGTAGTCCCCCACCTGAAATTCCCGGGAACGTACCTTGGCGTCATAGTATGATTTTACTTGACTCCGGTAGTTCTCTGCTCGGACGTAAGCTTGCTCACGCCTCTCATCGACCAGGTGCAGGTCAATCTTCATGCTTTCTTCGTTGGCGTCAGGCTCATACTGTTCCACCCGTCGGCTGGGGATGGCAACTTCCGTGGGCGCCTTTGCCTCAAAGTCGTAGCATAGGGCGAAAGGCGTTTCACCTGTCGCCCTCCTCGGCGTGGTTCTGTAGCACCACAGGATGTTGGGGAGCTCGTCAACCCAACTACCCCCTGCGGCCTGGAGTTTCTTCTTCAGCCCCTCCATGATTGTTCTGTTGGTGTTCTCGACCTGCCCGTTGCCCTGAGGGTAAGCAACGGAGGAGAAACGGTGCCTCACCCCAAACTCCCGGAGGAGCTCCTGGAAAGGGGCTACCTCGAATTGAGTGCCGTTGTCTGATATGATCTCCTGGGGGACGCCGAAGCGTGTGATGTCGTTCTTGTAAACAAATTTTTGGCATCTGGCCCCCGTGATGCTGGCCAGGGGTTCCGCCTCGACCCACTTGGTGAAGTAGTCGACGGCGACGATGATGTAGCGGTTGTTCCCGGCGGCTCTGGGTAGGGGGCCGACCAGGCCAATCCCCCATCTAGAGAATGGAATTGCGGTGCTAACGGGGGCGTAGTTGACGGCTGGCCGACCAGGGGCCTTCTGGAGCACCTGGCACGTGGTACACTTCCTGGCCAGATCCGCGCAGTCTCGCGCCATCGTCGGCCAGAAGAAGCCCTGAACGACGAGACGTCGGGACATGCTGAAAGGGCCCTGGTGCGAGGAGCAGACGCCACAATGAACTTCTTCCATGGCTATGTCGGCCTCGTCCTGGTGCAGGCATCGGAGGAGAGTGCCATTATAGGACCATTTGTAGAGTTTGCCATCTTCGATGGTATAGCTTGGGGCCCTGAGTTTGGCAAGTTTGGCCCTCTCATCGTCTGGGGGCAGCTCCCCCGTCATGATGAAGGTGACGATGTCGGAGATCCAGTCCTCTGGTCGCTGTTGGACGTACAAGACGGGGCTGGCATGGATGCTGGACATGCTCAACTCCTCGATCTTGGCCAACTGGGAGATGTGCTCCGGGGTGTCCGAGCTGAGTTTGGAGAGGATGTCGGGTTCGGCGTTCTCGGCCCTTGGGATCTGAGTGATCTCGTGGGTTTCAAACGCTTTCAGCAACTCCTCCGCCGTTTGTTTGTACTGCTTCATCCGGCCTTCCTTTGCTTCGTACGATCCCTCCACCTGGCCCACTACCAGTTTGGAGTCGCACTTGATTTTGAGGTGCTTTGCCTTGAGGCCGGCGGCGAGTCTGAGGCCGCTGAGGAGGGCCTCATACTCGGCTTCGTTGTTGGATACCCTGAAGTTGAAGCGGATGGCATAGTAAGCTCTGAATCCTTCAGGGGATATGAGGACGCCGCCGCCGCCGCATGATTTCGCGGCCGACGAGCTGTCAGTGAACAGGGTCCATGTATCGTCCGGCTCCGGCCCGGGGTTGGCGACGACCGTCTCCCTTGTTGTGCATTCAATGACGAAGTCGGCCAAGGCTTGCCCTTTGATAGATGGCCTTGGCTTGATCTCAATTTGAAATTGGCTGAGGAAAATTGCCCATTTCACCATCCTAGAGGAGCTGGTGGGGCTCCTCATGAGTGCGCCGAGAGGCTGCTGGGTCAGTACATGGACGGCGTGGGCCTGGAAGTAGTGTCCCAGCTTCTTCACCGTATGGACAATGGCCAGCACCGTCTTCTCAATGGGGGAGTACCTGAGCTCGGCCTCCCTGAGTGTCTTGCTGATGTAGAAGATGGCCTTTTGCACCCCTTCGTCCTCACGGATGAGCACGGAGCTGATGGCCGACGTGCTCACCCCTAAGTACAAGAAGAGGGTTTCGCCGGCTTTGGGCTTGGAGAGCACGAGTGGGGACGACAGGTACCTTTTCAATTCGTCGAATGCTTCCTGGCACTCCGTCGTCCACTTGAAGCTGTTGGCTTTACGCATGATCTGAAAGAAGGGGAGTGCCCTCTCGGCTGACCTGGAGAGGAACCGGTTTAAGGCCGCCAGGCGCCCCGTCAATCGCTGTACCTCCTTGACGTTGCGGGGCGGCTCCATGTTGATGATAGCCTGCGTCTTCTCCGGGTTTATCTCGATGCCTCTCCGACTGACCATGTAGCCGAGGAACTTGCCGCCCTGGACGCCAAAGGCGCACTTCTTGGGGTTGAGGCGGAGCCTGAACTCCTTCATTATTTCAAAGATTTCCCGGAGGTCGTCGGCGTGGGAGGTGGCCTGCCTTCTCTTGACGATCATGTCGTCGACGTACGCCTCCATCGTCCGCCCAAGGACCGCCCTGAAGATCTTGGCCACCATCCTAGTGTAGGTGGCGCCGGAGTTTTTGAGTCCGAAGGCCATGACGAGGTAGCAAAAGATTCCCTCTGGGGTCATGAATGCCGTCTTCTCAGCGTCATCTTCATGCATGGAGATTTGGTGGTACCCTCTGAAAGCGTCAAGGAACGACATTAACTCGCACCCCGCCGTCTCGTCCACCAGCTGATCAATGTTGGGGAGAGGGAACGGGTCCATGGGGCACGCCTTGTTCATGTCACTGTAATCAACACACATCCTGAATCTCGGCGGCTTCTGGGCGAGGACGACGTTGGCCAACCACGTCGGGTATTTCACCTCTTTAATGTGTTTGATTGAGAGGAGCATGGCGACCTCCCCTTTGACGAAGTCCCGCCTGTCGGCGGACAAGTAGCGCCGCTTCTGTTTGACAGGCGCGGAGGCCGGATCGACGGTCAGCCAGTGAGTGATCACCTGGCGGCTGATGCCTGGCATATCGTCCGGGCCCCACGCGAAGACAACGGCGTATGACCGTAGGACGAGGAGGATGGCGTCTCGTTTGTCCTGGGGGAGTTGCTTCCCGACTCTGAGAACCCGCTCCGGCCGGGAGGCATCCAGAGGGATTTCATCGACCTCCTCGGCCGGCTCCGCATGTGGCCTCTCCTCGTCCATGGCGACGGTGGCCGTGATGGTGTCTATCCTCTGGCCTTCCCTCTGGGCCGGCCTCGTCAGTTTGAGGTAGCATGCCCTGGCTATCCTCTGGTTTCCTTCTGCGTAGCCGATGCCGCCATTGGTGGGGAACTTCAGGCACAAGTGCCTCATGGAGATGATGGCCTCCAAGTCCTCCAGCGCTGGCCGTCCCAAGATCAGGTTGTGGGCGCACTGGAGGTTGACCACCATGAACTCCATGTCAAGTCTAGCGTGGTGGGGGCCGTCACCGACCTCCACGGGGAGGACTATCGTGCCCTCGGCATCGATAGAGTCCCCGGTGAAGCCGGATAACGGTGTCTTGATCGGCTTCAGCAGAGCTCCGTCCAGCTTCAGCTGCTTGAAGGTGTCCAGGTACATCACGTTGACGGAGCTCCCCGTATCGATGTAAGTACGGTGGATGATGGAGTCACCGATCTCACACCGGATGACGAGGGCGTCCCTGTGTGATTCCGTACCCGGAGGCAAATCCTTGTCGGTGAAGGTGATCGCCTCCGTCCGCTGCTTCTTCGGCTGGGGGGGAACGTGGGACACCTCCCCAATGTAGAGGGATTGGGCCCATTTCTTTCTCTGAGTGGCGGAGTCCCCCCAGTGTTTCCACCTACGATGAGGTGAATGTGATTCTTCTTCGGCGGGGGCTCTTCGAAGTCCTCGTCGTCGCTGAGCCTACCAATCTCCCGCTTCTTCGCAGAGGGTTCGCCCCCATGTTTGCCGGTGTTTACCCATGTGTTTTTGCGTGGGCCACCTTTAACAAACTGGGAGAGTTCCCCCTGGCGAATAAGGCGCTCGATGGCCTTCTTCAGTGTGATGCAATCGTCGGTGTTGTGCGACGAGTTCTTGTGGAACCGGCAGTATGTGCCGCCCTGCTGGATGGCAAGGATCTCCTCGGCCGGCCGAGGAGCCTGCTCGATGAGGCCGTGTGATGGATAGTCTACCCGGGGGTATATATCCGAAGGGTTATTGCTGAGAATAATTTAGAGAGAAGTCAGAGCAAGTGAATGTAGAGAGAGAGAGAGTGTATTATAAATGTGGAGCGTTTTCAGCGTGGTTACAAATGGGGAAATGGGGTGCTATTTATAGTAGCAATAAATGCCGGGCAGGGACACGTGTCAAGCGCCTATTGGCCGAGGGGTCACCTCAACTGGTTGGCGTTGGCAGCCGCATGTGGCCGCATTTAATGCGGCTGTTGGATGGGACGTCTGTACAGGGTACGGTGATCTGGACGCATGTGAGGCGGATATTATGTCGGGAGAGGTGCCCTCGGCTGCAGAGGACTAGCCGAGGGCTCTCAGTGCTGAGGACCCCTGAGTGCCGAGGGCTCCAGGTGCCGAGGGCTACTGTTTTCGTCGTTTTTCTCCCAGTTCCTCTGTTTGTTCGAAATATCCATGCTGTGATAGTTTGGAGCCTTCGGCCAGGGGGCCGAAGGCACCCCTGGTGCGTATTGTGGGCTGTTTGGTACTCTGGGCGCCGTGATTTGGGCCTGTTGGGCCTTCTGGGCCTGTTGGTCCCCTAAAGGAGTAGTAGGAGTCTGTGGGCCGGGTGTTCCCGGGCCATATACTCCATCAGGAGTCCCTCACTCCTTTTGCCGAAAGGTATTTGAGGGAAAAGGAGTAATTTGTGCTTTCCCTTTGATGTTGTCCTGTCGTGATTTCTGAAGTTGGTGAGGAGTTGTTGCTTTTATGTCCTTGCCGAAGGCAGTCCCTCAGTTACCCACATGTCGGGACTTGAGGGCTTGCTTTGTCGTTTGTTGGAATTTCACTAACTTTGTAATTTAATGATTTTCCCGGGGGGGTCCTCCAGTCCCCCACTCCTTGAGGCACTTGTAAAGTGGTAAAAAGGAGTAGAGTAGTTGCGTTGCTGTTGTGGGCCGAAGGCTGACGCTTTTCGTTTCATTTTGGGGGGATGCCTCGTTAAAAACCTCATTAGAAAAAACCCTGTGGGAAAAAATCCTAATGAGGGAAAAAGAGTGCACCGAATTCCCCCAATGATGAATCGAAAATATCAAACCTTGGTCAAAAATGGAGAATAACGGTAATGCCGAAGGCTCTTCTTTTTCTGAGGGCTCATATGTTGATTAGCCGAAGGCCTGCTGTTGATGTCGTGGGGGTGCCGAAGGGGAGCCCCTTAATCTGGGGACCGAGGGCCTGATGGATGAGGGCAGCAGTGGAGTTGTTACCGGGGGGTCCACTGTTTGTTGATTAGTTGGTGATGAAGATACCCGAGGGCTCCCCATGACTCGTGTGCCATAGGCTATCCGTCAATGAGGCAACTCCCCGGGGGCTACCCGGTTTTTACAGGCTATCCCCGAGGGGTGCCCTGATATGAAGCCTTGGGCTTCTGAAGGAGTGATCCCGAAGGCGTCTGTTATGTGCTGTGTGGGGCACAATTCGGGGGCCCCTCCGGGTATGTGTACCCGGAGGCTCTCCTTAATGAAGTGAAGTGAAGTAGAAAACCCGGGGGATTCCAGAATATAACCGTTGGAAATATAGCCGTTGGAATATGTAGCGTCAGATTTATAGCCGTTGGGGGGGGTACACGTGGAGTGTAGCCGTTGGCTGCTCGTGGGCGGGCGTCACCGGTTGGGTGAAACGACGGTGCGTACTGATGATGTTTGGCCGGAGGCCCAGTTTTGGGCCCAAGCCCGGATCCTGGAGTCTATAAATACCCCAAGCCAACGCCATTCCGTCCTTACGCATCCAAAATCCTTAGCGAAGCTCTGCCAAAAATTCTAGAGAGAGAAACTCAAGCCTTCGGTCAAACTCAGCTTTCAAGGTCAGTTCCCCCCTGCCTTTCTCCTTCTAGTTTAGCTGTGCCTTGTGCCCTTAGGTTTAGGAGATAGAATTCTCAGGAAAACCTTAGTTTCCCCGAACCCTTGAGCTAGAGTTAGAATGTCGTCCCAGAGTGATTCTCAAGACATCTCGAGGACCCCCTCGGTTCAGGACGAAAGCATCTCCGACGTGGAGTCCAGTAGCAGCCAACCCTCGGGTGGTGGTGATGCAGCTCTCGCCACCGAGATGCAGAAGGATTTGGTGGCCGAGGTCGAGGCGGAGGAGTTCGAGCGAACCGCCGAAGATGAGGAGTTGGCCCTCGCCGTCCAAGTTGCCGAGGAGGAAGAGGAAAAGGAGAGGGCGAAGGTTACCATCGCTGTTCTTCCCCCCGGGGTTCAGGGGGAGCAAGTAGCTCGAGGCCACTGGACCCGACGCCTTTAAGTGTAGCCCCCGGGAAGAAGAGGACGAAGACGAAGGCCGGCCCCCAGAAGAAAGTAAAGGCCGTCGATCAAGGGGGGCCAGTTGATCTACCGGAGGGTCACTCCTTCCTGGACACCGCCGCTCTGGAGATCAAGTCCCAAGCTGACAGGGCGGACATCTACATCACCCAGTTGCATGTAGGGCCCTCGGCCGTAGTAGTCGAGCCAGGTCCTGATGACGTGCTGTCCCGGCCCCCCGAGGGATGTATAGTCGTGCACGTGCTCTCGGTTTCAATGGGCCTCCGGTTCCCTCTCCATCCGTTCCTCCGGGAGTACCTGAGGTACACCGGCCTGGTTCCCTGCCAATTGACCCCCAACAGCCACTCATACATAGCTGGGTTCGTGAACCTGTGCAAACTCTGGGGGGTTACACCGAGCTTGGAGTTATTCTTCCAAAGCTTTAACCTATGCCGGGGGGGGCATACTAATGCCGAGGGCTATGCAAACTTACAGCAGATAGCTCAGTTCAAACTGTTCACCGAGGCCCCTTCTTCCAACAAGGGGTGGAGAGAGCGATGGTGCTATATCAGACTGACTGACAGCCCGTTCCCGAGGGAGTTGCGGAATCGCTTCCGGCGCCACGTGAAGGTCAAGAGTGCCGCCCTCGAGAAGGATGGCCTGAAGATTGCCGAGATTCCAGAGGGTCGGGACAAGAACATAACCATCAAGGAGTGCCTCCTCGAGGAAGACCTATATGCCCTCGGATTCCTGAGGTATCGGTTCATTGGGGAGACCGATGAGAAGTATCCCATCTATGATAAAGCCTTCGTGGGAGCAGGAGGTAGTGGCCGAGGGCTTTGGATTTTTGTACTTAGAGATTTTTTTTTGTCATGTTTGTCGTCGTGTTTCTGACCCCTTGGTTCTAACCTTTTAACTTGTTGTTGTCGTTCTTTGCAGGTAGCAAGATGAATGCCAACGCCCTGTTCGCAAAGAGGAAGGGCAAGACCCAGGCAAAGGAGAATGGGCCCTCGGGCCAGAAGCCAGCCGACGCGTTTTTTCCGAAGGTCGTAGAGCCTTCCGCCGGGGACGTCCATGCTGCTGTGGGGACCGGGGGGTCGAAGGCCGAGGCGACCGTGAAGAAGAAGAGGAGTGATAAGGGGGTGGAGCCCCCTACCAAGAAGCAGAAAGCCGCCGGGGGCGCTGTCGGGGCGGCGGCCCCCCTCATAGTTATTGATGACATGCCCGCTACTGATGGGCCTCTGGCCTCGGTCCCCCCGAAGGCTCCGGTGAATCCCCCCCGGAGGAATTACCTAGGGAGATCCGTCAACTCTCCTTTGCCCCTGGTGCTTCGCTGATGCACGGCACTGCCGAGCCGAGGGCCTTCCTGCGGGGCATCACCTCGAAGATGGACAGAGAGGTCTTCGAGACATACGACGACGATGCCCTCGAGAACAGGATCCTCCGGTCCTCTCTCAGTGTAAGTATCTGCTTCCTGTTTCCTTCCCATATCAATTTAGTACTTTCTCTATGGGGAATAATCTAACTCCTTTGATCATTGCTTGCAGGCCTGCATAGCCCTCGGGGAACAGGCCCGGAGGCGTGAGGAACGGCGCCTTCACGAGGCCGAGCAAGACAAGAAGATGGAGGAGCTGGTTCGTAAGAACTCCGAGGCGATGAAGCATGCTGCGCAGCTGGAGGAGGCCCTCCGGGAGGCGAAGGCGGCGGCGGAGAAAGCCAAGGCCGATGGCATAGCCGAAGGCAAGGCAGAGGCCGAGAGGGCTGCTGCCGAGGCGGCGGAGAAAGCTGCCGATGAAGCCCAAACCGCCAAGGAAGGAGCTGTGGCCGAGGCCCGAGGGGAGGCAGTTGCTGAGTTCCTCGCCGAGGGCTGGAGGACCGAGGGCCACAAGGAGTGGGTGGCCTCCGTGGTGGCAGCCTCGGTGGATGCTTGGGTAGAAGGCCCCGGGGTTGACTGGCTGACAGATAGGGGCGACGCCTACTACCAGGGGGTGAGTTCTTTACCCAGCACCTGATTTATCGAAGGCTCGCCAGGCACTTTGGCGTGTCCCTCGACCAATTCGACCCCTCAGCATACGGTCTCCCTCCATTGCAACCAGATGTGAGAGTTCCCCTCCCCCCGGGTGAAGAGCGGCCGACAATATATGATTCTGTGATGATGGGGGGTGATGGGGGCGGAGCCGTCGGTGTAGATGCTGCTGGGGAAGAAGTCTCCTCCAAGGCCGCCGCAGAAGATGCCCCCGGAGATAATGATGCTGAAGTCACAGAGAAGATCTGTACTTAGTTAATCTTCGAAAAAATATTTGTAATGAACATTTGTCACCCCTCGGCTTTGGCCATACTCTGTAACAAATACATTTGAATCCCTTCTTTTCGTTGTATGAATGATTGCCTTCGGGCTTTGTATATATGGCTTTTTTTTCTCTAATTCCTTTCTTCTTGAATGTATGCCTTCGTTTCATTTTGGATGTATGTCTTTGCTCTTTTGAATGTATGTTTTAGGACTTAGAATATTTTCTGATTGTAGCTTGCCCTTGGAAGCCTCCGGTAGTTAGGCACCCTCTGCTGGACATACAACCGAGGGTTCAGCAATAATTAGGACTTAGAAAATTTTTCTAAGTGTAACACACCATAGGGCCTTCGGGTGTTTGTAGTTCAATTGCTGTGTGGTGATTAGGTTGAGAACCCAATTCCTAGGACTTAGAAAAATTTCCAGGTGTAGTTTTGCCCTCGGATGCCCTTGGCTGGTAGCCTCCTTCCTGATGTGTGAATATTGGACCGAGGGCCCAATGTACAGGACTTAGAAATTTTTTGCAAGTGTAGTATGTCACGTAGCCTTCGGCTACTGTGGAGCCCCAACTGAAATATTGATCAGGCCGGGGGCCAATTCTTTAGGACTTAGAAAATTTTCCTCAGTGTTGATTCCTTGTGTGCTGTAGCCTTCGATTGACAGGTAGCCTTCGGCTATTAGGTCCCTTGAGATGAGGGTGAAATATGTAGGACTTAGAAAGATTTCTAAGTGCAGATTTTCCCTTGGGAGCCTTCGGGAGATGGCATCCCTTCTTGATGTATGAGTAGTTGACCGGGGGCAAAATATGTAGGACTTAGAAAATCTTCTAAGTGTAGATTTTCCCTTGGGAGCCTTCGGGATATGGCATCCCTCCTTGATGTATAGCCTTCGACTGTCATATTCATTTAGTTGAAATATTGATTGAGCCGGGGGCCCATCTTTAGGACTTAGAATTGTTTTTTTTTTGCAAGTGTTGTTGTATCGCATAGCCTTCGGCTATCATATTCCCTTGGCTGTAATATTGATTGGGCCGGGGGCCCAATCTTAAGGACTTAGAATTTTTTCCAAGTGCTGCTTCCTTATGCCGCCTTCGGGTGATAGGTGCCCTCTGACTCTGCATCACTTTTGCGAGATGCCCGGGGGTTACTCATTTAGGACTTAGAATATTTTCTAAGCGTAAATTGATGTTGAGCTTCCGGATGTAGATCCCTCCGGGTATATGAATAGGACCCTTCGGGTGATCGTGAGGCCCTTGTGTTGTATGAGTCTTTGGCCAAGGGCCAAATATGTGGGGCTAAGCAAAATTTCACGGAGTGTCGTAGATGTTGAACCTTCGGTCAGTGTGGAGTCCGTCCGAGGGGCAAATATTTTGGAATAGTCCCCCTCGGTTGGCTTTTGATGATTTGTAATATATGCCTTCGGTTGTCTGGTGATATATTAGCCTCCGGTTGCCGTCATTTTCCAAAAAATGTGGACTTAGGAAAAGTGTGGAATGCTGTTGTTGTGAAGAAAGCCAATGATGAGTGTGTGCCCTCGGTATACACTCTGAAAAGTTGTAGAGTTTGACTCAGCCAGTTGTGTCCCTTGTAATGGGGTAGGGGCCCTCGGTATTAGTGCATAACAGATGCCCTCGACATGTTTGAAGTACCGTTTAGTGGGCTTTGGATAGTCCCGTCCCTTTGTATTGTTGAAGCCTTCGGTGCTTGTGTGACCGGAGGTGACCAGGCAGTGGACTTAGCCGTTTCTTGATGATATTTGTTTGAGTAGTATCCTTCGGGAAATAGGAGCCTTCAATTAACGGAGGTGTTCCCGTGGGGAGCCCTCGACATGTTGTGATCTGTTGGAGTGTACTCTTTGATTTCTCGTTGAGTCTACTCCCCTTCACCCCCTTTTTTTTTGTTTGGTGGTGAAGGGAAGGCATCAAGAAACTTGGTTTCTTGGTAAGGCTGGGCCTATTAGGAGACCATCAGAATACACCAATGGCTCTCCTCCCTCGGGTTAACCTTCCAAGTTCCGAGGGGATCGAGGGTCGTTTCCTGGGCACAAGATATGGTGGTCTGTAACCTGCCTCCCCTTGGGGGATGGCGCGGAAAGCGCCTCATTTTTGAAAGTCGTCCCCTCGGCGCTAGACATGGTCCGTGGCCTGCCACACCCTTGGGGTGGTGGCGCGGGGAGCGTTTCGGTTTGGAAGTCGAATCCTGGGCATTTCTCGTGCCTGTCATACCCTTGGGGTGATGACGCGGATAGCGTTCCGTTTTTGAAAGTCGAATCCTGGGCATTTCTCATGCCTGTCATACCCTGGGGGTTGTGACGCGGAAAGCGTTTCACGGAAGGGTTTTCATTTGCACACTAGTTGCAAATGGCCGGGGGCACTACGTGCCGCCGGCACCGATGGTGGCGCCTTCGGTATATGCGTCCTCGTGGGGTACGACTTTTAGAAACAACACTTGGTGTTAGTTTCGATGTGTAGCCCCGGTACTTGGTACCGAGGGGTCTTCAAATGAAACACTTGGTGTTTCCCAACAGATGTTTGGAAGTTAATAGGAGAGCGTATCCCGGGCACGGGGTGCCGAGGGGTCTTCTGTAGGAACACTTGGCGTTCTTACCTTTTCTTTTTTGATGTTTGAAGGTGGAGATGCGTACCCCCGGCACTGGGTGCCGAGGGGTCTTCTGTAGGAACACTTGGTGTTCTTATCTTCGATGTTGAGGGCGGAGATGTGTGCCCCCAGCACTGGGTGCCGAAGGGTCTTCTGTAGGAACACTTGGTGTTCTTATCTTTGATGTTGAGGGCGGAGATGTGTACCCCCGGTACTTGGTACCGAGGGGTCTTGACTGAGAGCACATGGGGCTTGTAGTTGGTATGAGGGCTTGGCCGCTCATAAGTGTTTTGTTCTTGGTGTCTTGAATGTATCTTCATTCCTCAAAAGTGGGGGCCTTGGGCCAAAGGATAGTACATTCATTAGTTATGAGGGCTTGGCCGCTCTTACATTATTGGTAAAATTTAACTAAATGGTGTACATTCCAGTGCCTAGGGACCTCTTTTCCAATGGGACGTTTGAGCTTGTAAGTTCCAGGTTTGATGATGGCTGCTATGATGTAGGGGCCTTCGAATTTTGGTGCCATTTTTCCTCCCTCGGTTGGTTGGCTGGCTTCCCTCCTCCGGAGGACATAGTCCCCCACTTGGAATTCTCGGGTGCGAACTTTGGTGTCGATGTAGATTTTGACTTGCCTTCGGTAGTTTTCTGCCCGGATGAAGGCCTGCTCCCGGCGTTCTGAAATGAGGTGAAGGTCGAGGGCCATGTTGCTGTCGTTGACCTCGGGGTCATATTGGATCACCCTTCGGGTGGGAAGGGTGACTTCCGTAGGAGCTTTGGCTTCAAAACCGTAGCAAAGGGAGAAGGGTGTTTCACCTGTTGCTCGCCGAGGGGTGGTGCGGTAGGCCCAAAGGATGTTGTGGAGTTCTTCCACCCAGCCACCGCTCTCGGCCTCCAGCTTCTTTTTGAGGCCCTCGAGCAAGGTCCGGTTGGCATTCTCTACTTGCCCGTTGCCTTGAGGGTAGGCAACGGAGGAGAAGGTGTGTATGATGCCCCATGCCTCCAGAAGGGCACAGAAGGGGGCTGCCTCAAATTGTGTCCCATTGTCGGAGATGATCTGCTGGGGGACGCCAAACCTTGTGAGGATGTTCTTGAGGACGAAGTGACGGCACTTCGCCTCTGTGATGCTGGCGAGGGGTTCAGCCTCCACCCATTTGGTAAAGTAGTCGATGGCCACAATGATGTATCTGTTGTTGGAGGTACCCCTCGGCAGAGGGCCCACAAGGTCTATCCCCCATCGAGAAAAGGGGACGGATGTGCTGATGGGGGCATAGTTGACCGCTGGCCTGCCGGGGGCTTTCTGGAAATGTTGACATGCGGTGCACCTTCAGGCAAGGTCAGCACAATCTCTGGCCATGGTTGGCCAAAAATAGCCCTGGAGAATGAGCCTTCGGGACATGGAGAAGGGTCCCTGGTGAGCTGAGCAAGTGCCACTGTGCACTTCCTCCATTGCGACCTCGGCCTCATCCTGATGAAGGCATCGAAGTAGCGTGCCATTGTAAGATCGTTTGTAGAGCCTTCCATCTTCGATGGTGTAGCTAGGAGCCCTCAGCTTCGCCAGTTTAGCGCGGGTCTCATTCTCGGGTAGCTGCCCTGTGGAGATGAAGGCGGTGATATCTGAGATCCAATCCTCTTGGCGTTGTAATATGTTCATAACGGGGCTTGCATGGATACTTGAGAGGCTGAGTTCCTCAATTTTGGCAATTTTGGAGATGTGCTCGAGGGAGTCGGCCGAGAGCTTTGATAATATGTCGGCCTCGGAGTTCTGAGCCCTCAGTATTTGAGTGAGAGAGTGTGCCTCAAATACCTTGAGCAACTCCTTGGCCGCTTCCTTGTATTGTTTCATTCTTCCCTCCTTGGCCTCATATTCCTCGGAGATTTGGCCAACGACCAACTTGGAGTCGCATTTGATGTGGATCTGCCGAGCCCTCATGTTGGCAGCCAGCCGAAGGCCACATAGGAGGGCCTCATATTCGGCCTCGTTGTTGGAGACTTTGAAGGAGAAGCGGATTGCATAGTAGGCTCTGAAGCCCTCGAGAGTAATGAGGACTACCCCTCCCCCGCATGCTCTGGTCGCGGAGGAGCCGTCGGTGTAGAGGGTCCACCAGTCGTCCGAGGTAGCCGAGGGCTCCCCGTCCGTGGCTGCCCTTGCGGTACATTCCGTTACAAAGTCCGCCAGGGCTTGGCCCTTGATGGCAGGCCTTGGACGGATGTCAATGTTGTACTGGCTCAAGAAGATAGCCCACTTCACCATGCGGGAGGAGCTGGTGGGGCTCCTCATGAGGGCGCCGAGGGGTTGATGAGTGAGGACCTGAACCGGGTGAGCCTGAAAGTAGTGGCCCAACTTCTTGACAGTCCAAACGATGGCTAACACCGTTTTTTCCACAGGGGAGTACCTGAGTTCGGCCTCCCTTAGAGTCTTGCTAACGTAGAAGATGGCATGTTGGATGTCGTCTTCCTCCCGGATGAGCACAGAGCTGATGGGTTTCCCCTACCTTTGGTTTGGATAGCACAGGGGGTGAAGATAGATACCGTTTGAGCTCGTCGAAAGCCCCCTGACATTCTGGAGTCCACAGAAAGCCAACCGTCTTCCTCATGATCTGGAAGAAGGGTAGAGACTTCTCCGCTGATTTAGATAGAAAGCGGTTGAGGGTTGCCAGGTGGCCCGTCAACCGTTGAACTTCCTTCACACTGCGTGGGGGCTCCATGTTGATGATGGCCTGGATCTTCTCGGGATTGGCCTCAATACCCCTTCGGCTCACCATGTAGCCCAAGAACTTGCCCCCTTGGACGCCGAAGGTGCACTTCTTCGGGTTTAGCCGAAGGTTGAACTTTTGCATGATGGCGAAGATTTCCCGGAGGTCGTCAGCATGGCTGGAAGATTGTTTGCTCTTGACGATCATGTCGTCGACATAGGCCTCCATGGTGCGCCCTAGGACGGCTTGAAAGACCCGGGCCACCATCCGGGTGTAAGTGGCCCCTGAGTTCTTTAGGCCGAAGGCCATTACTAGGTAGCAAAAGATGCCCTCGGGAGTCATGAAGGCAGTTTTTTCGGCGTCTTCCTCGTGCATGAAAATTTGGTGATACCCTCGGAAGGCATCGAGGAAGGACATGATCTCACACCCTGCGGTCTCATCCACCAGTTGATCAATATTTGGTAGAGGGAAGGGATCCATAGGGCACGCTTTGTTGAGATCGGTGTAGTCCACGCACATGCGGAAGGTAGGGGGCTTCTGTGCGAGGACCACATTCGCTAGCCATGAGGGATATTTCACCTCCTTGATGTGCTTAATGGAGAGGAGCATGGCGACTTCCTTCTTCACAAATTCCCTCCTCTCGGCGGAGAGGGGTCTTCTTCGTTGTTGTACTGCTTTTGCCGAGGGGTCCACCGAGAGGCGGTGGGTGATGACCCTTCGGCTGATTCCCGGCATGTCCTCCGGCCCCCATGCAAAGACAGTGGAGTAGGCGCGGAGGGCGTCGGTGATACCGGTCTTGAGATCTTCACGGAGCTGGGCTCCAATCTTCACGACTCTCTCCGGCTGGGCCGGATCGAGCGCAAAGTCTTCTACGTCCTCGGCCGGTTCAGCCATCGGCCTTTTTTCTTCTTGGTCGATGGTTCCGGTGATGGTGTCAACACGGAATTCCGTCTTACTTACCTTCTTAGTGACTTGAAGATAGCAGGCGCGAGCGATTTTCTGATTCCCCCGGGAGTAGCCAATGCCCCCCTCGGCGGGGAACTTGAGGCAGAGGTGCCTCATGGAGATGATGGCCTCGAGGTCCTCCAGGGCTGGCCGGCCGAGGATAATGTTGTGGGCGCAGTCGATGTTGACAACGACGAACTCCACTTCGAGCTGGGCTCTATGGAGCCCGTCGCCGAAGATCACCGGGAGGGTTATTACCCCCTCAGAATCAATAGTATCGCCGGTGAAGCCGGAAAGAGGGGTCTTAATGGGTCGAAGGGACCCCCTCTCCAAATGCAGCTCTCTGAAGGTGCTGAGGTACATTACATTGACGAAGCTGCCCGTGTCAATGTAAGTTTGGTGAATGATGGTGTCGTTTATCTCAGTCCGAATCACCAAGGCATCCCTGTGAGGAGAAGAAGTAGGAGGGAGATCTGCGTTGGTGAAGGTGATGGGTTCCTCCCTCAGTCGCTTTACCGGGGGCATATGAGTGACTTCCCCCACGTAAAGCGATTGAGCCCACTTCTTTCGCTGGCTGGTGGAATCGCCCCCTGTATTGCCACCGGTGATCATGAGGATGTGGCGTTTTTTCTCCTGGTAGTGGGGGTACTCCTCCTCTTCTTCCTCCAAGTTTCCGATCTCCCTCTTCTCTCCGAGGGTGATGGTGTTCGGGTTCACCCAAGCGTTCACCTTCGTGTAGTGCCCTCGGGGAGGCCCCTGATGAGAAGGCCCCTCCTACCGAGGGCTCTGAACAAATTGGGACAGGTGTCCCGCTTGTATTAACCTCTTGATGGCCGTCTTTAGCTGATGGCAGTCATCGGTTCTGTGCCCCTGGTGCCGATGGAAGCGACAGTATGGGAACTGAGGGTTGATAGCATGTACCTCCGGGGGTGCGCGAGAGTCGCGCTCAACGAGGCCCCTCTCCTCGGCAAAATCAAGGATGATGCTGACGGGGTGCGTCAATGGTGTCCGGGGGCGGTCCAGGAGGATGGGCTGCGCCCAAGTCTTAGGGCTGCTCTTATAACCTCCCCCGGGCTTGGCTTGGCCTTGCCGATGGCGGTCATCAGAGGGTCCTGAAGACTTGGGGTGACTTGGAGGAGCCCCCGGCCCCCGGTTGTTCTTTTTGTCAGCCCTCGGGGGCTGCTGATCCGGATGCTGGTGATATTTCTCCACCTCCTCGGCCTCAGCATATCGGTCCCCCCGCTGCAAAGCCCTTATGTAGTCGCGCGGGGGGGGGGGGGGGGGGGGGTTCAATGATGAGGCTCCTTGAAAAGTTGCCGGTGCGGAGGACGGTTTGAAGGAGGGCCAGGAGGGTCCCGTCATCAGCACCGTCGACTTTGTCGGCCTCCGTCCTCCAGCGCTCCAGGAAGTCCCGAAGGGTTTCATCCCTCTTCTGGCGTATGGTTAGGAGGTGGGAGAAGTGCTTCCTCGTGCGACACCTCCCGGCAAATTGTGTCAAGAATCGCTGGGCGAGTTCTTGCCACGAATCAATGCAACCCTCGGGCAGCCTGTTGAACCATTCGTATGCCGGTCCCTCTAAGGTGGAGTGGAACCAACGACACAAGTATTCGTCTGACGCCCTTACCATCATCATGCTGTTCTGGTATTTGCTGTAGTGTTCCTGGGGGTCCGTTTTCCCGTTGTAGGGCTGTATGTGTTGCCCTCGGTATTTTTCCGGGATCCGGGTCGCCAATACCCTTGGGGTAAATGGCGTCCGAGTCCGGAGCTGGATGACGGGTTCCCCGGAGCCCTCGGCCACCTTCTTCTGTAATTCCTCCATTTTGGCCATCATGGCCTCGTATTTGAGGTCTGAATGAGGGGTGGAGGTGGTGGCGTGAGCTTTGTTGGACTCCATTTCGTCAAGCCGGCGTTGGAGGGCCGCAATAATTTCGTCCCGGGGATCCTTCGGGAGGGTCTCCGCCCCCTGAGAAAGAACCCGGTCCGAGTGGGCCTAGTTGATTTGGTGGCGAGCATCATTGGCATGAAGGGGTGCCTTGCCTTTGTCCCGAGGGGGACGCTCCTCGTCTGCCCTTGAGACAGACCCTCCACTTTCCTGGGGCCTTTGGAGTGCCTTTCCTCCGAGGCGGTCTTGGACCCCTCGGCGGTCTGGCCCTCCTCCGAGCCGGTTGAGGGCGGAAGTGCGGGGCCTCTCCCTGTTGTCATTGTGGCGGTCCCGGGACTGTACTTCCTGGGAGGACGTATCCTGGGCCACTACCCCTTCGTCGTTCCTCACCCGAGGGATGGGATTTCCGAAGGGATGTGGCGGAGGGGGAAGTATGATGTTTTCCCCAACCTGGGGTGAGCCGGAGCCAGGGTGCCGAAGGCACCCGGGTTCTGAGTGAGCGTTTGGATGAAGGCGGAGAGCGCCGATTGTACGTCGATGGTGAGAACCGGAGGGCTGACTTGGTCTTCGCTCCGGTTTTTCTTCTTGGCCTCGATGCCGAGGCGGGCATCGGGGGCATTTTGTTGGATCTGAAGGCGTAGGTCGACAGCCGCCTGTTCCAGCCCAGCGATGACACCGCCCTCGGGAGCCCTGTGAGAGGCTTCGGGGGCGTTGACGTCACCGAGGGCCAGGTTCTTGTCTTCTACGTTTTTGGAGTTGGCACGTGTTGTTCTCACCATTTTGGTAGAGGGCTAGTGTTTGGCGAAGGGGGAGGGTTTCTTACTCGATTGTTCGACCTCTCAACGAGAGCACCAAATGATGGATAATCTACCCGGGGGTATATATCTGAAGGGTTATTGCTGAGAATAACTTAGAGAGAAGTCAGAGCAAGTGAATGTAGAGAGAGAGAGAGTGTATTATAAATGTGGAGCGTTTTCAGCGTGGTTACAAATGGGGAAATGGGGTGCTATTTATAGTAGCAATAAATGTCGGGCAGGGACACGTGTCAAGCGCCTATTGGCCGAGGGGTCACCTCAACTGGTTGGCGTTGGCAGCCGCATGTGGCCGCATTTAATGCGGCTGTTGGATGGGACGTCTGTACAGGGTACGGTGATCTGCACGCATGTGAGGTGGATATTATGTCGGGAGAGGTGCCCTCGGCTGCAGAGGACTAGCCGAGGGCTCTCAGTGCTGAGGACCCCTGAGTGCCGAGGGCTCCAGGTGCCGAGGGCTAATGTTTCCGCCGTTTTTCTCCCAGTTCCTCTGTTTGTACGAAATATCCATGCTGTGATAGTTTGGAGCCTTCGGCCAGGGGGCCGAAGGCACCCCTGGTGCGTATTGTGGGCTGCTTGGTACTCTGGGTGCCGTGATTTGGGCCTGTTGGGCCTTCTGGGCCTGTTGGGCACCTAAAGGAGTAGTAGGAGTCTGTGGGCCGGGTGTTCCCGGGCCATATACTCCATCACCGTGCTTCTCGGCATAATCGAGGATGGTGCCGACCGGGTGAGTGAGGGAGACCCCCGATCGTTCCAACCTCGGCCGCCAGTGGCGATCTTTCTTACACTGTCCACCAGAGCCGTGACGGCCCTGGGCACCCTGGCCGGCCGGGAACGGACCCGGGGCCGGCGAAGGATTTGTCTTCTTGGAGGGATGACCCCCCTCCTTCTTGTGATTGTGGTGCTCGTCGGCGTCGGCATACAAGCCTCCGCACTGGAGCGCCTTGGTGTACGACCTCGGAGGGTCGGTGATAAGGCTCCTAGCGTACGGGGAGCTGCGGAGGGCACCCTGATACAAGGCGAGGAGGGTGAGCTCATCGGCCCCCTCGACCTCCTCGGTTTCCCTCGTCCACCGATCGATGAATGACCGGAGGGACTCCTCGTGCTGCTGCTTGACGGAGAGGAGGTGGGTGAAATACTTCTTCGCACGCTTCCTCCCGGCAAAGTGGGTGAGGAAGCGTTGGGCGAGATCCTGCCATGAGTCGATGCTCCCTTCGGGGAGCGCGTCGAACCACTCGTACGCTGGCCCCTCGAGAGTAGAGAGGAACCAACAGCAGAGGTATTCGTCGGACGCGTTCACCATCAGCATGTTGTTCTGATAGCGGCTGAAGTGTTCCTGGGGGTCTTATCGGCCGTCGTAGGACTTGATGGCGTTCCCCCTGTACTTCTCCGGGATGGGGGCCGAGAGGACCCTATTGGTGAAAGGGGTCCTGGTCCTGACCTGGATGATGGGGTCACCTCGTCCCTCGGCCAGCTCCCTCTCCAGGGCGCTCACCTTGTTCATGAGCGCGTTGAGGCCGGGGTCATTGGAGGCGCCGGCCGTAGGGATGTTGGCCGACTGCTTGGCTTCCATCTGAGCAAGCCTCCTTTCCAGCTGGGCGATGACTTCACCTCGGGGGTCCCTGGCGGCCGCAGCGGCGCCCGGCTGGTTCCTCATGCGCTCGTCGTGAACCGCATTGATCCGGTGGCGCACGTCGTCTTCGTGCAACTTCCCCTTGCCCTTGTCCGGGCGGGGCTGGTCCGCTGTCCGGGACACAGACCCCAAGCTTTCCCTCGGCGAGCCAGGACGAGGCTCACCAATCCGTCCTGCCATCCTCTCCGAAACCGGACGACGGCGCGTGTCACCTAGCCTGTTGAAGGCAGAGGCTTTTCCACGCGCTGGGGTCTGCCCAGGCCGAAGAGGGGAAGCAGGGTGGGAGTGGGACGACGCCGTGTCCTGGGCCACCACCCCCTCATCGTTGCCTATCTGGACGGCCAACGGTTGGGGCTGAGGAGGTGGAGTGATGTTCCCCCCGGTCCTTGGCAAGAGTGCGCTGAGGACGGTGGGGTTCTGAGCCAGGCTGGCGATGATGACCGACAGCGCGGCCTGGACCTGTGGATCCACGGACGGAGAGGCCGCGGCCATAGGCTGGGCCGGGGCATGGTCCGTCTTCTCAGCTCGTTTCTTGTCCAAGCCGATGCGGGCATCAGGGGCTCCGCCGTTGAGTTGGTTGCGGAGGTCCGTCGTGAGGTTGAAAGCCTCCTGGAAGACGTCCCCCCCGCCGACCTGGTCGGCCGTGGCGTCCTCATCGTGCTCCCTGGGCTCTTGGTCCTCAGGGATGGCCTTGCTGACGAGGTTGCGGTTTGATTTAGTTCTTCCCATGATCAGTGGTTAGCTGTGCTTGGTAGCGACGAAGGGGGCTAACTTGATTGTTCTAGCTTTCAACGAGAGCACCAAATGATAGAGTATATCTAGAGAGAAGTGAGAGCTAGAGAGAGAAGTGCAATAATATGCTTCAATAGAATGATTTTGTAACCCCTATAACTACTCCCAAGGGGAGTATTTATAGAGAAAATACGGGCTGGGCTCCCAAACCTTGGGCTTGGGAGGCCCATTTACAACTGGACCGCTACTGGGCCGAATACAAAGCCACTAATGGGCTGTACAAATAAGTAAGTGTAGAATCCGGTTCTGTGGAGTCTTCATGGCCGACGAGGGCGTGGCCGACGAGGGCACGACCGACGAGGGCGCGGCCGACGAGGGCACCCGGGTTCCTTGGCTTCAGGACCATAATCTGGGTTGGCACCTTTTCGGCCGACGGGGGCGTCTTGGCCGACGAGGGCGCCACTCTGTGTCTTGTGCTTTCTGTTCTTTCGAGTATGTGGGTCCGGGGGCTCAGACCCATATACTCCATCACATAGATATACAACGATGGAGCAGGAAGGGATCCATCAAGAAAGCCCAAAAGACCGTTAGCAACCAAATATGATTCAAACTGAGTACGCAAAGGCAAGTAATCTTCAACGGTCACTAATTTGGAGGTCACAATTTGAGTAATTGAAGCCCCAAAAGTCATGCCCTGAGCAAGAGAGGCGAAGGAGGTGGGCAACGGAGGGGTGGTGAGTGGTCTGCCAATGGTTCCTGCGTGTGGCAATTGCAACCCCGGGCTGCCGGTCAACGTGGGCCCAACAAACCGAGGCCCGCCAGTGTTGTTGGAGACATCTTGCGGCGCGTCTTGGTTAGAAGATGGCGGCTGGATGAATGGGCGAAGGGTTGGGGTTGTCGGATTCCTAGAGAAGATGGGTGGAACCCAGGAGGACGCCGGAACAAGAGAAGAATATGCCAGCCACGGCTGCGAACTGGGCGGTTCTTCCATGGAGGAGAACGACGCCGTCTGCGGAGCAAAGGAGAAGGGCGGCGTGGCAGTCGCGCTCTGCACTCTTTCGGTCACCAGAGCGGAGGCGGCGGTGATGGTCAAAGAGGCGGCGGCGGTTGAGCTGTCGGATGCCATAGGACCGAAAAAATATAAAAAAAAAACTGGCTAAAACCCTAGAGCTCTTGATACCACGTGAAAATAATGGAGTGACTTACCCAATTGGGAGCGCTATATGTCATATATATAATAAAGAGTGTCCTGAGTACAATAGGAAACATAAGAAATATGGAAACCTAATTAATAGTGATTAATTACTCTATTAGCTAATATAATAGGGTTTTATACTCTCATATGTAGTGCTATACTCCGTATATGTGTAACAACCGATTGATCAAAACATACTCCGTAATTCCGTATAACTGTACTTATTACTCCGAATTATAAATGATATATATAAGGATGACACTCAATCTCTGAGAGTCCCCTAACATCGACCGGACAGTTAGATGGTGATGACACCCGTATAGATAAATATAGGCATCATGCTGCATGCAGTTGATCTATTTATTCCATCTGTCGATTTCTGTCCGGCTTCCACTCGACCTCTACAGCAAAAGCGTTGCCACAACTGTTCAAACAAATTCAAATGCGCTGTCCACAAAAACTTGGGCATTGTTAATTACAAGTAGAGCGGATGTTAAACCGGCACTCCAATTATTTGAAAATTTAACAGAATAATATAGAGCTAAAATACTACTCCCTCTGTCTCTAAGAGTGTGTTTGGGAGTTGAGTTTTGGAGGGGAGAGGAAGATTAATGGGTTTATGACCATCTTTTTCATGTTTGGAAGTTTAAAAAATTGGAGGGGATGGTTTTGGAGGGTTTTTGTAACCCTTCAAAACTCTTTAAATGTTTAATTTTTAAGTTCCCCCAATTTGGAAGGTTTTGGAGGATAATTAACAAGATGGTAATTTAAGCTAAATTAAAAATGAATACCAGCTCAATGATTTGAATTCGTCATCTCAGATGGTGATTTTAATTACTCTCTCCGTTCCTAAATAAACTTCCAACTTTCCTTTTTCGTCCGTTCCAATTAAAACTTCCACTTTCCCTTTTTGGTAAAGAATTTGTGGTTCACAATATTTCTTACACATTTCTCTCTCCTCTGCACAACTCTCCACCACACAATATCCACTATCTTAAACTTTGTGCCAAACCCATTTGGAAGTTAAAATGGGAACGGAGGTAGTATAATTCTTTCAAAAACTCTCTTCTTCCAATTTTATTACTCCCAAATACAAAGAAGGGCTTCCTCACCTTCCCCTCCCTTTCCCCTCCAACAACATACCTCCAAAGTCTTCCCCATCATCTTCCCTCCAAACTCCCAAACATACCCTAAATAAAAATATCTCTTTCCTTTTTTGACGGTTCCTAAATAAAACAGTGACACAACACCAATCAACCCCATTTTCTTAACATTTGTGGAAAACGAATGAGTTTGAAACGAAGAGAGTACTATAATATCGGGCGTGCAGAAAATCAAAAATGTCATTGCTATTCAGTTCAGTGCCATAATATTAGTTTTTCGTTGGTTTCGCTCATGAAATTAGTTTTTCATTTGTAAAGTTAAAAGTTCATTGTTATTGTTAAAAATTCACCTCTTCGCTTTGATGAATTAATTTACAGCTTGTGTGAAATGGCTGTTAGCGTTTAAATTTTGAATCCTTTTAATTTAGATTTTTAATAGTTTGAAAAGATAACATTGATATTTTTAAATTTTACTAATATACAATTGATATTCAGGGTCATTCAAGATCATAGTCGCGATCAATTGCATGCGCGCTCTTATCATATGTATATAGTAAACTAGTGATATGAACTTGTACTTGTTACGTATGTAGTACGGAGTAGTATATTATTTTAATAATCTCTGCTTGGTCTCTTAACATTTTGTTTGACCAATACGAAGAATAATACCGTAAAATTAAGGATTAAGATTTGAAAACAGAACAAAAAATAAAGTACAACATACTAATTGATTACTCCGAGAGGGATTTACAATTTTAATCACGTAACTTTCGGTTGTGCTCATTATTAGTCTTATAACTTTATATATATATATATATACGGATCCCTTGATATATATTTGATTTTCACAAAGTTAATAAGGGTGATGAATAATGAAGAAAATGTAAGATATGGTGGAATAATATGATATGATGGAGGAGATGAAAAGTAAAATCAGTAAAATAATTGAGTATTAATTGAGTATTAAAATGTAGTTATTACCTCAAATACACAGTTTTGGGTGGAAGTTGTTCCATCGTCTGTATGCAGCTCATGCTCACATGATATACGTAGCTATACCATACAAATACAAATAATAAGGCAATAATAAAGCATGATTAGAATCTATGACAAGTAGTTATAAAACAATGATGATTATATAACTAAAAAAGATAGTAGATGAAAGTGCATTGTTAGTGACTAGCTATGAAACAGAAACTTCAAAGAAAAATAGAAAATAATCATACTTCCCCGTTCTTTCTTAATTACAACGGTTCACTTTTTACGTTTGACAACGCAAAAGTTTGACCATTAATATCTTCATTCCTTATTAGTAAAAAAAATAAAAAAATCAGATTTATAAAATTTTAAATGAGAGGAATTTAAAAATACTTTTCAAAATTTTTACTTATAGTATGTACATTAGTAAATAAAACATAGTCAGAGTAAATCATGTGAATAGTGCAAAATTCATCAATGTGTAGCAAAAAAAGAACCGAGATACTTTAATGACTATACTAATAACTTCAACTATTAACAGTCTATATATTATTGTTAGAGCTGTAATAATACTAGTCACTCGGATCCATTTATCTAACTAGGCATGGGCCATGATATGCAAACCACATGCATCGTTTGAAAATAATAATGCCCTTTGCATGAGATTATGAGAATAAGCACAGTCTTTTTCACTTTGAACAGGAATATCATTTTTTATTGAAACTGCATGTACTCATAGGGACGAGTTCAAATAAAAAGTGCTCTTTCAATAAAAATTAAGAACAGATATGATACAAACAATTTATGATCAATTTATTAAGGTGGAGCACAATATGAATTTTGTGTGTAATATGTTTAGGTTGTGTGATTGTCAAATTATTAGAGATGGTGATACTAGCTATAGGAAACATGAGAGAAATTAAATAATAAGTGCATTGTATTTAACCGCATTATTTCTGAGTTTCCTATAAACGTGTTTAATCCTCCTATGGTAAAATTATTCGTGATATTTAGTGCAACATTTTTATATGTTTTGAAAATGTGATAAAAAATTTAATTTGTTTATGTAAGCTCCAGTTATGTTAATTATAGAGAAAATATTATATCTTTTTTCTTTGTCCTTATGCCCTTACTTTGTGTGGATTTTGCATTAGTTGGAATGTTCAACTTCTCCCTGTTAATTGCCTTCGTGGACTATTCTTGAAGTATCACACGAGAAACATATGAAGTAATAAAGTGATATATTAAGATTCATGTTACTTATCCTATATATCAGGTTGACATCTTGGCATGAAATCCCAAATTTTAACAACTATTAAATAATTAGTGTATTTTCGGTCCTTTGTGGACTTGGCATGCATGGCTAACTTGCCCCTATCTTAGTGATCTGAGTTTACTTTATCTAGCTATTCTCACATATGACTCGTATAGTGCTTGTGATATACTCTGCCATATATTCTCACATCTTCTTTTGGTTCCGTTAATTGAATCCATTCAGTATCTTGGATCAGAGATGGAGATTGTTAATATTACTAATTAGTTAAACTGACCCTTATACAGTTATACTGACACTCTATCATATTTGAATATACTCTGCCCTAGCTCATATATTTTTATTCCTACACTCTATCATATTTGAATATAGTTGTTTTATATATATTCATATATAGATTGAAAGTGTTGAAAATGACACCAATTTTTTTTATATAAACGGGTCAATATATAAAATCTATTCTCTATATCTCACAAGCTTTTTCATGTGTGAAAAATTTTACAAACAAAAACATTGTGTTATGATAATTAATTAATTAAAATGTGAAACTTTATAAATAAAGATTTCTTCATACAAGAAACTTAGAAGTTTGTTTGGGAAATTTACAATATTCATCCCGTAAATTTCGGTCGTTATCATTATTAGTCCTCTAACTTTAGTCACTTGCAAATTTGGTCCTCTAACTAATTAATATTTGCGATTTAAGACTTTTCCCCTAAAAAGTACACTTTCCGGCAATAGCATACCGGAAAAGTTCTCGCCGGCATCGAACTTTTCCGCCGGAAAGTGTACCTTGCGGTGGTAAAGTCCTTAAATTACAAAGATTTATTAGTTACATGACCAAATTTGCTAGTGCTTAAAGATTTATTGTTTTGATATTTTTGATTTGAGAGGAAATGGTCTTATTGTTAGTTAGTATGGATTTCTTAAGTTAGAAATATCTATTTATGTTTTGTTAATGAATGCATATTACAAATTATATAAAATTGAACACAAAAACTTTATAAATATTTTATAGTTGTCTACAAGTGTGTGTATATATATATATATTACAAGTATACAAGTATATAAGTATATACTACGTGTTTAATATTTAATTTAGTGTTGTATATTGGTTTTCCTAAAATACTTGGAATCAAGAACTCATGATGGACAAAAAATTGACAACATTCAATATGTTTATACTGGGATGGTAATGAGACTACGAGAGTGAGAAATTGAACACAATCATCACTTAAAAAAATTCACCAAACACCTAATTTGGCTGTTTGGGATGATTTTTCTTATCATCCGAAAAAACAACAATTTATTTACTTTTTGAGCTATTATTATTATTATTATTATTATTATTGTACTGTTTCTAGATAAAAAGACCAGTTTTTCCTTCTATTATACGTACGTTGAGTACTGCTCCAGATCATGTAGTGCTAAATACTTTATCGTTTTGGATTTAAGTAAAATATTAACAAACTAAACTAAATATTTATGAGTATTTTTTATTTCATTTTTATTTTAGTTTAAGTGCATGTGCGTGAGCTTTTTAATAATCCGTATATTTTATTGAGAGTTTTTTTTGTATTGACCAATATAAATTCAACACAAGAGTAAAAAAATCCAATGTTATCAGTTAATTAAGCTGTCTAATAATTACATGATTAGCAAATTTAATTTACTAGTAAAGTTCATACCCATATATTTAACATAAACAAGTTAATACCCTTTATAGTAATTTTATCCTTAATCAGCCATTCCAGCAGCATATTACAAAACACTTTGACTTCAGCACATTAAGCCTTTTCAGCCTATTAAGCCTATTCAGCCGTTCCATCCATTACCAAATAGGCCCTAAGAATATCATTTCATCTATTATCTTTAGAGTATTGAGAACTTTTCTAAAGTAGGGGCAAATTCGTAAAAAACACTGAATATACAAAAATAGGAGTATTATATTTTTTTCCAGAACAAGAGTAAATTATTGCAATTTTCAAATCGTATTACCATATATTGGCCTTACATGACATTAATAAAGCAGTATCAATGACACAATTGACAATATTTCAAGCATTGAATAATAGAGTATATTAATTGAATCCAATTTAAAAAATCCTATGTCTATATATATAATTAATTACTATACATACTCAGTGTATATATATGTGTATATTCGTATGTGATTTGTATAATTACTCTCTAACTTATTGGCAAATCCTATGATATCTTCAAGTATCATACCTTCTATGTAATCATTGATGAGTTAGAAAGTTAGAGTATACCAATTGAACATGTACCGTTAATCTCGTAGCTAGCTAACTACGCAGCCATAACCACTAGAGATCTCACGTACCGTCCCAATTTGTTTTGCAAAATTTCCTATTTTGGTTGTTTCAAAATGGTTTTCCACTTTCTATTTTAGGTATGTAAATAAGAATAAAGTGACAAATTTACCCTTACTTTTACTTTTTTCTCATTAACTTAAAGACATCTACTTTTAGGAAGATGAACAAAAGTGTAAAAAGCAAGCATCATTTATTGTAATTCCTTAATCCTTGTGCCCGGTCAAAGTTTGCAACTCAATTAGGGACAGAGGGAGTATGAAATATCAATTTACATCCTCTTTTTTCCCCTAAGCTAGCTAGAGCTAAGTTATAGCTAGAGAGTATTATATTAATGAATGAACATATCACATATGGTATGGTTTCTTACCTGAAGATGCAAAAGCGAAAGACCCATGTATCCAGCAGTGGCACTGAATTGAGTTTGGGAGCGGATAGCAATGGTGCCCTTGACAGCGCTCTTGATGAGGGAAAACGCATTGCGGAAGATGTCGGAGACTTTGAGGTCAACGGTCACCGGAATCGTAGAAGTGGCTTGGCTGTTGATGGCGCCCTCGGCGGACTGGACGTTGGCCAGAGCGTTGTCCTTGAAGAAGATGGTCACGTCCACGGCCTCGTATTTCAGGGTGTAGTAGCACTTGTTGACCACGTTGATGGTGAGGTCAACGGTTATGTGCTTGGTCGTGATCTTCTCCAGCCGGATGCCGTCCAGCGACACTTCCGGCTTCGCCGGCCGCCCCATCTGAACTATCACGCAGACCACCAGAAGAAGCACCAGAATGGCGATGATCCAATTGATCGCTTTCTTGTGGGCACGCCAACCATTTACGAACTCTTCATTTTTGGTTTTCAGTTGTTTCAATTTCCCATCGTATGCATTGTATTTCTCAGTGATACTGCTTTTATCAATGCTACGAAAATATCCAAAACAGGCGGTTTTCCAACTCACAAGCTTCGACATTCTCCTGTTATGGATGATCGGTCGACTCTATTTGGCCAGTAATATAATTGAATTGGTTTTCATACGTGATACTCCATATCTATATCGATATCTATATATTTCTATTATATACGAGCAGCCCCGACGCGTGCAACTAATTTCATTCTCGGCCGTTGCCTTTTTCATTATGGCCCGCTTATTCTATACACTTTTTTGTACATATCACTACACGTGTCGATAAACAAAATAGTTTTCTTTTTGCGACTAGTCTGTTCACCAACAAAACTTGTTCACCGAGATCTGTGAACAGCCAGATTAGGTTATTAGACAAAAAACAGTCTGTTCATCGACATTTCTACTGATATGTATAAAAAAATTGTATAGAATTCTTTTTTTCCTTTTTATTACTTATCCACTTTTTCAGGAGTGTGCACCGGGCAGCGATATGTGTTGTAGGCTTGTAGCTGTTCCAGAGTAAATTTCTTTTCAAAATGGGAAATGAAGCAATTAATTTGATACAACCCGAAAAGAAAATTAATTGACACACCTACATTGATATATATCAGGTAGTATTTCTTAAATGTGAAATAATGCAAAAAGTAATGCAATTATATATTAAATAATGTGGACTGGATCGGAAAAGTAGCTCACATACCCTTAAAGATGCTTTATGAAAGCGAACCTTTTGAAATGCTCATAAATCATCTTATGTCGGGTTAAAAGTCAAAAGCATGCTAATGATGATAATGCGATGTACCGAGGAATTAGAGATGAGAGTAAAGTAGAAAACCACTAATTTAAGAGATATTACCCGAAATATGATTAAAACAAATTGAAAATTCCAAAATAGGAATGCGATATTTTTATGGGATTTTTACCTAAATAAGACTCAATAAGACTTAAATTGCAAAACTAGGAGTCCCACTTTACCATCCGTCCGCATAGGAGTAAAAAGAAACTGAATTTCCAATTATAACCTCGAGCCACGTACGGGAAAAGGAAATTGCCGTTTCGGTTTTCCATTTGAAAACGGACACGGAAGCAGAGCGCGCCAAAATTTGGTTTCCAAAGCTCCGAGTTAACCAAAATTAATAAAATAAGATATGAATACGTAGCCAAATCTCAAGCCTCGCACACAAGTTGTCCAACGACGAAGTGGAAGTAGAAGAAAGAGAACGTCGAGCTCTGGTTGAAGTTGAAGGAAAAGCTCTGGTTGAAGTTGAATGAAGATGGAAGATTCTGATTTCCAAAGTGAAACTGAAGACTCTGATTTCGAATCGGACATGCGAAGTTCACTGCACATCAGAATTAATTCGAAAACGGTATGTATAAGAAAAAACCTGTGGCATTCATATATAATCAATGATCGTTATTTTGTTTAATCAGATTGACATATGACATGCACTTGAATTTTATACAGAAATTTGAATGCCAAATATATGTATGCATAATGATTGAAATTTCAGATCAAAATGTATGAATTTCATATAATGCGACTTCATTGAATTTTATACAGAAATTCGAATGCTAAATATCAGTATAGGTTTTGTTAGGTTAGTGATGATATGATAGTGTCCAAGTGATATGCATTTGATATAATGTCACCATAAAATGACATTTCATTGAACTTTATGTAGTCATATGAATGACATATATCAGTATATCGTATGAATTAGTCAATGTTGATATTAGAATGTGAAAGAGACATGCACATGGCAAATTCATGCAAATTTAATTTGATTTGGTGTGTAAATGGTAAGAAACACAATTGAAATGATAGCGGAATGCCACTTAAATGGATTATATAAGCATATATGAATGTCATATGTCAATGTATTTGGCATATACTTTATGTTTGGTTGCACGTAAATGTGATAGTTGTTGTGTGTATTCAATGCTGAAAGAGACATGTACATGACAAATTCATGTGAATTTAATTTTATTTGGTGTGTAAAATGTAGGCAACAAAATTGAAGTTATATAGCAGAATGGCACTTAAATGGATTAGAAGAAAGTATATGAATGTCATATGTCAATGTATTATGCATATAGTTTTTTTAGCTAAATGTGATAGTTGTTGTGTGTATTCAATGCTTATACTAGAATGTGAAAGAGACATGTACATGGCAAATTCATATGAATTTAATGTGATTTGTTGTGTAAAATGTACACACCACATTTGAAGTGATAGCAGAATGCCACTTAAATGGATTATATCATGCTATATAAATGTCATGTGTCAATGTATAAGGCATATAGTTTTTGTTTGGTTGGGAAAAAAAAGTGAAGTATGAAATAAAATAGTTATTTTTTGTAGACAATGCAGATAATAAAAATATCAAAGTGCCATGTGAATGAGATATTCATATGATATCAACATAAAATTCCATTTGGTTTGATTATATGAATTCTTAGGATTACAATATATGACTGCAGAAGAATATATAAATAACTGCACAAGAATGAGAACATATGAATTTCATATTAGAAAGCCTTTTGGGTGGTATGTTTTTTTGTAATTTTTCAAAGTAACAAATTGACATATTAATGTCATTCTGTGGTACTTTTTGACAAGTTTTTCAAAATTATATACTAATGAGAAATTAACAGACAATGACAAGGTACTTCAAGAGGAAGATGTTGTATAAACTTGATGACATACGTGTCGATTCCTTCTGCAATCTTCACAAAATTATGGAAAGGATAAAGCAAATTTTAACGAAGGATGAATTGGATGACTTCAGAACAACTGCCTTTGGATGGTTGGTTGACTTTGAGAATATGAGTTATGTTAGTGGACAATTACAGCTTGCCTTTATAGCTAACTATGTCAGGTATGTAAATGGTTTTGTTGACAAGAAGGCAATAAGGTTTCATATACAGAAAGGTGTAGTAAGTTTCACAAAAAAAGATCTTGCAATAGTCACTGGTTTGAAATTGAGTGGGATGAAGCCTGTTCTGTCAGAAGAGCCAACAGGAGATATATGGACAAGATATCTTGGAGGAAAGAGAACAGTGACAAGAAATGATATTCTACAGGTGCTAAACAAATACAAAAGCACTAATCAAGGAGCAAGGAGGTATGATGGTGTCAAGCTAGCACTTCTGTATGTGCTTTCACATGGATTTTTAGGAAATCAAACAGCTAGGCCAATGGAAGCATATTACTTGAATTTGGTTGACAATTTAGAGGACTTTAAAGCTTACCCATGGGGAGATGTGGTTTGGGATAGGTTGTGTAGTTATATGAAACAAAGCTGTGAAGCATTGGAAAATTGCACAGGTACAAGAGTTACATTCCCCGGGTGCATGATTGCACTACAAGTGTGGGCATTTGAAACATTTCCAAGTTTATCAAAGGCGGGTTTATGCAAAGTGATAGAAGGAAGAGAAGATATCACACCAAGGACACTCAAGTGGGAATTCCATAAGAAACCTTCATTGGAAGTTTTTTGTGACCTAATATTCTAAAATGAGAAGGTAAACGAAATTATGATATATAATTACTAAATTTAATATGAAAATACATATCTTACTAACATGTTTTTTTGTCAGTTTGAATGGGCAGAAATTGTTCCAAAAGAGCAAGAGCTTGCACTGATCCAAGAAGCCAACACAGGATATGCACACAATTTACAAAATGGGAGCATATGTGCGGGAAGAGTGGAAACTGAGGAAACTGCACAAAGTAAAGTTGGAGATCGTGTTCCAAATCTACAAAAGCCAATAAAAAAGAGAGGTGGAAAACAACCAAAAGCAGGAAAAAAAGTAGTGGGAAATGGGAAAACAAATAAAAAAGTTGCTGAGGAAGGAACTTCTAAAGTCAGAAAGAAAGTTGAAAAAGAAAAAGAGTCTGACAAAGATAGTGATTATGAGGAAGAGGAAACTGAGGATGAGGATGGCAGTGATGATGAAGCAGTAGGTAATAAAATCACGAGAACACTATGGAAGCAAGTATCAAGAACTACAAAACTAATCAAGGATGTGAAAGACATCAAGAGAGTTCAGAACAAGCAAGGGGTGGTAGTAGGTAGAATATATTCTTCGCATTCTGAAACATTTGTCACTTTATGAAATGAGTAAGCAAGAAGGGGGAGGAATGCCAATAGAAGTTGAAAATCTGGACAAAGATGACAATAGGCAAGAGAGAAATCAGAGAGACAAGGAGAAGCAGGATGAAAATAGTAAAGATGAAAAGACAGAGACTGAAAACAGGAATGCAAGCGAGGAGCTGAATGTAGGGGATGATATTGAGGAGATAGAGAGTGAAATGCCAAATTTTAACATATTTGGATTTGAATCTCAAACAGAAGCTCAGGAAGCAAAAACAAAAAACAAGGCGGGAGAAAAGGATTTAGAAGAGTAGACAGAAGAAGAGAATAGAGGAGATAACCAAAATAAGCCCATTACTGAGGTAGAAGAGCAGATAGAAGAAGAGAATAGAGAAGAAGAGGAAAAACAGGACACCACAGAGATAGAAGAGCAAAGAAGAGTACTGAACGATGAGAAGCAAATGCCAAATGATGCTATAAGCACTGAAATGTGGGGAATGGGGTCCCAAGAAAATTCACAATTTGTGAGAGAGTTGTGCAACAGTGTGGATAGAATTGAAAAAGAGGCATTTCAGAAAACATCAACAGATAAAATCACGACAAACGTTCATACTGTAAAAAATACTATTTCTTAATTTAAATATGAAAATTTATTGCCATAGATGTATAATAACATGTCCAAATTTCATAGGTGAGGGAGAAGAGAGTTGCTAAATCACCAGCACGGTACACACCGGCAGGACAAAGCAGGGAAGCTAAGAGGAGAAAGAAAAAAAAAAGCAAGGAGAACAACGGAGGAGAAATTTTTACCACCAACAAGAAAAGTATATGGCCCATTCTCTGAAGATCCAAGTGACACACCACCTACAAATGAAGTGCAAAGAGTTGGTAACTTTTTAAGCATTGGACTGCTAAAACAGAAAAAGAAGGGTAATGAAGAAAGAAGATACAAGAAGGATGAGGACAGGATGTACGGCATTCCGATGTTGTTGGATACAATAAAAATTGAATCCAAAACATGGTTATACAACCTCTATGTCAGCGAGCAGTGGCTACATGACACGGTATGAGTGCATCTGCATTTACATTTGTAGTAGAAACTTGAATGCCAAATATGTAGCTTAGAGAATGCCAAATATATAGCTACTAGAATGACAAATTTATAATATACTAAAATGCCAAAATTTATAGTTGGCAGAAACATATATGACTTATACCAAGATCAGGTCAATTTAATGATACAATGACAAAAAGATAAAATAATAGGAAACTTTAAAAAATAAGTTCATCTTAGTTCCAATTGAGATTACTATGTGTATCTATGTTTATAAATATGAAAAACATTCTTATTGATGGATATTGTATTATATTATACAGCATATCGAAGTAGGGATGTACTACTTGGCTGTAAAAAGACTTGAATACAACCTGAAACAACAGTATGCCACAGACAGAGGTTTTTTTATACAAATACTAAGGCGTGAGCATGAAAAAATTCTCAATGGACAAGGAAATGTTGAGCAAGCTGCAGATGATGATGAGATTATGCATAGCGTGTTAGGAAGTGCATCAAAGTTTTCACTACACTGGTGTAATTGCCAATTTGTATACTTACCTGTGAACACTGGTCAGCATTGGGTATTACTCGTGTTGGACATCAAAATGAGAAAGGTTAAAGTTTACAACTCCAATTCACGAAGGGGAAATTCACTGAAAGATATCCGCCTATTCATGCCGAGCATCAAAATTCTGCTTCCTAAAATCATGGATTTCTACAAAGTGTATGAAAATTCAGGGGAGGAGCCAATGGGAGACAGACCATTAGAAATAGAAGCTGAAGAAAACTGCCCACAACAAAACAATGCGTAAGAAAATAAATTTATAGTTACAAAAATCATAAAGAAGTGAAAAATGAAAAATATTTTGTAATTAACTGTAATTTCTATTTGCTTACAGGGGGGACTGTGGAATGTTTGTGCTCAAGGTTGCTAAACTCTTAATCATGGATATGGATCTGGATGAGATAGATGCTGAGGAAATGCCGATGTTTAGGCAAAAAATGGCAACGGAGCTAGTTATGTACAGTGAAAAGAGATTGGGTGATGCTAAAGGAGAGCAGCTGCCAAAGTTTATCAGGTAAGAATGATATGATGACAAGATGTGTTTTTACATATGTATGCAAACATTTGTGATTCAGGATACTACTGGTCTCTATGTTGTATTGTTTGTGTGAAGCTAGTTTGATACAATATGTAATATGGGTAAACTTGGGTTGATGTGACTGCTTTTTTGTTGTTGGATAATATTGATGAAATGTGGTTGTGTTTTCAATCTGAATTGAATGAGAAAGTTTGTTTGCTTAAATATATGTGGTATGGACAATCACAGAAAGTGGCATTACATACAATAAAATGCCATACACACACACACACACACACACACACACACACACATATATATATATATATATATATATATATTAGTTATTTGGAAAACTAATGTATAATTCTATAGTGAAAAATGTATTATTTTTTTTAGAAAAGAAAACATTAGTGGAATTATTGATAAGAAACTGAAATGGTGGAAACTAAAAATATATATTAATTGGGAATCATATTGTTTAAAAATACGACATACATAGAATGAACTGACATTATATGTATCAGTTGTTTAGCAAACAAATGTCTAAATCTATTGGAAATCATATTTTGTGTTGGATAATTTGATAAAATATGGTTGTGTTTTCAATTTGAATAAGATGAGAAAGTTTGTTTACTTAAATATATGTGGTTTGAACCATAACAAAACTTGGCATTACAAACAATGAAATGCCATATATATACTAGTTATTTGGGAAAAAATGAGTATGTTTATGGTGAAAATGTATAATGCTATTAAAATAGAAAACATTAGTAAAATTATTGATAAGAAACTGAAAGAACAAAGATGTATAATAATAAATTTGAAAGAACAAAGATGTATAAAAAAGTAATAACATCATTTTGATGCAAAACAAAAGCAAGTGTTCAATGATAAGCACTGTATACTAAAAGTTATTATTAACTCTAAGAAAACAAAAGCATGTATCTTGTCCAAAGCTTGGAAAAACAAATGTAAAACTATTAATTCTTTACAATTGGAATAGCATTAGAACAACTCTTCTTATTATGGCCAACAGAATTGCAACGTGAACACTTCCGATGCTTTGAACCCCGATATTCTCCTATTGATGGAATTCTCGTTTTTTTTGGACGCCCAGGTGGCCGTTTCAAACAACTAAGAGGCTTGCAATGAACACTTGAAATATTAGAAGGAACGACCCAATCTGCAGAATCACCAATAGGATGCATTATACCGCTCCACGTTGCCAACAAATTCGCTTGTGTGTAATAAGGGGATATATAAGTGTAACACGATAAACCACGACGTGAACCAATTGCAGCAACAGCATGCACGCAAACAAAATGATCCAACTGAAATTGGACACAAGTGCAAATTCTGGAGTTGAGATTCACAACAAAGCATCTACACTTCCTATCAATAACTTCAAACTCGTACCCACACGATGGCTTGACCTAAAACAAAGAGGAAAGATAATAAGTGAAATAAAATACTATAAATGAAGCCCGATATGTCATAAGAACAAACAGAAGAGTCAATAGGATATGTAGCAAGAAAACATGAATGGCAATTTGTATACGTAAATGGAAATCTAAACCTTAAATGCCAAAAAACAGTGCATGCCAGAAACTAATATTGTATACTATCTTAAAATCAAAAAGCACAATAGATAAAATGATATTAAATACCTTCATACACCTTGACTCTAACTGTATCGCAAAAAGAAGTTTTTCATATTTCTCAGACAATATGGTATGTGTAGATTCTGCCTTTTCTCTTCGTTCAATAAACCATTGTTGCATTCTTTCACGCAAGAAATCAACAACTTTGGACACACAATATTCTCTTGCGCAAACGTTAAGACTGTTTAATGATTCTGCACAATTGGAGGTCATGACATTAAATCTCCTTGCACCAGTCAAACACTTTGCCCATTTCTCACCACCAATTTTATCAAGCCATGCACGTATTCTAACATCTTCAGTATCTAGCAATGATAAATACTGTTCATACTCCTTCATAGTTGATGCCATATACGCAGCTCTAAATTTCCAACCCAAACCATTTGAGGCACCTCTAAATTTTGAAGCCATGTTACGACGTAGGTGCTCAACACAAAACCCATGAGTAGCATGTGGAAAGACTTTACGAGCAGCACTAAGAATACCTTTGTGCCTATCAGATACGATATACATATCATGATGGTATTGAATACACGCACATACCTTAGATAAGAACCAGTGCCATGATGCTTTACTTTCCGAGTCACAAATAGCAAATGCAATAGGAACGATTTGATTATTTGCATCTTGAGCACAAGCTGTCAACAATGTTCCTTTATAATAAGCTTTCATGAATGACCCATCTATAATAAGAACGGGTCTGCAATACTGCCAAGCATTTATCCAACAAGCCAAAGACATGAAGAAATATTGAAAAGCATCATCATCACCTATGGTAAGAGTAATCTTAGAACCTGGATTAGTCTTATCAAACATGTATCCAATTGAAGGCAAAAGTTGGTAGGAATCAGAATCAGAACCAAATTGCATTTCCATTCCATGCTCAGTTGCCAACATTGTCCAAAACAGGTCCGCTGAGGAAACTCTTTCTGAGTACTATTCAACTGTTTTTAATTTTCTTCAGGTCCAACACCCAGACTATCTTAAGAGGAGATATACCCTACAGTTTGGTTATATTGAGATTAGTTTTTTTCAAACTAATTTTTAATTCTGAGTAATGAATTAAATTTTCTCTTAACGTAGGGGTATTTTGTTCTTTCGTGGATGTTGGTGTTCTACAAAACTGTGAGTCATCATTAATTTTGAATGCCAGTATCAATTTTGTGCAGCTTCTTATTTGGTTTTTTGTAGCACGCTAGATTTCTGCCTGGAAACAAAAAATACCATGAACCTCCTGAGTGATAATAGGGAAAGAAGAATATAAAAGTTGTATCTATATATGTTGGCCACCACCCCTTCTTAAAACTTATCTTTTGAAGCAATTTAGTGGTGCACTTGATATTGCTCTTCAAACTGTCCATGAGGAAAATTCTGGCCCAGGCCCTTTTGATGCTGGCTTGGGAGCCATTAATGGCACACTGACCAATTTGGATACTACGGTAGGCTTAGATGAACCCCTCGTGGCTACCTCTAACAAGGCAGTAACCGTTGGTGAAGTTCATCTGCTTTTGATTGTCACTGATGCTCACTTGATTGATGCTACTACTGCTCACACAAAATGTACAACATGTTCGGGAGATGATGACTTTATTCCGATCCACCTGAAGTAGAAGCCAAAGTTGATACTACAGTCTACAGTTACCTCAAACTTGTCCTACGATGATGCTCCATCTGAGGACTGATGCACACTAATTAGTAGTGCATAATTGTATGTTTTTATGTTTCATTGATGGTGATTGTTTGACGTTTTATTTAGTTTGTAAACATTTGTGTGATTTTAGTTGTAATTGTATTTTAGTTCTCATTTGTAAGTTGTAAAGTAGAATTAGGAATTAGGATGTTGGAAAGGAGGATGTTGAAGTGAAGAAAAAGGAATTTTGACTGTCCAGGAGCAAATACCCGACCGGGTAGGAAACTTCACCCGGTCGGGTCTGATTTGAAAACCGAACCACTGAGTAAAGAGCTGGACCCGGTCGGGCCCCATACCTCACCTGGTCGGGTGAGAAGTGACCGGGGACAACCCGGTGTGCGAAGATCACCAGAACGTGGTGAAATATCTGATTTTGACCGGACCCAGTCGGGTGAGTACTTGACCCGGTCGGGTACCCGGCCAAAGGTGTTGAAAACACCTATAAATAGCACTCTTTTTCTTCTCTAAAATTCATCCCTTCTTCTATACTCCTAAGCTCAGTTTAGAATAGCATTTCTTTATATTTTTCTAGCTATGTTTAGTCTCCAAATGAGGAGCTAAACTTCCATTCTTGGTGTTGCTCTTGAAGCTTGTTGATTATTAAAGTTGTGAGTTATTTTCTTAACTTCTTTCCTTGAATATTAATTAATAGTTCTTTCCTTAATACCATCTCTATATTAATGTTGGAGAGTGTTGCTAAGATGACAATTAGTTAACATCTTGATATTAATTATAGTAGGATTCATCTTCTTTAATAATATTCTTCCTTAAATATTAATTAATTCCTACTCATATTTCATATTAATATTTTGAACATTACTTAAAGGATCAACTACTTTTGTTTCATATATTAATTATTACTAGAAACGATCAACGAATCGATGTTTAATCGTTGATGGTTTCATAAGTAAGTAACTTCGGTTTATTAATGCACGGTCGTGGTTATTAAACATAAGAGGGATTAATTTTGTTGGTTAAATCGAAACCGTTGTGTTGAAGTTATCAATCTCAATTGATTTTATCAAAGAGTTAGAAAGATTAAATGCTACTATTAAATCGATATAAGGCGTTGTTCTATATTTGATTAATAGTAAGGGTTATTAATGAACGGTCGTTGTTAATAACTACCCTCGATGAAGTGGATATACTCCCCGATTGAGTATTCGAGAGGGAATAAGTTATAGATATGACGATGATCGACTAAAATATATAACCAAGTGGAAATTAGCAATGCCAAGTCCTTTTTATCTTTGAATTAAACACATATAGGTTGTTCATCTTAGTTCTTAATTAAATTAAATCATTCAAACCCAAAACCCCCCTTTTTATTCATTAAGTTCATAAAAAGAGAATTATTTCCTTTCCCTGTGGATACGAACTCTACTACGCTATACTACGTATAAGTGTTAGTATTGAATTTATTTTGAGTGCACCTCACGACAAGTGCACGTCAAGGACCTCCCTGTTTCCCGTAATTTTTCTATTGTTACAGGTATATCGGCAGCCAAGAAAGACTGCCCCGATGAATTCTTCATGCTAATAAGAAACAGAAATGCTTAGGTGTATCTTTGACCCCCCTCCTGGGTCACCAGGTACATTCATTACTTTTGTAAAGTCAATTAGCTTGTTCACTTAATTGACTGAATTCCAGGGTCTAGAGTAATTTGGGGATGTAGCTTGGGTATTGGGTAAATCGTAATCATTTATTCACCTTGATACACAGGTTCTTTGCTGTTTCTCTTATAGTATTCTTCGCTCTATGAATCTCGTCTACTCGTGGAAACTCAATTAATGTCAAGGTGAGAACGAATGGAAATTCAAAGCAACTTAAGTGATGGAGCTTTAAAGAGATGTAATGAATGTTTTGGTATTTAGGGATTCTTTAACATGTCCATAATGAAAGAGGAACTCAAGATCACTGTTGACCATACTGGCCTGCCTGGTTGGGGTGACCATGGATGGTTTTACATCACTGTGAGAATCAGCTTTTTCCTTTGGGTAAAATAATGCATTTATTTCTATCTTTCTTGTTTTAGGTGAACTTTTCATTTGATGTATTCTCTGGCTGAACAATTAAAACTTGCTTCATAGGAGGTTGTAGCATATTACTCAGTTTTTTATTTTCAGGTTGCTCTGCTTAATCTGATAACAATATCCTTAACATGGGCTAAAGTAATTGATGTGATGGATAGTGAGGTGAGGTTAGGATGCTTCTACCCTCGCCAGGCCCCGAAAAGTTGTGTTTCACACTTTTATTTTTTATTTTAAAAGAAGGTCCAAAAAACTTGTGTTAAATTTAGTTTCAGACAGTGAAATATAGTAACATAAAAAGGCTGGATGGTTTATAAGAGATGTACCTACTACAATTTAAAAGTTCTGTGTGATGAAACGTGACTCTTTTTGGGATAGACTATAGAGAGTGCATTTATTAATTTCCCATTTTCCACTTCATACTTATGGTATTCAAACTTTAATTTGTACTCACTCAGGCCCCAACACTGTGGTTCCCCGCAGAATAACTTTAATATCTGTTTTGACATAGATTTGATAACCATCATTTTCAGTCAGGTTCAAGATTGGTTGGGTTCATTGGGGCTGGTGCCACTTTTGGGAAGCTCTTCGGTTCAATGTTTGCCACATGGATGGCTTGGTTAGGACCATGTATGGATGAACTGTGCATCTCCTATTTAATGTACTCATTTTATGTAGTTTGTTGGCTTTGACTGGAATCACTGGATTAAATCCAATTTCTATTTTTTTAATATCTTTTTTTCCTCCCTCTAAGAATTACTTCTTGTTGCTGGACTTCTCATGGAACTTGCTTCACACTCATCCAAGGGAATAAATAAAGATATCTCCCATCTTCCCGGAGAACAATCGCTCATCAGGTTTAAGTTCGCATCCTCTCTATTTATTCTATTGTTCTTTCTACCAAATGCCAACATTTCCTTGAATCTTCACTCATAAGAGTCTCTTTTATGACCTGGAAAGTACTAGGGAAAGAGAATTGGGAGTGAAACTAGAAGTATGTAAGAGAATTTGAGGAAAATAGAAATTTCGCTCAAACTCAATCAATTTATTTGAGATATTTGTTCAAGTAAATTCAATGTATTTATTCAACTAATTAAACACTAAGAAATCTTAATACATTTAAAAAGAGAAAAGCTAATCATTTTTTAACTTTTCCTTTGCATTTTCCATGGTAAATCCCAACGTAAGAAAATAACTTTTCGTAGCCCCCCACATATCATTTTCTAGGATGCATACATTGAGATATTTGTTCAAGTACCTTTTTATTTATTTATTTGAACTAGATAAACGTTAAAAAATAAATTTATTTAAAAAGATAAAAAAAACAAATATTTTTTAGTTTACTTTGCATCTTCCAGGTAAAGCTTAAAATAAGAAAATAACTTTCCTCAGCCTCCTCACACACCTAGCATTTTCTAGGATCCAAACATACACTGATAATTCATGTTCACCTAGGCCTTCATGAGAATAAGTTACTGAGTTCCTATTTATTCTACAGTCCCTATGGCGCTATGCTAAAATCATATATTAACATGCAGAATATGATGTTCAATAAGAAGGGGCATGACTCATAAATTGTATCTTACTTTTTGGTTTATGAGAATGTAGGTTAGTTGGTGTGGATCATCCTACTCATCAATCAGATGTGACACACACAAAATCGTCTCCAGAATTGTCTTCCTCAATTGGAAAGCCTCAACAGCTCTGGGCCATATTAGATGGGATACGACTTATCTTGTCATCAACATATCTACAATGTGTATCCTTATTCCTGTGGCTGAGTGCAATTATCTCATCCTTCTTGTACTTTCAGGTAAACAGTTCTCTCTTGGTAATGTATTTGCATATCATTATTATGCACCGCAAATTTCCTGCTTTCCTACGAGCTTGGGCATCAACCGTTGCGCGCGCCCACACTAGTGTATATATATATATATATATATATATATATATATATATATATATATATATATATATGTGTGTGTGTGTGTGTGTGTGTGTGTGTGTGTGTGTGTAGGCATATTTAGCTCTTAAGGTTGTCTTTTGAATGACTATGCTTTTGCAGTTTGATCATCTGAAACCATTTACTTTTAAAGTTTGATTTGAATAGTGTTTATTTGAATGAAGCTTTTTATTTTCTTCTTTTATGACTGTTTTGAATTAAATGTTTTTCTTAGGAAGGATAAATATTTATTAGAGATTATTCTAAATACAAGTCATCTAAAGAACACTCGAAAGTTAAACCTTTGAGAAGAAGCAAGACAAAGCCCTTTTTGACTTTGATATGTGGTTTGTGGAATCAGGAGCGGAACTATGATTATTTTTTTAGGGCTAAAGGCTAGGTCAAACCTTAAAATACTTAAATTGTACTACGTACTTCGTAATAAAAAATTTCATTTGAGGATATATGACATGACTATATTTAATAGATAAGGAAAAGAATAATACATGTTGAGGTTTATTCCTCTCGGTCCAAGGGCCAAACACCTTAAATTTCTTGGGCTTTCGTTGCATGTTGATGGATTGTGATTGTTTTAGTGGATTAGTTAATTAACTGTTTGTGTGCCCGAGTAATACCAATAAAGAGTAGAAAATGTAAAGTGAGTCAAGTTCTATCGATGCCTTAGAACAATTACAGTACACCCTTACCGGGCCGAGTGTGACTAAGGAGAAAAATGGAAAGAGAAAGAAAAAAGCTTAAAGCCACTAACTTGTTACCAACCGTTGTTATCTGATCACTTGGCTCATGTGATTGCTTGTTGTTGGTAAATGTATTTACATGATGGATTTTTTAGTATAAGGGCTTAAGTGATATTTTCATAATAGTGGACACACTTATTTGTCCCCTCTTTCCTTTTAATAAATGCGTATAAAAGCAAATCTAAATCAACTAGCAACTTATTTCATGATCTAGAATTGAGATAAGAGTTCAAAGAGCTGCCGCCTTCAACCTATGGCTTGGGTTTTGTTCAAGTTAAAGAAGCTCTTAGCAAAACAAAAGATGTTTTTAAAAATATTGACCTAAATAAGACTAAAACATTGTCTATGTTTTAAATAGGATTTTAAGTTTATTGTTACCTAAATAGATCGAACTCTATATTACAGTTTTACCCCTCATCTAATTGAACCCCAGACCTTGAAGAAGTCGACTCTTCTCCTCTGTCTTCTACAATCGATCACAACATGCGATTTATACACTCTGATTGATCTCCATCGCCATGGACTCCATCCCGATTGATATCTACTCTAGTCATTGACTCCTCCTTCTACCATGGACCACAATTCCACCATCGACATAGGCACGCAATTGTCGATGCCACCTCTTCAGCAATTTATCCAGTAAAGTCTGTTAGGTCTTCTTTTTTATCCTCCTCATCTTTTTCCTGGCCCTCTGCTTTCTTTAATTATTTTTATCGATGAGATTCTAAATAAATACTTGAATTTGAAATTTTCAGATGAAGAGTTGGATTTCATCAAAGAAGAACCGATCGGATTTCAATTTTATTAATTTCGAATCTGAAATACCCTAATTACTAATTTTCAAAAAATGTCACTTTCTAACCTGAGAATGTCATAATTTTTGGTCATTTGAAAAAATGCCACTTTTATGATAGTAACAATCTCACTTTGAAATCATAGTATTTGTAATGCCATATTCTCTTACATGATATGCTTGTCAAATGATGTCATTTTTATGAGACCAAATGTATAACAAGCAATATCGTTTTGACTTTAATTTTTAATTTTTTTCAGCATATTTTAGATTAATCTGATGATGACATTAATTTCCTACGAATGGGAATCTGAAAATGCTGTTATTTTATATCTAAAAGTTATATATATTCACAATCTGGAAATGTCTTGTTTCTTTACAAAAATGTCATTATCATGTCATTATTCTTATCGAGTGGCCAGCATTTTCAACTCGCTAGAGGTTGCGGGAACTTGCCAGGCAGCGACACTTCGTGGGAGTATGACGGCAGAAAACACAATGAAGGATCGGCTGACTTACTGAAGGGTAGATGAGGCCAAGGTTGTACACTTCTCGCATAACTAGCATCGCCGAAATCGGGGCACCGAAGGAGGGTTAGGAGCGTGGGAAATTTTTATCAAGGGTAGTTTTTAATTTTAGTACATGCATATTTTGAAAGAAGAAGACTTAGTTATTACTTCCTCCGTCCCTTAAAACTTTGACAAATTTAACCGGCATGAGGATGAATAAAGTAAAACTGTGTGGTTGAGTTTGTGCAGAAGAGAGAGAATTAACTGGAACCGCAAATTTTTTACTTAAATGGGAAAGTGGCAAAGTTAGTGGGTCATCCAAAAAAGGAAAGTTGACAAAGTTTTAAGGGACGGGGGTAGTATTAATAACGAGAGTAACAAGAGACAAAGCAATACAAAAGCTCAAGGCTACACTGGGGCGAGACATAGAATTGACTAGCCTCTAAGGACCTCTCAAATTCGCTAACACCACATCATGGTAGTCTAATCTAACAGCGTCGCTGAACTAGGTAATAAAATGAGAGATCATTAAACAAAAATTCTTTAAATAAAAATAACAAAATAAACCCACCATCCTGGTTTTACCAGCCACCACGAAGAGAGAAGAGGTTTGTCCATCCACCTCCAAAGGAAACATCCCGATTCACTAGTCACCGGGAAGGAAAAAGAGGTTTGTCCATCCACCTCAAAAAGAAGCATCCCGATTTTACCAGCCATCGGAAATAGAGAAGTGGTTTGACTAGCTACCTCCAAAGCAATCATTTCGTGTACGGAACCTGTCAGTAATTTAGGCGATGTTGTTCCAGGAGCATCGCCGCCTTGTCGTTTTTTGTGTCCCCACCATCAACCTCCTCGAATGACCTCCTTTCATAAGCCTGATTTAAGCTCTCCATTATTGGCCAACAAAATGATTGTCGGGTCCGAAACACAAAAAAAGAAGCAGTGAGACTCACGATCAAAAAACCCAAACATGTTCACAATTGGAACGGGCCAAACCCTCGGCCAGAGAAAACTCAGCCGGACAAACCCTCGGCCAGACTAAAACTCAGTCGGACAACTTGTATGTAGCAACCAAGATCCATGACAAGTAAGGAACATAACAGAAGAAAAAAACAATGAAACCTAGCAAATGTTGAAATTTCGCCGTTAGGGTTTACGACTCTCATTCCTCAACAAGATCGGGAAAATTTTAATACACCGTTTAAGGCTTATTCATGTTAGTACATATTAAGTTCTACTCCCTCCAATCTTTTTTTAACTGAAACATTGGATTTTTTCAACTATTCACATGTTCTACTTTGACTCGTTTTTATTTATTAATGTATTATAAATAAAATTTAAAAAAAATGTTAAATTCCTCTCATTTTAAAGAGAAAACTCTCAAATAGGCCCTCGTACTTTGGTCAATTCCTCAATTAAGCTCTTGTAGTTCTGAATCATCCAATCAAGGTCGTGTACTCACAAAAAACACTCAATCTACCGTTTTAGCTGGTTGATACCCGATTAACCAGTTGAAGGCTGACCTGGACTCCAACGTGTCCCTCTGTTACCGGGCATTTAATCTGACTTGGCTTTACCCCACTTGAAGTCCACCAACTCACCTAAAGGATGGTAAAAATCCCCAAATTCCTCCCGTGAACTCAAACCTAACCTGCTTCCTTGGATTTAGAAAAGTAACGAACCCTTAAATGAGTTAGTTAGTTGACGGGAGTTCAACCTCAGTGCTGCGAAGGAGAGGAAGGTTCGTTGTTCGAACGGTGGAGTTGTTGAAGCCCAGTGGTGCGTAGCGTGGAAGGAAGCTTGTTGGAACATGGGAATTTGAATTGAAGTGGTGAAAAGTCATGTAAGGTACGTTGTTGTAGTTCATGATTCTTTGCCCTTTTGGATGAATTATGGGTTAAGATTACTTCTGAACTTCACAATTTGTATACATATCTTCATGTTGGGTATAACTGAATTAGTTTAAAGTTACTATGGCCAAGAACCCAACATGAAGAAATTATACCTCCCATACCTTAAAAATGAGTGGCCGTCCAAAGAAGAAAAGAGTGAAAGAAGAAACAGAACCACATGCAACATCAGGGACTCATCTTCCCAGAAAAAAAAAGAATCATGAAATGTTCTACCTGTCAAGGGGAAGGTCACAACAGGAAATCTTGTAAAGTACCTGCTGAAATTGATGGCAATTCAAGAGGTGGTGATAGAGGAACAGAAGAAAATAAAGAGCACACACAAGCTATCCAAATGGGAAGAGGGGGAAGGAGTAGACCTAAGAGGGGTGGAAGAGGTGGGAGAGGTGCGTTGGGGAGTGTGGAAACTGGGAGAGATCATGGGGGTAGTGTAGAAAGTGGAAGAGGTAAGAAGGGGAGAGGGAAGAGGGGAGGAAGTAAGAGGGGGAGAGGAGAAAGGGGATTTGGGGTTTATTTTGATGAACATACAGGGATAGCTATTTTGGAAGTAAGTGTTAGTGTTTTGTAAACCTCTTAGTAGATTATGTCTTTTTGTTATGTGTAATAATAATTTTTTTTTATGTGTAAGAGGTTTACAAAACACTAAGAGGTTTATTACACATAACAAAAAGGGCAAAACACTAACACTTACTTCCAAAATAGCTATCCCTGTATGTTCATCAAAATAAACCCCAAATCCCCTTTCTCCTCTCCCCCTCTTACTTCCTCCCCTCTTCCCTCTCCCCTTCTTACCTCTTCCACTTTCTACACTACCCCCATGATCTCTCCCAGTTTCCACACTCCCCAACGCACCTCTCCCACCTCTTCCACCCCTCTTAGGTCTACTCCTTCCCCCTCTTCCCATTTGGATAGCTTGTGTGTGCTCTTTATTTTCTTCTGTTCCTCTATCACCACCTCTTGAATTGCCATCAATTTCAGCAGGTACTTTACAAGATTTCCTGTTGTGACCTTCCCCTTGACAGGTAGAACATTTCATGATTCTTTTTTTTTCTGGGAAGATGAGTCCCTGATGTTGCATGTGGTTCTGTTTCTTCTTTCACTCTTTTCTTCTTTGTACGGCCACTCATTTTTAAGGTATGGGAGGTATAATTTCTTCATGTTGGGTTCTTGGCCATAGTAACTTTAAACTAATTCAGTTATACCCAACATGAAGATATGTATACAAATTGTGAAGTTCAGAAGTAATCTTAACCCATAATTCATCCAAAAGGGCAAAGAATCATGAACTACAACAACGTACCTTACATGACTTTTCACCACTTCAATTCAAATTCCCATGTTCCAACAAGCTTCCTTCCACGCTACGCACCACTGGGCTTCAACAACTCCACCGTTCGAACAACGAACCTTCCTCTCCTTCGCAGCACTGAGGTTGAACTCCCGTCAACTAACTAACTCATTTAAGGGTTCGTTACTTTTCTAAATCCAAGGAAGCAGGTTAGGTTTGAGTTCACGGGAGGAATTTGGGGATTTTTACCATCCTTTAGGTGAGTTGGTGGACTTCAAGTGGGGTAAAGCCAAGTCAGATTAAATGCCCGGTAACAGAGGGACACGTTGGAGTCCAGGTCAGCCTTCAACTGGTTAATCGGGTATCAACCAGCTAAAACGGTAGATTGAGTGTTTTTTGTGAGTACACGACCTTGATTGGATGATTCAGAACTACAAGAGCTTAATTGAGGAATTGACCAAAGTACGAGGGCCTATTTGAGAGTTTTCTCTTTAAAATGAGAGGAATTTAACATTTTTTTTAAATTTTATTTATAATACATTAATAAATAAAAACGAGTCAAAGTAGAACATGTGAATAGTTGAAAAAATCCAATGTTTCAGTTAAAAAAAGATTGGAGGGAGTAGAACTTAATATGTACTAACATGAATAAGCCTTAAACGGTGTATTAAAATTTTCCCGATCTTGTTGAGGAATGAGAGTCGTAAACCCTAACGGCGAAATTTCAACATTTGCTAGGTTTCATTGTTTTTTTCTTCTGTTATGTTCCTTACTTGTCATGGATCTTGGTTGCTACATACAAGTTGTCCGACTGAGTTTTAGTCTGGCCGAGGGTTTGTCCGGCTGAGTTTTCTCTGGCCGAGGGTTTGGCCCGTTCCAATTGTGAACATGTTTGGGTTTTTTGATCGTGAGTCTCACTGCTTCTTTTTTTGTGTTTCGGACCCGACAATCATTTTGTTGGCCAATAATGGAGAGCTTAAATCAGGCTTATGAAAGGAGGTCATTCGAGGAGGTTGATGGTGGGGACACAAAAAACGACAAGGCGGCGATGCTCCTGGAACAACATCGCCTAAATTACTGACAGGTTCCGTACACGAAATGATTGCTTTGGAGGTAGCTAGTCAAACCACTTCTCTATTTCCGATGGCTGGTAAAATCGGGATGCTTCTTTTTGAGGTGGATGGACAAACCTCTTTTTCCTTCCCGGTGACTAGTGAATCGGGATGTTTCCTTTGGAGGTGGATGGACAAACCTCTTCTCTCTTCGTGGTGGCTGGTAAAACCAGGATGGTGGGTTTATTTTGTTATTTTTATTTAAAGAATTTTTGTTTAATGATCTCTCATTTTATTACCTAGTTCAGCGACGCTGTTAGATTAGACTACCATGATGTGGTGTTAGCGAATTTGAGAGGTCCTTAGAGGCTAGTCAATTCTATGTCTCGCCCCAGTGTAGCCTTGAGCTTTTGTATTGCTTTGTCTCTTGTTACTCTCGTTATTAATACTACCCCCGTCCCTTAAAACTTTGTCAACTTTCCTTTTTTGGATGACCCACTAACTTTGCCACTTTCCCATTTAAGTAAAAAATTTGCGGTTCCAGTTAATTCTCTCTCTTCTGCACAAACTCAACCACACAGTTTTACTTTATTCATCCTCATGCCGGTTAAATTTGTCAAAGTTTTAAGGGACGGAGGAAGTAATAACTAAGTCTTCTTCTTTCAAAATATGCATGTACTAAAATTAAAAACTACCCTTGATAAAAATTTCCCACGCTCCTAACCCTCCTTCGGTGCCCCGATTTCGGCGATGCTAGTTATGCGAGAAGTGTACAACCTTGGCCTCATCTACCCTTCAGTAAGTCAGCCGATCCTTCATTGTGTTTTCTGCCGTCATACTCCCACGAAGTGTCGCTGCCTGGCAAGTTCCCGCAACCTCTAGCGAGTTGAAAATGCTGGCCACTCGATAAGAATAATGACATGATAATGACATTTTTGTAAAGAAACAAGACATTTCCAGATTGTGAATATATATAACTTTTAGATATAAAATAACAGCATTTTCAGATTCCCATTCGTAGGAAATTAATGTCATCATCAGATTAATCTAAAATATGCTGAAAAAAATTAAAAATTAAAGTCAAAACGATATTGCTTGTTATACATTTGGTCTCATAAAAATGACATCATTTGACAAGCATATCATGTAAGAGAATATGGCATTACAAATACTATGATTTCAAAGTGAGATTGTTACTATCATAAAAGTGGCATTTTTTCAAATGACCAAAAATTATGACATTCTCAGGTTAGAAAGTGACATTTTTTGAAAATTAGTAATTAGGGTATTTCAGATTCGAAATTAATAAAATTGAAATCCGATCGGTTCTTCTTTGATGAAATCCAACTCTTCATCTGAAAATTTCAAATTCAAGTATTTATTTAGAATCTCATCGATAAAAATAATTAAAGAAAGCAGAGGGCCAGGAAAAAGATGAGGAGGATAAAAAAGAAGACCTAACAGACTTTACTGGATAAATTGCTGAAGAGGTGGCATCGACAATTGCGTGCCTATGTCGATGGTGGAATTGTGGTCCATGGTAGAAGGAGGAGTCAATGACTAGAGTAGATATCAATCGGGATGGAGTCCATGGCGATGGAGATCAATCAGAGTGTATAAATCGCATGTTGTGATCGATTGTAGAAGACAGAGGAGAAGAGTCGACTTCTTCAAGGTCTGGGGTTCAATTAGACAGAGTAGAATCACCCTATAGGAGGTTTTGCCCGATTAAACCAATCAAGGAAAAGAGTACATAATATATGTAAAGTGATGTGTTGGATTGACTGCCTCATTAAAAACCTTTAACTAAGAAAACCATGTGGGAAAAACTTAGCAAAGGAAAAGAGTACAGTCACTGGCCTTCGGGGCCTAATCTTCTGGATTGCATTTGAATTTACTCTTTTAGAGAAAAATAATACTCCGAATTTTATGTATCATAATATGTTATTTCAAAGTCACAAACTGCCTCGTTAAAACCTTTGACCAAGAAACCCTATGGGAAAAAACTTGGTTAAGGAAAAAGAGTACAGTTGTATATGGTCTTCCGGACCTATAGTTCGATCGCACAATGACCAATTAAGACCTTCAGGGTACTATCTCCCGAACTAATAATAGAATCACTCTTCTAAAGGATAATAATCTTCCGGATGTTATGAATCTTTCTCATTCTTAAAAAACCACAAAATACCTTAAAACCTTTGGCCAAGAAAACCCGTTGGGACAAAAACTTGGCTAAGGAAAAAGAATAACACATGGTCTTCTGGACCAATTAATTGTTTCACTTCAACAACTCAATCCGTTTAGGTAAAAATATATGATAAACTCTACATAGTTCGAGCTGATCAAAATCTTTAGTATATAAACCTCCATGATTATTTATACAGCAAATTTGATGGACATTAGTCACCAAACTCTTGAAGAGTTTCTAAGGAGAAGCAATTGTCTAAATTCATGATTTTGCAATGTGTATTTCAAGACCATCAAGCTTATTGTTATTATGCACATCAAATATTCAATAATTGAGTATTCTCAAATATTGTTCCATAAAACTTAAATGGGACATGCTTTGACCCTCCTAGGATCTGAAATTAGTATACAAACACTTCAGGTGTTCACAATATAATGACTAGATATTTTATTTATTATATAATCAAACACCATTTAAATCAAAAGATTCTCATGTGTTGTTTCTAGGTTCGGATAGACACTAAATTGAAAGCTTCCAACACCTTGATTTATACAATTTGGTTCATAAAATAATATATGTTTACTTCAGGTAAACAAATAGAAGGTTTATGAGCAATTGCAAATTCAATGCATAATGTTTTCTTCATTCAACTCTTTCTACAGGAAAGGTTGAGAAGTAGTACGAATATAGTTCACTTTATATTTAAAATCCTAGTCACTAAATCATGTGAAAAAAAAGAAGAAAATTGTTCACATTAGATCCTCATCAGGAGGCACTCACTACAAGTGATATTTTGACATGATGCAAAAACCTTGTTCAATCAGGATATTACATAATATAATTTGCACCATGATATTCAAGCATAGTTCTTCTACAAAATAAATCATTTCATCAAGACTTATTGTAGTCACCCAGGTTGTAGTTAGGCACAAGCGTCCATTTTATATGTTTTTCAGCTATGCTTAGTATTTACTACATTATTTATTGTTGCAGTTTTTCAATCAAATTCAGATTTCTTTTTCAAGAATAAATCCAAATATAATTACAGTAACTTAACGCACAATCACCTTATCTAATTATTATAAACATAAAAGAATTCATATTCACGTTGCATGTTGTGTGCACATATTTCTTTTCACTATTGTCCTTCAAGGACACAATTGATATTATATTATAACAATGACATCCAATTTTATTATCAACTGCCACATTACAGAACTTTAAACTAAAATAGGAATATAGTCTCTAAATCACTCAATCTCAAGTATTGTCACCCCACTTACACAATATCTTGATTTATGGGACTTCAGGCCCAATATAAAATATTTTCTCATCCATAAACATCGATCATAATTCACAAAATTTTAGGACTACAAGTCCATCATATTTCGTCTGGCCAGACTTTATTATTATGGATTATGAGTCGATAGTTATGGGAAAATAAATCATTGACGTCAATCTAATCAATATCATTTCTGTTTCATCAAAAGTCCTCTATATGAGTCATAAAAGAGGAACTCATGTTCTGTATCATAAAGTTTCTATAACTTATCAGCTGCAACATTTAACTTAAATTATCCTCTTGTAGAGGCATAAGTGACTTCTTAAAATAAAAACCAAATTTATTTGTATACACGTAATGACCGTCTAACCATGTCTCATTCATTGGTTGAGCTCAATCCTACACGTTTCTTTCAGTCACTTTGGCTGTTTACTTATCATATTTTACACGTTTCTCTTTTCATATCAATCGATCCTTCTGGGATATTTTCCCGACATTCCAAAATATAATTAAGCTTATGCCTTTATAGCTCCCCCTAATGTCGAGAAATGTGCCATAATATTGTTGAACAAGGATTTACGTACATATGGAGCCACTTATGGGGTCCGAGTACATCATTTATGTAGTGGGGTTTCAATATTGGCACACTTTGACTCATTTTAATGTGTAAACTTTGGGGGTTAGTTGTTATGAAATGCCGAATTAATATAAACTAGACTTTCTTCATATATTCAAGCAACTCTCTAGCAGTTTATCTCAGACGTAACATTCATCTTATAATGCTAGATATATTTTGTGGGTTACCTTATGCTCTTCACTATATTTCATAGAAGCCGGCAAAATGGTCTTATACCACTCATTATATGTAGAGGCTTTGGAGAGCATATCTTGATATCAAACTTTATATTAACCCACATTGTGAAACTTCAAGTTCACTTAACTCCCATGGATCCACTTTTAAAATATTTGGGAGAATAGATGGTCTTGTCATTTTCTTATCTAAGAAGAAGTATTTATATACTGGATGTCTTATACGGCATTTGGTTTAAACCTGGGTTGACCTTAAATTGGTCATTTATTCAAAAATTCTAAACTTCATGCAACACATGTTTAAATTATTCAAGTATACATAGTATGGTGTGAGGAGAATTGGGCTACAGGCAGATATTATGGAAACACAATTTACATTGCGTTGGTATGGTCTCAAATTAGCACCCAATAAGTATGATATCACTTTTCAAATTATTAATTCACAGTGTTTGAGTAGCTTCTTTGAGCTTACACTCAATGTCTGAGATTTTATCATTATATTTCGATCTCTATGCCACAAGTATATACATGCTTCAAGCATTATATATCATCCCTAAGACAAAAATAATTTGTCTCTAAAATAATCATTTATATAGTGATTTCTTTCTTACTTTCATAGAAACAATATGAATCACTCATCTAGAAATGTATATAGAGAGTCTAAAGATTAGATAATGTTACCTTTGGAGTAACATAAAAATTATTAGATAATCAAATTTGTTAAGGAATACTATAATACTTGTCTCAAAGTATTCACTTGAATGAATTTCTTAAAATTTACCTTAACATATAATAACATATTGTCCGCTTAGGTACTTCAGGACCTCACGGCTTTAAAACACGTCCACAAGTAAGAGCTTCGGGCCCTGCTTGTAAACACACACCATCTCGTGTGTAAGCGACGTGGGAACTTCATGTTCACAACACACCCAATTGTATATCAAATTTATACTCTTATAGTGACTTCTGGCACTTCACTATAATTTCATATTTCATTTCTGAAATTTTATTTGTTTTTCCCCTCTCTCAAGTAGATTAACTAGAGCTAATCATTATACATAATTACAATAACTTGTGATTTACTAAGCATTATTTGCATATCCATAGCTATATTTAACTATGATTCAAATATAGTTAAAATCTATATCATGTTTGCTAATCATGCATTTTCTTAAAATATATCACTTCCTTGAATGTTTTATACAACATTGAAGTTATATGAGTCATATTAACTTATCTATTAGAATTCAAACAATCAAGTTTCTCATATAAATGCAATCATATTATGTACAAAAATGACCATATTTCCAATAGAGATGTGGCACGTACCTGTAGCCTCCAATGCATTTTTCTTATTGCTTACATTAGCTCAAAGTAGCATGAGATAATATTTATAGTAATACAAATAAGCATTGGAAAGGCAATAAAATGTTAACAAATTGATAAGCATATCCATCATACATGATCAAGTTAATGAAATGCTACTAAGAGCATATTAAACAATAAATTTCAAAACAACTTTAGAAAATGCTACTACTAGAGCGAGACTTAATTGATATCTCATACGGAGTATAAGATTCAATTTGTGATTATATCGAATATGTATCTAATCAATCATGATGTATAAATTTCATAAATTACGATTTGAGATAAATTAGTAAGATTACTAAAACCATTTAAATCTCATATGAATAAATGTTATTCATACTAAACTTTAACACTCAACATAAATGTCTAGTTAAGAGCAGCAAAGTTCATATTTCTGAAACTCTTGAGAGAGTTGTCATCAACTACGGTCTCAAAATTATATAGTCTTAAGAATGCCCATTAACTGTAGTTAAATATTGACATTTCCAATCTTTAGGGAGGTGGTGACTGAAAAATATTACTCCGTATTGTTTTAGCCTTATCTTCTTTGAATGTTGTATTGGCCATTTTAATGGTATCGCCTAAACTTTTGGCATCTCACTCAAACATACATTCTAAAGCGTTTGAATTTTAAACATTTTTTTCGATATTGTTACATGCCAACTAAATTTAATTCATGCAATTAATTGAATAAATAATTGCTCTTCTGTAACTGATATTGACCAATAAATGTCATTAAATGCCATATTAAAAAAATCGTTATGCAACCGATATTAATTCAAGTGAATATTATCATGGCATAAAAAACTCCATAAAACGTACTCACAATACGATTTTATTTTAGAGCAGACGATTTTTGAAAACAAAAATACCATGTTAAACATATCGTGTACTGACACATGCAGTAGTAAATAGTACAATTGAACTTAAATGTCATAAAGGATAATAATGATGAATATATATGCTAATTAAATTCAATTTATGTCATTAATAGAGCAAGTAAATGCCCTTCTCTAACCGTTATTGGCAATAAATACGTTGGAGTTATACTTTTCAATTGATTAATAAATGCCATTAAAAAACTAATTTAATAAAAAAATGACTTCCCTTCTTATTGTTTGAGCCTTTAGTCCACTCCTTTACTATCTCATTCACATAATAAGGATCGCGTTCCTAAAGAAAGTCTCTTCTTGCCTTTGATATGTATGGTCTTACGGATTTTCACAATTAATTATGAAATCATATAATCCAGTCAAAACGTTTGGTATATATAAACACTAATTCATGAAAAAATGCACATGATCAGAGCAATTTTCTATCAAAATATTAGGACCGGAATGGCAGCAGCGCATAACAAAAGTATAGTTAACGAAAACTCACTAATAACACTCATTCCATATTTGCTAATTATACTCCCTATATGATATGATATGTAATACACCTAATCGAAGTATATTGATTTGATCTTATTAGCTACTAGGTATAGTATATACGGAGTACTACTTATATACGCACCAACAGCAAAGAGATTTTTTTTTGCCGTTAAAATAATGCATTTATCAAATGCAATACCACCTCTTTAATGTTGGAGATCGAAAACGTATAATATTAATAACAAGAGTAATAAATTTATGCTGATCTTGATGTCCAGCCTGATTCTTCACCGAGTAAAATAACAAAATTAATAATGACTGAATTTGAGCACTAAATAAGAGCTTGAAATCTGCTAGAGTCCAGTGAATCAAATGTGGTATACTAGAAGATCAAGGGTTATTCAAGTTTGAGAATCACATGAACATGTATTGGAAATTCTTGTCAAATAAGCATGTAAAATTAGATATTGTGGTCAAGAATTCAAGACACAATTTTGATAGATCCTCTTAACGCATGGATTAGCACACAAAATTGGATTAGAGAGTATCAGTTGTTCAAATATTGCATATAATCTCTCTTGAATGTTTTATAAGATGCCTTTAGATAGAGTATAAAACAAGAGTAGCAGGGGTACGTAGAGTTTCAATTCTCACTCATATAGCTAGAAGAAAAATTCAGAATGCTACAGGCCACCGGCTGGCTATGTTCCAGCACAATTCCGATCCGGAGAAAAAAAAGGGTGCTACTGTGGTAGGCATATTATCCACTAGTAATATTTGACATAGATGTATCTATATTATAATTAACACATACTCATAATAACGGTGTTTGATGTTAGTTTTCTCGCACTTAATAAGATTGTAGAATAGTTGTGAAAGTACGAGTATCATCTCCACAGGGACGGACAAAAGGGAATCAAGGATTAACTAAATTCAGAGATTAAAAAGAAATAAAAATAAAATAAATGCGTCGTGCGAGATTTGGTTGCTTGAGAAAACTAAAATTGCAAATAAATGATTAAAAGAAAATGATTGGGTTCTTCTTAATTAACAACGAAGGGAACAGGGATTGATTCCAGGGTAATCAGATTTCTGGCAGATCAGGCTTAATTACATGAATTTAATTTAATTGAGCCTAGCTAATCAATACTAAGTTCTTACCGCTCTCGCGGCGTAGAGTACAATAATTTAGGGGACCAGGCTGATCTCTCATGCGACAGGATCCTAAATTATTGCCAAGACGAACGAGCTTACGGCCCCTTAATCGCTACTAATCTCTTAGCGAACGATTAAATGTGTGTGAATGTGTCCTAGAACAAATTAGATCTCTCTTAATTTATTCTATAAGCAATTGTAATTCTAGTGGCCATTCTAGGTTACAAAAGATATCAATTAAATTATTCAAACACAAATTAAACGATATTCATGCAATTTACACCATCAAGAATCTAACCATACATCATGATTAACCCCTTCATCAACCCCAAATCCCTAATTAAAACTACTCCCTATTCATAATTGAAGAATCAATAGAATTGGGATAAATAGAATTAATTGTCATTAATCAAAAAGTAGGAATTTACAAAGAATGTTAAGGAATTGAAAAACCTGGCTGAAAACCTCTCTAATCACGTCCTTAACCTCTCTCTAAACTTCCATCCCCCTTTAATTGTGTTTAGGGGGTGATATTTATGGGAAACAATCAAATTTGGGCTGATTTAGGACTCCCGTAGCCGCGCTCGGCGTCCACGCTCGGCGAGCGTGGCATCCGAGCGTGCGGAGCAAGCCCGTGTCACGGAATTACGCTCGGCGAGCGTACCAGCCACGCTCGGCGAGCGTGGATACGAAATTTCTCTTTTAACTCTCTGCCTCGCTCGCTCGGCGAGCGTACCAGCCACGCTCGGCGAGCGTGGCACTTTTCTTCATGTTTCCTTATTTCTTGCTCCAAGATGCTCCCGTTTGCTCCCGTGATTGATCCAAAAGCTCTTTCTTTATTGAAACTTCATCGCGAACCTCCCGGTGACCTTCAAAATTCCGAATTCTTTCTCGAACATGCCTCTACTCATCCCGATCACTCCTAAAGCTCCGATTCCGGACTCTCAACGACCTGATCTCAACTTTAAAATGCCAAAACTCGTTCCAACACCTGACTAACATGACTTGAGCTAAATATGACACTTATGACGCCTAAAAGCGAGGAAAACCATCAAAATCCGACTCCAACACACATCAAATGCGTGTTGAAATATGAACTTATCAGTGCTCGGTTAAATATATACTTGGAAATCTGGACTGAAATTTATAAGGTTTTAGTTTCATATACATGCGATGCACCGTTGAATACCTCAATTGGATAGGGCAAAGATCTTGGGTGGCCTGCTTCAACAATCGCTCGAGAAGGCAAGATTTGTCAGTAAAGGAAAAAAGGTTTCTAGGATTGAGGTGAAACAAAATTCGTGCTGATAACGTATAATGAACAAAAGATCAAAACGCATACTTTCATTCATATATGAGGATGTATATATAGGAGGGGAGCTAGGGTTACAATCATCAGATGGGCCAGTACATATGGGTTCGGGCTATGAACTAATGGACATCCATAATTACATAACAATACTGTATTTATTTGCATTATAACAACTTTTTTACCAATAGCAATTTTAATATTCCCTCCGTCCCGTTGTAATGTTCCCGGTTTGACCTACACACATATTAAGAAAATAAACTTACCAAGGGGTAAATTTTACTGTTTTGACACTGTTTCGACACTGTTTGGCACTGTTTCGACACTGTTTGACACTGTTTTGCACTGTTTGACCCTGTTTTGATGTAGGATAACTTTCCATTTAGGGAAATGGGAACTTTCCAACGGGACATCCAAAAAAGGAAAGCGGGAACATTCCAACGGGACGGAGGGAGTACTATATCTGTTACACTGGGATATGAGGAGGTGGAACTGAAAACTAGGATTATATGGTTGTTGAATAGAATCAATAGATAATAAAGTTAAAATAAAAAGGGAAAGTGGTTTACAACCACACAAATTTTATCAAATTTACATAAATTCTATCAAATTTAGCCGGACGGATGGAGTAATAAAATTGTCCCATTTTCGCTTTTTATTCATTTCATTAAAATCGTTTCATCTTTCTTTTTTTGTCTGTCCTATTAAGATTGTCATGTAACATATTTGATAATTTTAAGTGATTCTAAATATTCTTACATTATTCTCACTTTTTCAATTTAACATCAATCACATAATACATTCGTTCTCTTTTAATTGCAACATTGGAGTTTTTGCACTATTCACATATTCTACTTTTACTATATTTTATTAATGTATTATAAATTAAATTTTAAAAACATATTATAAAATTCTTCTCTAAAATATTCTATTCTCTAAATAGGAATAGACATTACCTTTCTATCCCTAAAATAAGTCATTAATATTAATGACTTATTTACACAAATAAACTTTTCCAATGAATTTTTTTACTTAACGTCATTCAATCATTTTTATTACACCTTGATACTAAACTTATAAATTTAATTATAATTGAAATTTTTTGTCTAACAAACAACAAATTATAACACCAACACTCAATTGATAACAATCAACAATTAAAAAATCATATAATCAACTACGAACCAAATCAATTATATACTACCTCCGTCCCAAATTGATTTGCAAATTTGACTTTTCTAGGTCAAACAGTTTCATTTTATTCGCTTAATTACGATGTCAATTTTTAATTATATTCTAATTTGGAGTTTGCAACTTTGAAGAAATTTTAATGTAGTTTCTGAATATGTAAATTTGGGTCCAAACTTCTTTCATTTTTGGGGCCTAGGGCCCGCCCCTAGGCATAGCAATGGGTCGGGGCGGGGCGGGTACTGTAAGACCCAGACCCGCCCCGTGACTTGACGGGGAATGTCCGCCCAGCCCCGTGACCTGCACGGGTCCAAACTTGTTGACCCTTGACTCATGCGGGCGGGTCCACCCCGCCTCGCCCCGCCGTAACCTAATTAGCTAGTATGTATTTTTATTTGTGAGAAGTTGTTACCAATTGAATCTACATAAAGTTTATCTTTAAATAATTATTAAAAATTAATATATTAAATCAAATTCACGATACGCTAGAATTTTCAAAAGTTAAGGAAAAAACACTTAGACTTGAATAGTAAATCTATTTAATTATATTAATACTTGAATATATGTATTAGAATGCTATATATACAGAAGACATTGATAATCTGTCATTCATCTTAACCTAATATATATATAGACAAATGTTCAGGTCCGGAATTCCGGGCCAGAACTGCCGTCCGGCCGACAGCGTTTGGGGCCCTTCCCTGTGGCTTTGATAGATGGAAATTTTAATGGCGTGTTCTTCCTCAAGTCAAGTTTATCCACACAAAAATTCAGCTAAAAACTCAATCCCGAATGTTGTCAAATGATTTTTGGAAGTTCACTGCGTTTTATATGTATTTTTTTGCACAGTTAACTTTAAAAACTCATTTGACGACCTTTCGGATTGAGTTTTTAGATGAATTGTTTTGTGGATAAACTAGACTTTATGAAGAACATGCCATAAAAATGTCATTAAAAACTCTCTCTCTCTCTCTCTCTATATATATATATATATATATATATTATAAGATAAAAGAATTTATGAATTATTATATACACACATATGTATGTTGAGGTATATTTGTAGTATAATTTAAGAAAAAAGTATGTATATACTCCGTACTATATATTGAGTGGGGCGGGGCGGGGTGGCACGGGTCAATACTAATACCCGGACCCACCCCATTTTATAGACGGCGCGGGGCGGACCCACCCCATTTGCAAGACGGAGCGGGCCAGACCTGTCCCAAATGTCTCGGGCCAGGGCGGGTCATTGCGGGCCGAGATTTTTTGGCATCCCTACACACCCCTCCTAGCCGAGGGCTGCCCCTGATTAATACTCTAAATTGCTACCCCGTACCGGTGGGCGTAGCTCAACTGGTAGCAAGGGAGTGCCACAAGGGTTAGGTCCCGGGTTCGAATCCCGACAACTGCGATGAAGGGTTACCATGCTAAAAATGCATACGGCGTCTGCAAGTACCGAGCACAGAGCCTCACTCTCTATCTATCAGATTAATTTATAGTCCAATTTACATCACTCTCCCAACGTTCCGTCCGATCAGGATTGGGGAACCCTCAGAGACGCGGTGTCAATTTTTTTTTTTCTGAATGGCTACCCCGTTGACCTAGTGAGCGAGCGGAACCAGCGGGTTTTATGTTACATGTGCCACTTTGAAAAGACAGGAATAAGACAATCCATCACATTAGTAGCCCCAAAGACCAAGGTGTATGATAGCCTATAATTGGGAGTAATAAGAAAGAAAAAGTTACCCAAGGAATTGATTAAAAAAGATGAGAATATATATTTGTAAGAGAATTTTCTAAATTCAAGTCTAAAGAACGCTCGAAATTCTAAATATACAGCCGAAGCACAAATAAAAACCTTTTTTACTTTGACTGTTAGTTTGTGAAATTCCTTTTGTAAAGTTTAGAGTACTTTATTCATTTTGCAAAACAATACGAGTTTTTTTTCGAATTAATGTTAATTAATTAATTAATTATGAAAATAATGCTGGAAAAAAAATATTTACCCATCTACTGCTGGGTTTAACCATGGTTAGGGAAAGTCGTTCAACGGTTGGGCGACTTATAAGTCGCCAAACCGTTTGGCGACTTATAAGTCGCCCAACCGTTGGATGACTTTCCCTTCCATATGAACGCAGGCCAGCTGTAAAGAATAAATGTAATTAGATTTTGATGATGTCAGGTTAATTAGAATTTGAAAGTACCCCTATAGAAATTTTGTATTAGAATTTTCTTTGTAAGTATTAGCATAGTCGACGTGCGTGATACCCTCTTTGTCTTCTTGATCAGAACATCTACCAGAGTTGCTCTCAGAGTTGCTCTCCAAAGAAGCTACTAGAGTTGGGTACCAGAGTTGGCATCAGAGGCGGACATCAGAGTTCGGACCAGAAAGCCTCATCAGACTTGCTCTTACTTAGCAGAATTCGAAGGCACTTTCTAACGGCCGTGAAACTAACGGGAAATTCCCTAACGGCTAGGAGCCATTCGACGGAAACATGGTACTGTACACGCATTAAATGTTCAATTAATGTTGTACGTACGAAGATATATTTAAAGCTGATGATTGACCATGCGGGTATCTTTACGCCCCCAAAATAGCAAGTCAGAGGTCCAACCGGTCAAATCAACAGTACAAACATTTAATGAAACTGTCTTCTACACTCCAACGGGAAGACCGCTCTCAGTATATAAGATACACTTCGAAGAACTACAGGATAACTTTGGCTCTATAACTTTGATAAACTTCTGCCCTACACTTCAATATACAATTTTTCTTGAGATTCAAAAATTCATTCACTTCAACAAGAAAAGCTGACGTTGGAAAGATATAAACTCCTATCCTCTCATCCAACAAAGAGCAAAGTTCCTCCAGTTCTTCAACACTTCGAAAGCCTCACTTACACATCCTTTGTGAAGAAGCAACGTTGGAGAAACTGATCTTGAATCAAACACTTCTTGAAAAAGAAGGGACGTCTCAAACTAACTGGAGTGAGTGAAGTGGGGATACTTCCAAGAGACTCAGTGAAACGAGACCAGCAATCAGGAAACAGGACTGCATCCCGGGTGGCAACTAGGCTTGAAGAAGACGTGGAGTGCTTCTTAAGTTCTAGGGACTAAGGCGTTGTAAACTGTTGTTTTTGCAAGCTTAGTGGAACAGTGGATTAGAGGAACACGTTGTTCCTTGAACCACTATAAAAATCTCCAGTGTCATTTACTTTACGCATATAATTCTGCACTTAAGATTTTGACTGTTTAACTCAACAGGTTGGACTCTGTGTTCAGCAGATCTCCCTTAAGATTTATCAGAAAGGCATCTGCCTTAGTGTTTTCTGAGGCTACCCGGACAGAAACCAATCCGCTGCCAGGTCCAGTTCTGCCATCAGAACTTGACCTTCTCTGTCACCAGAATTCGACCATCTCTGATAAGTCAGTAGTGACTTAGAGAAAAGTTTGAAAAATCCTGAACAGTCTATTCACCCCCCCCCCCTCTAGACTGTTCCCTTTATAAACGGGACCAACACCAGCAGCTACTGCCAGCCACGCACGATCGTGCCTGCATGGGTAGGCACGATCGTGCTTAATTCCGAAAGTAGAATTTCAGCAGTTTTTTGCCCCAGTTCAACCCAAACTCATCTGTTTGCTATAAATAAGGTCTCCCTTCTCCTGTTTAAGTGTTACGAGCCAGATACAACACATTATAAAACATCTTGATACAGAAGTAATCATCCAAAAAAACACATACAACGCACCAGTAAAACACTGTACATACAATCATCCAATATTCATAACAAGTAATCATCTAAGACAACATACAAGAGAAAATACGTAAAATGTTATAAATTGTTCCTATAACATCTATTGTACAAGAAAAACTGCAATACAAAAGGCAAAGTAGAAGTTCTCATGGTCATCTTGATCACTCGGCCCAGGATCCGCTGGTCACCTCCATACAAAACTGCAATATGCATTTAATTCTGCACTTAAGATTTTGACTCTTTAACTCAAAAGGTTGGACTCTATGTTCAGCAGATCTCCCTTAAGAGTTATCAGAAAGGCATCTTCCTTAGTGTTTTCTGAGGCTACCCGGACAGAAACCAATTCGCTGCTAGGTCCAGTTCTGCCATCAGAACTTGACCTTCTCTGTCACCAGAATTCGACCATCTCTGATAAGTCATTAGTGACTTAGAGAAAAGTTTGAAAAATACTGAACAGTCTATTCACCCCCCCCCCCCCCCTAGACTGTTCCCTTTATAAACGGGACCAACAAGTGGTATCAGAGCCTCCTCTATCTTGTAATCTTTTAGGTTACTTGCTGAAGAGAGATCCACTTGTTTTAGCCTTTTTAATCTCCTATTATGGATAACACTTTGTCAAAGAATTTGATGTTTTCAGTTACCAAGTTTGATGACTGGAAGATACGCATGAAGGCCCATCTCTGTGCACTACATGATGAAATGTGGGAAGTCCTAGATGTAGGTCCTTTCACTGAGTTCACGAAAGTGAATCCTGAGTACTCTGCTGGCAGTGGTCAACCCCAAATGATCACTAAGCTTCGCCATAAATGGTCTAATGAAGAAAGAAGGAAGTACAACCTTGAAAACATAGCCAAGGACATTCTGTACAAGGTCATCGATGACAAGTACTTCACAAGGATCAAGAAGTGCACATCAGCCAAGGCTATCTGGGATACTCTTAGCCTGAGAGGAGCTGGTGATGAGCAGGAGAAAGACAACAAGCTCACAATTGCCATGAAGAAGTTTGAAGACTTCAAACTTCTCCCCAAGGAATGCATAGCTGAGATGTATGCACGCCTGCTCACCCTTACTGTAGAGATTTCAGAACTTGGGAAGGAACTGACTCCCAAGGAAGTCAACTTAAAGGTTCTCAGAGGTTTACCTTCACCCTGGAAGATGAAGGTTACTGCCATGAGAGACAGCAAAGATCTCAGGACCTACAGCACTGAGAAACTCATCTCTGATCTCAAATCTTATGAGTTCGAGATGAATGAAGAAGAGAAAAAAAAAAGTTGAATACAGAACAACTATTGCCCTCACAGCCATTACCTCACAGGTAAATAACTTTGACCCTTCCTTACTTTTAACTGACGAATATATGGCTGCCTTTGCCAGGAAGTTCAGGAAATTCATGAAGCCCAAGGATGGTAGGAGTCCATCCTTTAGCAGAAAGCCACACCAGAAGTCAAAACCATCAGAAAGTACTGGAGAGCTTCTCTGCTATAACTGCCGACAACCAGGGCACTTCAAGGCCAACTGTCCACACCCAATAGTCTCCAAAAGGCAAAGCCAAGAAGGAGAGAAGAAGTATGAGCATAGAAGGAGAAAAGCACTCATCACAGAGCAACCAGAGAAGGATCCCCTCTCTGAGACAGAATCCAGCTCAGGATCAGAGTCTGACGAGGCATTCTGTTGCCTGGATACAGAAACTGAAGACCTATGTCTTATGGGTCAATCTGATGATGAGGTAACCTCTACTTCTTCATCTAGTTTTTCTTCGGTAGGCAAAGCTTTTGATTCTGATTCAATGTCAGAATTTTGGAAAGAGTTTCAAGCCATCCAAGCCACTTATTCCTCTGTCAAAAAGAAAACGGTAAGCTTAAGGTTGAGATTCTTGACTTAAGAAAGGAGGTTGAGACCAAAATCAATCTTCTGATTAAGGAGAGAGATCAGCTGGAAGCTGAAAATGTTTCTCTGCTCAAGAGAATAAGAGATATAGAGTCAATTGAGATCAAGTATGACACCTACCATAAGGCCCAGTCCTCAATGGAAAGGTTATTACTTGACCAACAGATTGGCGTTGGTTTTGGTCTTGGTTATGGCTCAACAGAATCAGGTGAGCCTTTTGTAATGTCTAGCACCAGAGTTGCTACGGCAGATAAGGTCATAGTGCCACTGAGTTCTAGCCCCATTTGTCAAACTAGTGTATCTGGCACTAAGGTTGTTCATGAGAAGGTCAGACCAGAAAAGCAAAAGATTAAGGCTCAACCAAAACAAGTTTTGATAATTAATGAACCTGGCAGAATACCTAACAACAGAAAAGGTTTTCAAAATAACAGAAATCAAAGACAGAACTTGACCAGACATTCTCATGACTACCCCACCAGAAATGATCACCAGAAAGGCAAATATCAAGAGAAGGTAAACTTCATGCAGAAGAAGTTGGCTGGTCAACCTTCAGAAGCCCAAAGCTAACCGCCCCTCTGCTCTTGATAGTATATGGGACTTCTACCCAACCAAAAAGGCTATGCAGAAGTATGTAAACAGGAAGCATGATTCTCACAAGCATCTGCCTAAAATGAATCACACTTCCGTTTACTACGACTACCAGGTGGACAATGGGTACCACCCACCAAGGTTTCACTTGATGAGACCAAAGTGGTACCGGCTGCCAAGACTGCATAACCCCCTAGGACCCAACATTGCTTGGGTACCTAAATCTTCCGTTTACTGATGCAGGAACTATGTGCTGGAGCAATCTCTGAAAAAGATTGGTATATCGATAGTGGATGCTCCAGGCACATGACAGGTAACAAGAGTTGCCTTACAGAGTTCTAGAAAATCAAAGGGCCCAGAGTTACCTTTGGTGGTAATGACAAAGATGGCCAAACTAAAGGAAGAGGGAAGCTGATCAGGAACCAGATAATCATTGAAGATGTCTCTTATGTCAAAGGCCTGAAATTCAACCTGCTAAGTGCTAGCCAGTTCTGTGACAAAGTCTACACAGTTGAATTCTCCAAAGAAGGTTGTTCTGTCAAGCATGAGACAACTATGGAAGTGGTTCTGACAGCTACCAGGAAAAGAAACATATATGTTGTTGATTGGTCTACTGCAAAAGAAGGAATTTGCCTGATAGCCAAAGGAGATTCAAAACTTAGCTGGGAATGGCACAAGAAGCTGAGTCACTTGAATTTCAAAACAATCAACAAACTAGCAAGGGATCACATTGTTGATGGTCTGCCCAACATTGTGTACAAGAAGGAGAACTTGTGCAGTGCATGCCAGAAAGGAAAGCAAGTGAAAAACTCCTTCAAACCCATTGCTGGAGATCTTTCTACAAGTCCTTTAAATCTGATACACATGGATTTGTTTGGACCAGTTGAAACTCCAAGTGTTGGTGGAAAAAGATATACTTTAGTCATGGTGGATGACTATTCGAGATACACTTGGACAATCTTTCTGAAGAAAAAGATTGACTCTACAGAAATTACCATCTCTGTTGAAGCTCCTACAGAATGAGCAGAATCAGAAAGTCAAGACTATCAGATCAGACAAGGGAACAGAGTTCGTCAACAAGGTCATAAAGGATTTCTGTGACTAGAATGGAACCACGCACCAACTCTCTGCAGCCAGAACTCCTCAACAGAATGGAGTTGCAGAAAGAAGGAATAGAACATTGAAGGAAGCTGCGAGGACCATGATTGCTGAATCTGGTCTACCTCTCAGATATTGGGCCGAAGCGATCAACACTGCATGCTATACTCAGAATCGGAGCATGATTCACAAGACCCATCAGAAGACCCCCTATGAGCTATGGAAAGGAAGAAAACCAAACATCAGCTACTTTCATGTATTTGGATGTAAATGCTATGTACTCAACAATGGAAAGGAACATCTCAAAGTGTTCCAAGAAAAAGCTGATGAAGGCATGTTCTTAGGCTATTCAAGCACAAGCAAAATCTATAGAATACATAACAAAAGGACTCTACTTGTTCAAGAATCGATTCATGTCAAGTTTGATGATCTCAACTCTGTTGAGAGCATAATCGAGAACTTAGAGAAAGTGAATCTTGAAGAATCACCAGAAGTGGTTACACCAGAGATAGTCGCACCAGAGTTGGTCACCAACTCTGACAACCCTACTCATCATCAGAATCCCATTCTGCAAAACAAAGATAGTGATGAAGACTCAGAAAACGAACAAGAAAGACCTAGACAACCATTGTCAGAACCTGATTTGACATGGTTGAGGGATCATCCTCCTATCCAAGTGATTGGGCAAATCAAAAGTGGAGTACAAACCAGATCTGCTACAACAAGAAGAGAAGCAATGTGTGTCTGTTACATATCTCAAATGGAACCCATGACTGTAGAAGAAGCACTAGCAGACTCAGACTGGATCAATGCAATGCAAGAAGAGCTTACTCAATTCGAAAGGAACAAAGTATGGGAACTTGTCCCTAGACCCAAGCACCAGAATGTCATTGGAACCAAATGGGTATTCAAGAACAAAGCTGATGAAGATGGCAACATTGTAAGGAATAAAGTAAGGCTGGTAGCCAAGGGATACTGCCAAGAAGAAGGAATAGATTTTGATGAGACCTTTGCACCAGTTGCTAGACCAGAAGTAATCAAAATATTCCTAGCCTATGCTGCCTACAACAACATCAAGGTCTATCAGATGGATGTCAAAAGTGCATTCCTGAATGGAGATCTTGAAAAAGAAGTTTATGTGGAACAACCACCAGGTTTTGTCATTCCTACTCACTCTTCCTGTGTCTACAAGCTTAGAAAGGCCCTTTATGGTCTTAAGCAAGCTCCCAGAGCATGGTATGACACATTGTCCCTATTCCTAGTGAACCAAGGGTTTACAAAGGGAAAGGTTGACAAAACTCTATTTCAAATCTCTGTTGCTAATCACATTCTGTTAGTACAAATATATGTTGATGATATTATATTTGGTAGTACTAACCCAGAATTGTGCAAGAAATTTTCTCAAGTCATGCAGAGTCAGTTTGAAATGAGTATGATGGGAGAACTGAGCTACTTCCTAGGACTGCAAGTCAAACAAGTTCCAGAAGGAATCTTTATCAACCAAGGGAAGTATACGAGATATCTGATCAAGAAGTTTGGAGTAGAAGGCAAATCATCAGTGAAGATCCCCATGAACACTTCACAAGGGATTGGACCAGATGATGAAGGAAAAGATGTCGATGCAACAACTTACAGAGGAATCATAGGATCTCTTTTGTATCTAACTTCAAGCAGACCAGATATATCATTCTCTGTTGGAATCTGTGCCAGATACCGATCAAAGCCCAAGGAGAGTCATTTAAGTGCTGCAAAAAGAATCATCAGATACATCAAAGGAAACCCAAATGCAGGCCTATGGTATCCTGAGGGAGGTAACTTTGAACTAATTGGTTACTCTGACTCAGATTTTGCAGGTTGCAGGTTAGACAGGAAGAGCACCTCTGGTCACTGCCAATTGCTAGGTGAGAGACTTGTCTCCTGGTTTAGCAAGAAACAAAATTCGATCTCAACAAGTACAACAGAAGCTGATTATATTGCTGCTAGAAGATGTTGTGCCCAACTTCTGTGGATGAAGCAACAACTCAAGGATTATGGAATTCATGCAAAGGAGATCAAGCTGTTGTGTGACAACACCAGTGCCATTGCAATCACTCAGAACCCAGTGCTTCATTCCAGGACAAAGCACATTGAGATCAGATATCATTTCATCAGAGATCATGTAGAAAAGAAGCATATGTGTATGGAGCATGTACCTACAGAAGATCAGCTAGCAGACATATTAACCAAGCCTTTACCTGAGGCAAGGTTTAATAAGCTAAGGGAGGAACTGGGAATGATGGATGATCTTCCCATAGATGCTTAAAATCAGAGTTATACTGGACCAGAAACTGCTCTATCTAGACCAGAGAATCTTCTATCAGAGAACCTTCATCTCTGATCACCAGAGTACCTTTCATCAGAGAACCACATTCTCTGATACCAAATCTCCTATCAGAAGTCCATCAGAGATCCTTGTGGACTTGATTATTTTTGGAGGTACGGGCAAGACCTAATTACTTGAACAGGTCTTTTACCAGATTACCCCTGACTATTATTCCCTTAACGGAAACGTTTTTCCGCCCGCATTTCTTTAAATGCTACTTTAAAACCACAAATAATCCCAAACATCCACTAACCCAAAGCCTTTTATACCTACCTTCTTCAACCTAAACCGCTATTGCACTTCATCTCTCTAAAATTACTTTTGCCCTCACGCTTTCAAACTCTCCCAAAACTCTCAAGCACCAGGAATTCTCAAATTTTCTCTCTGAAAATGCATTTCCTAAACATCAACGACCTCGCTAAGGAGGAAGTAAAGAAACTCGTCAACAATGTCGTTTCCGGAATGAAGGTGGACATGTCAGCTCTACCACTGTTGGATGAGAACCATAAGAGGATGACGAAGATCATTAAAGGGATGAATGAGTCCCAACTCTCAAAGATTGTTGCTCACCCCTACGAGCATTTCAGCACCAAGGATGTGGCTGAGTTCTACCTCAACGCCACTATCACCAAAGATGTCATCTTTTCCCAAGTGCAAGGAAAAAGCATCAAACTGGATGCTGATGCCTTGAATGAATTCTTTGATGTCAAACTGGATTCCCAAGATTCAGAGACACCCAACTTCATTGACCTGGACACTGTGGGAGTTTCCATTGAACAATTTGTGAAGATATATACTGCCGGCCAGAAGTCACCGGAGTAGAGAATCTTTACATGAAGAAGTTCCTACTCAAGAAAGACTACGAAAAACTTGTCAACATCTTGCACAAGTTCATGTGAAGCAAGACAAGCTCTACTGATGACATGAACAGCACCATAGCCAGGGCCATTTTTGTTGTTCACCATGGCATAAATATCAACTGGGTGAGGTAATCTTCGGTTCCCTAACTGAATTCATTAAGAAGAAGGACCAGACCACTGGCCTATACTCAACAAAAATGGGTCATGGCCTCCTCATCTCAGCAATCCTCACAGCTCAAGGAGTTCAACTCAGGGATGCCTTCCCAGTTGACCACTCCATGACCATTTTTCTGACTGCCTCTCCCAAACTCAATATTGATGTTGCTTCTGAACTAAAGAGAAAGGAAAGGTTAGAAAAGAAAAGGGAACAACAAGCTGCTAAGCCTAAACCTGACTCCAAAAAGCACATCAAGAAGCCCGTTGTAACTTCTAAACAACCTGAGCAGTCGCAGGTTGTAAGGGAAATAAGGAAGAAGAAGGATAGTGACAGGAAGACCTCACCAGAGAAGGATGCACCAGAGGTGGTTGCATCAGAGTTGGTCTCTCCGAAGCCAATCAGACATTCACTTGCTAAAAAGCAGAAGATGAAAAAGAGAAGGAAGTTGGTTGTACAGAGTGAAGACTCTGACAATTCTGGTACTCAACCAATGAAGAAGAAGACGAAGAAAGCAGTCTCACCTGCGAAGGGATCAGAAACTCAGGGGGAACCTGAACCAGATGCACAACCCTCATCTGTCTCAGAAATGCCCATCATGGACTCTCTACCAGAACCTCAGGTCATCTCTGACAGAGCAGCAGAGACTGACTTTAATGCAATCCTTCAGAAGCAGTTTGAAAGAGTTTTAGCCTGGAGAAGATGGAGGATGGGGCCATTCGAGAAAATAATCCAATATTTTGATAACTATGAGGAAGAAGCTGAAGTTCTTCACTGGGTAGGCACAGCAGATGTGTCCCAATGCTTTGATCTTGCACTCCTCATCTCTGTCTTGCAGAAAAAGAAAGAGAAATACCAAGGCAAAGCACCTCTGATTTCAACATCTCCAGAAAAGCATGTGAAAGCTTTGGAGGAACATGAAATGGTTGACTTTGATGTCTGGCTCATGGAGAAGAAGAGGAAGGAATCTCTGATCAAATTTCGCCTAAATGCACATAGAGAAGGAGAACGCTCCACTGCTAATGATCTTCCATTGGCCATGGAGACGCTGGTTAAAGAGTGGAGAGACTCACAGTTTGAGGAAACTATCATGGAGGTAATTCCTAATTCCCCTTCTGTTCACAACTCCACAGAACTCCCTCCTCCCTCTCCCAAATCCCTTCCACTTGTTATAATCTCTCCTGTCAACACTCCACCAAAGTCTGCCTCTCCCCCTCATTCAAGTTCTCAACAGAAAACCCCAGCCAAATCTCCATCCCCACCCAAACAACCTACACCCCAAAAGCCTAAATCTCCCTTACCTTGTAAACAATCAACTCCTACCAGAAACCGCTCACCTTCACCTCCACCACCTCCACCACCGCAACCCATTCCTCAGCAGAGCTCCTCACATCAGAAAACCTCCCATCAGAGATCCCCCATTCATCAGAACTCCCCTCACCAGAAAACCCCTACTTCTCATTGCTCACCCCCTCAAAAGATATCCAAGTCCATCTCCAGAGCTGCTAACCCACAGAGTTCCCCTCAACACTCTGTGGCATCCAAACCTAAGAAAGAGCATATCATCAAGGTTCTTTCTTCAGAAGATGATAATGGTGGATTCTTCACATCATCTGTTGTTGCTGATCTTACTTCCAAGAGGAGGAAGACACCTCCCAGAGATAACTCCCTTAAACCCACTGACACAAACCCTCCATTCCCCAAGAGCAGAGGTTTGGAGATGCCAAGGTTTACGCCTGCAGAGCCTCAGATCACATTCACTCAGTTTCTTGCATCCGCTGAAGAATTTGGTGATCAGATGCTAAAAAATCTGAATCACCTTATCCGCATTAATGACAAGCACTTTGAGCATCTGACTCACACCAACATCACCCTCAACCAGGGTTTACAGCATATATCAGAGAAGGTTGACTCTCTGACAGAGACCCTGCATGCATTCATGAACTCCTCCAATAACAAGATTGATGCAGTCTCCAAGGAAGTAGATGGAATCAACTCTGTCCTCTATTTCCACTCTCAATCTCTCAACTATCAGAACGAGAAACTTAAGGAGATCACTGAAGCCATAGAAATTCTACAATGGAATGCTGATCAATCCTCAGAACGTTTTATGGAGATAGGGATTCTCTGTAAAGAACACAAGGAACAAGCCTCTAATATTCTGAAGAATGACAAGGAGCGATACCAGAAGATGGTACTCCTTGAAGCCAGCACTCAGAGCATTCAATCATGCAATGGAAAGACAACAAAGTTTGATTGAGGGACTGGCCTCTGTCACACAGACTCTGCCTGAATCTCTTGAAGAGATCAGAGATGCCCAAGCTTCAGAATTCTCTAAAATTGAACTTCTCCTTGGCGATCTTGTTGATGCCAAAAAGGGGGAAGAAACCAGAGAAGAAGAAGGCCCAAGCACCAGAACTCTATCCATCAGAAACCCTTCACCGGTTGATCCCGCTCCTTATTTTGAAGCTGCAAAGAAGAAGAAGCTAGCTACTGCAGGGATCGGATCTTGTCCCCCACCTCCTAAAAGATTCAGGAAGAAACCATCAAGCTTCTCATTTAATGAATGGATGAAAAGTGGGATGTCAAGGCCAGACAGAGCTCAGTTCACTTAGATGAAGAAGCTCATGACTCCACTACAACAAGAGAGCCTTTTCATGGACAGTGATGGACTTGTTCAGATCAACCATGGTGGCTCTTTACAAGAAGCTGAAGTCTGGTGGCAAATGAAGGTCATCACAGGGAAGAATATATCAGAAGCTGTAAGAAACTACCTAGATTGCAAACTAGCACCTCATTGGGCAGATTACCAAAACCCAAGAGATCTAGCTTCCATAAGAGCCAAGGTCAACGCTGAGCTCAAGAGAATTGATGAAGTTGATGCACAGGTAGGATAAGAAGACTCTTAAATTCTTCTATCTCTTGTATTTGTATTATCTGATTATAAGATACCAACTTTGCCTCTACTTTGTATGGCATCTTCAATCATCTGTTCTTATTTGCTTTCTGTGGTGATATTAGTTTCTTGCTCTGATACCTTTTTCTTTATTGATTGCTATCTGATTGTATCGTACTCTTATTATTTTCCTATGCTAAGTTGCCCACCAAGATTTTAATGAAAGTTTTTAACTTTATTCTTTTATGGTGAAAGGCACTTCTCTGGAAATAGTTAAAGGATTTTGGCATCATCAAAAAGGGGGAAATTGTAAGGAATAAATGTAATTAGATTTTGATGATGCTAGGTTAATTAGAATTTGAAAGTACCCCTATAGAAATTTTGTATTAGAATTTTCTTTGTAAGTATTAGCATAGTCGACGTGCCAGATACCCTCTTTGTCTTCTTGATCAGAACATCTACCAGAGTTGCTCTCAGAGTTGCTCTCCAAAGAAGCTACCAGAGTTGGGTACCAGAGTTGGCATCAGAGGCGGACATCAGAGTTCGGACCACAAAGCCTCATCAGACTTGCTCTTACTTAGCAGAATTCGAAGGCACTTTCCAACGGCCGTGAAACTAACGGGAAATTCCCTAACGGCTAGGAGCCATTTGACGGAAACATGGTATTGTACACGCATTAAATGCTCAATTAATGTTGTACGTACGAAGATATATTTAAAGCTGATGATTGACCATGCGGGTATCTTTACGCCCCCAAAATAGAAAGTCGGAGGTCCAATCGGTTAAATCAACAGTATAAGCATTTAATGAAGTTGTCTTCTACACTCCAATGGGAAGACCGCTCTCAGTATATAAGATACACTTCGAAGAACTACAGGATAACCTTGGCTCTACAACTTTGATAAACTTCTGCCCTACACTTCAATATACAAGTTTTCTTGAGATTCAAAAATTCATTCACTTCAACAAGAAAAGCTGACGTTGGAAAGATATCAACTCCTATCCTCTCATCCAACAAAGAGCAAAGTTCCTCCAGTTCTTCAACACTTCGAAAGCCTCACTTAGACATCCTTTGTGAAGAAGCAACGTTGGAGAAAACTGATCTTGAATCAAACACTTCTTGAAAAAGAAGGAACGTCTCAAACTAACTGGAGTGAGTGAAGTGGGGATACTTCCAAGAGACTCAGTGAAACGAGACCAGCCATCAGGAAGCAGGACTGCATCCCGGGTGGCAATTAGGCTTGAAGAAGACGTGGAGTGATTCTTAAGTTCTAGGGACTAAGGCGTTGTAAACTGTTGTTTTTGCAAGCTTAGTGGAACAGTGGATTAGAGGAACACGTTGTTCCTTGAACCACTATAAAAATCCCCGGTGTCATTTACTTTACGCATTTAATTCTGCACTTAAGATTTTGATTGTTTAACTCAAAAGGTTGGACTCTGTGTTCAGCAGATCTCCCTTAAGAGTTATCAGAAAGGCATCTGCCTTAGTGTTTTCTGAGGCTACCCGGACAGAAACCAATCCGCTGCCAGGTCCAGTTCTACCATCAGAACTTGACCTTCTCTGTCACCAGAATTCGACCATCTCTGATAAGTCAGTAGTGACTTAGAGAAAAGTTTGAAAAATCCTGAACAGTCTATTCACCTCCCCCCTCTAGACTGTTCCCTTTATAAACGGGACCAACACCAGCAGCTACTGCCAGCCACGCACGATCGTGCCTGCATGGGTAGGCACGATCGTGCTTAATTCCGAAAACAGAATATCAGCAGTTTTTTTTTGCCCCAGTTCAACCCAGACTCATCTGTTTGCTATAAATAAGGTATCCCTTCTCCTGTTTAAGTGTTACGAGCCAGATACAACACATTATAAAACATCTTGATACAGAAGTAATCATCCAAAAAAACACATACAACGCACCAGTAAAACACAGTACATACAATCATCCAATATTCATAACAAGTAATCATCTAAGACAACATACAAGAGAAAATACGTAAAATGTTGTAAATTGTTCCTATAACATCTATTGTACAAGAAAAACTGCAATACAAAAGGCAAAGTAGAAGTTCTCATGGTCATCTTGATCACTCGGTTCAGGATCCGCTGGTCACCTCCATGCCTACAAAAAAACAAAATTGTATTAGTTAATGTTTAGTATTATATGAATTCTATTTTTTTTTCATCATCCATTTTATTAATTAATATGTTTTCATGCAACGCTAAGATGAATTGTGAATTACTATAATTAACACCTTACCCACTGGACCCCCCATCGTGTCTTGACGATCTCTTCGCACATGTGGCCCTATTATGGCCGGATTGGTGGCATTTTCCACATCTAACCGTTCCTCAGGGACCTTCATTCATCTCATTCTTAATACGTGTCGACTTAGATCTTCCCTTAGCCCGAAGCATGGATGGATCGTGCACGATTTCAGGTTCATTGTAGAGTGCGATAAACACAAACAAGGTGGTTTTAAAACTCTTTTAAAACCACATTCATGGCATATTTGCCCAGCATCCTCATAAGAGTTCCCTCCCCAAAGACACACAATTGGGAAGCTTGAGAAATCTATATTCTAATAACAATTCAAATATATCCAAAAGTCAAAATTCACAAACAACTCCCATTTCAATATGAAAATACCCAAATTTTGCTATCTACATTCAAGTCTACATTTCAATACCCAAATTTAGCTACATTCAAATCTACCCAAATGTCCAAATGTCAAAATACACTTTAAAATTTACAATCAATTTAAAATCAAATTTCAACATTTCATACATATCCACATTTTACAACAACTCAATTCACAATCAATTCATAATCTAAAAATTCGAAAATTTTAACATTCAAAACCCTAAGTTCAAAATGAGATGAAATGGATTTTGATTTGCCTACAAGAAAGAAGAAAGAGTGTTGAGGATGAAGATGGAGGTTTGCCGGAGTGGGGTAGTTGGAGATGGAGGTTCGCCGGAATTCCAAATCGCTCGGTCGTCGTTCGTCCTTCGTCCTTCGTCCTTCGTCGCTGCGGCTTGGGGGATAAGGGGGATTGGATTTAATTTACGCAGTGTTCTATTGTGGCTGACCGATGTTTTTACTTAAGGGAAAGTCGCCCAACGGTTGGGCGACTTATAAGTCACCCAACCGTTGGGCGACTTACCCCGACCATGGTTAACCCAACAGTATATTGGTAAATACTTTTAACCCAACCCTATTTTCGTAATTAATTAATTAATTAACATTAATTCGAAAAAAACTCAAACAATACTCTCTCCGTCCTAAAAAAATCTTCTCAGTTTGACTTGTCACTGGTATTAAAAAAGTGGAATAAAGTAGAAATGTATGGTAGTAGTTATGGGGTTTAATGCACCAAACCCCCTCGTGATATAGAAATTCAGCGCATTGAAAAATGCATAGAAATACCCTGTGATTTGAAAAATGCGTCAAACCCCCTTGTGTTTTAACTAATCATGCATAGAAACCCCTTTTATGACTAAATTTAATGATTTTGAAATCACTTTTCATAATATTCTGATTGAATATGAAAGTAAATATGTCAAAATCTCTAAATCATACAAGAATGTTAATCATTTTTCTTTTATTTTACAATTGAACTTGTTCATAGAAGGGATTTTGCGCATAATAAATTAAAACACAAGGGGGTTTGACGCTTTTTTTAAATCACATGGGACTAATGCGCTGAATTTCCATATCACAAAGGGGTTTGGTGCATTAAACCCAGTAGTTATGTAAGAAAAAGGTGAAATGAATGTGAATCACACAAATTGTCCAAAAATGATAAGTGGGAAGAATTTTTTGGGACGACCCAAAAAGGAAAGTGGGAAGAATTTTATGGGACGTAGGGAGTAATACATACTACGTAGATAGGATTTGATTCAAGTGAAAAGACTTCTTTTCTTGAGAAATGGGAATAATTCAAAGTGATATACATTATGGTTCATAACGATGCACATTTATGATTAAAATAATGCACAATTCAAATGGATAGAAAATGTTGATTTTTTTTACAAAATAACACCGCATTTTCTTATTCATGTTAATGTGCATCTCTTTTTTTTTTTGGATAAACTGTAAATATATATATCCAAAGTGTTTATGTACAGCTGTACAGTAGCAAAACAAATCATATGGGTCATCCCAAGAAATGATACCTCAGCCCAAACAGTCTCAAGCTTCTAGCTTCTAGCAACATATAAATGCTAGCTATCACAAAAAGGTGACAAAACAGCAAAAAGGATCGTCAAAATCAGAATGTAATTCTGTCTAATGGGTACATATAATAGAGAATTTTATACACCATAAATTTGATTCGCTTGACCATATCAATGACCGTGGTAGTGGTCCCTTCAAAGCAAATCATGTTCCTCACACGCCATATCCAATAGATAGTATAGCAAAAAGATAGTCTCACGGCTTTGGCTTTGACATGCGCTCCATTATGCTCCTTCTTCATCCATTTGACTGCACTCAGAAGCGTTGTCATTTGCCTAAACAGTCCAAGCCAATCTCGTACCAAGCTCCACACCTGTCCTGTAAATGAACACTCAAAAATAGGTGTGATACCGTCTCCGGTCCACTCTTACAAAAATGGCATGTTTTAACAATATCTATGATGGAGTATATGGGTCTGAGCCCCGGGATCCACATACTCGGAAGAACAGAAAGCACAAGACAACAGAGTGGCGCCCTCGTCGGCCAAGACGCCCCCGTCGGCCGAAAAGGAGCCAACTCAGATTACGGTTCTGAGTCTAAGGGACTCGGGTGCCCTCGTCGGCCGCGCCCTCGTCGGCCGTGCCCTCGTCGGCCACGCCCTCGTCGGCCACGAAGACCTCCCAGAATCGGATTCTATACTTACTCATTTGTACAGCCCATTGGAGGCTTTGTATTCGGCCCAGTAGCGGTCCAGTTGTAAATGGGCCTCCCAAGCCCAAGGCTTGGGAGCCCAACCCTAATTTTCTCTATAAATACTCCCCTTGGGAGTAGTTATAGGGGGGACAAATTCATTCTATTGAAGCATATTATTGCACTTCTCTCTCTAGCTCTCACTTCTTTCTAGATATACTCTATCATTTGGTGCTCTCGTTGAGAGCTAGAACAATCAAGTTAGCACCCTTCGTCGCTACCAAGCACAGCTAACCACTGATCATGGGGAGAACTAAGTCAAACCGCAACCTCGTCAGCAAAGTCATCCCTGAGGACCAAGAGCCCAGGGAGCACGATGAGGACGCCACGGCCGACCAGGTCGGCGGAGGGGACCTCTTCCAGGAGGCCTTCAACCTCACGACGAACCTCCGCAACCAACTCAACGGCGGAGTCCCCGACGCCCGCCTCGGCCTGGAAAAGAAACGAGCTGAGAAAGCGGACAACGCCCCGGCCCAGCCTATGGCCGCGGCCTCTCCGTCCGTAGATCCTCAGGTCCAGGCCGCACTGTCGGCTATCATCGCCAGCTTGGCTCAGAATCCCACCGTCCTCAGCGCACTCTTGCCAAGGACCGGGGGAAACGTCACTCCACCTCCTCATCCCCAACCACTGGCCGACCAGATAGGAAACAATGAGGGGGTTGTGGCCCAGGACACGGCGTCGTCCCACTCCCACCCTGCTTCCCCTCTTCGGCCCGGGCAGACCCCAGCGCGTGGAAAAGCCTCTACCTTCAATAGGCTAGGTGACACGCGCCGTCGTCCGGTTTCGGAGAGGATGGCGGGACGAATTGGTGATCCTCGTCCTGGCTCGCCAAGGGAAAGCTTGGGGTCTGTGTCCTGGACAGCGGACCAGCCCCGCCCGGACAAGGGCAAGGGAAAGTTGCACGAGGATGACGTGCGTCACCAGATCAACGCGGCTCACAACGAGCGCATGAGGAACCAGCCGGGCGGCGCTACGGCCGCCAGGGACCCCCGGGACGAGGTCATCGCCCAGCTGGAGAGGAGGCTAGCTCAGATGGAGGCCAAGCAGTCGGCCAACATCCCTACGGCCGGCGCCTCCAACGATCCCGGCCTCAGCGCGCTCATGAACAAGGTTAGCGCCCTGGAGAGGGAGCTGGCCGAAGGGCGGGGTGACCCCATCATCCAGGTCAGGACTAGGACCCCCTTCACCAACAGGGTCCTCTCGGCCCCCATCCCTGAGAAGTACAGGGGGAACGCCATCAAGTCCTACGATGGCCGATCAGACCCCCAGGAGCACTTCAGCCGTTACCAGAACAACATGCTGATGGTGAACGCGTCCGACGAATACCTCTGCCGTTGGTTCCTCTCTACTCTCGAGGGGCCAGCGTACGAGTGGTTAGACGGGCTCCCAGAAGGAAGCATCGACTCATGGCAGGATCTCGCCCAGCGCTTCCTCACTCACTTTGCCGGGAGGAAGCGCGCGAAGAAGTATTTCACCCACCTCCTCTCCGTCAAGCAGCAGCACGAAGAGTCCCTCCGGTCATTCATCGATCGGTGGATGAGGGAGACCGAGGAGGTCGAGGGGGCCGATGAGCGCACCCTCCTCGCCTTGTACCAGGGAGCCCTCCGCAGCTCCCCATACGCCAGGAGCCTCATCATTGACCCCCCGAGGTCGTACGCCAAGGCGCTCCAACGCGGAGGCTTGTATGCCGACGCCGACGAGCTCCACAATCACAAGAGAGAGGGGGGCCATCCCCCCAAGAAGACAAATCCTTCGCCGGCCCCGGGTCCGTCCCCGGCCGGCCAGGGTGCCCAGGGCCGCCACGGCTCTGGTGGACAAAGTAAGAAAGACCGCCACTGGCGGCCGAGGTTGGAACGGCCGGGAGTAACCCTCACCCACCCGGTCGGCACCATCCTCGATTACGCCGAGAAGCACGGCCTCATCGAGCAGGCTCCTCGGCCGGCCGAGGAGATCCTTGCCATCCAGCAGGGCGGCACATACTGCCGGTTCCACAAGAACTCGTCGCACAATACCGACGATTGCATCACATTGAAGAAGGCCATCGAGCGCCTTATTCGCCAGGGGGAACTCTCCCAGTTTGTCAAAGGTGGCCCACGCAAGAACACTTGGGTGAACACCGGCAAACATGGGGGCAAACCCTCTGCGAAGAAGCGGGAGATTGGCAGACTCAGTGACGACGAGGACTTCGAAGAGCCACCGCCGAAGAAGAATCAGATCCACCTCATCGTAGGTGGGAACACTGGGGGGGACTCCGCCACTCAGAGAAAGAAATGGGCCCAATCCCTTTACATTGGGGAGGTGTCCCACGTCCCCCCCCCCCCCCAGCCGAAGAAGCAGCGAACGGAGGCGATCACCTTCACCGACAAGGATCTGCCTCCGGGTACGGAATCACACAGGGACGCCCTCGTCATCCGATGTGAGATCGGTGACTCCATCATCCACCGTACTTACATCGATACGGGGAGCTCCGTCAATGTGATGTACTTGGACACCTTCAAGCAGCTGAAGCTGGACAGGGCTCTGCTAAAGCCGATCAAGACCCCGTTATCCGGCTTCACCGGGGACTCTATCGACGCCGAGGGAACGATAGTCCTCCCCGTGGAGGTCGGTGACGGCCCTCACCACGCCAAAATTGACATGGAGTTCATGGTGGTCAACCTCCAGTGCGCCCACAACCTGATCTTGGGCCGGCCAGCGCTGGAGGACTTGGAGGCCATCATCTCCATGAAGCACTTATGTTTGAAGTTCCCCACCAATGACGGCATCGGCTACGCCAGAGGAAATCAGAGGATAGCCAGAGCTTGCTACCTCAAGCTAACGAGGCCGGCCGAAAGGGAAGGACAGAGGATAGACACCATTACGGCCGCCGTCGCCATGGACGAGGAGAGGCCACATGTGGAGCCGGCCGAGGAGGTCGAGGAAATCCCTCTGGATACCTCCCGGCCGGAGCGGGTTCTCAGGGTCGGAAAGCAACTTCCCCAGGACCAACGAGACGCCATCCTCCTCGTCCTACGGTCATACGCCGTTGTCTTCGCGTGGGGCCCGGACGATATGCCAGGCATCAGCCGCCAGGTGATCACTCACCGGCTGACCGTCGATCCGGCCTCCACGCCGGTCAAACAGAAGCGGCGCTACTTGTCCGCCGACAGGCGGGACTTCGTCAAAGGGGAGGTCGCCATGCTCCTCTCAATCAAACACATCAAAGAGGTGAAGTACCCGACATGGTTGGCCAACGTCGTCCTCGCACAAAAACCGCTGACGTTCAGAATGTGTGTTGACTACACTGACCTGAACAAGGCGTGCCCCATGGACCCATTCCCTCTCCCCAACATTGATCAGCTGGTGGATGAGACGGCGGGGTGCGAGTTGATGTCGTTCCTCGATGCTTTCAGAGGGTACCACCAAATCTCCATGCATGAAGATGACGCTGAGAAGACGGCATTCATGACCCCAGAGGGAATATTTTGCTACCTCGTCATGGCCTTCGGACTCAAAAACTCCGGCGCCACCTATACTAGGATGGTGGCCAAAATCTTCAGAGCGGTCCTTGGCCGGACGATGGAGGCGTACGTCGACGATATGATCGTCAAGAGCAGGCAGGCCACCTCCCACGCCGACGACCTCCGGGAAATCTTTGAAATCATGAAGGAGTTCAGGCTCCGCCTTAACCCCAAGAAGTGCGCCTTCGGCGTCCAGGGCGGCAAGTTCCTTGGCTACATGGTCAGCCGGGGAGGCATCGAGATAAACCCGGAGAAGACGCAGGCTATCATCAACATGGAGCCGCCCCGCAACGTCAAGGAGGTACAGCGACTGACGGGGCGCCTGGCGGCCTTAAACCGGTTCCTCTCCAGGTCAGCCGAGAGGGCACTTCCCTTCTTCCAAATCATGCGCAAGGCGAACAGCTTCAAGTGGACGACGGAGTGTCAGGAAGCATTCGACGAATTGAAAAGGTACCTGTCGTCCCCACCCGTACTCTCCAAGCCCAAAGCCTGCGAAACCCTCTTCTTGTACTTAGGGGTGAGCACGTCGGCCATCAGCTCCGTGCTCATCCGTGAGGACGAAGGGGTGCAGAAGGCCATCTTCTACATCAGCAAGACACTTAGGCAGGCCGAGCTCAGGTACTCCCCCATTGAGAAGACGGTGCTGGCCATCGTCCACACCGTGAAGAAGCTGGGGCACTATTTCCAAGCCCACACCGTCCATGTGCTGACCCAGCAGCCTCTCGGCGCGCTCATGAGGAGCCCCACTAGCTCCTCGAGGATGGTGAAATGGGCGATCTTCCTCAGCCAGTTTCAGATTGAGATCAAGCCAAGGCCATCTATCAAGGGGCAAGCCTTGGCCGACTTCGTCAATGAATGCACAGCAAGGGAGACGGCCATCTCCAACTCCGGGCAGGAGCCGGACGATACGTGGACCCTGTTCACTGACGGCTCGTCGGCCGCGAAATCATGCGGCGGCGGCGGCGTCCTCATATCCCCTGAAGGATTCAGAGCTTACTATGCCATCCGCTTCAACTTCAGGGTATCCAACAACGAAGCCGAGTATGAGGCTCTCCTCAGCGGTCTCAGACTCGCCGCCGGCCTCAAGGCCAAGCACCTCAGAATCAAGTGCGACTCCAAACTGGTAGTGGGCCAGGTGGAGGGGTCGTACGAAGCAAAGGAAGGCCGGATGAAGTAGTACAAACAAGCGACGGAGGAATAGCTGAAAGCGTTTGAAACCCACGAGATCACTCAGATCCCCAGGGCCGAGAACGCCGAAGCCGACATCCTCTCCAAGCTCAGCTCGGACACCCCGGAGCACATCTCCCAGTTGGCCAAGATCGAGGAGTTGAGCATATCCAGCATCCATGCCAGCCCCGTCTTGTGCGTCCAACAGCGACCAGAGGACTGGATCTCCGATATCGCCACCTTCATCACAACAGGGGAGCTGCCCCGGACGAGGAGAGGGCCAAACTCGCCAAACTCAGGGCCCCAAGCTACACCATCGAATATGGCAAACTCTACAAACGGTCCTATAATGGCACCCTCCTCCGGTGCCTGCACCAGGACGAGGCCGACACCGCCATGGAAGAAGTTCATTGTGGCGTCTGCTCCTCACACCAGGGCCCTTTCAGCATGTCCCGGCGTCTCGTCGTCCAGGGCTTCTTCTGGCCGACGATGGCGCGCGACTGCGCTGACCTGGCCAGGAAGTGTACCACGTGCCAGGTACTCCAGAAGGCCCCTGGTCGGCCAGCTGTCAACTTCGCCCCTGTCAGCACCGCAATTCCATTCTCCAGATGGGGGATTGACTTGGTCGGCCCCCTGCCCAGAGCCGCCGGGAATAACCGCTACATCATCGTCGCCGTCGACTACTTCACCAAGTGGGTCGAGGCGGAGCCTTTGGCCAGCATCACGGGGTCCAGATGCCAGAAATTTGTTTACAAGAACATCATCACACGCTTTGGCGTCCCCCAGGAGATCATATCAGACAACGGCACCCAATTCGAGGCAGCCCCTTTCCAGGAGCTCCTCCGGGAGTTTGGGGTGAGGCACCGTTTCTCCTCCGTTGCCTATCCTCAGGGCAACGGGCAGGTCGAGAACGCCAACAGAACAATTATGGAGGGGCTGAAGAAGAAACTCCAGGCCGCAGGAGGTAGTTGGGTCGACGAGCTCCCCAACATCATGTGGTGTTACAGAACCACGCCAAGGAGGGCGACAGGTGAAACGCCTTTTGCTCTGTGCTACGGCTTCGAGGCAAAGGCGCCCACAGAGGTTGCCATCCCCAGCCGGCGGGTGGAACAATACGAGCCCGACGCCAATGAGGAAAGCATGAAGATTGACCTGCACCTGGTCGATGAGAGACGTGAGCAAGCTTACGTCCGAGCAGAGAACTACCGGCGTCAAGTAAAATCATACTACGACGCCAAGGTACGTTCCCGGGAATTTAAGGTGGGGGACTACGTCCTCCGCCGAAGGGAAGCAAGCCAGCCGACAGAGGGTGGCAAGCTAGCATTGAAGTACGAAGGGCCCTACATCGTCAGTGCCGTGGTCAAACCCGGCACCTACAAACTTAAACGACCGAATGGGTCCAATGTACCACGAACATGGAATGTACATCATCTGGTGAAGTTTTATCAGTAATCCGAAGGAGGTGTAGACGGCGAAGCCCTCACCCCTTAACGGGTTACTGATTGAACGCCACCCTCGGCCTCGAGCCACTTATGAATAAAATCATGTTCTGATTTTTTCTCTGGAATTTAAAGTAAAACATTAGCAGGTGCCCTCGTCGGCCACCTTAGAGCGAAAGGCTCAGGTCTGGCCGACATGGCCCCTTGCATTTGCAGCCTACGAGCGACAAGCTCAGGCACTCCATTGTATTTTGTATCAGCGAAGGGCTCAGGCCTAGCTGAGAGAGCACATCGTCCTGGCCCCGTAAGCCTAGAAGTGAAACGCTCAGGTATGGCCGACGATGTCCCCAGGACGAGGGGCCCGTAAACGGCCCACGTCTTGAAACGGGAAGCTCACCGCGTCGTCCACGCGCCAGATCGCAGGACGACAGACCTGAAATCATGGCCGAGGTGACAAAATCCCAAAACTCAGGGTTGGGCAACGACAGCCGTTGGAAACCGACCAAAAGTCTAGCCCGCGTCATAAATAGGCGACGGGACCCGCCCTGAGATCACGGACGTTATAAACGAAGTCCGAACCGGCCGAAGGACGAGCACACCCTTCGGCCGAAGCCTGAAAGAAGGATACCCCCGAAACGAAAAAAAAAAAAATACATACAAGGGAAAAAGAGGGAAGCCGACGGCCGCGCATACTAGCCGGCCTCGAGCAATGAAAAAATAAAATCCCCACAACTCAGGCCCAACTAGGCCAAGTACATATCAGTTGAACACAAGTTTAGTACCACTGACAGGCAGCATGGACGACACGTCCACACACCACGAGGGAACAATCAAGGCCGATACACACGCCTATAAAACCCTAACCACATCGGTTGGGTGACACGCGAGAGGTAACCTTCATCGGCCATAGTCCTTTGAGGCACCAACGCTTGGTATGAAACAAAGCATCGCAAACCAGAGGATGACCGGGACGAAGCGGGCACTTATCACACCCGCGAAAGGATCAAGTAATCAAGATACAACCTCTACTTGCCACCGCACCTCGGATGGCCGACGCAGGCACTGGAACCATGGCTAGCCGACGAAGGCAGGACCATCTCCTTGGACAAGCTATTCCTTATCCAGCACCCTCATCGGCCACAAGCCAGACCTTGGCCGGCAATGGCACCGCAAAGAAGTAAATGCCTAACATTTATACTTAGGAAATTATCTAAGTACTCAAATGAAGGAATTCTAGCCGAAGCGGGTACCAGTATACTACAAAGCCGTTAGCTACCTACACCTCTACATGTGTACTTGTGAAAAATTCAAAGTCCACAAGACTATGGTGAAGGTGCCCTTATCGGCCAGAACACAGGGATACAAGCCGACAACGGCCCTGGCTAAAACACCTGGGATGAATCCAAGGCCAGGACGATAAGGACGCCAACGCCTGGACGGAACGGGCACTGCGGTCAAGGCTAAAAAGGGAAGCACCTAAAAGGAATCAAAAACACTTAGGAAATTTTGTGAAAAAATCCTAAGTGTTATGATAGCAAAGGAACACCGGTCAAGCCGACAAGGCCACCAGGCCGAAAGGAAAGCACCTAAGTGGATCCCAAAACACTTAGAAAATTTTTGAAAAATTCCTAAGTGTTATGAAACTACGTCCACGCCGATCAAGCCACTAGGTCGTAAAGACAGCAGCTACATGGACCCAAAAACACTTGGGAAATTTTTGAAACAAAATCCTAAGTGTTATGACAGTAAAGCAAAGAGGCATAGGCCGACCAGACTACTGGACAGGAAGGCCAACCTTACGGCCGTAGCGGACACTCGCGGGTGACCCAAGTTATGACTTGACACTGACAATTTACCGAATTGAAATGACAAGGCAAACAAGCATACAATGGATTCAAAGCCGAGAAGGATGACAAAAATTCTTTCATTTAATCAATTCATTACAATGGGGGGCACTTCGGCCGTTACATAATTTGGCAACAAATGAAAAGCTAATTACAATAGGGAATAGCCGATCAAGCCTCCGGGGCACCTTCATCCGCGGCTGGCTCTTCAACCTCGTCGGCTCCCTCCTCGTCGGCCTCATCGGCCTCAGCTTCTTGGCCGGCAGCGGCGCTGGTCGCATCATCTAAGAAGTCGAATTCAGTGTAGTCCGGCTCGCCGAGGCCGGAGCTTTCTATGGGGGACTCCCGCTCCGACAGCGGAAGCTTGGCCTGCTCTTCGGGATCCTTCATCAGCTTTGGCAGCTTCAGGTTCTGTCTAGCCCATCCAGACGTGTAATTCATGGCCTTCAACGCCCGGGATAGCCGCCGACACAGGAGCCTTTGCATCCGCTCCTGGCCCAGGTTGTAATAAACGGACATCTCCCGGCTGAAATACTCCCGGCCGGCAGGGGAGTTCATCCCCCAATTCTCCAGCCTGGCGGCCACCACTTCGTAGCACCAGGGGAGCCTCTCATCGGCCTTCCACCCCTCGGCCAGGAACTTCTCGACGGCCTCATCGGCAGCCTTCACGACGGCGGCCTCGGCCTCAGCCTTCGCCTTGGCGGCCTCCTCGCTCCTGCGCCTCTCGGCCTCGAGCGCCCTTCGGGACTCCTCGAGCTCCCTTTTGCTCTCCTCGAGCTTGACCAGGGCATCGTCCCTGGCCGCGGCGGCTTCATCAGGTTTGGCCTGCAGCGCCTTGGCATCCTCCCGGAGCCGGTCAAGGCAAGCTACCGCCTCGTCGGCCGAGGCAGCCTTCTGCTCCAGCGCTTGCAGGCGAGCTATCTCCCAGTACTGCCTCTTATGGCTTTCCATAAGCATGAAGGCACTCTGCAGAAGGAAAACAAAGGTCAGGCAAAAAACTCTACACAGACGAAGAGAGACAAAAATATAAGGACAGTCACTTACTTGGACGAGAAGGTCCATGCCGCCCTCATAAATCTTCGGGTCCTCGAGCTTCTTCAAGTGAGCCCGATCTTTGGCCGGCATGGCCTTGGCCAGGACGACGTGGCCGGGGACGAGATCATTAAACACGCCCCCGCCGACGGGGTACTCTATCACCTTCTGATAGGTGGCACCGGCAATCTCCTTGCCGGCCCTCTGCGTCCGTGGTTCCTGGACGAGAGGAAGCGCTGGGGCAGCATCGTCAGCAACAGTAAAGTCCACGACGGGACCACCATCGCCCACGCTGGGGACAGTAAGAGTACCGGCCTCACTAGCCGGAGAAGGGGAAGGAGCCCTCTTCGTCTTCTTAGAGACGCTCACGCCGGCCTCAGTCAACTTTTTCTGGCCGTCAGTGGCCGGTCTCTTTTTCTTTGATGGGGCAGGCTTTGGGGCCGCATCAGCAGTAGCCCCGCTCCCACCAGCAGCGGCACGTCGGGCCGCCTCGGCCGCCTTAGCAGCCAGCTCCTCGGCCGCCTTGGCCTTGGCAACAGCCATTATGGAACGTCGGTCCATGACAAAGTCTACAAAGGAAAAACAAACAGATTAGTAAGGCAAAGGACAAAACATAAAGACAGAAAGCCGGAAAAAAAAATTACCATCGGCCTCAGCAGGAATGCCCAAATCCGGGCCATCGGCCTCCTCAAAGGTGGTGGTCATCCTCGGCCAGAGTTGGAGGTCATCCTCCTTATCTCCATACAGGTGATATCTGAAGAAGCCGAGGGCGGTCATCTTGTATTCAGTGACGTAATCTTTCACGCTCCTCGGCCCCCCTTCCAGGAAAGCCTCCACCTAAGCGTCCAAAATAGAGCTCTTCGGCGGGTCATGGAGATTGAACCTCCCGGTGTGGCCGAGAGAGGGGAACTCGGTGCCACTCTCACCAATGGACACAAACACGAACTTGCTCTTCCACCCATGAATGGACGTAGGCAAATCCGTGAAGCTCCTCTTCCTCGGCAGCTGTTGAAGAGTAGCATAGGTCGCACAGTTCTTGTGGCTTCCTCGGCCGATCTGGTACAAGTTCATGAATAAGGCCGTGGTCGGCCTGAAGCCCAACTCCTCACACCGAAGTAAAAAGCCCACCATCAAGGAATAACTGTTCGGCGTCAGCAAGGCCGGAGGAAGCCCCACCATGTCCAGATACTCAATGACGAAAGGGTGAAGGGGGAACCTCAACCCCTTAGCAAAACTCATCGGGTATACTCCAAAGTATCCCGGTGGCGGAAGTAGAACATGGTCCGTCGGCCTGGGTGCCCTAACCCGCCCGAACGGCCCCACGTACATCTGGGCGACAAGATAGTCGGCCGCACTGCTCTCCGGCTTGATCAGGAATATGTTGGTGAGGTCCAGGTATGAGAGGCCCGGCCCATTCTTCGGCCTCCTCACCCTCTTCGGCTTAGCTGCTCCCTTCACGGCAGACACCGGCCTCGGGCACGGAACGGCAGCAGAAGTGGACGCCCCGTCCACCGCTCGGGACGCGCCTACGTCCTCACCCTCTGAAGAGGAGGCGGACTCCTCGTCCTCGCCTTCCTCGTCAATCAGCTCTCCGGATTTGTAGGGGCTCAAACGCTCTATCTCCTCTTCAAACTCCTCGAGCACCTCGTAGTCAAGCGACCTCGTGGAGGGCTGGTCGTCGTAGGGGTAGTAGTCCTCGTTCAAGCTCTTCATTACTACTACTACGGGCTTAAGGAGAACAACTTAAGATCTAAAGGTGTTCAAACGCCTAACACTAGATCAACTACCTAGGAAGCAAAGTATGAAAAGCGAGGAAGATCATGATGAACACTAACCTCGAACAAGGAAGAACACGAAGAACAGGCTTGGGAGTTTATCTCTCTAGAAAATCGGCCAGCACTTCGACAAATTCAGAATGCAAATGTGATTCCTCGTCGGAGGGGAAGGGGTATTTATAGACCCCCCCACCAACAGTCACTACACGTGGCACCTTCCCAATGGCCACACCAACGGCCACCAATGGGGGACCACCACGTCACCAACGGGCCAGGACAAACCCACATCAACGGCCCACCGGCAAATCAGACTCTACGGCCTACACGCTCGCCGGCCTCACGAGTACCAGCAAGCGCCCATAACGTCCCATCTGCTTGCCAATATCACAAATGCAAAACAATAAGGAGATGGCAACGGCCAGGAACGTAACGGCCACAGAACAAAGGGAACAAATAGCCCGCAGCCTTCGGCTCCTCGTAATAACCCTTGATGATAACTCTCTACAAGCGATCTGCGCACAAGGGTTCTCCCACAGGGTTACCTTGGCCAGAAAATCGCCATGAGAGTTGGATTCAGGGGGACTACGGAGATGCCGCTTCGGCCAGGGACTCAAGCAACTCCTTCACCCCTCGCACTCCTCGGCCTGAAGCAGTGGGGGACTGGGGGACTACACCGGCCTCAACGAAACAAAGAGTATAAACAAGGTAACCACAAACATGGCCACATCATCCACACAGCACAACGGAACCTCATCGGCCAAAGGCCCAAAACGTCATTAAGCGACGGCCAACAAGCCACTAGAGGCAAGGACACTCATCGTCCTCCGCCAACAATTAATCTTGACGGGCCCTTCGGCCAAGAACACGAAGGCCAACCAGCAACGGCCAAAAGGAGTGCGCGAGCACCCTCATCGGCCACCCAAAGGAAAGGACGCCATCGTCCTCAAAGCAAGGAACAACCTACCGGCCTCACTGGCCCAAACATAAACTTCAACCACCAACGTCCAGGAAAGGGAAAGCACGCCTTCAACGGCCGACATTGAAACAAGACAGTCATCATCCTCAAACACATTTAAGGAAACAACGGCCTCCCCGCCCACAGCGAGGAGCAGGTAACGGCCAAAGCACATAACAGGATCACCAAGATGGAAACAGCGCCAATACCGCAACGGCTAACGGCCTGGAAATGCCCGCGTCGGCCAAAAGCAACAAAGCACAGAAATCTACTCTCCTTCACTTCGTCTACGTCTCAGCTTAGAGAGTGGGGGACTCCTGATGGAGTATATGGGTCTGAGCCCCGGGACCCACATACTCGGAAGAACAGAAAGCACAAGACAACAGAGTGGCGCCCTCGTCGGCCAAGACGCCCCCGTCGGCCGAAAAGGAGCCAACTCAGATTACGGTCCTGAGTCTAAGGGACTCGGGTGCCCTCGTCGGCCGCGCCCTCGTCGGCCGTGCCCTCGTCGGCCACGCCCTCGTCGGCCACGAAGACCTCTCAGAATCGGATTCTATACTTACTCATTTGTACAGCCTATTGGAGGCTTTGTATTCGGCCCAGTAGCGGTCCAGTTGTAAATGGGCCTCCCAAGCCCAAGGCTTGGGAGCCCAACCCTAATTTTCTCTATAAATACTCCCCTTGGGAGTAGTTATAGGGGGGACAAATTCATTCTATTGAAGCATATTATTGCACTTCTCTCTCTAGCTCTCACTTCTCTCTAGATATACTCTATCAATCTAAATACCCCAAGTTATCATACGTGGCTAGTCTCCCCCGGAATGCTAACCAAGTAATGAAAGAAAACTTGGGAGGAATATAGCTTTTCCAAATAAAAGGCATCCACAGCTGAGCATTATTCTTGATTCTAAGTAGTTCATAGACTTTATAAGAAGAAAGTTTCCCAACTTGGGAACACTTATCTAAGTAGGAAATGGCCACCTCCTTTGAAGGGAATTTGGACACAATTTGATCTCTTATGGTCATCATGGACTTCATAAGCCGAGAGTCCTTTGTGTGTGGAACAAAAGTCCACACATCTCTCCCATGAAGGTACACCCCATGAACCCATTTGATCCATAAGGAGTATTGCTTGGAGTGGATGTGCATCTCTATTTCACATGATGTATAATTATCAAATCTAACGATCTACATTTATTCTTGTTTCTCTTCTTAGGTTGTGTTGTATGTCATTAGATCCAAATTATACTATGGAGTAGTATGTATACATATTGATTAACTTTTTCTAAAGTTTTTTCTCAATTATTTTACATTTGTGTACAAAAAGGATGATAAAAAATGAAATAATTACATATTTATGACTAAAATAAACATTATTTACAAAAATGTGATTAGTGACTAGAGTATTAATGAAATCATAGTAGCTTATGGGTGTGTTTGGATATCAGCGTTTTAACCAACACGTTGTTTCTTTTTACACATGAAACGCTGCATTTAGCAGCGTTTGGGGAGAGGAAACACCGAAAAGCAAACGACCCCTACATTCAGTTTTTTAACTTCAGTTACCATGACACTACTTTGTAGTAATCATTAGTCATATTTGTATAAATAAGTTTTATTTTGGTAATCCTTTTGTAAAAAAATCATTAAAAATGAGTACGTAGTTTTGATTACTTCTACAATATGAATAAACAAAAAACATGCATGATTCCATTTAAGAATAATATATAGTGATAGTATTAAGGAAAGTACTTTGTTTTTACAAATGCCTTGCCTTAATTTGATTGAAAGCCCGTTTCGTAAAACTGAAATCAGCTGAATCGGCTGATTCAGCTAAAATTTATGGAGTGCTGACTAAAAGGGCTGTATTGGCTGATTCTACTGATTTATGAAAAATTTATATTTAAATATGTTTTATTAATAAAATAAAGAATACTCCCTCCGTCCCTTAAAACTTTGCCAAATTTGACCGGCACGGGGATTAATAAAGTAAAAACTGTGTGGTTGAGACTTGTGCAGAGGAGAGAGAATTAACTGGAACCACAAATTTCTTATTTAAAAGGGAAAGTGGCCAAGTTAATGGGACATCCATAAAATCAAAGTTGACAAAGTTTTAAGGGACGGAGGAAGTAATTTATATGAAAAAATTGTTAAGATAGTCATCTACAGTAACTTCAGCCAATACAATCAGAAAAGTAAGTTCAACCTTACTTTTTCTGGATCGTGCTATTATTATCCTTTTTTCATTGATTTGTTCATCTTCAGTTTTTAATGTCATCATTATTTTTTGTTGGTATTGGTCCACCTCACACCTATCTAGGTCATCCCATTTATTGTTCTTGGTCCACCTCATTTAAGGAGTTGGTCTCCTATTTAATGCCCTGACCTAATTGGGCTGTCTAGCCGACCAAACCCATTCGCTCCTATTTGTATTCTACCCAACCCGTGACTAGTATGGCCCTTGATATACTTGTCTGGTTCTTTCTCGAACCTCCTATTTCTTCCGCTCCTCCTTCTCTCTATCCGATGAGCCTCTCATATTGTCACCCTAGACCTAGAGTGGGAGAGTACCAGTCTCACTTGAGCTTTAGCTCCGGCTATACTCTGGTGACGCTTTGGGGTTCCTTTGGGGGGTCTTCACTCTGGTTTGGTTGTGTGGTGGGTTTCTTCTCCGGTGGGCTTCTGGGTTAGGGCTTGGGTTCTGTGGGTGAGGGTAGTCGATTGTTGCCCTTCAGTTTCCCTTCTTTGTAACCTTGGTGGTGAATGTGAGCAAGCCCTTGGGCTTTAGTGATTGAGGTTTGCGCCGGTCCTGAATCTCAACAGTGGTATCAGAGCCTGGATGCTTACTGCCTCTCGCTGACATCGGAAGCTCGTCGGAAAACTCCCACACCGGCAACGACTGAAGCCTCGTCAAAATTGGTAAGTCGGGTGGTCTCTCCTAAACACCCGCTCAGGTATAACAGCCTAAACCCTAACCCTTGGGTTGCCGGAGTGCCACCGGCTTCTATGCTACATGGGTAGATCTGTAACCCTGGGTTCCAGGTCTGCCGAGTAGAAACCCTAAATCAACCTCTGCATGTACAGTTTCTGTTAACACAGAGCTGTAGAAACCCTAGGTGGTGTTTCGATTGTGCATGAGTGGTTCAATCTGTGTCGACTTGGCCACTGATTACCTGTGAACTCTTATTGGCTTATTAAATTGACTTTCTGTGTGTTGTGATCTTTAACTTGCTACCCCTCTGTGTTATTTACTCAGAACCTCTCTCTGTATTGTTGTAGCTTGCCCTATTATTGTTGTATTTGTCTTTCTGTTCAAGTCAGTCTTGTCAATTTTTATGTTCTTGTTGTTGAGTTCCGGTAATAGTGTGGCTTCTAACCCCTAGTTGGCTAAGGCACCTGAGGTTAGGGCTAAGTGATTCCATGCCAGCCACCTCAGTGGCCCCAGAACTGCGTGGTCACTTAGTCCGCGGCCCAAACCACTAGGGTTAGCTTTTATATTACCTGTATTTCAGCAGTTTAGTGTGTTGACTGTTATCATGGATTCAAATCTATATGGTATGATGCCTTTTAATGGTAAGACTGACTTTGATATTTGGAAACGGAAGATAAAATGTGTGTTAATTCAACAAAAAATGTATAGAGTTGTTGCTGGACAATACTTAGAAACTGAGGACAAACCTAAACAAGTTGAAATGAATGAAACAACCTGCTCAACTATATACTTAAACATGTTTGACTATGTCCTTAGAAAGGTTGGAGTCATTGAGTCTGCTAAAGCCCTCTGGGACAAACTTGAGTCTCTATATACTGATACTTCCTTTCATGGCAAACTGTTTTTGTTGGAAGAGTTTTTTAGGTTCAGACTTGACCTGACAAAAGATATTGATGAAAACCTAGATGCTTTTAATAAGCTAATCCAAAACATTAAGCAGACTGGGGATAAACATAATGACTACACTGCTATAGTTTTACTTAATGCTATACCTGATTCCTATAATGATGTTAAGTCAGCCATTAAGTGTGGGAGGGATGACATAACCCTAGATATTGTTATTAATGGCCTGAGAAGTAAAGAACTGGACTTAAAACACTCCAGGAGTCATCATAGGGAATCTGGGGAAGCTTTGTTTGTTAGAGGGAGGTCCAAAAGCAGGTCTAGACACCCTAAAAAGGACAACCAGGATAAAAACAGTAGGCAACCTGGTAAAAAGAGATCCAAGTCTAGGAGAAGAGTCTGTTATAACTGTGGTAATCCCGGACATTTCATAAAAGGCTGCACCCAACCTAAAAGAAATGACCAGGCTAATGTTGTGACCAATAAGAATGTAGAAGATGAAGTCTTTATGGTCTGTGACCAAGCTAATTCTGTACTCAGTAGTTTGACTGAAACTGAATGGTTAATTGGCTCAAGTTGTACCTACCATATGACCCCTTTTAGGAATCTGTTCTCCTCCTATAACTTGTGTGAAACTGGTTTTGTTTCCCTAGCTGATAGTAAAAGGTGTAAGGTCCATGGTATTGGTGACATGTCTGAAATTTTGAAATGGAACTGTTTTTCAAATAAAAAATGTTAGACATGTCCCTGATTTAAGGCATAACCTGTTTTCAGTCTCTGCTTTTGAAGAATGTGGTCTTGAGGGAAAATGGGGGAATGGGTGTATGAAAATTTTGAAAAACTCACTTGTTTTATTCAAAGCTTTGAAACAAAATAACATGTGTGTTGTTCATGCTAAACTTTTTTCTGAAAATGCTAATGTTGTACTTAGTGACAAGTCTATGCTTTGGCACCAAAGACTTGGTCACATGAGCAATAAAGGATTAAATATTTTGCAAAAAATGGGTGTTTTGGAAGTGACTGGTGTCACCTATACCATTCTGTGAAGGTTGTGTCTTAGGTAAACAACATAGGGTTCAGTTTCCTACCTCTAGCTACCCTAGTGAGCCTAAATCCAAAGCTGTCCTTGAATATATACATACTGATGTATGGGGTCCTTCCGATGTCCCTACCCATGGGGGTAGGAGGTACTTTCTGTCCATAATTGTTGACTTTTCTAGAAAAGTCTGGGTCTGTTTGTTAGAACATAAATCTGATGTGTATATTAGGTTTAAAGAATGGACAATTATGGTAGAAAATCGAACTAGATGTAAGGTTAAAACCCTTAGAACTAACAATGGGTTAGAATTCTGCAATAAGGATATGGATAGGTTGTGTACTGAGTGTGGGATTAGGAGACACAAAACGGTGCCCTATACTCCCCAACAAAATGGTCTAGCTGAAAGAATGAATAGGACCCTCCTTGACAAAGTCAGAAGTATGTTTGCTACTTCTGGCCTCCCCAAGAAGTTTTGGGGAGAAGCTGTTAACATTGCCACCTACTTGATCAATAGGTCTCCTTCTGTACCCTTAGAGGGTAAATGCCCTGAGTCTGTCTTCTCTAAGAACCCCCTTGACCTGTCAAACTTAAAGGTGTTTGGGTGTGCTGCCTATGTACACCAACAGACTGACAAACTGGATCCTAGGTCCAAAAAGTGTGTTTTGTTAGGTTATCCTGAAGAGGTAAAAGGGTATAGGATCTAGGGTAGAAGTCAGATTGGTTTTATGGTCATAATAAGTAGAAATGTTGTGTTCAATGAAGTTGATTTTCCTTGCTTATTGAAAAATGTGACTGACCCTGAACTGAGCTCTGATGGCACCACTCCCAGTGAGGTGGAGCCTATCCAGACTACTGTTGCCCCTATGTTTAATGAGTCTGTTGCTCCTAACTTGACCAACACTATTCATGACACCTCCTCCACCTCCAGTGAGGTTGAGCAGCCCAGTGGATTTAATGATAATGATGAAAGTATGCATGATGTGTTTGCTGGTAATGACTCTACTGATGACAATTATGAAACTGATACTGATAGTCAGGGTCTTGAAGACTATCAGTTAACTAGAGATAGGACTAGAAGAAACATAAGGAAGATTTCTGATACCATGACTGACTATGCATTTCATCTGTATGATACTTCCTTGTTTGCATTCTCTATTTTTGAAACTCTTGAGTTGAATGAACCTAAAACCTACCAGGAAGCCCTTGCCTCTAGAGAATCTGAAAATTGGCTTAGTGCTATGCAAAGTGAAATAAATTCCCTTAAGTTGAATAAAACTTGGACCCTAGTTACTAGGACTCCTAATTGTTCTGTTGTTGAGTGCAAATGGATTTTCAAGGTCAAAGAGGAACCTAATGACATTAGGTTTAAGGTTAGGTTAGTGGATAAAGGTTTCACTCAAAAAGAAGGGGTAGACTATGCTGAAATTTTTGCTCCTGTAGTAAAATTTACCACAATTAGGATGATGTTTTCCCTAGTTGCCCATAATGATTGGGAAATGAAACAAATGGATGTTACCACTGCCTTTCTACATGGTGAATTAGATAAACAAATTTTTATGACCCAACCTGAGGGTTTTGTTGAGCCTAAGTACCCTAGACATGTCTTTCTACTTAGGAAGGCCCTCTATGGCCTGAAACAGTCACCCAGACAGTGGAACATAAAATTTTACGAATGCATGACTTCCCTGAGTTTCAAAAGGTCTGTATCTAATCCTTGCTTGTATTTTAAGAATACTACTTCTGTACCTGTTTTCTTGTTAATCTATGTTGATGACATGCTTATCATTAGCCCCTCTATGAATGCTATTAAGACTGTTCAAAAGTGCCTTTGTGAAAACTTTACTATGAAAGACCTTGGAGATGCTAAGAGAATCCTAGGGATTAATATAATCAGGGATAGGAGTAGATGTACCCTTACCCTAAACCAAACCTCCTATTTAGATAAGGTCTTGAAAAAGTTTAACTTTGACTCTGCCCAGCCTGTAGATGTCCCCTTAGCACCTCACTTTGTGCTAAGTAAGGATCAGTCCCCAAGGACTGCTCCTGAGATAGATAAGATGAAATTTGTACCCTATTCCAGTGTTATAGGGTCAGTCATGTATCTCATGGTAAGCACGAGACCTGATATAGCTTATGATGTTAGTTGCTTAAGTAGATATATGGCAAACCCTTGTATGTCTCACTGGACTGCCCTTAAATGGTTTCTTAGATACCTTAAGGGTACACCATCCCATGGCCTTGTGTTTTCTAAAACTCCTACTGGTATTTTACTTACTGGCTATGTTGACTCCAATTATGCAATTGATAGGGACAATAGAAAGTCTACTACTTCCTATATTTTTACTCTGTGTGGGTCCTGCATAAGTTGGAAATCTCAACTACAACCCATTGTTACATTGTCCACCACTGAATCTGAATACGTGGCAGCCACTGAAGCCTTTAAAGAGGCCATTTGGCTGAAACGTTTACTAACTGAAATTGGTTTTCTTAAGCAGGTTGTGACAGTATACTCAGATAGCCAGTCTGCCATCCAGTTGTGTAAAAATCCTGGGTTTCATGACAGGACCAAACACATTGATGTTAGATTTCACTTTATCAGGGACATTGTTGACAAAGGAGAAGTGAATCTAATCTATGCAAGATTGCATCAGAATTCAATCCTGCTGATATGGGGACTAAATGTCTCAATTTTGAAAAATGTTTATCTTGTAAACGAACACTTAATTTAGACTGTGGCTAGATAAGAACAGGTACAAAACCGGCGATGATGATTCTCCCTTTCACGTTATGCTCTACACCACCAAGGGGACCAATAAGGTGGAGATTGTTGTTGGTATTGGTCCGCCTCACACCCATCTAGGCCATCCCGTTTATTATTCTTGGTTCACCTCATTTAAGGACTTGGTCTCCTATTTAATGCCCTGGCCCAATTGGGCTGTCTAACCGACCAAGCCCATGCGCTCCTATTTGTATTCTACCTAGCCCGTGACTATTGTGGTCCTTGATATACTTGTCTGGTTCTTTCTCGAACCTCCTATTTCTTCCGCTCATCCTTCTCTCTATCTAATGAGCCTCTCAGTCTGTTACCCTAGACCTAGAGTGGGAGAGTACCAGTCTCACCTGAGCTTTAGCTCCGGCTATACTCCGGTGACGCTTTGTGGTTCCTTTGGGGGGTTTTCACTCTGGTTTGGTTGTGTGGTGGGTTTCTTCTCCGGTGGGGCTTCTGGGTTGGGGCTTGGGTTCTGTGAGTGAGGGTAGTCGATTGTTGCCCTTCAGTTTCCCTTCTTTGTAACCTTGGTGGTGAATGTGAGCAAGCCTTTGGGCTTGGTGATTGAGGTCTGAGTCGGTCCTGAATCTCAACATTTTTATAGGAGGCCCATATCATGGTCGTGAATTGATTTGGCTCTCATATCATGTTAAGAACAGAGAGTAATCTTAAAAAATCAACCTGATAGGAGTACTAGTTCGATAATTCATTGGGTCATATATTACCTGATGTGAGATATATTTAACACTTTTTTTGTTTAAATGGGTTACTGATACACTCGTTACTTTTTGTGATAATCTGCACGCCTAGCTATTCCACTTCTGTTTCGGTGAAATAACTAGTTATGAGTCTTATGACCATTTTCATTTTTCAACAACTGAGATGGTGACCCTTCCTTGACTTTCATTAGAAATATAGAATTAGAAGCATAAGAGAAAAAAAGTATTGAAGGAAGGGGGGAAGAAATCAAGACATACGTACAAAAAATGTTTGTTAAATTCAAGTCAATTGTTGTTCTCAACGGACTTTGTGGAGCGTGTTTTGGGCGTCCCAACGGACTTTGTTCATTTTTCAGTACTATAATCATTATTCTGATTTATGTAGTTGTGTATTTATAAAAATCAATTCACTTTTATGAGGACAAGATCACAAGAAGAACGGAATGGTATTAAATAGGCAACTTTATTTGGTGAATTTGTTGATAAAAAATACGATTGCTCTTCAAAATCTCTGTCTGCCACTAATTGTTTTTTGTTGTCACAAAATAGGAATTTCAAATTGTGTGGATGTGTATGGGTTGATGATACTTTTTCCTTTTCAAATTTATTTTATACAAATAAGATTATTATCGATAGTGTATGTGGTACCACCCTAACAACCCGTTTGATAACGATGGGACTAGCTAAATCTGTTGAATCAACTAAAATGTATGAAAATCTGTTGAATTGGCCAAGTCTTCTAAATCACAGAAGAAATATACATTTAAAATATACTCTCTCCGTCCCAATTTGATTTGCAAAATTTCCTTTTTTGGTTGTCCTAAAATGGTTTTCCACTTTCTATTTTAGGTATGTGAATAAGAAGGGAAAAGGGGCAAATAAGGCCACGTACTAACAAAAAAAAGGTCAAATAAGATCTTATTTATGAGACTCTGTCCGGCCTTCGCCATTTGGGTGGTTCTCGGTGGCAGTTTTTGATGAAATTTTTTGAGCATCTTATTCAGTAAGTCTAGTTTACTCATACCAAATTTAAGCTAAAACTTCAATCGGGAAGATATTCAAATGAATTCTTGAAGATAATTGCGCAGTTAAAATCGCAGTTATCTTCAAGAATTCATTTGAATACCTTCTTGATTTAATTTTTATCTGAAATTTGGTATGAGTAAACTAGACTTCATGAATAAGATGGTCAAAAAAATTATTCAAAAAATTCCACCGAGAACCACCCCAAATGGCGAAGGCTGGACAGGGCCTCATAAATAAGGCCTTATTTGACCTTTTTTGGTTAGTATGTGGCCTTATTTGCCCTTTTTCCCTGAATAAGAATAAAGTGACAAATTTACTCTTACTTTTACTTTTTCCCCATTAACTTAAAGACATCTACTTTTAGAAAGATGGACAAAAGTGTAAAAAGCAAGCATCATTTAATGTCATTTCTTAATCCTTGTGCCGGTCAAAGTTTGCAATTCAATTCGGGATGGAGGGAGTATTTTATTAAAATAATAAAAAATTACATTGAAAAATAGCTAAAATGATACTGATGGAGTATATGGGTCCAGACCCCATGACCCACATACTCAGGAGACTAAGAGGAAGCGCAGCTGTCACCCAGCGGGTCCTCCCTCGGCCAGGTGGCCCTCCATCGGCCAAGGAAGAGTCGATCCAGAATTTGGTCCAGAAGCCAAGGAGAAGAAGTGTCCTCCATCGGCCGGTGCCCCATCGGCCAGTGCCTCCATCGACCGGTGCCCCCGTCGCCAGTGCCTCCGTCGGCCGATGCCCCCGTCGGCCAGTGCCTCCGTCGACCGGCGCCCCCGTCGGCCGGTGCCTCTGTCGGCCGATGCCCCCGTCGGCAAGTGCCTCCGTCGACCGGCGCCCCCGTCGTCCAGTGCCTCCGTCGGCCGGCGCCCTCGTCGGCCAGACAACAGTCAGCTCAGAATATGGCCCAGGCAGCAATCAGCTCGGATGGTCCTCCGTCGGCCGTGTCTCCATCGGCCAGGCGCCCCCTTCGGTCGAACCTCCTTCGGCCACAGAGAACTCCCAGAACCGGATTTCATACTTAGTTATTTTTACACTCTTTGTACTCGGCCCAGTAGTGGCCCAATTGTAAATGGACCTTCCAAGCCCAACACTTGGGAGCCCGGCCCTTATTTCCTCTATAAATACTCTCCTTGGGAGCCATGTAAAGGGTTCACAATTCATTAATACAAAGCAGATATACTACTTCTCTCTCTAGCTCTCACTTCTCTCTAGACTTATAGTCTATCATTTGGTGCTCTCGTTGAGAGCTAGAACAATCAAGTTAGCCTCCTTCGTCGCTACCAAGCACAGCTAACTCATAATGGGAAGAACTAAGTCAAACCGCAACCTCCTCGGCAAGGCCATCCCTGAGGCCCAAGAGAACCAAGAACACGAGGAGGACGCCACGACCGACAAGGCCGCCGAGGGGGATTGTTTCCAGGAAGCCATCGACCTCGCAGGAGACCTGCGCAACAAGCTCAACGTTGGCGGCCCTGACGCCCGCCTCGGCTTGGACAAGAAGCGTGCGGAGAAAGGTGACAATGCCTCGGCGCAACCGGCCTCTCCTGCTATTGACCCTCAGCTTCAGGCCGCGCTCTCGGCCATCATCGCCAGCCTAGCCCAAAACCCCACCGTCCTCAGTGCACTCATGTCAAGGACCGGGGAGAACACTACACCGCTTCCTCAGCCCCAGCCGTTGGCCATCAAGCTAGGCAACGACGAAGGGGTGGTGCCCAGGACACGTCGTCATCCCACTCCCACCTTGCTTCCCCACTTCGAGCTGGACCAGCCCCAGCGCGTGGAAAAGCCTAAGCCTTTAATAGGCTAGGTGACACGCGCCGTCGGCCTGCTTCGGAGAGGATGGCGGGATGGATTGGTGAACGTGAGCCTGGCTCACCGAGGGAAAGCTTGGGGTCCGTATCCCGGATAGCGGATCGGCCCCGCCCGGACAAAGGCAAGGGTAAGCTGCACGAGGGTGACGCACGCCAACAAATCAACACGGCTCACGCAGCCCTTCTACAGACACAGGGCACCACCATGGCCGCCAAAGACCCCCGGGATGAGGTGATCGCCCAGCTGGAGCGAAGACTCGCCCAGATGGAGGCCAGACAGCTGGCCGCCACCCCCACGAGCAACTCATCCAGGGATCCCGGTTTCAACGCCCTCCTGTACAAGGTCAGCATCCTTGAGAGGGAGTTGGCCGAAGGACGAGCAGACCCCATCGTCCAAGTCATGACGAGGACTCCCTTCACTGCCAGGGTACTCTCGGCCCCTATCCCCGAGAAGTACAGGGGAAACGCCATCAAGCCCTATGACGGCCGCTCCGACCCTCATGAGCACTTCAGCCGCTATCAGAACAACATGCTGATGGTGAACGCGTCAGATGAATACCTCTGTCGTTGGTTCCTTTCCACTCTTGAAGGGCCAGCGTACGAGTGGTTCAACACGCTCCCTGAAGGAAGCATAGATTTGTGGCAGGATCTTGCCCAACGCTTCCTCACCCACTTCGCCGGAAGGAAGCGCGTGAAGAAACATTTCTCCCACCTCCTCTCCATCAAACAGCAACACGATGAATCACTTCGATCTTTCATCGACCGATGGACGAAGGAGACAGACGAGGTCGAAGGTGCCGATGAGCGCACCCTCCTCGTCCTCTTCCAAGGCGTTCTCCGCAGCAGCCCCTATGCGAGAAGCCTCATCACTGACCCGCCGAGGTCATACACCAAGGCACTCCAGCGAGGGAGCTTGTACGCTGACGCCGATGAGCTCCACTCCCGCAAGAAGGATGGAGGCCGGCCATCAAAGAAGACAAACAATGCATCGGCCCCAAGCGCATCCTCGACCGGAGGCCATGCCCGCCAGTACCGGAAGGAGCGCGCAAGGCAACCGAGGATGGACGTCCCAAGGACTCCACTCACGCACTCGGTGGATACCATCCTCGATTACGCGGAGGAGAAATGTCTCATCTCCAGAGATCCCCGGTCGGCCACGGAAGTCTACGCTGTCCACCAGGGCGGCACTTATTGTCGTTACCACAAGAACACCTCCCACAATACAGACGATTGCGTCGCACTGAAGAAAGCCATTGAGCGCTTGATTCAACGGGGTGAACTCCACCAATTTGTCAAAAGTGCCCCTAGGAACTCCACCAGCAATCAGGAAGGGGACACCTCGACAAAGAAGCATGAAATTGGGATGCTCAGCGACGACGAGGATTTCGAAGAGCCCCAGCCAAAGAAGCGCCACATCCGCTGACTGTCCTTCTTCGGAGGGATGCACGGCCAACAGCTGGGTTGCCATGGTGAGGTTCTACCAGCAAGCCGACGGACGGTTGAGCCAGCATGCAAATTGACGCCTCATCCCTTAAAATACGAAGGGCCCTACGTCTCGGTGAAGTTCTATCAGCAATCCGAGGAGGGTGCAGACGGCGGAGCCCACACCCCAAGGTCAGAAGCTCATTAAGAAGCTGACTCCTGTACGGATTGTTAAGAAGTTACCACCCTCGGCCTCGAGCCTCTAAGCTTAATAAAAGCCGTTGCCATGAACAACGCACCTGTTGTATTCCGCTTATTTCTTGTAAAGTTTAAGTAAAGGATGCCACAAAACAAAGCACGTCGCATCGGCTCCTTCGAGCAAAATGCTCAGGTATGGCCGACGACGCCACACAACAAAGAACATCGTTCCGGCCCCTTCGAGCGAAACGCTCAGGTATGCCCGACGACGTTCCAGGACGAGGGGCCCGCAAACGGCCCACGACTAGAAACGGGAAGCTCATCGCGTCGTCCTCGCGCTAAATCGCATTACGACAGGCCTGAAAGAATGGCTGAGATGACAAAATCCCCACACTTGGGGTTGGGAAACGGAAGTCGTCGGTAACCGACCAAAAGCCTAGCCCACGCCGTAAATAGACGACGGGACCCCCCAAGATCAAGGGACGATCCAGCGCCAGAGGCCGGACAGCTGCCCTCCTGGACTCCCTATCGGCCGAGGGAATAGCAACCCCCTCGGTCGAGCCTGAAAGAAGGACCTCCACTCCTCGCTCATAGCAGTAGAGGAAGAAATAAAAGAGGGACAACCGAGGACCGTGCACTCGCCGGCCTCGAGCGAAATCCCCACAAATTAAAAGAGGGACAGCCGAGGATCGTGCACTTGTCGACCTCGACGAAATCCCCAAAAATAAAAGAGGGACAGCCGAGGACCGTGCACTCGCCGGCCTCGAGCGAAATCCCCACAAATCAAAAGAGGGAAGCCGAGGACCGAGCACTCACCGGCCTCGAGCAATAAAAATGAAATCCCCACAAATCAAGCCACATATTTCGCTAAGTACATATCAGGCAAATACTATGCATTACGGACAAAGCAAGATCATATATGCGGATCAGACGAGCGCTCAACGTCGTCCTTCATCATAGGCACGGCTTCGCCGTCCTCATCATAGGACCCGCTCCGCCCCCTTCATCTTCAGACGACTGGCTTCATCAGCGCCGTCGTCCTCAGATCACGGCAGACCCCCCGGTCTCAACGTGATCCTTCATCTCAAGACCGGCCTCCTCAGCGCCGAGTGTCTTGAGCTAGCAAGCGGGCTCGCCATTCCCTTCCTGGATGGCGACCCTCGCCTTCATAGGAGCGGCTTCATCAGCACCGTCGTCCTCAGATCACGGCAGACCCCCCGGTCTCAACGTGATCCTTCATCTCAAGACCGGCCTCCTCAGCGTCGAGCATCTTGAGCTAGCGAGCGGGCTCGCCATTCCCTTCCTGGATGGCGACCCTCGCCTTCATAGGAGGAGCGGCTTCATCAGCGCCGTCGTCCTCAGATCACGGCAGACCCCCCGGTCTCAACGTGATCCTTCATCTAAAGACCGGCCTCCCTAGCGCCGAGCATCTTGAGCTAGCGAGCGGGCTCGCCATTCCCTTCCTGGACGGCGACCCTCGCCTTCATAGGAGGATCGGCTTCATCAGCGTCGTCGTCCTCAGATCACGGCAGACCCCCCGGTCTCAACGGGATCCTTCATCTCAAGACCGGCCTCCTCAGCGCCGAGCGTCTTGAACTAGCGAGCGGGCTAGCCATTCCCTTCCTGGATGGCGACCCTCGCCTCCATACAAGGAGCGGCTTCATCAGCGTCGTCGTCTTCAGATCACGACAGACCCCCCGGTCTCAACGTGATCCTTCATCTCAAGACCGGCCTCCTCAGCGCTGAGCGTCTTGAGCTAGCGAGCGGGCTCGCCATTCCCTTCCTGGATGGTGACCCTCGCCTCCATACGAGGAGTGGCTTCATCAGCACCATCGTCCTCAGATCACGGCAGACCCCCCGATCTCAACGTGATCCTTCATCTCAAGACCGGCCTCCTCAGCGTTGAGTGTCTTGAGCTAGCGAGCGGGCTCGCCAATCCCTTCCTGGATGGTGACCCTCGCCTTCATAGGAGGAGCGGCTTCATCAGCACCGTCGTCCTCAGATCACGGCAGACCCCCCTGTCTCAACGTGATCCTTCATCTCAAGACCGGCCTCCTCAGCGTCGAGCGTCTTAAGCCAGCGAGCGGGCTCGCCATTCCCTTCCTGGATGGCGACCCTCGCCTTCATATGAGGAGCGGCTTCATCAGCGCCGTCGTCCTCAGATCACGGCAGACTCCCCGGTCTCAACGTGATACTTCATCTCAAGACCGGCCTCCTCAGCGCCGAGAGTCTTAGGTCAGCGAGCGGGCTCGCCATTCCCTTCTTGGATGGCGACCCTCGTCCTCAAAATGAACGGCCCCTCGGCCTCAACGTGATCATCTATCTCAAGACCGGCTTCCTCAACCCTTGTATGACGATCGACTTCATCATCGTCGTCGTCCTCATATCTCGGGACCGGCTCCCAACGCTGAAGTACTGTTATAGCGACCGGGCTCGCCATTCCCCTCCTGGATAGTGACAGTCGCCTTCAAATGACGCACGGCTCATTACCACCGTCGTCCTCACATTCAGACAGGCATCTATGGCCTCCTCCTCATATTCGGACCGGCTCATCAGCGTCTTCGTCCTCACCACTAGGCGAGCGTCCCCTCAGCAGACGGACATCGCTGCAGCTCCACGCCTAGGCCGAAGGGTTCACCCCTTGGAGTTCATTTTGGGGGATCCGGTGTGCTCTTTTTCCCTCATTAGGATTTTTTCCCACAGGGTTTTTCCTAATGAGGTTTTTAACGAGGCATCGCCCCATTGTGGATCAAAAGGTGTCGGCCCTCGGCCCCCTATTTAAGACGTGTACTGCTCTACTCCCCTTCACCTCATTACATGAGCCTCGAGGAGTGGGGGACTGGGGGACTACATCGGCCTCCACATACATGAAAACATCCAGAAAGCAATAACAAGCAAGGACTACCAAGTGGTACCTCTGTCGGCCATGTCTCCATCGGCCAGAAGAAGGTCTGGGGGACTACATCGGCCTCCAGCGCAAAGATAAACAAGATCAAAATCCAACGAACACAAGCCCATCACAATGGTACCTCAATGTCCAACAACCATGTGTTCACCCTTCGGCCATGCCGAAGCGCAAAGTAGGACGCACATCATCCTCAATGTCAAGGACACACATCGTCCTAAAGATCAAGGGCACGTATCGTCCTCGAAGCCAAGGACACTCCTCGTCCTTAAGGCCAAAGGAACGCATCGTCTCCGGGACTATGACATTCATCATCCATATCACGAACAAAACGAACGCGTCACGAACGTCCGCAAGCGTAAGATCCATCAACTAAAGTCAAAAGCACAAGGGCAGGACATTCTTCGTCCACAGAGCCAAGGGCGCACAACGTCCTCTGGTACAGGACCCTCATCATCCTCAAAGTGAAGGACATCCATCGTCCTCGAAACGAAGGACGCTCATCGTCCTCAAGGTGAAGGACATCCACCGTCCTCAAAACGGAGGACATTCATCGTCCTCAAAGTGAAGGACATCCATCGTCCTCGAAACGAAGGATGCTCATCGTCCTCAAAGTGAAGGACATCCATCGTCCTCGAAATGAAGGACGCTCATCGTCCTCAAGGTGAAGGACATCCACCGTCCTCAAAACGAAGGACACTCATCGTCCTCAAAATAAAGGACATCCATCGTCCTCAAGATGAAGGACACTCATCATACTCAAAACGAAGGACATTCATCGTCCTCAAAACGAAAGACATTCATCGTCCTCAAAATGAAGGACATTCGTCATCCTCGAAATGAAGGACAAGGCAGCCAGCAATTATGGCACCGCCTCGGCCAGATACACTAGAACTCCCAGGTAATCCTCCGTCGGCCAAAGCGTCATAACAACAAGGATCTACTCCCTTTCACTTCGTCTACACCTCAGCTCAGAGAGTGGGGGACTCCTGATGGAGTATATGGGTCCAGACCCCATGACCCACATACTCAGGAGACTAAGAGGAAGCGCAGCTGTCACCCAGCGGGTCCTCCCTCGGCCAGTTGGCCCTCCATCGGCCGAGGAAGAGTCGATCCAGAATTCGGTCCAGAAGCCAAGGAGAAGAATTGTCCTCCATCGGCCGGTGCCCCGTCGGCCAGTGCCTCCATCGACCGGTGCCCCCGTCACCAATGCCTCCGTCGGCCGATGCCCCCGTCGGCTAGTGCCTCCGTCGACCAGCGCCCCCATCGGCCTTCAATTGACCACGACCCATCAGGACCAGGCTTGGACCCGACCCAGATCCATTCCCTACATGCATTGGGTGCCAAATGTTCATATTTTCCGTACAAAGTATCATATCAGAGACATTCCGATTCAGATTAGATCAACATGATCTATTCGTATATTTCAAAACACTTATTGGTACATATGTGATGCTCAAACTAGAGAAAGAAAGAGAGATCGATAAAGGGAGTGATATTGCACTAACAATGTATTATCATTTATCAAGTATCAACCCCTTTAATTCCACAGTCCAAGAAGGGCATGTTTCAGTCATCACAAGGCTAAGGTAGATATACATCTTGCAGACGCGACTTGTTTGCTCTGAGATTATCGCCAAGAGAGGATTTGGCTATTAGCTAGACTCATCATAGATTTGGTGTATCCCATGAAAATGATAATGCCATTGATTTTTTTCCCTGATGATGATACGAACCATTTACAGTGTGAAGATGTCCAAAGTTCTATAATTCCAAATCCCAACTATAAACAAAAACGGCATTATTGACAAAACCTAGCTAGTACCCGGGCCGGGCCTAGGCCCAGCCAGGCCGCCGGTTCTGAATAGATGGGCCCGGGATCGGTCCGGGCCAGGTCGGGCCTATTATCAATTTTTTCCCCTCTTCCTAATTAACCCCCCTCCCACCCCCAACCCCCCAAACCACCCCAAATGGCCCAAAATACCCAGCCCAACCCAAAAATTTAAAAAAATGAAAAAAAAAACAATTTTGGCCTGAACAAGACCCGAGCCCGGGCCGGCCTTGTTTTTGGTGACCCAAGCCCGGACCGGAAAACCCACGGGTCAGGCCTACCCGGACCGGTCACTGACCAGGCCACCGGGTCTAGTGGTGGACTCGGTTCGGGCCGGGCCCGGTTCAGGCCTAGAACCGGCCGGGCCTTAGTTCTAGAATGGCAGGCCCGGAACCGGCCCGGATAACCCCGGGTCCGGTTCGGTTCGGGTCACCCGCCCGGTTCACGGGCCGGGCCGGGCCGGGCCTATTTAATTTTTTTTAAAAAATATTATATAATTAGAATAATTCTTATTACAATTACAATATATTATATTTGAATTGAAGTATATTTATTTCAAATAAGAAGTACAATTGAGAATTAGGATGAATTTAAAAAATGTAATACATTTTGTAATAAAAAATCAATCGGACTCTCCGCCTTCGGTTGTTTCCTCCATAAAGTGGCGGGAGGGAGTGATGGTAATTTCTTGAGTTCTTCGTTGGGCCTTCAACCAATCGTGAAAGCAAACTAGTGTCTCAAGAGAGCTCGGGCTCAACCTCGTTCTATAATCGGTTAGGACGTTGCCGGCCGCACTGAATTCTTGTTCCACGGCAACGGTTGATATCGGCATTGCTAGTACTTGCTTAGCCATCTTTGATAAAATCGGGAATGTTCTTTCATTTTCCTTCCACCACTTAAGAACGTCAAAGTCATCACCAACTTCATAATCAACATTCAATATTAGATACAAAGAAAACTCGTTACCTGAGCTTTGTTCAGTAGCGGGAGTTGCTCGGAGTTTTTTTTGTATACCCCACCCCCACCCCCACCCCACCCCCCCTAACCCCCCAGACCCCCCCCCCCCCCTCCTATGCTCCCAACGGCTATAGAGCCGTTTGGGAGGTCTCCCAACGGCTAGTAGAGCCTTCAAATATTAAAAAAAAAAAATTGTGACCGTTGAGGCCCGGACCGGGCCGGTTCACCAAAATATCAGCCCGGGCCCGAACCGCTACATGACCGGGCCGGGTGGCCCGAACCGTGACCTAACCGACAAACCGGGCCGGTCCGGGCCCGCACAATAGCGGGCCGGTCCGGTTCCGGGCCGGTTGGCCCGGCCCGAGTCCACTCCTAACCGGGTCAGGCCGGGCCAGAACAATACCGGTCCCAGGCTGGTTCTGGATCGGGCCACCCGGCCCGAGTCCAACTCTACTTCAAACCCTCTGAAATGAGGCAAGCTAAATTACACATGAATTGGATCAGGGAGCTATACACCTACATGACACCTTATTTGTGTCGCCTCTTTTCAGAGGGAAGTGCGTGTTAACTACATCATGTAATGATACATGGCTCATAATTTGGAGACAATTAGTTATAATGGTAATGATACACTCAAGGAGAACTTAGTGTGGAAGTTATAATAAAAACTTAATTTCAAAAACAACTTCAACACATTGATGGGGACGAAGAGAGATTGATCCCCATAACGTTTTTCTGGCATGAGCGAAAGAGCACCTCAGCACCCCCACCCTTTCTTCACTGTTACAGTGAATTAAATGAAGAGATTCTATGGCCGGTTGACTTTAGTTACATAGTTTTTCATCTTTCATCATATTAATTATATTATACTACAGTTCTACAGCAAAAGAGCACCCCCCCCCCCCCCCCCCCTCCCCCTCCACCATTTCTAAGTTTCTATACACACAAAAGGAAAAGAGATAAAAGAGGTATCAAAGAGCTAAAGGTATAAACAAGCTTATGTACAAGCTACAGTGAGGACAATAAAGTCACAAAAACCCAAATGTTTGCATCCCGGATTCCATGAAGCACCCACAAGGCCACGAACACTATGCGAATGCGAGTCTGGGCAAGGGCAGACCTTCTACATCATATCAAAATCAAAAGAAGTGCAAAGAATGTTACTTTTAAAAGGTATGTGTCACAGAGCTTGTCACGTGTACGACGTGTCAAACACCCATACGTCAACTCCTTATAGCATTTTGTGCTTCGCAGACCGACCCTTCATTAGATATGATACAAAGTCGCCCTCAACAGGTTATTACTGCGCAACAAAGTTTAAGCCCGCTGTCAGTTGCAGTTGAAGAATACCATCAACAAAATATTGGGCATCAAAGAAAGTTATCGGTAGTTAATAATAATATATGCCTCTTTAACTTGGAATATATGCAAAAACACAAGACAATAGCCATTCAGATACCTCAGGGTAGCAATTTTGGTGGGAAATTGTTTGGTTATTTGTATCTACAACAATCTCACATGACACGTTTCCCTGCAACATAAAAACGATGAGGAAGAATAAATGAGTTTAATATGAAGCGCATTATGAATTCTGGCAAGACATAATGAGTATAGTGTATGCACATTTGACACAATCGAGGAAAGCTCAACATTAAGAACACAGGATGGAAGGATTATAGCAGGGTGAGGAGCACTCGACCTTTGGCAATGAAAACCTAACCGAGAAATGCATAGAACTACCAAACTTTGATGTAGGTAATGTTTGAAGGAAAATTGCATTTGTACACAAGTTGTACACAACTTGTACAAATTATATAAACCTAAAACTTTACCGATCCAATTCTCCCATTTTTTCCTCCTCTTCCATCTCTCTTCCCTCTCTCTCCATTCTCTCTTGCCTCTCTACCCAGCCCATTTGGATTTCCAAAAGAAGATTGGATCTTCTTCTCTTCTTCATCCTCCTCTTCCTTTCTCCATCCTCTTCATCTCTACTTTTTTATATCCAATTACTTCCATTACTTACACAAAATCAACTTATTTATCCATTTCCATCTATTTTTATTATGTTTTCGAAAAAAATCCAATTACATGTAAATTGAGCACACACAACTACATCATTCATTTGACAATTAAAATTGATCACACACAAAACAAAAGTAGATCACATAGACAACTATTGTTTGTGAGCAGCACAACTATTGTCTGTGAGCAGCACAACTATTGTTTGTAAGCAGCACAACTATTGTCTGTGTAATAAGATCTATTTCAACACAGACAATTAAAAATGATCACACAGACAATGAGCTCATAACTATTGTCTGTGTGGTGAGATTTATCTGAATAGACAGGCACGTATTGTTTGTGCACATAGGCGCTGCACACATAGAGATTGGTTTACACGCTAGTGTCAATGACGACTGTGGATACAGACAAAAGTTTTCTGTGGACAGGCCACTTTGTGTGCTCACAGGTAGCTTACGTGTGCCAGCACACAAATTGTCTATGGACGACATTTGTGTACAAGTTGTGTACAACCAAGAAGAATTTCTGAGGATTGAATGGAGCCAAATTCATAAAAAATGAGCACTCATAGTGGAAATCCACATGACCACATCACAAGCAATTATTATTCAAACAGTACATTTCATATCCCTTCGTTAGGATTTCACCCTTTGCAGAGCTAGATCTATTCAACTATACCAATCATGAAGATGCATTAAGGAAAATCTCATTTTTGAATTTAGAAATTGCCCAATATAGGAGTAAATATAAACATAATTGCACAAATAGGAGTAAAACTTAAAACTTCCTTCAATAGGAGTAAACATTAATTTTGTACCCTTAATATCCCTAACCTAGTTAATTCTAAAATATGACTTATTTAATCCTAACCTAGTTAATTTATGACTTATTCGATAATAATAATTTATTTATTTATTTATTTTTCAAAAAATAAAAAAATATAAAAAAAATTAAAAAAAAAATAAAAACTCAAAAAAATAAAATAAAATTCACCGGCGCCTCTGCCGCCTCAGCACCACCACCTCCAGTCACCAGGGGAAAAAAATGCCAAGTTCATTACGAATGCCATATTTATGGCAGAAAACAATGAAAATGTTGGCATTCGCAAAGAGAAATATGTCATGTTTTCGGCATTTTCAGAAAAACGGCAGTTTTTAGGAAAAATGGTTTTTTTTTCACCGCCCGGAGGTGGTGGTGCAGGGAGGTATTACAAGCTGTGGGAAAGGCATCCATATTTTTTTTTATTTTTTTATGGAGTTTTACTATTTTTTATTAATTTTTTAAAAAAATAAAAAATTTAAAAAAAAAATATTTTTTTAAAAATTTTTTATTTTATTAATATTTTATAAATTTTTTAATTATTTTTCTACGATTTTTTGAATTTTTTTCGAATTTATTAGGAATTAAACATTTAATTAAAAGTTGTTGGGGCTTGGGTAGGGGTATACTTGTCCAAACACTAAAGTTACTCCCATTCAAAACATGATACCCTGTTTTTCATTTTGCTTATGTTTTGCTCCTATTTAGGGAATTCTCTCTTTTGAATTTCTTGAATGGAAAAAAAAATGTAGCGCCCAGAAAAAGAAAATACTTGTTTTCTCTGCAGAGCATAAAATATACTACATATAAAGGTATGCAAGTATGTTCACTTAAATGGGAAAATGGAGAATGCTTACAATTGGTTTTGGAAAAAGAAAATGAATGAAAATTAGAAGTTATAGCCGGTTTAAGTAGTAGCAATTTAGCATACAAAAGCAATTATGGCCAACAGCATATATATATAGACAATTCTTGACAGCATTAACTTTGAAATTTCAATTGCTCAAACTAGATAAGTACATACTGGCTACTGCACCATCTTGAAGTCATTTTATAAAAATAGCATGTCAAGTTAAACAAAACACAACAAAACATAACAAAACAAGAAGATAATGATTAGATTATATCTTTATGTATAAGAGATCAAGTCTTCATGCGTTATTGGCTCATTAGATGAGATCATAACAAAAAAACACCAACGAATGTACTTTGAAAAACTCTAATAGGAAATGCTATCGATTAAAGATGTCACATTTTCCAAATCTTTAAAACTAACTCATACAATAGCATCAATGTTCTTATCAAAGGCAATGGGGGATTACCTGCAGAGGGATATCAAAGGAGAAAAGTCCGAGTTGGCCATTAATTTGAGTAACCGTATCTAAAGTAATCGAGCCTTTGGCAACGTCCTCGATTAGCGAAATCACATCGCTGAAGATCTCAACTCCTTCGAGGTCAAGCGTGGCGTTGACGTACGAAGAGGCTCTGGCTTTGAGGTGCCCATCATCCGAAGTGACGTTCCCCAGCATCTTTCCCTTGTAGCCGATCCATACGACCAAAGACTTATAATCGATGGAGTAGAAGTCTCTGTTGCGGACCTTCAGAGTGAGCTGTAGGGTTATGTCGAAGGAGGGCGGGATTAGGTGGACTTTGAAGCCTCGAAGATGGAGGCGGGAAACCGAGACTTCTGGATTCGAGGGCCATAGGAGGAATACGGAAACTGCAAGGAGAATGATGACGGCGGAGCAGAAGAAGCAGTTCCGGTGGAAGAAGGAACGACGGGGAGGGGAGCGCGGTAAAACGATGACGTACTGGGGTTGTTGGGGTTCCGAATGGAGGAGGGGTTGGTAGGGAGGGAATTGCGCAGGTACGGAGGTAGAAAACCCGGGGGAAACTTTGGAGGATACCATTTTTTTCTTTGGAGTGAGACCAGAGAAGAAAGGAGACCATTAATTTCTAAGGTCATGCTATGGTTTCTATATTTATAGTTAAATTGAAAATATTATCAAACTCAAACTAAATTGCATGTGCACGTAAGCGTCGATCCAATTGCTCCGGTTATCGATGTCTCTCCTCTCCTTGACGTGGAGGAGATCAGTGGTTTGAACCAAGATCAACCCTAAAGCAAGCAGCTCATGCCATAGTTGAGGTATCTTTTGCTTCTTAAGTTCTTATTTGATATTGTTCTGGTTTCGTTTCAATTGCTTTAAATCAAACTCATATGTCCACCCTAGTTAAAATGATGAAGACAATTCATTTTATCTTAAGTGATGATGTTCCTATCATCCTATGTGAAATGAGACGGGACTACATCAAATTTAAATAGTTCATATTTAATTAAATCGGATCAGATCAAATCAAATTACGATAGTTGCAAAATGCATGTAAAACATACGTGATTAGGTTAAAATTAAACAAATCAGATCGGAAATAAATATTCAAACTAAATACATCCTTATTTATCAAATTTGAGATCTTCTTTAATATCTCTGATCAATTGTATAATCATGTATTTGACTTCTTAACATGTAGAGACTTAAACACATCAAACTGGATTATACTATATCAAAAAATTACATAGTAAAATCCAATTAAATACATCTCTAATGATTAATGAGACTAAATCTAATTAACTTGACATTACAAGTTTTCATTCCCACTTTTGGCATTATGGTGTGTTTTAAGATGTAAAAAACACCACTACATATACTAGTTTAAAAGACTTGGAACAATTATACTTATGTGATCAAAGACAATTCTAAATTTCTAATACGGAGCAAGACAATTGAGGAAGACACAAGTACACAACCCATTCAATTCCTTGCTCGAATACTACAAAGATAGATTATTGCATGCATATTGTAATGACAACATTATTGATAGAGTATATCTAGAGAGAAGTGAGAGCTAGAGAGAGAAGTGCAATAATATGCTTCAATAGAATGAATTTGTAACCCCTATAACTACTCCCAAGGGGAGTATTTATAGAGAAAATACGGGCTGGGCTCCCAAGCCTTGGGCTTGGGAGGTCCATTTACAACTGGACCGCTACTGGGCCGAATACAAAGCCACTAATGGGCTGTACAAATGAGTAAGTGTGAAATCCGGTTCTGTGAGGTCTTCGCGGCCGACGAGGGCGTGGCCGACGAGGGCACGGCCGATGAGGGCACGACCGACGAGGGCACCCGGGTTCCTTGGCTTCAGGACCATAATCTGAGTTGGCACCTTCTCGGCCGACAGGGGTCCCTTGGCCGACGTGGGCGCCACTCGGTGTCTTGTGCTTTCTGTTCTTCTGAGTATGTGGGTCCGGGGGCTCAGACCCATATACTCCATCAGGAGTCCCCCACTCTCTAAGCTGAGACGTAGACGAAGTGAAGGAGAGTAGATTCCCGTGCTTTGGTGCTTTTGGCCGATGCGGGCATTCCCAGGTCGTTAGTTGTTGCGCCGTTGGCGCTGTTTCCATTTTGGTGATCCTGTTCTGTGCTTTGACCGTTACCTGCTCCTCGCTGTGGACGGGGAGGCCGTTGTTTCCTTGATGTGTTCGTTTGGGGACGATGAGTGTCCTGCTTCAATGGTGGCCGTTGAAGGCGCGCTTTCCCTTTCTTGGACGTTGATGGTTGAAGTTTACATTTGGGCCGACGAGGCCACTGAGGTTGAACCTTGTTTCGAGGACGATGGCGTCCTTTCCTTTGGGTGGCCGATGAGGGTGTTTGCGCACTCCTTTTGGCCGTCGCTGATTGGCTTTTGTGTTCTTGGCCGAAGAGCCCATTATGATTAACTGTGGCGGAGGACGATGAGTGTCCTTGCCTTAGGTGGCCTGTTGGCCGTGTGTGTGCCTTTGGCCGGCGAGGCGCCGTGTTGTCCAAAGTACCTGGCCGGAGATGGAGTCACGAAAGCCTTGGCGCCGTTGTGATGCATGGACGATGTGATCATGCTTTGTGGTTACATTTGTGTTCTTTGCATTGTTCCTTTTCATTTTGTTGAGGCCGGTGTAGTCCCCCAGTCCCCCACTGCTTCAGGCCGAAAAGTGTGAGGGGTGAAGGAGTTGCTTGAGTCCCTGGCCAAAGCGGCCTCTCCGTAGTGCCCCTGAATCCAACCCTCATGGCGATTTTCTGGGCAAGGTAACCCTGTGGGAGAACCCTTGTGCGCAGATCGCTTGTAAAGAGTTATCATCAAGGGTCGTTACGAGGAGCCGATGGCTGTGGGTTCTTTGTTCCTTTGGTTCTGTGGCCGTTACGGGCGTTCATTACGTTCCTAGCCGTTGTCATCTCCTTATCGCTGTGGAAGCATTGCTGGCGTTATGTGGAGCCGGCAAGCGTATAGGCCGTAGAGTCTGATTTGCCAGTTGGCTCTTGATATGTAGGTTGGGCATGGCCCGTTGGTGACGTGGTGGCCTCCCATTGGTGGCCGTTGATGTGGCCATTGGGAGGGTGCCACGTGTAGTGACCGTTGGGTGGGGGGTTCTATAAATACCCCTCCCCCTCCGACGAGAAACCTCATTTGCAATCTGAGTTGTCGAAGTGCTGGCCAAATTTTTAGAGAGATACTCCCAAGCTCGTGTTCTTTGTGTTCTTCGTGTTCAAGGTTAGTGTTCATCGCAATCTTCTGTACTTTGCATACTTCGCTTCCTAGGCTAGTGATCTAGTGTTAGGCGCTTGAACGCCCTTAGATCCTAAGTTATTCCCCTTAGGCTCGTAGTAGTTTTTATGATGAAGAGCTTAGACGAAGAGTATTATCCGTACGACGACCAGTCCTCCACTAGGTCACTCGACTATGAGGTGCTTGAGGAGTTCGAGGAAGAGATAGAATGTTTAAGTCCTTACAAGTCCGGAGAGCCGGTGGACGACGAAGTTGAGGACGAGGAGTCCGCCTCATCTTCAAGAGGCGAGGACGCGGGTGCATCCCGAGTGGTGGACGGGGCGTCCACTTCCGCTGTTATTCCATGCCCGAGACCGGTGTCTGCCGTGAAGGGAGCAGATAAGCCGAAGAGAATAAGGAGGTCGAAGAGTGGGCCGGGCGTCTCCTACCTGGATCTCACAAATATCTTCCTGATCAAGCCGGAGAGCAGCGCGGCTGACTATTTGGTTGCCCAGATGTACGTGGGGCCGTTCGGGCGGGTTAGGGCACCCAGGCCGACGGACTATGTACTTCATCCGCCACCGGGATACTTTGGAGTATACCCGATGAGTTTCGCCAAGGGGCTAAGGTTTCCCCTTCATCCCTTCATCACCGAATATCTTGACATGGTGGGGCTCCCTCCGGCCTTGCTGACGCCGAACAGCTACTCATTGATGGTGGGGTTCTTGCTCCGCTGTGAGGAGCTGGGCTACAGGCCGACGACGGCTCTGTTCATGAATCTGTATCAGATAGGCCGAGGAAGCCACAAAAACTGTGCGGCCTATGCTACCCTCCAACAGCTCCCGAAGAAGAGGAGCTTCACGGATTTGCCTTCGTCCATCCATGGATGGAAGAGCAAGTTCGTTTTTGTATCCCTTGGTGAGAACGGCACCGAGTTTCCCTCTCTCGGCCATACCGGGAGGTTCAATCTGCACGACCCGCCGAGGAGTTCTATCTTGGACGCTCAGGTGGAGGCGTTCTTGGAAGGGGGCCGAGGAGCGTGAAGGACTACATCACCGAATACAAGATGACCGCCCTCGGCTTCTTAAGATACTATGTGTATGGCGACAAGGAGGACGATGTCCAACTTTGGCCGAGGATGACCACCACCTTCGAAGAGGCCGATGGCCTGGATTTGGGCATTCCTGCTGAGGCCGATGGTAATTCTTTCTTCGGCTTTCTTCCTTTGTTATTCGTTCTTTTGCCTTGCTAATCTGTTCGTTTTCCTTTGTGTAGATTTTGTCATGGATCGCCGTTCAATCATGCCTATAGCCAAGGCCAAGGCGGCCGAGGAGTTGGCTGCAAAGGCGGCCGAGGCGGCCAGACGTGCCGCGGCCGAGGGGGCGGGGCTACTGCTGGTGCGGCCCCGAAGCCTGCCCAGTCCAAGAAGAAGAGGCCTCCTACTGAAGGCCAGAACAAATTGACCGAGGCCGGCCTGAACGTCACTAAGAAGACGAAGAGGGCACCGTCTCCTTCCCATGCTACTAAGGTCGGCACTCTGACCGTCCCAAGTGTGGACGATAGTGGTCCCGTGGTGGATCTTACTGCTGCTCCAAGCGATGCTGCCCAATCGCTCCCTCTCGTCCAGGAGCCACGGACGAAGAGGGCCGGCAAGGAGATTGCCGCTGCCACCTACCAGAAGATGGTGGAATACCCCGTCGGCGGGGGTGTTTTCGACGATGTTGTCCTCGGCCACGATGTGCTGGCCCAGGCCATGCCGGCCAAAGATCGGGCCTACCTCAAGAGGCTCGGGGACGTTAAGGTGTACGAAGGCGGGATGGACCTCCTCGTCCAAGTAAGTTCCCTTCCTTTTATTTGTCGTTTTTCTCGTCGTCCGGGTGGAATCATTTGTCTGAGTCTTTGTTTGCCTTTTTTGTGCAGGGTGCCTTCATGCTTATGGAGAGCCACAAGAGGCAGCACCGGGAGATTGCTCGTCTGAAAGAGCTTGAGCAGAAGGCTGCCTCGGCCGATGAGGCGGTAGCCTGCTTGGATCGGCTCCGGGAGGATGCCAAGGCCTTGCAACAGAGGGCCGACGAGGCCGCTGCAGCCAGGGACGATGCCCTGTCCAAACTCGAGGAGAGCCAGAGGGCGCTTGAGGCTGAACGGCGCAAAAATGATGAAGCCGTGAAGGCAAAAGCTGAGGCCGAGGCTGCCGCTGTGAAGGCTGCTGATGAGGCCGTTAAGCAGTTCTTGGCCGAGGGGTGGAAGGCCGATGAGCGGCTCTCCTGGTGTTATGAAGTGGTGGCCGCCAAGCTTGAAGATTGGGGAATGAACTCCCCCGCCGGCCAGGAGTACTTTAGCAGAGAGATGGCCGTGTACTACAACATGGGCCAAGAGCGGATGCAGAGGCTCCTGTGTCGGAGGCTATCGCGTGCCCTCAAAGCCATGAATTATACCTCCGGGTGGGCTAGGCGGATCTTGAAGCTTCCCAAGCTGATGAAAGACCCCGAGGAGCAGGCCAAACTTCCTCTTTCGGAGCGGGAGTCCCCAATCGAGAGTTCCGGCCTCGGCGAGCCGGATTACACGGAGTTTGACTTCCTGGATGATGCCACCAGTTTTGCAGCTGATGTCGTCCAGGAGACTGAGGCCGAGGAGGGAGCCGAAGATGTCGAAGAGCTAGCTGAGGAAGGAGGCGCCCAAGGGACTTGATCGGCTACTACCCGCTCCCTATCTTTGTAATTAATTTTCTATTTTTTGCCCAGCTGATGTAATGGCCGATGCGCCCACCATTGTACTTGATTGTTTATGAATGAATCGTCTTGCTGTTCTGCTCGGCTTTGAATGTCTTGCATGTCTATTCCCTTTTGCTATTTCAGTTTTGAAATTTTTCTAAGTGTAAAAGTTACAACTTAGGTCACCCGCGAGTGTCTGCTACGTCCGTGAGGTAGTCCATTCAGTCTGGTGGTCTGGTCGGCCTGTCCGGTGTTTCTTCGCTATTGTAACACTTGGGATTTATTCAAAAATTTCCTAAGTGTTTTGGATCCACTTAGCTAGGGTTTGTCTTAGTGTCTTTCTTTCCGTCCTGACTGAGGCAGGCAAACTGAGGTGTCCGCTACGTCCTGGCGTTGTCCCATTCTTCTTTTTTGTTAGAATTTTTCTAAGTGTCTAACTTCAAGTAGACGGGTGTTCTCATCGTCCTGGTATTGGATCTCTCCTCATTATTGACAAATGATTTGGGAGATTTCCCAAGTGTTGAACCAATGTCGTTGTCGGCCCAGTGTTTTTCATGGCCGTCGTGTTCCCTTGCATCTGATCTGATCAGGGAGGTCGGCCTGGATCCTTGTGTTGTGGCCGATAAGGGCACCTTGAACTTACTTTTTTGAACATAGGATTTTTTCTAAGTACACATGCAAGGCGTAGGTAGCTAACGGCCTTGGAGTATACAGGTACCCGCTTCGTCTAGAGTTTCTCCATTTAAGTACTTAGAGATTTTTCTAAGTATAAATGCAAGACATAGTTCCTTCTTTGCGGTACCGCTGCCGGCTAAGAGGTGGCCCTACCCTCATCGGCCAAGGTCTGGCTTGTGGCCGATGAGGGTGCCCCTTGCTTTCCTAAAGAGATGGCCCTACCTTCATCGGCTAAGACATAGTTCCTTCTTGAGGAACCTTTTCCCTCAGAATTTTCTCTAAGTGTTTGGTAAACACTTGGGCAAATCCCCGAAGAACATTCGCGTGACCAACGGCCTGGGTTTCAGTGCCTGTATCGGCCATCCGGGATGCTGTGGCCAGTAGGGATTGTTTCTTGACTGCTTGATTCTTCCGCGGGTGTGATAAGTGCCCGCTTCGTCCTGGTCATCCTCAGGATTGTGATTCTTTATTTCATACCAAGCGTTGGTGCTTCAAAGGGTTGTGGCCGATGAAGGTTACCTCTCGCGTGTCACCCAACCGATTCGGTTAGGGTTTTATAGGCGTATGCTTCGGCCTTGACCATTCCCTTGTGGTGTGTGGACGTATCGTCCATGTCACCTGTTAGTGGTACTATACTTGTGTTCAACTGATATGTACTTGGCCTAGTTGGGCCTGAATTGTGGGGATTTTATTTTTTCATTGCTCGAGGCCGGCTAGTGCGCACGGCCGTCGGCTTCCCTCTTTTTCCTTTTTTTTTTGTTTCCGTCCCCTTTTTCGGGGAGTATCCTTCTTTCAGGCTTCGGCCGAAGGGTGTGCTCGTCCTTCGGCCGGTTCGGACTTCGTTTATAACGTCCGTGATCTCAGGGCGGGTCCCGTCGCCTATTTATGACGCGGGCTAGACTTTTGGTCGGTTTCCAAAGGCTGTCGTTGCCCATCCCTGAGTTTTGGGATTTTGTCACCTCGGCCATGATTTCAGGCCTGTCGTCCTGCGATCTGGCGCGTGGACGACGCGGTGAGCTTCCCGTTTCAAGACGTGGGCCGTTTGCGGGCCCCTCGTCCTGGGGACATCGTCGGCCATACCTGAGCGTTTCACTTCTAGGCTTACGGGGCCAGGATGATGTGCTCTCTCAGCTAGGCCTGAGCCCTTCGCTGATACAAAATACAATGGAACGCCTGATCTTGTCGATCGTAGGCTGCAAATGCAAGGGGCCCCGTCGGCCATGCCTGAGCCTTTCGCTCTAAGGTGGCCGATGAGGGCGCCTGCTAATGTTTTTACTTTAATATTCCAGAGAAAAAATCAAGAGGGACATGATTTTATTCATAAGTGGCTCGAGGCCGACGGTGGTGTTCAATCAGTAACCCGTTAAGGGGTGAGGGCTTCGCCGTCTGCACCTCCTTCGGATTACTGATAAAACTTCACCAAATGGTGTACATTCCACGTTCGTGGTACATTGGACCCATTCGGGCGTTTAAGCTTGTAGGTGACGGGTTTGACCACGGCACTGACGATGTAGGGCCCTTCGTACTTCAATGCTAGCTTGCCACCCTTTGTCGGCTGGCTTGCTTCCCTTCGGCGGAGGACGTAGTCCCCCACCTGAAATTCCCGGGAACGTACCTTGGCGTCATAGTATGATTTTACTTGACGCCGGTAGTTCTCTGCTCGGACGTAAGCTTGCTCACGCCTCTCATCGATCAGGTGCGGGTCAATTTTCATGTTTTCTTCGTTGGCGTCAGGCTCGTATTGCTCCACCCGTCGGCTGGGGATGGCAACTTCCGTGGGCGCCTTTGCCTCAAAGCCGTAGCATAGGGCGAAAGGCGTTTCACCTGTCGCCCTCCTCGGCGTGGTTCTGTAGCACCACAGGATGTTGGGGAGCTCGTCGACCCAACTACCTCCTGCGGCCTGAAGTTTCTTCTTCAGCCCCTCCATGATTGTTCTGTTGGCGTTCTCGACCTGGCCGTTGCCCTGAGGGTAGGCAACGGAGGAGAAACGATGCTTCACCCCAAACTCCCGGAGGAGCTCCTGAAAAGGGGCTGCCTCGAATTGGGTGTCGTTGTCTGATATAATCTCCTGGGGGACGCCGAAGCGTGTGATGATGTTTTTGTAAACAAATTTTTGGCATCTGGCCCCCGTAATGCTGGCCAAGGGTTCCGCCTCGACCCACTTGGTGAAGTAGTCGACGGCGACGATGATGTGGCGGTTGTTCCCGGCGGCTCTGGGCAGGGGGCCGACCAGGTCAATCCCCCATCTAGAGAATGGAATTGCGGTGCTGACGGGGGCGTAGTTGACGGCTGGCCGACCAGGGGCCTTCTGGAGCACCTGGCACGTGGTACACTTCCTAGCCAGGTCCGCACAGTCTCGCGCCATCGTCGGCCAGAAGAAGCCCTGGATGACGAGACGTCGGGACATGTTGAAAGGGCCCTGGTGCGAGGAGCAGACGCCACAATGAACTTCTTCCATGGCCATGTCGGCCTCATCCTGGTGCAGGCACCGGAGGAGAGTGCCATTATAGGATCGTTTGTAGAGTTTGCCATCTTCAATGGTGTAGCTTGGGGCCCTAAGTTTGGCAAGTTTGGCCCTCTCCTCGTCCGGGGGCAGTCCCCCCGTCGTGATGAAGGTGACGATGTCGGAGATTCAGTCCTCTGGTCGCTGTTGGATGCATAGGATGGGGCTGGCGTGAATGCTAGACATGCTCAGCTCTTCGATGTTGGCTATCCCGGAGATGTGCTCTAGAGTGTCTGAGCTGAGCTTGGAGAGGGTGTCGGCTTCGGCGTTCTCGGCCCTTGGGATCTGAGTGATCTCGTGGGTTTCAAACGCTTTCAGTAACTCCTATGCTGCCTGTTTGTACTGTCGCATCCGTCCCTCCTTTGCTTCGTACGATCCCTCCACCTGGCCCACTACCAGTTTGGAGTCGCACTTGATTTTGAGGTGCTTGGCCTTGAGGCCGGCGGCGAGTCTGAGACCGCTGAGGAGGGCCTCATACTCGGCCTCGTTGTTGGATACCCTGAAGTTGAAGCGGATGGCATAGTAAGCTCTGAATCCTTCAGGGGATATGAGGACGACGCCGCCACCGCATGATTTCGCGGTCGACGAGCCGTCAGTGAATAGGATCCATGTATCGTCCAGCTCCGTCCCGGGGTCGGCGACGGCCGTCTCCCTTGCTGTACATTCAGTGACGAAGTCGGCCAAGGCTTGCCCTTTGATAGATGGCCTTGGCTTGATCTCAATTTGAAATTGGCTGAGGAAGATTGCCCATTTCACCATCCTAGAGGAGCTGGTGGAGCTCCTCATGAGTGCGCCGAGAGGCTGCTGGGTCAGCACATGGACGGCATGGGCCTGGAAGTAGTGTCCCAGTTTCTTCACCGTATGGACGATGGCTAGCACCGTCCTCTCAATGGGGGAGTACCTGAGCTCGGCCTCCCTGAGTGTCTTGCTGATGTAGAAGATGGCCTTTTGCACCCCTTCGTCCTCACGGATGAGCACGGAGCTGATGGCCGACGTGCTCACCCCTAAGTACAAGAAGAGGGTTTCGCCGGCTTTGGGCTTAGAGAGCACGGGCGGGGACGATAGGTACCTCTTCAACTCTTCGAACGCTTCCTGGCACTCCGTCGTCCACTTGAAGCTCTCTTGGCTTTACGCATGATCTGAAAGAAGGGAAGTGCCCTCTCGGCTGACCTGGAGAGGAACCGGTTCAGGGCCGCCAGGCGCCCCGTTAGTCGTTGTACTTCCTTGACGTTGCGGGGCGGCTCCATGTTGATGATAGTCTGTGTCTTCTCTGGGTTTATCTCGATGCCTCTCCGGCTGACCATGTAGCCGAGGAACTTGCCGCCCTGGACGCCGAAGGCGCACTTCTTGGGGTTGAGGCGGAGCCTGAACTCCTTCATGATTTCAAAGATTTCCCGGAGGTCGTCGGCGTGGGAGGAGGCCTGCCTGCTCTTGACGATCATATCGTCGACGTATGCCTCCATCGTCCGGCCAAGGACCGCTCTGAAGATCTTGGCCACCATCCTAGTATAGGTGGCGCCGGAGTTTTTGAGTCCGAAGGCCATGACGAGGTAGCAAAAGATTCCCTCTGGGGTCATGAATGCCGTCTTCTCAGCGTCATCTTCATGCATGGAGATTTGGTGGTACCCTATGAAAGCGTCAAGGAACGACATCATCTCGCACCCCGTCGTCTCGTCCACCAGCTAATCAATGTTGGGGAGAGGGAACGGGTCCATGGGGCACGCCTTGTTCAGGTCAGTGTAATCAACACACATCCTGAATGTTGGCGGTTTCTGGGTGAGGACGACGTTGGCCAACCACGTCGGGTACTTCACCTCTTTAATGTGTTTGATTGAGAGGAGCATGGCGACCTCTCCTTTGACGAAGTCCCGCCTGTCAGCGGACAAGTAGCGCCGCTTCTGCTTGACGAGCGTGGAGGCCGGATCGACGGTCAGCCGGTGAGTAATCACCTGGCGGCTGATGCCTGGCATGTCATCCGGGCCCCACGCGAAGACAACGGCGTATGACCGCAGGACGAGGAGGATGGCGTCTCGTTGGTCCTGAGGGAGCTGCTTCCCGATTCTGAGGACCCGCTCTGGCCGGGAGGTATTCAGAGGGACTTCCTCGACCTCCTCGGCCGGCTCGGCATGCAGCCTCTCCTCGTCCTTGGCAACGGCGGCCGTGATGGTGTCTATCCTCTGTCCTTCCCTTTCGGCCGGCCTCGTTAGCTTGAGGTAGCATGCTCTGGCTATCCTCTGATTTCCTCTGGCGTAGCCGATGCCGTCATTGGTGGGGAACTTTAGGCACAAGTGCTTCATGGAGATGATGGCCTCCAAGTCCTCCAGCGCTGGCCGGCCCAAGATCAGGTTGTGGGCGCACTGGAGGTTGACCACCATGAACTCCATGTTCATCCTGGCGCGGTGGGGGCCGTCACCGACCTCCACGGGGAGGACTATCGTGCCCTCGGCGTCGATAGAGTCCTCGGTGAAGCCGGATAACAGTGTCTTGATCGGCTTTAGCAGAGCTCTGTCCAGCTTCAGCTGCCGGAAGGTATCCAGGTACATCACGTTGACGGAGCTCCCCGTATCGATGTAAGTGCGTTGGATGATGGAGTCACCGATCTCACACCGGATGACGAGGGCGTCCCTGTGTGATCCCGTCCCCGGAGGCAAATCCTTGTCGGTGAAGGTGATCGCCTCCGTTCGCTGCTTCTTCGGCTGGGGGGGAACGTGGGACACCTCCCCAATGTTGAGGGATTGGGCCCATTTCTTTCTCTGAGTGGCGGAGTCCCCCCCAGTGTTCCCACCTACGATGAGGTGAATGTGATTCTTCTTTGGCGGGGGCTCTTCGAAGTCCTCGTCGTCACTGAGCCTACCAATCTCCCGCTTCTTCGCAGAGGGTTCGCCCCCATGTTTGCCGGTGTTTACCCATGTGTTTTTGCGTGGGCCACCTTTAACAAACTGGGAGAGTTCCCCCTGGCGAATAAGGCGCTCGATGGCCTTCTTCAGTGTGATGCAATCGTCGGTGTTGTGCGACGAGTTCTTGTGGAACCGGCAGTATGTGCCGCCCTGCTGGATGGCAAGGACCTCCTCGGCCGGCCGAAGGGCCTGCTCGATGAGGCCATGCTTCTCGGCATAGTCGAGGATGATGCCGACCGGGTGAGTGAGGGTAACCGCCGGCCGTTCCAACCTCGGCCGCCAGTGGCGATCTTTCTTACTCTGTCCACCAGAGCCGTGACGGCCCCGGGCACCCTGGCCGGTCGGGGACGGACCCGGGGCCGGCGAAGGATTTGTCTTCTTGGATGGATGACCCCCCTCTTTCTTGTGATTGTGGAGCTCGTCGGCGTCGGCATACAAGCCTCCTCGCTGGAGCGCCTTGGCGTACGACCTCGGGGGGGTCGGTGATGAGGCTCCTAGCGTACGGGGAGCTGCGGAGGGCTCCCTGATACAAGGCGAGGAGGGTGCGCTCGTCGGCCCCCTTGACTTCTTCGGTCTCCCTCGTCCACCGATCAATGAACGACCGGAGGGACTCATCATGCTGCTGCTTGACGGAGAGGAGGTGGGTGAAATACTTTTTCGCACGCTTCCTCCCGGCAAAGTGGGTGAGGAAGCGTTGGGCAAGATCCTGCCATGAGTCGATGCTCCCTTCGGGGAGCGCGTTGAACCACTCGTACGCTGGCCCCTCGAGAGTAGAGAGGAACCAACGGTAGAGGTATTCGTCGGACGCGTTCACCATCAGCATGTTGTTCTAATAACGGCTGAAGTGTTCCTGGGGGTCTGATCGGCCGTCGTAGGACTTGATGGCGTTTCCCCTGTACTTCTCCGGGATGGGGGCCGAGAGGACCCTGTTGGTGAAAGGGGTCCTGGTCCTGACCTGGATAATGGGGTCACCTCTCCCCTCGGCCAGCTCCCTCTCCAGGGCGCTAACCTTGTTCATGAGCGCGTTGAGGCCGGGGTCGTTGGAGGCGCCGGCCGTAGGGATGTTGGCCGACTGCTTGGCCTCCATCTGAGCCAGCCTCCTCTCCAGCTGGGCAATGACCTCGTCCCGGGGGTCCCTGGCGGCCGCTGCGGCGCCCGGCTGGTTCCTCATGCGCTCGTTGTGAGTCGCATAGATCTGGTGGCGCACGTCGTCCTCGTGCAACTTCCCCTTGCCCTGGTCCGGGCGGGGCTGGTCCGCTGTCCGGGACACAGACCCCAAGCTTTCCCTCGGCGAGCCAGGCCGAGGCTCACCAATCCGTCCTGCCATCCTCTCCGAAACCGGACGACGGCGCGTGTCACCTAGCCTGTTGAAGGCAGAGGCTTTTCCACGCGCTGGGGTCTGCCCAGGCCGAAGAGGGGAAACAGGGTGGGAGTGGGACGACGCCGTGTCCTGGGCCATCACCCCCTCATCGTTGCCTATCTGGACGACCAACGGTTGGGGCTGAGGAGGTGGAGTGACGTTCCCCTCGGTCCTTGGCAAGAGTGCGCTGAGGACGGTGGGGTTCTGAGCCAGGCTGGCGATGATGACCGATAGCGCGGCCTGGACCTGTGGATCCACGGACGGAGAGGCCGCGGCCATAGGCTGGGCCGGGGCGTGGTCCGTCTTCTCAGCTCGTTTCTTGTCCAAGCCGATGCGAGCATCAGGGGCTCCACCGTTGAGTTGGTTGCGGAGGTCCGCCGTGAGGTTGAAGGCCTCCTGGAAGACGTCCCCTCCGCCGACCTGGTCGGCCGTGGTGCCCTCGTCGTGCTCCCTGGCCTCTTGGTCCTCAGGGATGGCCTTGCTGACGAGGTTGCGGTTTGATTTAGTTCTTCCCATGATCAGTGGTTAGCTGTGCTTGGTAGCGACGAAGGGTGCTAACTTGATTGTTCTAGCTCTCAATGAAAGCACCAAATGATAGAGTATATCTAGAGAGAAGTGAGAGCTAGAGAGAGAAGTGCAATAATATGCTTCAATAGAATGAATTTGTAACCCCTATAACTACTCCCAAGGGGAGTATTTATAGAGAAAATCGGGCTGGGCTCCCAAGCCTTGGGCTTGGGAGGCCCATTTACAACTGGACCGCTACTGGGCCGAATACAAAGCCACTAATGGGCTGTACAAATGAGTAAGTGTGAAATCCGGTTCTGTGAGATCTTCGCGGCCGACGAGGGCGTGGCCGACAAGGGCACGGCCGACGAGGGCACGACCGACGAGGGCACGGCCGACGAGGGCACCCGGGTTCCTTGGCTTCAGGACCATAATCTGAGTTGGCGCCTTCTCGGCCGACGGGGGTCCCTTGGCCGACGTGGGCGCCACTCGGTGTCTTGTGCTTTCTGTTCTTCTGAGTACGTGGGTCCGGGGGCTCAGACCCATATACTCCATCAATTATATGCTGCGTACATTTTTATTCGGATGAAAACCCCAGAAGTATCATGACAATTGATGATAATCAAATTGTATATATTCCAGGCTTCCAGCGAGCCTTTACTCGCAAAACAGAAGAACAAAATACAAAGTTAAACATACAGAAACTTTTTAATCACAAATTTTGCAGCACGTAGAATTTTGAATGGTCGAGTTTCAGGTTTCCTCTTTACATGTGAATTTTTCCTACTAGTGGGGCAATGAAGACAGTAAGAGGACATCATGCTCCTTTAGAAGCCTTTGAAAATGTGACAAACGTTTTTGCAACCGAAGGATGCCAGCAGCCTTTTGGGTAAGTATGGCATTCAGTTGAGATACATAATTGTCTAATTGATTCCCTGGTTGATCTGCCTCAACTAATAGGTTCATTTCCTGAAACAGGTAGGGGCATGTCAACTTCTCCAAGTGGTGCAAAAGTTTCATTGAAACATATAACGTAATATTAATAATGATAACAATGATAATAATACGGTAGTTAAATACTACGTAAAAGATATGGTGAATGACGTTTTAAACCTCTTTAACAATGTCCATTGTTTCCTCCACTAGTCCTCGGTGGGCATTTACAAGATCTTCCTCTTCCTGAAAAGATAAAATATGAGGTCACAGAGAAGTCAGCAAAATATGGGATTAGTTACTTCAGATATAAAGGGTAAAATAAACATTTACTTCATAGACTACATTAAAGCATATCACCTTCAGCAGATCGTTTAACTCATTTCCAGAAGCCAAATACTTGGGCTCTTTCCACATTGGTTGTTCATTGCCTTTACGAGATTTTTCTTCTGCAACGGTAGTGCTGAACGTCTCGAGTTTTGGTATTGGAATATCTCTTTCATAGAGTTCCTCATCATCGGGCCCCGTGTCATCTTCATACGTTGGTACAGAAGGTAAGACTACAGAAGACAAAGGCAGTGTTGTGGACTCCCTCAGGTTAAGTGATGAAGACAGAGCATCTCTCTTGGAGTTATTCCCCCCTTTCGAAAGGCTCTTCACCCTGTGTGGATTGTAGAGATTTGGAAGTTAAAAACATTGGGCGAGAAAAATGATAATCACTAATGCTTTGAATATAATATTGATAAGTTGGTTACCTGTCAGCATATCTCAATGTGTTTAAAGTATGTTCACAGGATCCAGCATTTGGAGATATGCATGAAATCATCACGGTTCGACTGTTTCCAACAAATGAATCCCTAAGGACCTCTGTTAGTTTACTTCCCCTGAATGGTATATGGCCATGCTCGTTGTCAAGAGCTCTAATGCATTCCTTCAGTGCGAGCAGGCTTTTATTTATCTCAGCCCCTTCAATTCTGTGGAGTACAATTCGCATTAAAAAAATTGAAAAATGATTTACTTATAGACACAAGGTGAGGAGGATCTATTCGGCTAAAGGAAAATCTCTCAAATTTTATTTTGTGCTTGGTGAAAACAAAAATGACAGAAAAAATTAGCACTAATTTCGAAATCAGAAATATCCCTTATTTGGGACCGAGGGTGTAACATTTACCTTGTTTGCTTATCATTGTCAGTAGTATCAGCACCACGTTCACTTCCCGCAAGGTCAATAAAGGAGAGCTTCCCAATAACTCGAGTGGGCTTGGATTCACTGCCATCAACTGACCTCTTAATCGATAGTTGAAGTATAGCATGTGACCTAGAAGATTCCTCATTGGCACCAGTGGTGCCTGTACTTCTTGTTGCATTTCCCCTATCAATCAGTTCCTTGATCATCTCCACATCTGAAACCCTGTACTCTTGCAACCCCACAATACACACTTGCTGCTTACCATCTTCTCTCATGCAAAGTTTTCTGTGAAAAAAGAATTTGTTTCATTTACCATGAACAATGAAATTAAAAGTTTGTGAAAGGAAACAAAAAAATCAGGTAACATAACTATAGGGGTTAACAAAATTTATCTCATTGAGGTTTGTATTATATTCTCTTTCCATCATTTGCAATGGAGCCAAAGACTCACTATTTTTTGGCTTGAGAATATGATGGAATAAAGCAAATGGTTCACTAAACTGTCTACGCTTCTTTGTTATGAAGCAACAGTTGGTCCATGCATAAAAGACTTCCAATAAAGATAAAGTGCAATGATGGTGGCATGAAAATTTTATTACATCTATAAAATCCAGAAATGCATTTCTTTAAAATGCATATTAAGCACATTTTAGTTTAATAAAACATAAATCTGAAATAAATCTCTACTTAAAGCATTATTTTCTCATTAAATTTGCACATTTTGTGGTTGCGGGACTAAATTGTTGATATTTGAATGTTCTAAAGCAATAGGTCCAAATTGCCAATTACATTCCAACGAAACTAGTTTTAACTGTCAAGTGTCAACCTCCAATCCTGCGTGATCAAATATGCATATTTTCCGGGTGCACCATGAAATATTATAAGATTGAAACTTCCTAGATGCTAAGAAGGCTTACTTCCGATCATTAAGAAGGTCAAAAAGTTTTCCTCCATAAATCTCAAAGAAGCCAACAAACAATTGAAAGCCCTGATTCCGGTAAGTGTAGTTCATGAGCCTCAGAATATCCCTGGATGCCTTTAACGGTAGTGGTTTCATTGTATAAGTTTTCCCACTTCCTGTAGAAGGTTTAAAATATTAAAATAAAAACAAAAAAAGTCAAAGAAAATGCAATGGAGAACAATGTTGTGGTATTTAAAGGTTGAAGAGTGTAAAAGAAGTTACTTTTCACCAACCATAATCACGGAGGATCTTAATGACCAACCGACCAAAGAATGACAGTAGTCCATCATATTTTTCTTCTCTGATCTCAATTCATGTGAATTCCACTGACTCTATTTTCATTGCACTTTGAATTATTGAAGAGCACACTTGTAAATGATAATGACTAATGGTTCAAAAGATCTTATGAGTGAGAAATAAACAATATGAATTTGTGAAAAAATGGAAACTAATGTATAGTGGAATATGTAAAACATCTATTAAAAATACATATAGCAATGCGGGAAGAGCAAGCAATGGCTTTGTCACATATTGGGGTCAAGGCGTCAAGCAGTCAAACACTAATTGAAGCATGGTTTATCCAATATTCTCAATTTACCTGTTTGCCCATATGCAAAGCAAGTAGCTTTTGTCCGTTGGAAAATTATCGGAACAATGGGCTCAACAGTTTCATGGTACACCTAAGAATTTATATAAAAAGAGTTCACTGGTACATAATCACAATTTTAAGGTTGTCTATATGAAAGTAAATTGAATAATGTAATCACCTCATCATTTGAAACCTCCTCATTCAACACTGCATCAAAGACAAACTCATGTTTCTCTTGATATTGAGTTAGGTCAACCTGGGCAATATATGTAAAGTTGAGGATTTTCTATTACTCAAATCCATTTTTCTGTAAAATAACTGAAAAAGAGTAATTACTGGATCAATGATACAAACAAAAAAGAAGGAAATGTTCATATAGAGTACAAAAATGTATGGTCCATGGCTGTCGTTGTAATGTTCATAAGACCTTTGTCCATATGATTCTTAGCCAGATTGAAGAGTGACTTAATTTATATGTTGCAGCTCAGAAACTGAAGACAGCGCAGCAACATAACTCAAATGGAAGATCCATATATAAAACGGAAGATCCAAATGTGAGAAACATACAAAAAGAAGAAGAAATTTAAAGACATACTAATGTTAAAACAATATTTTGTCCACTCAGTAACTTATTACGGCATAAACAACAAGAGCACTACCAGAAATTTCTGGACCACAAATGACAAACCTTAAGCTTTGTCTCATGAACTGTCAATGCGTTTGTACGAGTTTCTATTATGTCTTCCTCATTCTTTGTCAGTTCCTTTTTGTTTAAAGGTCTCTTTCGAACCTGCAAGAATTTAACCGTTTGCAACAATGTTAACATGGAAATTATATCGTTTTCATAAAGTAAAAATCTCAGTAAGCAATTCACAAAGAATAACTAAAAGTCCTCGACACATTTGTGACGCGCACTCAATTTTTTAATAGCAGTTGAATGGAGTGCATACAACTTCTATAAACAATACAAGAATGATAGACGAAACATACCACTACTTTGATCTTAGCAACATTGCTAGCCCTCTCCTTATCAGAAGCAAAGCTCTTTGTAACATTGCTATCACTCAGGCCACGAACTTTTCCATTTTGTTTATAGTTTGCAATGTATGCCTCTGAGTCCTCACTAATTTTTCCTCGAGCATAATGATGCATGGAAGGAGCACAGGGCTGGTTATTGGCAACAGGAAACTGTACACAAAATGCCCACAAATAATTTAGAAGCAGATAATTCATCACCAAATAATAACATATGTGAGTTATAAAGTTAGTTTCATCTAGAGTAATAAAATAGGATGCTTCGGTCACAGAGAGGTCGTTATGTATCTAGATCTTGCAGAGTTGCAGTCACATTTCATACATGGGAACATTAGGTTATGTTTTTTTACTATCCCAACCAATCAGTTGTACAATCAAAACATTGTACTGTATATTTGAAGTAACAAGTACAGCTACTTAGCATGGAAACGTGGAATGTGAAATGGGAATATGCTGAAAACGGTATTAAAAAACTCCAAGGATAAACTTATAAATATATGTAAACATATTTTTAAGCTTATTTTGAAATACATTTATGCCTCCATATTTATTTCATATATGTAAACACATTTATTTTCATATAAGTTATTCTAACCATTCAATGCCAAACCCAAGTTCTTTTGGGAATAAGGCTTGGATGTTTTAGTGCATGCTAACCGAACAATGATAAAATTTGTTATACATATAAATATTGGAATTATTGACATATTAATGCATAATCAAATGCAAATGCAATACATTTCTAGCAACATAGACCATGCATGAAGATATCTTACAAAGGATTCCATTAAGAAGTTCGACAAACTGTCCACTAATATCCATCTAGAATCACATCAAAGAGAAAAGAAAGAGAAACCCGATGTTTCGCAAACACTAAATAATGAAGTTTCTCTATTTTTTAAAACTTTATAGTTTCTCGAAAAGTGAAACGTGAGGTGTGGGAAGTTTTGGTGCTTCTTACTCTTCTTAGAAATACACTTATTGGAAAATGGAGAAATAGGAAAGTTAAGGACTTGACATTGCATTGCAAAATCCAGACTTTATTGAACACTCTCAGCATCATTCTTCAGGACTTTACCAAATGATTATTTGATAGCATTTCAGGCTAAAGGGTCATTTCTTAAACAGTTCAACACAAGCAAAAAAGCCTAAACAGAAATGATTGCACTTACTAAAAACTCGAACAAAAAAAAAGATATTTGAACAACATGAAGATGCAGATCAAAGTTGTAACTTCTAAAACCAGTTGGGCATAAAGAGAGCAAAAAGGGCTTATCTTAATCAAGGAACATTACCTCAGGGAGAAGCTCAGTGTCTGAGGAATGTAGATCTAACAGTCCTGGGCTGAAGTCATTCTGCAGGGCTTGGTCGTCTCCACTCCTCCTCTGTCCTGGCTGCATCAATGGCTCCAAAAACTTATCACTCCCTCCTCCGTAAGTGCTCTGAGGAGCCATATAAGCTCTTGAACCCTGAGCTTCACCGTAGTACCCGGAGTCCTATTCCGGAAGCAAAACAATATCAAAACTTAAAAAATAAATCTCCCGATCTAAGAATGAGCACCCATATGATCTAAAGTATTAGACAGAGGAAACGCAGATACGTTTTCGGACCTGTAGTGGAGGAATAGAGTTGCCAGAAGATGGCTGAAAATGTTGAAGGCCGGTGGACTGCATCCATCTGTCGCTGGATGGATTTTCCATGAAGTTGTCGGTGAGCGGCCGCAGCGCCGCAGCGCCAGATCTCTGCCTTCCCACTGCATTCATTTCTTAAGTTACTACTTCAAGAAGATCAATCCCCGAGAAGAAGCCAGCGGCTTCACCTCTCTGGTAGCAAGAAATGGGAATGAAGGTACGGAGTAGCACTTTCTCCCTCTCCAAAGTGCTTCTCTCTCTAGATTCAAATTAGTTCGCGTATCCAGTGAGGTTTGAACTTTAAAGCTCCGCCCTCTGTTCAACGGATGGTTTTGTCTTTTCAAAACGTGTATATGAAAATAAATAATTCTTGTATGTACGTCTACATATACACATTAGTACATACGGTGTCTGTGAGGGTTTTTTTTATCTGTGAAAATCTCGCTCCATAGACAAAAAAATGTCTTGTTTTGTCTACAAGCTTTTTAGGTTAACACATCAGTACACCCTGTGTCAGTGAGGTTTTTTAGGCTACAAGCTTTTTTGAGTGGTAGATCCATGTTCTAAAATTAAGATTTCATAATTTTTTAGAACTCATTGTAAAACACTAAAATTGAATAAATTAGTCGATTTTACTGAAATTTATTAAATTCTAGATGAAATGACTGGATTGACTGATTCTACTGATTTATTAAAAAGTTATATTTAAAATATTTTGTATTGATAAGATAAAGGAAAAAGTATAAGAAGAAATCCTTAAAATGATTTCTATCGTAACTTCAGTCAATACAGTCAGAAAAGTATATTCAACCTTATCTTTTATTGTTATTACACAATTCAGCGTGAAATCAAAAGTTACGTGTTTGATAAAAAAGTTAATCGATATACCCGATTAGCCGAAAACATGGTCACCTAACGTGCTCATAGTGTCAATAAATAAAATTTTCCCTTATTACAACATGAAATTGCGCTATATAATTATGAAGTCATAATTTTAGAGCATAGATCTATTTAAAAAACGAGCCTAAAAATCTCCACTCATCGTATCTTCAAATTTATTTATATTTTTACATATTAAATATGGTGTCATATGAAAGATAATAAAAATATAACTTTTCATTTACTTTTTATAAAAATCAGATTGTAAAAAAATAAATTGTACTCCCTCGGTCCCATATTTATCTTCGCAAGTACAATTGGCACACATATTAAGATAGTGGGAAATGTATGGTGGAGAGTTGTGCAGAAGAAAGAGAAATGTGTAGGAATGTGTAAGAATGGTTGTGAACCACAAATTCTTTGCTAAAAGGGGAAAAAGGAGATATATTTGAGACAGACCGAAAAGGAAAGTATGAAGATAATTCCGGGACGGAGAGAGTAACATTTTTTGACGACCAAGTTATAACAATTTAAAAAAGGAGAGTTGTGTCTGATAATGATGAGTGTTGTTTGGCAACTTAGTACAGCTGAATTCATCCGAAATGGGACCGATGGACCTCACAGATCAACTGAATTGGCCTGTTTTCTACCTAGTTGGCCCGTTTCGGCCCTGCCAGCCCATTAGAGTAGCCTTGTACTCCCTTTCCCCTTTTTCTATATATAGGAGGTTTCCTCTATGTTTTGGGAGCTTCTTCCTCTTCTTCTTCATCTTCTTCCTCTTCCTCTCCTCCTCCTCCTCCTCCAATACCACCTTCTCTCTGGAGTAGCTACAACTCCATTAATGGGAGCTTAATACTTGTACTAAAATGGTGAGTAGTGTATTAATAAAATGAGAGTGGCTTGAACATTTTATTGGGACAAATTAATCAAGACACGTGAATGAATTGGGGAAAATAATAATCCTAATACACCACTAAATGGGTTGAAACGGGTTACCTTGTGGGTTTTGTGTCATTTCAATATATAGCCTCATTAATAGTCAATACGGTTCTCTTTTGAATTCTAATTTTGACAATCATCTTAACCATTCTCAAATTTGATTTTTGTAATGCAATCAAATGTATTGTGTAATCTACGAATTCACATTCCATTCATTACATCTACAATTTTGTTTTGTTTTTGTTTTATTTTCATTTATATGTCTCATAAGAAAAACTTTAAGCATATATATTACCGTGCAGTGCACGGGTACACATACTAGTAGTAAATAAATGTATAAAATGATATGAACACTTTATTTTGACGTGGAAACCCGAAAGAGTGAAAATCACAGAACTTTTCAAGCTAATGTTCAAGCGACTCTCATTTTATTAATAAACTCATCACCATTATAATACAAGTATTAAGCCTTGAAAGCCATTAATGAAGTTGCAAGCTAATAGATAGAGAAGGGAGAGTGTGGAGAAGAAGAAGAAGACTAGCTACTGAGAGAAGAAAGGATCCGAAAACATGGAAGAAAACTTGTTATGCATATATAGGGGAAGGGGTACAAAGCTATTTGAAATTTCGAATGAGCGGAAACAGGCTAATCGGACCTTAATGGACCTCACAGATCAGACTCCTGAACAGTAATTAGTATATTTAAAAATATACTAATGTTATTTTAAATTTTGAAATTTGAAATGTTCTCAACTTTTTCAATGAGTCTGAAAAGTGCACATTTTTTAGACCGAGCGACCGGGTGGACAGTTTTCAAGTCGGACCGGGACTGGGCAGGATTGGGGTTTGGGATGAAGGCCCGATACCGGGTTGGGTTTGAACAAAGACCGGGCCGAATGGGCCGGAGTCATGTCAATTTTTTTTTAAATTAGTTTTTTCGAATTCCCCCCATCCCCCACCTCCAAACCCCGCCAAAACACCCAGCCCAACCCACCTAGCAGCAACCCAATGCCAAAAAAACAAAAACAAAATGACCTGGACCGGTCCCAACCTGGCCAGTCGGGTCCATTAAAATTAGGGCCCATAGCCCGCCCTATAAACAGCTGGTTCAAGTCTCCAGTCCCAGTACCGCCCGGCAAGGTCAGGTCGGGCCTGCACAATACCAGGCCGGGTCCCGAGCCAGGCCAACCCGTCCTAGTCCATCCCTAGCCAAGCTTGCCCTCACTAATGAGCTGCATTTTTGAAAAGTCTAACCCTAATCCATATTTGTACTAGTTTAAATTCATGGGCCTTCATTAAGAACGGATGTACTTTCAAAGTCATGTTCCATGTGTGGAAAGTCCACTAATAAGAATTAACAATTCTTGTTGTAGATTTATTGTTCACACACTTTGTACAAACTGCATGTCAAGGCAAACTGCATGTCAAGGCTTTTTGTCTATCGCAAGTGTGTACAAAAGGCTTTTCTTGAATAAGAATGGATGAGATCGGGGGCGGAACTAGCAAGGGGCTTGGAGAGGCTTGAACCCCTACAGTTGTTTTTATATTTATTATATACTATCTTTCGTTTCATAAAAGTTGCAACAGTTTGACTTTCACGTTTGCCAACGCGCAACTTAGACTGTAATTGTATTTATTTACATATTAGTAAACATTAAAAAAAGTTAATATATTGGAAATATACATTAATACAAATTTATTAATATTTTATACATAATATTTTTATTATCTATATTATTAGAAAATCATAGTCAAAGTAAGGTGTGTGAATAGTGCAAAAATTCCAATGTTGCAACTTTTATGGAACGGGGGAAGTATATATTAAATATAAAATTGTAAATTGTAAATATTTATAAAGTATGTGTGTTATACACTAAATAACCACTCTGTTAACAAGAAGACATTGCAATAGAGTGAATGAGATGCGTGCATTTCCTAGGATTATGAAAAGATCTAGGATTCGAATCCCGTTGTAGTTATTTTTTTATATAGTGCTCAATCTTCCGGAGACCTTCGTTTTACCAAAAAGCCCCTCCAAGGTCCCCAAGGTGGTTCCACCACTGGGTGAGATAGTTGCTCTACCAATGGTCAGGTACTTTTTATTAGGAAAGCTTAACAAGGTTTACATAGGTCCATATCCCACTGACTTCGGCAGACTTTTCGAGTTAAAAAGAAAACACAACTATTTATTGACAAGTTCGAACTTTCATAATGATAGAAGCAGAAATATTCATTCAGTTTTCCGAACAAAAAGCACAGGTCTTAGAAAGAAATCAAACAAGGAATTAAAAACATGAAGAACAATGCATCCACCAATACGCCGCATTATGATACTGTCCAATGCAAGGATAGTTGATCACTTTTTGCCACTTTTCTTCAGTCCTGCGCCTCCAAATGCCCCCGAGGTCTGAGCTTTTATCTTAAGCTCCTTAAGTGCCTGCTCAAATAATAGATACACGGACACATATGGTAAATTCAGTGCAATTGCACAAAAAAGTAGCAACTGCAAAAGTATCAGAAAAAAATACACGCCTTTTCTTCTTCCCTCTTTTTCTGCAGGTAATTTTTGTCAATCTGTAAAAAGGGAACCAAATAATCAGCAATTTTAGAACAATAACGGCAGCAAAATAATCTTAGCATTCAAAGAAGAGGTGCCTAACATGTCACCTTTTTCATTTGCTATATAGTATAAGAGAATAAGAGATGTAGGGTGATTCATATTTCCAGTAATGAATAAAAAGAATAAAAATGGCAGGATTTAAGTAACAATATCAAATTATTTAATGTGTTCAAAACAACAACATAATTACCTTTCCCAAATTGCTTGAGGTCTTAAAAGGCACAATACAATAGGGAGACAAGAATGAGTGTAATTTACAGGTTTTAAAGGAACAAATGTACCGTTATGGCGAAGAACATATAAACTTAACCCATCAACTTCTTTTTGAGTCAACTTAGTACAAAAAATATAAAATAAGAGCAAATTTAGACTTTAACTTTAACTATATACATAGTATGAGGGTACATATATATGCCTCAGCTTTTTAAGGAATCAATTCAGCACAAAATTGTAAAATTGAAACACATATAGCATTGAACTACATCATAAAACATTTACACCCCTCAACTATTGGACATAAGAACATATTAGATCCAACTTTATAGTTTGTGTTTGATTGACCTAAAAGAAATTTAAGGAGTATATTTTTCATATATAGTTCAGGGGCATATTAAACCTGAATCAGAAAGTTGAAATAACAAGGAAGATACCAGGAAAAAGGAGAGCAAACGAAAATTGATGGATATGCCATAAAACTTGAACAAATAGAATTCACATTGAGAAGTATAGCACAAAATGGGTGGAAGAGCAAATTAAAGATACGATAGGATAAGGGAGAACCAAAGATGGACTCTAACAAATTATAAAGCAATACATCTATCAAAATGCAATAGCATCATGGATTCATGGCACAAGACAAAAATTTGAATGATGTGCACCATTAGGAAGGATCATCCTGATGTTGAATACAATCTTTAAAAATTTTGCCTTGTACCACGATGACTAGGGCTGCCAGGGGTGTAAATAGACAGACAAAGCTCATATCATTATTCATTACAAAATTTACCACCAAAGCACTGAAAAATGCACATCAAATACAGATAAACTAAAATTAGGACAGATATTAAAGATCCAGACTTAGAGCCAGAAGAATCACATCGTCTAACTCTGCCTTTTCAGACTTCGGTTTCTTCAAAGGCTTTGCCTTTCCACCTGTAGGTTGTGGAAAATCATAAGTAGATTCAAAAGGGAGACAAAACAAAACGAAATTCAAACCTAACGTTGCTTAACTCGTCCGATTAAACTTAATAATAAAGAAGTACTACGTTCTAATGGCTACGGATAGAGGGTTTGTCTTCACAAAGATCACCCATTACAGTCAGAATACAGTAATCAAATTATAAATAGATAGAACACATAAATATAAATCCTTAATATCTCTCATGCTTCATCCTGTCAACTAAAACAAATTCAACCTAACGACAAATTAAAGTAAAAAAAAATTAATCGTCAAGAAGATGACGAAGGACCTTGCTTGGAGGACATGGTTGCTGATCTGATTGAGTGTTGAGAGAGAACGAGGGCACCTTTGCCGCAGTCTATTTCTCTACGGAACCAATTAGTTCTCCGGGGTAATAAATAGGGAGAATGAACGCAATTTAGGGCCTCGGAATATGTAGACACTGCTTCTCCAATTTCTGCAGGTTTAATTAATGGGCCAATTCCGCACATGAGAAATTCCGGCGTGGACTTAAAGTCATTCACTTCATACAAAATAACATGACTCGCTAAATTTGAAATTGGTAAATTTAGGTCTAGAATGACCGGAACCGAATCCATGTCTGCCAAAGGAATTCCACAAATCCAAACATTCAAATGAAATCTACTCGAAAACAGAAACAAATGCTACAAAAGAGAAAATAATAGTGAAATAAAATCTTTCCACAAAGCTCTTTCTGGTATGGAGGTGGTTTCGGATGAGGACGAGCCGTTAGGGTTCCACAAAACTCCACCACCGTCGGAATGGCCGACCAAGACTTCACGATCCAGCCTCGATACAACCTCCCAGCCGCACCTCGTTCATCCGTCAACGGTATCTCTTCCAACGTAGTTGTAATCTCAAGCGTTAGAACACTTAAAATCAGTGTAATCTGCCGTTCCAATCCCATAAGGGAAAACTGTCAAATAGGTCCTCGAACTTTCATAAAAAAGTCAATTAAGTCCTTCTATAGGAGACTCTGTCCGATCGTCGCGATTTGGGGCGGTTCCCGGTGGAATTTTTTGATGAAATTTTTTGAGCATCTTATTCATCAAGTGTAGTTTACTCATACCAAATTTCAGCTAAAAATTTAATCGGGAGCGCATTCAAATTAATTCGAGAACGCAACAATGCGCAGTTATATTCAAGAACTAATTTGAATGAGTTCCTGATTGAAATTTTAGCTGAAATTTGGTATGAGTAAACTAGACTTGGTGAATAAGATGCTCAAAAAATTTCATAAAAAAATTCCACCGGAAACTGCCTCAAATCGCGATGTCCGGACAGAACCTCATATTGAAGGACTTAATTGACCTTTTTATGAAAGTTCGGGGACCTATTTGACAGTTTTCCCGTCCCATAATGATAGGGGGCGACGAAATATCTTAACCCTTACAAATAGGGGAGACGCCGTTAGGGTTCCTCTCTCTCTAGAGAGAATAGAGCATTCGAATAGTACATAGCCTATGTGAATTTAAAAACATATTCCGTATGTAAAATTATGCGGAGTATATCTTGTAAATCATCTTAAATACTCCCTAAGATAAATTACATTTGTACACAAAATCATTACACAAATTGTACATACAGCCCTAATTGTGTATTTACATAGTAGGATTGTAAACGAATCAAATAATTTATACTCAGTTCGGAATTCAAATTCGTTTAAGACTTCGAATTCGAAAAATCCAAATACAAATACAAATAAGAATATTATATTTTATTTGAATTGTTATCAAATACAAATAAGAATATCAGTGTATTCATTTCAAATGTTAATCAAATATGTTCGATAAATAATAGCGATGATATTAATAATATTAATAATAAAAGTAATACTACTATAATAACTTTTAAAACACGGTTATACCCTCAAATTATAGCTCTAATATATGCATTTACGCATACAAATTCCAAGTCCATTTGTAATAGATCAAAAGTATCATACGAAGTAAGGGTTGTAAACAAAACAAATAATTTTAATTCGATTCGAGATTTGGATTCAAAATTTATGATTTAAATTTGAAAATATAGAATATAAATATGAATACAAATCATATTTTTAGTTCAAACATCTTTCAAATACGAATATAAATAATTATGTATTCGATTTGAAGAATAATCACATATATTTGTTTATACATATACAAAATCAACTACTTATAATTTGTGTGCATCAACTATCCACTAAATATGTGTATGCATAGTATAAACTATATATCTAATGATTTTTTATTAGCAACAATACTAGATATCTAATATAAAAGTATTTGTTTGACTTTGATATATACAATTATCAACTTATTTTACACATTATAAGTATAATTTCTAATATGTGTGTGTTTGTGTTTATTTCAAAATCTTTGAAATAGATTTATGTTTATTAATCATAAAATTGTTTCACTTTAGTATATTGTGTACAACCAAAATGTGCATTGATCCATTAAATTTTAAAGAAAAATGTAATGTTTCAAATAAAATTTTAAGAACACATATTAAGTAATAACATGCATTTATAACATCAAATATATAAAAAAAAGTTTTTTAAAGTGATATTTGATCAATATATAACTTATGCTCAAATCGATTTAATATTCGTATATGATTCGTTAACTATTCATATTGTTAAACAAATACAAATACAAATCGAAATTAATATTCGTTTCATCTTCGAATTCGGATTTGTATTTGAACAATTAAACAAATACAAATATAAAATCACACTATTCGACTCGATTCAGATTGTTTATAACCCTAGTGCACAGTCTATTCGTTTAATAAAACATGAATTATTTGGTAATTGTCTGTGTGGACAAATAGTGTACAATTTGTGTACAAATTTTGTGTACAACAAGAATAACTAAATAATCGATGGCAAAAATGTAACTTCCTTTTGTTCGCGAATAACATCGATCTAGGGGTGTGATCGGGTTGGGTTGGGTCGGATTTTGGCTAGGATCGTAAAAAACCCTAGCCAAAACTAAAATTTTGGGCTGGTTCGGGTTTTAAGAGCCTCGGGTTTGGATTGGATCAGGTTGAACCCAGAAAAAACTCGAACTAGATGTCTAAAAAAAATAAAATACACTCACAACAAACATTGCAAATATCTAAGCTTCTAATCAAATAACATACGTAGTATATCTCAAATAACATATATATCAAAATACAAAAGAATGACTTGAATCTAAAATAGAAATTGCTTCAAGTAGGACTAAAACGTAGACAAAATGTACAAATGGAACTACATGAGTTTTGATGGAGTATATGGGTCTAGGCCACAGGACCCACATACTCAGAAGAACAGAAAGCACAAGCCACTACGCGGCCCCTCGTCGGCCAAAGGACCCTCGTCGGCCGAAGAGGGACCGACTCAGAATATGCCCCTGAAGCCAGGGAACTAGGGTGTGCTCATCGGCCGTGCCTTCATCGGTCGTGCCCTCGTCGGCCAGACCCTCGTCGGCCACGGAGGACTCGCAGAACTAGATTTTACACTTATTCATTTATATAGCCCATCAGTTACTTTGTATTCAGCCCAATAGCGGTCCAGTTGTAAATGGGCCTCCCAAGCCCAAGGCTTGGGAGCCCAGCCCGTATTTTTCCTATAAATACTTCCTCTGGAGGTAGTTATAGCAGTTACAAAATCATTCTATTGAAGCATTTACTTGCACTTCTCTCTCTAGCTCTCACTTCTCTCTAGATATATACTCTATCATTTGGTGCTTTCATTGAGAGCTAGAACAATCAAGTTAGCACCCTTCGTCGCTACCAAGCACAGTTAACCACTGATCATGGGAAGAACTAAGTCAAACCGCAACCTCGTCAGCAAGGCCATCCCTGAGGATCAGGAGACCAGGGAGCATGAGGAGGACGCCACAGCCGACCAGGTCGGCGGAGGGGACGTCTTCCAGGAGGCCATCAACCTCACGACGGACCTCCGCAACCAACTCAACGGCGGAGCCCCTGATGCCCGCATCGGCCTGGACAAGAAACAAGCGGAGAAGACAGGCCACGCCCCGGCCCAGACTATGTTCGCGGCTTCTCCGTCTGTTGACCCACACGTTCAGGCCGCATTGTCGGTCATCATCGCCAGCCTGGCCCAAACCCCACCGTCCTCAGCGCACTCTTGCCAAGAACTGGGGGGAATGTCACTCCACCTCCTCAGCCCCAACCGTTGGCCGTCAGGTTAGGCAACGATGAGGGGGTGATAGCCCAGGACACGGCGTCGTCCCACTCCCACCCCGCTTCCCCTCTTCGGCCTGGGCAGACCCCAGCGCGTGGAAAAGTATCTGCCTTCAATAGGCTGGGTGACACGCGCCGTCGTCCGGTTTCGGAGAGGATGGCAGGGCGGATTGGTGAGCATCGGCCTTGCTCGCCCAGAGAAAGCTTGGGGTCTGTGTCCCGGACAGCGGACCAGCCCCACCTGGACAAGGGCAAGGGAAAGTTGCACGAGGACGACGTGCGCCACCAGATCAATGCGGTCCACGACGAGCGCATGAAGAACCAGCAGGGCGCCGCTGCGGCCGCCAGGGATCCCCGGGACGAGGTCATCGCCCAGCTGGAAAGGAGGCTGGCCCAGATGGAGGCCAGGCAATCGGCGAACATCCCCACGGCCGGCGCCTCCAACGATCCTGGCCTCAACGCTCTCATGAACAAGGTCAGCGCCCTTGAGAGGGAGTTGGCCGAAGGGCGAGGTGACCCCGTCATCCAGGTCAGGACCAGGACCCCTTTCACTAACAGGGTGCTCTCGGCCCCCATCCTGGAGAAGTACAGGGGAAACGCCATCAAGTCCTACGATGGCTGATCAGACCCTCAGGAACATTTCAGCCGCTACCAGAATAACATGCTGATGGTGAACGCGTCAGACGAATATCTCTCCCGTTGGTTCCTCTCCACCCTTGAGGTGCCGGCGTACGAGTGGTTCAACGCGCTTCCCGAAGGAAGTATTGACTCATGGCAAGACCTTGCCCAGCGCTTCCTCACCCACTTTGCCGGGAGGAAGCGTGCGAAGAAGTATTTCACACATCTCCTCTCCGTCAAGCAGCAACATGACGAACCCCTCCGGTCATTCATTGATCGGTGGACGAGGGAGACCGAAGAGGTCGAGGGGGCCGATGAGCGCACCATCCTCGTCTTATACCAGGGAACCCTTCGCAGCTCCCCGTACGCCAGGAGCCTCATCACCGACCCTCCGAGGTCGTATGCAAAGGCGCTTCAACGCGGGAGCTTGTACGCCGACGCTGACGAGCTCCACAACCACAAAAAAGAGGGAGGCCATCCCTCCAAGAAGACAAATCCTTCGCCGGCCCCGGGACCATCCCCGGCCGGCCAGGGTGCCCAGGGCCGTCACGGCTCTGGTGGACAAAGCAAGAAAGACCGCCACTGGCGGCCTAGGTTGGAACGGCCGGGGGTCCCCCTCACCCACCCGGTCAGCACCATCCTCGACTACGCCGAGAAGCATGGCCTCATTGAGCAAGCTCCTCGGCCGGCCGAGGAGGTCCTTGCCATCCAGCAAGGCGACACATATTTCCGATTTTACATTGGGGAGGTGTCCCACGTTCCCCCCCAGCCGAAGAAGCAGCGAACGGAGGCGATCACCTTCACCGACAAAGATCTGCCTCCGGGTACGGAATCACACAGGGACGCCCTCGTCATCCGGTGTGAGATCGGTGACTCCATCATCCACCGCACTTACATCGATACGGGGAGCTCCGTCAACGTGATGTACCTGGACACCTTCAGGCAGCTGAAGCGGGACAAAGATCTGCTGAACCCGATCAAGACACCGTTGTCTGGCTTCACCGGGGACCCTATCGACGCTGAGGGCACGATAGTCCTCCCTGTGGAGGTCGGCGACGGCCCCCACCGCGCCAAAATTGACATGGAGTTCATGGTGGTCAACCTCTAGTGCGCCCACAACCTGATCTTGGGGCGGCCAGCACTGGAGGACTTGGAGGCCATCATCTCCATGAAGCACTTGTGTCTGAAGTTCCCCACCGATGGCGGCATCGGCTACGCCAAAGGAAACCAGAGGATAACCAGAGCATGCTACCTCAAGCTAACGAGGCCGGCCGAGAGGGAAGGACAGAGGATAGACACCATCACGGCAGCCGCTGCCAAGGACGAGGAGAGACCGCATGCCGAACCGGCCGAGGAGGTCGAGGAAGTCCCTCTGGATACCTCTCGGCCGGAGCGGGTCCTCAAAATCGGGAAGCAACTCCCACAGGACCAGCGGGACGCCATCCTCCTCCTCCTATGGTCATACGCCGTCATCTTCGCGTGGGGCCCGGACGACATGCCAGGCATCAGCCGGCAGGTGATCACCCACTGGCTGACCGTCGATCCAGCCTCCGCGCCTGTCAAGCAGAAGCGGCGCTACTTATCCGTCGACAGGCGGGACTTCGTCAAAGGGGAGGTCGTCATGCTCCTCTCAATCAACCACATCAAGGAGGTGAAGTACCCGACGTGGCTAGCCAACGTCGTCCTCGCCCAAAAACCGCCGACATTCAGAATGTGTGTTGATTACACTGACCTGAACAAGGCGTGCCCCATGGACCCGTTCCCTCTCCCCAACATTGATCAGTTGGTGGACGAGATGGCGGGATGCGAGTTGATGTCGTTCCTTGATGCTTTCAGAGGGTACCACCAAATTTTCATGCATGAAGATGACGCTTAGAAGACGGCATTCATGACCCCGGAGGGAATTTTTTGCTACCTCGTCATGGCTTTCGGACTCAAAAACTTCGGCGCCACCTATACAGGATGGTGGCCAAGATCTTTAGAGCAGTCCTCGACCGGACGATGGAGGCATACGTCGACGACATGATTGTCAAGAGCAGGCAAGCCACCACACATGCTGACGACCTCCAGGAAAGTTCCTCGGCTACATGGTCAGCCGGAGAGGCATCGAAATAAATCCGGAGAAGATACAGGCTATCATCGACATGGAGCCACCCCGCAACGTCAAAGAGGTACAACGGCTGACAGGGCGACTGGCGACCCTGAGTCGTTTCCTCTCCAAGTCAGCCGAGAGGTCACTCCCTTTCTTCCAGATCATGCGCAAAGCAAACAGCTTCAAATGGACGACAGAGTGCCAGGAAGCGTTCGAAGAGCTGAAGAGGTACCTTTCGTCCCCACCCGTGCTCTCCAAGCCCAGAACCGGCGAAACCCTCTTCTTGTACTTAGGGGTGAGCACGTCGGCCATCAGCTCCGTGCTCATCCGTGAGGACGAAGGGGTGCAGAAGGCCATTTTCTACATCAGCAAGACACTTAGGGAGGCCGAGCTCAGGTACTCCCCCATTGAAAAGACGGTGCTGGCCATCGTCCATACGGTGAAAAAGCTGGGGCACTACTTCCAGGCCCATGTAGTCCATGTACTGACCCAGCAGCCCCTTGGCGCACTCATGAGGAGCCCCACTAGCTCCTCAAGAATGGTGAAATGGGCGATCTTTCTCAGCCAATTTCAGATTGAGATCAAGCCAAGGCCATCCATCAAAGGGAAAGCCTTGGCCGACTTCGTCACCGAATGCACGGCAAGGGAGACAACCGCTACCACTCCCGGGCCAGAGCCGGATGACACATGGATCCTCTTCACCGACGGCTCGTCGGCCGCGAAATCATGCGGGGGCGGCGTCGTCCTCATATCCCCTGAAGGATTCAGAGCTTACTATGCCATCCGCTTCAACTTCAGGGTATCTAACAATGAAGCCGAGTATGAGCCCCTCCTCAGCGGCCTCAGACTTGCCACTGGCCTCAGAGCCAGGCACATCAGAATCAGGTGCGACTCCAAGCTGGTAGTGGGCCAGGTTGGGGGTACGTACGAAGCGAAAGAAGACCGGATGAAGCAATACAAACAGGCATCACAGGAGTTGCTGAAGGCGTTCGAAACCTACGAGATCACACAGATCCCAAGGCCCGAGAAAGCCGAGGCCGACATCCTATCCAAACTCAGCTCGGATACTCCGGAGCACATCTCCAAGTTAGCCAAGATCGAGGAGCTGAGCATGTCCAGCATCCATGTCAGCCCCATCTTGTGCATCCAACAGCGGCCGAAGGACTGGATCTCCGACATCACCACTTTCATCATGACGGGGGAGCTATCCCAGGACGAGGAGAGGGCCAAGCTCGCCAAGCTCAGGGCCCCAAGATACACTATTGAAGATGGAAAACTCTACAAATGATCCTACAATGGCACTCTCCTCCGATCGCTGCACCGGGACGAGGCCGATGTGGCCATGGAGGAAGTTCACTGTGGTGTTTGCTCCTCACACCAGGGCCCTTTCAGTATGTCCCGGCGTCTCGTCGTCCAGCGCTTCTTCTGGCCGACGATGGCGCGGGATTGCGCAGACCTGGCCAGGAAATGTACCACGTGCCAAGTGATCCAGAAGGCCCCTGGTCGGCCAGCCGTCAACTACACCCCCGTCAGCACTGGCATTCCATTTTCAAGATGGGGGATTGACCTGGTCAGCCCTCTACCCAGAGCTGCCGGCAACAACCGCTACATCATCGTCGCAGTCAACTACTTCACCAAATGGGTCGAAGCGGAACCTTTAGCCAGCATCACGGGGGCTAGGTGTCAGAAGTTCGTCTACAAGAACATTCTCACCCGCTTTGGTGTCCCCCAAGAGATCATATCCAACAACGGCAACCAGTTCGAAGCGGAGCCCTTTCAGGAGCTCCTTCGAGAATGGGGAATAAAGCACCGTTTCTCCTCCGTTGCCTACCCTCAAGGCAACGGGCAGGTTGAGAACGCCAACAGAACCATAATGGAGGGGCTGAAGAAGAACCTACAGGACGCAGGAGGAAGTTGGGTCGACGAGCTCCCCAACATCCTGTGGTGTTATCGTACTACGCCAAGAAGGGCAACGGGTGAAACACCTTTTGCCCTGTGCTATGACTTTGAAGCAAAGGCACCCACAGAAGTCACCATTCCCAGCCGACAGGTGGAGCAGTATGACCCTGAGGTCAACGAGGAAAACATGAAAATCGACCTCCACCTGGTCGATGAAAGACGTGAACAGGCATTCATCCGAGCAGAGAACTACTGGCGTCAAGTGAAATCATACTATGACGCCAAGGTACGTTCCCGAGAATTCCAAGTGGGGGACTACGTCCTCCGCCGAAGGGAAGCAAGTCAGCCGTCGGAAGGAGGCAAGCTAGCCTTGAAGTATGAAGGTCCCTACATCGTCAGTGCCGTGGTGAAACCCGACACCTACAAGCTTAAACGCCCCAACGGGACCAATGTACCACGAACGTGGAAGTTACACCATTTGGTGAAGTTTTATCAATAATCCGGAGAGGGTGCAGCCGGCAGAGCCCTCACCCCTTGATGGGTTATTGATTGAACACCACCCTCGGCCTTGAGCCACTTTTGAATAAAACTCATGTTTCCTTTGATTTATTGGAGTTCGAGTAGCACATTAACAGGCGCCCTCATCGGCCACCTTAGAGCGAAAGGCTCAGGCATGGCCGATGTGGCGCTTCGCATCTGCAGCCTTAGAGCAAAAAGCTCAGGTATGCCCCATTGTATTTTGTATCAGCGAAAGGTTTAGGCCCAGCTGAAAGAGCACATCGTACCGGCCCCTAAGAGCAAATCACTCAGGTAGGGCCGACGATGTCCCCAGGACGACGGGACCGCAAACGGCCCGCGTCTTGAAACGAGAAGTTCACTGCGTCGTCCACGCACCTGATCGCAGGACGACAGGACTGAAATCATGGCCAAGGTGACAAAATCCCCAAACTCAGGGATGGGCAACGACAGCCGTTGGAAACCAACCAAAAGTCTAGCCCGCGTCATAAATAGGCGACGGGACCCCCCCCTGAGATCATGGACGTTATAAACGAAGTCCAAACCGGCTGGAGGACTATCGACCTCTTCGGCCGAAGCCTGAAAGAAGGACACTCCCCGAAATAGGAAACGAAAAAAAAATAAAAAATAAAAAAGAGGGAAACCGAGAACTGCGCGCACTTGCCGGCCTCGAGCAGTAAAAATAAATCCCCACAAATCAGCCACACATTTGGCTAAGTACATATCAGTTGAATACAAAGGTAACACTACCAACAGGTAACACGGACGAAGCGGCCACCCACTACAAGGAAAGTGTCAAGGACGGAGCATGCGCCCATAAAATCCTAACCAAAGTGGTTGGGCGAAACGAGGGTGGTAACCTTCATCGGCCATAACCACCTGAAGCGCCAACACTTAGCATGAAAAACAAGGAATCATAACTTCACACTTAAACACAATCCTGAAGTTGACCACCGGAAAGGAGGCCCGGGACGAAGCGGGCAGTAAAACACCCGCGGGAAAGTTAAACACACGAGTAGGCAACCCCTACCGGCCACAACATTCCTGCTGGCCGTTACAGACGCTAAAACCTAGGCGGTTGCTTAAACTGAAAATTTGTCTAAGTGATTCCCAAACACTTAGAGAAAATTTCTAAGGAAAAAGGTTCCCTGAGTGAATTCCAACACTTAGAGAATCCTAAAGAAAGCAAATGCAAAGGAAGAGGCAAAACACCTGGGTACCCTCATCGGCCACACCGCCCGACTTGGCCGACGACGATACCAAGCAGGGAAAACTACATGGCCTAACACTTGGGCAATCTCCTCAACGAAGGGACAGCCTCAAGACGAAGCGGGCATTCAGACACTTGTAGGTGCCCGTCTCGGCCTCGCCAACAGCCGGTAATTACCTATGTTCCGGTTTGGCACTTAGACAAATTTCGAAGTTGAAATAACTAAGGCAAGAAACATAAACATTTAAAGCCGAAAGGGACAAGCGATCCATGCAATCCAAAGGTTGAGTCCCATAGGGGAGCACTTCAGCCATCACACTCAGATGGCAAATGTCAGGTACCCTTATCGGCCACGACTACAGAAATCAGATATAGACTCCCTGTTTAGACTACCGAAAAAGGCACTCGGCCGACGGGATTACCACGCATGGTATTTGGTTCAACACTTAGGAAACTTTTCAAAGTTTTGGCCAAAAGCGAAAGAGGGCGTCATACCAAGAAGAAGAAAATTTTCTAAAGTCCCAATTCCAACACTTGGACAAAATTCTGAAAACTTGAAAACATGAGTAAAGGAAGAAAGACGACGAACAGATATGACGAGGCAAAAGCATACTTCATTAATATATAGTCATTACAGGGAGGGCTCAACGACCATTACAAAAAAAGAGGGGGGCGTTACAAAAGCCTAACTAAAATACAAAAGATTGTGCAGCCGATCAACTCTAGGGAACGGCCTCATCGGCTACCCGCTCCGCTGGGACCTCCTCCGTCCTGTACCCCCGCTGACCTCAGTTGCCGAAGAGACGACAGTATCAACCTCATCGTCGGAATATACAGGCGAACCAAGAGAAGAGCTAAGCACCAGATCCTGCCTCTCGGAAGGGGGGAGTTTTGCTTCGGCCTCAGGATCCTTCATCAGCCGGGGAAGCTTTAGGTTCTTCTTGGCCCACTTCTTGGTGAACTTCAACTTCTTGAACGCCCGGTGCAGCCTCCGGTATAACAGCCGCTGCATCCTCTGCTGGCCCATATCATAATAGACGGCCATCTCCCAAGCAAAGTATGCTTGGCCAGCAGGGCAGTTCTGACCCCAATCTTCAAGTCGGTCCGCCACGACCTCGTAGCACCAGGGCTGGTGGTCATCGGCCTTCCAACCATCGGCCAGGAACCTCTCGATGGCACCATCAACGGCCTTCTCAGCGGCCCTCTCAGACTCAGCCTGAGCCCTGGCGGCATCTTCGACCCGGAGCAGGGCCTCATCACGGCTTCGAAGGGCTTCGTCCCTAGCCCTCAAAGCGTCATCCCGGTCAGCCACTACTTGCCGGTAGGCCACATCGGCCTCATCAACCCCTTTCTGAAGGGCCTTCACCTCCTCCCTAAGCCGGTCTAGGCAGGCCATGGCCTCCTCGACTGAGGCAGCTTTCTTCTCGGCCACCCGTAGGCGAGCAATCTCCTGCTCTTGCCGTTTGTGGCTCTCCATCAGCATGAGAGCGCCCTGCAACAATACAAAAAAGGAAATGAGAAAATGAGGACGATGCAAAACCCATGGCATAAAAAAAAAGAAAAAAAAATGTAAAGTACGAGGAACTCACTTGGACAATGAGGTCCATGCCACCATCATAAATCCTGACGGCACCCAGCTTCTTCAAGTAAGCCCGATCCTCGACCGGGACAGCTTGGGCCAGGACTTCATGGCCGTCAATGGCGTCATTGAAGACGCCACCCTTCACGGGATACTCGATCTTGAGTTTGTAAGTCCCGCCGGCTAGCTCCTTGCCAGCCCTCTGCTTCCGGGGCTCCTGGCCGGCAGGCGGCGGCTGCGAAAGGATCACCGAGGAAGGAACCGAAACCGCGTCCACAACGACAACGGCGCTAGAACCCCCGGCATCATCTTCCGGCATGGCCACACCCCCGGCACCAGCATCGGCCGAAGGGGAAGCCCTCCTCGACTTCTTGGCTTGCATACCGGCGGTCCTCAATAAGCTTTTTTTGGCCGTCATCAGCAGGCCGCTTCTTCTTCGGCTAGGTTGGCGGCTTCTTCGCCGCATCAGCATTTGATGTAACACCACTCGCAGCGGCCACCCTTGCGGCCTCCTTCGCGGCCATTTCCTCTTTTGCCTTAGCTTTTGCTAAGGCCATAACGGATCTGCGATCCATAGCAAAGTCCGCACAAGGAAAACAAACAGTTAGCAAAACATAAAAGAAAACATAGACGAAGACGCCAGGGGAGGTATTACCATCGACGTCAGCAGGAATGCCCATATTCGGGCTGTCGGCCTCCTCAAAGATGGTGGTCATCTTCGGCCATAACTCAAGATCACCTTCCTTGTCACCATAAACATGGTACCTCATGAAGCCGAGGGCGGTCATTTTATACTCCGTGATGTAATGTTTCACGCTCCTCGGCCCACCCTTCAGAAACGCCGCCATCTGGGCATCCAGAATACTGCTCTTCGGCACGTTATGCAGGGTGAACTTACCGTCATGACCAACCGAAGGAAACTCCGTGTCGTCCTCACCCAAGGACACGAAGACAAACTTGCTCTTCCATCCGTGAATAGACGAAGGGAGATCAGTGAAACTCCTCTTCTTCGGCAGCTGCTGGAGATTGGCGTAGCCAGCACAGTTCTTGTGGCTCCCTCGGCCAATCTGGTACAGGTTCATAAATAGTGCCGTCGTCGGCCTAAAATCAAGCTCGTTGCAGCAGAGAAGAAAGTCGACGATGAGTGAATAATTGTTGGGAGTCAGCAAGGCCGGAGGGAGCCCCACCATATCCAGATATTCCGTGATGAAGGGGTGAAGGGGAAATCTAAGTCCCTTTGCGAAACTCATGGGGTATACTCCAAAATACCCCGGAGGTGGATTCAACACGTGGTCCGTCGGCTTGGGCGCCCTGACCCGCCCACACGGCCCCACATACATCTGGGCCACCAGGTAGTCGGCCACACTACTCTCCGTCTTAATCAGATAAAGATTGCTGAGATCCAGGTAAGAGAAACCTGGACCCCTCTTCGGCCGCCGCCTTCTTATCGGAGCAGCTCCCTTCACAGCAGAAACCGGCTTCGGGCAGGGGATCGCAGCCGATGTAGACGCTCCGTCCACAACACGTGAAGCCCCTATTTCTTCACCATCAGACGAGGAGGCAGCCTCTTCGTCCTCACTCTCACCCTCCCCGGACTTGAAGGAGCTCAACTCCTCTATCTCCTCACAACACTCCTCAACCACCCGGTAATCAAGGGACCTAGCAGAGGGCTCATCGTCGTACGGGTAGTACTCATCGTCCAAAGGCTTCATTATAACAGTTAACTAAAGCCTAGATGTTTCTACTTTGGATCTAAACGTCTATCTCCACTAACAAGGGATCAATGGCCTAGGAAGCGAAATAGGCAAATTACAGAGGGAAGTTTCGATGAACTAACCTTTGAAGCTTGATGAACACGAAGAACACTGGCAAGAACTTTATCTCTCTAGAAAATTCAGCAACACTTCATTATCTCAGGAATGCAATGGGAAAACCTCTTCGGAGGGGGGGGGGGGGGGTATTTATAGGCCTCCCCCCAACGGTCACTACACGTGGCAACTTCCCATTGGCCACATGAGCGGCCACCACCCTCAAAGCCCATTGGGATGGGCGCCGGTTCAGAAGTCGGGTCAGGTCCACTTCCACAACACCATCTCAAATGAGCTTTATATTAAACTCAAATGAGTATACACCTAAAAGGGATGAACATAAACAAATGAATATTGAGTACATTAGAAAAGAGTAGTATATTAACCTCAAATGAGTATACGCCCAAAATGTATGAGCATACATAAATGAGTTTTTTAATTTTTTTATACTCATTTTGTAAGTTATGTATGCTCATTTGGTACCGCCTTATACTCATTTTAAAATGTTACACATTTCAAATGTATCATACTGCATTCGATTCACATATTGAAATTGATTGGAATTGATTATAGACATAACTTAAGAACTTTTTATAAATGAAAAAATAATAAAAAAGAAAGTGAATTAGAAGATATGAAGCAAAGAACACTGATGCTCATTTTTAGGCTCCCAATACTCAAAAGGAATAGGCTTGATGCTCACAAAATTGCATTGATGCTCATTCACGAGAAGCCGTGTTTTTCACCAAAATTACAAAACTGCCATTGGTTGTACGGCTGGCACCGTATAGCCGGTTGTATGGTATACGCTTCCATATAATATCGGTTTTGACCTGAAATTACTAATAAATGGACACTGGACAAAAATGAGACCTTTTTTAATTTCCAAAAATGTGACCAATAAGTAAAAAGCTTACTCATGTACCCCCAGTGTTATAGTGACTCGCTTAGTAACACAAACACAATGACATCCACCACTGACGTGCACTTTTGTCAAGGTGCGTCAAAATAAATTCAATACTAAACACTTATACGTAGTATAGCGTAGTAGAGTTCGTATCCACAGGGAAAGGAATAATTTTCTTTCTATGAAACTAGTAATAAAAAGGGGGGGTTTTGGTTTTGAGTGATTTAATTAAGAAACTAAGATGAACAACCTATATGTGTTTAATTCAAGAATAAAAGGGACTTGGCTTTGCTACTTTTCACTTGTTGATATATTTTAGTCGATCCTTGTTATATCTATAACTTATCCCCTCTCGAATACTCAATCGAGGAGTATCTTCAATTCATCGAGGGTAGTTATTAACAACGACCGTTCATTAATAACCCTTACTATTAATCAAATATAGAACAACGCCTTATACCGATATAATAGTAGCATTCAATCTTTTTAACTCCTTGATGAAATCAATTGAGATTGATAACCTTAACACAACGGTTTCGGTTTAACCAACAAAATTGATCCCTCTTAAGTCTATTAACCACGACCGTGCATTAATAAACCGAAGTTACTTACTTGTGAAACCACCAACGATTAACCATCGGTTCGTTGATCGTTTCTAGTAGTAATTAATGTCGGAACGTTAACTAATCGTCACTCAGCAACCCTCCAACATTAATATAGAATGAGATTAAGGGAAGAATTAATAATCAAGAGAAGAAGTTAAGAAAATAACTAACAACTTTAATAATCAACAAGCTTCAAGAACAAAACCAAGAATGGAAGTTTAGCTCCTCATTTGGAGGCTAAACATGGCTAGAAAAATATAAAGAAATGCTATTCTAAACTGAGCTTAAGAGAATGGAAGAAGGGATGATGAAATGTGAAGGAAAATGGGGTTATTTATAGGTGTTTTGAAGACCTATAGCCGGATACCCGGCCGGGTATTTGACATACCCGACCGGGTATTTGTCAAATCAAATCTTTTTCCCATGTTCTTGTGTTCTTTTGCACGTTCGTTTGCCCGAAATCACTTCATACCCGACCGGGTATAGGGAATACCCGACCGGGTATTTGCTAATTTCGTAGAAATTTCCTTTGTCACTTCATACCCGGCCGGGTAAAGTCCATACACGACCGGGTTTTGAATAAAATTCAGGTTTTTCCATCCTTCTTGCTTCCAAACCTATCCTAAACTTATAGCTCAACTAACTACAACTTACAACAAACAATAAAATGCTAAAAATACGATTACAATCAAATGCAAACTAGCAACTATAAACTTACACAAAACTAGTAAATAAACATTACAAACAATAATAAAAATGTATACTTAGGCACTAACAACTAGTGCCCATCAAACACCCCCACACTTGAACCTTTACTCGTCTCGAGTAAATTAAATCATGTCCATGAAGTTTCCAAACCAACAATTGTAGCAATTACAACCATTCACAAGTGTTTTTGAAAATCAACATAAAAGAATGTTTCAATGATCAAAACACATGAATAAAAGGTCTTCACCATCATTGGGTTTCTCTTCTTTTGCTCCTTATGTGTACCCTTAGGATCCTGCAAATACAAAAGAAATACTTTCTCTCATTCTCTCATTTTGCCTAGGTGCCCTTTTGGGTTTTCATCCCAGCTTCCCACATTTTCCTTTTTAATTCTCCCCAACTCACTCTTCTTTTTTGCTTTTATTTTGCTTAAGTTGCCCTTTTTGGGTTTTCAACCTAACAAGCTTAAATATTATTTTTTGTTTTTTTTTTTGTTTTTATATAGCAAGAATAAAGAGTATGAAATGGGAGCATACCAGAATAATTCTCCCCCCCCCCCCAGTTAGTTAATGGCACTGCCCCTAGTGCCCGCCCGCATCTCCTCCATCAAAGAATCCACCCTGACCATAGTAGCTGTCATGAAAATCGCCTGTATATGGGTATTCCTCATTGTTTGTGTCTGAGCTGCCGCCATATCCGCCATCACCACCTCCGAAATCCCTGTCAACACCATCACCGCCAGCTTGTCCACCTCCTCCGGAGCTAGATCCTCCGAAATTACCCCAATGTGAGGGGTCATACCATGTAGGATGTTGGACTGGAGTGGGCATGTGGGAAAAGTACCCTTGCTGGTCAAAATATGCATACATAGGCCCGAAGGCCCGTCTTTGATCGTCTTCCACCCTTTGGTACGCACTGTAGAGATCGTCAATGCGTGTGTTCATTGCCGTTTGGTTAAGATTGAGTTGTTGTATACCGGCCAGCATTTGTTGTTCAAAGGGGGTGTATTGAGGGGGTTGGGGATCGGGTTGTGGCTCTTCTTGTGGTTGTTCGGGGCTGGGTGGTGGCTCAAGTTGAGGAATGTCATAAAGATAGTGGTCAGGGGTAGTTCCGGGTAGGCAAAGATGTCTCCTATCCCCGAGTTGATGGTTAAAGATGTTTGGAAGTTCATCGGAGGGGATTGTAAAAAGTTGTGTGGGTGAGGGGTTAATGGTCCAATGGTAAAATGCTGTGGTCCCAATGGTGTGGGAGTGACTCACGTCATGTGCAGTGAGTAGGAACTTAAGATTAAGGAAATTTCAATCTTGAACTTGTCTATTTGCACAATAGCCAAATTTGGTACATATATGATGTATGTACCCTCCTATGAAAATTTCACCCATAGCTTCACATTCCTTTTTTAAATGGTCCCACAAAATTGAAGCAAGATCTAATCTAGGAGCTTCTGGGAAGATACCCATAGCAAGAACGGCCAATTCACTAATCCTTGTTTGATGATTATTTGGCTTCCCAAAGACATGATACCCAAACCATTTTAGTGCGATTCGAAGGGCATGGTGTTGAACATGTGTAATATGCATATGTGAAGATTTAAACACCCTAACCCCTGTCATTCTTCGCCACAAATCATGCACAATGGTCTTATCACTTCTTACCTTTCTCTCCTCCACACCTAAAACCGGTAGACCAAATAGCTCGGCAAACTCACGTTTCGTTAAAGTTCTTGGTATGTTGTTATACCGAAACGTGAGTTTGCTCTCATAGGTGTCCTCTATATCCTCAGTAAATTCCACCGATGCTAGGAACTCATACATAATTCTTTTGCAGATATTATAGGACATGTGGAACAATGTAGTAAGTCCTATGTTGTTGCACAATTCTAGCATCATATCATACAACATCAATGCTCGCAATGTTTCATGACAAAGAAATCGTGTGGAATGTACCTCTCGGTTGAGTTGGGTGAGGAATTTCTTGTGATGAGCCCTAGGCGTGAATTCGATGCTTTCATAACCCGGAACTTGTGGAATTGGAGCACTTGAGTTGGAGGAAGATGCTCTAGTCCTTTTAGGTGCTATAGTTAACTTTTTCTTGGACTTTGGGGTTGGATTTTCGGACTTGGGGCTTGGTGGAGTAAAAAATGTGGACTTTTTGGGAATTGGGTGTTTTTGAGGGTGTGGAGGTGTAGAGAATGATGTGGGGAAGAAGAAATGAGGTTAGGTTTGGGTTAATTTGAGGGAAAATCGGACCTTGAGGATTTGGGTATAGGGTTTTTCGGATTTGGGGATTTTGGGGTGTTTGGGGTTTTTTGTGGGTGTAGAAATGGAGAGGATGATGTGGGGAAGAAGAAAATGGAGTTTATTTGGGATTTAGATGGATGATTGGAATGGATTGGAGCTTGGAAAGTTTGGCTATGGAGGTTTGGGGGATTTTTTGTTTGGGGAAGAAGAAGAAGATGGGGGGTTGGGGAAGGATTTTGGGTGAAAATCCCGTAAAAAGGGCTTGTTTCGCACAAATACCCGGCCGGGTATTCCTGATACCCGAATGGGTATTCTATTTCCCATAGGCAGAAGCCTTTTTGGCTAAATACACGGTCGGGTTTTTGTAATACCCGGTCGGGTATTAGGCTATTTTTTTGCCTTTTCCTTTATTTTTACCCGGCCGGTTTCCTTGTAATACCCGAATGGGTTTTTGCTTTTCTGGAAGGCAGAATGTTTTTTTTTTTGAATACCCGGTCGGGCATTTGTAATACCCGGTCGGGTATTAGGCTATTTTACACCGTTTTTAATTTTTTTGATGCCTGGTCGGTTTTTTGGTTGATACCCGAATGGGTACGCTTGACAGTAGCTCCTAGGGGTGAAAAAAATGCAAAAACCCGGTCGGGTTGTCTACATACCCGGTCGGGTTTTTATTATTTTTTTTGATTTTTCATTTTTACCCGGTGGATGGAATGGCCGGGTATTCTCCTTTTGTGCTGATACCCGACCGGGTTTGGTAACAACCCGACCGGGTTTTGCTCAAAATTATATATATATATATTTTTTTTTGAAAAGATTTTACACACACACTCTACTAAAATAAAAAGAAGAAAAAAGAAAAAAAAAATACCGTGCATGGGTTGCCTCCCAAGAAGCGCTTTATTTAACGTCGTGGCTCGACGATATCTTCTGTTGTTCCTCATTCGTAGACCGGTTCAGAAAGGTCTACGACTTCCACATTTTTGGGTTGAAAACCCTCAAAGAAGGGTTTTAATCTCTGTCCGTTCACTTTCAGCACCTCTCCCGTCTCCAGGTCCTGAATTTCCACCACCCCGTGTGGATATGTTTTGACCACTTTGTATGGTCCGGTCCAACGGGATCTTAGCCTTCCCGGAAATAGACGAAGGCGTGATTGGAATAGGAGGACTTTTTCATCAAGTTTAAAGTCTTTTCGTATGATCATTTTATCATGCCACTCCTTCGTCTTTCTTTTGTATATTTCTGCATTGTCATAAGAATCCAGGCGAAGTTCTTCCAATTCTTGTAATTGGAGCTTCCTATGTACACCGGCCTCGTCAAGATTGAGGTTGAATTCTTTAACCGCCTAATAGGACTTGTGTTCGAGCTCTACAGGGAGATGACATGCTTTCCCAAACACAAGTCTATAAGGAGACATACCGATTGGGGTTTTGTAAGCAGTTCGGTATGCCCATAGCGCATCATCAATGCGTATACTCCAATCCTTCCTGTTTGGGTTCACTGTTTTCTGGAGTATAGATTTCAACTCCCTGTTTGAGGTTTCCGCTTGGCCATTTGTTTGAGGGTGGTAGGCTGTAGAAATTTTATGAGTCACACCATATTTTTTCAGCAGGGATCCCACAATTTTATTGCAAAAATGTGTGCCTCGATCGCTAATTAAAATTCGAGGGACCCCGAACCTTGAAAATATGTGTGATTTGAGAAAACTAGCCACCACCTTGGCATCATCAGTTTTTGTTGCTTTGGCCTCTACCCATTTGGAGACGTAATCTACTGCAAGAAGGATGTATATGTTACCTTGGGAATTTGGGAATGGTCCCATGAATTCGATACCCCATGCATCGAAAATCTCACAGAAAAGCATGGGGTTTTGAGGCATCTCATTCCTCCTGGAAATGTTGCCCGCTCTTTGGCAATTGTCACAAGATCGACAAAAGCCGTGTGCATCCCGAAATAGACTCGGCCACCAAAAACCGCTTTCAAGTATCTTCATTGCTGTTCGTTTCGGGCCGAAATGTCCTCCACAAGCATAAGAGTGACAAAACTCTATGATGTGGGCTATCTCATATTCGGGGATGCATCTTCGGATTATTTGATCCTTACAATGCTTCCACAAATATGGGTCATCCCACACATAGAGTCTTGAATCCATTCTTAATTTTTCTTTTTGAGATTTTGAGAGTTGTGGAGGAAATTTGCCGGAAACGAGGAAGTTCACGATATTTGCGTACCATGGTTGTGCGACTTTGATGGAGAAGAGAGTTTCGTCCGGGAATTCTCCTTTGATGAGATTTGTGTGGAGGTCTTCGATGTCTTTGTGAGGAATGAGGCGGCTTAAATGATCAGCCACCAAATTCTCCACTCCTTTCTTGTCTTTGATTTCCACATCAAACTCACTCAATAGAAGGACCCATCGAATGAGTCTTGGTTTGGCTTCTTTCTTTGTCATAAGGAATCGAAGAGCGGCATGGTCGGTGTAGACAATAACTTTTGTTCCAAGAAGGTAGGAACGAAACTTTTCCAAAGCAAAAATCACTGCTAGCATTTCCTTCTCGGTGGTGGAGTAGTTCTTTTGGGCTTCGTTGAGGGTTGATGAGGCGTAGTAGATGACATGGGAGGCTCTTCCAACTTTCTGGCCCAAAACAGCCCCCACCGCATAGTCACTTGCGTCGCACATGATCTCAAAAGGAAGAGACCAGTCGGGAGCCTGTATGATCGGGGCAGTCACCAATCTTGCTTTCAAAGTGTCAAAAGCCTCTTTGCATTCATCGTTTAGATTAAATTCCACCTCCTTTTGTAAAAGTTTGCAAAGAGGAGATGAGATTTTTGAGAAATCCTTGATGAATCTCCTACAGAAAAACCGGCGTGGCCGAGGAAAGAGAGGATGTCCCGTACATTTGTGGGGTACGGGAGCGTTTGAATCACATCGATCTTTGCTTTGTCCACCTCGATCCCCTTTGATGAGATCACATGCCCAAGAACAATCCCTTGTTCTACCATGAAGTGGCATTTTTCAGAGTTCAGCACAAGGTTGGATTCAATGCAACTCTTTAGCACAAGAGTGAGGTGATAAAGGCAAGAGTCAAAAGAGTCGCCATGGATTGTGAAATCATCCATAAAGACCTCCATGAATACCTCCACAAATTCTGAAAAGATGCTCATCATGCACCTTTGAAAGGTGCCCGGTGCGTTGCATAATCCAAAGGGCATTCGTCGGTAGGCAAAAGTGCCAAATGGACATGTGAAGGTTGTTTTCTCTTGGTCCTCCGGGGCTATTGGTATTTAGAAATACCCGGAGTAACCATCGAGAAAACAATAGAACTTGTGCCCAGCTAACCTCTCTAGCATTTGATCAATAAAAGGCAATGGAAAGAAGTCTTTCCTAGTCACCGAATTGAGTCTTCGGTAGTCAATGCATACTCGCCACCCGTTTTGAACTCGGGTGGGCACCATCTCGCCATCCTTGTTTTCAATGACCGTCACTCCGGTCTTCTTTGGCACCACTTGAGTGGGACTCACCCACTTGCTATCGGAAATGGGGAAGATGATTCCCATTTGAAGTAACTTGATTACCTCCTTTTTCACCACCTCCATCATGGGTGGGTTCAATCTTCGTTGCGGTTGTCTCACCGCTTTGGCCTCATCTTCGAGCAAGATCCTGTGCATGCATGTGGATGGACTAATGCCTTTGATGTCGGCAATAGACCATCCAATGGCCAATTTATATTCCTTCAAGGCCACGATCAATCTTTCTTCTTGTTCTTGGGACAGGGCATTTGAAATAATCACCGGTAGGGTGTGATTTTCACCCAAGAACACATGCTTCATATTTTCAGGGAGTGGTTTTAATTCCACCTCCGGTGCCTGCAAAACAGATGGTAGCGGCTTCTCGCTTGGAATGGTTAGCGGGAGGGCTTTAGAGCCTGGTGGAAAAAGTGGGAGTTGATTTAACTCCGCCACCATAATCTTCATGTTATTTGACATAGAGTATTCCAATGTAAAATCCTCTATGTCGTTTTCTATTGCGCTTAGTGTTTCATCCTTGCCCTCAATTTCAAATACATCTTGGACCCAAGTGTCGCAAGTGTCAATCGCAAATAGAGAGTGATTATCAGTGGGGTATTTCATGGAGTCGTAAATATTAAATTCGACTTTTTCACCATCGAACTCCATGGTTAACACTCCACTAAAGACGTCAATTTTTGTCTTAGCCGTTTTCAAAAAGGGTCGACCTAGTAGAATTGGGACTGCATTTTTATCGTTCTCCATTTCAAGAACGTAAAAATCAGCGGGAAAGATTAAATTATCCACCATGACGAGAACATCCTCTACCACACCTTTTGGGTAGGCATTGGATCTATCGGCAAGTTGGATAACGACCCCCGTCTCATGTAAAGGTCCTAGTTCTAGGGACTTATATAGAGAATATGGGATGACATTGATTGATGCACCCAAATCTAACATAGCCCTAGAAGAACTAGAATTTCCAAGTTTACATGGTATAGTGAACATTCCCGGATCACTATACTTTTTAGGAAGTTTCTTTTGAAAAACGGCCGACACTCTTTCACTTACTTGGATTTTATGCTTGCCATTCAACTTGTGTTTCCTTTTAATTGTGCAAAGTTCTTTTAAAAACTTTGCAAACCTAGGAACACCTTTTATTAAATTGAGAAGAGGAATATTTACCTCACATTTGCTAAAGGTCTCATAGATGTCTTTGTCATTGTTGTATCTCCGGTTATCCTTGAGAGCCTCCGGAAAAGGTGGCACCGGCTCATATGAGTTGAGCGGTGGGAACTTTCTTTGAGGTGTGATTTCCTCCTCCTTTTCTTCTTCATTTTGAGGGTTTGTGCTTGGCATCAAGATCTCCTCCTCCTCTTCTCCCACATGACTCTTTGCTTTCGCCTTAGCCATAATCAACTCTTTGCCACTTCTCAAAGTGACCGCATGAGCTTGTTGCCTCGGGTTTGGCTCCGTTTGAGATGGGAGTTTTGCCGAATCCCTAGCTTCTAGCCTACTCACGGCGTTTGAGATTTGGCTCATTTGGCTTTCCAAATTGTGGATGCTAGACTTTGTGGTTTCTTGAAATTGGGCCACACTTTGTTGCATCGTAGTCATATTCATGGCTAATGCTCGAATCATGTCTTCGGTGGACATGCTTGAGTTCGATGTTTGGCCTTGTTGTTTAAATTGTTGAGGAGGGGGAGGGTTTGTTTGTTGAGGGGGTTGAGGGTTTCCGTACCTTAGATTTGGATGATCTCTCCATCCTGGATTGTAGGTGTTGCCGTGAGGGTCGTACCTCCTTTGGCCTTGGAACCCCAAAGCATTGACTTGCTCGGAGTTCTCCTCTTGTAAAGTTGGGCAAGAATCTGTGGGATGCCCTTGTGTTGAACAGATGCCGCAGACCTTGACTTCTTGGGTTTTTGGATTCAAAAGGAAATCTTTAACCAAAGAAGTCAAGCCGGCTACTTGACTCTCCAACGAGTTGTTGGATTCCGCTGCCATAACTCTCTTTGTTGACCGCCGATCATAGTGTCTACAATTTTCGGCCAACTCCGAGATAAGATTCCTAGCTTGAGAAGGAGTTTTGTTGACTATTCCTCCTCCACATGCAGCATTGATCATCCGTCTATCATCATCGCAAAGACCATCATAAAAGTAAAGGATGAGGTCTTGCTCCGAGTAGCCGTGATACGGACAGCTCGCACAGAGTTTCTTGAATCGTTCCCAGAATTCGTAGAACGATTCATCATCTTTTTGCTCCACATTGCTGATTTGTTTCTTTAAAGATGAGGAGATGGAGGCGGGATAATACCTTTCGAGGAAGCTCTTCTTCATGGCTGCCCAAGTGTCTATGCTTCCCGAGGGAAGATAGAATAGCCAATCTTTGACGGTGTCTTTGAGGGAGAATGGGAAAGCCCTCAACTTAATTTGCTCCTCGGTAACACCGTTCGGGCACATGCTTGTGCAAACGATGTGGAACTCCGAAAGATGTTTATTCGGATCCTCTCCTCTTAGCCCGTGGAAAGATGGAAGTAGATGTATGAGTCCGGATTTCAACTCAAATGTAGCACCCGCATCAAGAGTTGGGAAGGTGATACATAAGGGTTGTTGATTTAGATTGGGGGCTGTGAGCTCCCTTAGCGTTCTTGTTTCAAGAGCCATTGATATTGACTCCTCGGACTCGCTAGATTGAGAACTAGCACTTGAGGATTCCCCCGAGTCGGTATTTGAGAATTTATTCTTTAACCGCTCGAGAGCTTTTTCTATTTCGGGGTTTGTTTGGTAGGTGAGTTGGTTTATGGATCGGGTTTTTACCATATACTCAAACAAAGCTCAGCAAAAATAGAAAACTTTATATATTATTTTTTTTTTGGATTTTTCTTTGAAATAAAATAAAAAGAAAAACTAATTGCCTTTCCCCGGCAACGGCGCCAAATTTGACGTGCACTTTTGTCAAGGTGCGTCAAAATAAATTCAATACTAAACACTTATACGTAGTATAGCGTAGTAGAGTTCGTATCCACAGGGAAAGGAATAATTCTCTTTCTATGAAACTAGTAATAAAAGGGGGGGGGGGGGGGGGGGGTTGGTTTTGAGTGATTTAATTAAGAAACTAAGATGAACAACCTATATGTGTTTAATTCAAGAATAAAAGGGACTTGGCTTTGCTACTTTCCACTTGTTGATATATTTTAGTCGATCCTTGTTATATCTATAACTTATCCCCTCTCGAATACTCAATCGAAGAGTATCTCCAATTCATCGAGGGTAGTTATTAACAACGACCGTTCATTAATAACCCTTACTATTAATCAAATATAGAACAACGCCTTATACCGATATAATAGTAGCATTCAATCTTTTTAACTCCTTGATGAAATCAATTGAGATTGATAACCTTAACACAACGGTTTCGGTTTAACCAACAAAATTGATCCCTCTTAAGTCTATTAACCACGACCGTGCATTAATAAACCGAAGTTACTTACTTGTGAAACCACCAACGATTAACCATCGGTTCGTTGATCGTTTCTAGTAGTAATTAATGTCGGAACGTTAACTAATCGTCACTTAGCAACCCTCCAACATTAATATAGAATGAGATTAAGGGAAGAATTAATAATCAAGAGAAGAAGTTAAGAAAATAACTCACAACTTTAATAATCAACAAGCTTCAAGAACAAAACCAAGAATGGAAGTTTAGCTCCTCATTTGGAGGCTAAACATGGCTAGAAAAATATAAAGAAATGCTATTCTAAACTGAGCTTAAGAGAATGGAAGAAGGGATGATGAAATGTGAAGGAAAATGGGGTTATTTATAGGTGTTTTGAAGACCTATAGCCGGATACCCGGCCGGGTATTTGACATACCCGACCGGGTATTTGTCAAATCAAATCTTTTTCCCATGTTCTTGTGTTCTTTTGCACGTTCGTTTGCCCGAAATCACTTCATACCCGACCGGGTATAGGGAATACCCGACCGGGTATTTGCTAATTTCGTAGAAATTTCCTTTGTCACTTCATACCCGGCCGGGTAAAGTCCATACACGACCGGGTTTTGAATAAAATTCAGGTTTTTCCATCCTTCTTGCTTCCAAACCTATCCTAAACTTATAGCTCAACTAACTACAACTTACAACAAACAATAAAATGCTAAAAATACGATTACAATCAAATGCAAACTAGCAACTATAAACTTACACAAAACTAGTAAATAAACATTACAAACAATAATAAAAATGTATACTTAGGCACTAACAACTAGTGCCCATCAACCACCACCTCCCAACCAGAGACTGCGGCCAACCGAAGACACAGTGACATCACCACCTCCCAACCGGTGATCGCTGTCGGCTAAAGACCGCCGCCGGCCATAATAACACCAACCACAGTGACACGCCACAGTGGCACCACCATAGTGACATCGCCACCGCCCAGTGACACCCAATTTTTTAGCGGCATTGTCTGTCGGAAGTCACTCTAACCTCTGCCACCTTGTCAATGCCCCTCCCTAGCCTCCCAACTCCTCTCCCAAGCCATCCCCTGTTGTTCCGCCCTCAAAGCCCACTCATTGCACCTTAGTCGACAGATCCAACCACCACAACTCACCTCTCAGCCGCGAAACACCATTGCCCAATGCCACCCCCCCCCCCCCCCCACCCACTACCGCAAAACCTAACTCTAGCTGCCACGCCATTAAAGTACCATAGCCCCAATGTCTTGGCTCCGCCGTGCTATTAACGTGTCCTACCCTCGGGCCACGGAAAGAGGAGGAGGACGAGAAAATATGGAGCGACGAGCTGGAGGAGAATAATGACGCGTCGATTAAACTCGCAAGCAGCTGCGAGAAGCGCACAGGTGGCCGCGATTGACAGGCTACATCAATTGAAGCATCGCAAGCGGCTGCGATTCAAGAAGGAGGCGATAGGGCTTGAAGCAGGTCTACGGTGAGGACGACTTGCGGTGGTCAGTCAACGTCGAGCCATGTGGCGGCTGGGCAAGCATGCATCGGGGAGTGAAGCAGGTCTACGACGAGGATGACTTGCGGCGGTCAATCAACATCGAGCCTTGTGGCGCCTGGGCAAGCAGGTGACAGATTGAGTTTCTATTCTATTTATACGAGGGTATTTATGTCTTTTCACATTTAATTAGTCTTTTTTTTTCAAATTTAAAGTTAGTCATATTTTGTCTTTGAAAGTGTATAGGTAATATTTACGATATTCTTTCTTATATATTCAGGATGTTTGATAGGCTCGAGCTTGAACCAAGCCGAATACTACTATATTCGAGCTCCGTTCGATTAATTGTTCGAACTCAAAACTCAGCTTGGGTTTGAGTTCTACAGCTCATTAAGCTCGGCTTGTTAGGTTAGAAATCAAGCTCGAACTCGAATAGTTTGATAAAAGCTCGATTCGTTAACAGTACTAGTGTTGGAGGAAATTGGCCGGATAAACCTGCAAAACAACGTTAGAAAAATAATATAGCTCGAATCGCGTAAACGCTGTCCTCAAGAAAGTATTTCCGACTAGCGAAAACCTTTCCCCAAGATAAAACGAGCTCTTCGGCATAAGCCGGTAACAGAACAACGAGAGTCGAATAATATAATTAATCCAGCAGTATGTGATTGAACCAAAATTTTGTGAGTAAAACTTTGTTATGTATGAACATATCTGAGTAAATCATAGGGAGCTTCTTCTTTTTCCTCTTCGTACTACCCATGTAGTACATATATACTCTCAACTCCTCAAAATAAAGGAACCGTTCAAAATTTTGGCAGCATTAATATGGTAATAAATAGAATTAATATAATAACATTAATAAAAAGATTCTTAACCGATGGACATAAGAAGAACCGTTGTTGCTTACAGGAGGAAATGAATTTGTTCATTAACCATATTAATTAATAGTCAACAAACTATCCCAAGTGTTGTAACGTTCAAACATAATTATTATAATTATAATTTTATTATGTATAAGAGATGTATAAGATTTATTATTAAATTAGTGTGTGAAAAATAATTAAAGGAAATAACATTTTATTCATTTGAAATACTCTCCATTTTTTCAACACTCCCCCACATATTTCAAATGAATAATTTTATATTTTTTAAAATAGTTTAGAAAATTTCTGCTGGATTAAAGGAATGAGACTTTAAGTTTGGTGTCTGTAGACTATGAACCAAACCGAGACGATTAAGTCTTAATAAACCGAGCTTTCGGTGAAACATATAGTTTCTATGAACCAACAAGCTACTATTGGTAAATCAGGGTCTTAACGGTCATGTCTCACCCTGCACAATTTCTCGTTATTACGCCGTTGTGCGCCGTAAGGCCATGCGCGTGCTTGGTTTTCATGAGTGCTCTAGAAGTTTTGTCATGCTTCATGGAGGCGGCCCCACCTCACACTCATATAGGTGATATCATCAAGTGTGTACCGCTTTTGCACACCATCCTTAAGTTAAGGGCTATGATAATCGTTAAGAGCTTTAAGCTCACCCTCTCAAAGAATGCGGTTTCTAGCCTATATCTCACATCATGGAAATGTGTAATTTTAGTTAGGCTAGCAGAACTAAATGGAAGACTTGTTATTACCCATATGAACTTGCTTCATGGGATCTCCAATCACACAAGTTGGGTTCCCATCCCCATTTGTTTCAAAGTGACACTAGTCCCATTTCCTTCGATGTTTCGGTTATCATTTTTCGTCTTAGGGATTCTGTCAAAGGTGTAGCTAATTCCTTCTGACTTCACAAAATTAATGGAAATAATTCCATTCTCAAACATCATTGCACCACTTTTAAGGGTGAATGGATATCCACTATTTTAATGTATCTCATTTGAGTATAGTCAGATGTCGTCATTGTATCTCGGTAATACAACGGATAACTTTCAATAAAATATAACATTGATGTCACCCTTTAGTACATCGGCTAATTCTCAATAAAATATATACCATCATTGTATCATTATAGTACAATGGATAATTCTCATATAACATCATTGTACCGCTCTAGGACAATGGATATTTCTCAATAAAACGTATCATCGTTGTATCAATAGATTACAACGGATAATCTCAAAAAAAAATACCATAATTAATGGTACCTATCAAATATCTCAATAACCACCTCAACGCAGTCCAATGATCCCTACTTGGGTCATGAGTATATCAGCTCAATCTTCCGACAACATAAACTATGTCGGGCCTAGTATAATTTATAAACTGTAATAAACATCCAATAATTTGAGAATACTCATATTGAGCCTCACGATCACCTCTATTTTTTTAAGTGCATATGAAAGTCATAAGGGATACTCACGGGTGTGACACTAAAATATCCAAACCTCTTTAGAAGTCTATCAGCATAATGCTCTTGAGATAGTAAAACACCATCATCCTTCCTTGTGACTTTCATATATACCCAAAATCATTTTTGTTAACCCCAAGTCTTTCACACTAAAATTAACAAATCATCCACATACAAGCAAACAATAATGCACACACCATTTTCACATTTAGTGTATTCACACTTATATCTACTTCTCATAAGCGAATAACACTTCATCAAAATTTTCACATTTGTGTTCCTAATCAGTAACTACATGACCTTCCGGTTGCACCATATAAATTTCTTCCTCTAGTTCACCATTTAAAAATGCAATTTTAATATCCATTTGATGAATACAAAGTTTGTGAATAAGTCAAAAGTTCATCATTAATAAGATTAATAAGGTATGAATAAAAATCATTTCTAAAGGATTTCTCTATCCTTGGCCTCTTACTTCTTCTCAAAGGAGAAGGTTCATCATTAAAAGAATAATTTTCTTTTAATGGATCACTATCACTAGAGGGTTCATCATTAAAGGTTTTATTTCCTTGTAATGGATCACAACCACTATAATGCGCAACGGTCTTGTGTTCAATTTTCAAAGGAAACGCATTCTCAAAAACTTCAGCATTTTTTTGTTTCAACAGTGTATAAACAAATAATCAATCATACATGCATCATTTAGTGTGTACACATTCTCCAAAAACGGTCACATTAATAACATCAATAATATAGCATAAAGCATTGCACATTAGCACACTATTTCTTTCTTTTAAGAAAATCATATATATGCTCCACTATTTCAATTTATGCAAAAGTGGCAAGAGTTATAAATCTCATTTTCACTAAATGAAATAGGTAATAAAAATTTAGCTAAGCACCCCCACAATTTTAAATATTTAAAAACAGGTGCATAGCCCTTCTAGAATTCATAGAGAGATAATTTATATCTCAACCTTTAATTGTACACATTGATTTTATCAAAAACTCGCCTTTAAATTTAAATAAGATAAAATTTAGTTTATCTCGAAAAATCATCAATAAATATGACAAAGTTTTTTTTTTACCACCTCCAAACACAGTGTAGATGCTCTAATAAAATTTATATAAATTCATCAAGTATATCATAATTTTCTAGAGCTGCTCCCATATCACTAAATATCAATCTTAAGATATTTAGGAGTTTCATAAATCAAACAAAAATAAAGACCAACAAAAAATTACCATACGTCACATCTATTATAACACAATAATTAACACAATGTAAGTACGCAGAAGCATCATCATGCAACATTTTGGAAATACTAAGCACAAAAAGTCCATTCTTACAATAGCCATATCTCACAAGAACGTCAATTTTGGTCATAACAAAATTGTCATAACCAAAAGAAACTTTAACCCCAACTTTTCCCAAGAGAAAACCGGAAACCAAATTAGTCCGAATCTCGGGCACATGAAACACATCATTTAGTGATAAAGTTTTCCCCGATGTGAGATTCAGAAAAACTTTCCATTTTCCATGCACCTTAACAGTTTTAGAGTCCGCTAGGTACACGAGCTCTTCACCATCTCCTATAATAGTATAGGAGGTAAAAACATTTTTTTTACAAATATGCTTGGTAGCCCCGGAGTCCACCGCCCACTTATTCACATCACTAGTTTTACAACTTTGAGAAACAACCGCAGTAAAATTATCATCACTACAAACCAAGTTTAAACTTGATCTTAGTGGGTTGCTATTTTTCATAGTTGTCATTTTATCACTAAATAAATGAATACCATTTTTTCTTAAAAAGTGGTGTTAAAGTATGGCGTATTGTAAGTAGGAAAGTAGAGAGACTAACCACTATATGCAAAAGACTTTTCTGAGCGTTAATCCGATTAATACGTCTCCCCATGCGGGTGTATCACAGCCTACTTCGCAACGCACAAGTAGAGATAACATAGCCCCGATGAGTGCGGCGGCAACACCTTGTGAGATCATATGTGCAGGCATATCCAACGTCAAATACTTTCTTGAGATTGTTGGAGGAAATTGGCCGGATAAACCTGCAAAACAGCGTTAGAAAAATAATATAGCTCGAGTCGCGTAAACGCTGTCCTCAAGAAAGTATTTCCGACTAGCGAAAACCTTTCCCCAAGATAAAACGAGCTCTTCGGCGTAAGCCGGTAACAGAACAACGAGAGTCGAATAATATAATTAATCCAGCAGTATGTGATTGAACCAAAATTTTGTGAGTAAAACTTTGTTATGTATGAACATATCTGAGTAAATCATAGGGAGCTTCTTCTTTTTCCTCTTCGTACTACCCATGTAGTACATATATACTCCCAACTCCTCAAAATAAAGGAACCGTTCAAAATTTTGGTAGCATTAATATGGTAATAAATAGAATTAATATAATAACATTAATAAAAAGATTCTTAACCGATGGACATAAGAAGAACTGTTGTTGCTTACAGGAGGAAATGAATTTGTTCATTAACCATATTAACTAATAGTCAACAAACTATCCCAAGTGTTGTAACGTTCAAACATAATTATTATAATTATAATTTTATTATGTATAAGAGATGTATAAGATTTATTATTAAATTAGTGTGTGAAAAATAATTAAAGGAAATAACATTTTATTCATTTGAAATACTCTCAATTTTTCCAACACCTAGTCTCTGTATTGATATAATGTTTAAGCAGGGAGTGGTAAAGCCTCTAGCACGCTCAGACAATACCAGCAATTTCTTGGAGCATCTCTAATAGCAGAATGTGCATGGTGCACGTGTGGCATGAGAGAAATGGACACATAAATATTACTATATGATCTCGCTCCTTATCTGCATGATTTTATATGTTCGTGATAATTTTTTCTCCGTGATATCCAAAAGAGTGTCTCACTAGTATAGAAATGGGTTCTCAAGACACTTTAGACTTACCTACAACGACGCTTTTTAGCGTCGCTAGTACCTTTACCAGCGCTAGTAAGAACACTTGCTTTGCCTGTGCCGCTAGATCTTTTTATGATGCTAAGTCTTAGCGCCGATATAAAACTCTAAAAGCATTGCTATAGGTGAGTCACTTTTCATCATCTTATCAAGGCACACAATTAGCATCGCAAGATACTCATGTACAATTTCAAACACTTTTAGTACTAGCGTCAAGTTCAATATTTTTTAACATTGCACCTATTAATCAATAAGTTTTGTATAATTTTCATAAGAAATTATACAAAGTAACCGTTTGAAGAGAACAATTATGAAAACATACACGTGTTTTTAAAATGTCTCATTTAAAGTTTTAAACTATTCAAGAATATTAAAGGTACTCTGATATCACAAGTATCAAACAATGCTGGAATCATACAAGTTTTAATCCATAATGTATCAAGATATTCATAATCTATTTATCGATTTCGTTGTCCCAAAATTCATCCTCATCATCCGGCCTTTGTGCTTGTATAAAAAAATCTTCAAAAATAGAACAAAATAAGATAATGAGCAATTATTTTCGACTCTACAAAGCAGATTAAATAAGATATTTAATAAATGTTAATATTATTTATGTAGTCTGTAAAAAAAGCACTGTAAGGCTGATAGATCTTCCAGCTCAGGTCTGCAGCCATACAAACCCGGAGGTTCTGTAACAACTCACAACCACCACAAAGGGACCCACCGGACCGGGAACCACCACCAAAAGGACCAGAACCCAGACCCAAACGCAGCTACCCTCTCAAACCTCACCCTAGAACTATCAGAGCACTCACACACACGAAGAAGATGAAGAGAGGTGTGGAAGAAGGGTAATGACTAGAGAGAAGTCAGGCCTTCTCTCTCTAAAAGGAAAACTCTAGAACTAGGGTTACAGATGCGGCTCACTCCACCCGGCAGAGTGACAGATCAAAGGATTAAATAGGCGGGTCAGGGAAAGCCCAACAAGGTAAGTAGGTCACAGAGAGTAAAGGGGCCGAACACAAAGGAATGAATCAAGCAAGGAAGAAAATGGGTTGGGTGGTAACAAATGATATAGGCCCAAGTCCTGGGTAAATTGGAGAAGAAGGCCAAGGCCCATAGGGCCAATACCTCTCACATTCTCCACCTTATATTGGTCCTATGTGGTGTAGAGCAAAAATGTGGCATGAAAAAGACTCATCATCGCTGGTTGCCCAAGACATCTAAGGATATCTTAGGCCAACAATTGGAGGTATCCAAAAGACACTCCCTGGGTCACACAGGACCCAGAAACACAAATTGAAAAGTGTGATGCACACTTTCCTGATCCAGAAGGATCAAAGGGACAAACCGGATGCCCAGAAAACACCATGTTCGCAAAGCAAGGTCCAAGAGTGCAAACAACACTCCATGGACCAAAAATCAAATAATTTCAATTATTAAAAATTGAATTAATTATCGATATGGAGCATTGACTTTTTTTATTGATCGATCAACAAATGTTGATTTTGCAAAACAATTTGAGACACAGTAAATTGAAACATTAGATAAACACTTTTAAAACTATTTTACCGACCTCATTGGTCAAGCAAAAGAGAAATGCTCCCTAACAAATGGTGGTTCTGATATTCCCAGTTCCCGCTATCCAAACCTTCTGCTGAGATCAATTTTTCAAAAATAAAATAGAAGAACAAGTAAAACCATAAGTTTGAGAAATGAAATTCAAAAAGCATTTGTTTCTGGTCTTCCTGATCGTAGTTCTGATAATCTGCTTGAAGAATCAGAACGCCGAAACCAACAGGAATCCTTCTTCATTTTCTTCGAATTTCGAGACGTTGAAGTCTTCGCAGGCTGGTAAAGACTCGTTTCCAACTTCTCCATTCACATTCACTGACAACAAGATTGAAGTTCATGTGCTTTCGGAGAGCCTCAGATACGATTACTACGGCGAAACGTGCCCTCAGGCGGAGTACATTGTTCGATCCACCGTACGGAGCCTCTACAGCACGCGTCCTAGAATTGCTCCTCAACTTTTGAGGCTTGTTTTCCATGACTGCTTTGTTCAGGTCAATTTTCCAGCTCGCACTCCTCTTTGACCGAATCTGTTGGTGACTTGTATGAAATTCTGCTTGTTTCAATTTAAGCAATTCCTTGCCTTAATCTGTTACAATTAAAAGTGAATGAATTCTCTTCCTAAGACTCGTTTCTCCTTTCTCCCAGAGGTCATATTTGCTTATCAGCTTATGTTGAGTTGTTTCAACATTCTAAACGACCATGAGTTTTTATATTAATTGAATAAGTTTTGTTCAAAGTTCTGCCGTGAGGAGCTAATCTTCATTTTTTTCGACCAGTTATGAATAAAATTTTGTAGACTTTTCTCCTCAAAGAAATTTTATTCATTTCTTTGGGAAAATGTTCAACTCCAGTAACTCCTTAAGTACTCAGTGTTGAGAGTTAAGACTGACAATGATTGTCTTTGGTAATTGGTAGATTCTAATGTACGGAGTGCATAATTTGTAGTGACATGTTTAGATTATGAGTTGGTTCTAAAGTCTGCATATCTGTTTCGATGGTTCTGAATTGAGGGTAATATGGGAATGGTCGATGTTTGAATTAGGGCTGTGATGCCTCGGTTTTACTAGACCCAGCTAATGGAATTGAAAGTGAGAAGGAAGCAATTCCCAATTTGCTTTTAAAGGGTGATGATGTGATTGATATCATCAAATCCGAGCTTGAAGAGACCTGCCCAGGAGTTGTTTCTTGTGCAGATATTATTGTTCTGGCTGCAAGAGAGAGTGTTATTCTGGTAAATAAGGAAATCTCTCATGAAAAACATTTAATTCATCATTTCATCATTTAATTCATCATTTAATTCATCATGAAAAACATTTAATTGCATCCTCAAATTTCATCATAAATAATGTTTTTATGCATCCTCTCATGAAGTATTATTTATATGCATAATCATCATGAAGTATGGAATAATACTTATAAAAACAATAAAAAACAATATACTATTTATAAAAACAATATAAATAGTAATAATAACAATAATATGGATATCATAATTATACTACGTAATAGTTATTACTATTATCATCATCATCATCACTGAAACTTCAAGTATTCCACCAGGTTGGTGGTCCATTCTACCCATTGACTACTGGAAGAAAGGATAGTCTCATTGCTTACCTTCAAATTGCTAATCAACTCCCAGCACCTACAGATGATCTTCCCAAGATACTTGACAAGTTCTCATCAAAAGGTTTCAAAGAATGGGAGGTGGTCAGTCTATTAGGTACCTGATAATAACGGAAGTATTTTTCCGCTATGAGTCTGAAGCTAGTGAAGCACTTTGCTTGGCTTGTTTACTTTTGTCCATAAAAGAAGTACATTCCACCGCCATAGGTATAGGTAAAAAAAAAAAGAATCCATTGAGTGGTAAGTGTAAAATCCCCCCGGCAAGATTGATAAAAACCTTTTTCATCTGCATAGTTTCTTACCTCTGCTCTAAGGGTATGCTTGCATCTCAGAAGACACTTCTGGAAAGGAGGAAAGAAACTGCTAAGAAAAGTTGTTTTATAGTGTTATTTTATAATGTTGGGTTTGCAATAGAAAATGCCAAGAAAAATGGCACATGATTAATATTTTAATCATCGAAACAGGTCTAATAATTCTCCGTATGAATAAATAAATAAATAAATAAATAAATAAATAAATAAATAAATAAATAAATAAATAAATAAATAATGAATAAATAAATAAATAAGTAAATAAAAAATAAAAAATAAATAAAAAGGAATATCAAAACTATCAACAAGTATCTGAGATAAGTCAGATAACTTTATTGAGTTTTAGCCTTTTGGGCTTTTAGCTCATCTTTCTTGTTTTCCTAATTTCCTCTAATCATTTATTGTTGTTGTCTTTTCACTGGTATTTCACGGAGTTCCAAAGATACGTTTGCATCCCATAAAATAAAATGCTATGGAAAAGAGAAAAAAATGTTAAGGAATTTTTGCGTGTTTGTATTTCCCTTGGAAGAATGGAGAGGAAAACGAAATATGCATAGTGTTTTGTAACTTTTTACACATGTTTAAATTTATTAATCTTTATTTGATGTGAATAGAGAAATAAAACCAGTTTGAACAAACGTGAAAAGTAAATACGAGTACATGATATGGGCATTGAGTTTGAAATAATATTGAAATGTTCTATTTTCTAGCACATTTGATTTCCAAATTTCTTGTCTGTTTTCTTTCCCTGACATGTTCCGATTACCAAATGGGCCCTTAATGTAGAACTTATGTGATGCATCTATTGCATGCGGCACAGGGAGCCACAGCACAGGTGTGATCCATTGTCACTTCTTCAGCGACCGTCTTGGAGGAACTAAAGACCCAGACCCTTCTCTAGATACCGAATTCCTCAACCATTTAAGGTCGAAATGCAACACTAGCCAAACAGCACCTTCACCAGCACAAGAGGAGTCGGCAATCAAGATGGACTACAAGGGACCTGGAAATGGTTTCGGTACAATATACTACCAAAGCCTTCTACAGAGCAAAGGGATACTCTTCTCCGATCAGCAATTGACGGTATCTGAAGAAACTGCAGAATGGGTTGAAGCATTTGCTTCTGATGCGAAATTGTTCCGCCTTAAGTTTTGCCGTTCAATGATGAAGCTTTCCACTCTTGGAGTCTTGAATGCAACTCAGGGCAAGGTTCGCCTGAATTGCAGAAGGGTTGCCTGAAGATGCTGGATAAGAAGTTTGGTTCTTCCTTTGAGTTGGTATTAAATACTTTGATTACTTTCATATCTTCCTTTGAGTTGGTATTAAATGCATTCCTACTTGTTGATAATTTTATACTTCAAATGTCCACAGTATTCCCACTCACCATTTCTTGAACCCTCCATTTACGTTCAACGGTTCAAGGCATATGTGTAACGTGATAAACACATTCATAATGGAACAATACGAAAAATAGACGTTCACACGAATCACACCCTCAAAAAAATGGTCACTGCCAAATTTTTGGGAATAAAAATTGTCTGCTGGAATTTCTCGAAATTTGGGAACTGTATTCTCAATTCTGTGTTAGTTAATGATCAACAAGAATGATAAATTGATCAATGATTTCAAAACCATCTCAGATACACAGTTTGTTCAGTAGAAGTATACAGTGTACAAATAATTCAAAACGGAAGGGAATTGTCTTTAATACTAACAAAATGGCTTTTTATGCTTCGTTTTACACTTTTACCTACAAAAATTCAAAGGTAAATCAAATTTCATTAAACTTTTCAGAAATCGAACATCTATTTAGATTTTGTAGTCTTTACAACATCCAAGCCTTAATCTAAAAAATGGTCAACTAACATGAATCAATACATATTATTATCAGAGCCAAAAGGAAAAGAAAGAAAAATTTTATAGTAAAAATATTATTGTAGAAATTAGTTTGAAGAATATCTAAAATGATTTATTGAGCTTGAAACAATTTTTTATTTCCGAATTTCTTCTCTGTATTCTTTCACTAGCGCTTTCCAGAGAACCTACAGCATTTATCAAGAAATGTGCAATATACTGAAGATGGCTCTAACTTTGGTTTAATTCATATCACATATTACTTGTTTACATATACATTAAATTTCAGTTCCCTCAACCTCTCTAATGACATGGATGTAGTATAAATACAATTGCTTCAGAAACAGGAAGGGCTACAAATTTGTGTTTCATGTAGTACAACCTAGGAACCGTTTACTTTATCTTTATGGAATTTGAAGAAGTGATGCAATAGCCTGTGGACCTCTCCATAATTCCTAGTTGAAGAAACAAGTCGGGCTTTGATCCACTGCGGAAGCTTGTTTGTTAAATGAGAAGACCTTCGTTCTGTTGGATCAGATGCATATCGTCCATCAACTAACAAAATTGCAGCATAGTCGTTTATATGTCTGATAGCTCTACCTGGTGGAATAAATGTCAAATACTGAATAGCCACAAGAAATGTTACAAAAACATTTGTTTATAATGTGATCAAGATTGCAACAAAAATCACATATTACATTAATCTTTCAATTTATTTATAAATCTCAACATATATTGTTGAGATATGGGTTAAGCCCTCCAAACCCTTCCCACTTCCACCCTATAAAGCATGGAAACTCTCTAGAAAAAGAACGTTTTCATTTCGGAGACTCTTGAGAAACATAGCCTCCACCCTAATATTATTCGCTTAGGACATGAATAATATTAGGGAAAAGAAGTAGGAAGGAACAGATGGTGAGAAATTAAAAAGAATGTGGGAGAAATAAAAGATAGAAAATGATGTGAACGGGGGAGAGGGTTAGGGAAGAAATTGTGGGGATATTTTACAGTAAGAGTGGGAATGATGGGATAAGTTTACCACTTCCCTAAACCGTATCATTATCATTTATTTATGTCTATTATTATATCATTATCCTTTTTAATTATTTTCCATGATCTAAACGTACCCCCCAAGTACAAAGAAGAAGAAATTCAAAAGCTGAAATTTTGGGGCATAGCAGATACCAATAGATTGATTTAGAGCTTTGATGCAAAGATTCTCATAATACTGTTTCCCTCTGTGCTTGCAGCTTCTTAGTATGTTTAGACCAGCTTGTGCATCCCCATTAAAACACTGAGCTTGAACTGAAACCTCAGGTGTTTTAATCAATGATGATGGACGCCCGATTCCTTCAATATGTTTCACCCTCTCGATCAACTCAATGTCTGAGGGACTCGGATAGGGAAGTCCAACCATGACTATGCATCTCCCCATTCCATCACTGAAATTAATACCCTCAGATATTTTCCCACCCACAATTGCAAAGAGAATAGCACCATTCATAGATTCAAGTTGACGTTTGTGATCAATCGTATCTGTGTATTCTCTAAGAACAAGATTCACCTCTGAACTTTTCCTAGGCTCTCTATATACACGTTTCTTCTTTGTAATTCTTGCAAGGATGCCTGATTCCTTCCAAGAATTGTAGACCATTGATTCATAGTCAAATGATGAGAAGAACACAATTACTCCCTCAGGGACCAATGTCGCTATATTGCAAAGCAGGAGCCCCAACTCTTCAATCTGTTCACCATGAACCAATTAACATCACTAGGTCTGAAAGAATAAATACTAGAGTTTTTTTTGCAAATACTAGAGTTAATACCCACTTAGTCTGATAGAAACAGAAAACCCTAGCAGTCGATATTAACGTCTGCCCCAACCTTAGGCTCAAACCAAATCTTTATTCTCTATAATGAATAATAGTTCACAAGATAAGACCTCCTTAAATACTCCTTAACCTAATAATAAAATATGGCCATCTAGGCCCAGTAACCTAATAATAAAATATGGCCATCTAGGCCCAGCAGTTTATTAGAAATAACAATCGGATGAAAGTAATAAAACCCAGCAGTCAACCCAGCCCAATTAGGTCCACTGACAGCGACAGTAAACTAATAACGGGCGAGGCCCGTCCTCCTGAAGCATCGGCTCAGTTGCCTCCTCCTAGAGCCTCGACCCATCTGCCTCCCACTCCCTAACAATTTCCTCCCCCTCTAAAACAACCTTGTCCCCAAGGTTGGAGTGAGGAAGCTGCTGCTGGCACTGATGCTGGCACTGATGCTGGCACTGCTGCACCCCCAGTCCATGTCGCATCACCTTTCATCTGACCAACCTACTACACCACACCTGCTCCACATTTGGCCACAATAAAGTGGCGGGTTCTTCTTCTATCACAACTGCCCAAAATTCCACGTCCCTGGTCCGAAGCAGGGCCTGTAGGTCCACCTGTTTCCGACAGAGTGCTGGGTCTCCTTGTAATACTACCGGTCTGCACTGACAGTCAAATGACATAGTCATCGTATCCCAGTTGGTCCAGACCTCTCCCAAGGATGCTAGCCATGCTACTCCTAGTATGACATCCACTCCTCCCAAAGGAAACACATAACAAACTGTTCGTACTTCGCACCCCGGTAGCGAGATCAACACCCCCTTGCAAACCTCTTCTGATTCTTGGCGACGACCGTCCCCTGGCTGTACACCAAACCTCCTCGTCTTTTCTGCCTTTAATTTGAGTTGTGGTACAAGGGCGGCTGAAATAAAGTTGTGACTTGTGCCACTACCCACCAAGATGGTCACTGTGAACCCCTCAATCACGCCTTTGAGTCGCATAGTACGGGAACTCCAAATTCCCGTCATCAAATATATGGGCAAGTCCAGAGCCGCTGCTTGTTGCTCCTCCTGTTCCCCTAGCTGCTCGACCTCTTCGGGTGGGATAAAAGATTCAGTTTGGTTGAGGTCGAGTTCCTCATCTTACTCGACAACCATTACTCTTAAGTGTTTTAGGGGACATTCATGCCCGAGGGTATAGGGCTTCTTGCAACGGAAACAAAGCCCTTTTGCACGTAGGTCTGCAAATTCCTGCGGTGAGAGGCGTGTGAACCGAGAGCGATTCACCGACTGGTCAGTCATGGATGATCCGGACCCCGAGGTACTACCTGGAGATCGCGCGGAAGTTGTGCTTCTTGCTGCCCCTTGGTTTCCAGCAACTGGCGTGGAAGAGAACCCCGAAAACCCGCCAACTTTGGTGTAATTACCGGAAGGGCACTGCTGATCGTTGTAACCCCGTTCCGGTCTTCCTCCAGACTGTACGGCCAAGTCCTCTTCGATATCTCTAGATAACTCCATAGCAGCTTCCAAATCAGCCGGCCGTAGGATCCTCAAGGAATTGTGAATGGTGTCTCGTAGCCCTTTCATAAAGTACCCCAAATAGTTGGCATCACTCAAACCTGGGACCTGACTGGCTAATTGCACGAACATATTCACATAGTCATCCACGGAACCTGTCTGCTTAACGTCGGCCAACCGTTCGAACGTGCTTCCTTTGAACCGAGTATCAAAACGGGCTACAAGGGCTTGTGAAAACTCCTCGCAGGCTATGTCTGGTTTCCGCGACCGTGTCCAAGAAAACCAGTACAGAGCAGCACCCTCCATTGCTACCATGACTGACACCACCTTCAACTCAGGTCGGGTTTGATTGATTTCAAACTGCTGATTGGCCCTGGCGAGCCAGCCATCCAATCGGGTTTGCCCCCTCAAACGCTAGTAGCGTCAGAGGCGCAGCCACAGAGCTAGGGTTGTGGGAGTTCTGCGAGTCAGCCGTGCCTCCTCCTCCTGACTCTGAATCAGCCAGCGGTTCCCCCAAAGCCATAACCTTCTGCGCCAGTTTGTCTAGGGTTTGTGTGATAGCATCCAACTTGGCGTTAGTGGATTGCACTTCTGCCCTGATGTCCTTCTGTTCCGCTTATATTGCATCCATGTGTTGATCAATGATGGAACGAGTCATGATGAACGTAGGGTGGTGGATAGGATCCGGCAGGTCAGACCAAATTGATAGAAAAAGAAAACCCTAGCAGACAATATTAACGTCTGCCCCAGCCTTAGGCTCAAACCAAATCTTTATTCTCTATAATGAATAATACAAGTAGTTCACAAGATCAGACCTCCTTAAATACTCATTAACCTAATAATAAAACATGGCCATCTAGGCCCAGTAACCTAACAATAAAATATGGCCATCTAGGCCCAACAGTTTATTAGAAATAACAATTGGATGAAAGTGATAAAACCCAGCAGTCAACCCAATCCAATTAGGTCCACTCACAGCGACGATAAACTAATATCGGGCGAGGCCCGTCCTCCTGAAGCATCGGCCTAGTTGCCTCCTCCTAGAGCCTCGGCCCATCTGCCTCCCACTCCCTAACATAGTCCCTCAACTTATACAATTATACTTTCACTCAACTTTTTTTGGACCAAATTACATAGTTCTGGACCAAAGTGGTCCTAAATTGGGTCAAAATTTTAGTAAATTGCCAAAAAAGACCTTATGTAGAATCAACTATGTACTAGAACTTAATTCGGTCCAATTTGCGTAGCGGAGGACCAAATTCAGTTCCCAAAAATCCGAGGACCATATTGAGTAATAATGAATAACCACGTAAGGGATCATATATTTCGTATATTTTAAGCATCAAATTAAAAATAAAACAATGCTAGGAAAGGGATTTGTATATTTTGAGCATCAAATTAAAAATAAGTTTCAAGATGCTCTAAAGTTTGGTAAGAAAATGGTTAAGATGGTGAAGGGAGTTTTACCATGATCTGGGAGCTTCTGGAACTGTAGCTAAAATCAAAGGAATGACCAGATGGCCCATGGGAAACAGCAATGGGTAATATATTTTCAGAAGGTATGATATGACCACATGAAAAGAAATGCATCCTCTCGGGAGGTAGAGATGGGAATAAGCGTTCCTTTGTTTCTTCTATAGGTTGTAGAGTTCCCCCAGCTAATATGACGGCCTGGGCTTGATTTAGCACCTGAAATAAGAGTCTGTAACTAAACGTGGTTGATATTAAAACTAGCTTTAGTTATTTGTCGAAAGTATGATTAAGGGCCCCTTTGATAAGGGTTTTGTGAGAGGTAAAGGATTTGATTCATTTCAGCCAAATACGCAAGTCAAAGCCCAAGGGCTGCTTATTCTGCTGATGAGCAGAATAAGCCGATTAATGCCAGCAAATGGGGCACAAGAAATTTGGCAAACCTCAGAAAATATCTTTTCTCCACTGAGCATGACGTATTTGAGATAACCTCCTTTCTTTCCTTCGGGGTTTGGCCTTGTCCTTGATACTATTACCCTTCCATCTGAATCTTTATTTGTTAAAGACAGCAACATACCAAGCAGTGCTTGGAAACCTGATAGTGAGCTTCCCTCCCCATCTCTTTGGTCACTGGCTTCTGAAACTGATACTTTCTCTACTTTATCTCCATATCCACAGACCTGAAAGATCACAACATCATTTTAAGCTTCAAAAGCTAAGAAAGGTTACAACCTAAATGAATTGCAGTACTCACCTTATGAATTATATTGCTCTCCTGCATATAATAGACCAGTTTGACAAGGTTTATGTTGTCAATGTTGAGAGAAAACAAGAATTCATTAATTGTCATGGAAAACTCAAAACCACTTTCAGTTCCTTCTGATGCAGGGCAAAATGGGCCTCCAGTATTCATCTCATGACACAAAATCCGGAGAAAGGCCCGAGTGATTACCATCAGTGTCTGGATATATCTTCTATTTCCCGGCCCTAAAAGATTCTGAAATCTCTTGAGGTAACTTTCCATATGAGAATGAACACGGTCCAACTGAAATATGACAGACAGTAAGTAAATACAGAGTCCGTTCTCTTTTAGTCCAACCATTTATTATAAGTTATAAGTGGATATGAATTTCATTTCAGAAAAGGCACAAAAATGCTGCATTCTAAATAAACATTACACGTACATTTCCATTATCCAACCAAATGCTTCAAAAGTGCTTTTTTATTTTATTTTATTTAGTGAAAAGACTTCTCGTTCACTTAACTTTGAAATAAACCATCTGAAACACACACTTAACTTTGTCTAAAATACAAAACACATAAATGGCTAAATGAGGGTGGCAAAAGCTTATAAGGTATTGTTTGTCAAAAGCATGGATATTTACTTTACCTGAGACAAAGTAACTCTTGCATCATGCATGCTGATAAGAGAGTCAGCAAGATTATGAGCTTCGTCAATAATCACAACATTACCTTTTAAACACAAACCAAGGGATTCACGAGATGACTTTGAAAGAAGAGATTGGTAAGGAAGAACAACAAGGTCTGCTTTAGGGGCCAGGTTTCTGGAACCATAATATGGGCATGTTCCCAGCTGACGACCAATATGAACAACATCCTCAATATCCAAAGGCCCTTGTTCAGAAATCTCACTCATAAACTCTTTTTCCACTTTGCGGCTTCTAAGCATTGGGCACCCAGATGAAGCTTTTGTCCGTCGTACTCTTCCCTTGATGCTCATGTTCTGCAGGTAAGCACCAGGAGCTCAAGCCAAAAATCCCCAAAACGAAACCAATATATCATAAAAGAAAATTTAGCACCCAAATTAGTCCCTCAACTATTACTACTACTCCATTTGGTCTTTAACTTTATCTTAAACTCAATCTGGTCCTCCGCAGATCAGTTTAAGCTCAGTTTAGTTCTCAGATACTTCTACTGTACTTATGAAGGGTATGTTTGTCCATGGAGGACCAGTGGTGTAGCCAGGGGTATAAATTGTGATGGACAAGTACAAAGAATTTTTTCTAGATAAACTTTTACACATATTGTTTCAGCATTTTTAAGATTTGGGGTGGGCCAAGGCCAACCGTAGCTATGCCCATGTGGAGGACTAAATTGAGTCGGTATTACATAGTAAAGGAGCAAATCAACTCATGAATTGGGTAGAATTTAAGTGAATTGAAAAAAAGACCTTTAATATTTTAAGACAATATTTATGAGAATACATTAGTTCCAAGTTCCATAGCCAATGACCCAAGTGAGTAATATTGTATAGTCGAGAGACTACCAAGAATCACTCATTTCATTTTCATTTACCCCAGTGCCGAAAAGGCTCCCACCTACGGTGGGGTAAGGGGTGGTCGGATGTACGCAGTCTTACCCCTGTACTAAAGCACAGAGAGACTGTTTCCGGATGACCCATAGTGAAAATCCCGTCCAAAATTGCATGGACTGACTGCTGCTTCATAACAAAGAAGCGCAGACAGTTTAGTGAGCCATTTTGCTTTATTCCATCATAATCTCAAGCCAAAAAACAATGAATCTTTGGCTCCATTGCAAATGATGGAAGAAACTACCAAGAATCACTCTATGAGAAAAAATTAAATCTAAGCATGAACGTGTGGAGATACTGAAATCTAAAGCAAATCAAAATTTGCATTTTAATGAGAGATAAACTTCCAGAAGAGTTAATTATGTCATATTAGTTTTTAAGAAAGCATGCATAAGAATATTACTATCATGATAACAAGTTAATCTCATAAAATATCATGCTGCACTGTGCACGAATAACAAATGAGCAGAGCATACTCTAACTTGACAAAGTGATACCTTTGTTTTGGAAATTTTACAACATCCTTGTTTCCTACTCTTTTGAAGCTCTACGCATCTCTCATTTATTAGTGCTGGGGTCCCCAGTTTCAATACATCTGATATAAACTCCAAACTGGACATATTTAACAAGTTTGTGGTGATAGACTCATAGGAGTATGATCAAAAATTTCAAAAATTGCCACTTTGGTGTACCTTCATTGATGCACAAATTTTTCCTGGAGCCCAAGCACACAACATTCAATTCACTAGCGAACTTGGTCTTCTTTATCTCCTTTATAAACTGGGAAAGCTGAGAGTGGGTCCTGCTGCAAAAGTAAACTTTCAGTCTTGCCTCTTCCTTCTCTTCATCATCGTCATCATCATCCTCACTGGATGAACTCACAGCATTCTTAGCACTCTTTCTTTTCGAATTCCCATCTTTTTCATCTTCACTCTCATACTCATCCATCAAAAAATCTTCCTCATCCTCTAACCCTTTTTCAAACTTCAAAGAAATCTTCTCCTTGCGCCCAGTAGTTTTAAAAGACGCTTGCTTTTCATTTTTCCTATTAAAATTACTTTTCCTATAAACTGTTCTTTTCACCTCCTTTTTTTCAGGTGATTTGGTTTCAGAGTTAAGCACGAAGTTACGCATCCAATCAGGTTCGTCATCTGGTCCTGTTTGGTTTACGGATTTATCCTTCGGTAATTGCTTTCTATCAATAAGCCACTGTAGAGCACTGCATATGATACTTAAGGTTTTCCCGGTTCCTAGATCATTCACATTTCAATCGAATATAGCCCCAGGCAAAGAACAAAAACTTATAATCGCGTTCGTAAGAAGATAACTAAATAGAAGGCGAGGGGGGTACCTGTTGGGCTCTCCAGTATAGCAATACCGCCGTCTTGGAGGGATTGATAGAGCGCATTCATGAAATCGAGCTGAATGGGGTAGGGTTTGTACGGGAAAGCTGGGAACTCGGGCCTGACCTCCTCCATTTCTACTCTGATTCTTCTTCTTCTTCTCGTTCGTCGTCCCTACGTGTGTATATTAGGGTTTGTCTGGTGTCAGCTGGTCACATCTTAGCCTCACCCCGCGCGCGCCCAATGATGGCGCGTAAAAAATGTCCCCCACGGCAAGCGTTTTCCCGCGCGCTCGGACATCATTAAACTTTGAAGCTGATTATAATTTTTATTGTTTTTAGATCATGACATACGAAGTATTTTTAAAAACGTTCAAATACACATATTTTATGTATTTATTTATTACTACCTCTGTTCCTATTTTAACTTCCAAATGGGTTTGGCACAAAGTTTAAGATAGTGGATATTGTGTGGTGGAGAGTTGTGCAGAGGAGAGAGAAATGTGTAAGAAATGTTGTGAACCACAAAATCTTTACCAAAAAGGGAAAGTGGAAGTTTTAATTGGAACGGACGAAAAAGGAAAGTTGGAAGTTTATTTAGGAACGGAGGGAGTACATGTTAAAAAAATTACTCTATAATTAATTCTCGAACATCGGAACATTCAAGAAAGTCATGTCATTTTTGCATAAAAGTATAGGGAAAAAGGTGTGTGATATTTAGGATGTTTTTACTTGGACCGTAATTCGTCCTAGACCAGATCAAACCAGACCAGATCAGATCACACCAGACCAGACCATACCAGACCATACCAGACTTGGATAGTTATAAAAATAAAAAGAAACCAGACCAGACCAGACCAGATCAGACCAGACCAGATCAGCCAATTACAGTCCAAGTAAAAACATCCTTATTGCAAATCTAAATTTCAAATATGTCTTTTTGGTAACAGCGAAATTGGTTGAATTGATTGATTCTTTTGAAATTTATGAAGTTTTGATTGAAATGAATGGATTGGTTGATTCTGTTGTTTAATAATAATAATATACATAGTACTATATTAATAAAATAAAGGAAAAAATATATACTAAATCAAAACTTACTGATAAACCAAAAAACAAGTTCATCAAACGAGATCACAATAATAAATTTGAATCTCGTACTGAATCAAGTGTGTTAACATTCTGATGGATTTAGAAAGAGATACAAAAAATCAAACATACAAAAAATCAAACATACAATATGTGGATTTAGATGTTTGCCATTGTCCTCTTTCTTAAGGCCTGGTAGGCTCGTACCTTTATACGTAGTACATGCTTAGGTAATACGAAGTATTAAAACAAATTAGGATTTTTTTACTTCGACTTTAACTTGCTTGACTGGTCTGGTCTATTTTAGTCTGGTATTGTATGGTCTGGTCTGGTCTGAATTTTTTTTTCTATTATTTTTTATAATACTTATAAAAAGATTTTATAGTTTACCCATTATTCATACTCCCTCCGGTCCCGAATCAAATTCACACTTTTCTTTTTGGGTAGGTCCAAAATAAACTTCACACTTCTTCTCCCTTCCTTATTTGGCAAATTATCTACATCAAAACAGTGCAAAACAGTGTCAAACAATGCAAAACAATATCAAACAGTGTCACAACAATGTAGTCTACAGTAAAGTCATATTTATTTCCTTAATTTGTGTGAAGTCAAACACTGAATTTGTTTTGGGACCGGAGGGAGTACAATTTTTATAGTTTACCTAGAGCAACGGATGCATGATGATATTTATTATTTTATAGTACTTTTTTTTGTTCTAAAAATATTTATAGTTTACCTATTATTCATACAATTTTTTTACAAATCAAGATTTTATTTATTTATTTTTATTTCTTTGTTTTTACAAATCAAGATCATCTATATTATTATGTCACTTGTATGACTTAAAATACGAACATACTAAATCAAACAATAATAAAATAGTTAGTGTACTAATAATAACAACAATAACACTACTAATGATGATGATGATGATGATGATAGTAATAGTAATAGTAATAGTAATAGTAATAGTAATAGTAATAGTAATAGTAATAGTAACAGTAACAGTAACAGTAACAGTAACAGTAACAGTAACAGTAACAGTAACAGTAACAGTAACAGTAACAGTAACAGTAACAGTAACAGTAACAGTAACAGTAACAGTAACAGTAACAGTAACAGTAACAGTAACAGTAACAGTAACAGTAACAGTAACAGTAACAGTAACAGTAACAGTAACAGTAACAGTAACAGTAACAGTAACAGTAACAGTAACAGTAACAGTAACAGTAACAGTAACAGTAACAGTAACAGTAACAGTAACAGTAACAGTAACAGTAACAGTAACAGTAACAGTAACAGTAACAGTAACAGTAACAGTAACAGTAACAGTAACAGTAACAGTAACAGTAAGAGTAACAGTAGTAGTAACAGTAGTAGTGGTGGTGGTGGTGGTGGTGGTCGTGGTCGTGGTCGTGGTGGTGGGGGGGGGGTAGGTGGTGGTGGGGGGGGTAGGTGGTAGTTGGTAGTTGGTAGTTGGTAGTTGGTAGTTGCTAGTTGGTAGTTGGAAGTTGGTAGTTGGAAGTTGGAAGTTGGAAGTTGGAAGTTGGAAGTTGGAAGTTGGAAGTTGGAAGTTGGAAGTTGGAAGTTGCCAGTTGCCAGTTGCCAGTTGCCGGTTGACGGTTGACGGTTGACGGTTGACGGTTGACGGTGACGGTGACGGTGACGGTGACAGTGACAGTGACAGTGACAGTGACAGTGACAGTGACAGTGATAATAATAATAATAATAATAATAATAATATATGGTCTGATCTGTTTTAATCTGGTTTGATCTGATCTGTTCTATTTTAGTCTGATCTGGTCTGGGACAAATTACCGTCCAAGTAAAAACAACTTTAGTACTTTATTCTTATTTATCAATCACACATTTTCTTTTGCAAAGTTTTTATTATTTATTCAGCATTCCATTATAAGCGATTCCAAAAACTTCACCACTCAACTTCATGTCTTAATAACATGTATGAATTGAATTTTCAATGGAATTTAGGATTGCATAATATAACAATCTAAATGTCATCAATGTTCATTAAATGGACTATTATTCTTTTGGGCCTGGACTAAATTTTTTATCGAATTACATATTTATAAATAATACATTTCTAGTTTACAATTATGGAAAGCATTGTCACATGTCAACTTTGCTAATGTGACATTACATGATATGTTTCACCTCATTAAATTAATAAACACCAGATTCTTTACTTGTGCGTTGCACGGGACGCATATGTTATATGTTTAACTATGTCATTAGATGACAGTGGAAATCTAAGAGCATTTTCAATGCCACAATGTGCACGATGTACATGTAAAACGAGAGAGAGTCACATAAATATGAGTAAATAAATTATCTATCTCCTTATTTAAAGGGCCTTATACAATTTTGGTATTTTTTTTAATAATGTCAACTACAATGTTTACACCTAGACGATATCTTTGACATTAAATTGATAAACATCTCAAATTAAACAAAAATTGAGTAGTATATCTAACACACTATTAAGAGTTAAGACTTATGAAGTACAAGTCATTCTATGTATTATTACATGATCTTCTCTACATCAAATATGATAATCTATATTGTAATATAGTCACAATCCAAGTGAGAAATATTGTTGTCAGAAATATATATCATAGAGTCGGTGAAGAACAAGAGACTCAACACATGGAAAATTAAATGTAAAATTAGTTTTATAATATCCACTACAATGAGAACTGGGCTTTCTGAGATTATTTAGTTTTTATTTATAACTCTCTCGTGAGTTCTAGAAATATCAACTTTGCTACTCTTAATCAAATATTTATGTTGAGTGTTAAAATTTAGTATGAATAATATTTATTCATATGAGATTTAAAATGGTTTTAGCAATCTTACTAATTTATCTCAAATCATAATGGATTGGTTAAATGCATATTTGATATACTCATTGATAGAGTATATATCTAGAGAGAAGTGAGAGCTAGAGAGAGAAGTGCAAGTAAATGCTTCAATAAATGATTTTGTGAACCCCTGCAACTACTCCCAGAGGTCGTATTTATAGGGAAAATTAGGGCTGGGCTCCCAAGTCTTGGGTTTGGGAGGCCCATTTACAATAAGGCCACTATTGGGCCAGGTACAAGAGATGTAGAAATAATTAAGTATAAGATTCTATTCTGGGGGCCGCTCGTGGCCGATGAGGGCACGGCCGACGAGGACCCGTCCGACAAGGTCACCCGGTTCTCCTGGCTCCTGAACCATATTTTGAGTAGACTGCTTCCTGGCCGATGGGGGTCACCTGGCCGACGAGGGTCCCACCAGGTGATCGTGGTACCTTCTGTTCTTCCGAGTGTGTGGGCCATGGGGTCCAGGCTCATATACTCCATCAGGAGTCCCCCACTGTAACACCCCGGCCCCGTAGGCCCCGAGGTAGTTACTTTAGACCTCTAGTACTGTCCCCACAAACCACCACGAGCCTTTACCGCGCACTTTGTCCTCACTCATGCGCGCCCTGAGAAACTTCCCAGGGGGTCACCCATCCCAAGACTACTCCCGTGCAAGCACGCTTAACTTTGGAGTTCTTGGGTGATGAGCTCCCTTAAAAGGAGATGCACCTCTGTTGGTATGAGTAGTACTATTAATCCTCTTAAATTAATCTCGGGTATTACAATCACCCCCACTTAGGATCGCAACGTCCTCGTTGCGCCCTTAAACCAATCTCAATAAAACCCCAGAATCTTGCCCCGCTAAGTGCCCGCCCGATATCTAACGGGTCAGCACACTGTCGCAGGGTTGCTCTGATACCACCTGTAACACCCCGGCCCCGTAGGCCCCGAGGTAGTTACTTCTGACCTCTAGTACTGTCCTCACAAACCGCCACTAGCCTTTTCCGCGCACTTTTTCCTCACTCGTGCGCGCCCTGAGAAACTTCCCAGGGGGTCACCCATCCCAAGACTACTCCCGTGCAAGCACGCTTAACTTTGGAGTTCTTGGGTGATGAGCTCCCTTAAAAGGAGATGCATCTTGTTGGTATGAGTAGTACTATTAATCCTCTTAAATTAATCTCGGGTATTACACCCACTCTCTGAGCTGACACGTAGACGAGGCGAGGGAGAGTAGATTTCTTGCTTCTAACATTTTCTGGCCATTGTGGGACCCTTTCTTGTTCTTAGCCGTTACGGGCACCATTTGATCCGGTTCCTTGTTTTATGGCCGTCGTGGGTACTTAGCGTCTTGGCCGTTGTAGACGAAGAGGGAACCAGTCATGGTGTGTATTTTCTATTTAAGGACGTTGGGTGTCTTTGCTTGGTGGGGACGATGAGCGTCCTTTGTCATGAATGGCCGATGAAGGTCATGCCCACTCCTGACAGTTGATGGTTGAATTTTGCGCTTTTTGGGCCGAGGAGGCCCTTGTGGTTATCTCCTGTTCGAGGATGATGAGTGTCCTTTTGTTTCCGGGTGGCCGGTGAGGGTGCTGTTTGCTTCCTTTGGCCGTTGGCTGCGTTCTGTGTTTTTTGGCCGGAGCGGTGGTGTCCGTAGTTTGGCGTTCACGCTTTTGAGGATGATACTGACACTGCTCCGGGAGGAGTGGTGCGTGTCCTGGTCTTATGGACGATGGTGACTCAGGTATGTTGACTTCCTGTTCTTTGATTCCTGGCCGGGAGTGGAGTATGTGGTCTCAAAGCCGATAAGTGCTTTGTGGTCTCAAGTGCTCTGCGGCCGACGGTGCACCACGAGGTTATGGACGTTGTGGTGCATGTCTGATGTTGTAGTTGTGAACTTGGTATTTTTTTGGATTTCTTTGATTTTGTCCTGATTTGCAAAGGCCGGTGTAGTCCCCCAGTCCCCCACTACTTCAGGCCAAAGAGTAGGTGAGGGGTGAAGGAGTAAAGGATTTGCCTAGGCCGAAGCGGACTCTTGTGTACACCTGAATCCAATTCCTTGGCGATTTCCAGACCAAGGTAACCTTGTGGGAGAACCCTTGGACGCAGGTCGCTTTCAAGAAATTATCATCAGGGTTTTACACAGGGCCGATGGCGTGGGGTTTAATCTTGCTTTTACCGTTGTGGCCGTTGAAAAGGCCATGCAATTGGCATTCTTTTCAAGCCGATATGGACATGCCTTGGGATGTGACCTACCCTTTTGAAGTGTCATTGTGTTGAGGCCGATGTAGGCACGATTTCCTTGTGTGGCCGTTGAGTGGTTGGCCTGTTGGCGATGAGCTGGTATTGTGGAAGTAGGCCTGACCCGTCTTCTAAACCGGTGCCAGCCCAATGGGCCTTGGGGGTGGTGGCCGTTCATGTGGCCAATGGGAGGTTGCCACTGTAGTTACCGTTGGGGGGAGGTCTATAAATACCCCCCCCTCCCCCTCTGAAGAGGTTCCTCATTGCATTCCTGAGATAACGAAGTGCTACTGAATTTTCTAGAGAGAGAGCCCTTGCGTGTGTTCTTCCGTTCTTCAAAACTTCAAAGGTCAGTTCGTCGAACTTTTCCCAAATTACTTGTGTGCTTTGCTTATTTTAGCTTTGATCCTCTCTTAGTGGAGAAACACCCTTAGATCCAAAGTATAAACCCTTAGGCTTTAGTTAGTTGTTATTATGATGAAGCCTTTGAACGACGAGTACTACCCATACGACGATGAGCCCTCTGCTAAGTCTCTTGATTACGAGGTGGTAGAAGAGTGCTGTGAGGAGATAGAGGAGCTGAGCTCCTTCAGATCAGGGAAGAGTGAGGGTGAGGACGAAGAGGCCGCCTCGTCGTCTGATGGTGAGGACGTAGTGGCGTCACGTGTTGTGGATGGGGCGTCTACATCGGCTGCAATTCCTTGCCCGAAGCCGGTTTCTGCTGTAAAGGGAGTTGCTCCGACGAGAAAGCGGCGGCCGAAAAGTGGTCCAGGTTTCTCTTACCTGGATATGACCAACCTTTATCTGATCAGGCCGGAGAGTAGCGCGGCCGATTACTTGGTGACCCAGATGTACGTGGGGCCGTATGGGCGGGTTAGGGCACCCAAGCCGACGGATCATGTGTCGAATCCACCTCCGGGGTATTTTGGAGTATACCCCATGTGCTTCGCAAAGGGACTTAGGTTCCCCCTCCACCCATTCATTACGGAGTATCTGGACATGGTGGGTCTCCCTACGGCCTTGTTGACTCCCAACAGCTACTCGCTCATCGTCGGCTTTCTTCTCCGTTGCGATGAGCTAGACTTCAGGCCGACGACGGCTCTGTTCATGAACCTGTACCAGATCGGCCGAGGGAGCCACAAAAATTGTGTTGGTTATGCTAATCTCCAATAGCTGCAGAAGAAGAGGAGTTTCACTGACCTCCTTCGTCCATTCATGGTTGGAAGAGCAAGTTCGTCTTAGTATCCTTGGGTGAGGACGGCACGGAGTTTCCCTCAGTTGGTCATGACGGTAGGTTCACCCTTCACGACGTGCCGAAGAGCAGTATTTTGGATGCCCAGGTAGCGGCGTTTGTGAATGAAGGGCCGAGGAGCGTGAAACATTACATCACGAAGTATAAGATGACCGCCCTCGGCTTCATGAGGTATCATGTATATGGCGACAAGGAAAGTGATATCGAGCTGTGGCCGAAGATGACCACCACCTTCGAGGAGGCCGATGGCCCGGATATGGGCGTGCCTGCTGACGCCGATGGTAATACCCTCTATGGCGTCTTCATCTATGTTTTCTTTTGTTCTTACTAACTGTTTGTCTTTCTTGTTGTGCAGACTTCACTATGGATCGTAGATCCATCATGGCCCTAGCCAAAGCTAAGGCGAAGGAGGAGATGGCCGCAAAAGAGGCCGCGAAGATGGCCACTGCGGGAGGCGCCCAACCAAGCTCCGATGCGGCGAAGAAGCCACCTATGCAGCCGAAGAAGAAACGACACGCGGATGACGGCCAGAAAAAGCTCACTGAGGCCGGCATGCAGTCCAAGAAGCCGAGGAGGGCTTCCCCTCTGACCGATACTAGTGCCAGTGGTATGACCGTGCCGGATGATGATGCTGGAGGCTCAAATGCCATTGCCGTTGTGGACGCGGTTTCGGTCCCCTCTTCAACGGCTCTAACCCAGCCGCCGTCTGTCGGCCAAGAGCCCCGCAAGCAGAGGGCCGGCAAGAAGCTGGCCGGTGGGACCTACAAGCTCGAGATCGAGTATCCTGTGAAGGGTGGCGTCTTCAACGACGCCGTTGACGGCCACGATGTCCTGGCTCAAGTTGTTCCGGTCGAGGATCGGGCTTACTTGAAGAAGCTGGGTCCCGTCAAGATCTACGACAGCGGTATGGACCTCATCATCCAAGTAAGTTCTTCGTACCTTATGTCTTCTTATGTCATGGGTTTTGCGTCATCCTAACTCTTCGTTTTGTCCTTTTTGTTGCAGGGTGCTCTTATGCTGATGGAGAGCCACAAGCGACAAGAGCAAGAGATTGCCCGCTTGAGGGAGGCCGAGAAGAAAGCTGCTTCGGCCGAGGAGGCCATGGGCTGCCTGGATCGGCTCCGGGAGGAGGTGAAGGCCCTACAGAAGGGGGTTGATGAGGTCGACGTGGCCTACCGACAGGTGGCAGCCGATAGGGACGATGCTTTGAGGGTCAGTGATGAAGCCCTGAGAAGCCGCGATGAGGCCCTGCTTCGGGTCGAGGACGCCGCGAGGGCTCAGGCGGATTCTGAAAGGGCCGCTGAGAAGGCCGTTGATGGCGCCATCGAGAGGTTCCTTGCCGAAGGCTGGAAGGCCGATGACCGTCGGCCCTAGTGCTATGAAGTCGTGGCGGACCGGCTTGAAGACTGAGGCCAGAACTGCCCTGCTGGCCAGGAGTACTTTGCTCGTGAAATGGCTGTCTACTATGACATGGGTCAGCAGAGGATGTAACGGCTGATATACCGGCGGCTGCACCGGGCATTCAAGAAGCTGAAGCTCACCCAGAAGTGGGCTAAGAAGAACCTGAAGCTTCCACGGCTGATGAGGGATCCGGAGGCCGAAGCGAAGCTCCCCCCGTCTGAGAGGCAAGATCCGGTGCTCAGTACTTCCATCGACGAGCCTGACTGGTCCGGTGATGACACCTTAGCCGATACCGACGTCTCATCAGCAGCCGAGCCAGTGGAGGTGCGAGGACGGAGGAGGGTAACAGGGCTGTATCGGGGCAAGCCGAAGCGGAGCGAGTGGCCGATGAAACCGTCCCCGAGAGTTGATCGGCTGACTTATTATGTAACTTAGCTAGGCTGGTGTTTGTAATGCCCTTCTCTTTTTTTGTAATGGCCGTTGAGCCCTCCTGATGTAATGACTTCTTTTATGAATGAAATGTGCAATGTTTCCGGCCTTATTCTGTCTTCTCGTTGTCTTGTTCTCCTTTTGCTTCTGTTCTCAAACTTTTCAAAAAAATTCTAAGTGTTTGGAATTGGGACTTAGGTAATTTTTCTAAGTACCAAGGTTTCAAGTGAGTGGGTGTCCGCGTCGTCTTGGCATCACACCCCCTTTTTCTTTTGCCCGAGACTTTGGAAAATTTTCTAAGTGTTGAACTAAATGCCACACTTGGTGATCTCGTCGGCCCTGTGTTCTTTTCGGCCTTTTTTGTTCCCATGCTCCGTGTTTGAACAGGAAGTCACATCTGATATCTGTAGTCGTAGCCGATGAGGGGGCCTGTCCTTTGCCGTCTGAATGTAATGGCCGAAGCGCCCTCCTATGTAACTTAGCCTTGATTGAGTGGATAGTATTGTTGTCCCCTTTGGCTTTAAATGTGTTTGCTTGTTGCCTTCGTTATTCCAATTTTGAAATTTGTCTAGGTGTCAAACCAGAACATAGATAACTACCGCCCGTTGCTGGGGCCGAGGCGGGCACCTGCAAGTGTTTGAGTGCCCGCTTCGGCTTGAGGTTGTCCCCTCGTTATTCAATACTTTGGAGATTTCTTTAAGTGTTGGGCCATGTAGTTTTGTCTGCTTAGTACCGTTGTCGGCCAATTTGGGCGGTGTGGCCGATGAAGGTACCCGTGTGTTGCGCACCCGGGTGCTTGCCTTTTCCTTCGCATTTGCCTTCTTCAAAAAATTCTCTAAGTGTTTGAAATTCACTTAGGCAACTTTCTTCTCTGTTGTTCGCTTCGTCTTGGGGATGTGTTTTCCCTTTTGCCTTTGAGATTTTTCTAAGTGTTCAACTTAAGCAGCTGCTTCGGTTTTAGCGCCTTTAACGGCCAGCGAGAATGTTGTGGCCGGTAAGGGTTGCCGCCGGTGTGTTCAACTTTCCCGCGAGTGTTTGAGTGCCCGCTTCGTCCTGGACCTCCTTTCCGGTGTCCAACTCCAGGATTGTGTTAAGTGTCAAGCTGGGACTCTTGGTTTGCATGCTAAGTGTTGGAACTTCGGTCGGTCATGGCCGATGAAGGTAACCCCCTCGTTTCACCCAACCACTTGGTTAGGATTCTATAGGTGCATGCTCCGTCCTTGACACCTTCCTCGTAGAGGGTGGCCGCTTCGTCCGTGTTAGCTGTTGGTAGTGTTACCTTTGTATTCAACTGATATGTACTTAGCCAATTGTGTGGCTTGATTCGTGGAGATTTTTTTTTACTGCTCGAGGCCGGCAAGTGCGCGCGGTCCTCAGCTTTTCTCTTTTTTTTTTTGTTCCCTATTTTGGGGAGTGTTCTTCTTTCAGGCTTCAGCCGAAGGGGGCGATAGTCCTCCGGCCGGTTTGGACTTCGTTTATAACGCCCATGGTCTCAGGGGGGTCCCGTCGCCTATTTATGACGCGGGCTAGACTTTTGGTTGGTTGCCAACGGCTGTCGTTGCCCGACCCTGAGTTTGGGGATTTTGTCACCTCGGCCATTATTTCAGGCTTGTCGTCCTGCGATCAGGCACGTGGACGACACGATGAACTTCCCATTTCAAGACGCGAGCCGTTTGCGGGTCCGCCGTCTTGGGGACATCGTCGGCCCTGTCTGAGCGTTTCGCTCTGAGGGGCCGATACGACGTGCTCTCTCAGCTGGGCCTAAACCTTTCGCCGATACAAAATACAATGGGGCATACCTGAGCATTTCGCTCTAAGGCTGCAGATGTAAAGCGCCACATCGGCCATACCCGAGCCTTTCGCTCTAAGGAGGCCGATGAGGGCACCCGTTAATATTTTACTTGAATTCCAAAATTTCAAGGGAAACACGACTTTTATTCATAAGTGGCTCGAGGCCGAGGGTGGTGTTCAATCAATAATCCGTCAAGGGGTGAGGGCTTCGCCGACTGCACCTCCTTCGGATTATTGATAAAACTTCACCAGATGGTGTACATTCCACGTTCGTGGTACATTGGTCCCATTTGGGCATATAAGCTTATAGGTGCCGGGTTTTACCACGGCACTGACGATGTAGGGACCTTCATATTTCAAGGCTAGCTTTCCCCCTTCCGTCGGCTGACTTGATTCCCTTCGGCGGAGGATGTAGTCCCCCACTTGAAACTCCCGGGAACGTACCTTGGCGTCATAGTATGATTTCACTTGACGCCGGTAGTTCTCCGCCCGGATGAATGCTTGTTCGCGTCTCTCTTCAACCAGGTGGAGGTCGATTTTCATGTTCTCCTCGTTGACCTGAGGGTCATACTGCTCCACCCGTCGGCTGGGAATGGCGACTTCCGTGGGTGCCTTTGCTTCAAAGCCATAGCACAGGGCGAAAGGTGTCTCACCTGTTGCCCTCCTTGGCGTAGTACGATAGCACCACAGGATGTTGGGGAGCTCGTCGACCCAACTTCCTCCTGCGTCCTGAAGCTTCTTCTTCAGCCCCTCCATTATAGTTCTGTTGGCGTTCTCAACCTGCCCGTTGCCCTGAGGGTAGGCAACGGAGGAGAAACGGTGCTTTATTCCCCATTCTCGAAGGAGCTCCTGCAAGGGTGCCGCTTCGAACTGGGTGCCATTGTCAGATATGATCTCTTGGGGGACGCCTAAGCGGGTAATGACATTCTTATGGACGAACTTCTGACATCTCGCCCCTGTGATGCTGGCCAAAGGTTCCGCTTCGACCCATTTGGTGAAGTAGTCGACTGCGACGATGATGTAGCGATTGTTGCCAGCAGCTCTGGGTAGTGGGCCGACCAGGTCAATCCCTCACCTCGAGAATGGAATGGCAGTGCTGACGGGGTGTAGCTGACGGCTGGCCGATCAGGGGCCTTCTGGAGCACCTGACATGTGGTACACTTCCTGGCAAGATCTGCACAATCCCGCGCCATCGTCGGCCAGAAATAGCCCTGGACGACGAGACGCCTGGACATATTGAAAGGGCCCTGGTGTGAAGAGCAAACATCACAGTGAACCTCCTCCATGGCCACTTCGGCCTCGTCCTGGTGCAGGCATCGGAGGAGAGTGCCGTTGTAGGATCGCTTGTAGAGCTTGCCCTCTTCAATAGTGTAGCTTGGAGCCCTAAGCTTGGCAAGCTTGGCCCTCTCCTCGTCCTGGGGTAGCTCCCCCGTGGTGATGAAGGTGGTGATGTCGGAGATCCAGTCCTCCGGCCGCTGTTGGATGCGCAAGATGGGGTTGGCATGGATGCTGGACATGCTTAGCTCCTCGATCTTGGCTAACTTGGAGATGTGCTCTGGAGTATCCGAGCTGAGCTTGGAGAGGATGTCGGCCTCGGTGTTTTCGGCCCGTGGGATCTGTGTGATCTCGTGGGTTTCGAACGCTTTCAGCAACTCCTCTGCCGCCTGTTTGTACTGCTTCATCCGGCCTTCCTTTGCTTCGTACGTACCCTCAACCTGGCCTACCACCAACTTGGAGTCGCACATGATTCTGATGTGCTTGGCTTTGAGGCCGGCGGCAAGTCTGAGGCCGTTGAGGAGGGCCTCATACTCGGCTTCGTTGTTGGACACCGAGAAGTTGAAGCGGATGGCATAGTAAGCTATGATTCTTCAGGGGAGATGAGGACGACGCCGCCCCCGCATGATTTCGTGGCCGACGAGCCGTCGGTGAACAGGATCCACATGTCATCTGGCTCTGGCCCGAGGGTAGTAGTGGTCGTCTCCCTCGCTGTGCATTCGGTGACAAAGTCGGCCAAGGCCTGCCCTTTGATAGATGGCCTTGGCTTGATCTCAATTTGGAATTGGCTGAGGAAAATCGCCCATTTCACCATCCTTGAGGAGCTAGTGGGGCTCCTCATTAGTGCGCCAAGGGGGCTGCTGGGTCAGAACGTGGACGGCATGGGCCTGGATGTAGTGCCCCAGCTTTTTCAACGTATGGACGATGGCTAGCACCGTTTTCTCAATGGGGGAGTACCTGAGCTCGGCCTCCCTGAGTGTTTTGCTGATGTAGAATATGGCCTTCTGCACCCCTTCGTCCTCGCGGATGAGCACGGAGCTGATGGGCGACGTGCTCACCCCCGAGTATAGGAAGAGGGTTTCGTCGACTTTGGGCTTGGAGAGCACCAACGGGGACGAAAGGTACCTCTTTAGTTCTTCAAATGCTTCCTGGCACTCCGTCGTCCACTTGAAGCTGTTTGCTTTGCGCATGATCTGGAAAAAAGGGAGTGACCTTTCGGCTGACTTGGAGAGAAAACGGCTTAGGGCCGCCAGGCGCCCTGTTAGCCGTTGTACCTCCTTGACGTTGCGGGGCGGCTCCATATCGATGATGGCCTGTATCTTCTCCGGGTTTATTTCAATGCCTCTCCGACTGACCATGTAGCCGAGGAACTTGTCGCCTTGGACGCCAAAGGCGCACTTCTTGGGGTTGAGGCGGAGTTTGAACTCCTTCATGATTTCAAAAATTTCCCGGAGGTCGTCAGCATGCGTGGTGGCCCGCTTGCTTTTGACAATCATGTCATCGACGTATGCCTCCATCGTCCGGCCGAGTACCGTCCTGAAGATCTTAGCCACCATCCTGGTGTAGATGGCGCCTGAGTTTTTGAGTCCGAAAGCCATGACGAGGTAGCAAAAAATTCCCTCCGGGGTCATAAAGGTTGTCTTCTCAGCGTCATCTTCATGCATGAAAATCTGGTGGTACCCTCTGAAGGCGTCAAGGAACAACATCAACTCGCATCCCGCTGTCTCATCCACCAATTGATCAATGTCGGGGAGAGGGAACAGGTCCATGGGGCACGCCTTGTTCAGGCCAGTGTAATCAACACACATTCTGAATGTCGGCGGTTTTTGGGCGAGGACGACGTTGGCTAGCCACGTCGGGTATTTCACCTCCTTGATGTGGTTGATTGAGAGGAGCATGACGACCTCCCCCTTGACGAAGTCCCGTCTGTCGGCGGACAAGTAGCGTCGCTTCTGCTTGACAGGTGCGTAGGCCGGATCGACGGTCAACCGGTGGGTGATCACCTTCCGACTGATGCCTGTCATGTATAATGGCTAGTTCAAGTTAATCTACTCGAGAGAGGGAGAAAAGAAATAAAATTTCAGGAATGGAAATATGAATTTATAACAAAGTGCTAGAAGTCACTATAAGAGCATAAACTTGATTTAAAATTGGGTGTAATGTGTTGGGTTTGTTCTCGAAAAACAAAGAAAATTAATTGATTAAAATTAATTAAAAACAGCCTAAGAAAAAAACAGAAAAGAGATGGAACAGTAATTAGTCAAATCACGTGCAACGCATAATGTCCTTAAAACGCATTTGTTGCCTCCCACGGTGCTAGGAGTGTTGCAACAATTTTTTTCCCAGGATACGATGACTAACGAACGATCGTTTGAGCACACAAACGACAATTCCGGTGAACGGTAACAAGCAATAGCACTAAAGGAAAGTTTTCAGAAATTAAAACTAGGGGCGATTTTTAACTCAAAACTACGTGCAAATTGTGTATAATTACATGTGTTGTTGCAAAGCACTGGTGAGCTATTTATAGGAAGAATTTGTTGTGAGTTAATGGAGAGATAATGAACCTGAACGTTAGGCATCAATGACCAGACCATTGGGCATTGATTTGTCCATGAATTGTCCATTTAACACTGCAGAACGCTGGGCACTTATTGTTTGTAACGTTTCAGAAGAGTCTTGACCGGAGCTTTCTCGTTCAGATCAGAAGCGTGCTGATCAGAAGCATTCTGATATGGAGCCTTCTGGTCCGAGCAATCTGATACGGAAAAATGAAGCGTCACGGGAAAAAACAAAAATTAACTCGTATCTTTGAAAGATAGATTTTTTTATGACATCCATGTTCGCAGCTCGCCCGCGCACGCAAGTCGTGTTTTTTCTTCTCCATTTTCGGGATTTGATCGGCACCCCCTGCACGCGAAGAGAGCCTTTCCACCAAAGAATCTTGGGGTTTCCGGTGTGGAAAATAACACACTAGAAAACCATCATTTTCTCAGTTTTTCCATTTCAACGAGTGAACTTCGAGAATCAATTTATCATTCACCGTTATCCGTTTTGACATGACCTTAACAAGTACAATCCGAAACCACTTTGACATGACCCGAATCAGAAGTGATCCCCACTCAAAATATTGCCCAAAATTGTCCATTTAATGCAATTTTTAACACATTCTCCAACATATTGTGAACATGAAGTTCCCAAACCGCTTACACACGAGATAGTGTGTGTATTTATAAGCTGTGGCCCTTACTTGTGGACGCGTTTTAAAGCCGTGAGGTCCTGAAGTACCAAAGCGGAGAATATGTTATTATATGCCAAGGTAGATTTTAAGAAATTCATTCAAGGTAATACTTTGAGACAAGTCTTTAAGTGTTCTTAAGCAAAGATAGACAATGGGCTTACATGAGCCAAAGACAGTTGCATCGGACCTTCTATCCCCCAATCCTAATGCATGAGTCTTACAACCATATATAAATAAAAATAACATAAAATTAAACAGTGTGATTAAAGAAAAAACAACAAAAATAGCAGTAAAGTAAATATCCTTCTCCGTCTTTAAGTGCACCGCCACCACCCAAGCAAAAGGCATGCCACACACCATTAGACTTGCTGGCGGACCTACTGGTCTAGACCAGTCTCCCTTCCATTTTTTGGCCTTTCAAGCACCATATTCTCTGCAGCTGGATCCTCTCGTTCTTTCTCCTCCCAGATTCTTCTGCGCTTTTGCTCTCCCGATGTCTCCCCCGAGCTCACAGAATTTCCTCCCTTAGTGAGCTCATTCCAGTTTCAGTAGTAGCCTCTTTCCAGCCTTGACCTCCTGTTCACTGGCTATCACTTTTAAGCGGTATTCCTATACATATATGTCTAACGGAGTGTCGTCTCCCTCATACACTACTCGACAAAATTTATCAGAATGGCCAATTCCTCCTTTCTTCAAAGTTGTATCTTTTTTCACGGGTTTCCTTATACCCATACAAACCATAATCCGCATATAAGCATCCCATTTTTTCATCAAACTGGCTCTCATCAATATTAATAAAATTTTCAATGTAGTTATCAATTCTCCTAGCTGATCCTAGATTCATAAAACCATAAACAACATTATGAACCTGTACCCAAAATTCCACCCCATTCATACTAATCTTTAGCAGGATGTCCTCAGACGTAATCTCTTTAAGAATCGGCAAATTCCTCTCAAACAACCACGGACCTTCATCTAACACACGCCTCATATCCAAACTGTGATAAAAAGTAAAGATATACCTCTTTTCATCAATTTCCTTAATTGACACACATTTAACCGGACTTCACAGAGATGCCATAAGCTCCTTGAAGACCTGGAATTTGATTTTTCGATATGTGAGTATCATGCCCACCACCAGAAAGGACGCCTTCCCCTGCCTACCGCCGCTTCACCTCCGTCGTCATCGAAGGTCAATTCCTCGCGATCCTCGCCTAATGCCATCTGTTTATATTGGTTAACAATATCTTCCATTGAAGAAACAACCCCGTAGACGTCGTTGAACTCGAAACGCAGACCTCCAGCCGCGATCTCTATTGGCCATCAACACCCTCGATTGAGTAATCGTCTCGCTTCAGCAGTTGAGTCACAACCCTCAAGCCGCCGACAACTCTTGCGGAAACTTCCCCGCTCACTCACCTGACTATCACGTCACGACGCCGCTCCGGGGAATGACGGATAGGGCAGAAAAGCCCCAGTGTCGAAGGCTCACCCTAGAGAGAGAAAAAGAAATATGTTGTTGACCGGTACAAAAACTAATGGATAGACTAAAAATTGTGTTTTCTGCTTTCTATAAATATTTTATTAACTACTCCGTATTAAAATGTATTTATGGAATTGAAATATTTTGCATTTCTTAGTCTCCGCACACCATAATATCCGGTATGCTGCTAACTTCACTACTATTGCCTTTCACAGGCTGACACCATTGGTTTTACACTTTTACTAGGGAAGTTGTCTGTCTACCTTCCGTGAGCCTGTCTGCCTTTTTTTGGAGGTGAGTACCGTAAAATCATCACGAGTCGAGATGGAGGATTACGCCACCGCTTAATGATCTGTCACCCATTACGCGAACTTTAATCACACACCAATCCTACAGATCATTTTACAACAGCAAAAAACACACAACAATTTGTCAACGCCGTTTCAATTTCAGCGAGTTTCTGCCTTGGTTCATCTTTCCATTGCGGAACCTGCACCCCACGTTCTCTCACAGTCTCACCCATCAAACCTTAAACATACGCAATTCTTCATCATCTACAACGTTAAACATTCATTAACCCCATCAGCACCACACTAATCTTCTCCCTCTGATCTTTTTGGGTCTTTTCTGATCCCACCATTTTCAGGCCTGCTTGAATCGCAGAGTAGATGGTTCGGGCGGTTGGAAATGCCAAAGATGAGCAAGCATCGGGTACCCATTTCCCAAAGCTTGAATCTTTCTGATTTCTTTTCTTTCTTTTGGAATTAGGGCTTTGACTTCTCATCTTTGTGTCGTTCTTGATCAACTTTTAGATATGGAGCTAATGAAGGAGAGGTTTGCAAAATTGCTCCTTGGCGAGGATATGTCAGGCGGTGGAAAGGGTGTTTCGTCTGCATTAGCGCTGTCAAATGCGATCACAAATACAGCAGGTATATATACATTGGATATACCTTTGTGCTTTGATGGGTTTTTACCTAAGCGATCTTCTTTCTCTCTCTTTTTTTTTTACTTTCATCAACGTAAAGATTAAAAAAAATTGCAGCTTCTGTTTTTGGGGAAATAAAGAAATTAGAACCAATGGCAGCAGAAAGGAAAGAGAGGTGGAGAAAAGAAATCAATTGGCTTTTATCTGTCACTGATCACATTGTTGAATTCGTTCCTTCCAACCAAACATCAAAAGATGGAACAATCTTGGAGGTATAGTACTTTACCATCTTCTGCACCTATGTATTTGGGGTTATATTTTTATAGAATTCTTAAACAATTAATACAAATGTTTACGTAAACTAAATGCCAAGTATGGATGGTCAAAAGGATGAGAAATTCCACATAGAAGAGCAAAATTGAGCACATTTCTACATTTCACAAAAGGAGGACTCGTTTAATCCTAAAACGTAATTATTAATAGTTTAATGCTTTCACCAGAACTGAATAATTTCTGTTTTAGCAGAACATATGGATGATCCTCTTTGTGCATAAAAAAGATAGTTTACTCTGCAGTAATTTCTTTTAAGGCAAAGAATGCATTTTTGACAGATTATGGTAACCAAGCAAAGAGCTGATCTCCAAATGAATATTCCAGCACTCCGCAAGTTAGACTCGATGCTCATTGTAAGAATCATTGCTGCTCTCTTCATAAGGTTTCTATTTTGTATACGTGTAACTTTGGATGTGGGGTTTTGGAGAGGGAAGTTTTGGAAGTCTTAGCATATATTTCTTTATAAATAGAATATTTCTACAAACGGATAAAAAGCGATTGAAACTTTTAATACCATATGCTATGTTATTTTTTCATTTTTAGAAAATAAATCAAATATAGAGATAGAATCAGTATATAGACTAGGTGCTCTTGGAATGTCTTAGAAAAAACACTTTTCCAGACAAACTATTTTTATAGAAACTATCAACTGGTGTTTTTTGTTTAGAGAGGCGGGTTTTAACTGTATAAAAACTACAATAGTAATGGCTTCAATAAATGCAGCAAGCATTGCTTTCAAGTGTGCTGTGTGCATTTCAAGTCGTTCACTCTAACCCCTTAAAACCCTTTTTCTCCAAACCCCTTCATCCAAACACACCTTAATGGATTCTTAGACACAGCGAGACCTATACACAAATACATATATACTGATGCATATAAAACCAATCAACAGGATTGCTTAGATACCTTCAAGGATCAAAATGAGTTCTTCTATGATAATACATCAACAAAGGATGATGGTGGTGGTGGTGTACATAAAGGCAAAAACAGCAGGAAAGATGACAAATGGTGGATACCAACTCCTAAGGTCCCTCCAAATGGATTGCCTGATTCTGCAAGGAAATGGTTACAGTCTCAAAAGGATTCTGTCAACCAAGTTCTCAAAGCCGCAATGGCCATAAATTCTCAAGTTCTTTCTGAGATGGAAATCCCAGAGAGTTATATAGATTCTCTACCAAAGGTAAGGCTCTGTTTGGTAGCGTGTCATGCTTTTTATGCTTATCAGCAGAGTAAGAGTCCACTTTGCAAGAGTGAAATTGTTGAATGAAGTTGCCGAGTTATGAGTAAAATGTCATATTTGGCAACTTTAGCAATTCCAGCAAAAAAATGTCGAGTTATGCTAGAGGTACAAAAACTTTTACAAAAAGTCTTACAAAAGGGCTATGTGGCATCATCACATTATTTAACACATCACATCACATTTACAACACTTTACATCAATGGTAATTAGAATAGCCACATCACTTGTTTGTAAGTTTTTTTGTAAGTGTGTTTATACTTCTAGCATTTTTCAAAAATGTCTCGTCCCTTTACCTTGTTTCACCATTTCAGAATGTGCAATAAATGAATTAGTATTTTACAAACAAATCTCAATGATAAGGCAAAAAGTTTTTATCAAATGGCGCCACTAAGTAACTGTTGACTTATTTAACTAGAATAGTTGTTGCCAAAAGCTTTTCCTTTCATAAACTTAGGTTTAGTCAAGAGTGAGTTAGACTGAAATTGTTGAATGAAGTTGCCGAGTTATGAGTAAAATGTCATATTTGGCAACTTTAGCAATTCCAGCAAAAAAATGTCTTGTCCTTTTACCTTGTTTCACCATTTCAGATTGTGCAATAAATGAATTAGTATTTTACAAACAAATCTCAATGATAAGGCAAAAAAGTTTTTATCAAATGGCGCCACTAAGTAACTGTTGACTAATTTAACTAGAATAGTTGTTGCCAAAAGCTTTTCCTTTCATAAACTTAGGTTTAGTCAAATAACACTAACCAAATGGGCCCTAAGCAATGAGGAACTCAAAACGCTTCCATTGCACTTCCTATATCATCATTTGGAAGATTTATTAAGCAAAACTTATGTTTTTTGGATACTAGAATGGGAGAGCAACCCTTGGGGACTCAATATACAAGAGCATCACAGATGATTATTTTGATCCAGATTATTTTCTGTCAACAATGGGGTTGGCTTCAGAACATAAAATCTTAGAGCTTAAAAACAAGATTGAAGCCTCAATAGTGATATGGAGGCGGAAGATGAGCACCAAAACAGAAAAGTCAACCTGGGGTTCAGCCGTCAGTATGGAAAAGAGAGAGTTGTTTGAAGAAAGGGCAGAAACTATTTTGCTCATTCTCAAGCACCGCTACCCAGGAATTCCTCAATCTTCACTCGACATCAGCAAAATCCAGTACAACAAAGTAAGTAAGACTTCAATATCATTACCTACTGATAGGGGTGGGGATGGTCCAGCTCCATCACAAAATATAAGACGTCTTAACTGGAACTGGTTATAGCTTGTTCAGTTCTAGTGCAGTTAGAACCAATTTCTCTGGTCCACATTGGGTTCGTTTTTACCCAGTTCTAAATTGGATTTGCAAGCTAAAAAGAAACCGGAGCTAAACTAGAAAATGATTGGCATAAGTGTGGGTTCTAGAACTGCTCTCCAGTGCAATATCTGGTAAAGATACTAGCTGGTCCAGTTCCTGTTCTAGACCGTCCAAGCTTACAAGTTACAATGGAGTACTTTTTTAATCCTCATCACAGACCTATTTCAAGCGTTAAGATATCACACATCATAATTATTTGAAATAACAAATCAATATAAGAGACTGGACTGCTTTTCGTATAAGCTCAAACAAGCAATTCTGTCCTGCTTCTAGTGAGTCTTAAAAACGAGATCACATATTTCACGCTAGAAAAGGCCATTATCTTGGGTGCATGTTGAATCATCGCAAATCAATATATAAGACATTGGACTATTTTTTCTATTAGATTCTTTCTACAAAGTAATGACCTTTTGGTGCATGGTAACACACCCCATTGTTAATCTTATTGTGGGGTTTCTTGATTGCTAGGATGTTGGGCAAGCAGTACTCGAAAGCTATTCAAGAGTGATTGAGAGCTTGGCTTACACAATCTTGTCAAGAATACAAGATGTTTTACAGGCAGATATCGTTGCTCAAAGTAACTATGCCAAAGAAACAAAGAGGAATGTTCTGAAAGAAGGTAAATATGCCAATGAAGAGACGCCTACATCAATGACATTGTGGGACTTCATGGGTTGGGCGCCATTGGACCAAGGAGGGGTTGGTTTAAATAAGGACGGCTTGATGAGTGTAAAGGACACAAAGTTCCCAAGCAAACCATATGGCATATTGCCCATCAAGAAAACTTCCTACGTTGAGAGCATAGCGGGCTCTCGAAGTCCAACAGCACGGCACTAAATACTTCACCATGGATTAACAACTTGGTCTCATGTGTAAATATTAAGATGAATACTCGCCTCATAGAGTATGGCTAAGTAGCCATACATATTATAATGTGGAAGAGTATGTCTCACATTAGCTAAATATAAAATACAAACCAATATGTTGTTAACTTTGATGTGATAATATACTTTTCTTCCTTTTTTTTGATGTTAACAAGTAATGTACCTCTAATGATTCCTCAAGTGAAAGTGTGCACTGACTAACACCTATAAGACATTAGGTTATTTGTTCAATTAGGTTGAACTAGGGTTGGACTGGTACTGGTCCGGTACTCGGGACCGGCCCGGACGGTACCAATTTTTTGGGGGTAAGGCCTGGCACCGGCCCGCGATTCCACCGGGATCGGCCCGGTCCGGTCTACCCGCCCGGGTCTCGGGTTGGGCTCTTTATTGTTTTTTGTAAATGTTGTTTAAAAAATTAATTCAAGAAGTAAAAAAAAATCAATGCATATATATTGAAATATGAAGTACAATTGATAATATAGTTTTTTTTATGAATCGATAATATACTTAATAGCCTATTATAAAAAAGCGGGAAAAAATACTTCGCGTCTCCTTAGACTTTTAGTTTTGCATACTCCTCGGGGTGGTTTGCCTTCAAATGGCTATTCGCGCCTCTGTATCCATGCGAAATTCCCAAAAAGATTTTTCCGTTAAAATGGTAGCAAGTTGCCCACCACATTCTACATGTCGTTTCCTTCCATTTTGTGTAATTGTTTTTCATAAGGAGAGACCCGATATGTCTTTTACCTTTGCGTGAAGTAGGATGATTCATCCCAATCTCCTTCTTTCTGTTGCGTTGGAGGTTACCTATATCTACAAAATGTCTACCACATTCCATCTTAAAATGTAATATATTAAGTAGATATTAATATAGATAATAAGTATGTATTAAGTAGATAATAAATATAAGTAATATAATATATGTATTTATATGTAGATAATAAGTATATAAGTAGATATAATAATTGTATAACTAATTTAAATAGATATGATATATACTATCCTCCGTATCTCATTAATTGCAACATTGGATTATATACACTATTCGTGTACTTTACTTTGACTACATTTTATTTATTAATGTATGTGAATTATTTTTTTTGAAAAATGTTGTTAAATTCGTCTCATTACTAAGTTTTATAATCTGATTTTTATTTTATTTTTACTAATACAGAATTAAATATAATGACGGTCAAAGTTGTGCGTTGGCAAACATAAAATGTTGACTGTTGCAATTAAAAAGAGACGGAGGAAGTATTAATTAGGTGTAGAGAGAATTAGTGAAGATGGAGATGATTAGAGGATATAAGAGTAGGAAGAATCGGAGAATAGGTGTAGAAAAATGTTGAGAATTAGGAGTATTTATAATTTTTTTACCCCCACTCCCACCCCCAAAGGCCCAAACCCCCAAACCCCAACCTCGCCCCCAGGAGCCTCCAACGGCTATAGAGCCGTTTGGAGTATTTGTACACCCCCCAAAGCCATTTAAAGTTTTTTTTAGATATGGCCGTTGGCCCGAACCGGCTGGGCTGGTCTCCTTTTTCCGCGACCCGTAGCCTGCCCCCCTAAGCCCGGTTCGGGCCCTAAAGACCGGTCTCATACCCGGTCAACTGGGCCGATCCGGTACTGCACAGTGGTGGTCCGGACCGGGTTTCGGGCTGGTCAGAACCGGACCGATCCATCCCTAGGTTGAACCTTCAAATAGTCAAATTGTAATATAGTACTGCACATTAGTATTTTATAGAATATAGCGATGTGGTTGTATACTTGTAAGCACAGACTCAGTCATATGGCTTGTTTGGTTTGAAATGGTTCCTTGTACATTCTCAATTATGATTTCCACACTAACAAAGAGTATCAAATCCCAAACAATGCAAGGAAATGGTATACCAACATTAATGAAACTAATAAGTAGGGGGTTCTCATCAATGTGAGATTTCAAGTGGTGAATTTCAAATATATGGTCTTAAGTAGGCTTTCTTTATACGTACAAGCTGCAGAGAGGTACATCAGATACATCAAACAATTACATAGTTAGATCTTTCCGCGGGGTCCAGGCACGGGAGGAAGTTGGGGGCCCATTTTGATAGGAAGAATGTTGCGATCTGCCTTAGCGCTAAGGTAAAGCAGAGTGGAACTACCTCCTAGCAGCAAGAATTTCAGCAACAGACCTCTCTTCGTAAATGGAGCAGCAAATGTCTCGAAAAACTTGCTCTGCAATTTTTCATTCCAATTGAGATTGACGGTATAAGAACCTTACAGAAAAAATAATCGAAATAAGAGTGAACCAATTCTCTGCCTTGATTCTTGAAAAACTTGCTCTGTTTGGGAACATACATTTCATCCAAATAATTAATTCAAAAGCTACTTCTTCAGTTATAATGCAGAACGATCAAAATAAGGCACATCTAGCTACCAAACGGAGCTTAATCTTACAGCCTAAAATTTAGCATATGATCTTCTATATTAGTTTATTTATACATTAGCATATAAGCATCTTATGACTTATATATTTATTTTGCTTATATATTAGGACAAATACTTCAATACCCTATCAGCCCTAACCGAACAGGGCTAGACAAATTGAATTTAGTTTAATTCTATGACAAATGCTTCAACACGCCTCTCAACTCAAGTCCAACCGGATTGGATAAATTAGCCAAACGGACACTAAACGAACTACCCTGAATTATAGGAGTCAAATTAACAATTAGAGTACAACCACACCTGATTTGAATATCATATTAAAGCACAGGCTCCATCCTAAAATGTTATATACTACGTCTTAGTTTATAATTTTATACCAAGTCGGTACGACACAATTGAGATACGTTAAAGGTACAAAAACTCTTGAAAGTGTTAGAGACGGGGTATGTGGCATCATCACATTATTTAACGCATCACATCACCTTTAGAACACTTTTACATCAAAGGTAATTAGAACAACCACATCACTTGTTTGTAAGTTATTTGCAAGTGTGTTTGCACTTCTAGCATTTTTCGACACAATTACACAAATTGTATTCTACAAAGTGATATTCTATCTAGTTTTACCTAACATTGATACAACTGAAACACACACACATGCATAAATGTAGGCAATATATACACATTTAAGAGAAAGTGATCCCTAATCTTCAATCATACCACTATAGGATTATCCATTAAAAACATGTAGTTGAAGCACTGGACAGCTTTTATTTCCCTATCCTACTACCAGAATCAATGAAAAAGAACACTGACTCATATACAGAGTATATGATATACTTCCTCCGTTCTTAAATAAATGCAACAATCAACATTTCACACTTGCCGAGACACAACTTTGACCATTAATATAAATGATTTTATATTAGTAAAAAAATTAGATTATGAAAATTTACAATGAGACAGGTTTAACAATATTTTTTTCATAAAATAATATTATTACATTAATAAATAAAACGTAGTCAAAGTAGAACATGTGAATAGCGTAAAAGTCAAAGCGTTGCATTTATTTAAGAACGGAGGTAGTATTTCGTATGAATTAAGGAAGTGAAGGGAATTCTACCTGAAGAGGATTGTATGGTGAAGGTGAATCAGACCCATACAAGTCCCACTGCCCAGTGGTGTTTCCCATATCTTTCAAGTCAAAGTACACATCTTTGTCTCCATACTTGGCCACAATAGCACAAGCCCTATTCACACAATCCACTTATTCATAAATAAACAAGCTTTAAGTACTTCTCCACCCCCACAATTCAAAATGTACCCAGAAAAACTTAAAGATGGTATATAAAAAAGAAAGTAAGATTTGAATCTGGAGTGAAAGTAAAGATTGACTGCCTTGCTTTGGAGGGTTTGAAGTTGAGGCGAGATGATTTAACGGGGAGCTTTGTTCCGGTAAAGGAGCTTCCGGCCAGGCCATTGACGGTGGTGGGCTTGAGAGCAGCAATGGTTGCTAGAGTTGCCATGGTCTTTCTTTCTGTCCTAGCTCACAAAAACGGACCTCCGGGAATCTTAAATTACCATATCTTTGGACCTCAAATCGAATTTAAGTTGCCATGGTCTTTCTCTCTTTGTTTTATATACCCGGGATTCCATGGGGAAACACTTGGCAAAATGACTGTGAATGGGGGGATATATGAAGTCCCATTTGTGTGGTTCCGAGTTGACTATGTTAAGATAAGCCTATCAGTTTCTCTAATTTTATCTTCCTAACTTAAAACAAGACCGCAATAGACCCGGCCGCCGGGTCACTAGTCAACCAAAACCCGGAAAGTCAATCTACCTAATGCACAGCACAGCCAGCACAGCCTCTTTAGCAATACCTAAATCGACTACATTGACCGACTCTGCTGAAATTTATGAAGTTTTTGTTGGGTGTGTCTCGGAAAAACAAAGAAATATTAATTAAATAAAATTAATTAATTAATTAAAATAGCGAAAGAAAACAGAAATGAGATGGAACAGAAATTAGCCAGAAATGTTGGGTGTGTCCTTAAAACATATTCGTCACCTTCCACGGTGGTAAGAGCGTTGCAAAGACCGTTTCCCAGGATACAGTGACTAACGAACGATCGTTTGAGCACACAAACGAAAGTTCCGACGAACGGGAACAAGGTAACACGTAGGAAATTTTCGGAATACTAGAGGTGTGTTTTAGCTCAAAACGTTTGTGCTAACTGTGCTGTGAGATGTGTTGTTGCAAACCACCTGTCATTTATATATATGGACGAATTTGTGGTGTGTTAACTGGGCTTTAATGGACCTGAACGTTAGACATAAATGACTAGCACGTTAGGCATTAAAATGTCGAAAACAGTCCATTTAAAGAAGCATTAAAAGACAAGAACGTTGGACAATTAAAGGTTGTAACGCATTGGTGCAGTTCTGGTGCGACCAGAGGTCTTCTAGTCCGAATGGAAGCGGAGCGAGCGTTTCTATTGAGGTCAAAAAACCCCGCTGGTCCGGATAGAAGTAGAGCGTTTCTGTTGAGAACAGAACCCCCTTCTGGTCCGGACAGAAGTGGAGCGTTTCTGTTGGACAGAACAGAACCCCCTGCTGCCAGTCTAGAAAAAATAAGGAACGTTACGCGAAGAAACAAAAATTCGTGCCCGTATGTCGCCCACGCACGCAAGTCGCGGTTTTCTTCCCCGTTTTCAGGATTTGATCGGCACCCCCTTGCACGCGAAGAGAATGTTTCCATGTAGGAATCCTAACTCCTTCAAAGAGGGTTCCCTTTATAAGGGGTGAAAATCCTTTGGGATTTCCGGTGTGGGATAAATCCCACTAGAAACACATCATTTTCCCAGTTTTTTCATTTTAATGAGTGAACTTCGAGAATCAATTTCTCATTCACCCGTTATCCTTTTTTAGCGTACCATATATCGAATTGTAGCCCTTAGCAAGGACAATCCACAACCACTTTGACTCAACCCAAATCAGGAGTGGACCCTACTCAAAATATTGCCCCAAATTGACCATTTAATACAATTTTTAACACATTTTTCTAACAATTTTGATTTTTGTTGTCAGATTTGCTGATTCTACTAATTATGAAGAAATTATATTTAGAATATTTTATTCATAAAATAAAGAAACAATTATATGAAAAATCAGCTAAAATGATCATGTACTGTAGCTTCAGTCATTATAGCCAGAAAACGAAATCCAACCTTACTTTTTTTATTATTACACAATTCAACACACGAAATCAAAAGTTACGTGTTTAATTTGGTGAAAAAGTTATCTGATAACTCTGATAAGCTGACAAACAGGGTCACTAAACAGACTCTTAGTTGTCATATTCTATGGAATTTTGATAAATAAAATATAATTTTGGATCATATTTTGGGGGTGTTTGCATCTACTTTCTAAAATTGCTTCTACCCCTTTAGATAGCAAAAGTAGATATTGAAATGTTTAAATGAAAGTGCAGAAATACTTTTGCGTGCTCCAAGTTACTCCTAAAAGCAGTTTTTTAGAAGTTGAGGGAGACCGTAGACCAACTTCTAAAAAACGGATTCTTGCTTCGACTTTTAAAAAGAAAGTAGAAGCACAATCAATTCCAAACACTCATCGGTGGAGTTTTTATAGATAAACTGTACAATAATTAAAACATGACATATGATAAACATAAACAATTAAGGAAAAACTGTCAATTTGGTTCTCATACTATCACAAAAAAGATAATTAGATCCTTATACTAAAAAATATCAATCAAATCTATTTAATTTGTAAAAATGTTTAATTGAGTCAATTAGTAGTTTACCTGTCACATAAGCAAGTCATTTGCTAATGTGACAGCACGGTCAACCATTTCCCGATGACTCAATTGAACATTTTTTTAAAATTCAAAGATTTAATTGATTTTTTTAAAATATAAGAATCTAATTGATTTTCTACTAGCAGAAGTATCAAATTGATAATTTTCTCAATAATGAATCTTGAGGGTGGCCGTGAGGCCTTAAATTTCTGGTGCTCACCACTTATCCAAACACTGCAAAAATGTCACTCCCCTATCCTCTTCTTCAACTTCCTGTCTCCTCCCAATTCAAATCCCTCAGCCTCACCACCACTTTCCTCCATGGCTCCTCATCCCCATACCGTCTCTCCACCCCCTCTTCTCATTCATCCTCCCACCAACCACGCGCCTCCGCTTTCACCCCAACAATCCGGGCCATGAGATCTGTGCAAGGCCGCGTTGTCTGCACCGCCAACGACAAGACCGTCGCCGTCGAGGTTGTCCGCATGGCGCCTCACCCCAAGTACAAGCGCAGGGTCAAGAAGAGGACGAAGTTCCAAGCTCACGATCCTCTGAACCAGTTCAAAGTTGGGGACTTAGTTCAGCTTGAGAAGAGCCGCCCCATTAGCAAGACCAAGACGTTCATTGCCATCGCAGTGCCTCCCAGGAATCAGCGCAAGAAAGAGGAAGATGCCGAGCCACAGGAGCTTGGACTTCCATTTGAGTCTGAGCAGAATTTTAGCTAGAGCTATGGGTTTTGCTGGTAATACAATGTTTGTTTTATGAATGGAGTATCTTTTTGTTTTCTTCAGTCAATTTAATTACTGTGCAGTTCGATTAATGTGTTAAATAATCAATATTTACATATTTTGAGTCTTTTAACATTATTGATGTATTATAATATCTTAGTTATGCTTTCTTGTTTTGCTTATCACTGAATGGTGCTTATCTACATTGCCAAATAAAATCTTCCACCATTTGTCTGGGAGAAGATTTCCATTCAGGTTAGACAGGTCTAAATGGTGGTTCTATTGAAATGCTTGAGATGTTAGATATCCTTGGCTTTTAACATCTATCCATGGCTGATTATGTGAGAAAGAATCTGCAAATACAACCATGGAGGGTTACTACTTTTGCTCCAAAGACTACCAATTTTTCTTGAGAGCACTTTTCTTACCAAACACTACCATCTTTTACTCTTTTTTCTTGAACACTACTAACTTTTACTTTTAAACACTTTCTCTTAAACTACTTTAGAATATCACTTTTTGAAGGTAGAAGCATTGAAGCAATCACAAACACTCCCTAATGCTTATTATACAAGAAAAGCTATCACGATATTTGGGTTAAGATTATCATATCAGTAGTGTTATTTGTCTAAGAATTACCATCCAATAAGTTGTACCATTTACCAGTTGGATTGGTGTAAATGCTTTAGAAATCTTTAGATTGGACACTTCTTCAGATAGTATTATTTTTCCCAATACTACTTGTCTGTCATACCTGATCAAAGCTACCTCCCCAACAACACTTGTGGTTTTTTACTTCTTTATTTGGTTGTTGACTTACTGCCACTTAAAGATGCTTATTATGACCTACCAACTAATGTGAAGATGTTAACCCAGCAAGGTAGTCCAGTTGGGGCTCCTATGAGACTTAAGTCTTTAAGTTTCTTACCAACTCGGTTTCAACTCACGCAAGGGTTTCCCATAGTCCTTCGGGTGATTTACATGTTGGCTTGCTTTAACGGGTGGATTGGTCAACCCTGTGGTTTTATTTAGAGTAAGGGTGGGGGCTCTGCAATGATGGTGCTGTGGCGAGCTCCACTGGGGGCAGTGAAGGATATCCCCGAGTTATCAAAAAAAATGTGAAGATGATTCTGTAGTTGGCAATGTGCATGTGAAACTGCCTTCCATAACTTGACCTTGCAAAGCTGCATAGTGTGGTAGGCATTTTTCATCAATGTGATTGCCATATGTTATTTACGGTTGCATCTCTACATTTTAATAATGATAGTATGATACTATGAAGATAAAAATGCTGTCCTGACAATATACGTATGCGAAGCACATTCCTATTAGAGTGAATGTATAAGAAGCACCAGGCCACCAGTTAACCAACTCATTTTCATAGATGTATGGAAAAGATTCTTGTTAGGATCTGGATTCTGGGTTAAGTTATACGTATTGTTTAATTATTTCCACAATGTACAGACTACAGTGGATTCTATCATGAAAATACAAAATAAATATGTGCTTTCATCCAAACCAATACAAGTTTGAACATAATATAAACATATTTATAACAATGATATATTTGACAAGAATGGGGGGTTTTGAACATAGATTTACTTTAGAGAACCTCTAAATGTCTCTACAAATTCAATTTGGACAACTGAAATTGAGATTTTAGAAAAATGCGTAAGCTGATCTGACCTCCATCCAAAATAATTTTTTACTGTATACATTTGAGTTAATCTAATAATGATCCAAACTTAATCTTTATACGTGTACCTGATTTCAGTTAGGTTCACTCAATTTATCATTTTTACATGTCGCTTATTCAAATGGATAGTAAGTGTTGCTCGGACGCAGCAATGCAGTGTGGCGTTTCGTATTGCACCGGTGACCATGACATTGATTTTGCATGGAAAATTATTCAACACTATTTGTATCAAGTTTGGGATTGATTTTGCAGTTGGAAATATACTTCATCACTTCATCGCAGAGATGAATTATCTTGGTGTTGGTGAAGATAAACTGAGGATGCTAAACTACAATGAATGCTGTACAAAGGCAAACTCATGAAAAAGTCATGATAATCTTCTTTTATAGCCGTTATAATTTTTATACAATGAAATGCAATCTAAGAAAAATATAAAGACAAAAAACAAAATAAGATGAAACATTTACTTGAATTTTGAACTCTTCACAAAGGATGTGAAGAAATTTTGTAGTGTACCACGTATGGCAAGTGTTATTATATGAATGAATAAACTCATGATTAAGGATGGACTGGGCCGGGCCGAACCGGCCCAGAACTGGACCGGGCCGAACCGGCCCAGAACTGGACCAGCCCGCTACTGTGCGGGCCCGGATCGGCCCAAGCCCGGTTGGCCGGTTCCGGGCTTTTAGCCCGTTTTGGCGGGTCGGGCAGACCGGCCTGGGTCCATCCCTACTCGTGATACTAAAAACTTATGGAGGTAGATGAGGACACAGTTTGTGGCCCTTGCTATATACTCCGTAACTCACAAGTTTACAGGTGTTTATGAACCTGCAATCAAAGATAAGTTGGGATGAGAAAATGAAAACATCCATCCTAGCGACCATCTTTTTATCTGGTTTATTTGTTAATTTTATAGGTATGTCTTCTTATCGGTGCATTATTCTCAATTGCATTGACTAATAAATTCGTTGTTCTGAATCCGTTAAATATAAACTCAATGATAAAATTGAGAACTCATCAATTTGTAATAAGTTTCTTCAAAAATAGGCTGAAAAAAATAAAGCAAGAAGTCTATTTAACATAACGGTTCTCTCAAATGTTCGATCGAAGTATTGTTTATTGATTTTATATCTTTGTAATTCTTCTGCGGGAAAAATAAAAATGAGAAGATGCTTTTGAGGATGGTTAGTGTTAGGACTTGAGTTCTAAAAGTGTTGAGTTAAATTAAAATATTAAAAAGGAAAATGTTTTAACTCAACACAATCTCTAAATGCGAAAATTATTATTAAATGACTTCAGTATTTCTTTTTGCGGAGTTTTGATAAAAACTATGAAAGCGTCATTTTTCGATTTTCACTACTAATCAATGCAACTCCAAATGGCTGGGACTTGATTCACAACTAATTACAAAGAAATTGTCCTAATAGAGCCATAAAGGTATAGATATTTGTAAATTTAAGGAAAAACATAGAATTACTATGTTTTTATTACTTGCATAAAAGTAATTACTTTCATGTTTTGACATTATTGGACTTCAACTACTCATATTTAAGGAAAAAACATAGTATCCATGTTTTAGAATTCTAAAACGTTTTTACTCATATTTCAAGCATTTTCCCTTAATCATAATATGTTAGCATATTTATTTTAAACATATAAATTTATATGCACCTAAGGTAAATGTAAAGAAGTGTAAAAGGAGAGGTGTTGAGTATTCTAAATCACAAATAAAAGCAAATCATACTATGTGTCTATCTTGCTAAATCACAGATTTAATCAAAAGAAGTAAGGTTTAAGTTACATTTGCACACTGAATTGTATATTAATTGTGTATTATATAAGGCCATATAAGTTTTTTCATATAGTTTTTTATTATTTTATTAATAAAACATATTTTTAATATAATTTTTATAATTCAAGTGCTTCGGCAAGAACTCTATCAATTTTAAAAAAACAACATTTCAATTAATTTAAGTATTACCAAAAATGCTCATAGTATAAAAGCATATCAAGGGAATATCTTAACTTAGCTAACTTAAAAGTGTTTGTCATGTGAGTCAGATGACTATTTTGAAGCACACATAAATTGAAGATTTTGAAAAGAACAAATTAGACTTAAAAACATGATCAAAGATTAAAACCAATCTCAAATAATCACTACTAAATTCATATTAAATTACACTTTATCAGATCATAGTTAAACATATGAAATTAAGTCTAGATTAGAAATTCGAATGCGAAAACAACCTAAATAACAACTTATGCAGTTATGCTACAGGATGGTAGAGACACTTAGAGCATAATCAAAGCAGTAGCTGTATTATATTTGCAATATCAATTTCATTCTTATTTATAAAATTTTTAAAATATAAATAAATCTTCTAACTATTCATGGTTACGAAACATTATCATCATTGTCAATACAAATGTCAATACAAATAAGAAATCATAAATATGATTTCAAGATGATAATTGTAAGACTCACAATTAGCTTCTAATTTCCCCTATAAACATGAATATCCATACAATACTTCTCTCCCCAATTTTTTGCTTATTTCCCTTTCATTTCATAACAAAAATGAAAGGAAACTTACTTTAATTAATACGGAGCAATTGACAAACTATATTACGTTCATGAGTTTCATCTGAAAAAATTCAATAACCCAACAGAAGCACCTTCCACACAGGAGGATCATCTTTTGAAGTTTATTGAGTGTAGGTTGAGAGGGAAAAAGCATGACTTTGTGCGCCATATCTAACCTGGCGGCTGATTACGCAAACATTTCATTGACCCATCTCCGATCAAAAGCTCCAAACCCGGAGCCGCTGGCATCCGGCTCAACCCGACTCAAAGTTCAATCCCACGTCACCACGCACTGAATTGGCCACCATTATGGTTGACCGGTTGAGTCGCCATAAATTTTCTTTAATTTTAACTACTTTTTTGCCGTTTAGTAAGTATCGTTTCCACCACGTTCTCAGTGTCAAACCCAGTTGTTTTCCTCACAAAGGAGCCAGCTTTATCTCCCACCAGGATCGCCTCCTCACTTCTGGTAAGTGTTCTTTCCCTTTCTTGATTCAGACCCACCTGTTTTTTTGGTTACTCGCTCTATGCTAAGAAAAAACTGCATTGGCTTGATCATGTTACTCAATTAGGCTTAGGTTTCATTTTTTCACTTTCCAGCTCCAAACAGTAGTACGAATATGGAGCTTGTTAAGGAAATAGCCAGCAGAGAGCCTGAATGTCAGGGGAAAATCGCCATAAGAGATGATGAAAAGAGCTGCAGTTACCTTCAACTAATCTCATATGCAGCCAAGATATGTGATATGTTGAGCAATCCTAATCTGAAAAGTGTGAGCTTGAAAACAACCCTTTTTCTTTTCAATGATTTATTATGTGATGCAGGCATGCTGCCTCTTTTTATTTAAGTAATCTTGAATTTGAAAGAACTTCTCTTTTATAGATTCTTTGAGTGAATGTTTTGAGAGATTTTAAGTAATCCCACACTGTCTAAATACAATGATAGAAAAGTTACATACATGATACATGACATGCACTACTCTTCATGAAACTTCAAGTCTTAATTCGATATTGAAGAAACTTTAGCTTAAACGAGTATCCAGCTAAGATTCGATGTCTCAGAAAGAGCACATCTGATTTCAAGTTTGGTCTACTCCAAAGAGTCACACTATCAATTTAGTAGAAGAAATACTCCAACCTGTTATATGTGAGTGTTATATATGATATTTTTTATTGTAACTTATGATTACTTTCTTGTAGCATGATGGTGTAAAGCCGAGTTATGATCTTGGCGGAGCGAGAATTGGTATAGTAGCCAAACCATGTGCTGAATTTGTTGCCGGAGTACTTGGGACCTGGCTTTGCAGAGGTGTTGCAGTCCCTCTTGCTTTGAGCTACCCCGAAACTGAGCTTCTCCATGTGATGAATGATTCGGTTTGCTCTTTTACTCCCACAGTTTATTATTTTTTCTAGTAGTTGTATAAATATGTGTAAAATGCTAAAAAAGATTAATCTTATTTCATTATATTTTGCATTTTCCATACTAAAGCAAACATACGAAAATAGCTTTCCTTGACAGTTACATTCCTTCCCTAATCCCTAGAATTTCCCTGATCCAAGCATACCCAAAGTGTTCTTTCAACCCTCTCTTCCAAATTATTGAATATCCTTTATTTGATCTAATCAGCTTATTTATTTCCATCCATCACTAATTTGGCTATTAATTCTAAACTCAATTTGACAATTAGGACATCTCTACGATTTTGAGCAGTGAAGATCATCGGGAGCTTATGACCAGTGTTGCTGCTAAGACTGGTGCTCAGTTGTCTTTCTTTCCTCCACTTCCTGTTTCACATTCACTTTCTATCGATCATATACTGTCATCCAACACTGAGAGTGATTGTGGTAAAGTACTCTCTCTAGTCTACTACGTTTTTTAAGTTTGCAGAGCTCATGAACAATTATTGTTCTTTTATTAAAATACTACTTCATGGGTTAATGTAGGAGAAGACCCAGCATTGATTTTGTACACTAGTGGTACGACAGGGAGACCAAAAGGCGTTGTGCACACACATAAAACCGTCCTAGCACAGGTATTCCTCAAGAATTATGTTCATTTACACAATATTTGTATTTTATGTCTTAACAACCTTTTTATTTTCCTTTTTATGTGAACTTGTCTTGTTCAGGTCCAAATGTTAACAAATGCATGGGAATACACATCTGATGACCATTTCCTGCATTGTCTACCTCTACACCATATCCAAAGATGCCAGACTTATTGCATTTTTTCTTGCATATTACTAATTAATTTTTCACCGAAAAATGCTCAATTTTTAATTCTAAGACAAGTATGTTAGCAAGACAATTACCAACGGTCTTGGTTGATTGGTCAGCTGTCTTTTCGTAACTATGTTGATATATAGTCATTGTGGCTTGGCTACTGCTAATTGTGTTGGTAACTTTTTTCCCTAAAAAATTGAACATTTTTTAATGGTAATACTTACTTATACTTGATGAATCTCATATTTATTTCGTTATTTGTACAGAATTATTTTCAGTATATCATAATCAATCATTTGTGCTTTTACATCATTTCTATTTGACTACTGTTCTAGTCCTTAACTTTCTGCGCACACGTGCATGGGCTTTTTAATGCTTTATTTGCACCACTCTATGCGGGTTCCAAGGTGAGCTCTATGAATAAAATGTTTCGCAGTTAAAATCAGTTGAATACAACAACCATTTTGCATGGGTTGTCCTACCTTTGAGTAACTTATCTGCTTCATGTTTTGAAGGTTGAGTTCATGCCGAAATTCAGTGTGAGAGGGATATGGCAGAGATGGCGTGAATCATATCCACTGGAAGGGACTAAATCTGATGATTCCGTAACAGTGTTCACAGGAGTGAGTATCTAAACGCACATTAGTAATGATGTCCAGCTGCTTTGATTTTAAAAATAGATGAAAAATTAAAAAATCAATGAAGATTTTTTTTAGGTTATGTTATTCCGACCAAATATTAAGATACAAATTCACGTATAAGGTTTTGGCATACTCTTCCTATCATTTGATATTTTAAGAAATAACTCAAGTGTTAATGTGGTACCAAAGTCAATTTAGTTCGAACGAGTAATGGGTTCATATAAAACTCAAAACGAGCATACACATTCCACGATTAGTCTACTTTTATGAGACGCCATCGAGCAGTGGAATGCTCAACCATCATACTCAACCAAATATTAAAGATATAAGCTCACATATTAGACCTTGAGTTACTTTTCCTATTGGGCTGATCTTTTAGAATAAAATCTAACTTAATGGAAAAAGATCACTCCAATACCTTAAATAGGAGAAGGCAATATGGGTACTTTGTGGGAGTCCATAGATCCTCCACTTTCCTAACCTCCAACCAAACAAGCAAGAATCCCGCTTTCCTCCCTTCTCACCAAATTCCTCGAACCACAAAGGGGCTACAACTTTTATTTATTAGGTTTATGCTTTATTTGGATTTAACTTGTGCCGTTGATGATCGTTCAGGTTCCTACTATGTATACACGACTGATTCAAGGCTATGAAGCCATGGATTCAAAACTACAAACTGCTTCGGCTTCAGCAGCAAGACACTTGCGTCTTATGGTAATGATCTTTGAGTAGACCGAGTGGGTTATCATCTTACTTGAATGTGAAGGTTTTCTTTGCTTCTTAAGGGTCAGTTTGGTTCCAGTAGGAAGACTTTGGAGGGTTTGCTCTGTATTATGAATTTATGATTATAAATATAATGTTTTGGAAAACAAATAAAAGGCGATTGAAATGTTACGCATTCACCTATTATGTCATGCACACACATAAATTATGGACATTTTAGGTAGACATTCCTTTGTGGCATGCATTAATTGGGTGATGAAAAGTCAGACATGTAGTCATCACCCTATGAATGTGAGCCACTTAGAGTTGTCTCTCTAAGATGTCCACATGTTATGTTTCCTTTTATCGCCCCAAATCTGTACAAACAGACCCTTAGAGTATATTTGGGAGTTATGTTTTGGAGGGGAGGGAAAGGATTAAGAGGGTTTATGACCTCTCCTATCTTGTTTGGGAGTTTAAAAAATTGGAAGGAATGGTTTTGGATGGTTCATGTGACCCTTCAAACCCCTTCAAATGCTCAATTTTAAGTTCCCCTATTTGGGGGATTTTGAAAGATAACTAATTAAATGATGACTTTAGCTTAACTTAAAATGAATATAAGTTCAACTATATATATTTGCCATAGCTTTGAAGTGATTTTAATTATAATTCCTCCTTAGCCCTTCTCTGTTCAAACAAAAAGAAGGATTCCCTCCCCTTCCCCTTCCCTTCCTCTCCTAGGACTAACCTTCAAAGCCTTCCCCTCCCCTTTTCTCCAAACTCCCAAACATACCCTTAGAGGATGGAGGTGGGGTGCAGGGGGGTTGCTTTTTTGAGCATCTGTCCCGTTTTCTTTTCTTCTCCTTTAGCCACCGTGTGTCCTATTTTCCAGATGTGTGGCTCATCTGCACTTCCTATTCCTGTCATGCAACAATGGGAAACTATCACAGGCCACTGCCTATTGGAACGATATGGCATGACTGAGGTATATTATATCTTTTTTTAGAATGACTGAGGTATATTATGTGTCTACATATATCTATATACACATGTGTGTCTAGTGTCAATATGTTTTACACAAAAGCATTATCCATAGGGATTGCATCTCAACTGTTGGCTTTGAGATCATACCATTACCGTCATTCTAATGTTGATTTAATATCTGCATCGGAATCTGTCTGCATGCACTTTTTAGTAGGAAGAAGTACGTAGTATCTATTAATATGTGGTACCTATTGAAACCGTAAATATATAAATAAATATTTATATTTACACACACATATGTATATGCACACACACACTGACACACGCACATATAATGTTGAATACTTGGATCATTGCAGTATACCTTTTAACATATTCTTACGAGTTACTCACATGCTAACTCTGAACTGGAAAATCTTTTAGTTTGTGATGTCAATTTCTAATCCTATAAGAGGAAAGCGCAAAGGGGGTACCGTTGGTATGCCATTTACACATGTGGAGGTTTGTGTTTCTAAATCTGTATTTTGTCATGCCTAATGAAATTAGGCATATATCTAACATATATTCATATGTCTTTTAGTATAACCTTTTTAATTGTTGTTTTCTGATAGGCTAAGATCCTCTCAGATGATGATAGTTCAGGCGTAGGTGAGCTGTGCATCAAAAGCCCTTCTTTGTTTAAAGGCTACTGGAAACTTCCTGAGGTAATCAGCTTTGCCTATGTTGTTTTTCATTCATTTTGTTAATTATCTAACTGGTTTTAGTGTTAAGATATCATCAATTGTTTCTAATGTTGAATGACATATTAGGTAACCAAAGAGTCATTTACTAATGATGGGTTTTTCAAGACCGGAGATGCTGCTAGGGTGGATGAAGATGGATACTATGTCATTTTGGGACGTAAGTGTCATTTTCCCTTTAAAAAGAATAAGCTAAAAGTAGCCTTTATATGTTAGTGCTTCAAAGTTAAAAGTTATAAACAGGTCTGTTGAAATCTGTTCTTAACTTACGTTAATATAATTTTTTTACTCATACAATAAACCCAAGATGACCAAATACTTCAACCCATACTTCTTTTTTAAAATCGCTTCTATTTTTCAAACACTACGTGCTTTTACCAGTTTACCATTGAGCACTTTTCCCTATAATTTCTATAATAAACCACTTCTCACAAGCACAGGCAAAACACAAATACTGTCATAATTTGCTTTCAAGCTCTTATTTTCTGCTCTATTTGTTTTAAGGTACCAATGCTGATATCATGAAGGTGGGTGGATACAAGTTATCTGCACTTGAAATTGAAGCTGTTCTTCTGGAGGTTTCTGCTCTTCCTGTATCTTTTTCAAAATGATTTTAGAAGATTTTATGTTTCTTATTACTCTAATAAAAATGTTAGTTTTAATTTAAAATTTTGAACTTCACTTCAACAGCATCCGGCAATATCTGAGTGTTGTGTGTTGGGCTTACCTGACAAGGACTATGGGGAAATTGTGTGTGCCATAGTGGTTCTGGACTCAAATCTCAAACAGAAATGTGAGGTAGAATCGAAGACTGCTCTTAGTTTGCAAGAACTTCGTGATTGGGCTAAGGAGAAACTTGCCCCCTACAAGGTATATCTTCTCACACTTAGCGTCCTTTTGGAACCCAAAAAGGCCTGGGGAAGAAAATACAGAGGAAAAGTAGAAGGAATTGACAAATTGAGGGGAAAAGTAAGACTATTTAAATGGGAGTATGACTATTTACAAATTACAAATAGTAATGGTGTTTTATATTTCTCTATGTTTTCCTTTTTAAAGTATACATTAAAGAACTTTTCTCTCAAATTTTTACGCTTCCCTATGATCTTTCTGGATCCAAACCCTAAGTTTGTTTTGGAAAAGTAATGTAGTACCGTGTTGCTGGGTCCCAGTGCTTAGGTGGAGACTTTTAGAGCAAATGTATGAGACTCAACTAATACAGAGTATGAAACTATGCTTTGTTGCGTTACAGATACCGTCTCTTCTTCATGTATGGGATTCCCTACCTCGAAATGCAATGGGAAAGGTTACTATACTTACATCCCTAATCTCCTTTTTCGCTCTCAGGTCATTCGAATTGATGAGTATCAGATTACTTGCATCAATCTGACTGTTATTGGTTTTAGGTGAACAAGAAGGAACTGAAGAGAAATTTGAGTGATGTTGAAAAGTGAATTGCATTTGAGATGATCAACCATGTGCTGAAATATCAACAGACAAACAAAGATGGGGGTCTTGCTAACCAACGCTTTGAGGCATTGGCTAAGAACCTAATAGGAGAAAGTTTGCATTTTTACATATTTTTTTATAATGCATTTGTCTTGTATTTCTATTTAAAAAACACTTGATTTCTTAAATGCCTAAAAGTACACCCATTTGTACTTGCATTAGAAGAGAAATGAGGAATGAGTACTCTTTGATCCAAGCACTACTTCTCAAAGAACAAAAATGCTAGAATGCTTTGTATTGCTTAAATCATAATGAAAATTTGCCCTTTCATTTAATTTACTTTCTTTTCTTTTTTTCCCTTTCATTTAATTTACTTTTCCTCTTAGTTTTGTGAACTCATACTTTTTGTTAGTCTGCGTTTTTAGTATATGATGATTTTTTTTGTTATTTGGATGCAAGTACTAATTACATTATTACACCTTTGTCCCATTTGGCTAAAAAATTGTGTCATTTACTTAGAGGAACCTTCCAACGGGAGGGAGTATTTATTTTTTAATAAGAAAATCATAGTTTTATTTATAGTAAAAATTAGGGGTGGACCCGGGCCGGGCCAACCGGTCCGGAACCGGGCCGGGCCGCTACTGTGCGGGCCCGACCCGGAACCGGACCGGCCCGCTACTGTGCGGCCCCGGCCCGGACCCGGGGGTTACCCGGGCCGGTTCCGGGCCTCCCGTACCTTGAACCGAGGCCTGGCCGGTTCAAGGCCCGAACTGGGCCCGGCCTGAACCGAGTCATCCCTAGTAAAAATATAAGAATTTATAAAAATGGAAAACATAAATTAAATTTTTACTTGTATAAATTACTAATAAAAATGGGAAACATAAGTTAAAATAAAATAAAAAAATTTAAAACTTAAAAAGTCTAAAAAAGCAAAATAAAACACATAAAAAGTATTTAAAAAATGTAGGTCGCTGCCTCCGCATTGTCCACCTCCCAACGCTAGCTCCAATCGTCGGAAAAAATGTATCTTGTCTAAAAAATCACATTCCTTTGAAAATGTACATTTTTACTCTTTGAAGATGTCAAGCTTTCATCTCGAAATCACGATGACATTTTTTTGGTATTCTTTTCCGGTGACTTAAGGTGGCGGTGCTGGAAGGTGGTTGAGGTGATGGTTGAGGCTTGTATATATTTATTTTTTTTATGTTTTTTTATTTTAATTTTTTACGTTTTATTATTATTATTTAAAAAATCGTATTAAGAATCTTTCTGATCTTATCTGAATTGAATATTTCTAAAATTATAATTATAATTATAATTGTTATAATTAGAATTGTAATTATAAATATAATATAAATATATGTATAATTATATTCATAATTTAAAAAAATATAATTATAATCATAATTATAATTAAATTAAAATTATAATATGCATAATTATTATACCTATTACACTAATTATAATTATAGTTACAATTAAAATTGTTATTCCATTTTTAATTATATTTATTTCTGTAATTATAATTGTAATTATAATTATAATATTTATTTCTATAATTATAATTACTCCGTAAAATAATTGTAATTTTTGTATCCACTACAAATTTCATATTAGTACCATTTTCTATCCACTAGTCCATTGCCGTAATGACGTTGGCCTTCATGTTTAACAGTTTGTGACGACCGTAATTAGTAAGAATGTATAATTACAAATTTGCTGGTATGATCTGATCTTGTCTGTTTAAGTCAGGAATGATAAATATCTGGTGTTTGTGAATTCTATAACTATGAAAGTCTGGTCTGATTTGTTTAAGTCTGTTCTAGTCATTTTAGGGATGGACATAAAATTCGAACTGAATCACCCCATAATGGTACAGAACCGAATATCGGGTATTTAAACATTTCTATAAAATTATCTGAACCGAAACCGTACGTTTCAAATGGGTACGAGACAGTGCTAGATTTTGAGAACCGAAAAATATCGGATCGAACCGTTCAAAAATAATGCATTTGAGATTTTTATATGGATTATTAGCTAAATATATCCTCAACTATCATCAAATTCACAAATCTATCCCAAATTTTCACTTTTATTAAAAAAGACTCAAACTTTAACTTTTCTCACAATTACACTTTCAATAGATGAATTAGTTAAAATAAAAAAGAAAATTATATTTATATTTCATTTTTTTCACTTTTTTCTAGTTTTAAGTTTACAAGCTTGTATTCATTATATCTTATGGTATTAATAAAAATATGTAATTTTGAAAAAACAAAAAAGAAAAGCATAATTGTTGAAAAAGATGAAGTTTGAGTATATTTTTTATAAAAGTTAAAGTATAGGATATATTTGTGAATTTGATGATAGTTTGGAATAAAATAAGCTAAAAGTCCTTTTTATATTTTTTTCCACACCAATAAATACTCCGTATCTTTATTGGCCAACAATTTTATAGCCCAAGTATGTATTCATGCATCCCTAAAATAGCTAAATGTGTGTGTTTATATAAATATTGTTATTTTTTTCTTTAGATGATATATAATGAAAGAATGCTAAAGTTTTAAAAATCATTAATGACTATTAATTTCTAGTAATGTACTGTATATGACTTTTTGTTGTATCATATTTGGATAGTTTTACAACTTAAGTAATATGGTTTGAATCTTAGCTCTTACGGCTCAAATATGAATTAAAGAAAAAATTCCACTTTTGGTCCCATGACTATTATACCACTTCCACATTTAGTCTCTTACTTTCAGATTGTCCACATTTACTCCGTGACCATTATCCCCTCACCACCCCTCGTCCTTTTGGCCAAAATTCTGGTAAATTTAATGCAGATTTTAGGTATGAAAAACCAAATTTAATGCAAGATTGATATGAAAAACCCAACCTGATACAAAATTTAATGTAATGACTGATTCTGAGGCTGAGAAGTGGACAAAATTTGCCGGAATTTTGGCCGGAAGGACGAGGGGTGGTGAGAGGATAATGGTCACGGACTAAATGTGGACAATCTGAAAGTAAGGGACTAAATGTGGAAGTGGTATAATAGTCATGGGACCAAAAGTGAAATTTTTTCATGAATTAAATTAGAACCAATATTCAACCTAGAATAAAGAAGAAGAAGAAGAAGAACGCCAATTTTTTCTATTATATTCAACAATTTAACGATATTCTTTTTATATTTCCACATGAATTCAATAAAGATGATATTTATCTAGTGTATCGTCATTTTGCTATACTATTACTTAATTGTGTTGCATTATTTGAGTTAGGGATGGACTAGGACGGATCAGCCCGACCTGGTCTCGGTCCTGTCTCGGTACTGTTTAGACCCGGAGCCCGACCCGGCACCGGTCCGATGTCTATAAGGGTGGGCTTTGGGCTCATTTTTTAGGCCCGACCCGGCCGACCCCGAGCCTGATTGCACTATTTTTTTAATTTATTGCCCAGGCCCGGTCCGGCCCGGTCTGGTCCCGACCCGGTACTGTTTAGGCATGGTCCGGTCCTGGTACAAACCCGGGCTGGTACCGGGATTGAATTTTTTAGTCCTGAGCCGGCCCAGTCCCGGCCCGGAGCCCGGCCCGATCCTCGTCCATTCCTAATTTGAGTATTTGTGAATTTAAATACAAAAACGTCAGCCTCTTAAATCTTTTATAGTATTTGGAATGCTCTTTCTTGTATTTTGTCAACATTTCACGTGAATTGGCCAGTGTGATAATTATCTACTAATTGCAAGATTGTGCAAATGTTTTAACATGTGTTTGACATTGCACCGAATCGTTTTGTACCATTTCAAAACGACATGGTACCGAATGAGTCCATCTTTAGAACCGGACCATAGTCACCATACTGAACTGTTAGAAACCTCACAGGTACATTACGGGTTTTGCTAGTTTACCGAACCGTTCTGGACCGCGCTCACCCCTAGTCTGTTTAAGTATGATCTGATCTGATGTAGGGCTGAAAACAGTTCAAGTAAAAACATTCTAAATGTAATTTATTAATTGTTGTTAAATAAAATACTTTAGTAAGCTATTCCTATATAAAGTATTTTTAGTGAATGTACTATGAGTGAGTTCTCTAGATAAATTATTTTAGTGAATGTAATATGAGTGAATTATTCATAGATATGGCGAAGAGTATTATTTATTTTATATGAGTGAATGTTATTTTATCCTTGAGTATTTTTAGTTCTTTATGCATTTTGAGTTACTTTTATTCCTAGATAATTCTTTCCCTCTTTGCTTCATTTCTGGAGTTGGACCGATACACAAGCCTACAACTTGAAAAATAATGAAGTTCAAATGAAAGAAAAATTATATATAACGAAATCCAAATATTGCACAACAGCTTTCATAGCTCAGTTGGTTAGAGCACCTGTTTAGTAAGCGGGAGGTCTTGAGTTCAACTCTCAATGAAAGCATTTTATTTTTTACTTCAACTTATTTTAGTTGTAATGAATAACCGTACTACTAATGGCTTGAAAGTTTGGCAGCAAAGCGCAGTTTTACTAACATATGGTCTATCCGATTCACAACGTAAGCAAACTTTCAATGAAAAAATTGTCATGTCTAAGACAAAACATAGGTCCTCATGTTTGATTTTCCCTAAATAGGACTAATCATTCCATTTTTACCCTCAATTGAATTAATTAATTAACTAACCCAATTAATTGCCCCCCTAGTTCTCTTTCACAATAAAGACAGTCTGTTGCTAGCGGGGCAGTCCAGTGGTGGCGGCTCTGGCGGCAGAAATCTGGCAGGCTGCTAGGGAAAAAATCTGGATTTTTTTGGCGGCGGCCGGGGGTCCGGTGGCAGGCAGCAGGTGACGGTCCAGCAGTCCTAGCCTCCTGGCCTCCTGGGGCAGCAGTGAAGGCTGTGAGGGATATTTTAGTCCAATCACAAATAAAAACTTCTATTTAAGAATGTTTAAACTAAGTGCTCCTATTTTGAGGAAAAAGCCATGTTTTAGTCTTCCAAGTAAATCTCCCAACTTTCCATATACACCGCAAGTTTTAGTGAACTATCATACTTTTTAGTAAACGGAAGTGAGAACAAAGACTCCCGATAAAGAGAGTGTAGCATTTGACCAATGTCCAACTTTTTAGTTCATAAATTACATCTATCATCATCTAAAAAGAAAGCTTACAGCCTACATAAATGGCAGTAACCTTTTGCTAACTGAATAGCTAGGAACTTTTATGATTTTCGAAGTATGTTACAAGCATGTAGTTTTGTGTTTTGCTTTGGTACAGTACATATTTAACAATAGGAGCTGACAGCAGTAGGTACTTCAATATACTTGACTTCCTTGAAGATAAGTGATTTTAACATCTGGCATAGCAAGAGAGAGATGCACTTGCAAGCTTTCAGATGCAGCGCGGATTACTCGCACCATTCTTGCAGCGTAGGAGTCAGCACTCCAATATTTTTCATGTCTGACATGTTTGCTGTTTACAAAATGAAAGCAAATACTGTAAGCAGTGCCCTTTGACAATCCCCAAGTGCAATGCAGCAACAGGACCATAAGGAAAATGTATATAACTTGTAGTAGGGGTGGACACTTTTAGTCCTTCGACTATTGTGTCCTGATATCATTGGTACTTGTCTTTGAACATTTTTCACTTATAATCCTTCGATTATTGTGGCATAAACACTTGAACCTTCGTCTTTGAATTTGTTCACTTTAAGTCCCTAGATATAATGAAAATTACACTCAATCATTCAATTATTGTCACAGTGACACTTCTTGTCCTCCACCTATGGTGGGAAAATCATAAAAAGTTAAAGTGGAGTAATAAAGTATCATTGACACAATAGTCGGAAGACATAAAGTGGCCAAAACTATTTATTCAGCCATTTAAGTGCATTATGTTGTAACTATTGAAGGATAATGTGTAAGTAGTGCTACACTTTTAGTATAAAGAATTAAAGATGTTATCTAATGAAAACTTCCTTTAACAAATCGTTAAACTGGGGAAGTTTTAAGAGCGTGAATCTGTGAACAGCTGGGAAAAAATTGAGCACATAATGATTATTGTAAATTCCAAATTATGGAGATGGAACAGGTTGAAGTAATTTATTTACATACAAGCATGAACTTCATACGTTGCAGCAGCCGTTGCATCAACAATAACAGTTACCGGCTGATAATTCCATGAAACTGCATCAAACACCGTCTGTCTGATACAATTTGGAGTTTGGACACCTAAACAGTAGTAGAAAACAACTGTCAAACAATCAAATTTAAATAAGCACAGTAACATACTATGTAAAAGAGTTGGAACATGAGTCTCAACCTTAAAAACCTAAGCATTAAGTTAAGTAAGCCTATCTCTGATACAGTGGGTGATATGTTTTAAGTATTCAACACTGGATATTTTCTAGTTCTGTGTCTAATTTATTAATTTTAACTTCTATCTCAAACTCCTTTGCAAATTATACTTTACCAAATAATATTTAAATGAAGGTTAATGATTAAATTTACATATTTACAAATGCAGTATTGCTTTTGTTTTGTAAAGAAAACAAAGGTTCTATTATTAAAGGGTTGAATTGTGTAAATCAAATATGATAAAAATATGTTTTTATACAGAACAAAAAGAAATTACATCGATCACATAAATAGTGAAGTTCCAAAAGAATTTGGTCACAAAGGTAACATGAGGCAAACCTCACATCTTGAATAACCTTTTGAAGAAAGTTAGGTTCGACTTAATATGGTATTAGGGTTTGATCCGACTGTAATTTGTTTACTTGATTGACACCATGGTTTGGAGTACCCCATTTGAGACCGGTTTAGTCTATTCACCGCTCAATACATTTGGACGGGAGGCGTGCTATGTGCGTCTCACAGCAGATGTTCAACAAACATGTTCTTGACATATAAATATGAGGTAAACGTCACATGTTCTTTTTGAGGTGACTAGGTGAGTTTCCCAATTTAATAATATGTGGGTAACTTCCCCAAACTTTAACACAATCTCTATTTAGAAAATGTAAATATAAGTCAAATGACACCTGTGGTGATTAAGCTGGTAATGGCATTGCTTTGGAGATACGAATGCAGGTTTGTGTTAAAGAAGGCACTGAAACGTGTCTTTACCAACTTGTAATCGCCTTCCTTGATGACAAGCCCTTCTACAAGTTCAGCACCCACACTCCCCTTGGAAGTTGGTTTTGGCTTCCCAGGGGAGTACAAACCTCTTCGAAACAACTCCACATCTCTTCCCCATGGGTCATGCTCACGGACAACCTGTTTGTTTGAAAGAGGTAAATTCTGTTGAAATAACTTGATGTGCAAACTTGACGACTTTGTGGTGCCAAATTATCTAAAGGTGTACATAAGTATATTAACTTTTTTTAACTCCAAAAAGAGCAATGAGTGGTCCCAAGGGTGTTAGATATGTCATTTATGGTTCTTTATGTCAAGTATTCCCATTCAGGAAATAACATACTGTAAGCTCGTATCTGACCTTACGGAGTTGTTCAACTGGTTTAAATCTAGGAACATAAGTTCTCCTAGGTCGATAATTAAAAACCCCACCATAGGAGATTTACTTGGACCTTAACTTTAAGGCCTGCGAGATCAATCAGGCCAATTTGGTCCCAGACACCCGCGGTATAAGAAAAAGTTAGTGTCTGATAGAAAATATACATATAAGAATGAAAAATAAAAGTGTTTGGTAGTAATGCTCTAAATCCAATAATACTGAAGCAGAGGTCCTAGAAAGTAACATCATCAACTTGATGTTTAAACCCCAATCAAATCTTATCTCATCTCTCTTTCCATGAGGATACACCATGTGAGTAATATACAGAACACTTCACAATTACAATAGCATACCAATATTTCAATTTTCAAGGATTGTGGATAAAGATACAAACTTTGAAGCAATCAAGGAAAGAAGAAAGAACAAATTATTAAGATGTGTTAAAAGGGTACCCAAATAACGGGGATGCCACGGTTTCTTGCAGCCTCAACTGCCTTAATAACGTTGGGGACGATGTCTTCGCCGCCCCTGACGTACATAGGACCACCTGGTAATATGAAATCATTCTGCACAACAAGAAAATCTCTAATAAATGGAGTGCTAGAGAGAAAGGCAGCGCGAGATTAAGGCAAAATACCTGCATATCTATAACCAGAAGAGCGGTACTCCTCCATTTCCCGACGTCACCGGCGGCCATTGCAGCAAAACGGATACTCAGCAAAAGGCCATCACATGAGCTGAGATAAAACAACCCCCTTCGAATTTGTTTTGTGTATTTGCGTTTACTCTTTGACAGAAACCCTCTTATTTATGATTTATCAAAGTATAGTTCAAGTTATTCACTTATTCATGATTAATCCAAATTATAGTTCAAGTACAGAGCAAAAATAAGTTAAGTACAGCACAATACAAAGACTCCGTACTATACGAGGAGGAATTAAAAAAAAAAAAAAAGGATGACACCCCATCCCTGAGGGCCCTCAACCCCGACCGGACAGTACGTTGGGAGGATGTAAGTTGGACTATAATCCCAATCTGACAGATAGAGAGTGGGGCTCTGTCCCCGATACTAGCTGTGTGGCCCGGGAACCAAGAACCGGAAAACAGTTGAAACCGAACAGTTAAAATCTAGTTCGGTTCGATTCCTACGCATGAGTTATAAATTGTTAACAGTTCGATTCTTATTCTTTGTTAACGGTTCGGTTTCTGATTCCTACAAAAAATATGTCTACGAAACCGTTAAGGAACCGTTATTTAAAAAATGAAAATTTGAAAGTATAACTAGTAACAACAACAATAACAACAATAATAATTTAAATTTAATTGATGGAAGCGAATGAGGATTAATACATTAACCTCGTGTGTTTACAAATCATATTTTTTCCATCACAGAAATTTCATAATTATAAAAGTAAACCAAATCAATTTGTGTTGGTTTGATATTTTTTTATAATATTTAAGATGATTGTAATTGTGAGATTTAGTGTAAATAATGCTCCTAGGATTTGAAATATAATGATGTTTATATTTGTACTTGTGTATTCAATATGATTTTTACGTTTTGACGAACTTGAATTAGATGGTGTATTCTACTATGATGATCCAACTTTTATTGATATCAAACAACAACGATTTTCATATTTTATATACAAATAAAATTCAAAAATTATTTCATTCTATTAATTTTTGAATATATTAAGTTTGAACTTGATGTTTGAAGTGATAAGAGCTTCAAAAGTTACTTATTGGTTTTGTTTTAAATTTTCGACTTTTTTGCGTTGTAGAAAGTAATTTGTGTCAATTTTTTATAGATTTTTTTTTTTGCTTAGGGAACCGATAAAAGTAAGAATCGAACCGTTTACTATTAGTTCGGTTCCATAACGGTTCTTGAAATTTTAGATGGGAATAAAATCGGTTTGATTAGTTAACTTTTTTGTAACAATTCCACTAAATTCATATTAGATCCAAACGGGTTCTAGGCCTATTTAAAACCAATGCCTTTAAGCGGCTCTAACTAATGAATGAGTAACAAGAAATGGCTTGGGATGTATTCACAATTAGAAAACTAATGAATAGAAACCACGACTGCCTTGTAGGCTTGTATTCGCAAATACTCCGTAGAAGCCAAATAGAAGAAGTCTTCTTTACGTTTAGTCATTATCATAAGTTTAGCCATCCATCTATCTATATACAAACCAAGGTGGAAAAATGGCCAAAATTCCCTCTCAAAAACGTCACTATCACATGGTAAACAAATTGGTATTGATTGCATTGGAGCTTTACAAAGCTCTACCCTAAAAGTCTAAAAGATTAGTCAAAGGTTGTCTAATTTACTCCATACTCCTTCCATCCCGAAAAGTTTGACCAATCTTTTTTCGATGTCCCAAAAAGATTTGCCATTTTCATTTAAAGTAAGGAATATGTGGCTAAAATTAATTCTCTCTTCTCTGCACAAATTTCAACCACACATTTTTTACTTTATTAATCCACGTGCAGTGAAAGCCAACTTTGGCCAACCTTGTCTTGACGGAGGGAGTATAATGTATTGTATCGGCTTTGTGTCTTTGGAAGAAGAATTGAAAGTACAAAGGCTGCATACCCACTGCTTAGATACTCTAACAAGCTCGACCCTAATATGACTGCTATGAAAGTATAAAGGTATTGCTTAGATACCAATTAACAACGTTTGTTAAAGAAACTCCTTAATTGCATGGTTAATAAAACGTTTTTCTTGATTCATTGTTTAAAAAATGTTTTTGAGAGACTTTATACTTCCTACGTGCTAATTAAAATTGTCTGGAATTTTAAATTTTAAAATTTGTCTAGAATTGATTAAATATTTGTATAAGAATGACACAATTATTTAAACAATATTTTAATAAGGTAATTCGAGTATATTTGAGAAAAAGTTTTGATGAGTATATAATAAATTGGGACGTTGACGATAATTGTTATATTTAAGATGCAGGTAGTATTTTTTAATATTTGGTGATTAGTTTATCATATGTAAGGGTTAATTGTTTCATGAAATATACATGAGAACATTTAGTCGGTGTATCTAAAGAAGACAAGCGAGAATCTTAGAACCCGTTTGGTAACACTAGAATCGGCGGAATCTACTGATTCTATTGAAATTTATAAAGTTCTTACTGAAATGATTGTATTGGTCAATTCTACTGATTTATGAAGAAAAAAAAATTAGTAACAAAATAAAGAAAAAATGTATATGAAAAATGGCTAAAATGGTCATCTAGCTACAGTAACTTCGGCCAATACAGGCAGAAAAGTAAACTCACCCTTATTTTTTTTTTATTATTACACAATTAAGCGAGCGAAATAAAAAATTACGTGTTTGGTTAAAAAGTTGGCTGATAAGGTGAAAAACAGAGTCACCAAACGCGCTCTTAAGCTCGAACTGATGGGGTACTTTATACAAAAGTGGCAAATCTTTTTGGTATAATTAAAGTAGGAAAGAGAATATATAAATAAGAGTAAAGTAATGAAAAAGTAAAAATAGAAAGTAATGTATTATTAAAAAATAAAAAAGTTAAAGGTAAAAAGTGAATGTATAAAGGTATTTTGATAGGAAAAAAAAACTTACTAACAACACAAACATGGATAAATAAAAAAAGACATCTCAAATCAGAATAAGGGACTAATAAAAAAAAGTATGGAGTATAATTTTATCTTCTATTTCAAACAACTAAATTTCACTACTCTTTTTTTCTAAAAGATACTCTGTATTATAATGGAATTTAAAGTTCTTTCATTAATTCTACAACTTGAGATAACTAAACTTATATCTTAGGCTACGTGTTGCATTTCATTTTAGACAATGTTTATAGTACCAATAAAAAGTAATGATACTTCCCGTCCCATTTTAGTTGTCATACGTTCCTTTTTGGATTGTCTCAAAATGAATTTTCAATTTCTCTTTTTGATAAGAAATACACGGTTCTTATCATTTAACTTTATTTTACTAAAGTTAATTCTCAAACACAAATTTTATTTTTTAACCATTTTATTAATAATTGTTTCAAACTAAAACAAGACAACCAATATGAACGATAACACTATTTAAATAGGTTTAAATATATACATGATGTATGTTCGCCCATACATATGTTATACTTCGGGTTATATTAATTCAAATGAAAAGTATTCTGGTCATGCGAGCCTATATAGAGAGTGTTTTATCGCTTCAAAATGTGTGAGTTAGATCAATTTTGATGCATTAATTCAGTTGTATTTTAAAAAGATAATACTCCATATTTGATAACTTCATGTCCGTGCAACGCACGGGTGATAATCTAGTATTATATAAAGATAAGTCTTGCACAGAAATAGTATTGCTTTTAAAATTTTCAAAAAAAGTGTATGAGATAAACGGTGATCAGACAAAAAATAGGATGTTTACCTCATGGATGGGGTGTCATCCTTTATTTCTATTTCTAGCTGAAATTTGGTATACTGTGTTGTTTACCGAGAAGGCAGTCAGATGATTTTCTGAAATATACTGTGCTGTTTAACTGCGCATTTATCTTCAAACATTTATTTGACTGGCTTCCCGATTGTATTTTTAGCTGAAATTTGGTATAAGTAAACTAGACTTAATGAAGAAGATGCTCAAAAAAAATCATCAAAACATTCCATCGGTAACCGCCCCAAATGGCGATGGCTGGACAGAGCCTCCTATAAAAGGAGTGATTTGCACTTTTTCGGTTAGTTCGAGGGCTTATTTGCCCCTTTTCCCATGGTAATATAAATTTTTTTTTAGGCACCTCTAAGTATAAATGTTTCATAAATATGTTATAATATAAATAGTTTTTACTGATTTCTCATTAAAACATTTCAAATATACTAATTAATTCCACAAAAGACAAAACATTGTTTCCGGGTAAAACTGTCAATTTGATCCTCACACTTTCATGAAAAAGTCAATTAGGTCATCGTACTTTTAAAAAAAATCAATCAAATCCCCGAATTTTGTAAAAACGTTCAATTGAGTACATTTCAGCAGGTCACCCGCTGACGCGGCGCACACATGGCGGTCTACATGTGCACCACGTCATCAACAAATGGCTCACTGGACTTCTACATGTGTGCCACGTCAGCAAAATTATTGTCGATCGGACTGCCACATGTGCACCACATCAGAGGGTGACCTACTCACATAGCAAGTAATCTGCAAATGGACTTAATTGAACGTTTTTACAAAGTTCGTGGATTTGATTAATCTTTTTAAAAGTACGAGGATCTAATTGACTTTTGCATGAAAGTACGAGCACCAAATTGACAATCTTCCCTTATTTCCGAGTATAAGGGAAGGTTGGTGTCAGCTGTCTCTGTGTTTAATCCGTTGAGTATATGGGCCATACGGTCTGGGCCCATATACTCTATCACCAAGTATACAATTGGTTGCAATTGCGATAGAAAAAAGAGTGATTCTCGTTAGTTAATAATTGGTTGAAGAGTGATCTTCTCCCTAGCTTTCGTCTAGGGTTGTCATCTCCCTGACTTTCGTCTAGGGTTTATCTTTCTAGCAGATGGTTTGCGTTGTTTATTGTCTGGTGAATGGTTTGGAGCGACAGTGGGAGGGCAGCAGTTACCACGCTTTGCTTCTTCATGGTCTGCTTCTCTATGGTTGATGCTTCTGGACGTGCGGCTATGGATCGAATCTGGAGGTATGTGATTTATAACTTCAGTTGGAAAATCATTTGGTCAGATCCGCCCGACTTGGCCGTCAGAGGGGGTGATTAGGACTATGGTGGGCGTAGGAGACAAATGGATGGGGCGACTGGATTGGGTCCTGTTTGGGTGAATTTCACCTCATGGTGGAGATGATTGGGGGTGATCGAGGGAGGCAATTTCTGGATCATGTCCTGAGCAAGGGAGAAGACATATCGATGGTCCGCCCCCCTGGAGCGATCGAGGTGCTAGGCTTTGGAAGATGATACTTCAAGAATACTGGCAGGAATGAGCTTGAAGTATTTAACAATTATTATTTTTTATGGTCTTACTTTCGTGTTAAGTTTGTTTATATTGCTCTATTTTGTTGATGTCTTTAGTTTTAGGTCTACAATAATGATTAATAATTCTGCAAAATATTATGTCTTTGAAAGGATCTATATGGACACTGATTGTTTTGTCACACCCGTTTGATTGTTAGTGATTCGTATTGCTCTTTCAAGAGTGACCGTTTCTAAGTCTAGCTGCAGAGTTCATAGTGCAGGTTAGTAATAGATAGTTGTTGTTAGTGTTGATCTCTCTGAGTTTGTTGTAACAATCCAAATTCTATTGATATTATTAATATAAAGCAAATTTCCCTTTAAAAAAATTAGAAGTTTTTATATTTTAATAGCATCAAATAAGTCCTACAGAGTATTATTGAATGGCTTTTTCCTTGAATATTACCAAATTGAAGCTAATTTCCCAAAATGGGACCTTTTTTATAAAAGGACAAAATGTGACTAAGAAGGTCACATTATTGGAAAAACATGATGTCACTGTCATTCATTTTGTATGTCACTGTCGGATTTTTAGGTAACTGTTATATGTCACTACCAGATTTTTATGTCACTTTTGAAATGTCACTATCAATTTTCATGTCACTTTCATATGTCACTGTACCGGGAAACGTGTCACTGTGTAGCCGGAAAATTTTCCGGCGACTTTTCCTCATCCAAGTTTTCGCCGGAAACCATCACCCTGCCGACTGGACACTGCCTACATCCCATGAGGCCAAAATGGGTACACCAAAAATACTCACCTTGAATTCCTGAACCATACCGGTCGATTAACTTAATTGTATTTGCAATTGTATCGAATCGTATCGGTTCTTTAAATCTTTAAAGAAACTAATCATGAAGTGACATGAACCGTCATTTAGTTGCTTACATATGGAGTAATAAAATACCGATGGATCAGACCTTTTTTTACAGCCAAATTAAGTTAAATCACCTAGCAAAAATGACCAATTTGTGTAATGATTTGCCCGTTAGCTACTTATCATGTTTTCAACTGCTTTAATTTCGAAAAAAGCAATTAGCAACAGGGAAAAAAAGGTGTCAATTGTTCAAAATATAGACAGTAGGACCAAACATGAAAAAATAGGTGTCAATTGTTCAAAATATAGAAAGTAGGACCAAACTTGAAAAAATAGGTGTCAATTAGTAACTATGTCAGAAGGTACATCCAAAATGAAGAAGAAATTTGGGGGGGGGGGGCGGGGGGGGGGCGGGGGGAATCAAGGAAGCTAAGATTCTTGTGGAGAAACCTGAAGGTAGACCATTTGTGTATACCCATTAAATACAGAAGTCTCGAGCCTAGATAATCCCAGTCTCTGAAACAATCCATACCTGCCATCTTCCACAATGGGAGTTGAAGAACGAGCTGGATCGTATCTCCTTTGATGAGTTAAGGAAGGACCTGCTACAGGGGGGAGTTCCCAGTATACATCAAGTACTGATTCTACAAATCTGCTATTTTGAAAATGCTCATTGTAAGTGATTGCCTTGTTGCGTTTATTAAAGTCATCCCGCATTTCACCTCTCACGCCCCACCATGCTTCAGCTGGCCCGCAAAGTTCCTCTGTGTCAACTGCCTTTTCCCAGAATTTCTTCCTTCTTGATCTTATCTTAGCTTCATCACTTTCCAAGAAGCAACTGTGGCCACCACCTGTGGGAAAAAATGATATGAGAAAGCAATGACTGTAGACTGCATAATACTCCGTAAGAGATACAGCTAGAGATGGCACATGCGACATAATTGAGTAAATAAGGTGTTATTCCATTGACCCTTTTCACTAGCGGTGGGCATGGTTGGTTAACCGCATTTCGGTTAACCAACTTTTGGTTAACCGAGAGTTCGGTTACTATATTTTGTGTACCACTATTCATACCATAATTTCGGTTAACCGGACATTGGTTAACCAAAATTTCAGTTAACCGCCAACCGATTAACCGAATAACCATGAAATAAATTAAATAAAAATACAGAGTAATTAAACTGCTAATTTATATGGAGTTTTTTGTGTTCGATCACTGTAAAATCTGTGTTGAAGATATGAGATACTTACTAATTACTATACCTTTGTAGCCTCTACTGTTGGACAAAAATAATATAGTTTAATATTAAAAAATCAATGCAACTTTTTTTCTGAATAAATCAGAAGATACTTCATATAAGTATACGCACTCTGTATCTTACTAATTCATTTCCTTAAAATTTATTTCATACGTTTATCCTTAATGTCTAGCAGCAGCATTGGTCCCTATTCAACACAGCAACACTTCGTTTTTAAATTCTTCCCAGATTTGGATTTGTTCCATGGTGCTGCTGCAGTGGGACTTTTTTTTTATTGCATATTGGCATATGAGAATTACGAAGCATATAGTATTTGAACATTCAGTTATCGGTTAACCAACCTTGAATAATTTAAAACCGTAACCATACCGCGAACAGTTTTCTCTTTCGGTTGGTTAACCGTACCATGTAATTTTTAAAATATGGTACGGTTAACCAAAAAAAGTGTTGGTTTTTCGGTTTTTTGATTCGGTAAATCGGTTACGGTTTTTTATGCACACCCCTACTTTTTACCAATTATTTATTCTTATTTTTATCAGATCACAACAGAACCATCCACATCAGACCATAAAGGTTTGAGACTATACATCAATGTTACTATACTTCAAAGTTCAGACGAGAAAATTATAAAAAAGGGCAGCCAGGTGCACAAAGGCATCCTCGAAAGGCAAGAATCCGGGTAAGGGTCCCACCACAAGTGTATAAGGGGGAAAGCCTTCCCCTACAAAAATTGTAAGAGGCTCCTCCCAAGACTTGAACCTTGACCCAGCAACACCTTAACTGGTGCGCCAAGGCTCCCCTTCACACCAGAAAATTATAAAAGATAAAAAAACATTCCGATCAGACATAACAAAAACCAGAAATATGTATGTCAGACCATAAAGATTTAGACCTAATCAGAGTTAAACAAAAAGGTTCTGACCAGATCTTTTAAAATCAGATTAAGTGGAGTATCATATACATACTCACATGGATCACGGTACACATCGGTACGCGGTACGAAAACGGGAACGCGGTTCGCTAATATAAAAAATCCGATACGCTGGGGGGTAGGCTTCTTCGGTACGATATTTCGGTACGCGGTACATTGTACCATTAACATATACTACCTACAATTTACTGTGTATTAAGTACAAACTATAAATGTTATAAATATAATATAATACTAGTACTAAACAATTAACTTCACTAAAACATTAAACAAAAGGCTGAAGTACTCAAACAAATAAAGTAACTATAATTAACAAAAGTAATTAAAATAATAAGAACGAAGTCTAAGGTTCTGAACCGTGGAATTGAGTACGAAAGTCTTGAACAATTAAACCGTCTCTTTGGAGTCTGGAAGGAAGTACGAAAGTCAAGGGTCGTTTAGATTTCAGAGGTACGAAATTACGAATAGGATAGAGTCGTTTAGAGTTTAGACTTTAGAAGTCGCGTTGCTTGGAGAGTAGAAGTCGCGTTGCTTGGAGAGTAGAAGTCGCGTGGCTTGGAGAGTAGAAGTCGCGTCGCTTGGACTGCTGGATCGTCGTCCGCTAAGGGAAACTTGCGAACGACAAATGGGATGCGGCGAACTACCTGCAAGTGAAGCGCGAATTGCGACCAAAATCCGCCGTACCTGAGTCGCGACCCAGCAGAGACCGGTGCGCAACTGTACCGCGATCTAGTACGCGCGATATGGAAAGCAAAACTCGGGTACCTCAGCGATTTCTGTATCTATATTCATATATTTTCAGGCAAAGAAAACACGTCCTAAATTCTGACATGCATGCCTGATGTTATATGAAGAATCATTTACTATACATCTAAAATGCCAGTGTCAATATACAACCAGCCTACGACACAGCCTACATATATACATCACATATGAGGCATACCCATTATATAGAACTGGTCACATATCTGCCTCAAGGAATAATGATCTCCTGTACCAGTATCATAATTGTCCTCAAAAACAAGATGCTTGAATCCAGCCTTAAGTGCTTGCTTTAGTCTACAAATCAAATAACAATACCAAAGGAACTGATTAGTACTTGAAGTACAATATGAAAAATGAGTGAGAAGATTACTCAGATTATTCCCCAATGGCAAGGTGTAATACCTTTTCAATTCATTCTGATGGTCATCGAAAAAGACAATAACTCGACTAATATCTTTAACTCCATGTTTCTTAAGAACTATTTCCCAGTTGACACTTCCAAAGTCAACAAAATCTTTTCCGGCAAAGTATGTGCAATTTCCATCAACATAAGCAGGTCCCTTCTTAAGATACCTCAAGGGATGACGAGGAGTCAGAGAAATGATTGGTGTGTTGGGCATTGCTTGTCTCAAAACCCAGGTCGAGTGTCCCTTAAAAGCACCACTCTCAATCATCAAGTCGGGTTTCAACCATCTGGTGATAAACCATAGACCAAAACTATGGTCAAATCCCATACCATACATGTTGTTCTTGATGGGGCGTGTTTCATATATTGGCACAAACTCCTCCAAACCTTGAAGTAAATCTTTCATGGTCCACTCAACAGTTTTGCCATGTTTCGATCTGCCTTTAGAGAAAAGATAACAATTAAAGGGTATATTGAACTATAGAAAACCTTAGCCAAACATCGCAAATTAGTTTAACCAATTTAAAGTGTCTTTGACTGAATCAAGAAAGGGAAAAATTTTATAGTTGTGAAATTTCATTTCATTTCCCTTTTCCACATGAAATGAAATCAAAGGAACGATTGTAAATCAATTGCATCATGCTGCCTAGAGCAACTGAGCAACACGGAAGCTAAAATCTAGATGCAATCCCCGAATTCAATTTATGCTTTAATAACTTTGGTATGATCTTTTATTAAATTTTTCGAACTAAAAATTGTACTTTGCATTGAACATAATATTGTTGTAATCAATAAAACGCCATAAGCAAACAAAATCGTCAGCAATAAAACTTAGCTAACCACAATGTTTAGCCACATTCATCTAGATATAAATCATCACTAAGCGAATCAAACAGCAAAATTACATTTCACGAATTATTAAAAGTCAAGTCCGTTCATTTCTATTCAAAGTAATAGACTACTGCTAAATATTTAACAACTTAATATCCAGATCTGAGAACACGTAGAGAGAGAGAGAGAAGAAGGAGAATAAAGGGAGGGGCTTTACACCAGGGGACACCGAGAGATCCAAAATCGGTTTCGAGGCCGTCGAATCCGAAGAATTGCAAGCGGGAAATGTGGTCAGAAGAGGATGCGGAGATGCAGACCAAATCGCGAGTCCGGAGAATGAACGAAGTGATTACGACGACGATGAGGGCTATAAGGAGACAGGGCCAGATGTAACCTGTTCGGGTCAGGTAGTTTATGAGACGCATTGGGACGAAGGTGTGCTTCCGGGTCTTGGATTCGTCTCCGCCATTGCCATCATCATCGTTCATCAATCCCACGGTTCTTCGTGAGGAAAGCACCCTATCTAGCATTTTCACTGCTGTATGTGTATGGAAAGCTCTGCTTTTACTTCATTCCAGTTTTCAACTTTACTCAGAGAGTGGCATGGCTTGTGCCGCACCGCAAGATGTTCTCGTGTGATCAAGAGTGTAGATGCATTAATATACTTTTCGTATAGTGTTTAGGTAGTTAAACTATGATTAATTAACAAATGTATCGCTAGACCCACCATTATTTGTCCTTAATGTAACTCTAACTTGACTATTTTATACTTGTTCAATTTTGATGCAAGCTAAAACTCCATTTAAAAGGAATTCATATGCAAATCCATTCATTTTCATCAATTGAAAAATTTATTCATTATTCAATACGGGTAATTTTTAGCCATGTGGTGAAGAAATACTTCGTACTTTTTTTTGAAAGATCCGTACTATTTTTATTATACTCTATTTTTATAACATTAGATCAAACATTTTTTGTGATTTTTCGTATCATATCAATATTACATATGGCAATTTTTTTAGAAAAAATCATGATCGTGTTTTTTTTAATCTGGTTTGATGAAAGACTACTAAATGTGTATTTCACTAAAGTACTTCTTCCATCGTTTAAAATTTTCTCATCTTTATTTTTGTTTTGTTCCAAAATTGTCACTTTCCCTTTTAATAAATAAATTTGTGATTTCAATTGTTTTTCTATCATTTGATCAAAGCTCAACTACACAGTTTTCCAATTATTCACTGTGTGCCATTCAAATTTGACAAATGTATGTAAAAGAACAAATGGAGTTAATTTAAGAGATTAAATTATGAGAAGTCACAATTGAAATTTTGAAGTACACACATTAATTTGACAGAAATTCATTTTTTGGGAAGCATTAATTTGTATTTATAATGTCAATAAAGATGTTTTTAATTAAATCGCTTTTTATACTCTATCTAAATCAATATGACTTGGTCTGGTACACGTCTATTCTACATGTATAATATAACTATCAAAGTCTAATCCCGTCTAATTTGGTATGTTTTAAGTCTAATATGAGTCTAAAAGTAGTTTAATTAAACATTCTAAGTAGTCAATCATAATTATATGTAATAGAATAAAGACAATATTCTATAAAAATATGAATAAAAAATTATATGTGTTACAATTTGTGACCATCTAAATATTTCTGAACATTCTATACGACAAACACAATGTAACGGATAAAAAAGGAAAATGAAGATAAAGATAGCGGGTAGATAAATTTACCAAACATTGTATGCGACAAAACTAATGTAACATTTTTATTTATATTACTCATAAATTTATTTATTTTAAAAAATGCCCGAACAAGCCCGAGACTTGCCCGATGACCGGCCAAGTACCAGGGACTGGATCGGGACCCATATTTTTTGGGTCAGTTCCGGCCTCCATACCCAAGAACCGGGATCGGACAATCCGGGACCGGAACTAGGACCAAACTAGATCGAGTCCATATTAAATCAAACCAGACTTTGATAGTTGTATGATCAACATAGAACATAAATCTACCTGACCCAAACCATTTGGGACCACACTAGACTATACTAAACTAGGCTTATATAGGTTAGACCACATCATATCAAATCAGAACGGACCAAAAAAATTCAGTAATGATTATAAAGTAAACAAATTCAGTAATGATTATAAAGTAAAAATTCAGTCTAACTAAACAAATTCTTATTGCCAATATAATTATAAAGTAATGATTCATAATATTTTAATTTTTGTAAAATTAACATGTATACTTCAAAGTTGCCTTCTTTTAAAGAGAACACAATGACATGCATATTACTAATAATATTTCCGGAACAAAAACATGATTATTTATGTTTTGGACAAAATTATGACTAGTCACTGTGAACTAGTCACTATACCGTATTTTAGAATGTCAAGTCACTGTAGATAGCGAGTTGTTGTGAGCTAGTCAATAAATATGTCATTTTTTTTGAATTTTTAAAAAATTAGTCAATATTTGTCTTTTGAATTGATTTGAAAAGATACATGGAAAAAGCCTATAAACTGATGATTTTCAATGAGAGAATTCCCTAAATAGGAGTAAAAACGTTTTGAAATTCCAAAATAGGAGTATCATGTTTTTTATTTCCTGAATAGGAGTAAATTTCTGCCAAGTTTGAAAAAATGTCATGTTTAAAGACTTGTAATTTCAAATTTGGCAGAAATTTACTCCTATTCAGGAAATAAAAAACATGATACTCCTATTTTGGAATTTCAAAACGTTTTTACTCCTATTTAGGGCAATTTCTGTTTTCAATCAATATACTATAGTAAAATGCAAATTAACATCCAACGTGATTTTTTGTGATTTTACACACAATGCTTATAACGTGGAACCGGTACATGGTGAGCACCATGTACCCTTTGTTATTTTTTATGTCTCCTTTTCTTAAAATTGTTAATAATTTTTTTATTTTTGATCCGATTTTTATAAAATTTATATCAAAATTTTTTTATTTTTCATGATCTTTCAAATGAGTCTAATATTGCCTGTGTAATTTTAATTTTTTACATTCATACATTTTTTGTAATATATTTTTATATGCATACACTTTTTCTATAATATATTTTTTTTATCACTTTTATATTTTTTTAGAGGGTTTTAAGATATTGAGTTTGTTTATTTTGCTTCTAGCTTGGAGTTACATTTGATAATATACGAAGTTACATCATCTTATACTTCAGTTACAAATTATTATGTGTGAGTTACATCTTGTTATGTGTGAGTTACATCTTGTTATACACGAGTTACATACTTTTATGCGCGAGTTACATGTATGTAATTATGTGTGAGTTACATCTTGTTATGTGTGAGTTACATCTTGTTATGCACGAGTTACATACTTTTATGCGCGAGTTACATGTAATTATGTGTGAGTTATATCTAATTATTTGTGATTTTTTACTTATCTTTATCTTGAACCAATTCAATTATAACTGAATTAATTTTTTTCTTTGCCAATTTAATACAATATTTTATTAATCCACATAAAATAAGTATATTGTATTTCATATTCATACACTATTTTTCAAATGATTAAAATGAAAGATGTAGCAGGGGTTTATTTCGTGGTGTAACTCACATACATTAAGATGTAACTCGCATATATTAAGATGTAACTCGCGTACAATAAGATGTAACTCGCGCAGAAGAAGATGTAACTTCATGATATATTATCAAATGTAACTTCAAAATAATTTGTTAAAATTACATAAGCAATAATGGTCTCATTTAATAGATCATGAAAACTAAAAAAAATTGATATAAAATTTATAAAAATCGGATATCAAATAAAAAAGTTATTACAATTTTTAACAATAAAAGAAATAAAAAATAATGGAATCCACTGAAGTTGCGTCATTTTGCAACCGGGCGCACCATCCTCATGGTGAGCCGGTTGCAGGGTATAAATTGTGTTTTACACATGAATTGATAATGGAAATGTAATGATTTTATTTAGGTCTCCGACTAGTTCCACCTTAAGACACATAAATTGTATTTAGTAATACTTTTGCATAAATATGACAAGTAATACATAGTAAAACAACAATATCGTGTTTGTGTGTGTGAAAAATACACACACACACATTAACATGCATGAATGAGAATTGTCACATTCAATAATATATGATAACTAATCACTTAACTACAATATGTTATAAATATTAAATACTAATAAAATTTAAGTATATAAAGAAACATACTATATAGTTTTTATTCTTAATATACATGTATCTTTCTTCATATTCGTGATTAAAGTTAAAGGTACATATCTCTCTTACAACAAGAAAACTAAAAGTAAAAAATTGTTCGGCGAATCTAGACGCCCTAGGGGCAATTAGGCGCTCTGGGCGGGCACCTAAGCGCCCTAGGCGGCTGACTAACTCACCTAGGCGCCAAACAAATTAGTTGGGGCGCCTAGACAAAAATCGGGGCGCTCGGCCACCGCCTAGCACCTAGACGGGGACTACTCGAGCGCCTAGAGCGATTTTTAGAACAGAAAGCCTAGGGTCTATAACCCATCAACGAGGCCTTTAGACATGGAGATCCTTTATCCCCATATTTATTTATTTTAGTTGCCTAAAAGCCTCTTAATTAGGGCTGAGCAAAACCCGACCCAACCCGAAAACCCGACCGGGTATTTCGGATTTTACCCGACCGGGTAGGCTCACCCGACCCGAACAGGTACCCGAAGACCCGCCCGCCAATTTTCCTAAATATTAATGGGCCGGGTAGGATTTGGATTTAACCCACCCGACCCGCCCGAAAACCCGAACCCTCAGCCCAGTTCCCAACCCATATATATTAATATATATAGTCTCCTAAAAAACCCTAACCCACTTCCGCCTCCTTCTCTATCTCTCTACTATCTTCTCTATCTCTCCGCTTCTCTTGACCACTTCATCTATTCGGATTGTGTTTGTGAGACGGTGACCCTGTGACTCCTGTGAGGGCCTCAGTCTGTTCCTCACGCCTCAATGGTTCAGTATACTCTCTTCGGCGTCTTCGCTCTGTCCGTCACTCCTTCTCACACTGTCACATGCTTCAGAAATTTGAAGTTGAAACCCTAAAGTCAGGGTCGAACATTGAACTGTGGAAGCTTTTCCCCTTTAAGCTCACTCTCAGTCTCACATCCTCTCAAGTTTCATCTAAGTCACACTCGAGCAACAAGTATAACTTCTATTCTCTACTTGATGAATAGTGTGTAAATTGTGGTTGTGACTTGTGAGTTGTTGTTTTTTGTGTGACTCGAAGCAGCCTTGAATGTCAAACTGTGGAAGTAAAAATGATGTTTGTATGTGAGTGTTTGTGCTTCATGAATTGTAGGCATGTCTGTGACTCTGTGAGTCTATCCGAAACTGTATTTATGTATGAACTGTGTACATAAACCGATAAAAGTCTAATTGTGGCCCCATAGAACTGTGGTTATTGTTATTTTATATGTTGCCTATTACATAAAAGAGTGGAAGCCTATTACATCATTATGTGTTGCCTACTGCTTATACTATTCTGTAAATCACCTTGGTGATTGTTCCAGACTTGATTTCAATGCTTGGATTGACTGAAAATGATTTCAAAATGATTGCTTGCTCTTTGTGAATTGTGAAAAGTCTGATAGTGGAAGTTGTGACTCTGATTATTTGAAATGTGCCTAAGTTGTATGTCTTATCTTTGAATATGCTTATGAGAATGATGATGCAGCCTCAGGCTTAGCCTAGGTCTGAATTCTGAAAGATGGCAATGCATATTCCATATATGGCCTACATTGTATGCCAAGTGTTTGAACTTTTGTATGCTGAAGCTAAAGGGTGGAAGTAAAAGGTGGAAGGTAAATTAACTTTTGTATGCTTAAGCTTTGATTACCTGTTGTGTGATTATTAATGATCATCTATATATTTGGATACAGAAGCTACCTGTTTGACTCTAACACTCAATGGAGTAGTAAGAGTCAACTGGTTCTTCTAAGTCTGTAGGGAAGAATTAAGCCTACTGCTTAACTTCTTCTGTAAATCAGCTTGATGATTGTTCCAGACTTCATATTTCTGAACTTAAATGTGTTGACTTAAATGTGGAACTGTGGAAGCTTAATCTACCTATGTGTACTTAATAACTTATATAGATGGAAGGTCAAGATAGTGTTACCATGCTTGTATCTGATCAACCTCCTCTAAGCCAAGAACCTGGAGTGGAAGCTTCCATTGTAGAAAATAATGATACCACTCAACAAAGTGATACACCTACTGTTTCTGGGCAAAAGAGGAAACAGGTTGACTCCAGGTCCAAGATATGGGAACACTTTGAAAAGATTTATGATGGGAAAGGAGTTCTTATTAAAGGGAGATGCATTTATTGTAAAAGAGTATATTGTTCTCACTCAAAAAAGCATGGCACCTCATCTATAAGAAATCACATGCTCAGTTGTCTGAAAACACTTATTCTAAGGACACTAGGCAAGCCCTCTTAACCTTCCAACCAATGACTACTGCTAGTCCTAGTGAAGAACCTGCTGGGGTTTTAGGAACCTGGGTGTTTGACCAAACTGAAATTAGAAGAGCTCTTGCAGAAATGCATATAATTGATGAGATTCCTTTTAGGTTTGTTGAGAGGCAAGGTTTTAAAAAGTTTATGTCCATAGCTTGCCCTAGATTTAAGATCCCATCTAGGTGGACCATTGCCATGGACATTTACCAAATCTACTTAGATGAGAAGATTAATTTGAAAAAGCTTTTTAGAGAGACAACACAAAGGGTAAGTATTACTACTGACACATGGACCTCTATACAGAGGATCAACTACATGTGCATTACTGCTCATTACATGTACCACCACTAGAAGCTTCAGAAAAAGATTATTTCCTTTGTCCAAGTTACTTCTCACAAAGGGGAGTACATTGCTAAGGCTCTTGAGAAATGTCTGTTAGAGTGGGGGCTAAAAAACATCTTCTCTATGACTGTTGATAATGCAAGCAGTAATGATACAGCAGTAGGCTTCTTCAAGAAGAAACTTGCTTCTTGGGGTGCTTCTCCTGTTAAACTGAAGTATCTCCACATGAGATGTATTGCCCACATTCTTAACTTGGCAGTTCAAGATGGCTTAAAGCAATCTGACACTGCTGTGTCTAAGGTTAGGGAAGCAGTTAAGTATGTTAGGAATTCTCCTGCTAGGCTTCAAAAATTTAAGGATATATCTGACTTAATTGGGGTGGAAGCTAAGTGTGGACTACACCTTGATGTCCAACTAGGTGGAATTCCACATACTTGATGCTGAAGTCAACATTATCTAATGAAAAAGTGTTTGAAGCCTATGAGGAGAATGAAACAAGTTATTCTGTTGATTTGGGTGTTGATGTTCCAGATGTTATGGATTGGATTTCTTGTGAGTCTATGGTTACAATTCTGAAAAAATTTTATGAAATGACACTCAGGATTTTAGGGTCTCTCTATGTTACTTCTAATACTTTCTTCTCAGAAGTGTCTGGTCTGTTTCTAGTCCTTCAAGACTTGATCAAGTCAGACAAGCCTTCTACAAGCAGCATAGGAAGTACTATGAAATCCAAATTGGATAAGTACTGGGGTGATCCTGAAAAGATGAACTATCTGATATTCTTTGCAAATGTTCTAGACCCTAGGGACAAGTTTGAATACACGCCCTTTCAATTCAATGCTTTGTATACTGAAAAAAGGGTGTGAAATTCTTTGCAAGTATCAAACTTGCTCTAGCTGAGTTGATTGCTGATTATGTCACTAGTTACACATAAAATGTTGGTGGAAGCTCAGAATCAAGCTTAACTCCTACTTTACTGATCAGTGAGGCTGAGTCTGCCAGACCAGTCTCCAAATTCAAAGCACAATTGAAAAAACAGAAACAAGAGAGTGGGCAGTTGGGCTTGAAACAAAATGAGTTGGAAATTTATTTGAGTGAGGCTGTAGTTGAGGAAGATAAAGAGTTTGATATCTTAAGATGGTGGAAATTAAACATCCATAGATTCCCTATACTTTCTAAAATGGCTAGAGATATTCTTGATGTTCCCATCTCCACAGTTGCTTTTGAATCCACTTTCAGTACCAATGGTAGGGTTTTAGATTGTTTTAGAAGCTCTTTAACTCCTAAAATAGTGGAAGCCTTAATTTGTACTCAAGATTGGCTGAGAATGCACAACCAGCCTCTATCAATTGAGGAAAATATTGATGAAGTTGAGAGGCTGGAAACAGGTTAGGTTAATTTCATTTCTACTTCAAAAATTAATGTTTATAATTTTGTGTGTAAATGTGACCTTTTTTGTCTTTTTCAGAGTTAATAGATGGGACTTATAATGCTTCAGCACATGTCTCTGGATCTTCTGCGGATCCTTCACCTGTGAACTTAATGGTTTACAGCTTACTTGTTTATTATAACCTGACAATTTTATTTTACCAATAACTTTTAATATCAAGTGTTATTGAATTCTTTGTGATGCTGATTTACCAAGGTGACTAACAGTGGCCCAGTAGGTGTTGGAAGTGTTGGTGTTGGATGTTTTCCACTGCCCACAACCCCTATTTGGTTTCTGCCTTTCTCGTGCTATTCATTTGCCCCTATCTTTTTAAGGACAACTGCTTCTTCCTTTACTTTGTCTCTTGTTGTGTTTTCCCTTTTGGTAATGATGAAAGCTTCCACCATTTACTGAAATCAGATTAGGTTGGTATTAAATTTAGTTAGTGTTAAACCGGATTTGGCCTCTTAAGAGAGTATCTTTAGATGGCTTCAAACCTTGCACTAAATATTTTGGATGCCCTTAATCTGTTATGAATTGGAAAAGAAGCAATCTGAACCAAATTTTATCTACTTCATTCACACATATTTTGTGAATTCCACATACAGACTACTTGTCTTTTTAATTTATATGTGCAGGATTAAAGGCTCAAGTACAAGTTGATTATGGGCTTTCTTTATTGAAGTACAAGTTGATTTTGTAGAACTTCTTATTAAAACTGAACTTCTGTACTTGTGTTCATAGTTGTGTACTTATGTTCATTTAGTATTGTTGTGTAATTGTTTTCATTCTGTACTTGTGTGAACTGTGAACTGCATAGTTGTGTACTTGTGTAATTGTGTTCATTTTGTATGCCCAATTTTATTGTGTTTTATTATATCCGAATTATCCGAAACCCGATCCGATATCCGAACTTATCCGAAATTAAAATATCCGAAAAAATTAGTGAGAAAAATAATAGGGTCGGGCTAAGTATTTCAATTAAATAACCCGAACGGGTTCAGAGTCAGTACACCCGACCCGCCCGAATCCGACTCGTGCTCAGGCCTACTCTTAATCAGACAACACGAGAAGCGGGTGATATTCATGGAGTTGCTTTATTGCAAAGGGAGCCCCTAGAGTGTCCTATCTTTTGTTTGTGGATGATTTTTTCTTTATTTCAAAGCTCGTGAAGATGAGTGCAATGTTATTAAAAACATGTTGAATGCATATGCTACACAATCTGGACATAAGATCAATGTTGTGAAGTCTTCGATTTCGTTTCGTTTGAATACTCCAGCATTTGGTTGGGTAAAGGATTTACGATTGTCTTGGAGTTTCCATGGTTGCTGCCAAATCCAAATACTTGGGGCTACCATCACTTTTCGGGAGAAGAAAATCATAGATTTTGGGATAAGATACATATTGGAACGTATATTACTATATTGAAGCGGATGTAAGGTTAGAATAGTAAATTCGTGTCGAAGGCGGCCAGTAGAAAAGTTTTGTTGAAAATTGTGCTTGTAACAATGCCTTTGTATGGTATGAATGTAGGAACTTTGAACGGAGATAAAAAGTGTTAGAAATGAATATTGGTGGAAAGGGCGTGATTATTGAGCAAAGGAATTGATGGAGTATATGGCCCGGGAACACCCGGTCCACAGACTCCTACTACTCCAGTGGAGGCCCAGAAGGCCCAACAGGCCCAAATCACGGTGCCCAGAGTACCAAGCAGCCCGCAATACGCACCAGGGGTGCCTTCGCCCCCCTGGCCGAAGGCTCCGAACTATCACAGCGTGGATATTTCGAACAAACAGAGGAACTGGGAGAAAACGGCGAAAACAGTAGCCCTCGGCATCTGGAGCCCTCGGCACTCAGGGGTCCTCGACACCAAGGGCCCTCGGCTAGTCCTCTGCAGCCGAGGGCACCCCTCCCGACATGATATCCGCCTCACATGCGTACAGATCACCGTACCCTGTACCGACGTCCCATCGAACAGCCGCATTTAATGCGGCCACATTCGGCTGCCAACGCCAACCAGTTGAGGTGACCTCTCGGCCAATGGGCGCTTGACACGTGTCCCTGTCCGGCATTTATTGCTACTATAAATAGCACCCCATTTCCCCGTTTGTAACCACGCTGAAAATGCTCCACATTTATAATACACTCTCTCTCTACATTTACTTGCTCTGACTTCTCTCTAAGTTATTCCCAGCAATAACCCTTCGGATATATACCCCCGGGTAGACTATCCATCATTTGGTGCTCTCGTTGAGAGGTCGAACAAATCGAGTAAGAAACCCTCCCCCTTCGCCAAACACTAGCCCTCTACCAAAAATGGTGAGAACAACACGTGCCAACTCCAAAAACGTGGAAGACAAGAATCTGGCCCTCGGCGACGTCAACGCCCCCGAAGCCTCTCACAGGGCTCCCGAGGGCGGTGGCATCGCTGGGCTGGAACAGGCGGCTGTCGACCTACGCCTTCAGATCCAACAGAATGCCCCCGATGCCCGCCTCGGCATCGAGGCCAAGAAGAAAAACCGGAGCGATGACCAAGTCAGCCCTCCGGTTCTCACCATCGACGTGCAATCGGCGCTCTCCGCCTTCATCCAAACGCTCACTCAGAACCCGGGTGCCTTCGGCACCCTGGCTCCGACTCACCCCCAGGTTGGGGAGAACATCATACTTCCCCCTCTGCCACACCCCTTCGGAAACCCCACCCCTCGGGTTAGGAACAACGAAGGGGTAGTGGCCCAAGATACGTCCTCCCAGGAAGTTCAGTCCCGGGACCGCCATAATGACAACAGGGAAAGGCCCCGCACTTCCGCCCTCAACCGGCTCGGAGGAGGGCCAGACCGCTGAGGGGTCCAAGACCGCCTCGGAGGGAAAGCACTCCAAAGGCCCCAGGAAAGCGGAGGGTCTGTCTCGAGGGCAGACGAGGAGCGTCCCCCTCGGGACAAAGGCAAGGCACCCCTTCATGTCGATGATGCTCGCCACCAAATCAATCAGGCCCACTCGGCCCGGGTTCGTTCGCAGGGGGCGGAGACCCTCCCGAAGGATCCTCGGGACGAAATTATTGCGGGCCTCCAACGCCGGCTTGATGAAATGGAGGCCAACAAAGCTCACGCCTCCACCTCCACCCCTCATACAGATCTCAAATACAAGGCCATGATGGCCAAAATGGAGGAATTACAGAAGAAGGTGGCCGAGGGCTCCGGGGAACCCGTCATCCAGCTCCGGACCCGGACGCCATTTACCCTAAGGGTGCTGGCGGCCCGGATCCCGGAAAAATACCGAGGGCAACACATACAGCCCTACAACGGGAAGACGGACCCCCTAGGAACACTACAGCAAATATCAAAACAACATGATGATGGTAGGGGCGTCGGACGAATATTTGTGTCGTTGGTTCCTCTCCACCTTAGAGGGGCCGGCATACGAATGGTTCAACCGGTTGCCCGAGGGCTGCATTGATTCATGGCAAGAACTCGCTCAGCGATTCTTGACACAATTTGCCGGGAGGCGTCGCACAAGGAAGCACTTCTCCCACCTCCTAACCATACGCCAGAAGAGGGATGAGACCCTTCGGGACTTCCTGGAGCGCTGGAGGACAGAGGCCGACAAAGTCGACGGTGCCGATGACGGGACCCTCCTGGCCCTCCTACAAACCGTCCTCCGCACCGGCAACTTTTCAAGGAGCCTCATCATTGAACCCCCCCCCCCCCCCCCCGCGACTACATAAGGGCTTTGCAGCGGGGGGACCGATATGCTGAGGCCGAGGAGGTGGAGAAATATCACCAGCATCCGGATCAGCAGCCCCCGAGGGCTGACAACAAAAACAATCGAGGGCCGGGGGCTCCTCCAAATCACCCCAAATCTTCAGGACCCTCTGATGACCGCCCTCGGCAAGGCCAAGCCAAGCCCCGGGGAGGTTATAAGAGCAACCCTAAGACTTGGGCACAACCCATACTCCTGGACCGCCCTCGGACACCATTGACACACCCCGTCAGCATCATCCTTGATTTTGCCGAGGAGAGGGGCCTCGTTGAGCGCGATTCTCGCGCCCCCCGGAGGTACATGCTATCAACCCTCAGTTCCCCTACTGTCGTTTCCATCGGCACCAGGGGCACAGAACCGATGACTGCCATCAACTAAAGACGGCCATCGAGAGATTGATACAGGCGGGGCACCTGTCCCAATTTATCCAGAGCCCTCGGCAGGAGGGGCCTTCTCATCAGGGACCTCCCCGAGGGCACCACACGAAGGTAAACGTTTGGGTGAACCCGAACACCATCCCCCTCGGCAAGAAGAGGGAGATCGGAAACTTGGAGGAGGAAGAGGAGGAGTACCCCCATTACAAGGAGAAAAAACGCCACATCCTCATGATCACCGGTGGCAATACAGGGGGCGATTCCACCAGCCAGCGGAAGAAGTGGGCTCAATCGCTTTACGTGGGGGAGGTCACTCATATGCCCCCGGTAAAGCGACTGAGGGAGGAACCCATCACCTTCACCAACGCAGATCTCCCTCCTACTTCATCTCCTCACAGGGATGCCTTGGTGATTCGGACTGAAATAAACGACACTATCATTCACCGAACTTACATTGACACGGGCAGCTCCGTCAATGTAATGTACCTCAGCACCTTCAGAGAGCTGCATCTGGAGAGGGGGTCCCTTCGGCCCATTAAGACCCCTCTTGCCGGCTTCACCGGCGATACTATTGATTCCGAGGGGGTAATAACCCTCCCAGTGATCTTTGGCGACGAGCTCCATAGAACCCAGCTCGAAGTGGAGTTCGTCGTTGTCAACATCGACTGCGCCCACAACATTATCCTCGGCCGGCCAGCCCTCGAGGACCTCGATGCCATCATCTCCATGAGGCACCTCTGCCTCAAGTTCCCCGCCGAGGGGGGCATTGGCTACTCCCGGGGGAATCAGAAAATCGCCCGCGCCTGCTATCTTCAAGTCACTAAGAAGGTAAGTAAGACGGAATTCCGTGTTGACACCATCACCGGAACCATCGACCAAGAAGAAAAAAGGCCGATGGCTGAACCAGCCGAGGACGTAGAAGACTTTGCACTCGATCCGGCCCAGTCGGAGAGAGTCGTGAAGATTGGAGCCCAGCTCCCTGAAGATCTCAAGACCGGTATCACCGACGCCCTCCGCGCCTACTCCACTGTCTTTGCATGGGGGCCGGAGGACATGCCAGGAATCAGCCGAAGGGTCATCACCCACCGCCTCTCGGTGGACCCCTCGGCAAAAGCAGTACAACAACGAAGAAGACCCCTCTCCGCCGAGAGGAGGGAATTTGTGAAGAAGGAGGTCGCCATGCTCCTCTCCATGAAGCACATCAAGGAGGTGAAATATCCCTCATGGCTAGCAAATGTAGTCCTCGCACAGAAGCCCCATACCTTCCGCATGTGCGTGGACTACACCGATCTCAACAAGGCGTGCCCTATGGATCCATTCCCTCTACCGAATATTGATCAACTGGTGGATGAGACCGCAGGGTGTGAGATCATGTCCTTCCTCGATGCCTTCCGAGGGTATCACCAAATTTTCATGCACGAGGAAGACGCCGAAAAAACTGCCTTCATGACTCCCGAGGGCATCTTCTGCTACCTAGTAATGGCCTTCGGCCTAAAGAACTCAGGGGCCACTTACACCCGGATGGTGGCCCGGGTCTTTCAAGCCGTCCTAGGGCGCACTATGGAGGCCTATGTCGACGACATGATCGTCAAGAGCAAACGATCTTCCAGCCATGCTGACGACCTCCGGGAAATCTTCGCCATCATGCAAAAGTTCAACCTTCGGCGTCCAAGGGGGCAAGTTCTTGGGCTACATGGTGAGCCGAAGGGGTATTGAGGCCAATCCCGAGAAGATCCAGGCCATCATCAACATGGAGCCCCCACGCAATGTGAAGGAAGTTCAACGGTTGACGGGCCGCCTGGCAGCCCTCAACCGTTTTCTATCTAAATCAGCGGAGAAATCTCTACCCTTCTTCCAGATCATGAGGAAGACGGCTGGCTTTCTATGGACTCCGGAATGCCAGGGGGCTTTCGACGAACTCAAGCGATATCTATCTTCACCCCCTGTGCTCTCAAAACCAAAGGTAGGGGAGACCCTCTATCTCTACCTTGGGGTCAGCCCGGCAACCATCAGCTCCGTACTCATCTGGGAGGAAGACGGCATCCAACATGCCATCTTCTATGTAAGCAAGACCCTAAGGGAGGCCGAACTCAGGTACTCTCCTGTGGAGAAAACGGTGTTAGCCATCGTTTGGACCGTCAAGAAGTTGGGCCACTACTTTCAGGCTCACCCGGTTCAGGTCCTCACTCATCAACCCCTCGGCGCCCTCATGAGGAGCCCCACCAGCTCCTCCCGCATGGTGAAATGGGCTATCTTCTTGAGCCAGTACAACATTGACATCCGTCCAAGGCCTGCCATCAAGGGCCAAGCCCTGGCGGACTTTGTGACGGAGTGTACCGCAAGGGCAGCCACGGACGGGGAGCCCTCGGCTACCCCAGACGACTGGTGGACCCTCTACACCGACGGCTCTTCCGCGACCAAAGCATGCGGGGGAGGGGCAGTCCTCATTACTCCCGAGGGCTTCAGAGCCTACTATGCAATCCGCTTCTCCTTCAAAGTCTCCAACAACGAGGCCGAATATGAGGCCCTCCTATGTGGCCTTCGGCTGGCTGCCAACATGAGGGCTCGGCAGATCCACATCAAATGTGACTCCAAGTTGGTCGTTGGCCAAATCTCCGAGGAATATGAGGCCAAGGAGGGAAGAATGAAACAGTACAAGGAAGCGGCCAAGGAGTTGCTTAAGGTATTTGAGGCACACTCTCTCACTCAAATACGGAGGGCTCAGAACTCCGAGGCCGACATATTATCTAAGCTCTCGGCCGACTCCCCCGAGCACATCTCCAAAATTGCCAAAATTGAGGAACTCAGCCTCTCAAGTATCCATGCAAGCCCCGTTATGAACATACAACAACGCCAAGAGGATTGGATCTCAGATATCACCGCCTTCATCTCCACTGGGCAGCTACCCGAGAATGAGACCCGCGCTAAACTGGCAAAGCTGAGGGCTCCTAGCTACACCATCGAAGATGGAAGGCTCTACAAATGATCTTACAATGGCACGCTACTTCGATGCCTTCATCAAGATGAGGTCGAGGTCGCAATGGAGGAAGTGCACAGTGGCACTTGCTCAGCTCACCAGGGACCCTTCTCCATGCCCCGAAGGCTCATTCTCCAGGGCTACTTCTGGCCAACCATGGCCAGAGATTGTGCTGACCTTGCCCGGAGGTGCACCGCATGTCAACATTTCTAGAAAGCCCCCGGCAGGCCAGCGGTCAACTATGCCCCCATCAGCACATCTGTCCCCTTTTCTCGATGGGGGATAGACCTTGTGGGCCTTCTGCTGAGGGGTACCTCCAACAACAGATACATCATTGTGGCCATCGACTACTTTACCAAGTGGGTGGAGGCTGAACCCCTCGCCAGCATCACAGAGGCAAAGTGCCGTCACTTCGTCCTCAAGAACATCCTCACAAGGTTTGGCGTCCCCCAGCAGATCATCCCCGACAATGGGACACAATTTGAGGCAGCCCCCTTCTGTGCCCTTCTGGAGGCATGGGGCATCAAACACACCTTCTCCTCCGTTGCCTACCCTCAAGGCAACGGGCAAGTAGAGAATGCCAACCGGACCTTGCTCGAGGGCCTCAAAAAGAAGCTGGAGGCCGAGGGCGGTGGCTGGGTGGAAGAACTCCACAACATCCTTTGGGCCTACCGCACCACCCCTCGGCGAGCAACAGGTGAAATACCCTTCTCCCTCTGCTACGGTTTTGAAGCCAAAGCTCCTACGGAAGTCACCCTTCCCACCCGGAGGGTGATCCAATATGACCCCGAGGTCAACGACAGCAACATGGCCCTCGACCTCCACCTCATTTCAGAACGCCGGGAGCAGGCCTTCATCCGGGCAGAAAATTACCGAAGGCAAGTCAAAAGCTACATCGACGCCAAAGTTCGCACCCGAGAATTTCAAGTGGGGGACTATGTCCTCCGGAGGAGGGAAGCCAGCCAACCAACCGAGGGAGGAAAAATGGCACCAAAATTCGAAGGCCCCTACATCATAGCAGCCATCATCAAACCTGGAACTTACAAGCTCAAACGTCCCAACGGGAAAGAAGTCCCTAGGCACTGGAATGTACACCACTTAGTTAAATTTTATCAATAATGTAAGAGCGGCCAAGCCCTCATAACTAGTGAATGTACTATCCTATGACCCAAGGCCTCCAATTTTGAAGAATGAAGATACATTCAAGACACGAAGAACAAAACACCTATGAGCGGCCAAGCCCTCATACCAACTACAGACCCCAGGCCTCACCTCGAGAGGAACCCCCTCCGGCGTCAAGTGCCGAGGGCGGACACCATCAACACCTACGACAACAGTGAAAACACCATGTGTTTTCAGTCATGACCCCTCGGTACCAAGTACCGAGGGAGGGAACTCCTATCACCAACGGCAAGGAACACCAAGTGTTCCTACGGAAGACCCTTCGGCACCCAGTGCCGAGGGTACACCTCCATCATCAACATCAAAACGACGAAAAACACCAAATGTTTCAAAGAAGACCCCTCGGCACCCAGTGCCAGGGATATGCTCTCCTATCAACTTCCAAACATCTGTTGGGAAACACCAAGTGTTTCCTCCGAGGGCCCTCCGGCACCAAACGCTGAGAGCGAACACTCCAATCAAACCACCAAGTGTTTCATTTGAAGACCCGTCGGTACCAAGTACCGAGGGTAGACACCTCCATCCACTACAACAAAAAAGAACACCACGTGTTCCTACAGAAGACCCCTCGGTACCAAGTACCGGGGGCTACACATCGAAACTAACACCAAGTGTTGTTTCTAAAAGCTGTACCCCACGAGGACGCATATACCGAAGGCGCCACCATCGGTGCCGGCGGCACGTAGTGCCCCCGGCCATTTGCAACTAGTGTGCAAATGAAAACCCTTCCTTGAAACGCTTTCCGCGTCACTACCCCCAGGGTATGACAGGCATGAGAAATGCCCAGGATTCGACTTTCAAAAACGGAACGCTATCCGCGTCATCACCCCAAGGGTATGACAGGCACGAGAAATGCCCAGGATTCGACTTCCAAACCGAAACGCTCCCCGCGCCACCACCCCAAGGGTGTGGCAGGCCACGGACTATGTCTAGCGCCGAGGGGACGACTTTCAAAAATGAGGCGCTTTCCGCGCCATCCCCCAAGGGGAGGCAGGTTACATACCACCATATCTTGTGCCCAGGAAACGACCCTCGATCCCCTCGGAACTCGAAAGGTTAACCCGAGGGAGGAGAGCCGTTGGTGTATTCTGATGGTCTCCTAATAGGCCCAGCCTTACCAAGAAACCAAGTTTCTTGATGCCTTCCCTTCACCACCAACCAAAAAAAAGGGGGTGAAGGGGAGTAGACTCAGCGAGAAATCAAAGAGTACACTCCAACAAATCACAACATGCCGAGGGCTCCCCACGAGAACGCCTCCGGTAGTTGAAGGGACACCTCCGGTCACACAAGCCACGAAGGCTTCAACAATACGAAGGGACTGGACTATCCAAGGTCCACTAAACGGTACCTCCAACAAAATACCGAGGGCATCTGTTATGCACTAATATCGAGGGCCCCTTATCCCATGACAAGGGACACAACTGGCTAAGTCAAACTCTACAACTTTCCAAGCAATTGCCGAGGGCACATACTCCTCATCGGCTTTCTTTACAACAACAGGAGTCCACACTTTTCCTAAGTCCACACTTTTGGAAAATGACAACAACCGGAGGCTAATAAATCACCCGACAACCGAAGGCTCCCAAGGGAAAATCTACACTTAGAAAATTTTCTAAGTTCTACATATTTCCCCCCGGTCAACTACTTATACATAAAGAAGGAATGCCATCTCCCGAAGGCTCCCAAGGGAAAATCTACACTTAGAAAATTTTCTAAGTCCTACATATTCCCCCCCCCCCCCCGGTCAACTACTCACACATCAAGAAGGAATGCCATCTCCCGAAGGCTCCCAAGGGAAAATCTACACTTAGAAAATTTTTCTAAGTCCTACATATTCCCCCCCCCCCCCGGTCAACTACTCACACATCAAGAAGGAATGCCGTCTCCCGAAGGCTCCCAGGGGAAAATCTACACTTAAGAAAATTTTCTAAGTCCTACATATTTCACCCTCATCTCAAGGGACCTAATAGCCGAAGGCTGCCTATCAATCGAAGGCTACAGTACACAAGGAATCAACACTGAAGAAAATTTTCTAAGTCCTAAGAATTGGGTTCTCAACCTAATCACCACACAGCAATTGAACTACAAACACCCGAAGGCCCTATGGTGTGCTACACTTAGGAAAATTTTCTAAGTCCTAATTATTGCTGAACCCTCGGTTGTATATCCAGCAGAGGGTGCCCAACTACCGAAGGCTTCCAAGGGCAAACTACAGTCAGAAAATATTCTAAGTCCTAAAACATACATCCAAAAAAGGCGAAGGCATACACTCAAGAAAAACGACGGCATACATTCAAGAAGGAATGAATTAAGGAAAACAAGCCATATATACAAAGCCCGAAGGCAATCATTCATCAATCGGCAAAAAGAAAGAGTAAATGTGATAGTTACAAAGGTGGTCGGGGCCGAAAACATGAGAATGTGATCATTACAAGTGTGTTCAAATTACTGAGTATAAATTACAAATTAAACAACGTCATTTCCGGGGGCCGCCTCCTCCGATGGCTTCGAGGTAACCTCTACATCGGCCTCAGGTTCGTCACCCTCGGCTTCCTTCATGAGCTCTGTATCCTCTAGGTCTGGCCTCTCGACATCGGAGGGGAGAGGAACGCGGACGTCTGGCTGCAGGGGGGAGCCCGTATGCCGTCGGGTCGAAGTCCTTTGGCTCAATCTTCAAGTGGCGAGCCATCCTCCGGTAGATGAGGGCTTGGGTGAAAAACTCGCCCCCATCATAATATTGTTTACCCTTTCGGGAAACCCACTCCACACCAGGCCCATCGCACCACTCGTCAACCGAGGACTCGACGACCGAGGACAACCATTACTTGTGCCCCTCGGCCCGCCACCCCCCTGCCAAGAACCCAGAGATGGCGTCCCCTCGGGCTCTCTCGACGGCTTCCACCTTCGCGGTCTCGGCCTCCCTGGAAGCTCTCTCCAAAGCCTCAGCTGCGGACCTCTCAGCCTCCGCCCTGCCCCGATCTGCGGCCTCCGCCCGCAGGGTCATCTGCCGAAGGCTCTCCTCCAGCATAGCCATCTGCCGGACAGCATCGGCATTCTGGCGGATGAGCTCCCGCATCTTGGCATCGTGCTCAGCCTTGCGAAGGCGCCACTCCTCTAGCCGCCGGGCTTGCTCTCCGAGGGCAATACAGGTCTACAAAAAAAGGAGAGATAAGTTAGGAAGGCCGTACATTATTTCCTAACTCAAACAAAACGGTAAACTATCAAAGAAAAACTCACCGTGAGGGAAGATCGGAGGATCCTTTCCTCGAGGGCTTGGTCGTCGTCATCCCCGAGGGCTGCCCTGTCAATATCAAGGGTTATACCCCTCAGGAGCGCCCTCGGGTCCGCCGTGCCATTCATCACAGCCGTACCAACCGGGACGGAGATCGTCAGAACCTCGGAAGATGGCTCCCGGACCCCCCCCCCCCCCCCCCCGGACTTTCGCCACCGGCATCTCCTCGTGCGCCCCGTGTTATATATGTCCTAGCGACAATCATTTCTTTAAAGACATATGTACTTGATCAAATTTAGTTTTTATATTTGATATATACACGGTATTACACTTTATGAATGATTGTTTTCGATTGTCAATGTTTTATTCATAATTGTGTTCCCTTGGATTTATGTTGTCAATAAGTAAGTGGGAGCTTATATGATATAACATAAGGTCCTAAAATAGCCCCAATCAATGATCATCAAGAATGGGATATTGATGATATACGATAAGATTGGTATGTGGACTGCATCATACTTTTAGAAAGTATAGTTGATCTCACGACTATGAGTTCCTGTAATTCATGATGGTCACATAGATATTTTAGAGAATATTGGCATACCCACCGAGAAACCATTTGATAAGTTCTATTCATGTGTCTATGGGATTATCGGCGTATAGAGTAGTGTAATAGTCCTCCGACTTGAGGTCAATACGTACTACATGTGCGGAGTGATGTACTTTGACCATGACCAACGCTTGCACTCCAATCGGGGTAGATACGGCATGTGTTGGGTGCATCACGAAGCACATGGAGTAGTAGTTGAGCCAAGAAAGGATTCATTCCTCATAATAGATTAAGAGAGAACATTCTACTTCTCATATCTAGATGGATCATAAAGTCATTGGCCAATGCAAAGATATATTCATTTTGGATATCGAATATGATCGTTATGGATCATCTAGAAAGATTGAGAGACAGAGACTGAGTTATTGGGATAGACACTATATCATGTTCTAGACTTAGTTGAATGTTCGCTGAATGAAAGGACCGTGTCACTATGAGCTCTATATTACAGGGAGTTTGTATAGTCCTCGCAAACGTCCTTATATATTAAGTTTGTCTGGAGAATCGTCTAGGGATTCGCTAAGACCTTAATTTGATTAGTGCTTAATATATAAGGCCCTATGGGTCACACAACAAGTGATTATACCTTCCGATTGAATTGTTAGAAGGAATTAAATATTATTAATTGGATTAAATAATATTTAATTCGTAATACTGAAAATGAATTAAATATTAATTAGATTAAACATATTTAATTCATGAAGCTGAAGGAGAGTTCTATTTGATAGAATTAATTAAGTAAGATAAATTAGATTTATCATACTTAAATAAGATGTATTTATTATTAAATAAAGTAGATATTTTCTTTTGTAATTTGGAATTAAAAGAAAAGTAAATAAAATAAATATTAATATATAATAATTAGAAAGTGGCGTGCAGCCACATCTCAATTATTATTGTTATTATTTTGTTTTATCTACTTATTTAATTAATTAGGAGTATTGGTCCTAGTAGGATTAGAACTCATTTATTAGAAAGACTTTCATTGTGATTGGGAGACTAGTTTCGAACTAGTATAAATACATCCTTCTCCTTCATAATTTGTAGACCAGTTTTCAGATTCAGTATTAACAGTTTATTTCCCTGCGAAGAGATTTCCTAGCCTTTCTCTTAGGGAGATCTAACCGTTCTTTCGGAGAGGAGAAATCACGTGGATACCTAAGGTCAAGGATTATCACCGCTAGGCTGGAAGATCTGTAAGTTCTAACTCAGATCTGTTATAATTATCATATTCGTTATTTTGTCATAATCAGGAAAGATCTGTTTGGGAAAATTTTTAAACTTCCGCTGCCGTACTTTCGAGGTACGTTACATCAATTTACTAACAGTGGTATCAGAGCCAAACTGATTTTAATGACATTATACGAATTTTGAGCTATTTTGCTGGATCCAAAATACATAATTTTGGGATTATGTTTTCGACCAAAGTTTGAGATGCACGATTAGGACGAGCTGGATTCCTACCGGGTTTGAACCATAAAGTTTTACAAGTCTTACTACGTATTAAAGTAAGGAATTATATTCTGATTTTAGAAATTAAATGAAATCTGTCCTTGGAACAAATTGTTCTCATGTGGATCTGGGAGAAGTCGGAGTTGAAGTTCCCTTCTCTTCTTTTGAGTACAAATAAACAAATAAAACAGCAGGGTAGTTGAATCATAGAAGATCTATTTAGATGAACTTTCCTTTGAACGATCTATGAAGGACGACGAACATCTGGGAAAGCCAACTGCTTATGAAGCGGTCGTGCCTGACGAACTTCACTACGGCCGGGTTTGTAGATTTTATGAATTAAGAGACACCCAAGGACTATTGCAGTTCTACTAAGATTCTAAGTTGTTTTAGACGCTTGAGACGAGTGCATGACAGAGGACTCCGGGAGTTCTAATTTGCTATGGGCTTGGTCTATTCGGCATACTTCGTATAAACTACATGCTTTTACTCTAATTGTTGACTATTGTATCTATTTATATTGCATGCTTTAGTTGATCAGTTTGAGTTAGATCTCATCAACATATTATTTGATGATATGTTTTAGCATCTTGATTAAATAAAGTAATTTAATACCCGCTAAATGTTCCCCATAAATTAAATTTTAAGTCTTATCTAGGATAACGACATCACCCATCATAATTAAATTAGTAGAAATATTTTTTCGTTGAAGAATATTTCACCCAAGTGTTTATTCCATTCGACAAAATATAGAACTAATTTATAGATACATATGTTTGTGATCGTATGATGGTTTTGACTTACTTAAATTAACTCGAGTCGCCCAAGCGTCAGTGTTAATTTAGGGATGTCGATCAATTTAAAAATTGATCAACCAAAAGTTGCTTGGACGCAATTGGTCTAGGGACCTACCCATTATATTATTGCAGTGATCAGCCCAAGTTGGGACTGTAATAGTATGAATGAGGATTTTGGCCACTATGATTGTAAAACATTCCATGTTCCTTTTATTGGGGTCAAAGAGCATGTAAAATTAGTGGGAGCTAAATAATTAAAAGTCCATATTATTTAGTTAACTAGATGTGATCATAGGAATTAATATATGATTTTAATTCCGTTCTATTTGAACTTCTTTAGGCTTTTTAAGTATGTCGAATTTATCATTGAGAAGTATCTTGGATACAAATAATTTGATTGAACCAAACTTTCCTGACTTGGAACAAAATATGCGTTTCGTTCTTAGGCAAGAAAATATCGAACATGTATTTGATACATGTGTACCCGATATCCTTGATGTTAGCTCTTCTGAATTAGCCATGTTTGAAAAGGGCATTCAGAAGAATCACATTGCTAAGGTACCAAATGATGTATGTCTCTACTGCAAAGAGACAGGACATTGGAAGAGAGATTGTGAGATATACAGGACTAATCTAGCCAAAGCACCGAGTGCTTCTAGCTTAGGCATTTTTGTCATTGATATTAATATGTCTACAACTAACTCTCACTGTTGGGTATTAGATACGGCTTGTGGCTCACAGATTTGCAATAGTGTGCAAGGCCTAAATGAGAGTAGAGCAGTCAGGCTGGGTGAAATTGACCTACGTGTAGGAAATGGAGCAAAAGTTGCTGCTGAACGTGTAGGGACCTATATATTAGATTTACCCAGTGGTTATAGATTAGAACTAAATAATTTTTATTTTGTTCCTTCTATAACAAAGAACATAATTTCCATTCCTATGTTAGACATTGAGGGTTTTTCTTTTCATTTTGCTAATAACACTTGTTGTTTTTCACAAAATGGTATTGTATATGGAAATGCTCCTCTTATGAATGGTTTATATGTTCTTAATTGTAGACATGACATATTAAATGTACAAAATAAAAGACCAAGGTTAAGTAATCTGAAAAATACCACATATCTTTGGCATTGTAGGCTTGGTCATATTAATGAAGCCAGAATAGCAAGGCTAAGTAAATTAAATTACTTAACGCCATTTGATTTTGAATCATATGGTAATTGCGATTCGTGTCTCTCAGCTAAAATGACGAGTAAACCTTTTCTTGGAAAAGGACTACGGGCCAAAGAAGTGCTTGAATTGGTTCACACAGATGTGTGTGGACCATTCCCAACTCAAGCTAGAGGAGGTTTTTCTTACTTCATCACGTTTACTGACGATTTCTCTAGGTTTGGATTTGTGTATCTTATGAAACACAAATCAGAAGCTTTTGAGAAATTCATGGAGTATAAGGCTGAAGTAGAAAAACAACTTGACAAGAGTATCAAGACTCTACGATCTGATCGTGGAGGGGAATACTTGAGTAAGGAGTTTCTCGATTACTTAAAAGGTCAGGGAATTCAGTCACAATGGACTCCTCCAAGAACACCTCAATTGAATGGTGTCTCTGAAAGGAGAAATAGAACCTTGTTAGACATGGTTAGGTCCATGATGAATTCCACGTCTCTTCCAACATCTCTTTGGGGGTATGCATTGCAAACTTCGATATACATTCTCAATAGAGTTCCATCAAAATCAGTGCAAAAGACACCATATGAGTTATGGTGTAATAAGAAGCCTGTTCTTTCACATATTAAAGTGTGGGGTTGCCCTACTTATGTAAAGAAATTGCACACTGATAAGTTAGGAGCTAGAAGTGAGAGATGTTATTTTGTGGGGTATCCTAAAGAAACTAGGGGATATTATTTCTATCATCCTGAGGAACATAAAATCATTATTTCCAGACAGGCACGATTCCTAGAAGAAGACTTGGTCTTCAAGGAATTCAATCGTGAGAAGATAGTATTAGAAGAAATTCAAGAATCACAAAATAACATAGAGGATGAAGACTTGTTAGATGGTCAAAACAAGGATTCAGTGGGAGGATTAAGCGGAAGTATGTCCCTAGGAGGATATCCTTCAGCTAGTGGGAGTAATATAGGAAGCACCTCGCACCAGCAAGTGGTTCCTATTAGGCATGAAAGAAATGACATGGTTGTCATTCCTTCTGCACCTACTTCTCCTTCTCTGGAAACACTTAAAAATGTAGCACCAGAAAATTCTCCGAGCATTGGACAGTCCAATGCAAGTGAACCTCTTCACAATCAGAATGAGCAGCCTGAACAATCGAAAAATATTCAACTTCGTAGGTCTACTAGGATTCGTCATGAACCAACTAGGTTTGGCTTCCTCATGGAGGATCATGATGATGTTGAAATTCCTGACAAGGATGAACCTAAGACTTACACTGAAGCAATATTAGATATTGATTCAGAGAGGTGGCAAGAAGCCATGAAATCTGAAATGGACTCGATGTATATCAATCAAGTATGGAACTTGGTTGACTTGCCTGTTGGGGTTAGACCCATTGGATGCAAATGGGTTTTCAAGAAGAAAATTGATGCCGAAGGCAAGGTGCAAACATACAAAGCTAGGCTAGTGGCTAAAGGTTATAGTCAAAGAGAGGGAATTGACTATAGTGACACCTATTCGCCAGTTGCAAAACTCAAGTCCATTCGAATTTTGCTTGCGATAGCAGCATACTATGATTATGAAATTTGGCAAATGGATGTCAAAACTGCTTTCCTTAATGGAAACCTCAAGGAGGAGGTGTACATGGTACAACCTGAAGGTTTTATATCCAAGTCAAATCCCAAATCAGTATGTAAATTGGAGAAATCCATATATGGGCTAAAGCAAGCCTCAAGGAGTTGGAATATCCGTTTTGATGAAGCGGTCAAATCGTTTGGCTTCATCAGAAGCAATGAGGATGCGTGTGTATATACAAAACGCAGCAAGGATAGCGTGGTCTTTATGGTCATATATGTTGATGACATTCTGATCATAGGGAATGATATCCCCTTATTGAAGTCCGTGAAAGAATGGTTATCCAATATCTTCATGATGAAAGATCTAGGTGAAGCCTGTTATATCCTTGGGATTAAGATCTATAGAGACAGAGTTAACAGGATGTTAGGTCTTTCACAATCCACGTATATTGACAAAATACTACATCGATTTAAAATGGAAGAATCTAAGAAAGGATTCCTCCCGATGGGTCATGGGATATCGTTATCAAAGAAGGTTAGTCCTTCAACTGATGATAAGATCAAACGCATGAGAGGGATTCCATATGCTTCTGCAATTGGTTCAATCATGTATGCTATGATCTGTACTAGGCCAGATGTGGCTTATGCGCTTAGTATTGTTGGTCGATATCAAAATAATCCAGGAGAACGGCATTGGAGTGCTGTTAAGACTATTCTTAAGTATCTTAGACGAACTAAAGAATATTTCTTGGTTTATGGTGGACAAGAGAAACTAATAGCATCTGGTTACTCTGACGCTAGCTTCATGACAGATAAGGATGACTATAAGTCACAATCAGGATATGTTTTTAATCTCAATGGAGCAGCAGTAGACTGGAAGAGTTCCAAGCAGGACACTACAGCTGATTCGACAACAGAAGCCGAGTACATTGCTGCATCAGAAGCAGCTAAAGTGGCCGTATGGATACGTGAATTCCTCAAAGAATTAGGGGTTGTTCCAAATGATAATCATCCAATAACCATTTATTGTGACAATACCGGTGCTGTTGCACAAGCAAAGGAACCAAGATGCGACAAGAGGAATGGACATGTGCCGAGGCGCTATCATGTGATTCGAGAGCAGATAGCAAGAGGAGAGGTTGCAATAGAACGTGTTTCCACTGAGGACAACTTGGCTGATCCCTTCACCAAACCTTTGAGCTGTGAGAAACATACTAGACATTTTGAGAATCTAGGTGTTAGACGCATTGGTGATTGGCACTAGGCCAAGTGGGAGATTGTTAGTATATATGTCCTAGCGACAATCATTTCTTTAAAGACATATGTACTTGATCAAATTTAGTTTTTATATTTGATATATACACGGTATTACACTTTATGAATGATTGTTTTCGATTGTCAATGTTTTATTCATAATTGTGTTCCCTTGGATTTATGTTGTCAATAAGTAAGTGGGAGCTTATATGATATAACATAAGGTCCTAAAATAGCCCCAATCAATGATCATCAAGAATGGGATATTGATGATATACGATAAGATTGGTATGTGGACTGCATCATACTTTTAGAAAGTATAGTTGATCTCACGACTATGAGTTCCTGTAATTCATGATGGTCACATAGATATTTTAGAGAATATTGGCATACCCACCGAGAAACCATTTGATAAGTTCTATTCATGTGTCTATGGGATTATCGGCGTATAGAGTAGTGTAATAGTCCTCCGACTTGAGGTCAATACGTACTACATGTGCGGAGTGATGTACTTTGACCATGACCAACGCTTGCACTCCAATCGGGGTAGATACGGCATGTGTTGGGTGCATCACGAAGCACATGGAGTAGTAGTTGAGCCAAGAAAGGATTCATTCCTCATAATAGATTAAGAGAGAACATTCTACTTCTCATATCTAGATGGATCATAAAGTCATTGGCCAATGCAAAGATATATTCATTTTGGATATCGAATATGATCGTTATGGATCATCTAGAAAGATTGAGAGACAGAGACTGAGTTATTGGGATAGACACTATATCATGTTCTAGACTTAGTTGAATGTTCGCTGAATGAAAGGACCGTGTCACTATGAGCTCTATATTACAGGGAGTTTGTATAGTCCTCGCAAACGTCCTTATATATTAAGTTTGTCTGGAGAATCGTCTAGGGATTCGCTAAGACCTTAATTTGATTAGTGCTTAATATATAAGGCCCTATGGGTCACACAACAAGTGATTATACCTTCCGATTGAATTGTTAGAAGGAATTAAATATTATTAATTGGATTAAATAATATTTAATTCGTAATACTGAAAATGAATTAAATATCAATTAGATTAAACATATTTAATTCATGAAGCTGAAGGAGAGTTCTATTTGATAGAATTAATTAAGTAAGATAAATTAGATTTATCATACTTAAATAAGATGTATTTATTATTAAATAAAGTAGATATTTTCTTTTGTAATTTGGAATTAAAAGAAAAGTAAATAAAATAAATATTAATATATAATAATTAGAAAGTGGCGTGCAGCCACATCTCAATTATTATTGTTATTATTTTGTTTTATCTACTTATTTAATTAATTAGGAGTATTGGTCCTAGTAGGATTAGAACTCATTAATTAGAAAGACTTTCATTGTGATTGGGAGACTAGTTTCGAACTAGTATAAATACATCCTTCTCCTTCATAATTTGTAGACCAGTTTTCAGATTCAGTATTAACAGTTTATTTCCCTGCGAAGAGATTTCCTAGCCTTTCTCTTAGGGAGATCTAACCGTTCTTTCGGAGAGGAGAAATCACGTGGATACCTAAGGTCAAGGATTATCACCGCTAGGCTGGAAGATCTGTAAGTTCTAACTCAGATCTGTTATAATTATCATATTCGTTATTTTGTCATAATCAGGAAAGATCTGTTTGGGAAAATTTTTAAACTTCCGCTGCCGTACTTTCGAGGTACGTTACATCAATTTACTAACACCCCGGAGGCGGGGCAATCATCAACAATGACCACCGGGGGGACTTTCTTCCCAGCGTCCCCGGTCTTGGGCTTCTTGCCCTCGGGATCTCTGCCCGTGCCCTTCCTCTTGGCGGCGGCAGTCGCGTCAGCGCTTGGGCCCGCCGATGGCCCCTCCGGCTTCTTGAAAAAATCACCGGCGGGTTTCGGGACACCAGCGTCCGCCCCCCTCGGGCCCTTGGAAGGCTTTTTCTTCTTCAGATCCGCAAGGCCTTTGACATTCATCATTTTCACTGGGATACCTGCAAAAATAGTATGGGGATAAAATCGAGGGGTTACTAACCGAAGGCACAAAAAAAGAAAAAAAAAACGAACAGATAAACTATGAGCTAAGGTATGAAAACCAAGGGCCCTCGTAGACTACCTCCTGCTCCCCCGAAGGCCTCAGCAAAAACGGGATAATTCTCGTCCGCTTCCCCGATGAAGCGGTATCTCCGAAAACCGAGGGCGTAGAGTTCCTTATCGGCAGTGTAATCTTTGATAGAAACCTGCTTCGTGCGACCCTCCGGGATTTTGGCTATCACCAGGCCATCTTTCTCGAGAGCGGCGCTTCCGACCTTCGGATGCCGACGGAAGCGATCCCGGAGTTCCATCGGGAATGGGCTCTCGGCAATTCTGACATAGCACCACCGCTCCTTCCAGCCTTTATTGGATGAGGGTGCTTCCGTGAATAGCTTCCACCGGGCTATCTGCTGCAAATTGGCGAAGCCCTCGGCATTCGCGTGACCCCCTCGGCAGAGGTTGAAGCTCTGGAAGAACAAGTCCAGGCTGGGGGTCACCCCTCGGTCCTTGCAGAGGTTCAAAAAACCCGCCACGTAGGAGTGGCTATTAGGTGTCAGCTGGCAGGGTACCAAGCCAACAAACCTCAGGTACTCCCGGAGGAAGGGGTGCAGAGGGAACCGAAGGCCCATGGAGACCGACAGTACGTGTACTGCAATACACCCCTCGGGCGCCCGAGATAGCACATCGTCAACTCCCGGCTCGACCACCACGGCCGAGGGCCCTACGTGTAGCTGCGTGATGTAGAGATCCGCCCTGTCCGCCTTCGACTTTATCTCCAAGGCAGCAGTATTGAGCCAGGAATACCCCTCCGGCATATCTACGGGTTTCCCCTGATCAGCAGCAACAATCTTCTTCTTGGGGGCAGCTGCCTTGGCCTTCTTCTTCCCGGGGGCCACCCGGATGGGAACAGCGTCCAGCGGCTGAGAAGTACTGGCCTCACCGGCACCCCGAGGGGGAAGGACAGCCACGGTCACCCTCGTCCTCTCTTTTGCTTCCTCCTCCTCTGCAACCTGCACGGCGAGGGCCAGCTCTTCGTCTTCAACCTCCTGCTCGAAGCCCTCGGCTTCAACTTCAGCCAGCACCTCCTTTTGCACCTCTACTGCCATCACAACGTCTTCCTGGGCCGAGGACTGTTCGTTTGAGGACTCCATATCCGAAAGGACTTCATCCTCCATCGAGGGCGCCCCCGAGATGTCTTGAGAATCGCTCTGGGACGACATTCTAACTCTAGCTCGAGGGTTCGGGGGAACTAAGGTTTTCTAGAGAATTCTATCTCCTAACCTAAGGGCACAAGGCACAGCTAAACTAGAAGGAGAAAGGCAGGGGGGAAATGACCTTGAGAACAGGGGATTCAACCGAGGGCAAGTTTCTCTCTCTAGAAAATTTTTGCCAGAGCTTCGCTACACTGAGTTCGCACAGCGGGGAATGGCTCTGGCCATGGGGTATTTATAGACTCCAGAATCCGGGCTTGGGCCCAAAAACTGGGCCTCCGGCCAAGCGTCATCATTACACACCGTCGTTTCACCCAACCGGTGATGCCCGCTCACGAGCAGCTAACGGCTACACTCCACGTGTACCCCCCCAACGGCTATAAATCTGACGTTACATATTCCAACGGCTATATTTCCAACGGCTATATTCTGGAAGCCCCCGGGTTTTCTACTTCACTCCACTTCATCAAGGAGAGCCTCCGGGTACACTTACCCAGAGACGCCCCGGGTTGTGCCCCACACAACACATAACAGACGCCTTCGGGATCACTCCTTCAGAAACCCAATGCTTCATATCAGGGCACCCCTCGGGAATTCCCCCTCAGCACTGTAAGAACCGGGTAGCCCCCGGGGAGTTGCCTCATTGACGGATAGCCTACGGCACACAGGTAATGGGAGCCCCCGGATATCCCCATCACCAACTAATCAGCAAGCAGGGGACCCCCCGGTGACAATTCAACTACTGCCCTCATCCATCGCGCCCTCGATCCCCAGATTGAGGGGCTCCCCTTCGGCACCCCCAGGACATCAGCGGCAAGCCTTCGGCTAATCAACACATGAGCCCTCAGAAAAGAGAGCCTTCGACATTACCGTTATTCTCCATTTTTGACCAAGGTTTCACATTTTCGATTCATCGTTGGGGGAATTCGGTGCACTCTTTTTCCCTCATTAGGATTTTTCCCCCCAGGGTTTTTCCTAATGAGGTTTTTAACGAGGCATCCCCCCAAAATGAAACGAAAAGCGTCAGCCTTCGGCCCACAACAGCAACACAACTACTCTACTCCTTTTCACCACTTTACAAGTGCCTCAAGGAGTGGGGGACTGGAGGACCCCCTCGGGAAAATCATTAAATTACAAAATTAGTGAAATTCCAACAAACGACAAAGCAAGCCCTCAAGTCCCGACATGTGGGTAACTGAGGGACTGCCTTCGGCAGGGACATGCAAGCAACAAACCAACCTCAGAAATTACAACGGAACAACGGCAGGGGACAAACACAAATTACTCCTTTTCCCTCAAGTACCTTTCGGCAAAAGGAGTGAGGGACTCCTGATGGAGTATATGGCCCAGGAACACCCGGCCCATAGACTCCTACTACTCCAGTGGAGGCCCAACAAGCCCAGAAGGCCCAACAGGCCCAAATCACGGCACCCAGAGTACCAAGCAGCCCGCAATACGCACCAGGGGTGCCTTCGCCCCCCTGGTCGAAGGCTTCGAACAAACAGAGGAACTGGGAGAAAACGGCGAAAATAGTAGCCCTCGGCATCAGGAGCCCTCGGCACTCAGGGGTCCTCGACACCAAGGGCCCTCGGCTAGTCCTCTGCAGCCGAGGGCACCCCTCCCGACATGATATCCGCCTCACATGCGTACAGATCACCGTACCCTGTACCGACGTCCCATCCAACAGCCGCATTTAATGCGGCCACATGCGGCTGCCAACGCCAACCAGTTGAGGTGACCTCTCGACCAATGGGCGCTTGACACGTGTCCCTGTCCGGCATTTATTGCTACTATAAATAGCACCCCATTTCCCCGTTGGTAACCACGCTGAAAACGCTCCACATTTATAATACACTCTCTCTCTCTACATTTACTTGCTCTAACTTCTCTCTAAGTTATTCCCAGCAATAACCCTTCGGATATATACCCCCGGGTAGACTATCCATCAGGAATTATATGGAAGAATTGGAAGGCACTATGTACTCTCAAGGAAAAAGGCGAGATGAAATATAGATTGCTCAGGGAGTTTATTATTGCCATGCTGGGAAAACAAGCATGACGTGATGAATATGACAATTTCATTAGAGGAAATGGGACTCCAACGGCTGGCTAGAATGCTAGCACAATAGAGGCTATTGGCGTGAGTGAAGAAATTCTTTCTTGAGTTAAGCAGCATGGCTAGATGAAAGTGGAGTTTTAAAGAGATGTGCAAGCATTTGCTTCAAGGATCATTGTTGACAACATGATATAAAGTATTTACTTCAATCTGAAGTTAGTTTCTTTGTCAATTTTAGTAAACCATCTCCGAATAGAGTCACTCATACACTTGCAAGAGATGCTCTTTCAAATTGGGATGGTGTGCTTATTTGAGATTCGGTTCCAAGTTGTACACTAAAAAAAATTAAATTATGAAATCATGACAATGTGTCATCATCAAGCAATAAAATCATCACAAGAGAAAAATAAATGGCAACCTTGATGGTCCCGGATAGGGTGAAAGTCTAGAGGGGGGGGGGGGGGGTGAATAGACTTTCAAATCTTTTCGACCTTTTCAGATATTCCCCTCTAGAAGAGTTGATCTATAATCTTTTGATAGATTAATAGATGCACAGCGGAAGTCTTTACCCTTTATGTAATGTGTAACAGCTTTCTTGTGATGGATGAGAGTCTTTGCTTATTGGTGAGCAGTTGGCTATGCAGTTGGCTAGAAAGCAGGGAACTGCTTAGTCGTCTGCTTACCAAATACTTGAAGTATGATGAGGGTTCATTCAGAATCTTTCTGGGAGTGGGAAGAGCTTCCTGATGATGTACTGAAGTGGATTGATAATCAACATTAAATGAGAGCAGTTGTCTCAGCAATTGGGTGGAAACCAGGGAACTGCTGAGGCACCTGCTGAAGTAATGGTGAAGGTATGGAAGGTTTGATTATATGGCGTTGCTCAGGATGATGTAGGCTTTATGAAGATGTGCTTTGTGCCAAGTAAGTAGAGGGTTTTACTTAGGCAGAGGTGTAAGGCAGTTAGGTGATAGTGAGGGAACTGTAGAGGTACCTGCTTGGTTATCTCCCTGAATCACAGAGATTATTTTGAACAGACTTCTTGGAGATAAAGATGTAAAGGTCTAGTAGTGTCAAGATGTTCACAGGAAATACTTTTGGGTGAGCAGTGGGCTCAGCAGTTGTGTAGTCCTTAGGAGACTGTTGAGGCAACTGCTATGCCTTAAGTGGTATTTCCTGAAAACTTAATGAGACAGACCTTTTTGTGGTGATATGGTGAAGCTCTTGTATCTCAAAGAGAGTGAGTGATTAAGCAGTAGGATAAGCAGTTGAGTCAATTAAGACAACTGCTTAGGATGCTGCTGGCAAACTCCAATCTTTATGTGAGAAGTGTTCAGTGTGTGCTTTGTTGACTGAAAGTAAATCAACACACAGTATATCCTGGTTCAGAGGTGGTGTAATCCTCCTACATCCAGTCCCATCCTATTTCAAATGGATTTCACTAATGTATTAAGCCCAATACACTTAGTGCCAATCTAGCCTTGACAACTCTGGCCTAGATTGAAGGTGTTTCACGAGGAGTACAACACCACTCCAAGCTACTCAATCCTTTAGGTTTTTCTCAATTGATCCAGTGGGGATCAAAAGGTACTCCTGACCTATCTACCAACACTCAGGCCGGGAACAACTGTCCTCCTGAAGTGTTTTCCAACAATAATCTGTTTGGTTTTCAAGAAAGTTCTAACCTCCAACTAGGAACTAAACTTCTAGGATTTTGACAATGAATGCTTGATACTAAGAAGTTTAGTGAAGCAAGAGTCTAAGTAGAGAGTCGTGAATAGAACAACACTTTTTGCTCAAAGGAATATCTCTCTACTTAGTGTGCTCAGGCTTGGTTAGAAACTTTCGTTTCTGCCTATATTTATAGGCTCTCCGGTCAATCGATCTTATCCGTTGGTTAGGATAGATCAATCTTGTTCGTTGAATCTTGATCGCAGAGGATAAACAACTTGTTGTTTATCTTTCTCTTTGGAGCGTATGAGTTGTTTTTGTTTTGCCCACCTAGCCGCTGCAGTTCTCTTTAGGCTTCAGACTGTACGCCCATGCTGTACGTCGGTTCTCCATGTTGTTGATTTACTGGCTCTGTTTTACCCGTCATGGTAATTTTGTTCGAACATAATAATTTTTAGGTCTAATAAAATTATACTGGTAGGATTTAAATATCCTATTAAAGGTAAATAAGTTTACCTTATTGCATTTTTATTGTCCAGTAATAATTTTATTAGTACTTAAAAATTGTACATTTATTTGTTCTTTCTTTGACTCAGGAAGAAATATGTTTTTGTGATAAAAGAAAATATATACCGGTAGGATTTAAATATCCGTTTCAAGGTAGAATTTACCTTATTGCATTTTGATTTTTCCGGTATAATTTTCTCGACACAAAACATTTTGCTTTTGTCTTTTCGTCACTTTATCTAGTATTCCGAACAAACTGTTTATCTAACTGATAGGATAACAAATCCTTTTAAGGTAACAATTATTACCTTATTGCATTTTGTGTTCCAGCTTAATAAATAGTTTGTTTCAAATGTTTTTGTGTTATTTGATATATCAAAGAAATGTAACTGGTAAATCATTTTAAGGTAGTTTAAAAAATTACCTTATTTGCATTTTATTTTATCCAGTTAAATTTCTTTGATAATTGACACTTTGATCTTAACACATTTAAACAATACTTTACTAGTTAAGTCAACTGCTGGAATACATGATAGCTACCAAAGATGGGGAAGAGAAAACTATGGCATCATCAAAATACAAATTCCAAAATCTAGGGGACTAACAATTTCCCCCTTTTGTGATGATGCCAAAAGAAGAGTGTAAAACATAGGCTTTCACCAAAAGTGTTTTACTACTCTCTTTCCCCCTCTTTTGGTAGCATATTTTATTTATCGCAAATTTCTTCTGTTAGAAGCTTCTCCAGGAAAGAGGTCTCTTGTAGCTTTCCTCTTTCTTCTGTTCTCGATGGCTTCGTTCAGTTTGTGATGGAAGACATTGTTGATATTCTGTATTGAGAGCGATGTCTCAATGTCTTGTGTCATCATCCATCTTAGAGAGAACGTCTCCTCTCCTATCATTCGTGGTCGGTTTTGAATGAGAGTATCAATATCTGATAATCTCCACTTCCTCCATTCCAGCACTCGCAATCGTTCCTGAAACAGCTTTTCCTTTTCTGCTTCAACTAGAACTTGGGATTCAATGAATGCAAGTCTTTCCTCTTGTTGAGGGGTTAGTGCAGTTGGCCTTTGGTTTTCAGGTTGTGGAGGTGCTTGGTAACCATTATCAGGTTGTGGTGGAGCTAATGTGAGTTCGAGAGATAGAGAGTTGAAAGAGGGATTCATTTTGAATATGCTGAAGGGATTTTTGGAGAAGAGGTAGAGTAAGAATGAGTTTCAGAGACGAACTATCATACGTTTGAGGAGGAGGATTTATATCCAATAGTTCAGATTGTCTCTTCATCTTTCAAGAATTGTTAGGAGGTCGAGGCATTGTTGATTTAATGCTTTTAGCGGCGGATTCTCTTTTCAAGAGATAGTATGAGAATTTCATTAAATGGTATTGATGACCATCATTAATGAAGCCGCTGAGTAGGTTTACTCGGATCAACATGTGTTGCTCTTGCATGTTGCATGTGTCCTTAAATTTGCTCTGTTTGTAAGTCTGACACTTCCTTTTTGTATGCCTTGTTTGCTCAGAATATGGATATTTCTAGGATACTGTTTTAGCTTGTTTATGGCTAATTTTTGACAGTAATAAAAATAGTATACTAACTATATTTGTAGGTAACTTTTGTTTTATTAGGACGCTGCAGAGAAGCAGGATGCTCCTAATAAAATTAAGTTTCTACGTAATAGCAGTATGCTTCTTTCAATCCATATATGAGTCTACTGCTGTAATTATGGATCAAAATCGTACCTTTGTGTTTGATATTTGATCTTTTAGCAGTCTTGAGCTAGTAATGCCTCTTGTCCTCCAATGTCTTTTATGATCAATGTTTCTCATCTTCTTTTTGTTTTTGACATCCTCTTTTCTTCTGATTAGAGTTTCTGGTAAATCATAACTAATTCTTCTTTTGAATATTTCCTTCTGTTATCCAGAACGTTGACTGGTCTCTGCCATATTGATTTGCTTTTATTGAACAAATCCCACCTGATACTCAGAGTTCGTCAAGTCATCTGGTTTCTGGATTATTTCAGTTGAAGTTGATTAGTTTGCAATTGAGGCCTAGAATACTCTTTATCCCTTTGTTGATATTCTGTTTTGTTTGGAGCTTTCCTTTGATGGAGTATATGCAGTATCTCTTTGTAGAAGTGGGTAGTTTGGCAGTCATCTTGGATCTTGTTGGTGTCTAGAGAATGTAGCAGTGGGCTTGATGGGCAGTCACCTGCTGTTGTTTTGAGAGTCAGTCACCTGCTGAGTTTGTTGCTCGAAATTTGAGTAGATGAGCAAGTGACTGTTCATAAGAGTTGGGGTTAGAGTTCCCCCTCAGCAGATGCCTAGGAATTCCCCCTCAATTTATGAGTTGAGTTCCCCTGAATGGTACGGGGCAATTCCTCTTCTTTGATTATCATCCCAAGCTTTTGTCAATATGATTTGAGTCTTGCTTCACTCACTTGCTTGGTTTGATGTGGAGACTTTGTGGATTCATGCTTTAAATAGCATGTTGTCTACTTTGTCTTTTGTGAACCCATTTTTCACAAACTGTTTAGAGAGTGTTGTTAACCATTCTTTTGGAGTTTGCCTGACTCCAGAGAATGATTAAGTTTGTATGCTTCATCTCTGCTAATTTCAAATCAAGGGGACTGCTCCACGTAGTCCTTTTCTTAGTAGACCTGCTTGAGGAAGGCACATTCAGTATGTGAATTTGCTTATGGGCAGCACATTGTTAAGGATGTTGGATAGTGAAGTTGTAATGACCCAGAATACGTTGAGTACTGTTGGAGTACTTCTGTTGAGATTAGAATGCTTTATCAGAGGTTGGGGTGTTGGGTTACCAGAGATCCTCTTCAGAGATAATTTCAACAGAGAACCTCATCAGAGAACCTTGACAGAGAACCTCAACAGAGAACCTTAACAGAGATCCTCATCAGAGAATTTTAACAAAGAACCTCAACAGAGAGCCTCAACAGAGAACCTTATTAGTGAACCATAGAAGAGAGAAGCAACTCTCATTCTGATAGTAAGACGTTACTGGGGCAACTTTGGGCAGGGGTTTTATCAAAATCTAGTCCTTCTTTGTAGTACCCTTTTGCCACAAGTTTTACCTTATCCTCAACAATGATGCCTTCCTTTATTTTTGGAGACCCTTTTTGTTCCTATCACTTGATGATGATAGGATCTGGACACAAGCTTTCAGGAAATGTTCTTTGAGTACTTCTTTCATAGCATGTGTGCAGTCAGAGTAGGGCTTCTCCAGTTATTAAGAGTTTTCAGAGGAGGATGTAGGTTCAACCAATATGGTTTATTTGAGTTACCTGCTCATCCTCCTTTATCATCTGGTAGAGTGAAGATTGGGATCTTTTAAGCCTTTGTGCTTAATTTAACTGAAGCGTCTGGACAGTTGATTTTGAATGAGGCAACTGCTGGCAGTGATCTCCCATTGTAGTCCTCTGCTGGCAGTGGTCTGCTTACATGAGTCAACTGCTGATTCCAGAGTTCAGTGGTCTTTGAGCTTCTTTTCTGGGAGGGCAGCTTGGAGCCTTTCCAGTGTTTCAAGAAAAAGTCCCTTGCATGGTTTGCTCAATTACTTATTGAGTTCAGTAATTGAGATGGAGATCTTACTTGATGATACCACCTGATGGTACCACTTGATGATTTTTGAGTTTGATATGGCTATTATGTGATGCCATTGTTAACTCATGTATGAACCCGCTTTTGGAGAGCAGATTCCTTCTTTTGTAACCTCCAATCATTACCATGCTTCTTCTTATCTCTTTACCAGTTAGCACAACTTTGTTTTGGACATCTATGTAGATGTCCATGGAGAATGTCATTGTGTGAATATTGTCTTGGAGCTGGCTTGTGCTTTTTGAGTTTGAACTTCAATCCTAGGTTGGATTGAAAGCTCGCATTTGATTTGGATTTTCCAGCTCCTTTGTTTCTCCGGTTTCTTCTCATTCCCAATTTTTTGAAATTGGGTCCTTCTTCCAGATCTCATAACTTGATAGTAGCCCCCTGCTAACTATCATGTGCATGGAGTAGCTTGAAGATAAATCTTTTCAAAGTTGGCTACTCCAGCACCTTCCCGTTTTCATCGATTTTGAGTAACAGCCCACAAGTTTGTGGGCATCTTCCCTTGAATGCGTTTGGGCATCCATACCAATTTAGGACCATTTGGATTTGAGCTGATGGGTCTATAGCCGTTTGGATTTGTGTGTCCATGGGGAAAGGCTATATGTTTGTGTTCATTATTCCTTGAGTGTGGGGGAGAAGGAATATGAGTTTCAGAAGTCATCAGCTTTTTGGGAAATGTGTTGGTGGTCTTTGTTATTGGTTGCCAACCAATTCTTTGATTTGGTTGGTTATTTAGGGAGTTGAATTTGTAGGGAAGTTTGGATTTTGGTCTGGAGGAGGACTGAGTCCTTTTTATTGACAGAGTTTGGGAGTGAGGTGGTTGGTGATTAGAATTCCTTGTGTCTAGTAGATCTGGGGTGGGTTTTGTGATAGGAGAGTATTTAGGAGAGTGTTTCAATGGTTGGGCTAATGGTGTGTCTCCTGATCCTGTGTTCTTCTTGTTTTGGATTTCCTCACCAATAGGAGTGGTGAGGGAGCTCAGCCTTTCTTTTAAAACGATGTTTTCGAGTTCAAGAAAATCTTTCATCTTTATCACTTCACCCATTTGAGCTTGGGCTACTATTATATTTTCTTGAAGTCTACAGTTTTCGTTCATTAAAAGAAGATGATCCTTTTGAAAGTTTTCAAATTGATGGAGTAATGCCTCCATGTCTACACTGGAACAGCTAGAATCATATGAGCTATTTGAAGAACAGGATAATACCTCATCATTGTCAATACTTGTTGTTCTTATCAAGGAGCAGTTGTTGGAGGAGTTTTCAGGATGGTCCATTCCATAGAGACAGATCAGAGTCTCCTCCTTACTCCCTGATGAACTGCTTTCATCACTTGAGCCTTTTTGATCATCAACTGATTGAATCATTGAGAGCTCATCCCATACATCCTTGGTTCTCCAGTCATCATACATATTTTGGTTAGACAAAGAATTTGTGGCTAACCGTTTGTCCATTTCAGAAAGTGTTTGGGAAGTTTAGTGGTTTGGATCTTTAGTTCAAATTAGCCAGAAACCGACTCTAAGAACACTCCGCTCTGATACCACTTGATGGTCCCGGATAGGGTGAAAGTCTAGGGGGGGGGGGGTGAATAGACTTTCAAATCTTTTCGACCTTTTCAGATATTCCCCTCTAGAAGAGTTGATCTATAATCTTTTGATAGATTAATAGATGCACAGCGGAAGTCTTTACCCTTTATGTAATGTGTAACAGCTTTCTTGTGATGGATGAGAGTCTTTGCTTATTGGTGAGCAGTTGGCTAGGCAGTTGGCTAGAAAGCAGGGAACTGCTTAGTCGTCTGCTTACCAAATACTTGAAGTATGATGAGGGTTCATTCAGAATCTTTCTGGGAGTGGGAAGAGCTTCCTGATGATGTACTGAAGTGGATTGATAATCAACATTAAATGAGAGCAGTTGTCTCAGCAGTTGGGTGGAAACCAGGGAACTGCTGAGGCACCTGCTGAAGTAATGGTGAAGGTATGGAAGGTTTGATTATATGGCGTTGCTCAGGATGATGTAGGCTTTATGAAGATGTGCTTTGTGCCAAGTAAGTAGAGGGTTTTACTTAGGCAGAGGTGTAAGGCAGTTAGGTGATAGTGAGGGAATTGTAGAGGTACCTGCTTGGTTATCTCCCTGAATCACAGAGATTATTTTGAACAGACTTCTTGGAGATAAAGATGTAAAGGTCTAGTAGTGTCAAGATGTTCACAGGAAATACTTTTGGGTGAGCAGTGGGCTCAGCAGTTGTGTAGTCCTTAGGAGACTGTTGAGGCAACTGCTATGCCTTAAGTGGTATTTCCTGAAAACTTAATGAGACAGACCTTTTTGTGGTGATATGGTGAAGCTCTTGTATCTCAAAGAGAGTGAGTGATTAAGCAGTAGGATAAGCAGTTGAGTCAATTAAGACAACTACTTAGGATGCTGCTGGCAAACTCCAATCTTTATGTGAGAAGTGTTCAGTGTGTGCTTTGTTGACTGAAAGTAAATCAACACACAGTATATCCTGGTTCAGAGGTGGTGTAATCCTCCTACATCCAGTCCCATCCTATTTCAAATGGATTTCACTAATGTATTAAACCCAATACACTTAGTGCCAATCTAGCCTTGACAACTCTGGCCTAGATTGAAGGTGTTTCACGAGGAGTACAACACCACTCCAAGCTACTCAATCCTTTAGGTTTTTCTCAATTGATCCAGTGGGGATCAAAAGGTACTCCTGACCTATCTACCAACACTCAGGCCGGGAACAACTGTCCTCCTGAAGTGTTTTCCAACAATAATCTGTTTGGTTTTCAAGAAAGTTCTAACCTCCAACTAGGAACTAAACTTCTAGGATTTTGACAATGAATGCTTGATACTAAGAAGTTTAGTGAAGCAAGAGTCTAAGTAGAGAGTCGTGAATAGAACATCACTTTTTGCTCAAAGGAATATCTCTCTACTTAGTGTGCTCAGGCTTGGTTAGAAACTTTCGTTTCTGCCTATATTTATAGGCTCTCCGGTCAATCGATCTTATCCGTTGGTTAGGATAGATCAATCTTGTTCGTTGAATCTTGATCGCAGAGGATAAACAACTTGTTGTTTATCTTTCTCTTTGGAGTGTATGGGTTGTTTTTGTTTTGCCCGCCTAGCCGCTGCAGTTCTCTTTAGGCTTCAGACTGTACGCCCATGCTGTACGTCGGTTCTCCATGCTGTTGATTTACTGGCTCTGTTTTACCCGTCATGGTAATTTTGTTCGAACATAATAATTTTTAGGTCTAATAAAATTATACTGGTAGGATTTAAATATCCTATTAAAGGTAAATAAGTTTACCTTATTGCATTTTTATTGTCCAGTAATAATTTTATTAGTACTTAAAAATTGTACATTTATTTGTTCTTTCTTTGACTCAGGAAGAAATATGTTTTTGTGATAAAAGAAAATATATACCGGTAGGATTTAAATATCCGTTTCAAGGTAGAATTTACCTTATTGCATTTTGATTTTTCCGGTATAATTTTCTCGACACAAAACATTTTGCTTTTGTCTTTTCGTCACTTTATCTAGTATTCCGAACAAACTGTTTATCTAACTGGTAGGATAACAAATCCTTTTAAGGTAACAATTATTACCTTATTGCATTTTGTGTTCCAGCTTAATAAATAGTTTGTTTCAGATGTTTTTGTGTTATTTGATATATCAAAGAAATGTAACTGGTAAATCATTTTAAGGTAGTTTAAAAAATTACCTTATTTGCATTTTATTTTATCCAGTTAAATTTCTTTGATAATTGACACTTTGATCTTAACACATCTAAACAATACTTTACTAGTTAAGTCAACTGCTGGAATACATGATAGCTACCAAAGATGGGGAAGAGAAAACTATGGCATCATCAAAATACAAATTCCAAAATCTAGGGGACTAACAAACCTCGATGGACATTTTATTAGTATATTGGCTCGTTGCAAAAAAGAATTAAAATGTCGTTTCAATTAGTAATAAAAATGTCATATTGATTATCGATGTACAAAAAATGTCAATTTTGTTTTGTCAAAGTTCAATTTAAAAATTGTCATTTCGATTCGAATGATTGAAAATTATCAATCAAAGGTCTAAATTATCAACTTTTTTATTTCTTTAATTTTTTATTTACTTTATTGCTATGTTTTGAATTTTTTACTTCACACAAATATCAAAATATATTTATTTAAAATGTATTCAAAAATTTTAAAATTAAAACGATCATGATGTTTTAAGTCTGAGATGTATAATTTTCAAGCACAACCACTTTAATCTTTGAGATTCTTGTAAACGGTTGGGCCGTAGGCCGCGGGTAGGCGATGCCAGCAATCTGCCAACCTTCGCTTGTGCTATAAAGGGAAAGAAGCGTGCTACACTATCAGCAATTGCTTTTAGTGTAGCGGTAAGCGCAACGATACACAAGTGGTATCAGAGCCAAGGTCACGGGTTCGACTCCGGCGAAAGCATGCTGCGCAGCTAAAGGCTGGCAGGTACTGGGGGGGGGGGGAGATTGTTGGGCCGTAGGCCGCGGGTAGGCGGTGCTAGCAATCTGACAGCCTGCCGGTGTAAAGGGGTAAAGAAACGTGGCGCTTCATTTGTGCTATAAAGGGAAAGAAGCATGCTACACTATCAGCAATTGCTTTTAGTGTAGTGGTAAGCGCAACGATCCACATAAACTACATTTCAAGTTCCTAATAAAATTCTTATATAACTTTAAAATGTTATTAATGAGATTGAAATTTTTCCGATGTGATCTAATTCAATAGATATTTATTTAACGTGTATTTTTCCAGCTGCAAAAGTATAATATAATCTGATTTAATCTGTTTAAAACTTATGGGTCGGATCAGATTTAGTTTGAAACCCAAACCCCCGATAAAAATGTTCACGTGTAAGTGGAAGTGTGGGGAGGTATCGGGTATACACCCGCCAACTCGTATGCCAACCCAGTCAATTAACGAATCGTTTCATCTTGGATCATACACAGTGCAGCCTTGCACGAATGCTAGCTGCCAGGTTCTTCAGGTATGCGTTGCATTATAACATCACCTCCATGATCACGTGAGGTTCTGCAAACCCTAACTTCAGTCCATGCGAAGAGTGAGGACCAAAGCCAAACTCAAAATTTATAACTATTCTCGGTTTTCATGTTCCTGATTTAGTCATTTAAAATGTATAAATCAAGTTTTTTCCGTCTTTTAAAGTTTTGTTTCTCTTATCAGAACCGATACTGTTTCGATACTCCGTAAGAATTGCTTAATATCAAAGCGCCTACCGTTCTTACAGGTATGTGAGTATGTTAATTTATCTGTTATACATTTGTTTGTTAATGTGACGAATGCGATGGTTTCTGTTATATGTTTCATTACTGTATTGAGAAGAGGGACAAAAATTTGCGCAATTATTTTAAGATACTATATAATCTACTCCGTATGTTTCTGTCATTAAAAATTACGGAGTATTAATCTATAAAAAATACCGCGTATGTTAAAGTGTCAAGTATTGGCTCCCTCATTACAAATTGCTCAACCCTGCCACTCTAATCATATATTTCTGGTTCCGCCATTGGGAATTGGTGCAGCACGATAATCTGATTCTTGCTGATATGTGATACTGCAAGGATGCTCTTACTCCACTGGTTTCACCTTTAACTCAGATATGGACTTAAAAGAAGCTTTGCTGGCTGTTAAGGAGCAGAAGAAGAAGAGAGTAGTAACTCAAGCATGGAGACCAGTCTCAACTCAAAGTTCTAGTGAGGGTGAAGTTTCTTACTTCTTGCTGACATATTTCTTATCTGATTAGTGGTTAGTGGTTACTATATGGTCTCTGAAAGCTAGTGCTTCATAGGCATATACGGTTAGCTTTGATGTAGCAGTATTATTTGAACATTTTCATCACCTTAATTCCAACACTTTGTGGTTGATGGTGTCCGCATTTTATCTTATGCTGTTAATTTTTCGTTGTATGGTGCTCTTATTCCCTAGTTTAGTCGCATAGTGTTTATAAATTGCTCAAAACTGTCATTATACAAATTCATAATGTGTTCAAACGAAACCTAAATTTGCTATCAATAATATTCACAATCCATGAGTTCTGCATTGATGTTGTTCTAGATAATAGAACAAATCGATGGTGATAACTGAATAATTGGATACTTTGGGGAATCAATGGTGAAAGGCAGCTTCCATTTGGAAAATTGTCATGTTCTGAGCATGATAACAGAAGTCACGCTGAATAAGCACATCACACCCTCTCTCCCATGCCTCAGGTATTATTTCTAAGGGTGGTGAATCTGAAGCAGCTCGCTCAAATTTGTGCTCAAACACATCCAAGACCTGTACTGGAGGAAGTAATGCAGTAGGAGAAACAACACCTTCTGTTGATGAGCAACAAATTTCACCCGCTGAAAAGCATTCACTTTCAATAGAGGTAAATTCTGATGTTGAAGAGATGATTTTGTTGTCGTCTCTCCTTTGACTCATTGTTGACTGTTATCAGGGGTCACAACTTCTTGGATGGTGTGTTATGATCATTCCTTTTACTACGGAGTATAATACTAGTCAAACTATATGCTTTAGCTGATTTTGATTTTACTACGTATGTCACATTATGCTCCTCATTTCAAGTTTTAAACAGATTAAAACTTGTTGCTGGTTTGATATAGTTTGTGTTGCGATGATGCATTCTTGAATTCAAATGGTCTGTTATAAACTCTGAATATACAGAGCACCCTGACCTTATTTATGGACATTGTTTTTGTTGTCGCTGCAAAGTTTCCAAATATATGTGTGTAAATGTATCATAATATCTTAATAAAGTAAATCCTCTGCACTCATCACATCTAAGCAACTCTTTTCTCATCTGCATATGTGCTTGCAGGCAGGGGCTTCATTAATGCGTTTCATAAAGGGGAAAGGGTATTTCTTTGTGCAAACTTCTTCATTCAGTTTAAAATCGTTTACTGTTAACATTTGATAGTTTTTTAAACAGGGTATTTCTCTATAGACATTCTTCAGTCAGTTGAAAATTGATGTTCCATTAACATTTTGGGACTTGTTGAAACAGGGGAGTCACACAGAAAAAGATTGAGCAGGATATGGGTGTTCAAGTTTTTTTTCCTTTATCCCAAAAGGAAGATTCTATCAGTAAGTAGCATATTTCTGACTGAGTTAATTCTACATGCACTTTTGTATTGCTTTTTCATTTAAATGTAATCATTCTATTCATAACACTATAACAGTATTAATCCAAGCTACAACTTTGATAACCCTCTAAAAATTGTGTGCCTCAATTCTTCCTTTGTTTAGACACTATATGCTGTCAGATTTTTACACATTTACCATTCACACAAAATATTTCTTTTGCAGTTCCTTCTCTAACTTCCCATTGCATACATTGTTTACTTTAGTATATATCTCATTCTTCATCAATTCAAATTTTTCATGCATATGGGAAAAACATATGATGATTACGTTTGTTTAGTTTCATATTAGTATTCCTTCTTTACAAAGGTAGAACCAGGAAGGGCACCTAATGTAAACCTTTGCCAAACCTATTTCATGAATTTATAGGTGTACGGTTGTACATATTCTTTGACCATGAATTGATAGTTCGATACTATGAACTAACTGGACTATCTACTTTCTTGCAAGTTGCAACCAACCCCAACCTAGTTGGGAATAAGGTGGTGATGCTGATATACATCTCCAACCAAGCATTCCAGCTCAGCTGGTTGTGAGGTTACCGTGCCTAGTGAGAGGTCACTAGTTCGAACCCCGCTAGGCACATAAGGGTTTGAAACTCAATGGAGTGTGTTTCAGCCCTGATTACTCCAGGCCCCCAGCCCCCTCCCCCAGACGCCCCCTGGAGTAAAAAAAAGCTGATATACATCTCCAATTTGATCTTTATTTCTTTCTGAGATTCATGGTTGTTCCAATATCTATGTTCTTCCGTGCTATTATATATTTGCACTATTCTCTAGTTCTTAATATATGGAATTTTTATATTGGTTTCTTATTGCAGCTATTGAAAGCAATTCTGCTGAAAGTGTTGCAGGAGCCTCAGAAAGAATCAAAACTATAATTGATGAGGTGTTTACTGACTCCTCATCCTTTACTTCTACAGAAAAGAGGAAATAATTGTGTTTTTGTCAACTGTGAACCTTTGTTTTAGGTCTTACCTGGCATTTTCAAAAGATACACTCATACACCCTTACCCAAATACATAAAATAGTAAAGAAATATAAGTATTAATAGAAAGAAAATATAGTCCTAGTATTCTACATAAATGTAGATTCAAACCCCATGGGTATTATAACAAACCGCTGCAAAGAAAATTTTGAAGTCCTACTGAATAATGTTGAAGTTTAGAGGTTTTACCCTGGTGAACCACACATATGTGATTGTTGTCTACAGGCGGTTAATAGCCCAAATCTGGACTACTCCCACTTTGTGTCGCTTCCACTGGCCATACATGTTGATCTGGTAAATAAGCTCAACACCTTTCAAAGTTCAATTCTTGGAGCTACAGAAGTTAATGAAGAAGGGAATTTGGAAAGCAATTCAAATGAAGACACTTCAGGTGAGGAAGATGAGGGCATGGCTATTGGTAAAGCTCCAAAGGTCGTGGTGGAACCCAAAAGTAAAAATGATTGCAAGAATGTTAATGTTGATGTACCTAAGATAGCACTTGTTAGTTATGCACCTAAAGCTTCCAAGTCATCTACCACTGAAGTAAATCGATCTAAACTGCCCGGTACAACTTATGCATGTTTTTGTAGAACAGCAATGCCACCCATATTTGTAGTCGATACTTCATCTCTTGTTTACTAGAAGAATAGCATTCTTTCAACATATCATGACTCGGTTGATGCTACTTGTCTAATACTTCAAACTTGGAACATTTATAGTTGTGTAGAAACTTATATTATGCATTACTAATTTAATCTTTCCTTTTCAGTCACTTGGCTAAAGTAACTCATATATTGGTCATGTTACTGGTTTAGGGATTCAGAAGTCTACTTTCATTAATCCAAAAACATTTCACCTAACTGTACTCATGCTGAAGCTATGGAACAAGGCCAGAGTTGAAAAGGCTGCTCAGGTTTTGCAGGCAAGTTTTCTATAAAATGGCATTTCTAGGAAGTTGTGTTCTCTGCTCTCCTTAGAGTCTTCTATTTCATTATATATGGTTTCATATTCTATATTTTAATCTTTAGAGCATTTCATCAAAAGTAATTGAAGCCTTGGAGAACCGGCCTGTCTCTGTACGACTTAAGGGATTGGTAAGGCGTATACTTAATAAGATTTAGTACTTGGTTGTTAGTAAATACTGTGAATCTGACACATGTTTATGGTATTTCCGTTTGTATTTTTCTTTGGAAAACTTGTATTATGAAAATCTTGTTTGTACTTTCATTGAAAAAGAATTGCTCATATTTCCTAGATGGCCAATTAAAATGTTTTAGATGGGACTGCATCATCATCATCATCATTACCCCAGTGCCGCAAAGGCTCCCACCTACTGTGGGATAGGGGGGGGGGGGGGTCGGTGAAATTTAAAATGTTTTAGATGGGGACTGCTGATCAGTGAAATTTAAATAAATAAATAGTTTCTCATTTAACCCCCCATGCATCCATATTTTTAAGTTTTTAACCACTAGCGGGGTTACTTTGTAACTGCGTACGTGGAGTTAATAATTCATTATTTGAAATAGAAATTGCATTTTTACCCTTGCAGGAGTGCATGAAAGGTAGCTTCGCCAGTGCCCGTGTTTTGTATGCACCTGTAGAAGAAATTGGTAGTGAAGGACGACTTTCACGTGCTTGTCGTATCCAGCCTTTGTGGGCATATTTTGCTCCCCCTCCCATTCTTCAATTGCTTTGGGTGCTGATTCAAAATTGTCTACAGGTTGTCTATGTTTTTTGTTATTTCCTGAACATTCTTAGAAGTGATCATTGATGCATTCATTGAAGCTGGCCTTGTTCTTGAAAAGGATACACAACAGAAATTAAAGGTCACCTTTATTCTTCTAGACATTGTTGTTATTTTGGTTCTAGGCGTGCTACTAGCCCTATTTTTAATTTTTTTGCTACCCATTTAAATGCAGTTGCATGCCACTGTAATGAATGCAAGACACACGACCGGAAGGTAATTTGTGGGTTTATACTCCCACATCCTTAATGATACACACTCACACAGACACCAATACACGCAAATGTACATATACACCGTCACTTACAAATGGACGTATGGATAAGATCATTTTTTCATTCAAAAATACACTGGCATAATCATAGTTATTGGGAACTTTAGTAAAAAGTGCATCATTGTGTACACAAGAGGCACTACTGTGCATTGATTATGAACAACCACCACACTTTGTTGGCCCTACATGTTTTCCGACATGGTGCAGTGCTTCATTACAGAACTGTACTGGTATCTATACAATGATGCACTTTTTGTGTGCTGAACTTCAACATATTTACTATTTGCCATAGAATTCATCTCATTTTCCACCTTAGATGCACTTTCCGTTTAGACCAAAATCTATATAATGCGTACGAGTGCGGGTGCATATATTGCAGGAAGAAGTGGCCTAGACATATTCGTCCCTTTGATGCAAGAACCATATATGAGCAATATGGATCTGAAGAATGGGGAGAGTATCTTATCAGTGAAGCCCATCTCTCACAGAGGTTTGCGTATGATGAAAATGGGTACTACCATTGTTGTGCTTCTATTCCTTTTCCTGGAGACTCTTAGCTACCCCTATGTCTCATGTTTCTCTTAAACAACTATTCATTCTCCCATCAACATGGAAGCTTGGTTTGCGTTGTATCTAATGAAATAATGATCAGCTTTCCCATTGAACAACTTGTCTGGTTTGTCGGCATTACCAAAGTTGGCGAGTTGATAATAGCTCGCCTTCTTTATTTGCAACCATTAGGTCATTAGCAGTGTATACCCACAATCTTGGGTGTCTCAGACTCGGCGTAGACTAGACTGAGGATATTAAACAGTTTTGGTGCACAAGTGAAAGTGAAGGTGATTGCATGTAGCTAACTAGTTGTCTGTACATGGCTTCTGTACTACCTCAGCTAACTAAGATAGTAGATCCTGGTCATCTCTTTCAAGCCTGTAAGGCTTTTATAAACCACGAAGCATTAATGGAAAAACAATATCACGGAGTACAATAGTGAATAGGTATTACGGAGTATATAGTAAAACAGACGATAGTAAACTACGGTATATGATCTGGGTGCGAGCACAGATAATCAGTCGCTTTATTGGTCTTTTCTTCAAACAATCGGTCAATTTTTATAATCAGTTTTTGTTTTTGTTTTTCAAACCGTTGTAAAAAAGTTACTTACTACTCAATGTTGTTAATTGGGTTTAATGATAGATTACTTTTGTCCTTGTTCTTCTTCACAGTAATTTTTAAAAAATCGTTTGTTTTTCGCTCATCTCTTATTTTTACTCTTAAAAATCTAATTTTCTTGTATCAAATTTCAATTAACAAGTCTTTTATGTTGATAAAAGGTGACTAACAATTCAAAACTAAATCGAATTATTAAGTTATTCGTTTTGTATCTTTTTGTTTTGAAAGGAAATTGTCCCACTATATTAGTTCAAATAATTGTTTGCCGATTGCTAAAAATACAATTTGGCGGATAATTGAAGAGTAACACCATCTGATTTTAATTGGGCTGCTCTAACTAGACAATGAACAACTTGTAGTCACAGACAATTTGGCGTTTACAATGAATTATCTCAATATTGGTTTCCCCATAAAGACTATGGCCCTCCTGTTTGGCACTCAGTGGTTAGCGAATTTGGTTAGCGGGTTGTAAATAGCAGATTGAATCAACGGATTTGACTAGCGGGTTAGCTTGACGGGTTGCAGAAATATGTTTGATAATTTAGCTGTTTGATTGTAGCGGATAGTAGGTAAAAAGACAAGGACATTTTAAAAAGATGAAATGAGCAAAATAATAAGAGTAAGACATTTGACTAGATCAAACCCACCCACTCTTTGAAAAGAAAAGATCAAACAGACCCATTAGTGTGAAGCTTCTTTGTTTCTTACCCAGTCGGGAACATGTAGAATCGTAGAAATCCGTCTGAATCTTCTTCTTCAATCACGTGAGTGTGAGAACAGGTAAATAACAATTTTCATACATCTCATCTAACCTTCACCAGACCATTAATTTCTCTAACCGCATCAGCAAAACTTAAGGGCTAGACAGTCTTTAGCAAAATCGCCGAACTCAAACGCTGCTCCAACCAACGTGTTGAGATTCGGCGTTTTAGAACAAAAATGCCACTTCTCTCCGCTATTTACCAAACGATTCATTCAGGGGTTTGACCAAAATCAAAACGGCAACTCAATTGAAACGCCAAAAAAAATTGCTGATCCGCCGTTTACCAAACACGGCCTATCTTATATCATCAATTACACTATCCAAATACAAATCCCCGGTAGATAGGGAGTGACACAAGGGCTAAATCTCACGTTCGAATCCCAGAAAATGTGATGAGAGGTTATAATGCTAAAATGCACATGGTCTCTACAAGTATCAGGATCAGAGCACCACTCTCTATCTGTCAGCTTGTGATTAAAATCTAAGAGGGGTGTCCCCAATTCAGATTTCGGAGGATTTTAATAGAGTTTAGAATTCCGTCAAAATCCAGGTGTCCCCAATTCGGAATCCGGAGGATTTTAATGGATTTCTGTGGAATCCATCAAAATACGGGTGTCCTCAAACATTCCGTGGATTTCTGTTGTTACTTATTTGCATGGATTTTAATGGATTTTGATGGATTTCTACATATAAAAACAATCCACCACAATCTTGTTGATTATCATCGGATTTCAAAATCCATGATCTTTTAAAATCCATCAAAGTCATGATCGGGGACATCCCCCTAATTTACGTCCTTCCATCTAACTGTTCGGTTGGTGTTGAGGGACCCTTAGGCATGGAGTGCCATCCTTTTCCCCTTCACTCACTACTTCAGTCACCCCCATTGTCCAACACGCTTGCAAATTTTGACATCCTTCCCGTATTTTGTTCAAGGCCGCATTAACATTGATTAGCTCCAGAGTTGGTTTTTCCCATCTCTGTTCTCCTTTCCTAGTCATTGGTTTTGATAATGCTCCTTCTCTTGCCCTTCTCCAACCCTGCAACACTGCTGCCCCCACTGCCACTACTTGCTCCCATGTTGGTATCGTTTGGTGTGTCTTTTGTGTATAAATTTATATTCAAAAGATATTTGGTAATTAAATTGCACTTATATTTTGGGGCATCTTATGTTATATGTCCATATTTTAAAGATTGCTACATTAGACTTTGGCATATTATTTAAGTATGAAATTGTATGAGTAATGAAAAATTTAGAAAAAGTAAAAGAAATGGTAAAAATGTGTGAAATAGAAGTGAATACTTAACAAACAACAAATATAGCAGTTATAGAAGAAGCAGATAGAAAGATATGAAGATATTTTACGCGAATCTGGTATACCGTATGAAAACCGGCTGCTGCTCTCCCTGGAGAAGGAGAGCAGCGGCAAACCTACTCTCTATCTTTACGCCTCGGCTCTTAGCCTCTATCAATTGTTAGGGTTCCCGTAAGTTAGCCTCCTTTTATAGGAGAAGTTGGCTAACTTACGGGTTACAAGGAAGCCCACGGGCTGATACACATTTGTGGCCCGTATTACACGATTAATTGATAACTACACAAATACAAAGATAACTAACTAGATTGAACACCATAAAATATTCCCAACAATCTCCCCCTTGGTGATCAATCGTGTTGAATCAGCATTGCAGCGCAGATATTTTTGTCTTTGTTGTTATTGAGCTTCCTTTGTCTTTGAACTTGACTTCTGAGGAAGGCTATCTGAAGAAATCCTTGCAATCTCCCCTTTGATGTCTTCTTGACAATTTGATCTTTGATGCCGGGGGTTGAGGGACCTTCAGTATCTTGCATGTAGTCCTTGCCTTCCAGAAGTTGCTCTTGATCAGCTTGGATGAAGTCCGGTGACGCCTCTAGAATGAATGTTCTTTGGAGAATAGGAGACGCCCATGGAATTCATCTTCAGGACAGGAGTATTTGACCTCTGTCTCCTCCACAATGTAGTCTTTTTGACTATTTGGAATGAATGCATTTGAGGAGAACTTGTCGGTGGCACAGCGGAACATAATGATCGTTGATTTGTGAGTGTAGCTGACCATTTGATTTGAGTTGCGGAGATAGTAGAGAGGGTGTTGAATTTTGTGATGGAGGAGTGAAGTGTCCCAGAATGATTTGTTCAGTGTTAACAGCATGTGGACCACTCTCCCCCTCATGACGATCCGATGAATCGGGACGTCATGCTTTTATTCTTTTATTCTGCGGAAATAAAAACATGAAAAACAAGCAGAATCTAAAAAAGATAACGTAGCCCCCCGGGGTCGTGAAGACACCCGTTATCATCACTATAGAGATAAACTCTAAAGCAATGGCCTGAGCAACAGCAGGACTTCCTTCCAATTATTGGTCTACATCTGTAATAGATGAGCCCTATGGAAGTTCTCGCAAGTCTTGAAGACTATCAACTGACTCTTAAATGTGTCTGTGTCCTAGAAAATTTCAAAACATTTGGGAAGTGAGTAACTAGACACGACGTGATCAATGAAAAATTCAGTGGCATGGGGCTGAGGCCACTGTAGTCAGTATTACTTGCCTCGGAAGGAGACAGTAATGAGAGATGCGGTTCCCCGTGAACTATGATTAAACACCTGTCTGTTGGGAGACAAGTGAGTGGTCTAGGGTAGGGTTGTGCATGCGCCGTTTGGACAAAATGCAGCGACTTCTACCCGGGATCTGAATAAATTCAGTCCTGAACCTATGGGGATAGTCCAGAGTATTTTAGTGGCTATGAGCAAATGTTCAATTCATAGCAGGCAATTGAGGTAGCAGACTCATCATTGATAATTGTTTTTCTTCTCACTTGAGTCTTCTGCTTCCTAATGCTCATAATGTTCACTCACTCACTCGCTCACTTACGCACTTACGCTCGGCTTTGTCCCTTGGATAGGCTTAGTTGGGTTTACTAAGCCATAGGGACATGTTCTCTCATTACTTTCTTCATTTTCTCTCTGTGCTCCCCCTCAACTGGAGCACCCGGTATGCTTTGTCATTGTTAGGCACCGGGGAGGATAACATTGAACACTCCCCCTAGAATGTTGCATCCGTTGAGAGATTCCTTGCTTTGTCGGTGTAAGGCGCCAGGAGGAGAAAACTGAAACTCCCCCTCAGAATGTGCAAGGATTGATTGCTCACAGCTTATCATACCCGCTATGTGTGTGGAGCAATCTAAACATGTACCACACATGACGGTTTCCCTGAACTCACCATGTAGGATTTCAGCATATTGATGAACACATAATGTTGATGAGTCAGGGGAGGCTTCAGCAGTTGATTGTTGATTGTTGTAAGATGACCGTTGACGCGAGGTTGATTGAATTATCTACGATTTTCAGACCTTTACATTGAAGTTTAGAAAAGTTTTGACCTCAGGGTTGACAATGAAAGAATTTGAACAGATTTGCCTAAGTTTTAGCCTGGACATCGGTGATTTACAATGTTTGTCGGAAAACTCACGTTTTGACCCTCAAAGACTGCGAGTGAGGGCGCGTGAGAATGGGTTCTGGGGTAAACCCCTAGAATAAATAAAGATCTATGCGTTAGCTTTCCAACAAAAAAAAGTTTGCTCAAATCGGATCACTGAGTCAAAAGTTATGGCCAAAACAGTGCGGTGTCGCAGAAAATCTCTAATTTTGAGTTTTTGAGGAAAATCTTCGAGGTTGAGGTTCTCGATGTTGAATTTCGAGAGCAGGTGAATTTAAAAAAAATTCTAAGGCAAAAACTCGAAATCCAAATCTGGAGATTTTAATTTCGAGTTTGCCTTGAAGAGTAATGACGAAATCCACCTGCAAAACAGACCTCAGAATAACGAAATCTTAAGAATTTCAAAATGTTTGGAACCTCGAAAACTTTGGAGTTTCGAAAAATCTCATAATCTCGAAAACTTGTTGTTTGAAAAACATCAGAACATCGAAAACTCCTGAAACATTTATATAAGCAGGGAATCATTCAGAGATCCTTATAATGTAAAGCTTCGATGAACTGCAAAGGATGTCAAGATTCGAATTATGAGTTCCAAGAAACTGCAAACTTTGAAAGATTCAAAACATCGAGAAATTCCGAAAATTCTGAAATTTTTTAGAATGTCGAAATCCAAAACATCGAGTTCCTAAGACTCGAAATAAATTCCAAAACTCGCAATTCCAAAACTCTCAAATTTTTAAAAACTCGAGGTTTAAAACTCGATGTCATGACCGCGAGTTTACAAACTCGAGTTCATGACCGCGAGTTTACAAACTCGAGTTCATGACCGCGAGTTTACAAACTCGAGTTCATGACCACGAGTTTACAAACTCGAGTTCATGACCGCGAGTTTACAAACTCTCGTTCATGACCGCGAGTTTACAAACTCTCGTTCATGACCGCGAGTTTACAAACTCGAGTTCATGACCGCGAGTTTACAAACTCGAGTTCATGACCGCGAGTTTACAAACTCTCGTTCATGACCGCGAGTTTACAAACTCTCGTTCATGACCGCGAGTTTACAAACTCTCGTTCATGACCGCGAGTTTACAAACTCTCGATTTTGAAAACTGTCGAATTTTGAGAATCTGAAAACTGTTCTGAATAGCCCTGAAGGTCGCGATCCCTCCTGTATCTGTTTCAAGTCAAAATCGTTTCTGCAGGCATATAAAAGCATAAACTCGAGTTTCCAAGGAGAGTTTTTCGAAAATGAAAATTTGCAGAAAACGAAAAAGAAGATATGTTGTAGAATCGGTTTTGAGAGGCGATTCCAACAGTATAATTTTTACAGATTTTCGTTCACAAACAAGATTACAGGAGCAAAACTCTATATGAAGAAAAAGAGAAGAAAAGCAGAGCATTCTTCGTTAGATCCAAGAAAATCGCAGATACATTCAACCTGTTTCACGCCTCGGCTCTGATACCAATTGATATTCCCTGAATACTTAACAAACAACAAATATAGCAGTTATAGAAGAAGCAGATAGAAAGATATGAAGATATTTTATGCGAATCTGGTATACCGTATGAAAACCGGCCGCTGCTCTCCCTGGAGAAGGAGAGCAGCGGCAAACCTACTCTCTATCTTTACGCCTCGGCTCTTAGCCTCTATCAATTGTTAGGGTTCCCGTAAGTTAGCCTCCTTTTATAGGAGAAGTTGGCTAACTTACGGGTTACAAGGAAGCCCACGGGCTGATACACATTTGTGGCCCGTATTACACGATTAATTGATAACTACACAAATACAAAGATAACTAACTAGATTGAACACCATAAAATATTCCCAACAGAAGGTAAAAAGTATAAAAACTAAATGTAATTGTGTATTTTAAAAGGAAAAACTTATAAAAAATGAAGGTATGTCAAACTTTTAAAAACATTCTAAAAAAAGTGTAACAAACTTTAAAATTACGGAGGGAGTACCAAATATTTGTATTTGTCATTAAAAAGTACCTCAAGTGGCATAAAAGTAGGAAGACTAAAAACTGACGAATATACAATCATATATTAAAAAATATACTAGTGAATTATGAGGAAGTTATATTTAAAATATACTATCTCCCTTAATTAAAGATCAAGCTTGACTTTTGAGTCAAACTTGTTAAATTGCGATTGCTAATTATTCAAAATTAACAATATTTTATTAAAAAAAACTATTGAATGCGCTTCAGTGTAATATGTGTTATTCAAATGTAATTTTATTATAGATTATATAGGTATATATTTATAGATAATTGTGATCAAACGTCCATCTTGAAGAGCGCAAAGTCAAACTCGGACTCTAATTGTGGAACAGGGAGAAGTATTTTATAAATACAATGAAGAAAAAATTATATAGAAAATAGGCAAAATGATATTTTACAATAATTTCAGACAATTCACCCCAAAAATAACTTCAACCTTACCTTTTTATCACACAACTCAGCGCACGAAGTCAAAAATTTCGTGTCTAGTAAAAAAATTGGTCGATAAACTGAAATTTGAAGGTTTGTATTACTAAACAACTTTTTTTAAACTAAAGCATGTGTGTATTAATAATTACTAGTACTTCGTATAACTTAGAGGTGAGTTTGTCCCTTTTAATTGAAAAATAGGTGCACATACTAATTGTAAGAGTGTGCCATGTTTTTTACAGGAATATTACTAAAATAAAACATATTTACATAAATATGATTATTCATTACTACAATGTGGTGTTGTGGTAACTTAAGGTCAAAACTTGAACATAATTTACTATGATTTCATTACTATTTTAGTCACTAGTCATATTTTTGTAAATATATTTAGTTTGGTCATATTGTAATTATTTGGGGTATTTTGAGTTTGCACCACACTTTATTGTTGAAATTAGACTTGGCACCCCATTTTTAAAATCTTTAGTATTTGCACCCCAACCTTGTATGAAAAGATTAAAATACCCCTCACTTAACAATTTTGTTGGCCTTCAACATATTTCTGATCTAGGGGCATTTTTGTCTTTTCATCAGGGGTTGGGGTGCAAATACTAAAGATTTCAAAAATGGGATGCAAAGTCTAATTTCGACAATAAAGTGGGGTGCAAACTCAAATTACCCCTAATTATTTCTAATAAAAGATTAAAGTAGTATTTGGGGAAGATGGCGGATGCAGAGAATGTTGTTCGGTCTTTACTGGGGTTTCTTCAAGGGGAAGACTAGCAAGCCCATCTTAAGTTTGCTCCGCAATCTATGCTCTCTATTTATGTTCAGACTCTGTTCTTGATCATTGTTAATCGTCTGATGTATTAATCATACACATGGAGACACATGGGGGCAGTCGCAGAAGTATGAAGGAAACTGAATCCTCAAGATCCAGCCGCAGCCGCCACCGCCGCCGTCGAAGTTCGTATGACACGGATTCAGATTCCGCGTCTCCTGCAGCCTCAGACTCGGATTCTTCCAGCCGCGAGTCATCTCCATCCAGACGCAATCGAAATCGCAGCCGCCGCAGTCGTAGCAGGCGACACAGATCGAAGAACTCCAGTGATTCTGAGACGGAGGGAGATGATAGGAGGAAGAGTAAGAAGAGGAAAATCACGGATGAGCAGATTGCTGAGTATATGGCAAAGAAAGCTGAGAAGAAGTTGAAGAAGGCGGCGAAGAAACTGAACGCAAAACACAAGCTTTCTGGATACTCAAACGATTCGAATCCATTTGGAGATTCAAATCTAAACGAGAAATTCATCTGGGAAAAGAAAATCCACAGGGACATATCAAGAGGCGTTCCTCTCGAGTCATTCTCACTCAAAGCTGAAAAGGAAAGACAGAAAGAACGGATAGCGGAAATAGAGAAGGTGAAGAAGCGGAGAGAAGAGCGAGAGGTAGAAAAGGCTCAGCGTGAGGAGGAAATGGCCATGCTTGCCAGGGAGCGTGCTAGGGCCGAGTTTCAAGATTGGGAGAAAAAAGAAGAGGAATTCCACTTTGACCAAAGCAAAACCAGGACAAAGATCCGGATCCAACAAGGGAGAATCAAGCCAATTGATGTTCTCACCAAGCAGCTCGATCCTTCTGATGATTTTGACATAGAAATCAACGAGCCCTACATGGTTTTCAAGGGTTTAACTATGAAGGAAATAGAAGAGCTTCAAGAGGACATCAAACTACACCTTGACCTGGATAGGGCTACAGAAACACATACACAGTACTGGGAAGCACTTTTGGTGGTTTGCAATTGGGAATTGGCCGAAGCAAGGAAAAAGGATGCTATGGATCGAGCCAGACTGCGTGGAGAGCATTTACCCCCAGAGTTGCAGGCTGAAGAGAGGGGTCTGCATTCTAGCATTGAAGCAGATGTGAAGCTCCTCTTGCAGGGTAAGAGCTATGAAGAATTGGAAGCTCTCCAGTCTCAAATCGAGTCCCAGATGCGCTCTGGTACAGCTAAAGTCGTTGAGTATTGGGAAGCTGTTCTTAAGAGACTCCAGATTTTCAAGGCCAAGTCTTGCCTTAAAGAAATCCATGCCAAAATGTTGCGTAAATACCTAGAATTTCTTGAAAAGCCATCTTCTGAGAAGAAAGATGATGAAAATGATCTGAACTTTATTAAGCCCGACAATGAAGAAGAGGCGGATGACCATATTCAAAAGGAAGATAGAGCAGTTTCTGTAGAGCCTGTGCTGATTGAAGAAGATACTAAGGAAGATGTAAGAGTTGAAGATGATGATGATGATGATGAAGATGATATGTATGCTGGATCATATTCGCCTGTATTAATAAACGCTGACGAAAAGGAAGAAGCATTAGATCCTGAGGAAGACAAAGCCATGCTTGAAAAGAAGAGAATGTCAGTTTTGGAAGAACGTCGCCTTCAGGATATTATTATCCCAAAACCAGAAGATAAAATCTTTGAGAAGAAGGCATTGAAAGCCATGGGAGCTATGGAGGAAGGAGACACAGTGTTTGGCTCTAACGATGAAGTTAATATTGATTCGCAGGTTTACTGGTGGCACGACAAGTACCGTCCTAGAAAACCGAAGTACTTCAATCGTGTTCATACGGGATATGAATGGAACAAGTATAACCAGACTCACTATGATCATGACAACCCACCCCCTAAGATTGTGCAGGGATATAAGTTCAATATATTTTTTCCGGATCTAGTTGACAAGTCAAAGGCCCCAACTTTTGTGATAGACAAGGATGGAGATAGCGTTGATACTTGCATCATAAGGTTTCATGCGGGCCCACCTTATGAGGACATAGCTTTCCGGATCGTTAACAGAGAGTGGGAATACTCTCACAAGAAAGGGTTCAAATGCATATTCGACAGAGGGATTCTGCATTTGTACTTTAACTTCAAACGCCATAGATACCGTCGGTGAAGGGAATTCTTATATTTTTCGAGTGGCTTTATTCCCATAGATTTGTATTTGAAGCACTTTATGTCACTTTGGCCCTTGCTGCTGCTATTATTCATTATGTAAGCCTTATTTTTGAATCTGTTTCTCTAATATTTGGCACTTTTCTTCTTTTAGTTGTTTTAATCCTACCCAGTTGGGTCAACCTGTGCGTTCTGTACTTCAAGGATCTGTCTGATTGAGGGTTTTATGAGGGGTTTGAAAAGATTAATCTGTATCTTGATATGTATTTAAGATGTTATAAAAGTTTTAAAATGTTAACATCATATCTGATCGTGTAGCATTTCATCATCTTTCTCTGTCTTTAGAATCATTTTATGTATCCAGATATATACAAGTTTTTCAAAACTGAAAGCACTTCAAAACCATTCATCCAACCATACCATTCAAAATGTGCACGCAGTTGTTTTAATGAGTAATATTGACATTCTTCATGGATGAAAAGATTTTGTTAAGTAGCAGTCCTTGCTTCAGCCTAGTAGTATTTGGTACTAGAGCTACTTACCCGCACGGGTAGCTCAGTTGGTCGAGTGGTGGGAGATTTGGAACAATGTACCAAGGTTCGAATCCCCGCAGCGATCGGGTGGAGGTCACAGAACTTGAAATAAGGTTGAGCCTCTGGTGCACACGGGTGTATGGACCTACTGCCATTCTGCTGATTAAGTCACCGTGACTGATCTCCCTACCATCCTGTCGGAGATTCCACCTTTTCAAACAATTGGAACAATGGTACTAGAGCTACTCAGTAATTTGCAATGATGCAGGGCCACTGTTCCAGAGAGCAATGCCATTATTTTCCTCCTATTGGCCATTGGGTAGGTCACTGTCAGTCTGTCATGCAAATACTCAGCAATGGCTCTTATTTTCCTCCATTCGAGAGCTTTAATTTGCTTACTCTACTTATGGATAATTGATAAGTGGCCATATTGTTGACCAAACGCCTTTTATTAGGCGTGAGACCAGTTTTGTTCTGGTTAAAATTAGATAGAATCATATTAAAAATTGTAGGTGTATTCTTTTTACTTTGAAGTAATAATGCAATTACTCCCTTCATCGAATTTCATGTTTTGATTTAAGATGCTTCATTGACAATAAAACAACTTGATCCCTGTTTAAACTCAGATTATTCATAGTAAATACTACGTAGAATTTATATATTCAGAAACTACATTAAGAAAATTACAAAGCCTGATCCAGAAAATTTACATTTGATAAAAATTTGATATATAAAACAAAAGATTGAGGGTGTTTTAAATTGACCATGTGAATAGTGAATGCGAACTTCATTTTGAACCTAAAAATAAGAGTAAAAATACTTGTTTTTTTTAAAATAGGACTAAAAATGTGTGCAAATCCCAAAACAGGAGTGTTAAATAGTACTCCGTAGTATGTTACTGTCATAATGAAAATTTCATTTAGTTTCATGTTTTGTCATTGCCGAGATATAAATATGGCAGTATACGAAGAAATTCTAAAAACACGAGAGTTTTGAGACTTTCATGCAAAAAAAACGGGACTTTGATTAGTGTATGAAAATACGGGATTTGAAAACTCCTATTCCGGGAGAAGCGACACAAGTGAGGTGGCTTGCCAAGACGCTATGCATAAGGGAAATGGGTGGGGCTAGGCTAAATATAAATAAAAATACTCCTTGTACACACTTTTTGGGGTACACACTTTTACACATTGTCCGTGTAGTTTTTTTTTGTCTGTACAGACAAAACGTATTTTGACGAAAACACATTTTGTCTATACAGACAAAAAAAACCTACACAGACAGTGTGTAAAGTGTGTACCCCAAGTCCAACTCAAATATAAAATTCCATTTTTTGAAGTGTTGTGATTTTTTTTATGTGTGCTCCATTTTTTATAAAAATATATCAGAATTCATATTTTTATGGTATTTCATAAGATTTTCATATGAGATCAATATTGCATATATAAAGTTTTTTAAAAATATTGAAATTGTAGAAGATTTACTGTGATACATTTTTTTTTAAATAGATACAAAAAAGTTTTACATTAACTGTTGGGCTTTCCCATATTCTAAGAAAACATCTGTCAAAATACTCCTATACTCCTAAAAGTGGCAGTACAATCCTAAAAGTGACAGTATTTTCCTATTTAGAAATTAAAAACGTAACACTTGTATTTTAGAATTCCAAAACACTTTTAAACCTATTTAGAACAATTATACGTAGTAATATTTTTATAATTTTAGTTAAAATTATAAATATTTTAGCTCCAAATAACAATTAAAATATTAAAATAAAGAAGCGTTTTTCAAATAAATACGGAGTTCTTTCAAAAAATAAAAAAATACAGAGTATGATTTTGCTCAAACGCCAACTCCACTGGCGACGATTTCACTGCTAGTCTGCTAACTCTGGTAACTTTGGGTGCGTGTATTGCAAAACTATCTCTTCTCAGAATGAGAGCAGGTACTTTTTTTAAACTTTCAGTCTTTCTCCGTTGGAGGAATGAAGTATTTGCTGGTGAACAAATAAAGAGTTCATCATAATCAAGAGTTTTTCTGCTCTTGCAAAGTCATAATTAGTAAAACTCAAGTGAATGTTGTTTCTAAATTGCTGAAGAGTCTCTGTCAGAAAGTAATTTTCTTTCCCGCAAAATGATACTCGTATTTTATTGGCCCTCAAATTGTGATTGCACTTTGAATAGTTTATGAAAAAACATTATAATGTTTTTTCCTCATACAAAGAGTGAATGGTTAATGCCAGTGAAGCCACTCCCTCTGTATTTGTTTCCATAACCTAAGCTCATCTGATAGATACTTTTAACCGTTTGAAGGAGGGGCATTTGTTGGAAATAGAGGATTGAGGCCAGTGCCACCAGAAAAGGGAGTTTTTCCTTTAGACCACTCACATTTATGCGACTCGGTATGTTTGTATAAACTATTGACCATTTTCTTAACATTTCTTCATATGCCATCTGTACTTGCTCATTTGGACTGACTTTTTTGGTTTGCTGATCTTGTTTGTTCATGTTTGGTCTAGTTTATTTTAGTTAATGTGTATTTTCTAGCTAATGTGTTACTCCGTATGTTTTTGTTTGATATTATGTGTATTTTATTTATTATGGAGTATGTAGTACTTCGTAATATTTAATGTTGGTTTGGTCGCTTTATCTGTAGTCTGATATAGCCTAATTTTATTTAAGTTCGATGTTAACTAAGGACTGGATAAGTTATACTTAATAGGCCCTAATCTATTATTCTTCATTGGGTGTCATTGTGCTGGCTGTCTTTAGGAGAAGAAAGATTACCTCAGCTGTTTGAGAACTTCTGGACATCAATCGGAAAAGTGTAGACAATTCTCAAAGAAGTATCTGAAATGTCGAATGGAGAAGTAAGGTCATTTCTTTCATCTCGATTGTATTTTCTTATAAGATCTCAGAATTCAAATAGTGAGCAATGCTCTGTGGATACGTGAGGGTTTGCAGAAACCTAATGGCAAAGCAAGACTTGTCTTAACTTGGATTTGGGAAGCAATATGATGCAGAAACTTCTTGCAAGGACAAAAAAATGAAGTTATCTTAAATGATTTCTTTTCCTTGTAAGTATCACAAATTGTTTCATTTTTGGGGGTGTTATTTTGAGGTTTATTGCAACGTAAAACCATTGTTATAGATTATTGAGGATATGGTTGAAATTATTCTGATATTCCCTGGAAACAAGTATTCTCTTTGGTGTTGATTTGAATATTTGATGACAATTATAAGTAGTTAATAACACATTTTATTTGCTTTCTGCCTTTCTGGGGAATTCTGGTGTTGGTATAAAATATAGGTATCATCATATAATAGAAGATACTTGATTTTGCTAGTGCTATGTAACTTATTTGGATGTTAGCATTTGATGTCGATGGAAGTTTTCCATCGCTTATATAGAAACATTTTGGCAGTCTTCAATTAAATATTTCATTTTTAGAATTTGCATTAACCATTTCTTAAGATGGTCTTAGTTAATTCAACCATCTGCAGCCGCAATTTTGTCTATATAACTTTTTGCAGGCTTGCACTGCACATCTTGTCTGTGCTATTTGCGGAGTGTAAATAACTAAATATTTACATAAAAGTTACCAAAATTTGAATTCAAACATTTCATAGTTATAGTTATAGTTATACGATCATCAAGTCAATGCCTTTATCCTTCATTAGTTTCCAGTCTTCGTCTATCAGCATTTCTCCAGGATGAGTTAGGATGTGGTGAGAGCTGATATTGACTTCATCATGCGGGGGTGCTGAATTACAACCAAAACTGAACCTGGCAAGCTTCCCTTTTTGGAAGATGAAGTCGGCTGCAAGTTTACAATTTGGAAATTGAGATAGTTACAATAACAATCCACATTGTGAAGAATTTGAATACAATCAGAATATAATGAATGGTAATAATCGAGATGTAACAAACCCCAAAACTTTTAGGATAGTTTTTTTCATAATAATGTCTAATATATGACTAAAACAAAAACAACGGACAAGAATGTGAGCTTTAATACAGAGTATAGTGATATTTCTGCAGTACCTGTCTCGAGTGTAGTGTTGTTTAATTTTACACAAAAATTATCACATTGGTACTTTTACATTGACTCTAGTGATTAGGTAGTCATAGTTTTGCAGGTAGTCTGATTCTTATTTTAGTATTATTAATTTATTATAGCAAAAACCCATAGTTTTAAATCATGACAATCAATCATAAATGGGTAATTTCCTTTAGTCTAGTAGTTTATACTTACCACACCAATGTGCCACTCATGGCTGTTGAAGTCTCTAAATGTAGCTCCATCCATTTCCTGCAAATATTTTAATCATAGTGTAGGTGACCTTAAGGTTTTGATTTACACCCTTAATATTATCAGTACAAAAAGGGGAAGATAAGACACATAGGGAACTATGTAATCACACATTACCGCTCACACTCAATAAAACTTACTGTCATTAAATTTAACTTACAATGCTATAGATAGGAGGCAATCTTCTCTTGCCTTCAGGTTTTAATGTAACACCAAAATTAGATCCCAAGTCTTTTGATTTGAAAGTCCACCTGAGACAATCATTACAAATAAATTAAAACCTATCAGTATATGCAAACACACCTACTATACCAAGTACACCACTTTCAGTTTTTATTTACTAGACTAGAAATTACCCAATGAATAAAATAATAGAGAAGTGTGCCCATTCACGAATCAACAACCGAAGCCAGTAGGAATCCACCGAACTTTCCATGTTTATGAATATCTGGGGAGTAAAAACACCATACTATAAGAACAAAGAACTCTACACTCTACTTCCTTTTTAAATTACTTCGCATGTCCCTGTTTTATCTTCACTCTTTCTTTTTTTCGTTTGTCCTTTAATTATCTTCTTTTTGTTATAGATAAGGATTTTGTTATTGATATTGTTTCTCCATTTAGACAAATATCCACCATACATTTTCTACATTCTGAAAAATTATGTTAGGTCAAAGGAGAAGATAATAAAGGGACATAGTGAGTATTACTCTTTAGACTAAAGCTTGGATGTTGTTGTTGTGGGTATTACTTTTCCTCCAACCATAATGTGGGGTATCATTTGATATTATTTGAATACATAGATAAAAAGTGAGATACCATAACTGCAAGTTCTGCAACAGCCACAATATGCATAGCACATTGAAATTTCCTGTAACAAAAAAAATGAAATCTCCATCTAGCAAATGGTTCTAGAAAATCACATGGTTTCTTTAATATGCTTACAACTAAAATAATAACTGAAAAGAAGGCAACTACATACTTCAACATGGTATACTTCATGTATATCGCATCATGCATACCAGGGACATCCTCATTTTCAACAATGGTCAATTGTTCCCGTAATAGCAACAAGTTCTGATATATGTGGCTGAATATCACATAAAACAGTATGGAATAGTTGAGCACCAGGAGAACCTATAAAACACAATGATAAAAGTTCTCACGCATCAAATAAAGAAAACCTGAGCCACATGGTTTGATCTGTAAAATGGAATAGTATTTATACAGAATTGAGATATGCACTAAAACATCAACATGACAGAATAAGATGACCTAACATGCACTGATTACCATACAGATGATCCTAACATGCATTTTATATCTTATATTCATTCCATGCGGGGAGTAACCCCAAGGCTTATACAAATTTTTATTCTAGTACTTGAGTTTATAGATGTTTGACCTACATCGGCTAGATATTGATCAGAAACTAACTAGAGAGATCTTGTGCTTATTCTTCTGTTAGGACAGAATTATGAGTCTTAGTACAATAGATGTGGTCTCAATGTCTCATATGAAAAAGTAAAAAAATGCATGGGCTAGGTAAGATGTTAGTTAGGCTGGAGGAGGTGTGGATGTGAGAAACAATTGCACGGTTCAAGTGTTCAACTAATGTATCTAGATGTGAGAGGAACAAAGAATCATGCTAGGCCTTGAGCTACACAAGTACGCAACCATATCAGTTTCACTGTTTCAGATTTTAGGATGAAACTCTAACTCTTAATAGTGATACACATATGAGCATAATGAAGAAACTCACTGAGAAATAAGGTATGGAAGCTCGATAGCCAATAAGAGTTAAGTAGAAAACACAGCCAAGGGAAGCAGTAGTTCGACGGTCAAATACAGATAGACTCTCACGGGTGATGCAATATCCATGAGAGATAATTAAGAATGCAACAAATGTCACTGCCTGAGAAAGGACTCCTGTCAAATATACCCCAAAAGATATCAACAACGAGCATACATGTGCATAGAAGCATGAAGACCTGCAAAACAACAGATTCAAATAATCAATCAAAACAAAAAACCCACATCTTAATACATAATATGGTGTTACATGCACGTATAAATATAGGTAAAAGGCATACCAGAAGAGGAAGCATAGCATAAGTTGTAACGCTTTGATTAGGGGAACGGAAGTTAATGTCCACTGCAATTTATTTATCTGCAATGCAAAGAATATTTGATATCACAAATAAACAAGAAAGTAAGAAAAAAATAAAAAAAGAAAGTAAGAAACACGAGTTGAACAAGCTATATGAGTATATCCTTGCTGAGGAATAAATTCTTACCAATACATGTTCCTCTCTTTTTGGTTGCTGAACTATATTAAAAGATGAATCAAATCTACTATCTATTTCAATTCAAAGTTTTGATTGAACTGTTTTTTCTGAAAACAATTGAATACAATCGTTTATTTAGACGAGTCCAAGGTTTGATGAACTCATTTTTGTGCGAGTAGTATTAGGTAAGGTCGTGGCACATTTCGTTCAAAAAAAAAAGATCGTGGCTCATTGAAGTAGATAAATCTTGAACTGTGTGGTCTTTTTGAATTTGCTCATTTGAGCTTAACTAGTTCTAATACTAATTTCATATATTAGCAGTGTTGGAAAGATACATTTCTAAGGGCATCTCCAATGGGAGTGGATTGTAGTGATGTGGCATAGGAGAGAGATATAGATAAAATGTAGACCTAGGTCTATGACAAGGTCCACAAATGAAACTTACACAGGATTCGTGGGCCCTACACATAAAAATTGTGAGATAGAAAATGAGATCCAATGTGTAAGGGTGTTTAAGAGACCACACTCTTGCATTGGAGATGCTCTAATACTCCGTGGTAAATAAATAAAATTACATGTGCTAGGAAAACAGTCAAATCACAATTGTACCAGCACCAGCCCCTCTAGTACCATACCATTTAGTGGTGAGGCTCCAAATCAACATCCTAAAAATGAAATCTTGGGTTTAAATTTAATATATCGGGACTCTAACAATATTGAAACTGACAAACATTACTTAGTCAACCGATGTAGAAACTGTGATCAGGCTGTGCAATAAGCAGATGCTTTCAAATTTCAGCACCAGGAGTACTACGTATTTCACAACCCAAAATACAAGAAATAAAATGGAAACGCAAAAAAATCAACTATCAATAATAGCATAATAGGAACCTGAAAATGGCGGGTGCGGCAAGTGTGATAGGTCCATAAACAAACAGAAAGAAACCAAACAAGCATCAACGAGAAGTACAGAAAAGGGAGCCTTGTGTATGATTCGGCTATGCCAATGTGACCCGGCCCATTTGAACCAGATGAAGATGCAGCAAACGCCTCCATTTCTACCGGCGGGGAAGAGCTGCGGCAGTTTCGCGGTTTGGGTTCTTCACAGGAATTGAAAGAGTCCACTTGCTCTGGTATTTATGCGGAGGCAAGCTCTCTCTTTATTTCCCGCATTTTGTTGATGTTATATAAAGGCAAAACTAATGCCAATCATCCCTATTTGAAATATTATAAAAAGGCAAAATTAAAAATAATAATTATTTTCGGTCCGCTATTAATAATCTCAACTATCGATTATTCTTGAGTGGTCCCAACTATATGAAACATTTTCCAAAAATAGTCCCTAAATTGCTACAACCTTGTATATCAGGTCAAATTTAAATGTGAACTATGCATAAATTATAAATAATCTCAACTATAGTCGATCTTCTTTTATTAATCGCAATTATAAACTCTCAATTTTAAAAAAATATAAAATAAATTCATAAATTTCCAAATTAAATATTTTTAAATATGTAGAAATAATTATGATAATTCTACCGGAGTTAAATAAAAATATTTTTAGTCATTTTTTATTTATTTTCAATAAAAATTAATTTTTTTGCTTTTTTCCAATTTATATTTCCTAGTTGTGTTAACATGTTATGATTTTGTATTATTTTCCTTTATTTAATTTTGCATTTCTGTTTTCAAAAAGTATATTGTGATTAAAAAAATTTACGACTTAAATCTTTATTCTAGATTATTTCATGAAAATCTATTTTATTAAATTATTATGCTATCTTAATTGTAAAAAACAAAATTCTCTATTTTTTCAATTATAGTATGTTTATTTCTTTCTATTTTCTTTATTTTATGTTATTATATTCTGTGTAGTATAAATTATATGATATAGTTTATCATTGAATTCTAGTGATTTGGGACATAGGATTTGGAGGTTTTGGCTATATATGTTAATGAAAATGTATTAATATTTTAATTTTAAGTGATACATTTTTTCTACATACTACGTATTTTACAATTTCCATTATATTATTTAAATTTACAATACTAACACATTTTCATTAAAAATAGCCAAAACCTCCAAAACTTGTGCTTCAAATCACTACAATTGAATGATAAACTATATCTTATAATTTATTGGATATAATAATATAAAGGCTTAAATATGTTTTTAGTCCTTGCAAATATGACGCATTTTGTTTTAGTTCCTTGCAAAATATTTTTCTTGTTATTCATCACTGCAATATACATTGTTTTATTTTTAGTCCATATCTAATTCCAAAACTACTGCACATACAAAAAAAGTCACTTCTGTTACATAATTCTACTAGAAAAATGTAAATTTGTTCTTTTATAATTTTTTTTAGGCTAATATGAGAGGTAAAACAATGTAAAACTGAGTATTCAAATTTTAAAAATATATTTATATAAACCGTCTAAAATATAAAATTAAATACTTTTTGAATAACAAAACAAAGAATTAGAGGAAATCTATTAATCAGGACTATTTTAAGGTCAACCGGAGGTTGTTATCATCAGTAATGGACTAAACAGAAAACCAACATAAATTACAGGGATGAAAAACAAAAAAAAAAATTGTAGGGATCTAAAACTAAATGTACTATATTTGCACGGACTAAAATCATTGTTAAACCTAATATAAAATAAAGAAAATAGAAAGAAATTACAAATACTAAAATGGATAAAATAGAGAATTTAGATTTTTAGAATTAACATAGCATAAAATTTAAATAAAATATATTTTCATGAAAGAAACTAGAATAAAGATTTCAATCGTAAAATATTTAGTAACATCTTACTTTTTGAAAACAGAAAATATAAAATTGAATAAAGGAAAATAATACCAAATCATAACTTGTTAACACGACTGGTGGGAATATTGAATTGGAAAAAAGAAACAAAAAATTAGTGAAAATAAATATAAAATGACTAAAACTAGTTTATTTAACTTCGGTACATTTGTAGAATTTTCATAATAATTTTTACATGTTTAAAAATATTTAATTTGAAAATTTAAAAAAATATATTTATATTTTTCTAACATTGAGAGTTGATAATTGGGATTAATAAAAGAAGATCAATTATAGTTGGGATTATTTATAGCTTGTGCATAGTTTGCATTAAAATTTGACCTGCTATACCAGGTTGTGGCAGGTTAGGGACTATTTCTGGAAAATGACCCTATAGTTGGGACCACCTAGGAGTAATCGATAATTGAGATTATTAATAGCGGACCAGTAATAATTGAGGTTATTATTTTCAATTTTTCCTTATAAGAATAATTTGTATCAATTAGCGATGACATCTATAAAAATAGATCATAGGGTGTTTTTTGTTAGTCCATTGACTTCTGTTTGTTATTCATCATCCAATCACTCACACAACTCACCAGGTGATTTTTTTTGGCAAATCTTTCTAACCTATTATATTTTTGTTTTGTTAAGGCCAGCATTCTTGAACTGGGGTGAGATTCGAACATGTGACATATTTTTTTGGAAATGTGACAGTGATGACATGAGACCACAAAGAACTTGGCAACTCTCCCGGTGATTTACGAAGTGAAATTTTCAAAAACATGTTCCTACTCTTCCTACCAATGTTTGAGAAAATGGAATTTCGAATATGTACGGGCTTTATAGAAATTTTAGGAAAATGCTTAGCTGAAGAAAGTCAGTGTGCATTAAGAAAGACAAGAAAATAAGAGAGATGAAAATGTCTTATTAACTTGAAAAATAGAAGGGCTGCTTGATAAAAGGAACATTCCATTAGAAAGTGGGGGTTCAGGTTTGGAGTATTAAATATGCATTAGTTTGAACCATCACAAATTCATGTGAACATCATTGTAAGATTTTGGTTTATTTTTACATATACTCATAATAGAGATTATCTGATGTGAAACAACAGATAAAAAGATATAGTGAATGATAAATGTTCAGTGGATTTTGAGTTAAGGAAGTGATCATATATATACATAGTTTTTTTAATACAAAAAGAAGATGATATAGTACTTAATCAACATCGATATGATAATGATAGGAAAATATTAAATATGAATACGATAGGAAGACATATTATGTGAGATGTAGTTTATTTGATGGTAAAGGATTAGACATATATTGTATATGTGAATTACTTTCTTTTGAGAAAAATCATCAAATTCAAGTGGACTTTAATTCTTGTATAAGGGCATTGCTCTAAATAGGATTAAAATGTTGTCAAAATTTCTAATTAAGACTCTAAGTTTATTATTATCTAAATAGGACTATAAATTACATTTTTTGCTTTTCATATAATTCAAATAAATTACCTATAATTCTCCCTCTCCATTGACCGGAGCTCCCCCTCCTCTGATTTCACCTCCTCCTCCTCTCATCCTCCACCTTTTTCTCTATACTAGTTATAAAATATGTCACTTTTTGAATCTTAGAATGCCATGGTTATTTGAAAAAGATCCACTTCTATGAATCTATGGTAGTATGTTTATTAAGATGACAATCTTACTTTGAAATTATAGTATTTGTAATGCCATATTTTTTGACCTAACCAGTTTGTGAAAGGATGACACTTTTTTACACTAATAATATAAAATGCATTATTATTTCTAATTTTTTATTTTCTTATCATAATTTAGATTTCCAATTTTAATTTTGATGAATACATATTTACCTATGAAAATTAGAATCTCAAATGCCCTTTTTTTCATCTAAAAAATTCGTTAATGTGTGTACATTATTTTTTGTATGTACATGTTTTGTCTAGTACTTGAAGAGGCGCAGATGAATATCCCTAGTGATTATCCGTATATATACTTACCTTGTATATTATTTTATTGTATTTATCATTTCCTAATTATTAGCCTTCCTTAGCTGGTAGCTGGACTATTGTAACTTGTATATAAGGCAGTTTGCCTCTTGAGAATAAACCACATGATTTACGATCCATTCACTCTGTTCCTTCTAATTTTATATGGTATTAGAGCAGGAGAATAATCTCTGAATTCTGCACGCAGAACCATGACGAACGATGGAGCAAATTCCTCGCATGGCGAACAACGAACTCACGGTGATCCAATTCGATGGAAAATAAATGACCCCGAATCACCTTACTTTCTGTCAAAATCAGATTACCCAGACATGAACATTTGCGGGTTAACCCTTAAAGGAGAAGGGAAATATCGCGAATGGTCAGTAGCAATGAAAAACGCGTTGCGTGCGAAATGGAAAACTGTTTTTATTGACGGCACCATCAAACGACCCACGACGAACAAAGACGATCTTGAAGACTGGCTGCAGGTTAACTCCATGATGGTGGGTTGGATCATGACAGCCGCAGATCCTTCCCTACGCTCAAATCTCACGTACATGGAGAGTGCCTATGATCTCTGGACTGACCTGGCAGAGCGTTTTGCAGTCGGTGATTCCATGAGAATATATGAACTCAAGGACGCCATACGAGGATGCAAGCAAAACAGGGAATCTGTCACCAGCTATTTTGGACGTTTGAAGACCTTATGGGATGACTACGAAGGCTATCGTAACATCCCTAAGTGCACTTGTGGCGGATGTACGTGCGGGCTGAACAAGGCATATCAAAAGCAGTTGGAAAGCGAGAAAACCCAGAAGTTTTTGCTTTGATAATGAAAATTTTGGTATGTTACCTTCCAACATTTTGAGTTCGGATGAACTGCCAGCATTCACGAGAATCTATCAGATGGTCACTCAGGAGGAAAGGCATATGAACATCATGCGGGGTCGTGAGGAACGACCCGAGGTTGTGGCTTTTGCTGCCCGACAAGGAAGCTACACAGATAGTCGAGAGGAGAAACCCAAATGCTCATTCTGCCATAAAGGGGGACATGATCTTGAAAACTGCTTCAAGAGAAGTGGAAAATATCCTAAATGGTGGTTTGACAATCCGGGCAGGGGGCGCGGAGCCAAAGGAAGAGGAACTGGACGAGGTCGAGGGAGAGCAGTTGCACATGCGATGCACTCTGAAGCTATAGGTGGAGGGAGTACGGCTACTGGGAACTCAACGGCAGAACTGCCTCGGGTGCTAGGGTTCACCAGTGAACAGTGACAGAGCTTCCTCAAGATGGTTATAAACTGTAAGGCGTCAACATCTGATGAAAAAATTTCAGGTAAGGGCATGACCATTGAATGGCTCTTAGACTCGGGAGCTTTATATCACATGACAGGAAACCGAGAACTTATAAAGAATGCTGAAAAGTTAGATCATGTACCAGTGACATTGCCCGATGGTGCGGTAACACAGGCAACACATATGGGTGGCGTGTCCTTGAGCCCCTCGATGGCGATTAAAATTGTTTTATTTGTCCCTAGATTAAAGTGTAACATGTTATAAATAGCCCGTTTGATAGATGATATGAATAGTTAGTGGTCCGATTGGATGTGTATTAAAGGAAACGTTATCTAAAAGGACACCCAGGACAGGGTATTTTATTGCGGTCTGATTCCAATCTTTCTTTGACTGTGTATTGTGATGCTGATTGGGTTAGCTATCCTATCACCCATCAATCTCTTACTGGTTATTTTGTGATGCTTAGGGATTCCCCTATTTCATGGCGCACCAAGAAAAAACAAGTAATCGTCTCCCGCTCCTCCGCTGAAGCGGAGTACAGGTCAATGGCCACTCTTACGTGCGAGCTCATTTGGCTAAAGAATCTCTCATGAGAGGACGAAACATATAGAGTTTGATTGTCACTTTATTCGGGATCATATTCAAGCCGGGACGATTCACGCTCTTCACAAATCTACAACTGAGCAGCCCGCTGATATCTTAACGAAAGCCCTGGGTTCACACCAATTTCATTATCTTCTTAGCAAGATGGGCATTTTGGACCCTCATGCTCCATCTTGAGGGGGGTGTTAATGTGTGTACATTATTTTTTGTGTGTACATTTTTTGTCTGGTACTTGAAGAGGCGTACGCAGATGAATATCCCTAGTGATTATCCGTATATATACATACCTTGTATATTATTTTATTGTATTTATCACTTCCTAATTATGAGCCTTCCTTAGCTAGTAGCCGGACTATTGTAACTTGTATATAAGGCAGTTTGCCTCTTGAGAATAAACCACATGATTTACGATCCATTCACTCTCTTCCTTCTAATTTTATAAAATTAATGTTTTCAAATCTAAAAATGCCAGGTTTTCTGAGAAAATGTCATTATTTTTATGAAATGGCATTATCGTTGGAGGTATGGAAGGACTTATCGAAGAGCATGGACGAATTCACTGAAGGGCGGCGGCAACAACAACGAGCTTGCTCGAGGGTGGATGAGGCCTAATCTCCACACTTCTCGCATAACATCGACATCGGCATAGGACTTGCTACAGCCCGAAAAAACTTTATAATTTGTTTCACTAAAGGTAATTTGTGTCATATTTATATATTTTAGTCTTATAAAACATAGAAGTAGTTACTTATAATATTTCTTATAATTACATTAGAAACGCTATTACCTTTACATAAATACATACGGTTTTGTTAGGTGTACACAAAATGTGTACACCTTTTTTGTACACTTGTCTGTCCCCCGCAGATAAGTGTACAAAAAAGGTGTACACATTTTGTGTAGACAACCCATCACCACCCATTTTTCAAAGGAAAAATTGATTGTAATAATCCCAACTATTGGTGATCTGCTCATAATAATCCCAACTATTGGTGATCTGCTCATAATAATCCCGACTATCGATTATTTAAGAATAATCCCAACTTTAGGGACCTTCCGCCAATAATGGTCCGACGTGACCAACTACAAATAAATTCCTATAGTTTCTATAGAGATATAGCAGGTAATCCCTATAAATAATTCCAAATTTTTATTTTTACGCTTAATTTCTATTAAAAAATCACTTGTTAGAGCAGGTAATATGTGGTCATGGACCATTATTGGTGGACGGTCCATATAGTTGAAATTATACAAAAATAATCAATAGTTGGGATTATTGTTAGCGTACTGGCAATAGTTGGGGTTATTATTTTCAATTTTCCCTTTTTCAAATACATAATGTATGGGAGTCTTTGTGGCATACTTGGCTACAACTTGGTGATTTTTTATAGGCTTTCTATTTTTAATACTCCCTCCGGTCCTAAATAAACTTCACACTTTCCTTTTTGGGTAGGTCCAAAATAAACTTCACACTTCTTCTTCCTTCCTTATTTGGCATATTATCTACATCAATAGTGCAAAACAGTGTCAAATAGTGTCAAACAGTGACACAATAATATACTTTACAATAAAGTCAAATTTATTTACTCAATTTGTGTGAAGTTTATTTAGAATCGAGTACAAGATCGCATGACGCACTTGTGATCCATACATTGGAAACAGGTGAATGCTTAATTAGATTCACGCGGGAATAGTCAATAATACGTTGCATGTCAAACTGTCAATTCAAAGACGTTAATGTGTCGTGCGTGAGCCGAAAGGCGCTAGAAGTTGGACCAAGAAAATTGCATGGGTGTGGACCGTGCCAGACTGCCGGGCCACTACATCCTTGTTTAATTATTCATCACTCATTAAGGGTCCGCTTGTTAGTTGCTACAACGGTTGAAAATTTTGAAGTGAAAGTATTTGATAGTAATATTATTTTGATTGAAGCGGCTGATTGGTATTGTTGCTGATTTTGCTGAAATTTATGAAATTCCGGTTGAAGTAGCTGTATTGGCTGATTCTGCTGATTCTTATAAGAATTATATTTAAAATATTTGGTATTAATAAATAAAATAGAAAATTATATGAAAAAATAGCTAAAATGATCCTCTACAGTAACTTCAGCCAATACAGCCAGAAAAGTAACTCCAACCTTACTTTTTCTGCTTATTACACAATTCAGCGCGCGAAATCAAAAGTTACGTGTTTGATGAAAAAACTGGTTGATAAACCTGATAAGCCGAAAAAAGGATTACCAAACGGGCTCTGAATGTGTAATTATCATAAAGGGTATTAATATTATTACACCGTTAAATAATGTGTCCAAGTGTTTCAATTACCAATTAAATAAAAAAAATGTTGAAGCGGGTGGATACCATAATACGAAGTATATAATATTTGTTGAAAGGCAATGGCTCGAATCCAATATGCAGCACGGTTCCAGCCTCCCAATGTGAGTTTTTTAGTTAAAGAACATGGATAAAAATGTCTTTTAATAACTTAATAGTAGAAAAATAGATTTCAGCTGAAAAAATAGTTATATACTTAATTTTTGAGTTGATCATAAAAACAGCCAGATCAACACATTGAATGAGTGTTTGGTTATTAACCTTTTTAACTGTTTTCTGATTTTCTCTATGTAAATATCAATTTTACCATTTCTGAAAAAAGATGACACTCCATTCCTAAGGATTCCTTAGCAACAACTGAACGGTTAATTGAGAGGATGAAAGTTGGGCTTTAATTATAAACTGGCAAATAGCGAGTGAGGTTTTGGGCCTTTTGGCTCTGTTGCTTCCGGACCTTATGCGTTTTTACATAGTAATATCCCATCACATGCAGATTCACAGTTGCCGGAATTGAAATCCAAAACTTACTCCTCTTGACACCCCCTACCTACAAGTTTAGCTACGCCCACTGGCCCAATTTTACAATTTCTACATCTTATTACCCGTATTGTGGGACTAAACTTAACCAAAATTAATAGACATAGTGACTGTTTTCTGACTAAAATAATGATTATGAATAAAAATGCAACTTTTACACAAAATGGTCATTGTAATAACTTGTAGTAATACACAACAAAAAATGAAAGTTGGGGGAGAGAGGGTACGGGTCGAGGTTGGAGACAGGTTGGGGAGGTTGGCGGTGGTGGATGAAGGTAGTGATGGCCAACGGTGGTGGTATGCAATGGCAGTGGCTAGCAGCGGTAGCTATTAGACCAGGTAACTGTAATTGATCCGTCTGGGTAATTGTAACAAGACAATCTGTGTTTCTGTAATTAATTGAGTCGAATAATTGTGATTGATCTTGTCAAATAACTATAATTGATTGGATCAGATAACTATAACTGATCAAGTCAAGTAGTTGTAACTGATCGGGCTGAGAATAGTTGTAGTTGGTCAAGCTGAGTAACTGTAGTACAGCTTTTTTGGAAACATTTAAAATTTATTAATATTAATGACAAAACCCATAATATTTTCTCTCAGTAAAAAAGAACTTCAATACGCCCAATAAAATATTAAGGCTATGTTGTTAGGATAAAATAAAATGCAAGAATATTTGAAATCCAATCAATTATTATACAATTAATGTCGTTAGGATAAAATGCTATAATGAGCTTGGACTGGAAAAATCAGTTTGATTTATTAGTGTAAAAAAATTATATACGATAGTAGATGGCAGTCATATCAAGAGCTCCTAACAAGAACCTCTGTACCGAATCCTTCATTTGAGATGCTTCCCGGTGAATTTTTTTGATGAAATTTGTGAGCATGTTTTCAATGAACAGAATTATTTCACCAAATTTTAGCTTAACATTCAATTAAGAAGTCGGTCAAATAAATTATTGAAAAACACTGCCTTGTTTCCAAATTGATTTGCAAAGTCAATTTTTTAGGTCAAACAGTTTCATTTTATTCACTCTCCTTCGCAAGGAAGGCACTCTCCCATCCGGTTAGTAGCCCCACCTGCTAAAAATAGCCCATCACTGTCCCGAACTACCCATCCTAGCCCTGTAGACCCTGCCCCTATCTTCCTTGCTGCATCAATGTTACGTTTCAGCCTTCCAATAGAGAGGATTATTAACTTTAAAATTGTCGACAAAAAAATGTCGACTTTCCAAACATAGACTCAAACTATGAAGTTCTTTAACATGCAGCTGTTTAGAAAATTTTGTATACTCTAATCCACAAAATTTATATCCAAGATTAGCACTAATATCAACCAACAATTGAAAGAGAATTAACTGCATTCATAAAAGAAGTTATCTGCATCTTATCCTTTTGAATGCCATCAGGAGCACAAATTCCGCTGCTGACGTCAACTCCATGTGGGCTAAGAGTAGAGAGAGCTTCACATACATTTCCCGGGTAAATCCCTCCGGCCAAAAGCCATCCGCATTTATTTCTGATAGGAGGTAGCTTAAATGCTGCCCAGTTAAATCCCTTACCGCTGAAAAGTAAATATTTTTTCACAAAAAGATAAAATGTCTGGCGAGCTTTTAATCAAGGACAAATTCTTTATAAAAGAAATCAAGCACGTTTGGATTTCAGTACACTGGAATTTCAAACAGAACCTAGGCTCGGTTTGAATGATGAATACTAAACTATTGTAAAAAACACACTTTTTCGTGGAATATAAATGCTCTACGTATACAATCATGTTTTTTTTACTCCAGGGGGTCTGAGTGAGGGGGTCTGGGGGGTCTGGAGTAATCAGGGTTGAAACTCACTCCATTGAGTTTCGAACTCGAGACCTCCTACTAGGCACGGTAACTCACAACCAGCTGGGCTGGAATGCTTGGTTATAAAATCATGTTTAATACACACAATATCATGAAAAGGATCAACTCCTTCAAAGAAAATATTAAGTTTTACAGAAAATGCAGAGTTAACCAGATACCTTTTCCAATTGGACAGCGTTTTTTCTGCCAGCCAAACACAAGAAGAACTGGAAAATATTTTCGAGGAAAATATATATTTCCCTTTGATCAACCAGAACTTTGGGGTATGAGCTTCCATTTTTATGTTTAGGAGTTTAAAAAAATGGAAGAATGGTTTTGGAGTATGCTGTAATCCTTTAAATGATCAACTTTTAAGTTTCCTTACATCGGGGGCTTTTGAAGCATAACTAAATAAATGACAACTTTGATCGAATTTAAATTTAATACAGTTTTAACTATTTTATTTTCCATCATTTGCAATGGAGCCAAAGATTCATTATTTTTTGACTTGAGATTATGATGGAATAAAGCAAAATGGCTCACTGAACTGTCTGCGCTTCTTTGTTATGGAGCAGCAGTTAGTCAATGCAATTTTGGACGCGATTTTCAGTATGGGTCATCCGGAAACGGTCTCTCTGTGCTTGGGGTAAGACTGCGTAAATCCGACCCCCTTACCCCACCGTAGGTGGGAACCTTTGCGGCACTGGGGTAAATTAAAATGATGAAAATGATGACACTTTTAACTATTTTAATACTTCGTACCCATGATACTGTTTAATTATAATTCCTCCATAGTGTCCCCTTTCCAAATTTGTAACTCCCAAACAAGAAGGATTTTATTCAATTCCCCCTCCCTTCCCCTCCTACAGCTCTTTAAAACCTTCCCTTGCCTCCCCCCAAACTCCCAAGGTGTAAATCCCTTTAAGTTTCTACCTTGTTTCATTCTTTATAAGGTGTAAAAAATTAAATTTGCTTGATGAATGAGCAATGCGAGCACAGGAAAAGCATAGAGTGATACCTGCCCCCTCCTGCACTATCAACTAGAACCCAATCAACCAATGATGACTCTTCATCAGAAATCGAGTTCAAAAGTTCTCCATCCCCATTCACGTGAAGAACATATATTACTTTCTTTTCCTTCACCAGAATTGGAAGAGCAACTCGTGAACCATTCCCATGAAGCTGCATTTCCAAGTTATGCGATGAAGAGCAACTGAAGGTCAGTTGGACACATAGATATTTGATCAAATTATATTTTTATTATATAAAGGTTTAGAAGATCTAAACAGAGGTATGCAAACAATATAACAACTAATGTATTTCACATTTTCACTTTCCTTTGCATTTTTCAAGGTAAACCTGAACAGGAAATAACTGTCCAATTTTTTACAGTGCTAAGAATCATTTACATGAACCAATCTGAAGATATCCTAATGGTCCATTCAGATCCAAAAAATTCTGCGGAAAGATAATGTGAAGGAAAAACCAAACATAAATTATAGTTTTGCTTTCTTTCCTTTCTATGACTTATTTACCTGAACCAATCCAAACACACCCCAAGTAATTCAAGAAGGCAGGTGATCAATATCAAAGTGTTATTTACCTGAACCAATTCAAGGTCTGCTGCATCAGACGCTTTAAGTATGGTATGAGCATTGTCATCTACAAACACCCCAACAGGCTTTGCTCCATATCCCCTAGCAACTTTAGAAATCTCCTTTGCTACCGTGAGTGAAACAGAACGCTTTGAGTTAGGCCATATAATCATGCCTATATAGTCTGCACCAGCTTCTGCTGCCCAAGCCGCATCTCTGGCTGATGTGATGCCACACATTTTGACCACATGTCTTCTTTCTTGTTGACCATTGTGAGCACATGATACTTCAATTGGTCGCTTTAATATGCATTTTCTGCTAGTAAAAGTTTTTGTTCTAATAGAGTGTGTTCCTCTACTTGATAGATCTGCATAGTGATAAAACCATTAAGGATGAGATAGGCTACTTGTCTATGCAAAGATAGCATATTTTATATTAAGTCCTAGATTTTTTTGTTACACATCCTGATAATTTATGTCGTTTTCTTTTTACTCTTGTGTCTACCTCATTTACAGGAATGAATAATAAAAAAATATAACCCAATGCATCTTGCGCTGAGAGAAAAGAGCTGCAGCAATTTGGTACACAAAGCACACATTCAATGATTGACAAGTTTCACTGTTCCAACTACACACAAAAATGACTCTATCTAAAATTTCCTCCCACCAATTTCTCCATATACGTTTTACACTCCATTCGGCTATATGGGTCGAACCCTTAAAGTGGTAGAAAAAGGGAACAAGTGCAAAGAATAAATAAGTTGTTTAACCTATTAAAATACAAAGGAAAATGAAACTTGATTATGACTTCATAATAATTTGCATATATTTAGATTTTGTGTCTATAAAATACAGTGCAAGTATATACATAGTACATAAAATGAGTACAAAGTATATGTAAAATTATTTATTCAGTTAAAACAAAAAAATACAGTGATGGGATTTAAAAAAATTCTTTTCAAATTTCTTTCCCTACTCTTTATGGGTTATAAATGGATTCTTAATAAAGGGAAGAAATAAGATTCAGTTACTCTTCTGATGGGATTAGTCAACTCATTCTTACCAAAATAATAGGGGAATATAATATAAACAGAAAAACTGGGGTTTAAACATTTGAAGGTTCTTGATTAGCTCTAGTGAGCATGTTTCTAGTTTGAGTTTCAGCTAGAACTCTAAATTTGCTCCCAAAACAAAATTACCTACTATGCAGGAACTGTATTTGCAAGTAATACGAATCCTATAAAACACTTCTCAAAGTCTAAGTAGATCTTTGACAAACAACTATGGCGCATTTTAGCCCATTCATTTGTGTTTTTCAAATAGTTTTTGCCAAACACACCAACACACACACAAAAACCTGAAGGCGACGGTAAAAAAGCAAAACGAATATACTGACCGCAAACACAGAACATCTCCTTCCTGCACAGTTCAAAACTCTTCTCCTGCACTTTGGAGAACTAAAATATTTTCCAGTTTTTCTTGTGTTTAGCGGCAGGACAGAACATATCCTTGTAGTGTTGTGACCGCTGCCATTTATAATTAGTAATCCGTTTACATTTTATTATTAATTCTATAATGTATTTACTTTAGTAAGTGAACTTGTGGATTTACTGAGGGTATTGTGACCGTTATTTTTACTGTGAGAATGGGCCAGCGGCAAAGGGGGTATTCACTCACGCGTTGGTTGCTTAATACCCGGGAGAGAGATAAAGACGATTTTATTGGTGCGCATCCTGGGTTTTTGCAACCGCATTTCCCATATTTATCTTGACTTGATGTTTTGTTTCATTGGTGCGCGATTTTAGCGCCATCGTTATCGCCGCATGAAATTACCCCTGTGCCATGTTCGTCGCCGTGCGCCGTGATTACTATGGTTATGATAAAGACGAAAAGATTCTAGAGTCGGTAGCTCAAGCCTTACTGTCTAAACGCGACAATGAATACACCTACGTTGGAGGAATTCTTAAGTACCAGGGCAGAATAGTGGTCGGAGGGTCAAATAATATCAGGGACAAAATTATGCAAACTTTACACACGACTGCGGTAGGGGGCACTCAGGGGTTCACACCAGTTATCTAAGGGCAAAAGCAGTGTTTTATTGGCAAGGCATGAAGAGGGATTTTGCAGAATTCATATCAAGTTGTGATATATGCAAGCAATGTAAGGACGAGGCAGTGGCCTACCTGGGGCTGCTGAAACCACTGGAAGTCCCTTCGATTCCATGGACTCAAATATTCATGGACTTCATCACTGGGCTAACAATGTCAGCGGGCAAGAATGCTATTTGGGTCATAGTTGACAGATTGACCAAATATGCCCATTTTATTTCCTTATCTCACCCCTATACCGCTGAAAAGCTAGCTGACATATATGTAAAGCAGATTTACAAACTTCATGGGGCTCCGGGATCCATTGTAAGTGATTGAGATGTGGCATTCCAGAGCTTGTTTTGGCGGGAGCTTTCAAGTTGCAGGGAACCAAGTTGAATATGAGCACGGCTCACCATCCCCAGAGTGACGGGCAAACTGAGAGACTTAACAGATGCCTGGAAACATATTTAAGGTGCATGAGTCATTCTCATCCCAGGAAATGGAATCAGTGGTTGCATCTTGCAGAATGGTGGTATAACACATGCCATCACCATTCTATAAAACAAACCCCGTTCAAGGCCTTACACGGCTATGACGCGCCTCAACTGTCCACTGGCCCCTACTTAGATTCTACCAACTCTTTGGCAGCAAGAAATGTGCAAGAAAGACAACAAATGTTGCAAGATTTGAAGGAACACATGACGCAAGCTCAAGAAAGGATGAAAAAATATGCCGATTCCAAAAGATCAGAGAGGACATTTGAAGTTGGAGACTGGGTTTTTCTTAAGATTCAGCCGTTCAAACAGGGAAATACATTATTGAGAAGACCAACTAAATTTTCTATCAAGTACTTTGGACCATTCCAGGTATTAGCAAGGTTGGAAATGTGGCTTATAAGTTGCAGTTGCCTCCAAACTCAAGAATGCATGATGTTTTCCATATATCACTACTTAAGAGAGAAAAAAAAATACCATGCTAATACTACTGTACCTGAGGTAGACCAAAATGGTTATCCCCGGGTGTACCCACAGGCTGTTTTAGGGACAAGAATGGTCCAGGCACGCAAGAATGTGGAAAAGGAGGTTTTAATTCAGTGGAGCAATCTGTCGCCAGAGGAGGCTACTTGGGAGCGAGCTAATGTGATGAAGGTGCAGTATCCCGAATTTAAGTTGCCTTGAGGACAAGGCGTTTTTCAGGGAGAGGCTGTTGAGAGCAGAAAAATAAAAATCAACGGGGTAAAAATACCGTTGCCCAGAGCCAAAAGGCTAAACTCCAATTTTATTCCAATATAATAAGAATGAACCCTGACGAGGAGTATAAATAGCCTTCTACAAGAAACCCTTATCAAGCCTGAATTAATTAAATCCTAATTAGGCTCATATTAACTCTACTAAGTACTCTACTAATCAAAGGCCCAGACCAAAACATAACATTAACTTAATAATAGTAAATAAACTATAAAGACAGCCTGTAACCGGCCCACGGAAGTGGGCTCAAGCCCGGTCCCGTCCCATGCTCTTCCCGCTACCTATCAAAGGCAATGTTGTGACCACTGCCATTTTTAATTAGTAATCTGTTTACATTTTATTATTAATTCTATAAGGTGTTCACTTTAGTAAGTGAACTTGTGGATTTACCGAGGGTATTATGACCGTTATTTTTACTGTGAGAATGGACCAGCGGCAAAGGGGTATTAACTCATGCCCCATGCTCTTCCTGCTACCTATCTATCCATCCTCCTTCAAATTAACCTTGTCCTCAAGGTTGAAATCTCGCGGATCGGGGATTGAAATTTCCAGCCATAGAATAGACCGGAAAATATCCTTCATCTCTTTCCCGAACTCTTTCCTGACCTGTTATTTCACAGCATTCATGTTGTTGGAGGTCCAACTCTTCATCCTCCTCAGCTATCATTACCCGCAACTGCTTAAAGGGACAGTCATGCCCCGGTGTAAATGGTTTCTTACACCTAAAGCATAATCCGTTCGCCCTCAATTCTGCGAACTCCTTTGGCGGAAGACGAGTGAACTGAGAGTGTGTCGCAGCCCAGACAACCCTGACTTCGTCCTCGCTGCCCAATGTCTTTAGGAAAGCTGTCATTTGATCTTCTTAAGCTGCCACCACTTATGACCGTGCTGTTACTACCACTTGGGTGCGAAAAACTGCCTGAACTCAAGTCCGTGTTGTAGGGTTGAATTTCCCAATCTCCATCTTGAAAAGACAAGTTGCCCTCAATATCTCTGACCAAATCCATTGCAATGTCCAGGCTGTTTGGCCGCACCAATCGTAAGGATCCCCGAATTGGTCCCTTCAGCCTGTTCATGAAATACCCCAGATAATGATCATCAGACAGCCCAGGAACCTGACTGGCCAACTGCACAAAAAGGTTATTTTATTCTTCTATGGTTCCCAACTGTTTGGCCCTAGACAGCTGTTCAAATCGGTTGCCCTTGAACCATAAATCAAAACGGGCCACCAGTGCATCAGCGAATTCCTCCCAAGTCAGGCCCGGTTTCCGAGCCTTCAACCAGGTCAACCAGTACAGAGCAGCCCCTTCCATGGCTACCGTAGCTGCCATCACTTTGCTTCCAGGTAGGGTTTGATGAATTTCAAATTGTTGCTCAGCTCTGGCCACTTATCCGATGGGATCTTCGCCGTCAAACAAGGGCAGTAAGGAGGTGGTTAAGCTGCGCGACCCACTGCCGACCATGTGTGCTGATGCGGCGTCGCCGACTGACGCCGGTTTTTTTTCCGGCAGTGTCGTGGCCCATGTGAGTGCAGCGAGTGACGCTGCAATCTCAGTCAGCTGCGCGTCGAGCTTCTAATTCATTAAGGCTTGCTCAGCTTCTACCTCTGTTATACGATCAGTGTTTGATCTCGTCATTCCGGCGGGACAGGATCCGGCAGGTCGAACCAATTGTTGAGAGCAAAAAAATAAAAATCAACGGGATAAATCGTTGCCCAGATAATCAACGATAAAAATACCGTTTCCCAGAGCCAAAAGCCTAAACTCCAATTTTTTTCCAAGATAATAAGAATGAACCCTGGCGAGGGGTATAAATAGCCTTCTACAAGAAACCCTAATCAAGCCCGAATTAATTAAATCCTAATTAGGCACATACTAACACTACTAAGTATTCTACTAATCAAAGGCCCAAACCAAAACATAACATTAACTTAATAATAATACATAAACTATAAAGATAGCCGTAACCGGCCCACGGAAGTGGGCCCAAGCCCGGTCCTACCCCATGCTCTTCCCGCTACCAATAAGAGGCAATGTTGTGACCACTGCCATTTTTAATTAGTAATTTGTTTACATTTTATTATTAATTCTATAATGTATTTACTTTAGTAAGTGAACTTGTGGATTTACTGAGGGTATTGTGACCGTTATTTTTACTGTGAGAATGGGCCAGCGGCAAAGGGGGTATTCACTCACGCGTTGGTTGCTTAATACCCGGGAGAGAGAGAAGAAGCAGCAGTTTTTGGTGTGTAATGAGGTAATCCTTTTACCCACCTGTCGTCTTCCCCAATTTTCCTCTCTCGCTGAATTATTCTCTTATTATTGCCATATCAGGAGGTCAAACACCAGCTACCAGGCCAGATTGAAGCTCCCAGGCCGCCGTCCATTGCAAGCAGATTATGTCGGTTGCTCTTTTAATACGTTGATGTTATAGTAATGTAATGGCATACTGCTATTGCTAGTCTTGGGTCACAACATTTGGTATCAGAGCCCAGATTAAACTATTCAAGCGTGACTCAAGCCATGACAACTGAAACTCGGATGAAGGATCTATTTGACACTCAGAGGAAACATGGAGAGGAATTGCAAGGAATTCATAGGGAGTTTGCCTCTGTCAACGATCATTTGGTAAAAGTGGATAAGGGATTGGCTACTATCAAACGACAATTGGAGGCTCTGATGGCGATGCAACAAACATATATGGCCAAGGATAAGGAGAAGGTAAATGATGAGGACATGGTAGTCACGGCGCACAGCGAAGGACATGGCGCATGGGTAATTTCACGCGGCGATGGCGCACCAATAAAACAAAACATCAAAAAAAATTAAGCATAACCTATAGACAATACACGTGTATGACTTAACCACCAATTAAAGAGTGAAATTGTTAAATAACCAAATTAATACCAAAAGTAATCCAAATCAAACCAACTTAATATCCATAACCAGTTCATGTCTAAAAAAACTGAATCTAAAGTTTGATCTGTTGACTAATACTCATAATCACCCCCTCTTCGCTCACGTGTAGTCATCAGGCCCATCTTACTCGGATAAGAAAGGAATTTCTTCCTCATTCATTTCACTATAAGAAGGATCTTGTATTGTATCCATGTCATTTTCATCACGCATCATTTTCATTAACGTCAGCTGCTTCTTGCACAACATCCCAATTTTCAATTTCATCTGCAGTCTCATCAATCCATTCATTGCAATCCTCTAGATATATCTTCATTTTCTTAAAAGTCAGATCCTGAAGACGCTGGTTTTGCCGAATGTAAACTAGATCATTCATTTTTTGGCAACAACTTTGTTCTTTTCTTGCTTTTGACATAATTTTAAGAGATAGTATATTAGTTAATCATTTATTATTTGTGGAATAAAAATGACTTGGCTGAAAAAACTTACATTCTCAAATGCGCTCCAATTTCTTTGACATCCGGATGCATTACATGTCAAACTTAGGATGCACACTGCAAGATGTTGCAGAGGGGGAGAAGAAGAGCCATTTGAAAGCCACCAATCAACTGCATTTCTCATATTTAGTTAAATAGATTAAATTTCATATTTATTTCGAAACTTGTATTAATAATGGTAATTAATAAAATAAGTTTCATATTTGTATAGAAGATTACCGGGGGGTTGTTTGTCTCGATTGTTGATGGCCAACTTAGTCTTAAAGCTGCCTCTTGCACTTGTGTAGTTGGAAATCTCATTTGAGAACTCTACACTTTCACCGATCTCTGTGGGTAGCATCTTCTCCACGCACTTGATAAATCCATCACAGACTTCCGCATCACCCAACACTCTTCGTGAATTTGGATAAAAGAATTGTGGATTTAAATAATACCCTGCGACATGTAATGGAGAGTGAAGATTCTCATCCCAACGCTTATCAATAATCCTCCATGGCGGCTTGTATTTTTCTTCTCTCCCTCTAAATGTGTTTTCGATTCCGAGTTTTACTCTCGCCATAGCTTCATATATGAAACCCATGGGAGGCAAATCTTCATTCACAATTCTCAACACCTTCACAAGAGGCAAAGAAATCTTCATAACAAAACCCACACTTCGCCAAAATGTTTGGTGGTAAACTTCATCACAACATGCTTTGCCCTCTATCGTTTTCGCAAAGTCACTTTCAAACCACTTTGGCGAATTAAACATCTGCCTCAAGGCGTGTTTTTGAGTGAGGAGGCTTTGAAGAGCCAAGAAGTTAGTTGCAAATCTAGTTGCGGCTGGTTTCACAAACTCCCTCCCGTTGGTGAATATTTTCATCAAATCCAAAACAAGAGTGTGATTTTGAATGTAGGTAGTAATACCTTGGGCCGTCTTGACCGTTTTTTATACAAATGGAATTTTCTTAGAAAAATCCTCAAGAATAAGGTCAAGAGAGTGTGCAGCCGAACCGGTTGTGAAGATGTGTGGATATCTTTGCTCAATCTTCCTCTTAGCTAACCCATAATTTTTAGCATTATCTGTCACAACTTGTATCACACTTTGCGGCCCGATTTCTTGTAGTAGTACTGTCCCTATTCCCGTCATGCTAGCGTCAGTCTCCACTATAAAAGGTTCCTTGAATTTTGGCAGAGCTAAAACAGGTGCTTCGGTCATTCTTTTCTTAAGTGTCTCAAATGCCTCATGGGCGGTCTGGTTTCAAACGAATTGTCCCTTCTTCGTCAAGTCAGTTAAGGGCTTGGCCATGCTTCAAGAAATCGGGCCGCAAAGTGTGATACAGGTTGTGACAGATAATGCTAAAAATTATGGGTTAGCTAAGAGGAAGATTGAGCAAAGATACCCACACATCTTCACAACCGGTTGTTCTGCACACTCTCTTGACCTTATTCTTGAGGATTTTTCTAAGAAAATTCCAATTGTAGCAAAAACGGTCAAGACGGTCCAAGGTATTACTACCTACATTCAAAATCACACTCTTGTTTGGGATTTGATGAAAGAATTCACCAACGGGAGGGAGTTGGTGAAACCAGCCGCATTCAGATTTGCAACGAACTTCTTGACTCTTCAAAGACTCCTCACTCAAAAACATTCCTTGAGCCAGATGTTTAATTCGCCAAAGTGGTTTGAAAGTGACTATGCGAAAATGATAGAGGGCAAAGCATGTTGTGATGAAGTTTACCACCAAACATTTTGGCGAAGTGTGGGTTTTGTTATGAAGATTTCTTTGCCTCTTGTGAAGGTGTTGAGAATTGTGGATGGAGATTTGCCTCCCATGGGTTTCATATATGAAGCTATGGCGAGAGCAAAACTCGGAATAAAAAACACATTTAGAGGGAGAGAAGAGAAATACAAGCCGTTGTGGAGGATTATTGATAAGCGTTGAGATGAGAATCTTCACTCTCCATTACATGCCACGGAATATTATTTAAATCCACAATTCTTTTATCCAAATTCACGAAGAGTGTTGGGTGATGCGGAAGTCTGTGATGGATTTATCAAGTGCGTGGAGAAGATGCTACCCACAGATATTGGTGAAAGTGAAGAGTTCTCAAATTAGATTTCCAACTACACAAGTGCAAGAGGCAGTTTTAAGACTAAGTTGGCCATCAACAATCAAGACAAACAACCCCTGGTAATCTTCAATACAAATATGAAACTTATTTTATTAATTAACATTATTAATACAAGTTTCGAAATAAATATGAAATTTAATCTATTTAACTAAATATGGGAAATGCAGTTGATTGGTGGCTTTCAAATGGCTCTTCTTCTCTCCTCTGCAACATCTTGCAAGTGTGCATCCTAAGTTTAACATGTAGTGCATCCGGATGTCAAAGAAATTGGAGCGCATTTGAGAATGTAAGTTTTTTCAGCCAAGTCATTTTTATTCCACAAATAATAAATGATTAACTAATATACTATCTCTTAAAATTATGTCCAAAGCAAGAAAAGAACAAAGTTGTTGCCAAAAAAATGAATGATCTAGTTTACATTCGGCAAAACCAGCGTCTTCAGGATCCGACTTTTAAGAAAATGAAGATAAGTCTAGATTATCTAGAGGATTGCAATGAATGGATTGATGAGGCTGCAGAGGAAAATGAAATTAAAAATTGGGATGTTGTGCAAGAAGCAGCTGACGTTAATGAAACAACTCACTAGAGCATCGACATCAACACCCATCAGCTGCGTGATGAAGATGACATGGATACAATACAAGATTCCTTCTGATAGTGAAATGAATGAGGAAGAAATTCCTTTCTTATCTGAGTCAAATGAGGAAGATGAGTCTGATGACTAGACGTGAGCTAGTTGGGGGATGACTATTAGTCAACAGATCATAAAGATCAAACTTTAAATTCAGTTTTTTTAGACAGTAACTAGTTATGGATATTAAGTTAGTTTGATTTGGATTATTTTTGGTACTACTTTAGTTATTTAACAATTTCACTCTTTAATTGGTGGTTAAGTCATACACGTATATTGTCTATAGGTTATGTTTAAAAAATTTTGATGTTTTGTTTTATTGGTGCGCCATTTTAGCGCCATCGCCATCGCCGCGTGAAATTACCCCTGTGCCATGTCCGTCGCCGTGCGCCGTGACTACTATGGTTATGATAAAGACGAAAAGATTCTGGAGTCGGTAGCTCAAGCCTTACCGTCTAAAGGCGACAATGAATACACCTATGTTGGAGGAATTCTTAGGTACCAGGGCAGAATAGTGGTCGAAGGGTCAAATAATATCAGGGACAAAATTATGCAAACTTTACACACGACTGCGGTAGGGGGGGCATTCAGGGGTTCACACCAGTTATCTAAGGGCAAAAGCAGTGTTTTATTGGCAAGGCATGAAGAGGGATTTTGCAGAATTCATATCAAGTTGTGATATATGCAAGCAATGTAAGGACGGGGCAGTGGCCTACCTGGGGCTGCTGCAACCACTGGAAGTTCCTTCGATTCCATGGACTCAAATATCCATGGACTTCATCACTGGGCTAACAATGTCAGAGGGTAAGAATGCTATTTGGGTCATAGTTGATAGATTGACCAAATATGCCCATTTTATTTCCTTATCTCACCCCTACACCGCTGAAAAGCTAGCTGCCATATATGTAAAGCAGATTTACAAACTTCATGGGGCTCCGGGATCCATTGTAAGTGATTGAGATGTGGCATTCCAGAGCTTGTTTTGGCGGGAGCTTTCAAGTTGCAGGGAACCAAGTTGAATATGAGCACGGCTCACCATCCCCAGAGTGACGGGCAAACTGAGAGACTTAACAGATGCCTGGAAACATATATAAGGTGCATGAGTCATTCTTATCCCCCGAAATGGAATCAGTGGTTGCATCTTGCAGACTGGTGGTATAACACATGCCATCACCATTCTATAAAACAAACCTTCAAGGCCTTATACGGCTATGACGCGCCTCAACTGTCCACTGGCCCCTACTTAGATTCTACCAACTCTTTGGCAGCAAGAAATGTGCAAGAAAGACAACAAATGTTGCAAGATTTGAAGGAACACATGATGCAAGCTCAAGAAAGGATGAAAAAATATGCCGATTCCAAAAGATCAGAGAGGACATTTGAAGTTGGAGACTGGGTTTTCCTTAAGATTCAGCCGTTCAAACAGGGAAATACATTATTGAGAAGACCAACTAAATTTTCTATCAAGTACTTTGGACCATTCCAGGTATTAGCAAGGTTGGAAATGTGGCTTATAAGTTGCAGTTGCCTCCAAACTCAAGAATGCATTATGTTTTCCATGTATCACTACTTAAGAGAAAGATAAAAAACAAATACCATGCTAATACTGCTGTACCTGAGGTAGACCAATTTTAATTCGGCGAGGAGTAAAATTGGCTCTGGGCAACAGTATTTTTACCGTTGCCCAGATAATCAACGATAAAAATACTGTTGCCCAGAGCCAATTTTATTCCAAGATAATAAGAATGAACTCTGGCGAGAAGTATAAATAGCCTCGTACAAGAAACCCTAATCAAGCCCTAATTAATTAAATCCTAATTAGACTCATACTAACTCTACTAAGTACTCTACTAATCAAAGGCCCAAACCAAAACATAACATTAACTTAATAATAATAAATAAACTATAAAGACATCCCGTAACCGGCCCACGGAAGTGGGCCCAAGCCCGGTCCCGCCCCATGCTCTTCCCGCTACCTATTAGAGGCAATGTTGTGACCACTGCCATTTTTAATTAGTAATTTGTTTCCATTTTATTATTAATTCTATAATGTGTTCACTTTAGTAAGTGAACTTGTGGATCTAGTGAGGGTATTATGACCGTTATTTTTACTGTGAGAATGGACCAACGGCAAAGGTGGTATTAACTCACGCCCCATGCTCTTCCCGCTACCTATCAATCCATCCTCTTTCAAATTAACTTTGTCCTCTTTCCTGGCCTGTTATTTAACAGTACTCATGTTGTTGGAGGTCCAACTCTTCATCTTCCTCAGCTATCATTACCTGCAACTGCTTAAAGGGACAGTCATGCCCCGGTGTAAATGGTTTCTTACACCTAAAGCATAATCCTTTCGCCCTCAATTCTGCGAACTCCTTTGGCGGAAGACGAGTGAACTGAGAGTGTGTCGTAGGCTGCCCGGACAGCCCTAACTTCGTCCCCGGAGGCTGCCCAATGTCTTTAGGAAAGCTGTCATTTGATCCTCTTAAGTTGCCACCACTTATGGCCGTGCTGTTACTACCACTTAGGCGCGAAAAACTGCCTAAACTCAAGTCCGTGTTAAAGGGTTGACTTTCCCAGTCTCCATCTTGAAAGGACAAGTTGTCCTCAATATCTCTGGCGAAATCCATTGCAATCTCCAGGCTGTTTGGCCGCAGCAATCGTAAGGATCCCCGAATTGGTCCCTTCAGTCCGTTCATGAAATACCCCAAATAATGATCATCGAATAACCCAGGAACCTGAATGGCCAACTGCACAAAAAGGTTATTGTATTCTTCTATGGTTCCCAACTGTTTGGCCCCGAACAGCCGTTCAAATCGGTTGCCCTTGAATCGTGAATCAAAACAGGCCACCTGTTCCTCCCAAGTCAGGCCCGGTTTTGTGCCTTCAACCAGGTCAACCAGTACAGGGCAGCCCCTTCTATGGCTACCGTAGCTGCCACCACTTTGCTTCCAGGTAGGGTTTGATGAATTTCAAATTGTTGCTCAGCTCTGGCCACCCATCCGATGGGATCTTCGCCGTCAAACGAGGGCAGCAAGGTGGTCGTTATGCTGCGCGACCCACTGCCGACCATGTGTGCTGATGCGGCGTTGCCAACTGACGCCGGCTCTTTTTCCGGCGGTGTCATGGCCCTTGCGAGTGCAGCGAGTGACGCTGCAATCTCTGTCAGTTGGATCGCCTGCGCATCCAGCTTCTGTCCGTGCGCGTCGAGCTTCTCATTCATTAGGGCTTGCTCAGCTTCTACCTCCGTTATACGATCAGTGTTTGATCTCGTCATTCCGGCAGGACGAGATCCAGCAGGTCGGACCAATTGTTGAGAGCAGAAAAATAAAAATCAACGGGGTAAACCGTTGCCCAGATAATCAACGATAAAAATACCGTTGCCCAGAGCCAAAAGGCTAAACTCCAATTTTATTGAGAAATGGTGCTAAATAGGAGCTTAACTTTCCGTATGTAATTAAATAAGACCTTGACTTTTTTAACTTCTAAATAGGACCTAATTTTAAGAAGCTTCCAAAATTGCTCCTGTTTCTTAATCTAATACGCACGCTTGTGTTTTCCGTTATTTTCTTTCTCACCTACATCGAAGTTCAGCTTTCTGGTTGTCGATGAAGTCTCACACTCGCACTCCAGCAATACTTACCCTTTATCATGAAGAAGAGGATGATGATGGTGCAAATAGAGGTGAGAGACCATAGAAACAGCAGCGCAGAACTATGCCGCAGTGCCGCCATGGTGAGTCGGTGATGCAGCGATGGCTCCTCGGCGCCAGCAACGGTGGACGGCGGAAGAAATCCATTCTCCTCCTCCTATTTCGTCTTCGTCTGCTCTTTTCCTCTTTTCTACCGCCGATCTCGTAGCTTAATTTTTCCTCCGGTCATTTGGTTCTCCTTTTTTTGCCGTCAGATTTTCTATCTAGATGTAGCCATGAATATGTGGCGATGGAGAACTGCGACTGTTTTCGGATGCATACATGAGAAAGGTTTTATGTAAGAAACTAAGAATTATTACTAATTGGCTATTGAAGTATTGATGTCCACAGTGTGCAGTAAAAATGGATAATGTTACAAAAAAAGATTTGCAACTGGGTGGGGGGCCGGGGTGAATTAAAAGAATTGCTTAATTGTTATTACAAATAGGCAAATAGCTGCTATGTCTTGGACTAATGCAGAGGGTAGTTGTTCCATTTAATTTATGCATCACTGAGTTTTTGTTTTGCACCAAAACTATTTGATGAAATGCCTATGTGAAAAAAATCTCCCTGTTTTACATTTTCAATTGAGAAAAATCACGGGCCGCTAATTTAAAGTGCATGAACGAGTGGGCTGATAATGTCCAGGCTACATTGACATTGTCACGGCAATGTCACTGCAATGTCATTGGCAGTGTCACGGCAATGTCATTGGCACTGTCACGGCAATGTCATTGGCACTGTCACGGCAATGTCATTGGCATTGTCACGGCAATGTCAATATCATTGACATTGTCACTGCAATGTCATTGGCATTGTCACGAAAATGTCATTGATATTGTCGTGGCAATGTCATTTTCATTGGCTCGGCGGGGCATTGCCCCGGGCTTTATACTAGTATGAAAGGTATACAGATGATCCATATACTATATTTTATTTTATATTAGTGTATAATACTGAAAAACCGGTATTGAGAGTTCTTAGGGGCCATCAATTTCGGCGTATTAATTTCTTAAATCTAATCCTATAAATTGTAGAATGGGGAGATTTTACTTTGGGAGGGGTACTCAAAAATTATTGGCCAAAAAAAGGGAAGAGCAGATAACTGAATCAAATCAACGAAGACTACTCTCTGTATAAGAAATCTTAAAGGCATCGACATCAAGTTTGCGAAGGACTGGAGCCTCTCCCTTCTGTTCCGTGATTCAGACATTATGGCGCCCAAACATCTAGCTTCAAGGTAACAGAGGAGATCGGCCATGGCAAGAAGAAAACAAAATGATGTTTTATGTTAAAAAATCTGCTGCTAATCTTCTTCCCAAACTCGAACGATTTCAGAAGTTCGAAAGTTCATAAGATGATTTAGTGTTGAAGAAGACGATTGACGACGTTTTCCGTGCTCAAGCGATCGAGGTCTGGTGGATGGTGTTCGTGTTTAAGGTGTGCGGCCAATTCTCTCCGCAGGGCACACGTAAGCTCGTGCACCATAGGAAGGAAGCGGGGCTATTTTTGTCTCATAGCATGAAAATTAGTCCTATACGGGTATAAAAAAGTTGAAGGTCCTATTTAGATTCCCTTAGCATGTTTTAGTCCTATTGGTGTCTTATTCCCAATTTTATTCCAAGATAATAAGAATGAACCCTAAGGAGGAGTATAAATAGCCTTCTACAAGAAACCTTAATCAAGCCTGAATTAATTAAATCTTAATTAGGCCCATACTAACTCTACTAAGTACTATACTAATCAAAGGCGCAAACCAAAACATAACATTAACTTAATAATAATAAGTAAACTATAAAGACATCCTGTAACTGGCCCACGGAAGTGGGCCAAAGCCCGATCCCGCCCCATGCTCTTCCCGCTACCTATCAGAGGCAATGTTGTGACCACTGCCATTTTTAATTAGTAATCTGTTTACATTTTATTATTAATTCTATAATGTGTTCACTTTAGAAAGTGAACTTGTGGATTTACTGAGGGTATTATGACCGTTATTTTTACCGTGAGAATGGACCAGCGGCAAAGGGGTTATTAACTCACGCGTTGGTTGCTTAATACCCGGGAGAGAGAAGAAGCAGCAGTTTTTGGTGTGTAATGAGGTAATCCTCTTACCCACCTGTCGTCTTCCCCAATTTTCCTCTCTCGCTGAATTATTCTCTTATTATTGCCATATCAGGAGGTCAAACACCAGCTACCAGGCCAGATTGAAGCTCCCAGGCCGCCGTCCATTGCAAGCAGATTATGTAGGTTGCTCTTTTAATACGTTGATGTTATAGTAATGTAATGACATTGATAACCCAGGACAGTATGATGAAGAGAAATATTGAGAAGAAGACAGATAAGGGATGGCAAGAAGGAGGATATTCATTTCATGCCTTTTTCTCAGAACATGGCACTGTTCTTATACAGCTTCTAACTTCCAATCTACTGGCTTAGTGGGTGGTGGAGATGGATAAAACCACTCACACACTCCCCTTATTTATAGCCATACTAAAAGGACAATAACCAACAATTACAAAAGACATAGTAATAAGTAATTAAATAGTAATTAATAAGTTGCAGCAGCTTCTTTCACATGCAGTAGCTTCCAGCTCCCTCAGTCCAAGTGTGCAGGGCATTAACGTAAGTGTTGGTGTCATAAAACCTGGGATTCATCATGCATTCACGTGTGCTATGACGTGGCAGCGGTGTATCAATACCCCCCAGTAAGATTGACCTTGTCCCCAAGGTCAAGTGCAGGAAATTGAGTGCAAATGACAGTAAGATCTTCCCATGTAGCCTCCTCAGGGGGTAAGTGGCACCACTGGATGAGCACTTGGCGGCAAGAGTGAGCTCCCTGCATGATGGTGCGAGTATCAAGGACCTTCATGGGCTGAAGCATGGGGGCCCCATCAGAATTGAGTGGTGGCAAAGTGGGAGAGGTGGCATGAGTTGTAATGGTGCGACGGAGAAGTGAGACATGGAAGACGGGGTGAATTTTGGAGTCCTCCGGAAGTTGAAGATGGTAGGCGACTTTGCCAACCCGGGCAAGAACCTTGAAGGGGCCATCCATAATAGAGGGCACTCAGCTTATGGAAAGCCCGACGGAAAACCGAATGCTGACGGTAAGGTTGAAGCTTCAAGTATACCTCATCGCCAACAGAAAAGCTAACCTCTCGGCGATGCTTATCTGCAGTATCCTTCATGCGCTGCACGGCTGCAGATAGGGTGGTTTTGAGATGAGTTAAAAGCTGGTCACGGCCCACCAAACATTTGTCTACTTCATCAACAACTGACGACCCGGGAGGGTAGGGGATCAGCGGAGGAGGAGTATGCCCATAAACTGCCTGAAATGGTGTCATGCCCGTGGTGTTGTGATACGTAGTATTGTACCAATATTCGGCCCATGGAAGAAAGGTGAGCCATCTGGTGGGATGATTATGGGCGAAGCTACGAAGGTACTGTTCGAGGCAACGATTAACAACCTCCGTTTGCCCATCAGTTTGGGGGTGGTATGCAGTAGACCTCTTGAGAGTAGTGCCCGAAGCCGTGAACAATTGCTGCCAGAAGTTGCTTAGAAAAAGGGGGTCCCTGTCAGAGAGGATAGAAGTTGGAATACCATGCAAACGGACAATGGTAGCAGTGAAGGTTTCTGTCAGTGTCTTGGCTGTATAAGGGTGGCGGAGGGCTGTAAAATGGGCGTATTTGCTGAGGCGGTCAACCACCACCAAGATAGAGGTGTACCCCTGGGAGGAGGGAAGTCCGTCAATGAAATCGATAGATAGATCCTCCCAGATTTGGGCCGGTACTGGAAGGGGCTGAAGGAGACCTGCAGGTTTTAATGTGGAAGCCTTGATGCGTTGACAAACATCACAGGCCTGTACAAATTGTTCCACTGTTTTAAGCATGCCTGGCCAATAGAAAAGTTGAGAAAGACGTTTATAGGTGCGATAGGTGCTGGAGTGGCCACCTGTAAGAGTGGAGTGGGCTTCACCAATGAGCTGTTGTTGAAGGGACGAAGTGGACGAGATCATTACTCGTCCCTTATAGTAGAGTAACCCATTGCGTCTGTAATATCTCCCGTCAGGTAAAGCAGATGCGGGATTAGATAAATCTTTGAGTCGGGGATCTTGTGCATACTCTGCCATGATGGAGGACCAGATAGTACTGGTAGTAGTAGAAATAGCCAAGCAAACCCCTTGGTCATGTCTGATGCGAGAGAGAGCGTCTGCCACCCGATTGGAGGGCCCAGTGCGGTAGCGAATCTCATAATCATAGCCAGATAGCTGAGTTACCCATTTCTGCTGCTCAGGGGTGCCCACCCGCTGTTCGAGCAGATGCTTGAGACTTTGTTGATCAGTGAGGATAATGAAATGTTGTCCTAACAGATACGCTCTCGAAAGCCGAATAGCATAGATGATGGCCAACATTTCCTTTGCGTAGATGGACCACGAGGTTTTGTTCGGTGAAAGTGCCTTGCTCATGAATGCAATAGGACGCTGATCCTAGGATAGGACTGCCCCGATGCCCCCTCCTGATGCGTCGGTTTCAACCACGAAGGTTGCTCGGAAATTGGGCATCGCGAGGACTGGAGTTGTTGTTAAGGCTGTTTTGAGTCGATCGAAGGCCTGTTGTGCTTCCGTAGTCCATAGAAACCTTCCCTTTTTGAGTAGAGTTGTAAGAGGTTTGGCTATAAGGCCATACCCACAGACAAAGCGCCTGTAGTAGCCGGTTAAGCCCAGGAATCCACGCAGCTCTGTGGGAGTTGTTGGTGTCGGCCACTGTCGGATGGGATCAATTTTGAAGGGGTCCACCTTGACACCTGTGGCAGAAATAATGTGCCCCAGGTAGAGCAACTCTGTGAGACCAAAAGCACATTTGGAAAACATAAGCCGAAATCCATGTTCCTGCAAAACTGAAAACACTACCCGTACATGTTGAAGATGGGCTATCCAGTTGGGGCTATAAATGAGAATATCATCGAAGAACAGTAATATAAATTTCCGGAGATAGGGACGAAATATAGTGTTCATCAAGGCTTGGAAAGTGGACGGGGCGTTGCATAAACCAAAAGGCATTACTAGGTATTCGTAATGGCCGTTATGCGTGCGAAAAGCTGTCTTAGGGATATCAGATTCGCGCATCCGTACATGATGGTAGCCGGCACGCAAATCAAGGCGCGTGAACACAGTGGCCCCATGCAGCTCGTCTAAGGTGTCTTCAATGGTAGGAATTGGAAACCGGTCCTTGATGGTGATGGTGTTGAGTTGTCTATAATCCGTGCAAAAACGCCACGTCCCATCCTTCTTCTTCACTAGTAAGACCGGAGAGGAATAGGGGCTTGTGCTAGGCCGAATAATCCCAGTGGTGAGCATGTCATGTACTTGTTTTTCAATTTCTTCCTTCTGGAAATGGGCATAACGATAGGGCCTGACATTAATCGGTTCAGCGCCCGCTTTGAGAATGATCTGGTGCTCAATCTCGCGATGTGGTGGCAAAGTAGTGAGTTCCTGGAAGAGGTCCTGAAACTGCTCCAGTTGAAGCCACATTTCAGGTGCTATGGTTGAACCAGCATCGGTTTTGGTCAGAGCAAAAAGAATAAATCTCCTTCATCAACTTCAGCTGCATTGTAGGCACACAAACCAGTAGAGCGGTGATCGATACCCGCGAGTGTAATCGGTTTGGCTTGATGCGTAAAAGACATAGTAAGGTGCTGCCAATCATTAGTAACAATCCCCAACGTTTTCAACCACTCAATTCCCAATACAGCATCTATGCCAACAAGAGGGAGGCCAAAGAAAGAAACCGGGAACACATGACCTTGTATAACTACTGGAACCTCATCAAACTTACCTTGCCTACGAAGAGGCTCCCCATTGGCTATTCTGACATTAAATGCGGTGGATCATGTCATAGGTAGTTGAAGAGATTGGGCCAGTTTGTCTTGGATGAAGTTGTGTGTGGAGCCACTATCAACAAGGACAATCAGCGGCCGCCCCGCTATGGTGGCACGAAGACGAAGAGTTTGTGGTCCCGTCCAACCGGTTAGGGAGTGCAGCGTGATCTCAGGGTCTTGGGCAGCATCATGGTGTCCCGCAATCGTGTCATCTTCCCTTTCAATGTCTTCGGTTTCCAGTAGCAAGAGTTTCGGTTGTTGACATCTATGCCCCGGTGAAAACGGTTCGTTGCAGGAGAAACATAGGCCAAGGGACCTCCTGCGTTGCATCTCTTCCCATGGCAGCCTTTTGATAGTTGCCACAGGTTTTCTATCATCCGTATTCGGGGGCGGTCCCAGTATGCCAGCAGCCATATTCGGCCGTGCGGTAATGGGCGGTTGGGTAGCTTTGTTGCTGATGGAACGCCATGATCCCGGCTTGGCCGCAGAGAGTTTCTCTTCTACCAAATGTGCAAGACCAAAAGCCTCCTCCAGAGTGCGTGGCTTACTCGTCTTGAGTTCCAGGCGTATGTCATCGCGCAGTCCTCCAATAAAACTCCCAGTTAAAAATTTCTCCGGAAGGTCGTCCACTTGATTGGAAAGTTGCTCAAAGGCCTCCTGGTAAGCAGCCACTGTGGTCGCTTGTTTGAGGCGAGACACGGGCCCATGGATCTTTGAATTCGGTAGGACCAAACCGGACACGCAAAGCCCGAGTGAATTCCTTCCATCCTACTGGTCCTTTGCGTTTTATGAGCCACGGATACCACTGAAGGGCTAAGCCTTCTAGGTTGATGGCGGCGAGTCGTAGTCTTTGGTCAACGGCAACTTGGTAATATTCAAAGTATTGTTCTGACTGGTAAATCCACCCGGTAGGGTCTCCCCCACCAAACTTGGGAAAACATATCTTGGGATCATGAATCTGGTGAGCCTGAAGGTGTTGTTCCGTAGATTCCTCATCGGCAAATGGATTGTCTTCGTCTGACGGTGACAGCTTCTCGCCTAAGGCACGGGCAAATTGCTCAAATCGGATTTCCCATCTGTCGAAGCGTTGGTTGATTTGATCAAATTGCGACGCATGTCGGGCTAAGGCTTCGGCTGTTTCATTACGGAATTCTGTGTTGGATTGGTTCTGGGTAGTCATTGGCTCTAATACCAATTGATAACCCAGGACAGTATGAAGAAGAGAAATACTGAGAAGAAGACAGATAAGGGAGGACAAGAAGGAGGATATTCATTTCATGCCTTTTTCTCAGAACATGGCACCGTTCTTATACAGCTTCTAACTTCCAATCTACTGGCTTAGTGGGTGGTGGAGATGGATAAATCCACTCACACACTCCCCTTATTTATAGCCATACTAAAAGGACAATAACCAACAATTACAAAAGACATATAGTAATAAGTAATTAAATAGTAATTAATAAGTTGCAGCAGCTCCTTTCACGTGCAGTAGCTTCCAACTCCCTCAGTCCAAGTGTGCAGGGCATTAACGTAAGTGTTGGTGTCATAAAACCTGGAATTCATCATGCGTTCACGTGTGCTATGACGTGGCAGCGGTGTATCAGACATACTGCTATTGCTAGTCTTGGGTCACAACATGTAGAAATATATTTCTTGTACCTTTGTGGAAAATGACATCTTAAAAAAAGATGTCATTTTCATGATGGTTACTTTTACTTATTTATGTTGTGTTAATATTATATCATACTCCCTCCGTCCCGTTAGAAGGTTCTCGTCCACTATTCTCATGGTCAACTTAAATAATTTTTAATCTTTTATTTTATAAATCAAATTTTTGCCAAATTTACATTTTTTTATCAGGCTTTGTAGCGGTTTTAATGTAGTTTCTAAATATGTTAATTTTATTTACTAAAAATAAACAGATTGTGAACCGGGATTAAGTTGCTTTATCGACAGTCAAGCATCGTAAACCGTTCACGGGAACCTTCTAGCGGGACTGAGGGAGTACTACGTATATAGTATACATCCATTTGTATCCAAGAAAATAATGTTACAAACTTACAACAGTTTATTTTTCAGCAATGACACTGAGCCTAGTTATTGATCAGGGTTTTATTGCACAATTTCGCAACATTGTTGATACTACAGTGTACAGAGCCAAATCCAAACGTGCTTGAAAAAATTAATCCACGAATTTGCCCTTGATTATAAGGGTGGTATACATTTCTTTTTATGAAAATATATTTACTATGCAGCGGTTAGAATCTAACTGGGTAGTCTTAAACCTACCTCCAATAAGAAGTAAATGTGTCTCGCTTTTGGACAAAGGGATTGACCCAAGAAAAGTAATTCCTCCCAGACTAGACCAGTTCAGACCAGACTTGGATAGTTATAAAAATACAAAGAAATCAGACCAGTTCAGAGCAGATCAGACCAGCAAATTACAGTCCAAGTAAAAACATCCTTAACCCACATGATTTAAAAAACGGTGCAAACTCAAATGAGTAAATCACATAAAAATCTTAGGGGTGGGTAATTCAGTTTACGGTTCGGTTTTCTCCGGTTTCGGTTCGGTTTCGGGTTTTTCGGTTTAGGAGAATTTTTACCAAACTAAAACCATTTGAATTTCGATTTGGTTTCGGTTCGGTTTCGGTTCGGTTTGAAGTTCGGTTTACCAAAGTGAAAAAATTATTAGGTACAACTTAGTTCGATTTGATTTGGATTCTTATGTTTATTATTTTATTTGATCAAGTTATAAACTTTAGGATGAGAACATGAAACTTTGAAAGTAGTAGTCCATCCCATCTTCTTTTATTTATTATTTAAATAAAATGTAAAAAGAAATAAAAGATAGAAAAAAAATAATAAAATATTATAAATTAAAACTTCTAACATCTTTTCAATCACTAGAAAAAAGATTCACTTCTCACAAAAAATAAATTTATAGTTGCTTAGCATTTATATTATCACATAAAATATTCAAAAACAACTAAATGAGTCAGTGATACAAATGTTGTAATATTCACAATTTTATTCAAATGAATCATGTAAAAAATATAAATGCAATTTGTTATTGTTATCGCCAAATATCTTTGCATACAAGTAGAGTACAAAACATAACAAATACAAATATGTCGTATTAGCTAATTTTGTCATAATGGATGTATGAAAAGTGTAAAAGTTAAAATGATATATCCTAAATTTGTATTTTGCATGTCTTAATTATTTATTTATATCATAAAGATGAAGAGTGAAGAAACATACGAAGTATATACTTCCTCCGTTCCATAAAAGTCGCAACATTGGAATTTCTGCACTATTCACACACCTTACTTTGACTACGATTTTCTAATAATATATATAATAAAAATATTATGTGTAAAATATTAATAAATTTGTATTAATGTAAATTTCCAATATATTAACTTTTTTAATGTTTACTAATACGCAAATAAATATAATTATAGTCAAAGTTGCGTGTTGGCAAACGTGAAAGTCAAACTGTTGCAACTTTTATGGAACGGAGGATAGTATATAGATATATAGATATATATATTTATATATTATGAGTTGTTCGGTGTTCGGCTCGATTTACGGTTTTTCGGTTATAAACCAAACCAAACCAAACCATTCGGTTTGAGAAAATTGTTACCAAACGGTTTACTTAAGTAAAACCAAACCATACCAAACCACCGATTTTCGGTTCGGTTCAGTTCGGTCCAGCCAAACCATTTTGCCCAGCCCTAAAAAATCCTATTGCTCACAGCCTTCACAGGGTGAACAAAAAGCATCAAAAATCAAAGAGAGGGAGAAAACACGGATAAAAATAAAAACCCCATAATCAAATAACTACACAAAACACATATAAAACGCATGATTGATGAGAAGATCGAAGAAGCAAACCAGAAGTGTGTAAGCTTTTGAGACCGACGACGAAGGAGGCGACCACTGCTGACATTTTTGTGTCAATGAGCAGCACAAACCGTTGATGATGAGATATGATGAAACAGCAGAGAGAGGAATTTGATGTTGTTCGGAGCGATAAAATCTGAGGACATTTTAAAAATAAAAGCCATAAGCAAAATCAGTTTTGGGAAGCTAGTGCCATATATCTCCAATACCACTGATTTTCCATCCCTTTGTAAGTGCTCCCGATTTCTTTTCAAAAACACTCAATCATGTGTTTCTCTTGTTAAGTAAGTACTCTCGGAAAAAACAGTTTTAAAATAGTTGCACACTGGCTGGAGTAGTGTTCGGATTTCTGAAGTTAGTATTACTCTTTCCTTAATGAGTGACTTAGACAAACAAAGATATGCATCCCTTTGGCCAATTCTTACTTATTATTGCAATAAAATGTTCGCTATATACCCAAAAGTAGCTAAAGAAAAGAACCTTTGACCAACAACAACGTTACCCCCAGTGTTGTGAAGGCTTTACCTACGGTGGGGTAAGGGGGTCACATGTATGCAGGCTTACCCTTGTACTAAAGAACAGAGAGACCGTTTCTGGATGACCCATGATGATGAAAATCACGTCGAAAATTGCATGGACGCGATAATAAAGAACAGAGAGACCGTTTCTGGATTACCCTTGCTGCTTTATAATAAAGAAGCGCAAATAGTTTAGTGAGCCATTTTGCTTTATTCCATCATACTTCCAGGCCAAAAATATTGAATCTTTGGCTCCATTGGAAATCAAGGAAACAAAAAAACCTTTGACCCTAAGAAGAAAAAATCCTCAAAGTTTTTCCAATCCGTGAAAGTTCACAAACAACTACTCCCTCTGTCTCGTTTTGTAATATACACTTTCTTTTTAGTGTTCTCCTAAAATATGATCACTTTTCTGAAGTAAATCCCACTATCTTTTCACTTTCCCATTTTATCCTTTTATCTATCATTTCACCTTTTACTTTTTGTGGATCAATCCTACTTTTTCTTACTTTTTGAGGTTACAATGGTAAAATAACACCCCTTCTCCTTTATTTTCTTAAAACTTGTGTCAAACCCAAGTATATCACTACAATGCTGGACTTGAGTAACTTGGACACATTATGAAATTCCTCCAATTCATACTTATTCATATTCAGAACTAAATGAAATATTAAATAATACCAGAAAATACAAAAAAAGTTCAAAACCGACCAAGTAGAAATGAATAAAAGTGTAAAACAATTGCTAAGCTACTAAATATTCTTTTAAAAGTAAAACCAATGGAAGAATTAAGCAATGTGAAAGGCTTAAATGCTTAATAAGCATTGTATTATAGAGTTGCATCTATACCAGCAAAAGCTTTATAAAAGTAGGCTAAAATTTCAGAAGTAATAAAAAACCTCAGGCATGTAGACGATTAAGGTTTAAATGCTTCAAGATGAAAAGGGACAGAATGAATCATAGTTTTTCAAACATCTCCTGCTCGAATTCTTGATCTACAAAAAAACAAAAAGTAGCCTTTTGCAAACTACAGCCAACAAATCGAAGGAAAAAAAGTAATGCTAAGAAAACTTCGGAGCAAGAGATAGAGGTGATTATATCAGCTCAAGGAAATTGGTAGAATCATGTCCATGAATCATAATCAATAGATACACTAAAGTAAGAGGCATGTTAGCTTACTGTATGAAATCAAAAGATCACATTGAAATCGTGACAAATAAAATAAGGAAGGTCTGGGCTGTTGAGTGATGGCATTGGCCACGGATATGGTGGAGAAGCAAAAAGAGAAATAGCACCGCCAGGATTACAAAGCTCTAATGGTAGAGAAAATGATGATGCCATAGATAGCTAATGGAGCAATGAGAGAGTAAAAATTAGAAAAAAAGAAGAAACAAGGCAAACAACAAAGATAAAAACTATAAAGGCCATGTAGAAAGAAAATATGAAGCAATGAAAAAAATAAATCTGTAGAAGATTTATTTTTTTCATGTAATTCTGGTTGTTGTCTTTTCTGCTGTTTGTACAACTCTCTATTTTAATAATATAATGGTATTTGTTCCCCGGCATCTACCCCACTGATTTTGGTGATTTGCCTTACGGGGTAGGAAAAAAAATTTGTAGAAGAAAAAACAGAAGCCAAGGTACCTCCCTTGATATCTATGTTATTTGAAGTATTAAATATACTCATTTATGACTCCAAAAGTAAAAAAGGCATCTCCCTAAAAGCTAAACAAAGATCTATTGTGTGATTATGGAGTGTTATTGAGTTTCCTTGTCTAAAAAATTATGATTTAATTGCAATTACAATAACCGAACATTAAGGGTGTGTGTGGGAGTTGGGTTTTGGAGGGGAGGGGAAGGTTAATGGGGATTTATGACCCTCCTTTTCATGTTTGAGAGTAAATAATTGGAGGGTGGTTTTGGAGGGCCCTTCAAAACCCTCCAAATGCTTGATTTTTAAGTTCCCCGATTTGAAGGGTTTTGGAGGATAATTAACAAGATGGTAATTTAAGCTAAATTAGAAATGAATATTAGCTCAATGATTTAAATTCGTCATATCTCAAAGTGATTTTAATTATAATTCCTTCAAAAACCTTCTCCTTCCAATTTTATTACTCCAAAATACAAAGAAGAGCTTCCTAAGAGTGCGGCAATTCAAATATCTTCTGCAGAGGCAGCTTAGCAAGAATCAATTTTCAATGGCTAATGATGCGAATACATTGACAATTGAACTTTTGAAGGAACGGCGAACCATATTAGAAGCATAAAGTCATGCATATGAGACAAATAAGTATTTCCAATCATATTAGAACTACCTCATTCATCCATTATGTACACATACCGTAGATAAAAAAGACTAATCTTTTACTAGGCAAAATGATCAGAAAACAAAGGAGAGAAAGTATCATACACCTGTAAGTGAATATGTTCAATTGCTATACTGAATTTTGCCAAGTGCAGGGATACTACACAGCTGGAGGAGTATCAAGTGAAGTGCAGAGATGAATTTTGCGTCGGAAACGCAAAGAAAGGAATGAAACAATGGTTTTTGCGTTGGCCTCAGCTTGAATGGGCTCTGTTTTAATGGGGCTGGGCTGAGTTGTAATGGGCATGTCAAGGATTTTGTTATTTTAGTAGGTTTAATAATGCATCAAACCTCATTTGATACACATGGTACTTTCGTATAAATTTGGTACATTAGCCTCTGTGATTTACTAGTTACTCCACCCGTGCGCTGCACGGGAGTGAGATACCCACATAATAATTTAGATATAATTATATATTTAAAAATATTTAAAAAAATATGATTGTGTTAGAATTATTCGAAAACATTAAATAAATTCTGAATAAATGGTAAGAACTAAATGTAAAACATCACACGATGAAATGGATGTGCATGTAAGTCCACCACACTATAATAAAAATTATAAATTACTCTATAGTACATATTTCTTTGTAAACAACATTCAATGTTGATTTGGTTGGTTGTTCATCTTCGTCATTACAAACTTCAATCTCATGAACTTGTTACTCTTCACACCGCCACGTACAAATGTTTGTGAGTAATGAAGGGGCGTCAGAGTAAGATGACAACCTTTTTCAACGATTGTCTGTGACTCTTATTAATGACCATTACAAACATAACAATTAATAGAAATTGTGCGTGCTGAAAATCTACATAGTCTAATGTCTAATGGTGCTAAAGTGATTCTAAGAATAATAAACTTTTTACCGACATTTTCTCCATGAATCATTTGAGCCTTGATGGTACGAGCTCGAAGTATAATCACCACAAATGGTGTACAATTGTACAATTCGGATGAATGATCTATATTCCTCATAAGTTTTCAGCTTTAGCTATTGAATTGACAAATTGGAACATTCAATGTTGTTTAAAATACATAACATTTAGCTAAAAGAATGCATCTCGTGTAGAAGGTCACTATCTGATCGAACTAAATGATAAGCTAAATCTAAGCTTATATGAGTATTTAGCTCTGAATCTGTCAGACATAACATGTATTCTTTACATCATCAACCACATATATTGAGCAAGAATAGACTTGAAATAAAGATACGAAGTCATATTACTTTGAACTAAGAAGTTATGAGAAATGTTCAACAATAGATTCAACAGGATCTGATACCAATGGAACAATAATATCGTTCAATATATCATTGAGTGATGGTCCGTAAGAGATTGGATATTGGGGCCACTTGGCTCACCATCCATCCTTGCAAGTCTCGTATCATGACTTACAGAACCACAAACAATATATGTCTGAAGTCATACCTGAATATAATTGACTTCATACAAAAAGGCAAACTTGCATCACAATGAGTGGAAGAGCGAAGGATGCCTCTCATACTTCAGTTGACCAAGAGTTTCAAAAAAATGTTAGTGTGCCATTGATATCGTATTTAAGATTACATACTAATATTTAATATAGTTAAATGGATGCTATATTTAAGATTAAACATTATATTATAATATAGATGTACTATATTTTATTAATCTCAAATAAGTTTTTTATATTTTTACTATTTTTTATATTGTTATTACATTATTTTTCAATTTTTTATAAGATTTATCAATAGTCCTAATTTAGATTTTCACACCTAACTTGCTATAGCATGTCAAAATGACTTGATTGATTTGTATTTTAGATTTTCACACATCTCTCCAGTGTAGTGCTTTTAAGTATATGATGATGATTTTTTTGTGGAAAGAGAAATTACATTTTAGGATTTTAGGCTTAGGCGGGAGAATTTTCTGATGAGAGGTGTACAACTCGTATTTTTCCGTGGGAAGTGAAATTACATTTTAGGATTTTAGGCTTTGACGGGAGAATTTTCTCTCTCCAGTGTAGTGCTTTTAGGTATATGATTTTTTTTGCGGAAAGTGAAATTACTTTTTAGGATTTTAGGCTTAGATGGGAGATTTTTCTCTCTCCAGTGTAGTGCTTTTAGGTATAGGATGATTTTTTTTGCGGAAAGTGAAATTACATTTTAGGATTTTAGGCTTAGACGGGAGAATTTTCTCTCTCCAGTGTAGTGCTTTTAGGTATAGGATGTGATGATTTTTATTTGCGGAAAGTGAAATTACATTTTAGGATTTTAGACGGAGAATGCTTAGGCGGGAGAATTCTCTCTCTCCAGTGTAGTGCTTTTTAGGTACAGGATGATTTTTTTTTGCGGAAAGTGAAATTACATTTTAGGATTTTAAACTTAGACGGGAGAATTTTCTCTCTCCAGTGTAGTGCTTTTAGGTACAGGATGATTTTTTTTTGCGGAAAGTGAAATTACATTTTAGGATTTTAAGCTTAGACGGGAGAATTTTCTCTCTCCAGTGTAGTGCTTTCAGGTATAGGATATGATGATTTTTATTTGCGGAAAGTGAAATTACATTTTAGGATTTTAGACGAAAATGCTTAGTCGGGAGAATTCTCTCTCTCCAATGAAGTGCTTTTAGGTACAGGATATGATGATTTTTTTGCGGAAAGAGAAATTACATTTTAGGATTTTAGGAGGAGAATGCTTAGGCGGGAGAATTTTCTCTCTCCAGTCTAGTACTTTTAGGTACAGGATATGATGATTTTTATTTGGGGAAAGTGAAATTACATTTTAGGATTTTAGGCGGAGAATGCTTAGGCGGGAGAATTTTCTCTCTCCAGTGTAGTGTTTTTAGGTACATGATGATGATGATGATATGATGATTTTTTTGCGGAAAGAGAAATTACATTCTAAGATTTTAGGAGGAGAATGCTTAGGCGGGAGAATTTTCTCTCTCCAGTGTAGTACTTTTAGGTACAGTATATGATGATTTTTATTTGCGGAAAGTGAAATTACATTTTAAGATTTTAGGCGGAAAATGCTTAGGCGGGAGAATTTTCTCTCTCTAGTATAGTGCTTTTAGGTATAGGATATGATAGGCGGAGAATGCTTAGGCGGGAGAATTTTCTCTCTCCAGTGTAGTGCTTTTAGATATAGGATAGGCAGAGAATGCTTAGACGGGAGAATTTTCTCTCTCTAATGTAGTGCTTTTAGGTATAAGATGATTTTTTTTGCGGAAAGTGAAATTACATGTTAGGATTTTAATCGGAGAATGCTTAGGCAGGAGAATTTTGTGTCTCCATTGTAGTGTTTTTAGGTATAAGATAAGATATGATGATTTTTTTTTGCGGAAAGTGAAATTACATTTTAGGATTTTAGGCTTAGGCGGAAGAATTTTCTCACGAGAGGCGTACAAGTTGTATTTTTTCGTGAAAAGTGAGATTACATTTTAGGATTTTAGGCTGAGATGGAAGAATTTTCTCTCTCCAGTGTAGTGTTTTTAGTATATGATTTTTTTTTGCACAAGTGAAATTACATTTCAGTTTTTAGGCGGAAAATGCTTAGGCGGGAGAATTTTCTCTCTCCAGTGTAGTGCTTTTAGCTACAGGATATGATGGTGTTTTTTTGCGGAAAGTGAAATTGCATTTTAGGATTTTAGACGGAGAATACTTAAACGGAAGAATTTTCTCTCTCCAGTGTAGTGCTTTTAGGTACAGGATATGATGATTTTTTTTGCGGAAAGTTAAATTACATTTCACTTTTTAGGAGGAGAATGCTTAGGCAGGAGACTTTTCTACGGTGTAGTGCTTTTAGCTACAGGACATGATGATGTTTTTTTGCGGAAAGTGAAATTATATTTTAGGATTTTAGATGGCGAATGCTTAGGCGTGATAATTTTCTCTCTCTAGTGTAGTGCTTTTAGGTACATGATGATGATGATGATGATATGATGATTTTTATTTGTGAAAAGTGAAATTACATTTTAGGATTTTAGACGGAGAATGCTTAGGCGGGAGAATTTTCTCTCTCCTGTGTAGTGCTTTTAGGTACAGGAAGGATATGATGATTTTTTATTTGCGGAAAGTGAAATTTCATTTTAGGATGCATGGACAGTATGTAATTTAGCTAATTTGAAATTTAATTTCTATCGGATCACATATAATGTGATTTAAAAGAAAAATAAACTTAGTCTAATATAGTGTCCGTTTGATAATACTAAAGTAAATAGAATTAACTTATTTTGTTGAAATTCATTGAATTTTGGTTAAATAGGTGGAATCTTCTGATCATGAAAATATATGTGAAATATATTCCATTTGTGAAACAAAGAAAAAAATATATGAAAAAAAAAAGTTAAATTCGTCTTCTACATAAGCATCTCAAGTAAACATAATTGTCATGAACCCAATAAAAAAAAATATCTATATTTCTTAATTGTTAGATGTTACAGTTTACTCATTAATAAGAACGTTTTTAATTGAATTAAAATTTGTGGTTTGATTTGGTATGAATTAATATGGTTTATTAAATGTCTGTTTTTTATGTGACTTATTGTTATAATTATTAAAGTTTGATCTGATCTGATTTAATCTGGAACTGAAATCAATCCATTTAAAAACATTCTATTAAAATAAAAGTAGGAATTCGTAAACTTATAAAGATTTTCTAATTTGGATTAGGAATCTATTTCAAAAGTGAAGGCATATTTGAATTTTAGGTGTAAAATAAAGAAACAACAAAAAAAATTACTTATTTGGCTAAGCTAAACATATTTACTTGTGAAAATATATATACATTATGTTGGTTATAATTTTTTATTTCATTTTTAATTATTTACTTATTTGAAGCTTACTAATTTACTAATAGGTGTCAAATTGATAAGTAAACTAATTTGCATATTTGTTTCTATTTAATTCGGTGTAGAAAACTAAAATAAATTAGTTTCCATATCAATAAACGTTATTAGAATTTCACTTTGATAACCAAAAATTATTTTACTTATTTGAAGCTTACCAAATTAATTAAGGTGGATTTATAAGGATTTTTGTTTCCACATCAATATGCAATCAAAAATAGAATCTAATAAAAACAAAAGGTATAAAAATAAGTAAATAATTGTTATATATAATGACATGACAGGATTATATGACGCTTTGTATGCTCATAAAAAATTCCTCTTATATATATATATATATATATATATATATATATATATATATATTTATATTGATTAATTTTTTTCTTGGAGGGATTCTTGCGTATAAATATTTATCACACATGGGATTGCCGTATTTTTTAAATAAAAAATGTGTAACGTGCCTAATTTATATATCACAAGCAGGTTTGATGATATCATAAGATATCATACCAATTCACATTAGATCACAACAATCCAAACTTAAATGGATTAGACCAAATAAATCAGATAAATAAATTAGTTTTATTAAAAACATCCGGAGTATGAGTTACAACCCATTTAACTAAGCTAGCGTAAAATTTTGGTATTTTGCTTAGAGAGGGATATATTGTTTGAATTATCAAAATAGGAGTAAAATATGTATGGATGAGCAAAAATACCCTTAAATACCCTTAATACAATTTAATGCTTATACTTTATACTCCCTCGTAATACAAAACTTTAACGATAATAAAGTTTCAACAATGATTTTAATTATTATATTTTCATGAAATTTATAATTTTTTGTACTTTTAACAAATAATATCTTCATAAAGTTTTCGCATTTCAAATAATTTCATATTAAAGAAGATCATTATTAGTCCAACTTGACCATCATTGATCAAGAAGAGTCAACATGACCAAGCTTTATGGATGAAAGGAGTAATATAAATAAAAAATCAAATCAAACGGTGAGTGCCTTCATTGGTCGTCTGGACATGGGAGGGGAAATGGTGGGCGGGGGTGTATGTGTGGCGGTTGTCACGCCCCGGATCTAGCCGGACACGTCAACAACCCGCCGTACAGTACGGATAGCCAACCGCAGTCCAACTCTTCCATACTATACAAGGCGTCATGAATATCATTCACACATAGTACATCCATAAACAAACATAATGTAAATCATTCATTTAAAACAGCGGAAACAACATTACAAGTGTTCAAGCCACACTTGGCAAACATGGGTATACAAACCCCCGAAATGTATATTCATAAAATAATATCCATGAGCATTATTCGTATTGTTTTCAAAACAAGAACAGAAGAAGCACGAACCAAGTCTTCTTCTCAGAAACTTCCCGAAACAGCGGCTGGTAGTAGCAACCTTCAAGTTCTACATGAAACTGTGAGGTGGCCTCCCCCGTGAAGGGGAGGTCAGTACTTGGAAGCATTTGACAAGTACAATGACAACTATACTAAGTATAATCGAAGTTTAAATCTCTGAGGCCCTCAATCTAGAGCATTATTACATTATAGTTAATCCGTTCATTTAGTATCAATTCATCATTATTTACTACGGTCTAGAGCCCAGCTCATACTCACCGTTATCTACTACGGTCTAGAGCCCCGCTCATAATCACCGTCATCTACCACGGTCTAGAGCCCAGCTCATAATCACCGTCATCTACTACGGTCTAGAGCCCAGCCCATAATCACCGTTATCTACATCGGTCTCGAGCCCGGCTCATAATCACCGATTCTTTATAATTCAAATTCTTAGGATCTAATTCATCCATTTCTCAACTAACATTTCCAACTAATATTTCAATGCTAGTTATTTATTTATTTCAATATAATTCTTCCTTCATGCATGATTGGCCTTAATATAAAATATCACTTTTATACTTTCATGGCTTCTCCTCATGGTATCAAAGTATACTATCTCAAATGAACTTCATGGTTGATACAACCATCATACACTCGTATTCATAACATCTAAACATACACAATTTATTCATAAATTTGTATATCATGCATACTATACTTATAATCAGTAGTAGTTTTATTTAGGCATTATTAACCATTAACAACTCATGCACATCACATTTGTATTCACTTAGGAGATCCCATGAGATTAACCCAAAGATTATAAGCAACATAGTCGGTCATCCTCACCTTAATTAAGCTTAAGCGCGTTCTATGCTTCTCGATTGAACTTTGACTAATTTCGGCGAACTTTGACCAACTCCGGCGAACTTTGACCAACTCCGGCGAACTTTGACCAACTCCGACGAAACTCCGGCGAAGCTCAAAAATACTTTAAATCAAGTTCCTAACAAGGTTTTATCATCACAAAACCCATATCAACACAAATAACCTATAAAAGGTTATTTTCCGGCAAACCGGTCGATTTGGCTCCTAAGTCCGTTCTTGGACATAGAACCACTTTCCAACCCATAAATCCATACTTAGAGCATGGAGAACCATCCCAAGGGTTCTTCATATAATAAATATTCATTATGGTAGAAGAAAAATAAAGGGAAAGCTATGGCAAGGTGATTACCTCAATTTTCCACACTTTCCTACACCTTTTTCCTTCTCCAAACACTCCTCCTTGGGTCCTCCACCTTGAGCTCGAATTTGGGTGTGAAAATGGTGAATTTCAGAGCTCCTCCTTGCTATTTTTGGGTGTTGCCACGAGTGGGTGGAGGTGGTGAGGTGAGAGGGGTGGTTTTTGTCTCATTTAGACAAATGAGTGAAGGGATGGGGTATACTAAGTGTCAAGGGTGTCTCCCCCATCCTATCTATTGTTATTCAGCCAACTTAGCACCCATCCAGCCCCCAAAGGTTGACAAATTCGTGGGGTGGCCCCCACCCTTGTGGGAGGTCATCCTAATTTGTCCCAAAGTGTACAATTTGCCCCGAAAGTTGTATTTTCCGGACTGTTTTAGATATATTTTATTTTATCGGGTTAAATAAATATATTACGTGTTCTTAATCATTATAACATTTAGAATGAATATGCATTCCCCCACTTTAATTTATAAGTCTCCAAACTCCAATTTCGGGCTTTTATCTGATAAATTTATCGATACCGGTATTTGGGCCTCTATTGACCAATCGTTCAACTCTGGGCCTTTCCATGGCCCAAATGAAGTATCCACCATCTATAAATATTTTCTAGACCCAGACGAATATAATATGTGGTCCCGATAATATCGGGCGGTCCCCACTCCCGATGTGGGCCCCACGTGCATTTTACTATTCACGCGAAAAAATTAATACAAATTCACAACCTCGTAAATTCACTAAAAATTCCATAGGATTCAATAAATTATTCGCTTAAAGATAAATACATTTGGGGACGGTGTTACAAGTTCACCCCCCCCCTCTATTTGGGATTTCGTCCTCGAAATCCGCGTGTCTAATCGAAAAGGACACGGTACTGCTCCCTCATTGAGACCTCAGTCTCCCAGGTTTCTTCTTCGACTCGATCACTCCTCCAAAGGACCTTTACCATAGGAATCTCCTTGTTCCTCAATTTCTTTACCTGTTGACCCACAATCTTCACCGGTTCCACCGCATATTGTAGGTCTTCACGTATCTCTACCGGTGGTTTCTCAAGGATATGAGACGGATCTCGCACATATTTCTTGAGCATCGATACATGGAACACGTCGTGTATCTTCTCAAGTTCTGGCGTCAATTTGATACGGTAAGCCACGGCCCCTATCCTTTCAAGGATTTCAAATGGGCTAATGTATCGGGGGTTAAGCTTTCCCCTCGATATAAATCTGATGATACCTTTCCAAGGAGAAATCCTTAGAAAGACCTTATCACCGACCTCAAACTCCAATGGCCTGTGTCGTTTGTCAGCATAACTCTTTTGTCGATCTTGGGCAGCCTTGAGTATATCCTGAATGACTTTCACCTTAGCCTTGGTGATTTCGACAAGTTCAATCCCCTCGAGCTTGGCTTCGCCAACCTCGTCCCAACACAACGGTGTTCTACATTTCCTCCCATACAATGCCTCGTATGGAGGCATGCCAATACTCGCCTAATAACAGTTGTTATAGGCGAACTCGACCAGAGCCAAATGCTTGTCCCAACTCCCTTGGAACTCCAGAGCACATGCCCTAAGCATATCTTCCAGAATCTGTATTACCCTCTCGGATTGCCCATCCGTCTGTGGGTGAAAGGCTGTGCTAAACTTTAGCTTCGTACCCAAAGATGCTTGAAATTTTGGCCAAAATCGGGATGTGAAACGTGGGTCCCTATCCGAGACAATGGATATCGGAACTCCATGCAGTCTCACAATCTTCTCCGTGTATAGCTTTGCCAATCTTTCAAGAGGATAAGTAATGTTGATAGGCAAAAAGTGTGCACTCTTGGTGAGCCTATCCACCACTACCCATACTGCGTCATAGTTGTTCACTGTTCGTGGTAGCCCCACCACGAAGTCCATGGTCACGTGCTCCCACTTCCATTCTGGAATGGTAAGTGGTTGCAAAAGTCCCGCCGGGTGCTGATGTTCCGCCTTGACTTGTTGACAAGTAAGGCACCGACTCACGTACTCTGCGATGTCCCTCTTCATACCCGACCACCAGTAACTTTCCTTCAAGTCTCGGTACATTTTAGTACCTCCTGGATGCATGGCATACGCCGAAGAATGAGTCTCCTCCAGTATAGACTTTTGGAGCTCCTCATTCCTTGGTATGCATACACGGCCTTTAAACAATAAAAGACCGTCATCACGTACCCGAAAGTTCTCAACAGGTCTCTCAAGGATCCGTTCACGGATCTTCTGACATTCTTCATCAGTGACCTGACATCTACTGATCTCACTCAGCAATGTAGGCCTAACCTCGAATCTAGCAATGAGGACCCCACTCGTGGACACCTCCACTTGTGCCCTTAGTGAGCGTAGACACGCGAGTAACGTCCCCGATGTACTCTTCCTGCTCAGTGCATCGGCTACTACATTGGCCTTCCCGGGATGATAGTCGATGATCAAGTCATAGTCCTTGATCAACTCCATCCATCTCCTTTGTCTCATATTCAACTCTTTTTGAGTGAATACATACTTCAAGCTTTTATGATCGGTGAAAATGTGACACGTCTCCCCATAGAGATAATGCCGCCAAATCTTCAGTGCAAACACTACCGCTCCCAACTCTAGATCGTGGGTAGGGTAGTTTGCCTCGTGTTTCTTCAATTGCCTTGAAGCATAGGCAATCACTCGACCGTTTTGCATTAGAACACATCCAAGCCCTTGGATGCTAGCGTCACTGTATATGTCGTACCCTATCCCTTGTGTGGGTAGAGCGAGGACTGGTGCTTCTGTAAGCCGTTTCTTTAGTTTGAGAAACCCTTTCTCACAATTGTCGTCCCATATGAACTTGGCCCCTTTCTTTGTGAGCTTTGTCAATGGAGACGCCAATATAGAAAATTTTTCAACAAACTTACGATAATATCCTGCTAAGCCGAGGAAACTACGTATTTCTTTCACGTTTTTGTGTCTCTCCCAATTCATAATGGCTTCTATCTTGGCTTTATCCACCGCAATGCCCGAACCTGACACGACATGTCCGAGGAACCCGATCTCTTTGAGCCAAAACTCGCATTTAGAGAACTTGGCAAATAGTTGTTTTTCCCTTAGCCGTTCAAGTACAAGTCTCAAATGATCTTCATGCTCCTCCTCACCCTTGGAGTATATCAAAATATCGTCAATGAATACTATCACGAATTGATCTATGTATTTACTGAACACACGGTTCATCATGTCCATGAATGCCGCCGGGGCGTTGGTTAGCCCGAACGACATAACTAGGAACTCGAAATGACCATACCTTGTGCGGAATGCACTCTTCGGTATGTCATCTTCCTTTATTTTCAGTTGGTGGTACCCCGACCTCAAGTCAATCTTCGAAAACACCGTCGCTCCTCGGAGCTGATCAAACAAGTCATCAATTCTAGGCAAGGGATACCTATTCTTGATTGTGACCTTGTTCAGTTGACGATAGTCAATGCACATTCGAAGTGTTCCATCTTTCTTTTTCACGAAAAGGACCGGTGCTCCCCACGGAGAGTGACTCGGCCTTATGAAACCGTTTTCCAATAGCTCTTGCAGTTGGGTTTTCAACTCGTTAAGTTTAGCGGGTGCCATTCTGTATGGCGGTATAGAGATTGGTTTGGTGCCGGGTTCAACCTCGATCACGAACTCAATCTCCCTATCGGGTGGAAGTCCCGGCAAGTCTTTTGGGAAGACATCCGGATATTTGCACACCACTCTCACATCATTGATGTCTATCTCTTCTTTGGTTTTGTCCACCACATACTCTAGGTATGCGTGGCATCCCTTTCTCATCATATTCCTCGCCCTCACGGCGGATATGATACAACAGTTTGTCTTGCCTCTATCTCCCTCGAAGCGTAAGGTCAACCCTTCACCACCTTCGAGTTCAAGAATCTTCGTGTAGCAATTGACCCTAGCATGATGTTTCTCAAGCCAATCCATCCCGAGGATTGCATCAAACTCGATCATACTCAGCGGTACGAAATCACACGTCAAGTTCTGTCCCTCCACCTCCACCTCACACGATGGATAGTGGCTATCTCTCTCGATATCATCCCCTAGAGGCATGGACACCAACAGGGTTTGAGTCATCGGTACAAGTGGTCCGTTGAATCCGCTGGCGAACGCCTCACTCACAAATGATCGTTGCGCCCCGGTATCAATAAGGATACTTGCGTCTCTCCCGTTTATCTTTAGTATTCCTACATTCATAAGTAATGTATATCACACTATCTAATTAATAGGTTTGTTTTCTTAAGTCGTAGAGTATGTTGGTCGTGGTTCGGGTGGGGTCCGTTTGACACCCGCCCGAAAATTCCCGGTTTCTAACCCTTAGAACCGTTCTGGGACCGACTCTGGTGAAAGCCGGCCGCTTTTCACGAAAGCCAGCCGGTTTTCGACTGCGAGAATAATTCTCAGTATTTAATCACGAAAGCCGGGCGGCTTTTACGAAAGCCGGGCGGTTTTCGTCGCCGTAGTTTTTATTCAGAGAATGGTTTCGACGTCGATCGGTTTATACGAAACCCGGCCGGGTTTCAGCAGCGCAGGAATCCCTAGGCCCGACGAAAGCCGGGCGGCTTTCGCCAAAGCCGGGCGGCTTTCAGCTGCGAGAAAATTTCCAGGTCGGGCCTTTATGAAAGTCGGCCGGTCTTTACAAAGCCGGTCGGTTTTTGGTTGCGAGGATTTTCCTGATTAAATGATGACGAAAGTTGGGCGGCTTTTGGTGGAAACCGGCCGGCATTCGTCGCCGCAGCATTTTCTCAATAATTCAAGACGAAAGCCGCCCGGCTTTCGTCAAATGCCGGGCGGCATTCGCCCAGGGCGGGGATTTTTCCTCCCCTTTTCCCAACAATCCCAACCAAACCGTCGGGGTTACAAATTTTGCACCTTACAAACACTCCTATTGCATACAATGGAGTAATATCATGAGTTTAAGATCTTACCCGCCACGGAGTCCGGGTTAGCACGTGCGTCCGCCTCCGTCATCGCATAAACTCTAGCTTGAGTTCTTCCTTGATTCACGGACGGCGCATTGCTCGTGCTCGCTCCCCCTGGCCCACATTGGCATGAGATGCTCCGGCCCGGTTCCTACTTGCCGTGGTAGCGCCGCTTGGTCCTGACCCCCGGTTCCCACCAAGTTGAGGGCAGTTTGGCTTAATATGCCCTGTACTCCCGCATTGGTAGCACCGTGGTGGATCACGACACTTACCGACGTGGTTCCTGTTGCAATTCCTGCACCTGGGCGTCGTTGGGGCTTGTGAGCCCGAGTAGTGCCCGCTCGTGGCCGGGTTTCCCTTGGATGGTGCTGCCGGTGCCCTGAACGATCCACCTCCCCCATGGTTCCCCTTCTTGTTGGGACCTTGGGGGCCATGGCTTTCCCGCTTTCTTTTCTTAGCCTCTTCGGCATCTCTCTTCTTCCTCTCCTCCCATTGCTTTTCTCCTTTCAACCCTTGGGCGACCACTTGGCTGAAAGTCATGTTGGGCAATTGAGTTGCCCTGTCGCGTATCTCCAAGTCCAAGGCCTCCCAAAAATGATTCACCATTCAGTTTTCATCACAAGCATACTCGGGTATGTGATCAGCAAGGTCTCTGAACTTGTTCTCAAGTTCTTTCACCGTCATGTTACCACCTTGGGTTAGGAGAGTGTATTCCCTCACCTTGGCGTTTACTTCGAAGTCAGAGTAGTACTGGGCAAAGAATTCTTGTCGAAAATCCTCCCATGTAACAGTTCCGCCATACTTACCCTTGGTTCCATCCCACCATTTGGATGCCAACCCTTCGAGTAACCTTACCGCGATTCTCAGTTTAAAATCGGGGGTGAGCTGCATGTCAAGGGCTGCCTCGTTCAGCCTCTTGATCCACTGTGCGGAAACCGAGATGTCTCCCGTCCCATCGAACGGTTTGCACCCTAAGTCCCTCGCCTCTTTGATGTACTTGGAGATCCTTATGGCTGGACCTCCATCGCCCCGACTTCCATGCGCTTCCACATGGGTTCTCGAATCGCAATAGCTCCTCCCTCTTGAAGCCCCGCCCGAAGGTTGCCCTGCACGGTGCCTTCGGCATGCCCTCCTTTCTTCGCGCTCCCGATGATACTGTTGGAGCAGCGCTTCGATCCTGGCCAAGGAGCCACTTTCCTCCTCATCACTCACATCATCATCACTCCCTTCGTACGGGGTCTCAACTGGCTCAGTCCCCGGCTGGTAGGTTGAGTCCTCATAGGACCAATAGGTCTCACTCTCGGTATCAACGTGGCCATCGCTCACGGTTTGACGTTGGCCTCCACGGCCCCTTCCTCTTGATCCCCTAGAGGACCCCCGGCTACCGCGCTCGGACCCACCCGGTGCACGGCCCAACGGGTTCCTTCTAGTGATCCTTCCAACTCGTTCCATTTCTGAAAGAAATTAGAATGAGTCATTAGACTCGTATCGAATGTCAAATGACAGACGGGTACTTAAAGACATCCTTCGGCTCAAATCATCGCCATACCAATTGTTAAGGGTACCATCTTAACAATTAGAGGCATTGCGACTCAAGTACCAAAAGTTCTATAAGTACAAAACCTTATGCTCATGGTTTTCAAATTCATTTTCAAAAAGAATTTTGAAGCTTCATTATGATGTTTACGGACTAAGTCTCTTATACCAATTAAATTGTCACGCCCCGGACCTAGCCGGACACGTCAACAACCCGCCGTACAGTACTGATAGCCAACCGCAGTCCAACTCTTCCATACTATACAAGGCGTCATGAATATCATTCACACATAGTACATCCATAATCAAACATAATGTAAATCATTCATTTAAAACAGCGGAAACAGCATTACAAGTGTTCAAGCCACACTTGGCAAACATGAGTATACAAACCCCCGAAATGTATATTCAGAAAATAATATCCATGAGCATTATTCGTATTGTTTTCAAAACAAGAACGGAAGAAGCACGAACCAAGTCTTCTTCTCATAAACTTCCCGAAACAGCGGCTGGTAGTAGCAACCTTCAAGTTCTACCTGAAACTGTGAGGTGGCCTCCCCCGTGAAGGGGAGGTCAGTACTTGGAAGCATTTGACAAGTACAATGACAACTATACTAAGTATAATCGAAGTTTAAATCTCTGAGGCCCTCAATCTAAAGCATTATTACATTATAGTTAATCCGTTCATTTAGTATCAATTCATCATTATTTACTACGGTCTAGAGCCCAGCTCATACTCACCGTTATCTACTACGATCTAGAGCCCCGCTCATAATCACCGTCATCTACCACGGTCTAGAGCCCAGCTCATAATCACCGTCATCTGCTACAGTCTAGAGCCCAACCCATAATCACCGTTATCTACATCGGTCTCGAGCCCGGCTCATAATCACCAATTCTTTATAATTCAAATTCATAGGATCTAATTCATCCATTTCTCAACTAACATTTCCAACTAATATTTCAATGCTAGTTATTTATTTATTTCAATATAATTCTTCCTTCATGCATGATTGGCCTTAATATCAAATATCACTTTTATACTTTCATGGCTTCTCCTCATGGTATCAAAGTATACTATCTCAAATGAACTTCATGGTTGATACAACCATCATACACTCGTATTCATAACATCTAAACATACACAATTTATTCATAAATTTGTATATCATGCACACTATACTTATAATCAGTAGTAGTTTTATTTAGGCATTATTAACCATTAACAACCCATGCACATCACATTTGTATTCACTTAGGAGATCCCATGAGATTAACCCAAAGATTATAAGCAACATAGTAGGTCATCCTCACCTTAATTAAGCTTAAGCGCGTTCTATGCTTCTCGATTGAACTTTGACTAATTTCGGCGAACTTTGACCAACTCCGGCGAACTTTGACCAACTCCGGCGAACTTTGACCAACTCCGACGAAACTCCGGAGAAGCTCAAAAATACTTTAAATCAAGTTCCTAACAAGGTTTTATCATCACAAAACCTATATCAACACAAATAACCTATAAAAGGTTATTTTCCGGCAAACCGGTCGATTTGGCTCCTAAGTCCGTTCTTGGACATAGAACCACTTTCCAACCCATAAATCCATACTTAGAGCATGGAGAACCATCCCAAGGGTTCTTCATATAATAAATATTCATTATGGTAGAAGAAGAATAAAGGGAAAGCTATGGCAAGGTGATCACCTCAATTTTCCACACTTTCCTACACCTTTTTCCTTCTCCAAACACTCCTCCTTGGGTCCTCCACCTTGAGCTCGAATTTGGGTGTGAAAATGGTGAATTTCAGAGCTCCTACTTGCTATCCTTGGGTGTTGCCACGAGTGGGTGGAGGTGGTGAGGTGAGAGGGGTGGTTTTTGTCTCATTTAGACAAATGAGTGAAGGGATGGGGTATACTAAGTGTCAAGGATGTCTCCCCCATCCTATCAATTGTTATTCAGCCAACTTAGCACCCATCCAGCCCCCAAAGGTTGACAAATTCGTGGGGTGGCCCCCACCCTTGTGGGAGGTCATCCTAATTTGTCCCAAAGTGTACAATTTGCCCCGAAAGTTGTATTTTCCGGACTGTTTTAGATATATTTTATTTTATCGGGTTAAATAAATATATTACGTGTTCTTAATCATTATAACATTTAGAATGAATATGCATTCCCCCACTTTAATGTATAAGTCTCCAAACTCCAATTTTGGACTTTTATCTGATAAATTTATCGATACCGGTATTTGGGCCTCTATTGACCAATCGGTCAACTCTGGGCCTTTCCATGGCCCAAAAGAAGTATCCACCATCTATAAATATTTTCTAGACCCAGACGAATATAATATGTGGTCCCGATAATATCGGGCGGTCCCCACTCCCGATGTGGGCCCCACGTGCATTTTACTATTCACGCGAAAAAATTAATACAAATTCACAACCTCGTAAATTCACTAAAAATTCCATAGGATTCAATAAATTATTCGCTTAAAGATAAATACATTTGGGGACGGTGTTACAGCGGTGGTGGTGGTCAGGGGCAGGGTAGCCACTGGGGCGGAGTGGCGGGCCGAAGGTCACTGCTTAGGCAGTGGAGGTCAATGGTCGTGCTGGTCAAATGTTGTGTTGGCCATTGATCGGATTGGTCACAGTCATTGGTTAGGTTTGTCATATTCACTGGTCAGGTTGGTCACTAGTCGGATTGGTCATAGTCACTAGCTAGTCAAGTTAGTCACTAGTCAGATCGGTCATAGTCATTGGTCGGGTTTGTCACTGATCGAATTAATCATGATCATTAATCGGATTGGTCATTGACTGACATAGTCACTGTTAGTAATTTAGACTCATTTTTTAAATATTTTGAAACATAATTTAATAAGATGTTTGTTCGTAAATAATACCCCAGTATTATTAATGGACAAACCTCTTATTAAATTATGTTTCATACATCACACGAGTGAGTGTATTATACTTAATATGGAGTGTTTTGATAGTCGCGTAAAATTAGTGCGATATATGGACGAAACAAAATTATCTAATTTCACCTATTTATCTAATAATATACGAGTAAATAGGTGACTATTTATATTCAGCTAATACTCTTGAAAGTTTTTAATAAAACTAAATTTTTTATCTGATTTATTTGGTCTAATCTATTTAAGTGTGGATTGTTCTGATCTAATATTAACTGGTATGATATCTTATGATAGTTGTTTGTTTTTGTGTATTTTACTATGTAGTATTATCAATTACTGATCAAACTCAGTTTAATATGGTCTAATTTGTCCTCAAACTGAAATAAATTCATTTAAAAGTATTTTGTCATGATCCTTGAAACACTGACTAGTTTTTTGCAAGAGATATGAGACAAATTCGCCCTCGAACTATTAGCGATTTTGCAATAAAACCCCTGAAGCGAAAGACTTGCAAATATACTCATTGAAATAAAGCAATCAGATCATTTTTACCTATTGGTGTTGGTAATTTCTCACGAGAAATTATCTTCTTTAGAGCATCAGTGGGTAAAAAGGGGTTTAGTTGCTTTAATTCAATGGATGGGAGGATTTATGTGCAAGATTTTTCCATTCAAGAACCTAGTTGCAGAATTGATTACTCCATTCGGTCCTTAATTAACTTTACATTTTCCTTTTTGAGTCGTCCCATATTAAACTTTACGCTTCCTTATTTGCCTTGTTTGGCAAACAAATCCACACCAAACAGTGCAAAACAGTGCAAAACAGTGCCAAATAGTGTACTCTACAGTAAAGTCAAATTTATTTTCTTAATATGTGTGAAGTCAAAGTGTAAAGTTTTATAAGGAGTGAGAGAATATAATTTTAGGTTCTCTTATGGATTTACCCCTTTTATCTTTTACGCGATATCAGTAGCAAATATGTATTCCCACGCCGCTGTGTCGGGTATGTTACTAATAACTTCTGCTCGCTCCAATGATTTCCTTAGCCACCAAGTAGCTATAATTTTAGCTTCGATGAGTGCCTAATTTTTTGAAGCCGACAATTCCGGTATCCATTTAAAAATTGAGGTATCGTACTTAACAATCACTTGATTGATCCAAATCATTATATCATTTTTAATTTATATTTAAATAATTCAATTGCAGCATTCTGATTGGTCCATGTGGACACTGGATAAAGGTATGGTACCTTAAGAGTACAATAGAATCTACCTTTTTTCAAATATCATCAATTAGGCTCGCTTTTATTTCTTAGACCACCTCCATCCATGATTTTAAAATAAATGGCTTTTCTATTACACATCATTGTCATATCACATTTATTCAATAAATTTTAAATTATTTCAAATCTTAAAACTCTTCATCAATCATGATACTCAAATAATTCATTTTTCTAGATCATGCATTAAATGCAATTTAACTACAACCTTAAAAAATCAGGGATTCAAATCTTGATAACAGATTTTCTTTTTCAATAATCTCTCTAAATAATCTCTCACTACTCATAATGATAATATTTCAAATAACCTTCCGCATCATCCAATTAAACTTTAAATAATCTAATTGATGGGAATGCCCTTAGATGTTACTCCATCCGGTCCCAAAACAAATTCAGTGTCTGACTTCACGCAAATTAAGGAAAAAAAATTGACTTTACTGTAGACTACACTGTTGTGACACTGTTTGGCACTGTTTGACAGTGTTTTGCACTCTTTTGCACTGTTTTGATGTAGATAATTTGCCTAATAAGGAAGGGAGAAGAAGTGTGAAGTTTATTTTAGACCTACCCAGCAAGGAAAGTTTGAATTTGATTCGGGACCGGAGGGAGTATATAATTGGACCATTTGGTTGATGAACAAAATCATTAATTGAATAAAAAAGATATCCTTAATTATATTCCAGGAATAGATATTATTTTCAAGATAAGACTAATTACATTATAGTATATGCATTCAAATATAGTATGTACTTGATGTTTATATGCTAAGCATATCTTTAATTATCTCCGCGGGGCTGCTCATTCTTGATGTCACCGGTAATGGCGGGAATGCAACTGGAAGTCCTTGCTATCCCCACACCTTTGTTTTGAACGGTTTTGTTAGCCCTAATAGCTTTGTCGGCCCTCTTCTTCTTCAACATCTGTCTCATGGCTTCCGCTTGGTAAAGAACCGGGTGAGCCCTAACATACTTGTTGAACTTTGAGCATGCATTCATGTGACTGCTCAAAGCCTCCTCTCTTATGACGCCCTTCTTCCCTTCCTCCTCCTTCACTGCCTCTGAGCATAGCCCGCAAATCCACTTCCCCACGAATTTCGAACGTACTCGTGCTATGTACTGCGGGGTGCAGTCCTCTGACAGCCCGCAGCACTCGCACTTTGTGCCTTCCACCTCCGTGATGGGCGGTAGATTTGGGGCTCTACCCGGACCGCCCGTGGACGTGGTGACCTCTTTGCTTAGCACCATTGAGATGTCGGAAACCGTCCGTTTGAGATCGTCGTTGGAGATCAAAGGTTGTTTGGTAGCATTCTGATCGTTGTTTTTGTTGTTGTTGTTCATTGTAGTAGGGTTTGACCTAAATAATGACTCTCCATGGGGTGCCATGGTTGTTACCGATAAAGTGGCAAAATATGAGCTAGTCTTGAAAAAATGTGTATTATTGTTTTTTTGATTTGGAGTTTTCTTGTATTTATAGATGGATATAGGCATGGCGGTTAATTAGTTCACGAGTATTATATAGTAGTGTATATGCTACATGATTGGGAGACTAAAAATTAAAATATGTCTGTGGGCTATTGGTAAAGATTGTCACATGTTTACGTGACTGTAAATTGTCTTTAATTTGAATCATTGAATGTGATTGTTAACGTGGCTTGAAGGGGTTCTCAAATAAAAGGCACCGGCTATCTTTATTAGCTACTTCTTCCTCCGTTCTTTTTTAATAGCAACGGTTCACTTTTCACGTTTACCGACGCACGTGTTTGGGGCTATGGGCATGATATGATAAAGAAAAATAGACATCATAAATTATAAAGAGAAAAGGGGCAAATAAGCCCTTATATAGGAGCCTATGTCCGGTCGTCGTTATTTGGGGAGTTTCACGGTGGAAATTTTTTATTCAATTTTTTGAGCACATTATTCATTAAGTCTAGTTTACTCATACCAAATTTTAGCTAAAACTTCAGTCGGGAAGGCATTCAAATGAATTCTTGAAGATAACTACGCAGTTAAAAGCGCAGTTATCTTCAAGAATTTATTTGAATGTCTTCCCAATTGAATTGTTAGCAGAAATTTGGTATGAGTAAACTAGACTTAATGAATAAGGTTCTAAAAAATTTCATCAAAAAAATCCACCGGGAACTGACTGAAATGGCGACGGCCGGACAGAGCCTCCTATATAAAGGCTTATTTGACCTTTTTTTGTCAGTACGTGAGCTTGATTGTCCATTTTCCCAATTATAAATGTGACCTATCCATTTAACAATGACATACGTCGATTAGTCAATACATGATGATCGATCAATTTAAATTAAATGAGAGAAATTTAACGTATTATAAGAACTTTGTGATCGAAAGTTCATGACAGGTCCAATTCTCAAGCTAGATCTTTGGTGATAATATTAAAGGAGATTAAATGGGATTTTTATCAAGAGCGCTTAGATATTAGCAGTTGTTGAAGACATTAGAAAGAAATAATGGCCTGTATATTACTACTAGAGTTTTCATTTCCAAAAATAAGACAGTTTTTACATTTTCCAGAAATATGACTCTTTACAAAACTCCAGCCGCGTTGCACCCTGCGTATTTGCGTCGACGTCCCATCTCCCCCAACAAATTCGTCACTCTCTTCTCATTTCTTCTTCTTTCATCTCGCTCTTCTCATTTCTTCCAGCAGCGACGACGGAAGGACGGTGGCGGCTAGGGTTACCGTATGTGGCGGCGATGGAGGCTAAGGGCGATGAGCGGCGACAGAAGTGGCCTGGTCGCGATGGGCTAGTGGTTGTGTGGGAGTAGTGGTGGGCGACGGTACGACGGCTAGGGGCAGGATGTGGTGCGATGCGGTTGTGCAAGGGCTGGGGGAGGGTGGTTGGGGCTGGTGGGGGGTTGGGTGCCGGATCTGTCGTACTTGGAGCCGCCGGTACCGGACGTGCAGTCCTTGCGACCGCCGGTGCTGGATATGGCGTCCTTGGGGCCGCCGATGCCGGATCTCCCGTCCTCAGGACCGCCAGTGCTAGATTTGTCATCTCGATGGCTGGCCGCAGTAGTCGCGGTGGGGATGGAGGTGGTTAGGTGCCAGGAGCGGGAGGCGGGGGTAGAGTGGGGCTGGGGTGGGTGTGGTGGGGCTGGGGTGGAGTGTGGTGAGGCTGGGGTGTGGTGGGCTGGGGTGGAGTGTGGTGAGGCTGGGGTTTTGGTTGGGGTGCGGCGGTGGCTGCACAACCGCCCAGAGTGGTTGGTTTGAGGTGGTTCGGGGTCACTGGTCGGGAGGTGGTGTAGTGATTGTGGTGAGGGGCACTGACGGTGGTGCAGGGTCACTGTGCCCACAATGTTCACGGAGTCACTATGGTCGATGCCACAGTGACCGGAGTCACTTTGATCGGTAGGTGGCGGACAATCACTTTGGCTGGGGCGGCAGCAGTCACTGGCGGGCGGAGTCGCTTTGGCCGAAGTCACTTTGGCGGCGCCGGCAGTGGCGGTGGTGGTAGCGGCACCGCCGGTGCCGGCGGCAGTGGCGGCGGTGGCAGCAGCGGTGGCGGTGGCGGCGGTGGTGCGGGTTGGTGGTCATAGGACTTACTAATCAAATATATAAAATGAATATTAAAATAATAAATGTATGATTAAATATAAGAAATATGACTTTTAGTCACATATTTTGAAAATTTTAAAAGAGGTCATAAATTTTAGTAAATTGTCTTCCGGAGGAGTTATTAGTTGACCGATCAGGCATCACCCGTGACCAGAACACTATTATTGTAAAAATAAAAGACATACTCGAGAATCCTCCAAATAGGACCGAATGAAACTTTAATTACTATAATATGGTCATAATTTAAATATTCTCTAAATAGGACTAGCTTTCCCATTCTACCCTTGCTTTGTTTTAATACAATTCATATTTCATTAATAATTAAAATATAAAAGTAATAACATAACTTTATTTGTAATAAAAATGTAAAAAAAAAGAAATAAATATTAATTAAAATTAATAAAAAATGAAAAATAAAAATTATAAAATAAAAAACTAAAAAAAATAAGATAAATAAAAAATAAAAAAAACGCAGTCTTATGTTGCCACCTCAGCAACCTCCCAGCACTGTCAGCTACAATCATCGGAAAAAGTGTCAATATGTGTAGAAATGTTATCTTAATCGTTTTTTAGATAATTTTGACATTTTGTAAGAGTAAAAATGTTATCTCCATGGCATTTTTAGAGAAAAATTGAAGCTTTTACACATTATGATAATTTTTTAGCCGATCAAAAGTAACTTGACTGGGCACGGGTCGAGATTGTGGGAAAGGCCTCCATAATTTTTATTTTTGTTATTTTTTTTTTAAAACTATTTTTTTAATTTATATGGAGTATTATTTTAGTATTTTCTAAAAACTATTTTAGATTTTTTATAGTTTTTAATATTTTTTGTATAAATTACATTATTGTTTATTATTTTGGTTGATGGAGTTATGGGACTAGGCCCAGAGCCTAATCGGCCCAAGCCCCGAACTTGGACCCGTGGATCCAGGTCCACAACCTAGAGCCTGCCTACCATCCCAATGGGGAGCCTGCCTGCCAGGAAAAGTAACAGTCAAGCAATTAATGCACGTTTAATTATGTATTTAATTCTGTACTAATGTTGTAATTAATTAGTCATTATTATCGGTAGCGGTTACGAATTGTATACGCCAATAAAAGGCACTTTGTAATTCAAACTAAGGAAGCAACTTCTATACGCTATTTCTGGCAACTAAATACTTTTAGCTTTTTTCCTTATTTGCATTATTTTCCTGATTTCCTGCTTGAGTGTCGTACGTAGCTTTCCTAAAAGCTTACGAGCGTCCTATTTTGGACCAACATTGGTGCTTTCATTGAGAGCCTCTATTGATCTCTCACATCACTTTAGTAGGAAAAAATTCAAGAAATTCATCCCAATCCAAGGTGCTACAGTCCCACTTCCTCCTGTTCTCTTCGCCAATCATAGCTAGATGTCACGCGCCGACGTCGCTGTTGGTCTCCCTCATCGCCACGCCTATTCATGAGATAGGCCTTCAAATGTGCACCCACATAATTCCTATGGAGCAAGAGTCTGCTCTGCGTTAAAGTGAATGGGCCAAGATTACACCAAGACCAAAATTGATTCTCCTCAAGGATGATGACGGGCTGCATTTTCGGCAACTCATTCGGGCCCGTTTGGTTCTAAAGCTAAGTTTTCAAAAATCCTCTATATTTGATACAAAAAAAATCATAAATAAAAACATATGAATATTTGAAAAGATATTTTAAGTGATATATTGTTTTTACTCTTGTTAAGTGTGTGTAATTTTAACATTGAACAACGGACTTATGAAATCTGATCATTCAAGTACGCCGGACGAGCACACACACTCGTACACTGGCCGAGCACACACACTCGCGCCACCGGGTCACGTCATATGGGTGTGACGATTAATAAGCTCCAATATAAATGTTGATACCGCACACTCTTGACTTCATACGAGTTCTTGTGTGCTCTTACCTCTTCCTAGTGCATCACACTCCGACCTCGGGGGACGAGTCACCCGTTCAAAAGTTTTTACTTGCGGGTTCGAACTACTAACCTCAGGCGGCGAGTTAAACTCTTGCTACAGGCCTAGAACCATGTTCTTCCGAGCAATTTTGTCACTTAATTGACATTCACATTTCCCGAAAAGGTTGTGTTGGTCCAAAATAGGACGCTCGTAAGCTTTTAGGAAAGCTACGTACGACACTCAAGCAGGAAATCAGGAAAATAATGCAAATAAGGAAAAAAGCTAAAAGTGTTTAGTTTCCAGAAATAGCGTATAGAAGTTGCTTCCTTAGTTTGAATTACAAAGTGCCTTTTATAGGCGTATACAATTCGTAACCGCTACCGATAATAATGACTAATTAATTACAACATTAGTGCAGAATTAAATACATAATTAAACGTGCATTAATTGCTTGACTGTTACTTTTCCTGGCTGGCAGGCTCCCCATTGGGATGGTAGGCAGGCTCTAGGTTGTGGACCTGGATCCACGGGTCCAAGTTCGGGGCTTGGGCCGATTAGGCTCTGGGCCTAGTCCCATAACTCCATCACGAGTCCCCCACTCCCTTAGTCGAGTAGTAGACTCGGCTAAGAGGGAGTAGTCCAAGTCAGCCGCCCTTCTCCGAGACTAGAAGATATCTGCCCTTGTCCATGTTGGGGAGATGCCTCATTAAAAACCTTCATTTGGAAAAAACCCAATGGGAAAAAATACTTATGAAGGGAAAAAGAGTACACCTGATGCCCCCAAGATGAAACAAAGGGTGAAATCTTCAGCCTTTATTGCAATGGTCACCATCAGCAAAGAGGATGGCTAGAACCATTCTTCTCATCGGGCTCGGACTCATCAAGCTAGTCTTCGTTCAGTTGTACCTACACATAAAGCAACAAGTGTAGAATAGAGCATCTGACCCGGTTCTGAACCATGGTTCAGTGAGTAAGCGAGTCAGACTCACTACTCGAAACGAGTGACATCAAGTTCCCAAGTTAGGCCTCAACCCAGTCTCCGAAAGGAAGATTGAATCCGCGAGTAAGTGACTCGGAGTCACCATTCGAACGGATAATCCAACCTCAGTGAACTAAAGTATATCAACCTGATGGAGTAATATTAATGGGACTAGGCCCAGAGCCTAATCAGCCCAAGCCCCGAACTTGGACCCATGGATCCAAGTTCATAACCTGGAGCCTGCCTGCCAGCCCGGCAGGGAGCCTGCCAGTCCGGCCGACCTCCTAGCCCGGAAGAGTAACGGTCGAACAATTAATGCGCTATTAATTATGTATTTAATTCCGTATTAATGTTGTAATTAATTAGTCATTATTATCGGTAGCGGTTACGATTCGTATACGCCTATAAAAAGTGTGTTGTAATTCATATTAGAGGAGTCAATTTGTATATGCTATTTCTGGCTACCAAATTCCCTTTGCAACTTTCCATATTCGTACTTTCCTAAATTCCTGCTTGAGTGTTCTTACGTAGCTTTTCTGAAAGCCTACGAGCGTCCTATTTTGGACCAACATTGGTGCTTTCATTGAGAGCCTCTATTGATCTCTCACATCACTTTAGTAGGAAAAAATTCAAGAAATTCATCCCAATCCAAGGTGTTACAGTCCCACTTCCTCCTGTTCTCTTCGCCAATCACAGTTGGATGTCGTGCGCCGACGTCGCTGTTGGTCTCCCTCATCGCCATTTCTATTCATGAGATAGGCCTACAAATGTGCGCCCACCTAATTCCTGTGGAGCAAGAGTCTGCTCTGCGTTAAAGTGGATGGACCAAGATTACACTAAGACCAAATTTGATTCTCCTCAAGGATGATGGGCTGATTTTTCAGCAACGCATTCGGGCCCGTTTGGCTCTAAAGCTAAGTTTCCAAAAATCCTCTATATTTGATACAAAAAAAATCTTAAATTCAAACATTTGAAAATATATTTTAAGTGGTTTGATTGCTTTTACTCTTGTTAAGTGTGTGTAATTTTAACATTGAAAGTGGGCTTATGATATCCGATCACTCACGTACACCGGGCGAGCACACACACTCGTACACTGGCCGAGCACAGACACTCGCGCCACCGGGTCACGTCATATGGGTGTGGCGATTAATAAGCTCCAATATAAATGTTAGTACCGCACACTCTTGACTTCATACGAGTTCTTGCGTGCTCTTACCCTTTCCAAGTGCATCACACTCCGACCTCGATGGACGGGTCACCCGTTCAAAAGTTTTTACTTACGGGTTCGAACTACTAACCTCGGGCGGCGAGTTAAACTCTTATTAGGGGCCTAGACCCACGCTCTTCCGAGCAATTTTGTCACTTAATTGACATTCACATTTCTCGAAAAGGTTGATATACTTTAGTTCTTTGGGGTTGGATTATCCATTCGAGTGAGGAGTCCGACTCACTTACTCGCGGATTCAATCTTTCTTTCGGAGACTGGGTTGAGGCCTAACTTGGGAACTTGATGTCATTCTTTTCAAATCGTGAGTCCGACTCACTTACACACCGAGCCGTGGTTTGACACCAGGCCAGATGCTCTATTCTACACTAGTTTCTTTTATGTGTAGGTTTAACTGAATGAAGTGGGGGACTGAGGGTCATACCGTCTTCAAGGAAGCAAATGACAAACCTGACGAGTCTGAGTCCGACGAGAAGAACAGTTCTAGCCGTCTTATTGGCAGATGGCGATCATTGCAATAAAGGCTGAGGATCTCACCTCTTGCTTCATCTTGGAGGCGTCAGATGTACTCTTTTTCCCTTCATTAGGATATTTTCCCATTGGGTTTTTTCCTAATGAAGGTTTTTAATGAGACATCTCCCCAACATGGATAAGGGGGGGATTTTCTAGTCTCGGAGAAGAGCAACTGACTTGGACTACTCCCTCTTAGCCGAGTCTACTACTCGACTAAGGGAGTGGGGGACTCGTGATGGAGTAATATTAATGGGACTAGGCCCAGAGCCTAATCAGCCCAAGCCCCGAACTTGGACCCATGGATCCAAGTTCATAACCTGGAGCCTGCCTGCCAGCCCGGCAGGGAGCCTGCCAGTCCGGCCGACCTCCTAGCCCGGAAGAGTAACGGGCGAACAATTAATGCGCTATTAATTATGTATTTAATTCCGTATTAATGTTGTAATTAATTAGTCATTATTATCGGTAGCGGTTACGATTCGTATACGCCTATAAAAAGCGTGTTGTAATTCATATTAGAGGAGTCAATTTGTATATGCTATTTCTGGCTACCAAATTCCCTTTGCAACTTTCCATATTCGTACTTTCCTAAATTCCTGCTTGAGTGTTCTTACGTAGCTTTTCTGAAAGCCTACGAGCGTCCTATTTTGGACCAACATTGGTATTCATTACAAATTAAAATACGATTATCCTATTAAGTTATGGTAATAGTATAATAGGAAGATAAGATATACTTTAGTCATATTTTGAGAAGATAAATAACATAGTAATAATTGTGCATTTAGAGATTAATTTAGTCCTATTTAGGGCTATTTAGGGCTAATATTAAAGCTGCACAAACTTATACATTAAGTTCATGACGTTTTATTTTATTATCACTATCCTCTATTTCCATCGGTTTATTTATCTCCCCTAAATTCCTAATTAAACTTATATTCATAAAATTCCTCATTTTAGGAATGTATAATTGTTTTCCTTCCTTAGTTAGTCTACCAGCTTCTTTTTTTCTTATTTATAGGCTATGTTTGGAAGACATAAGTCTTTGTCTTCTAGTTTTTGTATTATTTAAAAAAAATTTAAAAGCTTCTAGTTTTATGTTTGACATGCTAACTTTTAAGAGCTTTTATAAACATAAAAGATCTTTTTTGAGATGCTACAGTGAGTAGCATCTTAGATAAGTCAGTAACTTCTAGTATTAATTAGTCTTAACAGCTCGTATACCAAACAGAGCTAAATCAAATAGTCAACTTTTTACCAAACAGTTACTGCCCTTTTCTTTTTAAGATCTTTTCAGTCACTAAAAGAGTAAAAACTAACAGTTACTAAAAAGCTCATAAAAGTATCTTTTCAGCTACTTGTGCCAAACATACCATAGTGTCCGTCTTTACTTTGTAATCATAAGAACAGAAACTATCATTGTAAATAAGAGATCTGGACATATTTTTATTATCGATAAAGAACCTCAAAGATAAAGTGTATCGATATAGAAATAAGAGAACTCCAAGATGTTTTTATTATCAATGAGGGATGTGAAAGATAAAATGTATCGATATAGATTTTGAATGATTGAAAACTATCAATATAAGTCCTCAAGTTCCATAAATTTTAATATTTTTTATGTTAAAATAAAAATAAAAGTAACAAACTTTTATGATGATCAAATCATAAAAAATTAGCAGCAAAATTTATAAAAAATAAATAGATCAAAATCCATGATATTTCAGGTCTTAGATTGATACTTTTCGATAATTTGTGTCCTATATTGACACACTTTATCTTTCGGATCCATCATTAATATATATAGTGGAATTATCTTTTAGGTCATGTATTGATAAAATTCCAGATTTGAATTACTTCACCATAAGAAATCGAAGTCTTAAAATGCTGATTTCGTTGGCAATGATAATTAGGCCTACATTCCCCCCTCGTGGATGGTTGGGCTGGTCGGGGGTGGGCCATGTAGGGCTAGTGGTTGCGATGCAAACCAGACGGGGGGCAGCGGTAGGCGGTTTCACCTGCTGAGAGCGGTGATGTCAATGAATACGGGGTCACAAGTGTCAGCAAAGGTGGGACCGCTGTGTTACTGGGTGGAAAATGGTGTGTCACTGGAGCAGTAACTGTAACCGTCCGGCAGTAGTCGTCACAGACTCACAATCGATGGTGGTCACTATGGTCGGCGGCGAGGGCCAGTGTGACCGCTCAACAACGATAAACACTGTTGCCGGTGGTGGTCATTGTGGTCAGAAGTGTTAGTCACTGTCGGCGGGGGTCTCTATGATAACGAACGGTAACAGGTCACAGTTACGATGAGTCCTTGGGACATTTGATGTAACACTGACTAGAGAGAGTTGTTCATGTTATTAGATGCTAGTCAATCATCGAAAGGGCAAACATATCATGTTTGTTACATTTCTGAAAAAGATTTAAATATGATCTTATTTTGTCTTTAGCTTTTAATTTAGTATTATTGTTGGCAAAACCCGGTTATTTCGGGACACACATTTACTTGAAGGTTTGCTTATTTTGTGAAAGAAGATAGATGATTTGGAATGAAGCATATATATCACGTATGTGATTACCATTTCATATAACAATAACAATAACAAAACATCAAAACTTGAAAGTATGTTAATCACATACGTAGTCTATGTTGGAATAAATCCGAAAATTCTTTAATCATTATATTGGAATTATCTAAACAAATAAGTGAGCGGAACATACCTGACTCCACTGGAGATTATCTTTAAAGATCTGGGAGACAGAGGATAGGGTTTGCGTCTTCTAGTTAATTCACATCCTCCGAAATTATCTCTCTAACGATGGAACACATAAAGACGGAATGACGTGTTCAACTAGTGACCTTATATAACTCCTCTATTTATAGAAAATGCGTAACCCTAATTGATTCATCATTAATTATGTCAAGCCCACTAGCTTAAATTAATATCCGTAGGACCACTAATTTTTTAGCCTAAACATAAGATAGCATATAACATACAATTAAACTCAATAAATAATATATCATGAGCATTACGTGTAATATAAGTCCATTAATCTAACAATCTAACTATCTAAGTGATGAATTGGGGGCTGTTATGTACTTGTATAACTTTTCTCATTTTTTAAAGAAAACTTCTCGATTTATAAATGCATTCTAAATTAAGTATACCGGGTATAATTTTTCACCTAATAAAGGAAAAAATCATACAGTTAGAATTGAAATACCATACTCATATAATATAAAATGATTTTTTTCTTAAAATATTTCTTATAAAAAAATTATGGACAAAAGTGAGATTTAGTGAGTTTTATTGACTATAATCGTGTTCAAAGATTACATCATATTTAATTAAATTACAGTAACTATGAATATTGTTATAATCACTAAAAGTTATCAAGTCACGTTTTATTCACAATTTTTTCATGAGTAATTTAGTGAAATTTTTCATGGAAAAAATTCCGAAATATGAGTAAAAAAGTTTAAAAATTTCAAAATAGGACTACCATGTTTTTATTCCCAAAATATGAGTAATTACTGCCAAATTTGGAAAATACTGTCATGTTTAGGTTGTTTTTGCTTGGACTGTAATTTGTCTCAGACAAGACCAGACCATATTTTTATTATTATTATTATTATTATTATTATTATTATTATTATTGTTGTTGTTGTTGTTGTTGTTGTTATGGCCTTTTTATTCCAATATTACTAAAATGAATGAAAAAGACAAAAATATGACTTGTTTTAATTTTTTCCAAAAAAGTGACTAAAAGTAATTTTATTCCTTATATTTAATCATAATTTATTATTTTAATAATATTCTTTTGCAACCACCAACACATATGTGGTCGCCAGCCCAGCACCATCGCCGTCACCGGCACCGTCGTCGCCGTCATCGTCACCACCACTGCTGTCACAGACACTGCCACCGCCATCACCGGCACCACCGCCACCACCGCCGGCCACAATCTCAGTGACTCCGGTCAAAGTGACTCCACCGCCACAGTGACTCCGGCGCCACAGTGACTATCGCCGCCCCTGATCAGTGATTGCCCCCTCCCCGGCCAGTGACTGCCCCCATCCAGTGACTGCCGCTGTCCGCCTCTTCCATTGAACCACCTGAAACCAACCACTCCGGTCGGCCGTGCAGCCACCGCACCCCAACCAAAACCCCAGCCCCAGTCCAGCACACCCCAGCCTCACCACACCCCGTCCCAGCCCCACCACACCCGCACCGGCCCCACTCTACTCTCCGCCTCCCGCCCCTGCCACTCAACCACCTCCATCGCCATCGCAACTACTCCGACCAGCCACCGAGTTGACAGATCTCGCACCGGCAGCCCTAAAGACGGGAGATCTGGCATCGGCGGTCCCAAGGATGATGGGTTTTCTTAGGAGAGAAAATGCATCCGCAGGGCGAAGGTTAACTCCAAGGTTAGCTCCAAGAAAACTTTGGACTGGGGCTGCGGATGCATTTTCTCTCCTAAGAAAACCCATCATTTGGTATCAGAGCCATGGTAGGCGAAGGTTCGCGAACTCCGTTACGATCGCCGGTACGTCGTGGGCGGAGTCCGACGCGGCGAGGTGACCGCGAGGTGGTGATGCAGCAGTGCGTCGTTCACCAGGCTAGCAGCACTGTCATCTACCCGACATTGACGGCGACGAACTACTTCGAGTGGGCGCTCATCATGAAGGTGAACATGGAGGCCCAAAGTGTGTGGGACGCCGTCGAGGGTGGCGGGAGCTTCACCGAGGATAGGGTGGCACTTGCGGCAATTCTGCGAGCCGTACCACCGGAGATGCACTCCACGCTTGCCATGAAGGCGACGTCAAAGGAGGCATGGAATGCCATCAAATCCATGCGTGTGGGTGATGAGCGTGTCCGTGAGGCCAAGACACAAACTCTACTCAAGGAATTTGATGTCGTCCGCATGCGGAGCGGCGAGACGATCGATGAGCTCGCCATGCGTATGAACGGGCTCGCCAACAAGGTGCGCACCCTTGGTGAGACCCTCGAGGAGGTGAAGGTCGTGAAGAAATTACTCCGCATCGTGCCATCCAAGTACACCCAGGTAGCCATTGCAATTGAGCAACTTCTCGATCTTAAATCTATGTCCATGGAAGAGCTTGTGGGAAGGCTCAAAACGGTGGAGGATAGGAGTGATGCGGACGTCGACAACAATGACGATGGCGGTGGAGACCGCTTGCTTGTTGGGAATTTGCTAAGGGAAGAAGATAAAATCCAAACGCAACTTGTTAAAGCTTAGGAATAAAACCCATGCGTAGCTCCTTTTCTTGGTGTTCAAAGCATCTCTTCTCATATTTTCTCATAATAATTACAACTTTAAATAGAGGACTCACACACCCACGTACCTTGCTTGTAACAAGCCACTAAGACACTAACTAATTAACCACTAATATCTTCACTAACTCCACTAATAGACCCACTCACCCACTACTTACTACACATGCATAATTAATTACCAACCCATGCAAATAACTAATCTAATAATCTAGCACTAATAACAAGATTAGTTCCGACAAAGGACGGTAGGTCCGACATCGGCGGCCCCAGGTATGGCAGGTCCAGCACCGGCGGACCCAAACACTAGCCTCCGAGAAGTTCATCACATATCTGGAAATGAGGACGGATATGACAATCTCGTTCTACCATGGTTGTTCATCTGGTAACCGCTTCATCGATCAGACATAGACCAAAGAAGAAAAAGAAAAACCAGCGGACGGCGATGTGGGATGTCGACGGCGGCGGCAACGTAGAGCTGGTGGAGGAAGCGGCATGCGATGACGTCTAAGGCGGCGAACATAAGGTGGAGCCGGCAACCTGGAGGGGATGGTTGTGTGATGGCCGATTTTGTGAGGTGGGTGAGGGGAGAGTGACGGCCGATTGAGAGGGAAAAAAGTGAGAGCTGCGACCAAGAAAGAGGTGAGAGGGCAGGTTACTTTTTTGTCATCTTTTAAATCAATCATATTTTTGGAAAATGAAAAGTGGTATGTCATAAACGGGCCATTTTTTCTATTGTTATTATTGTTATTATTATTAGTAGTAGTATTACTATTATTACTATTATTACTATTATTATTATTATTAGTATTATTATTTTTATTATTGTTATTATTATTAGCAGTATTATTACTATTATTACTGATAGAGTAATTAGACTCGGACCCCCGAGTCTCACGATTATTGGGCCTGGACAGCGGCCCACACACGTTTATCGGATGTCATTCATATTATTGTACATTTTTATTGAGATGTTCTAGATTTCTCTATATATACTTCTTTTGGAGCTTGTAAACCCTAGAACCAATATTCACACACATTTCTACTATTCTATCATCTTCTTCATTGTCATAGCTCAAATCTCTCCATTTATTATATAGTTTGGTTCCCTATACTCCATCAACAGTGCTTTCATTGAGAGATTAGAGCAAAATCAAGTGAGATTTCCTCCCAAAATATAAAAAATTCATCCAAAATACAAAGAAATCCAAAAAACTGTCGGCAAAAACAAAAAATCTGGAAATCCAAGCTTTGAGCCGCCGTCACCTTCCACGGACTGTTGTGTGCTACCTCGTGAAGCTCGCTGCACTACATAAGGTCTGTTCATCGCCACCCTTGATCCAGCCCCACCGTCGCCGCAGGCCTAGAGAACCTCCAGACATGCGGTCTCCGTCCAGGTCAGTACCAACCCAGCCCCCGGCAGCGGAGGTTAGATTGGCGCTACAACAATCGACTCCAACCATGAGCTCCGCCGCGGGGGGTGTCTCCTCTTCTTTTCAGTGTCGTTACCGCCGCTTTTTAGCTCCAGGAGCTGTGCGTAGAATCTATGGTGTTGATGCCTCACTCGCCGAAAAGTAGCGACCAGTCTACGTTTCTCGTCCGGCAACTCCGGCGGAGGGCTCCTCCTTCGTTTTCCAAGGGCTTGTCCGGTGGAACCAGCAGTCAAAGGCCTTTCCCCCATCGCCGGAAACTGGCATCTGCTAGTGTGGCTCCACCAGGTGCGGTCGGACTGGAATAAATACTCTTGGGAGCTTGTGCTACTCGGGGTTTCGTCGTAGGTGGCATCCACTTGCCATATATGAGAGCTCGCGGGAGCAAAAACTAGCGTTAGGGGCGAATCTGCTCCAAAGAAGTCAAACTTCTATCATCAGCTAGGTCAGATTTGTTGTTGGGCAGTCCAATTGGGAATAAAGATTAAATCTCTACACAGGCCCATTATCCTAAACGGCCCAAATAAGAGCTAAGTACCCAACAACCCAATACTCATGATTTATGCATTAAACATTAAATAGTAGTAGTATGATTATTACTATTAATATTTAATGTTACTATCATTATTCTCACTATTCTAGCCGGTTAAAATCCCCAAAGTGGTCAACCCGGGCTCTAGTCCACCGAACATCATTATTTGATGATTTGGATTATCTTTAGGTCCCTTGACCTACCCTGGTCACCTTTATTTGGTGATCCGTACATCTAAAAATGAGAGCCGCTATCGGCCGCATACAACATTATGCCTAAAAAGCGGTAAATGATACACCTCATTCTCCGAGACGCTAATCGCGTCACCCAAAAGCCGTTGTCATAAACAACGCACCCATTGTGTTCCGCTTATTTTGTAAATTTAAGTAAAAGATACCGCATATCACATCGACCCCATAGAGGGAAACGCTCAGGTATGGCCGACATAGCACATCGTATCGACCCCTTAGAGCGAAACGCTCAAGCATGGTTGACGATGTCCTAGGACGAGGGGCCCGCAAATGGTCCACGTCTTGAAATGGGAAGCTCACCGCGTCGTCCTCGCGCTAAATCGCAAGACCAAAAGCTTTAGCCCGCGCCGTAAATAGACAATGGGACCTCCCCGAGATCATGGGACGATCCAGTAGGACTCCCTACCAGCCAAGGGAATAGGAACCCCTCGACCGAAGCCTGAAAGAAGGATACCCACTCCTCGCTCAAAGAAGTAAAGAGGAAGAAAATAAAAGAGGGACAACCGAAGGACCGAGCACTCCTCGGCCTCGAGCGAAATCCCCATAAATAAAAGAGGGACAACCGAAGGACCGTGCACTTGCCGGCCTCGAGCGAAATCCCCACAAATAAAAGAGGGAAGCTGAAAACCGCGCACTCCCTGGCCTCGAGCGATAAAAATAAAATCCCCACAAATCAAGCAACATATTTGGCTATGTACATATCAGGCGAATACTATGCATTATGGACGAAGCAAGACCATACATGCGGATCAGACGAGCGCCCAGCGTCGTCCCTCATCCTCAGACGAGCGTCCAGCGCCGTCCCTCATCTTCAGACAAGCGCCCAGCGCCGTCCCTCATCCTCAGACGAGCGCCTAGCGCTGTCCCTCATCTTCAAACGAGCGCTCAGCGCCGTCCCTCATCTTCAGACAAGCGCCCAACGCCATCCCTCATCTTCGGACGAGCGCCTAGCGCCGTCCCTCATCTTCATACGAGCGCCAAGCGCCGTCCCACATTTTCAGACGAGCGCCCAGCACCGTCCCTCATATTTAGACAAGCGCCCACCGCCGTCCCTCACCTTCAGACGAGCGCCTAACGTCGTCCCTCATCTTCAGACAAGCGCCCAGCGCCGCCCCTCATCTTCAGACGAGTGCCCAGCGCTGTCCCTCATCTTCAGACGAGCGCTCAGCGTCGTCCCTCATCTTCAGACGAGTGTCCAAGCCTATTCCATCGTCGGACCGGCTCCACCGTCCTTCATGTTCAGTCCGACTTCAACGCCTCACCATCATTTATTTGGACCGGCTCCTCAGCACCGATGTCCTCATATCACGAACGACCCCTTGGCCTCAATGTGATCATTCATCTTAGGACCGACTCTCAGCGCCGAACATCTTGATCTAGCGATTGGGATCGCCATCCCTTCCTGGATGATGACCATTGCCCCTATATGACGGCCGACTCATCATCACCCCATCATCATATTATCGTATCGGTTTCTCAGCATCGCCGACGTCCTCACATCACGACTGGACCCTCGGTCTCGGCGTGATTATCTATCTCAATACCAGCTTTCTCAGTGCCGAGAGTCTTGAGCTAGCGATCAGGCTCGCCATCCCTTCCTGGATGGTGACCGTCGCCTTTATATGACGATCGGCTCATCATCGCCTCATCATCATATTTCAGATTGGCTCCTTCTCATCGCCATCCGCACATCACGATCGGCCCCTCGGCCTCAGCGTGATTATCTATCTCAGGACCGGCTTCCTGAGCGCCGAGAGTCTTGAGCTAGCGATCGGGCTCGTCGTCCCTTCCTGGATGGTGACCATCGCCACTATATGACAATTGCCTCATCATCGCCCCATCATCATATTATGGGACTTGCTTCTCATTGCCGTCGTCCTCACACCACGACCCGCCCCTCGGCCTCGGCGTGATTATCTATCTCAAGACCGGCTTCCTCAGAGCCGAGAGGCTTGAGCTAACGATTGGGCTCACCATCCCTGCCTGGATGGTGACTGTTGCCTTTATATGACAGTTGTCTCATCATCGCCCGTCATCATATTATAGGACTTGCTTCTCATTGCCGTCGTCCTCACACCACGACCCGCCCCTCGGCCTCGGCGTGATTATCTATCTCAAGACCGACTTCCTGAGAGTCGAGAGTCTTGAGCTAGCGATCGGGCTCACCATCCCTTCATGGATGGTGATTGTCGCCTTTATATGACGGTCAGTTCATCATCGCCCTGTCATCATATTATCGGAACAGCATCGCCATCCGCACATCACGATCGGCCTCTCGACCTCGGCGTGATTATCTACCACAAGGCCGGCTACCAGCGTCGAAGTCTTGTTATAGCGACCGGGCTCGTTACTCCCTTCTCGGATTGGCGACCGTCGCCCTATATGACGAAGGGCTTATCATCGCCTCGTCCTCATATTCAGACCGGCTCCTTAGCCCTGTCGTCCTCATATTCAGACAAGCGTACACCGCTTCGTCCTCATATTCAGATATAGCGAACATCTTGTGGTCTCCGGCTGAAAGGCTAAAGGAGCCCAGAGTTCAGCCATAGGCCCAATCAAACACATATCGCTCTGTCATCTTTTTTTGATGACGTGAAGCTCATTTGCAGGCCCAATCGGCCATATATCACTCCATCATCTTTATTTGATGACGTGAATCTCATTTACAGACCCAATCGGTCATATATCGCTCCATCATCTTTATTTGATGATGCGAAGCTCATTTACGGGCACATCGGCCATATATCGCGCCGTCATCTTTATTTGATGACGTGAAGCTCATTTACGGGCCCATCGGCCACATATCGCTCCATCATATTTATTTGATGACGCGAAGTTCATTTACTGGCCCATCGGCCATATATCGCTCCGTCATCTTTATTTGATGACGTGAAGCTCATTTACGGGCTCATCAGCCATACATCGCCCCATCATCTTTATTTGATGATGTGGAGCTCTCATACAGGTCCCTTGCCATACACACTACTACAAAAAAGGCTTTTCACATCGGTCAAAAAGGCTTTTCACATCGGTCAATGAACCGATGTGGAAATTCTTTCTACATCGGTCGTTCAGTGCCCGATCTAGAAGATAGTCCAAAACGACGTTTTAAATGATATATCACATCGGTTATAACCCATGTAGAAAAGCAATCATATCAGTTATTTTACAACTGATCTTGAAAAGCTTCAATTTTTTCCGGAGCATAGGTTTTTCACATCGGTTATAACCCATGTAGAAAAGATTTCACATCGGTCATTTTATCAACCGATGTGAAAAGTTCATTTTTTCCGGAACATATGTGTTTCACATCGGTTATAACCCATGTAGAAAAGCAATCACATCGGTTATTTTACAACTGATGTGAAAAGCTTCAATTTTTTTGGTATTTTTGAGGAAATTTTTTTGCAATATGACCCCTGTTTATACTATAATAATATCATTAACAACATCATCAATTACTATAGCACATTTTTCACCTGTTCACTCGATCTATCTAAAATAATAACACAAGCTATTTTTCAATTCTTCCACAAATGTTAAACAAGTTAAAGTAACAACTTAGTACATATTAATAAGCTAAAATAAAACAATCCTTACACAAGTCTAGAGTAATAACACATTGTATAAAGTTACAAGTCTCATCATCACTCAAAAACTTAAATATGATGTGTCGCTTCACATGTGTCGTTGATGGATTGCGTCATTTGTAAGAAATATGATACCCAACGATCACATCACCCCGTCATCTTTATTTGATGACGTGGAGCTCTCATACCGGTCACTTAGCCGCCTCTCCTGGTCATCTTTATTTGATGGCTTGGACTTCTTATAGGCCTCTCGGCCACACGTCTCGGTCACTTTATTTGATGACCCAGACATCATATCATGGACAATCACCCGACCTAACTCTTAATCATCTTTATTTGATGACTAGGATTACCTATCATGCCGAGCTACGCACATACGAGGACCGATCTTGGCCATCCCCTTAGCAGATGCCGATGGTTGCAGTTCCACACCCAGGCCGTAGGGTTCACCCCTTTTGTTTCATTTTGGGGCATCCGGTGTACTCTTTTTCTGTCACGCCCGGACCGCATCCGGGCCACGTAGACAACCGTCGTACAACTCGATAAGAACAATAACAGTTCATTCATATTGAATTGTACAAGGTGTCCGATTGATTCTATCGCCAAACCAATTAGTAAACACATACAATCAACGTCAATATCATAATCAAACAAATGCGGAAATAATAATATGTTTGATACTTAGCCACACGTGGCAAACACGGGCACGCAGGCCCCCAACTGTTTTAAGGAAAACATTGTTCGAAAATCCATGAGCAGTTTATAAATTTGAAATAGGAATGGAAGCACGAACCACGTTTTCCTTCTTGATCAGCCACCTTAGGCAAAGGTGCAGGTAGTAGGACTCTAACCTTAACCTGAAAAATGTGAGGCCCCCCAGAGGGGTCAGTACTCCATAGAAACACTAATGACAAGCAGGCTATATGAAGAATAACTAATGTTTCAGACACGAGACCCAAAAATAGGGTGATATATATATACGTGACTCATCCACCCGATGATACATACTATATATATATTTGAAAAATAATCAACCCGTAGGTCATTTCATTTAAAGAGTCTTGTAGAGATAAAGTTCTTACCTGACTTTTCTCACTCCTTTACCGTCCAAGGGTACTCGACCCCACCTGGAGTATTCTGGATCATTTACCGTCCAAGGGTACTCAATCCCCAGTCTATTCTCTGCCAAATCCTAACCTGGATATGGCTAACCTTTCATTCCCTTAACTATGGGCAATACCTAGCCCTATAGTCATATAAACATCCTTAGTAGCCAACGTGGATGGGTCCCACCTGAACGACCCACGTTAACCTACTCAAAAACTGCCCGTTTTGAGTATAACCCAATACTCGATCGAGTACTCACCTATACTCGGTCGAGTACAGGAGACAGTAGCCCGCAAGGCCAATTTTTAGTGTATACTCGATCGAGTACATACCCATACTCGATCGGGTATAGAAGACAGTAGCCCCTGGGGCAAATTTTCAGCAAATACCCGGTCGGGTATTTGCCAATACCCGGTCGGGTATAACAGTTGACTTGGCGGTCAACACCCGTTTGACCGCCCAAACGGAGTCCGATTAACGTGAAATTTTACATGCAAGTACTCTTTGACGTTCTTAATCCAAAAATACCTGTTTGAGTCCTTGGAACATCATACATATCAATTTATAGAAATTTCACCAATCAAACCTATAAATCATGCTTTCCAACTATGTTATATTCCTTAACATAACATAACACATACTTTAATACCATTAATCAATCCATAAAACATATTCTTGATTAATTTAGGTAATCTCATGCCTCACGCAAAAGTTATAAAGCATAAAGCCGCCTTCTCACCTTAAATGAAGCTTATGAAGTTCTAGCCTTCCTTATTGAGCTCCGGCGAAACTCCGACGAACTCCGGTGACAATTCCGGCGACCCTTTCAATTCCGTGAAAGTTCCTTGAATACCTTAGACAAGTTACTAACAAGGTTTTATCATCATAAAACCCATATTAATAAGAATAACCTCCAAAAGGTTATTTTCCGGCGAACCGGTCACTTTGACTTCTAAGTCCGTTCTTGGACTTAGAACTACCTTCCAACCCCTCATTCTACACTTCCAAACGTGCAGAACAATCCTAGGGTGTGAAATATGACTGGATAATCATATAAAATGATTGAAGAATAAGAAATGGGATTAACGGGGTCATTACCTTGTTAACCTCAAGTTTTCCTCCCTAACCTTCTCCTTTGTCTTCTTTCTTCCCTTCCTTTTTCCTCTCCTTGCTTTGTGCGAAAATGGCTGGCAAAGATAGAGTATCACAGAGCTTCTCTCACCTTGCTTGAGGGATGGGCCGAGCTGATTGAAGGTGGGTGGAGGGAACCCCTCACTTTTGTCTCAATAGCACAAAATAATGTGAGGAGGGGTCCTTGGTTGATTTAATTGGTCTCCTTATCAATCAGCCTCCCATTCCAAGCTTCCATGCGGATCCTCTTATATCTTGCAAGAGGAAAACGTGGGGTGGCCCCCACTTATGTGGGAGGTCAACCCTTTGTGTCCCCGAGTGTACAATCGGTCCCGAAAGTTATATTTTCCGGACTGTTTTAATTACATTTTATTTTATCGGGTCAAATAAAATATAACACATATTCTGAATCCTTTTTGGACTTTATAATGCATAGAAATTCCTCAACTTTAAGGTAGAAGTCTCCGAAATCCCTTTTCGGGCTGTTATCTTATAAATTGCCGATACTGATAATTTGGCCCCGTTTGACCAACCGGTCAACCCTATGCCATTGCCACGGCCCAATTAGGATATCCACCACCATATACATATTATCTAGGCCAAGATTAATATAATATGTGGTCCCGAAAGTACCGGACGGCCCCCACTTCTGGTGTGGGCCCACGTGAATTTTACTATTCACGTAAAAGAAATGATAAAAAATTTACAATCGCGTAAAAATGCTTTTAGTCAGTTCTCAGGGTTCAATACATAATTTGATAAAGTACGATTACTTGGGGACAGTGTTACATTTTCCCTCATTAAGATTTTTTCCCACAAGGTTTTTTCCTAATGAGGTTTTTAACGAGGCATCTTCCCAACGTGGACAAAAGGTGTCGACCCTCGGTCCCTATTGAAGACATCACGAGACATGCACTACTCTACTCCTCTTCACCTCACTACATTCACCTCAAGGAGTGAGGGACTGGAAGAACGGGGGACTTAGTGCCTTCGTTAACAAAAGAAGCAGAAATTCAAATTTTTTCACAAAGTTTACTCACCAAACGACGACAGATTAGCACACAGTTGTACTCCCTTTCGCCTTTAGTACTCTCGACTCAGGGAATGGGGACTCCTGATAGAGTATATAGACTCGGATCCCCGTGTCTCACGACTATTGGGCCCGAACAGCGGCCCACATACGTTTATCGGATGTTATTCATATTATTGTACATTATTATTCAGATGTTCTAGATTAGCCTTTTATGTTATCAGTTCTTTTATGTAACCGGCTCGGTCAGGCCCATATTGGAGGCCCAGACCCGAATTTCTCTATATATACTCCTTTTGGAGCTTGTAAACCCTAGAACCAATATTCACACACATTTCTACTATTCTATCATCTTCTTCACTGTCATGGCTCAAATCTCTTGTTTGGATCCCTATAATCCATCAATTACTATTATTACTACTACTACTACTACTACTACTACTACTACTACTACTACTACTACTACTACTACTACTACTACTACTACTACTACTACTACTACTACTACTACTACTACTACTACTACTACTACTACTACTACTACTACTACTACTACTACTACTACTACTACTACTACCACCACCACCACCACCACCACCACCACCACCACCACCACCACCACTACTACTACTACTACCACTACCATCATCATCATCATCATCATCATCATCATTAGTAGTAGTAGTAGTGTTATTGTTGTTATTATTAGTACACTTACTATTTTATTATTGTTTGGTTTAGTCTGTTCGTATTTTATGTTATACAAGTGACAAAATAATATAGATGATCTTAATTTGTAAAAAACAAAGAAATAAAAATAAATAAATAAAATCTTGATTTGTAAAAAACATTGTATGAATGATAGGTAAACTATAAATCTTTTTAGAACAAAAAAAGTACTATAAAATGATAAATATCATCATGCATCCGTTGCTCTGGGTTTCTGAACGTCTTCCCAAATTTGTTTCACAATTTCCACACGAACATTGTTCATAGCTTCTTTTCGCCCATTGTTGAACATATCTGAATCAACCCACACTCTTACGTCGTGAGCGCTTCCTTCCCAGCCAATATTGACAAACATGAATAGTTTATCAAATGAACATCATGCTAAGACATTCCAGGTATTGATTCCTTTGCGTCCTCGAAACGGCACCCCCTTTGCATCTGATATAACTGCTTCTATGTGAGTACCATCTAATGCCCCAACTGAATCATAATACAATAATTAAAAGACATAAATAAAGTATAACACATATACAAAAATAAATTAGTTTTCATTGACTTTTATAAACGTTGAATAATTCATAAATATACCTTGAAATACGGCAAATATAAGGAACTATTGAATTGTCTATAATTGATAGTAAAATATTATTTATATTATATTACTATCTAAATTGTATATAACTTAGAATTGAAGCCCACAATTAATAATTAATTGTAAATTAATTAGAAAATAATTATTTTCATAAATTTATATATTGACTGATAAAGAATAAGAAAAGGTAATGAACTTAAAACAAATAACTAATTAATATTGACAATATTAATTTGTGTAAAAGGAACTAATATTAAATAATAACACTTTTTCTAAAAATCATAATTTTAAATAATAAATAATGAACTAACGACTTCTTTCAAAAATAAACAATGACTCAGCAACTCAGTATGACAGTACGCTTCATAGGAGCACACATGTATTTGACTGTATATTGATATATATATAATCATATATAACTATATAACTTAATTAAAAATACTAAAAAACTTAAGCAACTAAGACAGACGATGAGACGAGAAGAGAGCAGAACCACCTGCGAAGTCGTCTGCTTAAGTGAGGAACAGGCCGAAAGGGTGAAACTTCTTCCCGGAGTTGTTGCGGTTCTTCTGCGGCAAGCCTTCTACGGTGATGGGCAACGAATACTTCCAATACTTCGTATTTCGTAAGCTTATAAAGGAGTAGATTAGTTGAGGCTTTGGAGTTTGGGCTTTATTGTTAATCAATAATTAAAATAGTTTCCTAAAATTAAAGCCTAATTCTACGAAGTATTTATGGATTATAATATATATAAAAAATAAAATCTTTATGCAAAAAATATAAAAAATAAAATTTCAGACCAGACCAGACCAGACCAGACTAAAGCAGACCAGACCAGCAAATTACAGTCCAAGTAAAAACATCCATAAAGTCTGATACTGCCGAAACATGACAGTAATTAGTCCTATTTTGAGAATAAAAACATGATAATCCTATTTTAGAATATACAAACGTTTTTAGTCATATTTTGCGTAACTTTTCTTCTTGTTTTTCATATAAATTTGTATTTTTATATTCTGTATATATACAAATAAGAAGCAATTCAAAAACAAGGGCTCCGTACACGAAATCTTAAAAGATGCGTGATAATTATTTGAAGAATTGAAGGCCCTCTAAAAGCGAAAAATTAAAGACAAGTTGAAATGTCTGCACTGCGAATGGGTCAAGTCCGGTCCCGATGAGGATCCAAGGAGCATTATTAGTACTATATCATTAATTATTAGACGAGTTTTGATTTCATAACTTTTGATTTGTCATGTAGTAATTAAAATAGATATTATTGGAGTTAAGAGAGTTTGGATCTAGTTTCCAAAATTGTTGAACAAGTTATTGATGTGTTCATATAAACTGCATAAGTGCTTCAAGGTGCTCTAATTGCTCTTAGTAGCAGTTTTAAAAATTGAGGGAGACCGATTTCTGAAAAAAATAATTCTTTTCTGTTTTTTTGGTTTTAAATAAGAAGCAGAAACAGAATAAATTCTAAACACTCCTTGCTTTTCTAATTGAATTAGGTGAAATTGTTCAATAAGATATCTTTAAGTTTTTTCGTATAATATTTTCATATTTTTTTAAATAAAATATATTTTTTATATAACTTTTTCATAATTCAATAGTTTCCATTCATCAATTTAGCTAGAATTTCATCAATTTAATTCTATCAATTTAACCAATTTACATGCAGTTAACACAAGCTAATACGAAAGAATATACAAATATCATTTCAGAAATTGTTATATGTGTGTATATCCAATTTAAAATTGTTCATGCACATGAAATAACAATTAATTAGTTAAGAAAAATCGTAAGAATACTTGTAAGCGAGCACAATGTAAACGTTGTTTTCTTAAAACGTTTTTGTCCGGCACATGTAGCAAAAGCCTCCTATGATAGAGCGGTTATTCATTTCTAACTAGACCCCGGCGAACTCAAAGATGCACAAGTAAGCAAGAGTAGAATATGAAGATTTGTTTTGATTTCTGATGTCCCAAAACAGTAGATCAAAGAGTTGTCCGGTCAAAGACCTGAACTCGATCCGGACGGATGGCGGCGCACGTGTGAAGAGTAATTCCACACCCACCGTATACGGGTCCTACTGCACAACAAAACTTCGGTGCCCAAAGGCCCAACCTAAATACCTAATAGCTAAGGAATTTTCTTAACTCTCCATTTTCGTGTTGGACAAAAATCTTTTCGAATTTGGTTTTTAGGCCAACTCGGGGAATAATTTCCGATTTATTTTTAAAGGATTTCACACACTATCATACATTAAAGTAAGTGAATTAAGAGAGATTTCTGAAAGTTGTCTTGTATGTTGTTTCGATATTAATATAAAAACCCGCTCTTTTATGTTCAAAAAAGCGAGAAGTATTAAATAATGAGTATAATATACATATACTCGGTAGTAATAGTAATTGAAGTGACCTTAATATTAAAGTTGATGTTTAAACTTGAAAGCGAGTGATGCAATGTGAGCTCATACTCCGTATACCTTTTAAATTTAAAATTTGTAGTGTTCACAAATGTTGAGCAACATATTTTAGGGAGTAGATATCTAATAATAATTAAAAAACTTATTATTTTTACTATTAGACTTTTTACCAAAATCTTTAATTAATTTTACCGGTAAGGAAGAGGAGTGTAGGACCATAGTTATGATTCTTTTCTTTCTTTCTTGCTAAGAGACACGTGTTCCAGGTCATGGGAAACCTCCATGGCTAAGTTAACGCCACCATAAAGTGGGGTGTGGGGCTGGGCGTTGAATTAGGGTTTGGAAGAAGCCGCCGCACCATCACGCCAATATAATTATGTCCAACATCTTACCAGCATTAGACGGAATAAATTTCATTGCACCTTTTCATGCTCTCATTCACATGAGTTTATAAGTTCACTTTTTTAAATCTTGTGAGCACCCAACATGACAAAGTGAATCAAATAATAACAAACCTAGCTACTAGACTAGGATATATTTTAAATTTTTTAATTAGATATAAGTAATTTAAATTAATATTTCCTCAATTCTTTTTTAGTGTACGTTATATACCGGGTAATTCATGTTATTTAGAAAGAAAATAATGGTACTGATCATCATAATATAGAGGATGTAGAATAAATAAAAAATAGGAAATAGAGTATTTAAAAAGAAAAAAAATGAAAATGTATGAACGAGAAGTAGTTTGTATGAAGTAAAAAATAAGGGTAGTTGATTTTTTTTGTTACAACGAAAAAATAAGGGTAGTTGACGCAAAGGTATAAAAGTACATTTATAGCAAAAACTACAAAAAAACAAATATATGAAAAAATGATATTTTTTTCCCAAAAAGGATCGGAGTATGTAGCGACAATTAAAAGAAACGGGAAGAGAATCAATTATTTACATTTTTTCTGCATATTCAAATCTTTGTGACATGCATTAGACTTTTACATAATAATAATGTTTAAAGGCGAAATACTAGCAGTAATGAATAACCCAGAAAATGTAAATAGTACTATCGTATAAAAGACGGATAGAAAAGCATATTCAGAAGATGAAAAAATTAAGAAAATAAGAGTTGCTAATATTTTTAAACGAAAACTTACAATAAAAAGAAAATATCACATATACTTAAATATAGATGAGAATTAGATAGTGTTTAATATTTGAATTAATATGGAGGAAGTGTATAATGGGCGTGTTTGGCATTTAACGATTAGCGGATAGAATTATGTTAGCGAGTACTTGTCAATAGCAAATTCAATCGGCCGGTAGTTTGACTAGCAGAATAAGTTGACAGGATGCCAAAAGATATTTGGTAATTTAACTGTTTGGTCACATTTATTAGTAGAAAATTTCATATTTCAAAACGCTAACCCAAAACTCTTCTATTTGTACCATTTTTATTTCAGTGGCTCTATCCAAAACGCTTAGCTAAGACCGAATGGATCTTTACCCAATAACATTTTACTTATATTGAAAACGCTAAAAGGGGACAATTCACCATTTATTTGACTGAAATGCCATTTTCCAAACACCTCCAAAATCAATGATAACTTTCCGACTATAAATCTGAATATCTGATTATTTGACGTATATTAAATTGATACAAAAGAATCAATTAAAGTTTATTGTAAATTAAAGACTTTTATTTGATGATTCGATATAATTTTTCAGATGTTAATCGATTCGAATTATAGTTGAATAGTTGATCTTATTGACTTTCTTATATTTTCTTCATTCTGAGTATATTTTCACATATTAATGTATATTAGTGTATGACTAAGTTTTTCCTCGAATTTGTAATTGTAGGCATTATTTATATTATATCAAATCAAGTAAAATGTAAGTGAAAATTAAGGGTGTTTGTTGCATTTTGTTATTAAAGTATTTCCTTTTATATATCGAAATATGAAATTTATTTGAGGTTTTTCCTGAAATATTATTAATATAAAATCTATGAACAAAAATGTAAAATTTTACTTTAACATTGATATATTATTTAATTGGCTATGAATATATCTTTATAATTCTATCCCGTGACTACGTCCGTGTAATTCTATCCCGTGACTACAAAAACCGTGAAAATTCTATCTTTATACTACGTCCGTGACTATATCTTTACAATCGTGCACTACAAAAAAACACGGACGTAGTCACGGATTTAGTCACGGATCGCAGTGTAAAAAATCTGTGACTAACATAGTTAGTCACGGATTTTGTCCGTGACTATGTCCGAGACTAATCCCGCGTGACTAAAATGTAATCACTGAACTTTGGCCGTGACTAACTGTAGTCACGGATTAGTCACGGACCTGATCCGTGACTAATTCTTGACCGGAATTGCTACTGTGGCACGTTAGTCACGAATCAGATCCGTGACTATGTTTAATTTAATTTTTTTTATCTTAGTCACGGACATGTCCGTGACTATGTGTATTTTTGTTTTTAAAATCTGACCATATTAGTCACGGACCGATTCGTGACTAAGTTTTGAAATTTTCAAAAGCCCGCGGTTTAAATTTTCAAATTTTGTATTAGTCACAGACATGTATCCGTGACTATTATTTTTTTTATAAAAAATAAATTTTGAAATTAGAAAAGAGTTCCGGACAAAAAAAAAATAGTCACGGATTTAGTCCGTGACTAAAGTTTTTGTTTTTTTTTTAAAGTTTTTCCATTTTAAAAACAAAATAAAAAAATTATTTTAATTTTTCTTTAAAGCAATTATAACATTAAATGAAAAACAAAATTCATACAATGTTAAACATAAAAAATGTTATTACAGTCTGGAATTATAAAAGTAATATGATATGTTAAACTTTAAAAATGTATTATTACATGCCCGGCCGTCAGACTCTATTATGATAAAAACTAGGATCATCATTATCATATGCATCATTATCATCATAATCAAGATAATGATCCTCTTCGACATCCACGGGGTCTAAGGGTCGGGTACCTCCTCGACTGCCTCCTTGACTACCTCCTCGGCTGCCTCCTCAGTCGCCTCCACGGGATGACTGAAATTGATTGAAGAAATCAGACGACAGAGATCCGAATGTCGACCCCATTGCAGACATGCTACCATATCCGGAGTTAGAATGATAACCCATATGACCCATGTGCGGAACTTGAGGAGTCTGCTCAACGTGCAACATGTACGGCCAAGGAAGAGGCTGAGGCGAAGGGTGATATCCGGCAACAATCCGTTCCATCGCTTCCAGTCGGGCCCTTGTTTCTTCATCCTTCTTCCGTTGCTGCTCTAACGCCCGCTGCTGCTCCTCCAATTCTCGCTGCAATTGAACGATGCGTGGATCCTCTCCCTGCCTTGATCGAGAAGATGATGAAGCTCCGCTGCCGCTGCAGTCGTACAAAATCCGTTGCCACTCAGCCCTCAGGCATGGAAGCCGACCCTTGTACACCCCAGCCGCCTCAAGGATCACATCATCTTCCACATCAGAATCGATCTCATCCTCCTGGGTCAAGCCTAATTCCGTCCGTTTCTTCTCAACATTTGCGTTATACTTCGTCTACAAGCATGTACAAAAATTATTGAAATGATATTTACTTCGATTTGAAATAATAAAATTGATGTTACGTACTTCGATTTCAGCAAGGCGCGGGGTGGCAAATCGGCTTCCGACTCATCACCGTTCATCGTCCAATAGTGTTTGATGACCTTGAGGATAGATACCCTCTTCTTCTGTATTGAATCATTCTTCAAGTCATAACATTAAGTTGAGTTATTTACGTAGTATTATATATGGTAAGCAATATTTTACATACTAAAGAAGATGCTTGAATCTTTTTATAATATAAAGGAATTGGGTGGACAGTTGGATTTCTCCAATTATTCCCGCATATTCCTGTATTGAATCATTCTTCAAGTCATAACATTAAATTAAGTTATTTATTATACGGAGTATATAGTAAGCAATATTACATACTAAAGGAGATGCTTGAATGCGAGAGGTTTGACCAATGCATGAGACCCAAATGGTCGAGGTACAATAACTTTTTACTGAAATTCAGCTACAATAATTTAGTATGTCAATTTTATAATAATATAATCAAAACAGACATACAATTCAATTCACTACAAGAAAATTGACTTTTTGTGATGAACATTTTTCGATCAACGTTAAATTTACTCGAATTATAATGAAAATATGTGTTTTATGGACCATATATATTGTCATACCACATGTATGCGATCACAAGGGTAAATATGCATAAAATTTGAATCCAATTACAATTCTAGAAGATTATTAAAATTTGTAATTACGTACATAGAATACATCATCTTTACAATTTATGAGATTCAATGGATACGAAAAAGTAGCCCGAATTTACAAAAATTAATTAAGTGGATAAAAATGTAGATAAAAGAATAAAATGAAAAAGTAAAAACGTAGTTTCTTCGATTTAAAAAACCATTGTTGGGATATTGATCCAGAGGCCCAATACCCGGATCAAAAAGGCTCAAGATACCCGACCCAAACAGCGAGCCCATCACTCTATGATGAGTAGATCCAGTGAAGAACTCATACCGAACGGGGTTCGGTCCAAGTAAAGGCTGGCCTAGAAAAAAGATATATCGAACGGAGTTCGGACCATATATCATACTTGGGCCAATTTGGCAGCGTCTTCAGCATGATCCAACATCCCGTTCGAGCAACGGACAACCAGCAAGTGGCCAGGTGCAATTAATGCCACATTGTGACATCAGCAAGTGGAATTATGGATGACCAAGTCGGTGGAACAACGGCCAATCAGCATAGAGCAGCCCATGCTCTCCATTAGTATAAATAGAAGGTTTAAAATCATTGTAAGGGTTAGCATTTCAATACTCAGGCTCTAGAATAGCATTATTACTCTTGTTTCTTGTATTAAAGCATTATTCCGACCTACCGATCGGGAGTTTCCATGTAATTAGAGAGGTTAATTAATACAAGTGGGCTTTTGAGTATTAGTGAGTTCATATTTTATATTTGGTTATACACTTTGATTCTTGACCATTCCTCGTATATCCAAAGTTCGTGTCGGGCTTTCGGATCTACGGGACTTACCTTCAACATTGGCGTCGTCTGTGGGAACTTTTCAAAAAGCTTCACATTCAATTATCCTAAAACAACTATTTTCGAAAATGGTCAGAATCAGTTCTTATCACACAAACGATGGTTCACGCCGTCACGGAAGGAGTCACACCCCGGAAAATCAAACCCCCCATGGACAATCCAGCCGAGGATCATATCCTCATTTTGATGGGGACTTTGTTATTCCTGAAGCTCTACAAAGGAATCCTCAGGCCATGCGAGATATGGCCCAGGTCATGCAACACATGGCAAACGAGGAAGAAGGAGGATCCAATTTTACAGGGGAAACTCCACGCACAGAAATGACCACAGCGTCATCCCGCTCGCATGCCCATCGGGATAATCGCCGTGGCGCTCCACCAGCAGCGCATCATAATCGCCGTGGCGCTCCACCGAACCCCGATCGGGTCACAAGCCAGGGGACCTACTCCTATTGGTCGTCAGTTCCAGTACACCGAACAGGATAATACCAGGGCCGCTCAAAGGCATTGGGACCGGGAGTATACAGATTTGAGGGCTCCACCACCGCCCCCTTTGACGGCCCAGGAGGAAGAAATGACTGAAATGAGGAGGCAGATGAACGAGATGCGAGATCAGATGAACAGGGCGCCTGTACAACCTGCCCCAATTCAGCTCGGGATTACTTCCCCTTTCACCAGGGAAATTATGTATGCGGACATCCAAGGAGGTGCCAAATCACCGACCGGTCAAATTTATGACGGGGTGGGAGATCCCCATGTGCATTTGAGGAGTTATCAAGGGAGACTCATGCTACTAGGAGCACCCGAGGCTGCTATTTGCCGGTTGTTTTTTAGTACGCTCAGAGGACCTTCCTAGGAGTGGTTCGGGACACTGCAACCCGGGTCGATCAACAGTTTCGCCGAATTATCGACGTTATTCTTGGCCCAATTTGCTTCCAGTGCCAATCCGAAACGGCATTTCAGCTACCTGACCAGCGTGAAGCAGAACTCCAAGGAAACCCTCAATCAATTCTTAAAAAGATGGAGGGACGAAACTCTGACAGTGGGAAATATGACGGATGATACCGCCATCACCCTATTCACGAACGCTCTCCGAACGGGAGAGTTATACAAGGATTTGAAGAAGAATCCAGGTACAACATATGCCGAGGTATTAGACAGAGCTCGCAAGCATGCTGCCCTGAAAGAAGAGATAATGATCAGGGACAAGGTCATTGCGCCTACTGCCCCAATCAAGATGGCCGATCGGCGGGGTCCTAGCCCAGTGGCCGCTATACCTCCCAGGCAAGGGAGATTTACTCCCCTGGTCCTGTCTGTGGCAACCATTTATCAGAACGAGAAGGACAATATCCCCCTTCCGACTGATTCTTCACAATTTATGGGAGCAGACGACTCTGCTTTTTGTAAATATCATAACAGGAAAGGTCATGCCACCAACGCCTGTAGGGCACTACAAACGGCCATTGAGGACTTGATCCGGCGGGGTCATCTAGGCAAGTATGTGAATAAGGATCCAAGTGCGGTATGCACTTTGAAACCGACCAGGAAACCCAATAGCTGGCGACGGGATGCCCAACGTGATGCCCAGCCTCAGAATGACGTATATATTCCCCCAGGAATGAACCAGAGGGCTCGGGAGGCTCCGGAAAGAAACCTCGAATGGAGGTCAAGGTTATATTTGGGGGCGGGGAAACAAGGGATTCGAACGCCGAACGGAAAAGGTTCGAGCAAAGTCTTTATGTAGGTTCCATCTCCACTCCCCCCAGAAGAAAGGAAGGACGGACCCGATCACATTCGGGCCAGCTGATTTACCCAACTCGCCAAGCCCGCACAAGGATGAATTGGTGGTGAGCATGTGCATTGACAATGCTTTGATACGTCGGGTACTGATCGACACCTGGAGCAGTGTGAATGTATTGTATTTACAGTCATTCGAGAAAATGGGTCTACAAAGAAGTCAATTGACCCACCTAAGAACCCCACTGGCGAGCTTCACCGGTAATTGTATTGAGGCTGAGGGGACCATCCAATTGTTGGTTGAAATTGGGGACGAAACGCATAAGACATCACTCCGAATGACGTTCGTGGTGGTGGATATAAAATGTGCCCATAATGCCATCTTGGGCCGACCAGGATTGGAAGATCTGGAGGCAATAGCCTCTGTCCGCCACTCGTGCATCAGATTCCCCACTGACACCGGGGTTGGGGTGGCCAGAACTGATCCAACGACAGCCCGAACATGCTACCGAGAGGCCCTGAAGCAGATGAACACCCGTGGAATGCGGGTTAACAATATTGAGGTGGAGACCCACCGACCGGAGTTTGAGGCACATCCCGAACCTGCCACTCTCCTCGAGCAAATTGACCTGGATTTCCCCCCGAACCGGAAGGTAGCTATCGGGGTAGATCTGGAGGCTGACATCCGGGATGGCGTGATTGTCGTCCTAAAAAAGTTTCAGGTATTATTCGCCCGGGGGCCAGAAGATATGCCATGTATTGACCCGGAGATAATCTGTCACAAGCTTGCCGTTCGGCCTGATGCAAAACCAGTCCAGCAAAAGAAACGATATCAAGCAACCGAAAGGCGGGAATTCACAAAGCAGGAAGTGGCCACCTTACTGAGAATAAAACACATCCGTCCAGTAATCCACGTTGAATGGCTATCGAATGTGGTCCTAGCTCCAAAACAATCTACTTGGAGGGTGTGCGTGGATTACTCGGATCTGAATAAAGCTTGTCCCATGGACCTTTATCCAGTGCCGATGATCGATCTGTTAGTAGATGAAACGGCCGGATGTGAATTGTTGAGCTTCATGGACGCATTCCGGGAATACCATCAGATCTTCATGCACCCAGCTGATGCAGAGAAAACAACGTTCGTTACTTCAGATGGTGTGTTTTGTTATATTGTCATGCCATTCGGATTAAAGAACGCAATGGCAACTTTTCAGATGATGATCGGGATGCTGTTCAAAGAAGTGTTGGGAGTCACAATGGAGGCTTATGTTGATGATATCGTGATCAAAAGCCGGAAGAAGGAGAATCATATCCTAGACATAGAAAAGGTGTTCGGGATAATGCAGAAGGCTAACATGAGGCTGAATCCCAAAAAATGTGCTTTTGCTGTAAGAGGGGGCACATTTTTGGGATACATGATGAGCGAGAAGGGGATTGAGCCCAATCCTGAAAAGGTAAAGGCAATTGTGGATATGGAGGCTCCTAGAAACCTCAAAGAAGTGCAGAGATTGACTGGTCGGTTAGCAGCTCTGAGCAGATGCCTATCCAAGCTAGCCGATCGAGCTATTCCATTCTTCCAGATCATGAAAAAAGCCAACCCCTTTGAATGGACAGCCGAATGTCAAACGGCTTTTGAAGATTTCAAGGCATATCTGTCTTCTCCATTGGTCTTGACAAAACCCGATCCAAGGGAACACCTGTATATGTACCTTGCTGTAGTTGACCTGGCCGTAAGCACGGTATTGTTGAAAGAAGAAGATGGCATTCAACGGCCAATCTATTTTGTAAGAAAGGCTTTGAACGGCCCGGAAACCAGGTACACTTTGCTAGAGAAAACAACACTGGCCCTGATAGCTGCTATTAAACGTCTAACACCATATTTCTAGATCCACCCGGTAACTGTGTATACCACTCAACCACTCACCACCATCTTGAGAAACCCAATGGCAAGTGGGCGCATTACCAAGTGGAATCTTCTGATCGGGCAATATGAGGTGGATTTCAAGCCTCGACCTACTATCAAAGGGCATGCCCTGGCAGATTTCATTGCAGAATGTACCGCTCGGCCCTCGGAAATAGATTCAGAGAACAATGGGCTGGATAACTGGTGGGAAATGTATGTGGATGGTGCAGCTAGTGTCAAGGGTTGTGGAGATGGAGCTGTGATCACATCACCCGAAGGGTTCAAAGCATATTATTCCATCCATTTTGGCTGATTATGAGGCCCTTATTGCGGGTTTAAAATATGTGAAGGCCTTGGGCGCCGATCGGTTAAAAGTCTGATCGGACAGTCAATTGGTGGTGCATCAAGTGAATGGCACAGGCGCACAGCTGGGGCTAAAGAAGAGAGAATGAAGGCTTACAAAGAGATAGTTGAGGAGCAGATAAGCAAATTTGAACAGGTGGTGCTCGACCAAATATCCAGGATAGAGAATACTGAAGCAGATATCCTATCCAAATTGGAAAATGCAGCGTTCGACGATCGGGCACAGGAGATTCCAGCTCATATCCAACGGTTTGCCCATCGAGAAACATTGGCAACCCCAGCAATCATGGTGCTCCAGATCGAGGCCATATCTTATGCCATCCCTAGCTGGGTCATAGATATGACCAACTACCTGAAAGACGGGACCCTCCCACAAGATAAAAATCCTGCTTATCAGATAAAATGCATCAAGAGGAGGGCTTCCGTGTTCGAATTGGTGGACGGACAACTGTACAAAAAGATGTTTGGTGGGCTGTGTTTGAAATGCCTCCCACCCGATCTAGCGACGGCCGTGATGGAAGAAATTCATAAGGGTATCTGCTCCAGCCACCAAGGGCCTAAGACACTGGCCAGAAAAATCATCCTGCAAGGGTATTATGGGCCGACTATCCAACAAGACTGCTTTGCACATACTAGAAAATGTAAAGTATACCAACTATACGCACCGGTCCCCGGACGGCCAGCCACTTTCTACACTCCAATGACGGTGGCCCTTCCGTTCGCAAGATGGGGGATCGACCTGCTAGGTCCTCTACCTACGTCCCCTGGGAAGAACAAGTATATCATCGTGGGGATAGATTACACTACCAAATGGGTAGAGGCCGAGCCACTGGCCAGCATCACAGATGTCAAATGTCAAAAGTTTGTCTGGAAGAATATCATTTGCCGTTTCGGTATCCCTGAACAGATTGTAACTGATAATGGAAGGCAGCTCGTGAGCCGGAATTTTGAGAACTATCTGGTCAAATGGGGAATCAAGCATTCCAGAGCATCCGTGGCATACCCTCAGGCGAATGGCCAAGTAGAGAATCTGAACCGTACTATCATGGATGGTATGAAGAAGAAGCTGGAAAAATACTCCTCATCGTGGCCTGATCAGTTAAATTATATCTTATGGACTTACAGGACTACACCCCGAACGGCCACAGGAGAAACTCCATTTGCCCTTGCTTACGGTTTCCAAGCCAAAGTACCAACGGAGATCCTAGTTCCCACACACCGAACGGTGCATTACAGCCCAGAGCAGAATGAGGATAACCTACGGGCCGAATTGCACTTCATAGAAGAAAGAAGGGATCTGGCAGCTGCACGAATGGAAGAATATCACACAGCCACGAGAAGATACTTTGATAAACAAGTCAAAATTCGTTCAATCGAAGTGGGGGACCTGGTGCTAAGGAAGCGAGAAAAAAGCAAACCCCTTGAAGGTGGAAAATGGCACAAAATTGGGAAGGTCCATATCAAATATGCAAGAAGTATGTTTCAGAAACGTTTGGCCTATAATGTACCGAAGGTCGATCGGCAGGCACATGGAATACGGAACATCTGAGGAAGTTTTATTAGAAAAAACGGCTGTTGCCACCTCTAAAAAAAATGTGTGTGTGTGTGTGTATATATATATATATATAGAGGGAGACATAACTTCCAGAAAATCTCAGCCCATGGTTAACACGATCATTCCGGATGACCGAATGATGAACGGGTTAACAACATGGAATGAAAATCATTCTCAGCTAAGAAAGTTTTGACCCTAGATTTATGAACGGATAAAGGGATCAAAACGTCTTGAAGAATCGATGCTCAGAAAATCTCAGCCCATGGTTAACACGGTCATTCCGGATGACCGAATGACGAACGGGTTAACAGCATGGAAGGAAAGTCATTCTCAGCCAATGGCTTGGAGTTTGACACTCAGATAGTCTCATCTCAGCGATTAACATGGGAATCGTTCTGGACAACCGAATGAGGAACATATTAGCAGTTTGGAGGGAGCCATTATCTCAGCTAATAGAGTTTGACCCTGTAATTACGCATTGTTAAAGGGATCAAAATGGCCTGGAGTTTGATGTCAGTGATTCTCACCTCAGCTTTTAACACGCAAAATCATTCCGGATGACCGAATGAGGAACGGGTTAACAGTTTGGAGGGAGCTGAGTCATCAACTTAGCTAAATTCGACCCTGTAATTACGTACGGGCAAAGGGATCAAAACAGCTTGGAGATGGTGTCAAGACTATAAGATATGGACGACCCGAGCGACGTTCAGATAAGGTACAGATTGTCGTCCGGGGAATCGGAACTATGGTTTTGAAAAATCTCGCCTGTCATTAACTTGATTTGGATGCGAGTCGCCCTTTTAGCTATAAATAAGGAATGACCCGATCCGGTGACCTTGCTTACAGTTTGAAAAGGGTTACCTCAGATCCCTAATATGGATGATACGAGCAAGAGAAAATAGTTCTGAATGCATCGAAATTATGGGTTTGGAAGGGAGATAGTCTCACCACAGCTTGTTAACACGTGGGATCATTCCGGATGACCGAATGACGAACGGGTTAACAGTTTGGAGGGAGCCCCTGTCCCAGCTGAGAGTTTGACCCTGTGGTCACAATCAAAACGGCTTGGAGGAATTCACCTCAGCTAAAAGAATTTTGACCCCGTGAATCTCGAACGATAAAGGGATCAAAACGGGCTTGGGAAAGGTGTCAGAACAAATTTGGAAGGGAGATAATCTCACCTCAGCTTGTTAACACGTGGGATCATTCGGGATGACCGAATGACGAACGGGTTAACAGTTTGAAGGGAGCCCCTGTCCCAGCTGAGAGTTTGACCTTGTGGTCACGATCAAAACGGCTTGGAGGAATTCACCTCAGCTAAAAGAGTTTTGACCCCGTGGATCACGAACGGTAAAGGGATCAAAACGGGCTTGGGAAAGGTGTCAGAACAAATATGGAAAAAACGAATGATGTTCGGTAACCTGGATTGTCATCCGCAGAATCAGAATTCGCAGTAGATGACCGAAGGACGAATAGTTTGGAGGGAGCTCCCTGTCTGCGCCGCATCATCAGGCACTGCTTTTGTCCTCTTCTCCATGATCCGGTCGTAGGTGTTCCCGAACAGATCATCAAAGCCTAATTCATCAGGGTTGAACGGCTTAGGGAAATGTTCTAGGATCAGATCAAGGTTCCTATCCAAAAACAGATCCTGACTTTGCGTCACAGTTTTCTCGGTCAGGACATCCAAAAAAGATTTCCCTTCCGGCGTGCTGTCCAGGAGATCGATCCATGCCTTGATGGGATCCTCGCTTTCGCGTAAGAATTGGCCAAGATGAGGTCCCAGGAATTGCCGGGCTGTGTTCTCCAGAGCGACGTTCAGCCCTTTACCTCGTTGGTAATCAACTATTGATTGATTTGCGATCTGGGAAGTATTGACCGTATAAGGTTCGGGAAGATCGTCACCAACGACCTTGTCAAATTTGATCCCGGCGGATTCGGCAGCCCGCACCTTAGCCCGGAGTTCTTTAATCTCCCGGTCGCGACCTCGGGGTTTCTCTTGCATTGCAGCCAGAGCAGCTTTCGCCTTCTCACCTTCCTTGGCACGTTCTTGTAGATCAGCCGCTAATTTCCGAGCGGCAGAAAGAAGGACCTGGCTGTCGTCCCGATCACTGGCCAGGAGTTTCATTTCCTTTTCGGCCGCAAGGAAGGCCTTATGATAATATACACAGGCCTGAAGATAAGCAACAAAGGAAGTCAGATAAAGTGAACAAGCAAAAGAGTAGGAAGGTATAGACCAAGATTAAATGTACCTTGAGCGCTTCTTGATGACCTGCTTTAGGAAGATCTGACCAGTGAGATAAATTCGTGAAACTGGGGGAAACTTAATCGCAGTGCTGCACCACATGGATGATGGCATTAGCCCGAATAGGTATCTCCCTTCTGCTCTAGGCCCCATATTTGAAAATTCAACAAACATCCGATCGTCGGCCGGCATGTCAGAAAAAGCTGGAGTTTTCATTGTGGCAGGCACAGATATTTTTGGCTCAGCCTCCGGGCCAGTCAGATGCACTACATGATCAACCGGGATGAATCGGGTAGCGTCATCCACACAACGTTTCTTACGTACCCGCTTAGCGTCGTTTGAATTCCCGGGCGTCATTTTCTCCTTACCCTTCCCCAAGGGAGCTAACGAGGAAGTAGGAGTAGAACGCCGAACGGCAGTAGAAGGAATCACACCTGCAAAGAAGGAAAATAAAGTTAGTGAAGTTTAAAATTGAGAACGAACGGGTTGAGGCCAAACAAAGCTTACCAATCTCAGCAGCTAGCAATTTGGAGGGAGTTATGTAAGAACGGATATTTCTTGAACCTCCCAAATGCAGAGATTCAGCTTGCGAAAGAAGAACTGCATCAGGTCTAGGCTCAGAATCCCGAACCGGATATGCATTTCACCGATCAGGGAATGGAAGTGATGAGCCTATGCGAACGAAGAGGAACCTCTCTTCCCAATCAGCTGGAGGTGGAGGATTGTCAGTAAACAACTGGCGATTCGATCGAGCTACCAGTTTGAGATAGCCTGTGGTCCAGAAGGGTTGGTAGCAGTAATGATACAGGAACAGGTCCACACTAGGAGCAATACCCAGCTCTTGGCATCTAAGAATGAAGCCGTTCAGAAGACGATATGAACTAGGTATGAACTGGTCCGGTAACACAGAGACCCGTTTCATAAATTCTATCACGAATGGGTGCATAGGGAAGCGAAGTCCGGCCACCAAGGAATCTAAGTGTACTAGAACAAACCCCGGTCGATGCCTCATGGGATGCTTTATAAATCCGGCATAGAATTCCCTGGGAGGGGGCAAGAGTTGACGGAGTTGTCGTTCGCCGTCCTCTGGGAGACGTTGCCTCTGTTTCCGAATACGGTGAAAATGCAGAGGAATACGGGCTGGCCGTTCGGGCATTCCCTTGTTATAGACAGTGAGATCATCACCGGATAAACACCCGTCATCTGGAACAGGTTGTTCAGGCTGCTTAACCTTCGAAGTAATGGTATCAGGTATTTGGGATGATGAACCCCCAGATTTGTCAGTAGGTGCTTTTCCTCTGGAACGGTGAATAAGCGGCATGTCTTCTTCTTCTGAAGAACTGGTGGAAAAGAACATAAAGCACAAGAAGCCTAAGGATTTCTAGAGAGAGAAATCTTAGAAAGAAAAATAAGGAAACAACAAGAGAAATGAGGGGCAAGCATTTCTCTATAAATAGGGAAAGTGCCGCCCAAAACCCTAATCCATAAACAACACGTGGCACTAAGTGGTTATGATTAATCACGGTGTATTTATGGTTCATCGTTAGGCACGTACCCCGAACGGCTATCAACATATGAAGGAAGCCAAGTGTGGGTAGACTATCAGAAACATCTGAAGCCAGAAAAACTGATGTCCTAAAAAATGATATGAAGGAAGCTCGAACGGCTATCAACATATGAAGGAAGCTAAATGCGGTAAGTTGACAGAAACGTTTAAAGCCAGGAAAAATTGCTAAGTCCTAAAAAGAAGGGGGCTAATCCTTGGTAAATTGTCAGAACCCTCCACTGCCCGAGCGGCAATCATACGATGTTAGGAGTGTTAAGCAAAAAACAGTCAGAAAATTGTTAAGTCCTACAAAACGGGCCGAATCCCGAATGGTGAGCAATCATTCAATAAACGCAAAAAAGACAGTATAAGAAGCTTTGTGCAAAATAAAAGATCTGTATTCATCGGCTCTACTGACCGGGAAATACAAGCTACTTGAAGAAAAGAGAATTACAACGATTGATAAAAAATTAAATATCTACATGATTGGCCAGGGGCCATCTCCTCTCCATCTTCATCCTCATCTTCATCATCATCAGACGGGAGTTCAGGCTCTCTCCCGGCAGCCCGATCAGCTCCCCGTTGCAGATCTCGCTGAAATTTTTCAAATTGAGCTTGTATGACTTCATCCTGGGGAAGATCAGAAGCCTGAACCGGCCTCCCAAGATTGTTTTGAAGTTGGGCTACAAAAGGACGTAGCAGGACCTGGCCGATCTTGGCATAAAGATCTGAAACAATGGAATCATTCCATTTCTTGCTCTCAGGATCCTTATCCAAAAGAGCCACCCCTGCCGAGAGCCGATCAACACCCCTAGGAAACCCCTTCAGGTACGCTCCAAATGCGAACGAGATTTGCGTCCTGGCGTGATCATCCTTGATGATGGAGAATTCATCGGAGGATTTGAATGATTCCCGGACAGCAGATAGATCCACATTCACCTCATATGGGCCGTCCGGGATGCTAGAAGGCATCTCCTCAAATTTGACTTGTGCAGCCTCGACAACGATGACCTTAGCTTGAGAAGCAGCAAGTTGGACCCGAAGGGTACCAAGCTCAGTATCTAGCCTTTGTTTTTCCTCCGCAAAAGCTTTCCGTTCGGCCTCCAGGGATGTGATGGCAGCAGCAGCAGTTTGCTCAGCAGAGGATTGAGCAACGATTAATTCTCATTCCTTGGCCAGACGAGCTTCCCGCATTTGCAAAGTGTACAAACCCATCTACAAAGCGCCGTTCGAGAGTTAGTACTGATTATAGAGAATAAAATGGGAACGAAGCACAAAAGATAATATACCTTCAGTGCGGTCAAGGCCAGGCACTCTTCGGATTGCTCGACCGGTAACTGGAGAAGAGAGAAATTGTTAAACCAGGAAGATGTTGACCAGATCTGGCTCGCGGTAGAACCAGCTCTCTCTAGCACCTCATGAACAGGATCCGATAAAGAGATCCGTTCGACCTGACCAGTGATATGGTCGGTATGATTCCCGCCTACGTTCGAGGTTGCCCCCTGAACGGAATCAAAGTGTTGGGAAAACTGGTGCAGCTGATCAGAACCAAATCGGTCATCGATCATCATGGCATCATAATGATCCTGACCAGAAAATTGCTGAATAGGCTCCGGTTGCTGAACGGCCGGTGCAGGTTCGGATTGTGGAGCAGTAGTGGTGGGTGAATCAACTTTTGGATTTTTCTTCATTTTCTTCTTCCTTTTCCCGACCCCGCCAGCAAGAAGCACACGGCTGTCATCCATAGTGGCGTCTGGATTGGGAGCTGAAAAATGACAAAGGGAAATGTTAGTACCGAGCGGCCTTAGCATGTGAGAAACTAGTAAAAAGAAGGGAACGTTTCTCGCACGGGAAGGACCGCCCGGACCATGGCACTTGATTCTCAAAACAAGTAAACCCAAGAGAACGGGCAGTACCTATCCCGACTTTAACTAGCCGATCGGGAGTCAGGTAGGTCATGATATCACAACACTTGTCCTTCTCCACATCGAGCACATCCTTATAGATTTCCTCAGTGAGAAATGGGTCGGGAGTCTTGCGGGGGAAGGCGTTCCATTTACGAGGGATCAACCCGTCCGGGATAGACACGAAGAAAAACCTATCTTTCCATCCCTTGATTGAGGTTGGATTGCCTTTGAATAGAATATGGCCCGTTCGGGAACTAGCGGCTAGATACCCATGATTTTGTTGAGGGGCTACTTTGAAAAATTGATGAAATAAATCTAAGGTCGGCGAAGCACCGACATCTTTACAACGGCAGATAAAGCCTGCCATTGCCCGATAGGCGTTCGGCATGACTTGGGCAGGTACAATTTCATAAAAATTAAAAAATGAAATAAAAAGGAGTGTAACGGAAATCTAAGCCCATCCCTCACTGAATCGAAATGGACCACGACCATCCCAGGGGCGTGACGCAGGGGATGAAGCCCAGCTTGCAATCGAAAGTCCATTGGGTCTGGGATTAGGGCCAGAATATCGGCCCTATTATTGGCAGTCAATTTCTGCCGTCTTGCCCTAATTAAACCTATGTCGAGTGAATGACGAGGGACATCTTTTGGCCGTCCAGCCGCCATTAAATCCATTTCATCCTCGGATTTCGTGCCATCAGAGCTTTCACCGGAGGAAGATAAACTGCTAGAAAGGTCCTCCGCCTCCGCCCTAGTATTTGTCGCTGTTTCAGTGGAACCACCGACGAATGGGACTGTGATGACGTCCACAATAGCAGCGTCACGGTCATCTCCATGGGAGGCCATCTCCGAATCAGGGAAATGCCGTTGAGAACTCATCTCGACCGAGCCAGAAATGAGGAGAGAAAATAGAGGGAAGGTACCTGAGCGACGAAAGCTGGAAAAAATTTCAGAGAGAGCAACGATGCGAGGGAGATTGCAGAATCGAAACCCGGATTTGAAAAGTTAAAAGCTAATTTATAGCCTTTAAACCGCCGTATGGAGGACCAATCAGGAAGCGACACGTCATTAGAAGCATTTAAGCTAAATGTGTGTCCAATGAAAAGACTAAACGACGGTTATCATGATGAATATAGGGAAATAAAACGACAGCCGTCAAATCACAGTATGGGGAACTGACTACTTCTGTACCCCGATCACCATTCGGAAAATTGCAACATTGGTGTTCATACTTCCTAATGCACTCACTGTCATTCGAGACATCGGAAGTGGGGGACTTGTGTTGGGATATTGATCCAGAGGCCCAATACACGGATCAAAAAGGCCCAAGATACCCGGCCCAAACAACGAGCCCATCACTCTATGATGAGTAGATCCAGTGAAGAACTCATACCGAACGGGGTTCGGTCCAAGTAAAGGCTGGCCCAGAAAGAAGATATACCGAACGAAGTTCGGACCATATATCATACTTGGGCCAATTTGGCAGCGTTTTCAGCATGATCCAACATCCCGTTCGAGCAACGGATAACCAGCAAGTGGCCAGGTGCAATTAATGCCAAATTGTGACATCAGCAAGTGGAAACATGGATGACCAAGTCGGTGGAACAACGGCCAATCAGCATAGAGCAGCCCATGCTCTCCATTAGTATAAATAGAAGGTTTAAAATCCTTGTAAGGGTTAGCATTTCAATACTCAGGCTCTAGAATAGCATTATTACTCTTGTTTCTTGTATTAAAGCATTATTCCGACCTACCGATCGGGAATCTCCTTGTAATCAGACAAGTTAATTAATACAAGTGAGCTTTTGAGTATTAGTGAGTTCATATTTTATATTTGGTTATACACTTTGATTCTGGACCATTCCTGATATATCCAAAGTTCGTGTTGGGCTTTCAGATCTACGAGACTTACCTTCAACAACCATATTTTATCAGTCTGAAAAGAATTATTTCTCTTATAAAATAAAACTCATTGAGTAACAAATTTATATTAAAAAAATACTAGGGTGAGCACATCAGTTTCAATTCAGTTTTAATATCAATTCGATTCGGTTTGAAACAGATTGGAATCTACTATGTTTTGGTTTAGTTCGGATTTAGAAGACATACCACTAAATTCAAACGAAATTGTGTATGATTTGATTTTGGTTCCATTTGGTTTACTCAAATTGAACCGGTTTGCTGACCCCCTATAAAACACCCTTGAAAGCTCATTCTCTCGTAAGTGACATCCATGGAGGTCAAGTGAAGTAGTACTTATTCATAAGACCCCGTTAAGTAACACTGCAATTGACATAATCGGTTAAAACTGCTGAAATTATGAAAGTATGATTGAACTGATTAAATTTTCT